>CAJGYO010000012.1:56936044-58224404 GCA_904845875.1 Miscanthus lutarioriparius | reverse complement strand
TTTTGGACACACCCGATGGAACTCCTAGGTGACGTGGGTCATGTGGAATCTGACTTCTTTCCGTTTGGAGACAGTGTTAGCGTCGGTGCAAGATAGGTGCACGGTTCGCGTCGAACGTACCATAGGCTCGGAAATCATTTTGGACGCACCCGATGGAACTCCTAGGTGACGTGGGTTATGTGGAATCTCACTTCTTTCTCTTTGGAGACATTGTTAGTGTCGTTTGCGCTAGACATGCAATAGGTTTAGAAATCATTGTGGACGCACTCGATGGTACCACTAGGTGACGAGGCTCAAGTGGAAGCTCGTTTCGGTCCTTTCGAACATAGTTCTAATCTTGACGCAAGATAGGTGCACGATTTGCGTCAAGTGTACCATAGGCTCAGAATTGCTTTGGACGCTTTTGAAGGAACTCCTAGGTGACGTGGGTTATGTGGAATCTCACTTCTTTCTCTTTGGAGACATTGTTAGTGTCGGTGCAAGATTGGTGCATCGTGTGCGCTAGACATGCAATAGGTTCAGAAATCGTTGTGGACGCACTCGATGGTACCACTAGGTGATGAGGCTCAAGTGGAAGCTTGTTTCGGTCCTTTCGAACATAGTGCTAACCTTGACGCAAGATAGGTGCACGATTTGCGTCAAGTGTACCATAGGCTCAGAATTTGCTTTGGACGCACCCGAAGGAACTCCTAGGTGACGTTGGTTATGTGGAATCTCACTTCTTTCTCTTTGGAGACATTGTTTGTGTCGGTGCAAGATTGGTGCATCGTTTGCGCTAGACATGCGGTTTAGAAATCGTTGTGGACGCACTCGATGGTAACACTAGGTGACGAGGCTCAAGTGGAAGCTCGTTTCGGTCCTTTCGAACATAGTGCTAATCTTGACGCAAGATGGGTGCACGATTTGCGTCGAGTGTACCATAGGCTCAGAAATTGCTTTGGACGCACCCGAAGGAACTCCTAGGTGACGTGGGTCATGTGCAATCTCACTTCTTTCTCTTTTGAGATAGTGTTAGTGTCGGTGCAAGATAGGTGCATGGTTTGCGCCAAACGTACCATCGGCTCAGAAATCATTTTGGCAGCACCCTTTTGTACTCCTATGTGACGATGCTCAAGTGGAAGCTCGTTTTGGTCCGTTTGGAGATAGTGCTTATCTTGACACAAGATAGGTGCGCGGTTTGCCTCGAACGTACCATAGGGTTGGAAATCATTTTGGATGCACCCGATGGAACACCTAGGTGATGTGGGTCAAATGGAATCTCACTTCTTTCCGTTTGGAGACAGTGTTAGTGTCGGTGCAAGATAGGTGCATGGTTTGCGCCAAACGTACCATCGTCTCAGAAATCATTTTGGATGCACCCTTTGGTACTCCTAGGTGACGAGGCTCAAGTGAAAGCTTGTTTCGGTCCATTTGGAGATAGTGCTAATCTTGACGCAAGATAGGTGTGCGCTTTGCGTTGAACGTACCATAGGGTTGGAAATCATTTTGGACGCACCCGATGGAACTCATAGGTGATGTGGGCCATGTGGAATCTCACTTCTTTCCGTTTGGAGACAGTGTTAGTGTCGGTGCAAGATAGGTGCATTGTTTATGCTAGACGTACCATAGGATTAGAAATACTTTTGGACGCACCCAATGGTACCACTAGCTGACGTGGCTCAAATGGATGCTCGTTTCGGTCTGTTGAAAGTCAAAGCTAATCATGACACAAGATAGGTGCACGGTTTGTGTCGAACGTACCATTGGGATGGAAATCATTTTGGACGCACCCGATGGAACTCCTAGGTGACGTGGGTCATGTCGAATCTCACTTCTTTCCGTTTGGAGATAGTGTTAGCGTCGGTGCAAGATAGGTGCACGGTTCGCATCGAACGTACCATAGGCTCAGAAATTGCTTTGGACGCACCCGAAGGAACTCCTAGGTGACGTGGGTTATGTGGAATCTCACTTCTTTCTCTTTGGAGACATTGTTAGTGTCGGTGCAAGATTGGTGCATCGTTTGCGCTAGACATGCAATAGGTTCAGAAATCATTGTGGACGCACTCGATGGTACCACTAGGTGATGAGGCTCAAGTGGAAGCTCGTTTTGGTCCTTTCGAACATAGTGCTAACCTTGACGCAAGATAGGTGCACGATTTGCGTCGAGTGTACCATAGGCTCAGAAATTGCTTTGGACGCACCCGAAGGAACTCCTAGGTGACGTGGGTTATGTGGAATCTCACTTCTTTCTCTTTGGAGACATTGTTAGTGTCCGTGCTAGATTGGTGCATCGTTTGCGCTAGACCTGCAATAGGTTCAGAAATCATTGTGGACGCACTCGATGGTACCACTAGGTGACGAGGCTCAAGTGGAAGCTCGTTTCAGTCCTTTTCGGACATAGTGCTAATCTTGACGCAAGATAGGTGCACGGTTTACGTCGACCGTACCATAGGCTTGGAAATCATTTTGGACGCACCTGATGGAACTCCTAGGTGACATGGGTCATGTGGGATCTCACTTCTTTCTCTTTGGAGACAGTGTCAGTGTTAGTGCAAGATAGGTGCATGGTTTATGCGAGACGTACCATAGGTTTGGAAATCATTTTGGATGCACCCGATGGAACTCCTAGGTGACGTGGGTCATATGGAATCTCACTTGTTTCCGTTTGGAGACAGTGTTAGTGTCGGTGCAAGATAGGTGCATGGTTTGCGCCAAACGTACCATCGGCTAAGAAATCATTTCGGATGCACCCTTTGGTACTCCTAGGTGACGAGGCTCAAGTGAAAGCTTGTTTCGGTCCATTTGGAGATAGTGCTAATCTTGACGCAAGATAGGTGTGCGCTCTGCGTTGAACGTACCATAGGGTTGGAAATCATTTTGGACGCACCGATGGAACTCATAGGTGACGTGGGCCATGTGGAATCTCACTTCTTTCCATTTGGAGACAGTGTTAGTGTCGGTGCAAGATAGGTGCATTGTTTATGCTAGACGTACCATAGGATCAGAAATAGTTTTGGACGCACCCGATGGTACCACTAGCTGACGTGGCTCAAATGGAAGCTCGTTTCGGTCTGTTGAAAGTCAAAGCTAATCATGACGCAAGATAGGTGCACGGTTTGTGTCGAACGTACCTTTGGGTTGGAAATCATTTTGGACACACCCGATGGAACTGCTAGGTGACGTGGGTCATGTGGAATCTCACTTCTTTCTGTTTGGAGACAGTGTTAGCGTCGGTGCAAGATAGGTGCATGGTTTGCGATAGATGTTCCATAGGCTCAGAAGTCTTTTTGGACGCACCTATTGGTACCACTAGGTGATGAGGCTCAAGTGGAAGCTCATTTCGGTCCTTTCGAAGATAGTGCTAATCTTGACGCAAGGTTGGTGCACGGTCTGCGTCGAACGTACCATAGGCTCTGACATTGTTTTGGACGCACCCGATGGATCTCCAAGGTGATACGAGTCATGTGGAATCTCACTTCTTTCCATTTGGAGACAGTGTTAGTCTCGGTGCATGAAAGGTGCATAGTTTGCACCAAACGTACCATCGGCCTAGAAATCATTTTGGTCGCACCTGATGGTACTCCTAGGTGACGAGGCTCAAGTGAAAGCTCATTTCAGTCCGTTTGGAGATAGTGCTAATCTTGACGCAAGATAGGTGCACGGTTTGCGTCGATCGTTCGATAGGCTCGGAAATCGTTTTCGACGCACCCGATGGAACTCCTAGGTGACGTGGGTCATTTGGAATCTTGCTTCCTTCCGTTTGGAGACAGTGTTAGTGTCGGAGCAAGATAGGTGAATGGTTTGCGCTAGACATGCAGTAGGTTCAAAAATCGTTGTGGACGCACTCGATGGTACCACTAGGTGACGAGGCTCAAGTGGAAGCTCGTTTCGGTCCATTCGAACATAGTGCTAATCTTGACGCAGGATAGGTGCACGGTTTGCGTCGAGTGTACCATAGGCTCACAAATTGCTTTGGATGCAACCGAAGGAACTCCTAGGTGACGTAGGTTATGTGGAATCTCGCTTCTTTCTCTTTGGAGGTAATGTTAGTGTCGGTGCAAGATAGGTGCACGGTTTGCGCCAAACGTACCATTGGTTTAGAAATCATTTTGGACGCACCCTTTGGTACTACTAGGTCACAAGGCTCAAGTGAAAGCTCGTTTGTGTCGGTGCAAGATTGCTGCATGGTTTGCGCTAGACATGCAATAGGTTTAGAAAGCGTTGTGGACGCTTTTCGATGGTACCACTAGGTGACAAGGCTCACGTGGAAGCTTCGTTTGGTCCTCTCGAACATAGTGCTAATCTTGGACGCAAGATAGGTGCACGATTTACGCCGAGTGTACCATAGGCTCGAGAATTGCTTTGGGCCTTTTGAAGGAACTCCTAGGTGACGTGGGTTATGTGGAATCTCACTTCTCTCTTTGGAGACATTGTTTGTGTCGGTGCAAGATAGATGCTTGGTTAGCGCTAGACATACCATTGGCTTAGAAATCATTTTGGACGCACTCGATGGTTCCACTAGGTGACAAGGCTGAAGTGGAAGCTCGTTTCGGTCCTTTTTTGACATAGTGCTAATCTTGACGCAAGATAGGTGCACGGTTTGCGTCGAACGTACCATAGGCTCAGAAATCATTTTGGACGCACCTAACGGAACTCCTAGGTGACATGGGTCATGTGGGATCTCACTTCATTCTCTTTGGAGACAGGTCAGTGTTAGTGCAAGATAGGTGCATGGTTTGCGCCAATAGTACCATCGGCTCAGAAATCTTTTTGGACACACCTGACATTACTCCTAGGTGACGAGGCGCAAGTGAAAGCTCGTTTCTGTTCATTTGGAGAAAGTGCTAATCTTAACGCAAGATAGGTGCACGGTTTGCATCGAACGTACCATAGGCTCGGAAATCATTTTGGAATAACCCGATGGAACTCCTAGGTGACGTAGGTCATGTGGAGTCCCACTTCTTTCTGTTTGGAGAAAGTGTTAGTGTCGGTGCAAGATTGGTGCATGGTTTGCGCTAGACATGCAATAGGTTCAGAAATCATTCTGGACACACTCGATGGTACCACTAGGTGACAAGGCTCAAGTGGAAGCTCGTTTCGGTCCTTTCGAACATTGTGCTAATCTTGACGCAAGATAGGTGCACGATTTGCGTCGAGTGTACCATAGGCTGAGAAATTGCTTTGGACGCAATCGAAGGAACTCCTAGGTGACGTGGGTCATGTGCAATCTCACTTCTTTCTCTTTTGAGATAGTGTTAGTGTCGGTGCAAGATAGGTGCATGGTTTGCGCCAAACGTACCATCGGCTCACAAATCATTTTGGCAGCACCCTTTTGTACTCTTAGGTGACGATGCTCAAGTGGAAGCTCGTTTTGGTCCGTTTGGTGATAGTGCTAATCTTGACACAAGATAGGTGCGTGGTTTGCCTCGAACGTACCATAGGGTTGGAAATCATTTTGGATGCACCCGATGGAACTCCTAGGTGACGTGGGTCATATGGAATCTCACTTCTTTCCGTTTGGAGACAGTATTAGTGTCGGTACAAGATAGGTGCATGGTTTGCGCCAAACGTACCATCGGCTCAGAAATCATTTTGGATGCACCCTTTGGTACTCCTAGGTGACGAGGCTCCACTGAAAGCTTGTTTTGGTCCATTTGGAGATAGTGCTAATCTTGACGCAAGATAGGTGTGCGCTTTGCGTTGAACGTACCATAGGGTTGGAAATCATTTTGGACGCACCCGATGGAACTCATAGGTGACGTGGGCCATGTGGAATCTCACTTCTTTCCGTTTGGAGACAGTGTTAGTGTCGGTGCAAGATAGGTGCATTGTTTATGCTAGACGTACCATAGGATCAGAAATACTTTTGGATGCACCCGATGGTACCACTAGCTGACGTGGCTCAAATGGAAGCTCGTTTCGGTCTCTTGAAAGTCAAAGCTAATCATGACACAAGATAGGTGCACGGTTTGTGTCGAACGTACCATTGGGTTGGAAATCATTTTGGACGCACCCGATGGAACTCCTAGGTGACGTGGGTCATGTGGACTCTCACTTCTTTCCGTTTGGAGACAGTGTTAGCGTCGGTGCAAGATAGGTGCACGGTTCGCATCGAACGTACCATAGGCTCGGAAATCAGTTTGGACGCACCCGATGGAACTCCTAGGTGACGTGGGTTATGTGGAATCTCACTTCTTTCTCTTTGGAGACATTGTTAGTGTCGGTGCAAGATTGGTGCATCATTTGCGCTAGACATGCAATAGGTTCAGAAATCATTGTGGACGCACTCGATGGTACCACTAGGTGACGAGGCTCAAGTGGAAGCTCGTTTCGGTCCTTTCGAACATAGTGCTAACCTTGACGCAAGATAGGTGCACGATTTGCGTCGAGTGTACCATAGGCTCAGAAATTCCTTTGGACGCACCTGAAGGAACTCCTAGGTGACGTGGGTTTTGTGGAATCTCACTTCTTTATCTTTGGAGACATTGTTAGTGTCGGTACAAGATTGGTGCATCGTTTGCGCTAGACATGCAATAGGTTCAGAAATCATTGTGGACGCACTCGATGGTACCACTAGGTGACGAGGCTCAAGTGGAAGCTCGTTTCGGTCCTTTTGAACATAGTGCTAATCTTGACGCAAGATAGGTGCACGATTTGCGTCGAGTGTACCATAGGCTCAGAAATTGCTTTGGACGCACCCGAAGGAACTCCGATGTGACGTGGGTTATGTGGAATCTCACTTCTTTCTCTTTGGAGACATTGTTAGTGTTGGTGCAAGATAGATGCATTGTTAGCGCTAGACGTACCATAGGCTTAGAAATCATTTTGGACGCACACGATGGTACCACTAGGTGACAAGGCTGAAGTGGAAGCTCGTTTCGGTCCTTTTCAGATATAGTGCTAATCTTGACGCAAGATAGGTGCACGGTTTGCGTGGAACGTACCATAGGGTTGGAAATCATTTCGGACGCACCTGATAGAACTCCTAGGTGACGTGGGTCATGTGGAATCTCACTTCTTTCCATTTGGAGACAGTGTTAGCGTGGGTGCAATATAGGTGCATGGTTTGCGATAGACGTTCCATAGGCTCAGAAGTCATTTTGGACGCACCTAATGGTACCACTAGGGGACGAGGCACAAGTGGAAGCTCATTTCAGTCCTTTTGAAGATAGTGGTAGGTGCACGGTCTACGTCGAACGTACCATAGGCACTGACATCGTTTTGGACGCACCCGATGGAACTCCAAGGTGATCTGAGTCATGTGGAATCTCACTCCTTTCTGATTTGGAGACAGTGTTAGTCTTGGTGCAAGAAAGGTGCACACTTTGCACCAAACATACCATCGGCTCAGAAATCATTTTGGTCGCACCTGATGGTACTCCTAGGTGACGAGGCTCAAGTGAATTCTCATTTCAGTCTATTTGGAGATAGTGCTAATCTTGACGCAAGATAGGTGCACGGTTTGCGTCGATCATTCGATAGGCTCAGAAATCATTTTTGACGCACTCGATGGAACTCCTAGGTGACGTGGGTTATTTGGAATCTTGCTTCCTTCCATTTGGAGACAGTGTTAGTGTCGGAGCAAGATAGGTGAATGGTTTGCGCTAGACATGCAGTAGGTTCAGAAATCGTTGTGGACGCACTCAATGGAACCACTAGGTGACGAGGCTCAAGTGGAAGCTCGTTTTGGTCCTTTCGAACATAGTGCTAATCTTGACGCAAGATAGGTGCACGGTTTGCGTCGAGTGTACCATAGGCTCAGAAATTGCTTTGGACGCACCCGAAGGAACTCCTAGGTGACGTGGGTTATGTGGAATCTCACTTCTTTCTCTTTGGAGACATTGTTAGTGTCGGTGCAAGATAGATGCATGGTTAGCGCTGACGTACCATAGGCTTAGAAATCATTTTGGACGCAATCGATGGTTCCACTAGGTGACAAGGCTGAAGTGGAAGCTCGTTTCGGTCCTTTTCGGGCATAGTGCTAATCTTGACGCAAGATAGGTGCACGGTTTGCGTCGAACGTACCATGGGCTCGGAAATCATTTTGGACGCACCTGACGGAACTCCTAGGTGACATGGGTCATGTGGGATCTCCATTCTCTTTGGAGATAGTGTCAGTGTTAGTGCAAGATAGGTGCATGGTTTGCGCCAAACGTACCATCGGCTCAGAAATCTTTTTGGACACACCTGACATTACTCCTAGGTGACGAGGCGCATGTGAAATCTCGTTTCGGTCCGTTTGGAGAAAGTGCTAATCTTGATGCAAGAATGGTGGACGGTGTGCGTCGAACATACCATAGGCTCGGAAATCATTTTGGATGCACCCGATGGATCTCCTAGGTGACGTGGGTCATGTGGAATCTCACATCTTTCCATATGGAGAGAGTGGTAGCGTCGGTGCAAGATAGGTGCATGGTTTGCGCCAGACATACCATAGGCTTAGAAATCATTTTGGACGCATTCGATGGTACCACTAGGTGACGAGGCTCAAGTGGAAGCTCGCTTCGGTCCTTTCAAACATAGTTCTAATCTTGACACAAGATAGGTGCACGGTTTGCGTCGAGTGTACCATAGGCTCAGAAATTATTTTCAACGCACCCGAAGGAACTCCTAGGTGACGTGGGTCATGTGCAATCTTAGTTCTTTCTCTTTTGAGATAGTGTTAGTGTCGGTGCAAGATAGGTGCATGGTTTGCGCCAAATGTACCATCGGCTCAGAAATCATTTTGGACGCACCCTTTTGTACTCCTAGGTGACGATGCTCAAGTGAAAGCTCGTTTTGGTCCGTTTGGAGATAGTGCTAATCTTGACACCAGATAGGTGCGCGGTTTGCCTCGAACGTACCATAGGGTTGGAAATCATTTTGGACGCACCCGATGGAACTCATAGGGGATGTGGGCCATGTGGAATCTCACTTCTTTCCATTTGGAGACAGTGTTAGTGTCGGTGCAAGATAGGTGCATTGTTTATGCTAGACGTACCATAGGCTCAGAAATAGTTTTGGACGCACCCGATGGTAACACTAGCTGACATGACTCAAATGGAAGCTCATTTCGGTCTGTTTAAAGTCAAAGCTAATCATGACGCAAGATAGGTGCACGGTTTGTGTCGAACGTACCATAGGGTTGGAAATCATTTTGGACGCACCCGATGGAACTCCTAGGTGACGTGGGTCATGTGGAATCTCACTTCTTTCTGTTTGGAGACAGTGTTAGCGTCGGTGCAAGATAGGTGCATGGTTTGCGATAGATGTTCCATAGGCTCAGAAGTCTTTTTGGACGCACCTATTGGTACCACTAGGTCATGAGGCTCAAGTGGAAGCTCATTTCGGTCCTTTCGAAGATAGTGCTAATCTTGACGCAAGGTTGGTGCACGGTCTGCGTCGAACGTACCATAGGCTCTGACATTGTTTTGGACGCACCCGATGGATCTCCAAGGTGACATGAGTCATGTGGAATCTCACTTCTTTCCATTTGGAGACAGTGTTAGTCTCGGTGCAAGAAAGGTGCATAGTTTGCACCAAACGTACCATCGGCCCAGAAATCATTTTGGTCGCACCTGATGGTACTCCTAGGTGACGAGGCTCAAGTGAAAGCTCATTTCAGTCCATTTGGAGATAGTGCTAATCTTGACGCAAGATAGGTGCACGGTTTGCGTCGATCGTTCAATAGGCTCGGAAATCATTTTCGACGCACCCGATGGAACTCCTAGGTGAAGTGGGTCATTTGGAATCTTGCTTCCTTTCGTTTGGAGACAGTGTTAGTGTCGGAGCAAGATAGGTGCATGGTTTGTGATAGAGCTAGAGTGCCCGATCCTTTGGTGGGTGTCGACCCTCGCGATCCGACTACGACGAACAAGTCCGTGGCGCCTTAGCAATCGCTGAATCAACTCCCGATGGTTATTGACCTTGCTGGTGCTAGATCAACCTGATCGCGAAGATCAATTCCTGCTGGCAATCGAAGAACAAGCAAGAATGGAGGCGAGCAACCCACGAATATTACTCAAGGTAAGGTTTCAATTACACGAAGACGAAGCTTCGGAAGTAGCAATGGCTAACTTAAGCAAAACAAAACCCAAGCCAAAGAGAGGGGCGCAGCCCCAGCTAAATAGGGGGAAGAGGGAGGAAGGAGGATGCCCACCTGCCCACAAGGCAAATAGGCGCCCAAACAGCCACACACCATCTCCTTGATCCCCTTTCACGATTTAGATGGCACAACACCTTCTGGTTATTTTTGACAAAACTAAAAACACATAGGTGGCGCAAAGCACCTAGACATTATTCAGGCAGGTTCATCATGAGCATAGATGGCCCATGCACTTAGGAAATTTCTGGTCCTTCATTCTTCAAAATCATCACGAAGTTTAATTCACGTGCACGAGCTCGAGTAAGTGGTCCTGGTGGCGCTGTGTCTTTGGTTCGGAGTTGGAGTAGCCATTCCCGTGTCGGGGTTGATGTCCTCATCATCCTCCCCTTCTTGAATCGAAGTCGTCCTCGACGGCAGCTCCTCAGCCTCGCCCGCATATGGTTTCAAATCTGCAACATTAAAACTAGAGGAAACACCATTGTCTGCAGGCAGGTCAAGTATATAAGCATTATCATTGATTGTCTTTAACACCTTGAAGGGACCAGCAGCACTGGGCATCAGCTTAGACCTGCGCAAACTAGGAAAGCAATCCTTGCGCAAATGCAACCAAACCAAGTCACCAGGTTCAAAAGTAACAAGTTTACATCCTTTACTACCAACAGCCTGATTTTTAGCATTAGTGTGCGCAATGTTCTGCTGTGTTTGCTCATGGATGTCCAACATTTGTTTAACACGTGCAACAGCATCGACATGTGTCTCATCGGGATTGGTACGGTACGGGGCACGGTTGGGAAGCTGGGCGCCCGGGATGAGGTTGATCTGGTGCTCAATGCCACGAATGGGAGGAAGACCTGGCGGTAAGTCCTTCGGAAACACATCGGCAAAGTCCTGCAAAAGCTTAGTAACAGCAGAGGGTATATCCAAAGATGGTGCATCATCGAGTGAAACCAGCACATGAGAACATACAAGCGCATAGCAAGGCATATTAGCAACATGTAATTCATCAAAATCAGCACATGTAGCAAGTAAAACAGGAGCATGTAGCTTAATCTCTTTAGACGTGGCTGGTTGTTGTTGGCATTGTTTTAATGCTTTAGTAGCCCGAGCAATGTCATCTTTCACAATCTGTTCAGGGGTCATTGGATGAAGAATAATTTTCTTGCCCTTAAACAGTAATGAATAATGATTTGTGCGACCATGATGTAAACAATCAGTATCATATTGACAGGGCCTACCAAGCAACAACGAACATGCCTCCACAAGAACAACATCGCAATCAGTATAAATCGAATAAGATCCCATGGAGAAGTGAACACGCATCGAAGTGTTACCTTGAGTTTGCCACCTGGTTGAGCCATTGAATGTGGTAGGGATGTGGATGTGGACGCGTTTGGAGAGACAACTTCTCCACCAGATCTGAACTTGCCAAATTGTTGCAACTACCACCGTCAATGATGTTGCGAATGGATCGTTCTGCACAACGCCTTTGGTGTGGAACAAAGTGTGTGGCGCGGTTGGTTCTTTCAGTGTGCAACCTGTGTCTCGAGGACTCATTGCACAACAAGACTCTCATACTTGTCGGCGTCGATGGCGCACGTGTTCTTCCGCATGTCACAAACGCGCCGTGACAAGCATAGCATATATAGTTTCATCGGAATCACTAGCGGAAGAATACTCACCATCGTCACGTATAATCAACGTACGCTTGTTGGGGCAGTCCCGTATCACATGCCCATAACCTTTGCAACGATGGCATAAAATGTCCTTTGTGCGGCTAGTGGAAGAGGAGGCGCTCTTATTAGCTGAAGGGGCGCTGGAGGTGGAGCCGCTGCCTTGTCACGTGACATACCGCTATGTGGGGAGGGCGCAGACGGGCTGAAGGGATCAAAGTAGTGCGGCCTGCAAAAGAGTTAGAATGGGTCCTTGCTCGTCGTCCTCGCACTTCACGTTCAGCTTTGCAAGCAAATGCAAACAAAGTAGTAATATCATCATAGTGCTTATAATCAAGAATATCCTGAATTTCACGGTTCAAACCACCACGAAATCGTGCCATCGCAGCATCACTAGTCTCAACTAAACCACAACGAATCATGCCGGTTTGCAACTCCGATAATACTCTTCTACTGATTTGGTTCCTTCTTTGAAAGTGCTGCATTTTATTAAGCAAGTCTCGTGCATAATAGGAAGGAACAAATCGGTGTCGCATGACGCTTTTTAATTGCTCCCAAGTGGGGGAATGTTATTAGGGTGTTTCTTTGCGATGCTCACGCCACCAAATGGATACAAAATCTGTAAACTCACTAATAGCAGCCCTAACTTGATATTGTCCAGGAACATCATGACAATGAAATTTCTTATCTACCGCAAGTTCCCAATCAAGATACGCACCGGATCATATTTGCCATTAAATGAAGGAATCGTGAACTTAATCTTAGTAAATGAGTCGCTTCGACACGTACCACGCGCGCTCACCACGGCGGTTGTGGTGGCGCCCTCCATGGCGGTCCTGGTCGTCGATCTCGGTATCGCCACCATAATCAAATTCCACACGCTGATCAACAAGTTGTTGTACCAACTCATCAAGGTGTGTAGTGAGCGTGGCAAAGGTGGTGGCGTGGGCGCTTGTGCTTGTTTGCATCTCCATGAAGCGTAGCATTTGTGGCCATTTGAGCGTCCTGAAATTGACCCACTTGCTCGTTGGCAATCCTAATCTCCTCCGCCAAGCCCTCCACGTGCTCGTTCATCTTGCGATTGAAGTGGTGAATGATGCCTTTAGTGCGTGGGGACCGAGGCATGGCGTCCCGATCAGTTGGCTCCCCTGTCATTGTTAGTAGGAAAACAATGAACACGAAAACAAGTATGTGCCCTAAAGCCTATAGGATATGGTGCTGATCAAGGCACTCAAATTAAAGCTGTTATCAAACTCTTACCCGTTCTTACCAAGCTTGCGGGGTGACTTGCAACCAGCGGTACAACCTTCCAAAGATTGAATGGAGCGATTGCCGGAGGACACAGAGCTTGATCCCCTGTAGAAAATTTGTGGAGTTCGGGAAAGGCTGCACTCAATTGCAAGGGTTAGCACAATCAAACAGCAATGCAAGGTTGAATAATAGTGCTAAACACGCCGCTATGTTCTTTGGAAACAAGTGGAAACGTGCAAAGGCAGCAAAGGTGGTGGCGCCCAGGGGGGGAGGCGCCTGGTGTGTTCTCGTCCGAGAGAGGAAGACCAATACCAAATCAAAAAGGTGGATCACAACAGCCGGAATTCTTCTTTCCAAAACTAGACAATCTGAAATAAGGAAGAATATTGCACCAAATCCAAAAAACAGGGAAAGGGGTGGCGTCCAAGAGGGAAAAGACCTGCCCCCCAAATGTAATTCTGTTGCCTTATATTGTGCGGCTTTTCCTTTCCTTCTTTTTCTTTTTTTTGTTTAATACATTGGCACCTTGCCTTTTTTTTGTTTTGAATAGATTGGCACCTTGCCTTTTTTTTTCTTTTCTGGATACTTTTCCTTTGGCACAAAACTTTCCAAAATGTGGCGCGGGGGGGGGCAGAGGAAAAGCTGTGGTAGGGAGAGGCGTGCACCGTGGAGAGGGAAGATAGGGAGAGGCGTGCACCGGGAGGGGGAAGATGGTGAAGAGGGCGTGGTGGTGGTGGGGGACGAAACAACGATGAAAAACAACGGCGACGAACACAAAGTGACCAGCAACTATTGACGCAAAAGCACACAAATTCAACAACGCAAATTCTTGAATGAAATGTGCAAGGCTCAAAAGGTCTTTGGGACAAAGGTCAAACCTGATTGTTGTTTTGGTTTGGTGGACAATAGGACGATGAACAAACTGAAACTAAAGGATAACTCGATAAAACTCACCGATCAACCTGAATTTTGATACCACTTGATACAACTGGAGTGCCCGATCCTTCGGTGAGTGGAGGATAACTACGATTTGGTGGGTGTCGACCCTCGCGATCCGACTACGACAAACAAGTCCGTGGTGCCTTAGCAATCGCTGAACCAACTCCCGATGGTTATTGACCTTGCTGGTGCTAGATCAACCTGATCACGAAGATCAATTCTCGCGGCAATCGAAGAACAAGCAAGAATGAGGAGGCGAGCAACCCTGAATATTACTCAAAGGTAAGGTTCTGAATTACACGAAGACGAAGCTTCGGAAGTAGCAATGGCTAACTTAAGCAAAACAAAACCCAAGCCAAAGAGGGGGCGCAGCCCCTGGCTAAATAGGGGGAAGAGGGAGGAAGGAGGACGCCCAGCCTGCCCACAAGGCAGGGAATAGGCGCCCAAACAGCCCCTGACTAACACTGTCTCCAAAGAGAATGAAGTGATATTCCACATGACCCACGTCACCTAGGAGTTCCATCGGGTGCGTCCAAAATGATTTCTGAGCCTATGGTGCGTTTGACTCAAACCGTGCACCTATCTTGTGTCAAGATTAGCACTATGTCCATAAGGACCAAAACAAGCCTCCGGTTGAGCCTCGTCACCTATTGGTACCATTGAGTGTGTCCAAAATGATTTCTGAGCCTATGGTACATCTAGCGCAAACCATGCACCTTTCTTGCACCGACACTAACACTGTCTCCAAACGGAAAGAAGCGGGATTTCACATGACCTACATCGCCTAGAAGTTCCATCGGGTGAGTCCAAAACGATTTTCGAGCCTATGGTACGTTCGACGCAAACTGTGCACCTATCTTGCGTCAAGATTAGCACTACTTGCAAATGGACCGAGCTTTCACTTGAGCCTCGTCACCTAGGGGTACCATTGGGTGCCTCCAAAATGATTTCTAAGCTGATGGTACATTTGGCGCAAAATTTGCACCTATCTTGCACCGACACTAACACTGTTTCCAAAGGAAAGAAGTGAGATTCGACATGACCCATGTCACCTAGGAGTTCCATCGGGTGTGTCCAAAATGATTTTCGAGCCTATGGTACGTTCGACGCTAACCGTGCACCTATCTTGCATCATAATTAGCACTATATCCGAAAGGACCGAAACGAGCTTCCACTAGAGCCTTGTCACCAAGTGGTACCGTCAGGTGCGTCCAAAACGATTTCTGAGCCTATGGTACGTCTAGCGCAAACCATGCACCTATCTTGCACCGACACTAACACTGTCTCCAAAGGAAAAGAAGTGAGGTTCCACATGACCCTCATCACCTAGGAGTTCCATCGGGTGCGTCCAAAATGATTTCCGAGCCTATGGTATGTTTGACACAAACCGTGCACCTATCGTGCGTCAAGATTAGCACTATCTCGAAATGGATCGAAACGAGCTTTCCACTTGAGCCTCGTCAGCTAGTGGTACCATCGAGTGCGTCCAAAACGATTTCTTAGCCTATGGTACATTTGGCGCAAACCATGCACCTATCTTGCACCGACACTAACACTGTCTCCAAAGAGAATGAATTGATATTCCACATGACCCACGTCACCTAGGAGTTCCATCAGGTGCGTCCAAAATTATTTCTGAGCCTATGGTACATTTGACTCAAACCGTGCACCTATCTTGTGTCAAGATTAGCACTATGTACAAAAGGACCAAAACAAGCCTCCGGTTGAGCCTCGTCACCTATTGGTACCATCAAGTGTGTCCAAAATGATTTCTGGCCAGTGGTACATCTAGCGCAAACCATGCACCTTTCTTGCACCGACACTAACACTGTCTCCAAACGGAAAGAAGCGGGATTTTCACATGACCTACGTCACCTATAAGTTCCATTGGGTGAGTCCAAAATGATTTTTGAGCCTATGGTACGTCCGACGCAAACTGTGCCACTATCTTGCGTCAAGATTAGCACTATTTCCAAATGGACCGAGCTTTCACTTGAGCCTCGTCACCTAGGAGTACCATTGGGTGCGTCCAAAATGGTTTCTAAGCTGATGGTACATTTGGCGCAAAATGTGCACCTATCTTGCACCGACACTAACACTGTCTCCAAAGGAAAGAAGTGAGATTCCACATGACCCACATCACCTAGGAGTTCCATCGGGTGTGTCCAAAATGATTTCCGAGCCTATGGTACGTTCGACGCAAACCATGCACCTACCTTGCATCACAATTAGCACTATATCCAAAAGGACCGAAACGAGCTTCCACTAGAGCCTTGTCACCAAGTGGTACCATCAAAAGGCCCAATACGATTTTCGAGCCTATGGTACATCTAGCGCAAAACCATGCACCTATCTTGCACCGACACTAACACTGTCTCCAAACAAAAAAAGCAAGATTCCACAAGACCCACGTCACCTAGGAGTTCCATCGGGTGCATCCAAAATGATTTTCGAGCCGATCAGACGTTCGCGCACAAACTGTGCACCTATCTTGCACAGACACTAACATGTCTGCCAGCGGAAAACAAGTGAGATTCCATATGACTCACCTCACCAAGGAGTTCCATCGGGTGTGATAGAGCTAGAGTGCCCGATCCTTCGGTGAGTGGAGGATAACTACGATTTGGTGGGTGTCGACCCTTTAATCCAACCACGACGAACAAGTCCGTGGGCGCCTTAGCAATCATCGAACCAACTCCCGATGGTTATTGACCTTGCTTTGGTGCTAGATCAACCTGATCACGAAGATCAGTTCCTGGCGGCAATCGAAGAACAAGCAAGAATCGAGGTGAGCAACCTGAATATTACTCGAAGGTGGGGTTCAATTACACGAAGACGAAGCTTCGGAAGTAGCAATGGCTAACTTAAGCAAAACAAAACCCAAGCCAAAGAGGGGCGCAGCCCACTGGCTAAATAGGGGAAGAGGGAAGAAGGAGGATGCCCACCTGCCCACAAAGGCGGGGAATAGGCGCCCAAACAGCCACACACCATCTCCTTGATCCCTTTTCCGATTTAGATGGCGCAAAGACCACCTTCTGGTTATTTCTTGACAAAACTAAAACACATAGGTGGCGCAGCACCTAGACATTATTCGGGCAGGTTCATCATGAGCATAGATGGCGCATGCACTTAGGAAATTTCTGGTCCTTCATTCTTCAAAATCATCACGAAGTTTAATTCACATGCATGAGCTCGAGTAAGTGGTCCTGGTGGTGGCGCTGTCTTTGGTTCGGATTGGAGTAGCCATTCCGTGTCGGGGTTGATGTCCTCATCATCCTCCCTTCTTGAATCGAAGTCGCCCTCGACGGCAGCTCCTCACCTCGTCCGCATATGGTTTCAAATCTGCAACATTAAAACTAGAGGAAACACCATAGTCTGCGCAGCAGGTCAAGTATATAAGCATTATCATTGATTTTCTTTAACACCTTGAAGGGACCAAAGCAGCACGGGGGCATCAGCTTAGACCTGCGCAAACTAGGAAAGCGATCCTTGCGCAAATGCAACCAAACCAAGTCACCCAGGTTCAAAAGTAACAAGTTTACGTCCTTTACTACCAATGACCTGATTTTTACCATTAGTGTGCGCAATGTTCTCATTGTGTTTGCTCATGGATGTCCAACATTTGTTTAACACGCAACAAAGATCGACATGTGGGGCATCCAAAAGGGTCAAAGGACGACAAGTCAATTGGCGCCCGTGGAATGTAACCAGACACAACCTGAAAAGGGCACATTTTCGTGGTGGAATGTGTAGCACGATTGTAAGCAAACTCGACATGGGGCAAACAATCCTCCCAAAGTTTGATTCTTGTCTAACACGGCCCTAAGCATGGTAGATAAGGTTCTGTTTCACAACCTTAGTTTGCCCATCTGTTTGTGGGTGACAAGTGGTTTGAAAAGCAATTTAGTTCCTAGTTTATTCCAAAGAGATCTCCAAAATGACTTAGGAACTTAGCATCACGATCCGAGACTATTGTATGTGGAACACCATGTAAACGAATAATCTCGCGAAAGAACAACTCAAAGAACGCCGCTAGCATCATCGGTTTTATGACATGGTATGAAGTGAGCCATTTTAGAGAATCGATCAACAACCACAAAGATACTATCCCTCCCTTCTTAGTTCGAGGTAAGCCCAAAACAAAATCCATAGAAATATCTAGCCAAGGAGAAGTAGGGACAGTAACGGCATATACAAACCATGGTTTGTTTAGGTGTGACTTAGCTTTCGGCACGTGGTGCGGCATGCAACAAAAGCGCTCCACGTCGCGGCAAGCATCTGGGGCCAAAAGAAGTGTGCGGCCAAAATCTCCTATGTCTTGTAAACGCCAAAGTGTCCCATGAGGCCGCCACCATGCGCTTCTCCAACAACAAAAAAAGACGAACCGAGCTTATGGAATACATAGCTTGTTAGCGCGGAACAAAAACCCATCGGTTACATGGAATTTACCCCATGGTTTACCATCCTTGCAATGCAGCATGATGTCCTTAAAGCCGGGATCATCGGCGTATTGGTCTTTCACGGTTTGTAAACCAAAATTTTAAAGTCTAACTCGGGACAGCATGGTGTATCTACGCGACAAAGCATCAAAGCAATAATGTTGTCTTTTCCGTTCTTGTGTTTGATGATGTAAGGAAAAGACTCTATGAATTCGACCCACTTAGCATGCCGACGGTTCAGATTAGTTTGGCTACGAATATGTTTTAATGCCTCATGATCGAATGAATTATAAACTCGCGAGGCCAAAGATAGTGCTGCCATGTTTGAAGTGTGCGAACCAAAGCAAAAAGCTCCTTATCATAAGTTGAATAATTCAGACTAGCCTTTGCTTAATTTTTCGCTAAAGTAAGCAAGCGGCTTGCCCTCTTGCAACAAAACACCGCCTAAGCCAATACCACTAGCATCGCATTCAAGTTCAAACATCTTATTGAAATCGGTAGGCTGTAGTAAGGGGGCATGTGTCAACTTATCTTTTAGAATGGTGAATGCCTCATCCTGTGCCGCACCCCAGGAGAAAGGAACGCCCTTCTTGGTGAGCTCATGCAACGGGGCGGCAATGGAGCTGAAGTCACGCACGAACCGTCGGTAGAAACCTGCAAGCCCAAGAAAACTCCGAATCTGCGTAACCGTTGTCGGCATGGGCCAGCTCGGATGGCGTCAATCTTGCTGCTGTCCACTTCAATGCCTGCGGAGTAACACATAGCTAAGAAACGAAACACGTTGTGTGCGAAGTCGCACTTGTCCAAGTTACCAAACAAGCGGGCAGCGCGCAAAGCATCAAAAATAGCATGCAAATGTTCCAAATGCTCTTTCATAGACTTGCTGTAAATTAGAATGTCATCAAAATAAACAACCACAAACAATCCTATGAAAGGCCTCAAAACTTCATTCATTAAGCGCATAAATGTCTTTGGGAGCATTAGTCAATCCAAACGGCATAACTAACCATTCATATAAGCCAAATTTTGTTTTAAAAGCCGTTTTCCATTCATCCCCAAGTTTCATTTGAATCGATGGTACCCGCCACATAAATCTACCTTGGAGAATATAACAAAGACCGCTAAGCTCGTCAAGCATATCATCAAGGCGAGGTATAGGATAACGATAACGAATTGTGATATTGTTAATCGCTCGACAATCTACACACATGCGCCGGTACCATCTTTCTTTGGGACAAGTAGTACAGAACAGAGCAAGGGCTAAGAGACTCACGAATGTAGCCCTTATCAAGTAGCGCTTGGACTTGGCGCTGAATCTCCTTTGTCTCATCGGGATTGGTACAGTGCACGAGGCACGGTTGGGAAAGCTGGGCGCCCGGGATGAGGTCGATCCGGTGCTCAATGCCACGAATGGGAGGAAGACTGGCGGTAAGTCCTTCGGAAACACATCGGCAAAGTCCTGCAAAAGCTTAGTAATGTTAGGTATATCCAAAGATGGTGCATCATCGAGTGAAACCAAAGCACATGAGAACATACAAGCGCATAGCAAGGCATATTAGCAACATGTAATTCATCAAAATCAGCACGACGTAGCAAGTAAAACAGGAGCATGTAGCTTAATCTCTTTAGACGTGGCTGGTTGTTGTTGGCATTGTTTTAATGCTTTAGTAGCCCGAGCAATGTCATCTTTCACAATCTGTTCGGGGTCATTGGATGAAGAATAATTTTCTTGCCCTTAAACAGTAATGAATAATGATTTGTGCGACCATGATGTAAACAATCAGTATCATATTGTCGAGGGCCAACCAAGCAACAACGAACATGCCTCCATAGGAACAACATCGCAATCAAGATAATCGTAATTAGATCCCATGGAGAAGTGAACACGCATCGAAAGCGTGTTACCTTGAGTTTGCCACCTGGTTGAGCCATTGAATGTGGTAGGGATGTGGATGTGGACGCGTTTGGAGAGACAACTTCTCCACCAGATCCGAACTTGCCAAATTGTTGCAATTACCGCCGTCAATGATGATGCGAATGGATCGTTCTTGCACAACGCCTTTGGTGTGGAACAAAGTGTGGCGCTGGTTACGCTTTCCAGTCATGCAAACTTTGTATCGAGGACTCATTTGCACAACAAGACTCTCATACTTGTCGTCGGCGTCGATTAGCATACGTGTTCTTCCGCATGTCCTCAAACATCAGCAAGCAAGCATAGCATATATAGTTTCATCGGAATCACTAGCGGAAGAATACTCACCATCGTCACGTATAATCAACGACGCTTGTTGGGGCAGTCCCGTATCACATGCCCATAACCTTTGCAACGATGGCATTGAATGTCCTTTTTGTGCGGCTAGTGGAAGAGGAGGCGCTCTTATTAGCTGAAAAGGGTTTGGAGGTGGAGCCGCTGCCTTGTCACGTGACATACCGCTATGTGGGGGGGCGCCAGAGGGGCTGAAAGGATCAAAGTAGTGCGACCTGCAAAAGAGTTAGAATGGGTCCTTGCTCGTCGTCGTCCTGACTTCACGCTCAGCTTTGCAAGCAAATGCAAACAAAGTAGTAATATCATCATAGTGCTTATAATCAAGAATATCACGAATTTCACGGTTCAAAAACCACCACGAAATCGTGCCATCGCAGCATCATTAGTCTCAACTAAACCACAACGAATCATGCGGTTTGCAACTCCCGATAATACTCTTCTCTGATTTGGTTCCTTCTTTGAAAGTAATTTGCATTTTATTAAGCAAGTCTCGTGCATAATAGGAAGGAACAAATCGGTGTCGCATGACGCTTTTTAATTGCTCCCAAGTTGGGGGAATGTTATTAGGGTGTTTCTTTGCGATGCTCACGCCACCAAATGGATGTGAAATCAGTAAACTCACTAGTAGCAGCCCTAACTTGATATTGTGCAGAACATCATGACAATGAAATTTCGATCTACCGCAAGTTCCCAATCAAGATACGCACCGGATCATATTTGCCATTAAATGAAGGAATCGTGAACTTAATCTTAGTACATGAGTCGTTTCGACACGCACCACGCGCACCACCACGGCGGTTGTGGTGGCGCCCTCCATGGCGGTCCGGTCGTCGATCTCGGTATCGCCACCATAATCAAATTCCATGACGCTGATCAACAAGTTGTTGTACCAACTCATCAAAGGCGTGTAGTGAGCGTGGCAAGGCTAGTGGCGTGGGCAGCTTTGTGCTTCTTTGCATCTCCATGAGCGTAGCATTTGTGGCCATTTGAGCGCCCCGAAATTGACCCACTTGCTCGTTGGCAATCCTAATCTCCTCCGCCAAGCCCTCCACGTGCTCGTTCATCTTGCGATTGAAGTGGTGACTGATGCCTTTAGTGCGTGGGGACCGAGGCATGGCGTCCCGATCACTGGCTCCCCCTCATCATTGTTAGTAGGAAAACAACGAACACGGAAACAAGTATGTGCCCTAAAGCCTATAGGATATGGTGCTTTGATCAAGGCACTCAAACTAAAGCTGTTATCAAACTCTTACTGTTCTTACCAAGCTTTTGGGGGTGACTTGCAACCAGCGGTACAACCTTCCAAAGATTGAATGGAGCGATTGCCGAGGACACAGAGCTTGATCATTGTCGAAAATTTGTGGAGTTCGGGAAGGCTGCACTCAATTGCAAGGGTTAGCACAATCAAAAAGCAATGCAAGATTGAATAATAGTGCTAAACACGCCGCTATGTTGTTCTGGAAACAAGTGGAAACGTGCAAAAGGCAGCAAAGGTGGTGGCGCCCATGGGGGAGGCACCCTGGTGTGTTCTGTCGAGAGAGGAAGACCAGCGCCCAAATCAGGGTGGATCACAACAGCCCGAATTCTTCTTTCCAAAACTAGACAATCTGAAATAAGGAAGAATATTGCACCAAATCCCAAAACAGGGAAAGGGGGTGACGTCCAAGAGGGGAAAAGACTTGCCCCCCAAATGTAATTCTGTTGCCTTGTATTGTGCGGCTTTTCCTTTCCTTCTTTTTTTTTGTTTAATACATTGGCACCTTGCCTTTTTTTGTTTTGAATAGATTGGCACCTTGCCTTTTTTTTTTTTTTTTCTGGATACTTTCCTTTGGCACAAAACTTTCCAAAATGTGGGAGGGGGGCGCAGGAAGGAAAAGCTGTGGTAGGAGAGGCGTGCACCGGGGAGGGGAAGATAGGGAGAGGCGTGCACCGGGGAGGGGGATGATGGTGAAGAGGCGTGGTGGTGGTGGGGGGGATGAAACGACGATGAAAAACAACGGCGACGAACACAAAGTGACCAAAGCAACTATTGACTTAAAAGCACACAAATTCAACAACGCAAATTCTCGAATGAAATGTGCAAGGCTCAAAAGGTTTGGGACAAAGGTCGAACCTGATTGTTGTTTTGGTTTGGTGGACAATAGGACGATGAACAACTGGAAACTAAAGGATAACTTGATAAAACTCACCGATCAACCTGAATTTTGATACCACTTGATAGAGCTGGAGTGCCCGATCCTTCGGTGAGTGGAGGATAACTACGATTTGGTGGGTGTCGACCCTCGCGATCCGACTACTGACGAACAAGTCCGTGGCCTCTTAGCAATCGCTGAACCAACTCCCGATGGTTATTGACCTTTTTGGTGCTAGATCAACTCGATCACGAAGATCAATTCCTCGCGGCAATCGAAGAACAAGCAAGAATCGAGGCGAGCAACCCGAATATTACTTGAAGGTGGGGTTTCGAATTACACGAAGACGAAGCTTTGAGTAGCAATGGCTAACTTAAGCAAAACAAAACCCAAGCCAAAGAGGGGCGCAGCCCACTGCTAAATAGGGGGAAGAGGGAGGAAGGAGGACGCCTTGACCTGCCCACAAGGCGGGGAATAGGCGCCAAACAGCCACACACCATCTCCTTGATCCCCTTTCCTGATTTAGATGGCGCACCACCTTCCTGGTTATTTCTTGACAAAACTAAAAACACATAGGTGGCGCAGCACCTAGACATTATTCTGGGCAGATTCATCATGAGCATAGATGGTGCAAGCACTTAGGAAATTTCTGGTCCTTCATTCTTCAAAATCATCACGAAGTTTAATTCACGTGCACGAGCTCGAGTAAGTGGTCCTGGTGGCGCCTGGGCTGGTTCAGTTGGAGTAGCCATTCCCGTGTCGGGGTTGATGTCCCCATCAGTTTGCGCTAGACATGCAGTAGGTTCCAAAATCGTTGTGGACGCACTCGATGGTACCGCTAGGTGACGAGGCTCAAGTGGAAGCTCGTTTCGGTCCTTTCGAACATAGTGCTAATCTGGACGCAAGATAGGTGCACGATTTCCGTCGAGTGTACCATAGGCTCAGAAATTGCTTTGGACGCACCCGAAGGAACTCCTAGGTGACGTGGGTTATGTGGAATCTCACTTCTTTCTCTTTGGAGACATTGTTAGTGTCGGTGCAAGATAGATGCATTGTTAGCGCTAGACGTACCATAGGCTTAGAAATCATTTTGGACGCACTCGATGGTACCACTAGGTGACAAGGCTGAAGTGGAAGCTTGTTTCGGTCCTTTTCGGACATAGTGCTAATCTTGACGCAAGATAGGTGCACGGTTTGCGTCGAACGTACCATAGGCTCAGAAATAATTTTGGACGCACCTGATGGAACTCCTAGGTGACATGGGTCATGTGGGATCTCACTTCATTCTCTTTGGAGACAGTGTCAGTGTTAGTGCAAGATAGGTGATTGGTTTGCGCCAAACGTACCATCGGCTCAGAAATCTTTTTGGACACACCTGACATTACTCCTAGGTGACGAGGCGCAAGTGAAAGCTTCGTTTGGTCCGTTTGGAGAAAGTGCTAATCTTGACGCAAGATAGGTGCACGGTTTGCATCGAACGTACCATAGGCTCGGAAATCGTTTTGGATGCACCCGATGGAACTCGTAGATGACATGGGTCATGTGGAATCTCGCTTCTTTCCGTTTGGAGTCAGTGTTAGTGTCTGTGCATGATAGATGCATGGTTCGCGCTAGGCGTACCATAGGCTCAGAAATCATTTTGGACGCACTCGTTGCTACCAGTAGGTGACCAGGCTCAAGTGGAAGCTCGTTTTGGTCCTTTCAGACATACTGCTAATCTTGACGCAAGGTAGGTGCACGGTTTGTGTCGAACGTACCATAGGCGCGGAAATCATTTTGGACGCACCTGATGGAACTCCTAGGTGACATGGGTCATGTGGGATCTCACTTCATTCTCTTTGGAGACAGTGTCAGTGTTAGTGCAAGATAGGTGCATGGTTTGCGCCAAACGTACCATCGGCTCAGAAATCTTTTTGGACACACCTGACAATACTCCTAGGTGACGAGGCGCAAGTGAAAGCTCATTTCGGTTCGTTTGGAGAAAGTGCTAATCTTAACGCAAGATAGGTGCACGGTTTGCATCGAACGTACCATAGGCTCGAAAATCATTTTGGATGCACCTGATGGAACTCCTGGATGACGTGGGTCATGTGGAATCTCGCTTCTTTCTGTTTGGAGTCAGTGTTAGTGTCTGTGCATGATAGATGCATGGTTCGCGCTAGGCGTACCATAGGGTCAGAAATCATTTTGGACGCACTCATTGCTACCAGTAGGTGACCAGGCTCAAGTGGAAGCTCGTTTCGGTCCTTTCATACATACTGCTAATCTTGACGCAAGGTAGGTGCACGGTTTGTGTCGAATGTACCATAGGTGCGGAAATCATTTTGGACGCACCTGACGGAACTCCTAGGTGACGTGGGTCATGTGGGATCTCACTTCATTCTCTTTGGAGACAGTGTTAGTGTCGGTGCAAGATAGGTGCATGGTTTGCGCCAAACGTACCATCGGCTCAGAAATCATTTTGGACACACCTGACATTACTCATAGGTGACGAGGCTCTAGTGAAAGCTCGTTTCGGTCCGTTTGGAGAAAGTGCTAATCATGACGCAAGATAGGTGTGCGGTTTGCGTCGAACGTACCATTGGCTTGGAAATCGTTTTGGATGCACCCGATGGAACTCCTAGATGACGTGGGTCATGTGAAATCTTGCTTCTTTCGTTTGGAGTCAGTGTTAGAGTCTGTGCATGATAGATGCATGGTTTGCGCTAGACGTACCATAGGCTCAGAAATCATTTTAGACGCACTCGATGCTACCAGTAGGTGACCAGGCTCAAGTGGAAGCTCGTTTCGGTCCTTTCAGACATACTGCTAATCTTGACGCAAGGTAGGTGCACGGTTTGTGTCGAACGTACCATAGGCGCAGAAATCATTTTGGATGCACCTGACGGAACTCCTAGGTGACATGGGTCATGTGGGATCTCACTTCATTCTCTTTGGAGACAGTGTCAGTGTTAGTGCAAGATAGGTGCATGGTTTGTGCTAATTTTGACGCAAGATAGGTGCACGGTTTGCGTCGAATGTACCATAGGCTCGGAAATCATTTTGGACGCACCTGACGGAACTCATAGGCGACATGGGTCATGTGGGATCTCATTTCATTCTCTTTGGAGACAGGGTCAGTGTTAGTGCAAGATAGGTGCATGGTTTGCGCCAAACGTACCATCGGCTCAGAAATCTTTTTGGACACACCTGACATTACTCCTAGGTGACGAGGCGCAAGTGAAAGCTCGTTTCGGTCCGTTTGGAGAAAGTGCTAATCTTGACGCAAGATAGGTGGACGGTGTGCGTCGAACATACCACAGGCTCAGAAATCATTTTGGACGCACCCGATGGAACTCCTAGGTGATGTGGGTCATGTGGAATCTCACTTCTTTCCATATGGAGACAGTGGTAGCGTCGGTGCAATATAGGTGCATGGTTTGCGCCATACGTACCATAGGCTTAGAAATCATTTTGGACGCACTCGATGGTACCACTAGGTGACGAGGCTTAAGTAGAAGCTCGCTTCGGTCCTTTCAAACATAGTCCTAATCTTGACACAAGATAGGTGCACGGTTTGCGTTGAGTGTACCATAGGCTCAGAAATTATTTTCGACGCATCCGAAGGAACTCCTAGGTGACGTGGGTCATGTGCAATCTCACTTCTTTCTCTTTTGAGATAGTGTTAGTGTCGGTGCAAGATAGGTGCATGGTTTGCGCCAAATGTACCATCGGCTCAGAAATCATTTTGGACACACCCTTTGGTACTCCTAGGTGACTAGGCTCAAGTGAAAGCTCATTTCGGTCCGTTTGGAGATAGTGCTAATCTTGACGCAAGATAGGTCTTGGTTTGCCTCGAATGTACCATAGGGTTGGAAATCATTTTGGAATAACCCGATGGAACTCCTAGGTGACATGGGTCATGTGGAATCCCAATTGTTTCTGTTTGGAGAGCAAGTGTTAGTGTCGGTGCAAGATTGGTGCATGGTTTTTGCGCTAGACTTGCAATAGGTTCAGAAATCATTGTGGACGCTTTTCGATGGTACCACTAGGTGACGAGGCTCAAGTGGAAGCTCGTTTCGGTCCTTTCGAACATAGTGCTAACCTTGACGAAAGATAGGTGCACGATTTGCGTCGAGTGTACCATAGGCTCAGAAATTGCTTTGGACGCACCCGAAGGAACTCCTAGGTGACGTGGGTTATGTGGAATCTCACTTCTTTCTCTTTGGAAACATTGTTAGTGTCGGTGCAAGATTGGTGCATCGTTTGCGCTAGACATGCAATAGGTTCAAAAATTATTGTGGACGCACTCGATGGTACCACTAGGTGACGAGGCTCAAGTGGAAGCTCGTTTCGGTCCTTTCGAACATAGTGCTAATCTGACGCAAGATAGGTGCACGATTTGCGTCGAGTGTACCATAGGCTCAGAAATTGCTTTGGACGCACCCGAAGGAACTCCTAGGTGACGTGGGTTATGTGGAATCTCACTTCTTTCTCTTTGGATACATTGTTAGTGTCGGTGCAAGATAGATGCAATGTTAGCGCTAGACGTACCATAGGCTTAGAAATCATTTTGGACCTTTTCGATGGTACCACTAGGTGACAAGGCTGAAGTGGAAGCTCGTTTCGGTCCTTTTCAGATATAGTGCTAATCTTGACGCAAGATAGGTGCACGGTTTGCGTCGAACGTACCATAGGCTCGGAAATCATTTTGGACGCACCTGACGGAACTCCTAGGTGACATGGGTCATGTGGGATCTCACTTCATTCTCTTTGGAGACAGTGTCAGTGTTAGTGCAAGATAGGTGCATGGTTTGCGCTAAACGTACCATCGGCTCAGAAATCTTTTTGGACACACCTGACATTACTCCTAGGTGACGAGGCGCAAGTGAAAGCTCATTTCGGTCCGTTTGGAGAAAGTGCTAATCTTGACGCAAGATAGGTGGACGGTGTGCGTCGAACATACCACAGGCTCAGAAATCATTTTGGACGCACCCGATGGAACTCCTAGGTGATGTGGGTCATGTGGAATCTCACTTCTTTCCATATGGAGACAGTGGTAGCGTCGGTGCAATATAGGTGCATGGTTTTTGCATATACGTACCATAGGCTTAGAAATCATTTTGGACGCACTCGATGGTACCACTAGGTGACGAGGCTCAAGTGGAAGCTCGCTTCGGTCCTTTCAAACATAGTCCTAATCTTGACACAAGATAGGTGCACGGTTTGCGTTGAGTGTACCATAGGCTCAGAAATTATTTTCGACGCATCCGAAGGAACTCCTAGGTGACGTGGGTCATGTGCAATCTCACTTCTTTCTCTTTTGAGATAGTGTTAGTGTCGGTGCAAGATAGGTGCATGGTTTGCGCCAAATGTACCATCGGCTCAGAAATCATTTTGGACACACCCTTTGGTACTCCTAGGTGACTAGGCTCAAGTGAAAGCTCGTTTCGGTCCGTTTGGAGATAGTGCTAATCTTGACGCAAGATAGGTGCGCGGTTTGCCTCGAATGTACCATAGGGTTGGAAATCATTTTGGAATAACCCGATGGAACTCCTAGGTGACATGGGTCATGTGGAATCCCAATTGTTTCTGTTTGGAGACAGTGTTAGTGTCGGTGCAAGATTGGTGCATGGTTTGCGCTAGACTTGCAATAGGTTCAGAAATCATTGTGGACGCACTCGATGGTACCACTAGGTGACGAGGCTCAAGTGGAAGCTCGTTTCGGTCCTTTCGAACATAGTGCTAACCTTGACGAAAGATAGGTGCACGATTTGCGTCGAGTGTACCATAGGCTCAGAAATTGCTTTGGACGCACCCGAAGGAACTCCTAGGTGACGTGGGTTATGTGGAATCTCACTTCTTTCTCTTTGGAAACATTGTTAGTGTCGGTGCAAGATTGGTGCATCGTTTGCGCTAGACATGCAATAGGTTCAAAAATTGTTGTGGACGCACTCGATGGTACCACTAGGTGACGAGGCTCAAGTGGAAGCTCGTTTCGGTCCTTTCGAACATAGTGCTAATCTGGACGCAAGATAGGTGCACGATTTGCGTCGAGTGTACCATAGGCTCAGAAATTGCTTTGGACGCACCCGAAGGAACTCCTAGGTGACGTGGGTTATGTGGAATCTCACTTCTTTCTCTTTGGATACATTGTTAGTGTCGGTGCAAGATAGATGCAATGTTAGCGCTAGACGTACCATAGGCTTAGAAATCATTTTGGACCTTTTCGATGGTACCACTAGGTGACAAGGTGAAGTGGAAGCTCGTTTCGGTCCTTTTCAGATATAGTGCTAATCTTGACGCAAGATAGGTGCACGGTTTGCGTCGAACGTACCATAGGCTCGGAAATCATTTTGGACGCACCTGACGGAACTCCTAGGTGACATGGGTCATGTGGGATCTCACTTCATTCTCTTTGGAGACAGTGTCAGTGTTAGTGCAAGATAGGTGCATGGTTTGCGCCAAACGTACCATCGGCTCAGAAATCTTTTTGGACACACCTGACATTACTCCTAGGTGACGAGGCGCAAGTGAAAGCTCGTTTCGGTCCGTTTGGGGAAAGTGCTAATCTTGACGCAAGATAGGTGGACGGTGTGCGTCGAACATACCACAGGCTCAGAAATCATTTTGGACGCACCCGATGGAACTCCTAGGTGATGTGGGTCATGTGGAATCTCACTTCTTTCCATATGGAGACAGTGGTAGCGTCGGTGCAATATAGGTGCATGGTTTGCGCCATACGTACCATAGGCTTAGAAATCATTTTGGACGCACTCGATGGTACCACTAGGTGACGAGGCTCAAGTGGAAGCTCGCTTCGGTCCTTTCGAACATAGTCCTAATCTTGACACAAGATAGGTGCACGGTTTGCGTTGAGTGTACCATAGGCTCAGAAATTATTTTCGACGCATCCGAAGGAACTCCTAGGTGACGTGGGTCATGTGCAATCTCACTTCTTTCTCTTTTGAGATAGTGTTAGTGTCGGTGCAAGATAGGTGCATGGTTTGCGCCAAATCTAACATCGGCTCAGAAATCATTTTGGACACACCCTTTGGTACTCCTAGGTGACTAGGCTCAAGTGAAAGCTCGTTTCGGTCCGTTTGGAGATAGTGCTAATCTTGACGCAAGATAGGTGCGCGGTTTGCCTCGAATGTACCATAGGGTTGGAAATCATTTTGGAATAACCCGATGGAACTCCTAGGTGACATGGGTCATGTGGAATCCCAATTGTTTCTGTTTGGAGACAGTGTTAGTGTCGGTGCAAGATTGGTGCATGGTTTGCGCTAGACTTGCAATAGGTTCAGAAATCATTGTGGACGCACTCGATGGTACCACTAGGTGACGAGGCTCAAGTGGAAGCTCGTTTCGGTCCTTTCGAACATAGTGCTAACCTTGACGAAAGATAGGTGCACGATTTGCGTCGAATGTACCATAGGCTCAGAAATTGCTTTGGACGCACCCGAAGGAACTCCTAGGTGACGTGGGTTATGTGGAATCTCACTTCTTTCTCTTTGGAAACATTGTTAGTGTCGGTGCAAGATTGGTGCATCGTTTGCGCTAGACATGCAATAGGTTCAAAAATTGTTGTGGACGCACTCGATGGTACCACTAGGTGACGAGGCTCAAGTGGAAGCTCGTTTCGGTCCTTTCGAACATAGTGCTAATCTGGACGCAAGATAGGTGCACGATTTGCGTCGAGTGTACCATAGGCTCAGAAATTGCTTTGGACGCACCCGAAGGAACTCCTAGGTGACGTGGGTTATGTGGAATCTCACTTCTTTCTCTTTGGATACATTGTTAGTGTCGGTGCAAGATAGATGCAATGTTAGCGCTAGACGTACCATAGGCTTAGAAATCATTTTGGACGCACTCGATGGTACCACTAGGTGACAAGGCTGAAGTGGAAGCTCGTTTCGGTCCTTTTCAGATATAGTGCTAATCTTGACGCAAGATAGGTGCACGGTTTGCGTCGAACATACCATAGGCTCGGAAATCATTTTGGACGCACCTGACGGAACTCCTAGGTGACATGGGTCATGTGGGATCTCACTTCATTCTCTTTGGAGACAGTGTTAGTGTTAGTGCAAGATAGGTGCATGGTTTGCGCCAAACGTACCATCGGCTCAGAAATCTTTTTGGACACACCTGACATTACTCCTAGGTGACGAGGCGCAAGTGAAAGCTCGTTTCGGTCCGTTTGGGGAAAGTGCTAATCTTGACGCAAGATAGGTGGACGGTGTGCGTCGAACATACCACAGGCTCAGAAATCATTTTGGACGCACCCGATGGAACTCCTAGGTGATGTGGGTCATGTGGAATCTCAGTTCTTTCCATATGGAGACAGTGGTAGCGTCGGTGCAATATAGGTGCATGGTTTGCGCCATACGTACCATAGGCTTAGAAATCATTTTGGACGCACTCGATGGTACCACTAGGTGACGAGGCTCAAGTGGAAGCTCGCTTCGGTCCTTTCGAACATAGTCCTAATCTTGACACAAGATAGGTGCACGGTTTGCGTCGAGTGTACCATAGGCTCAGAAATTATTTTCGACGTACCCGAAGGAACTCCTAGGTGACGTGGGTCATGTGCAATCTCACTTCTTTCTCTTTTGAGATAGTGTTAGTGTCGGTGCAAGATAGGTGCATGGTTTGCGCCAAATCTAACATCGGCTCAGAAATCATTTTGGACACACTAGGTGACGTGGGTCATGTGGAATCTCACTTCTTTCCGTTTGGAGACAGTGTTAGCGTCGGTGCATGGTTTGTGATAGACGTTCCAAAGGCTCAGAAGTCGTTTTGGACGCACCTAATGGTACCACTAGGTGACGAGGCTGAAGTGAAAGCTCATTTCGGTCCCCTCGAAGATAGTGCTAATCTTGACGCAAGGTAGGTGCACGGTCTACGTCGAACGTACCATAGGCTCTGACATCGTTTTGGACGCACCCGATAGAACTCCAAGGTGACATGAGTCATGTGGAATCTCACTTCTTTCCGACTTGGAGACTGTGTTAGTCTCGGTGCAAGAAAGGTGCACACTTTGCACCAAACGTACCATCGGCTCAGAAATCATTTTGGTGGCACCCGATGGTACTCCTAGGTGACGAGGCTCAAGTGAAAGCTCATTTCAGTCCGTTTGGAGATAGTGCTAATCTTGACGCAAGATAGGTGCATGGTTTGCGTCGATCATTCGATACGCTCGGAAATCGTTTTCGACGCACCCGATCGAACTCCTAGGTGACGTGGGTCATTTGGAATCTTGCTTCCTTCCATTTGGAGACATTGTTAGTGTCGGTGCAAGATAGGTGCTTGGTTATTGCTACACATGCAACAGGTTCAAAAATCGTTGTGGACGCACTCGATGGAACCACTAGGTGACGAGGCTCAAGTGGAAGCTCGTTTCGGTCCTTTCGAACATAGTGCTAATCATGACGCAAGATAGGTGCACGGTTTGCGTCGAGTGTACCATAGGCTCAGAAATTGCTTTGGATGCACCCAAAGGAACTCCTAGGTGACGTGGGTTATGTGGAATCTCACTTCTTTCTCTTTGGAGACATTGTTAGTGTCGGTGCAAGATAGATGCATGGTTAGCGCTAGACGTACCATAGGCTTAGAAATCATTTTGGACGCACTCGATGGTTCCACTAGGTGACAAGGCTGAAGTGGAAGCTCGTTTCGGTCCTTTTCGGACATAGTGCTAATCTTGACACAAGATAGGTGCACGGTTTGCGTCGAGCGTACCATAGGCTCGGAAATCATTTTGGACGCACCTGACGGAACTCCTAGGTGGCATGGGTCATGTGGGATCTCACTTCATTCTCTTTGGAGACAGTGTCAGTGTTAGTGCAAGATAGGTGCATTGTAACACCCCAGGTGTTTGTCACCAGTTAAGCAATGGGTTTGAGCTCAAACATGACATGTCGAGTGGTAATGAAGGTGTCAAGATCAAATCTACATGATGGAGCTCCAACTTAAACTTGGGCCATGTACATTTGCTTACATATGGACCCTTGTTAAGATTATGCAAGAGTAATGTTAAACATGCTTATTCCATGTACATTACATCCACATGCATCCATCTAGAACCGTGGAAAAGTTTCATGAAGTTCGGAATCAAGAAGTCACATGAAATGATAAGTTATATCCTTATTGGAATGACTTTACTAAGGGCTTGAATTGCACTATTAAGTGAATGGAAATGTAGGTCATCAACCAAACCTTGCAACCTTGCCCAAAGGACTCTAATTGAACTCTACAACAAAAGTTATGAAGGGTTCGTATTGAGCGGAGGACAAGAAAATACCTCCATCGGTCTAAAACTTGGATTTAAGCTTTACCGCGATGCTACTTTGACCGATGTTGACCAATTGCTTATAGTGCTTGCATGGAGTTACACCTTAAATAAAAGTTGAAGTTTAAGTCGAATAGAACCTAATTTGTTTGATGCTCAAGAGCTAGTTCAGTGCATAGCTAGGTCAAATGGAGCTCACAAGAATCAACAAACTGCTGTTTTTGGAACCCTGAAATTTGGCTAAGTGTAGATGATGAACTTCCAGTTTTTAGTTTCAATGTACCCATATTTGGCGAATTTTAGTTTGCAAACCATTTCGAATTTGGGAAAACTCCTTTAAGGAAAGTTAGAGTACTCTTGTAGCTCTACACAACGGTGGAATCGGTGGAACAAATAATCGATCGATTTAGGAGATATGATGGGAGAAAAATGGAATTTCAGCTTGTATTTTCGCGGTGGTATTAGAATTTTGAATCGGTTGAACTGGCCGACCGGCCACAGGCGCGTGATGCCGCGTGGCGTCCTAGTTCGCCCCGCGCTCGCCACCTCGCCCTCGCTCGCTCACCACGTCGCTCCTCTGATTGAGAAAAGCCGAGCCCTGCCCTCTCTCTGGCACTCTCTCTCACTCTCTGCCCTCTCCCTCTCGCTCTCCAGCGCGCGTGCATGAGCACGGTCATGCCATGGCTGCAGCAAGCACGACCAGCTGCGCCGTCCTCCTGCCGCTACCACCGGCCAGGCTATGGCCAAACGCAGTCCACGACTTGCAGTGACCCTATAGCTCACCGCCGGAGCCGCCTGTGCCCGGCCAAACCCACCGTCCGCTGCCATGGTTGCCATGGATGCCGCCGAGCTAGAGCTCGTGCATGAGCCGCCGGAGCTACATCCGCCGCCGGCTCCCGTACGGGCCGCCTCCCGCACAACCACGGCCACTAGCGGGTGCGCACGGACGCCTGGATGCTTCCCCGCCGCTTTCCCGCCGCCGACGCGCCTCCTCCAGCGAGCTCCTGTGCATACCCCTCTGTAAATCGCGACCGAGGACCTCGGGTAACAATTGAAACAAGTCCAGGGGGTTTTCTGCAGAACCGTAAACTCAAATGAATAGTGCCGTAAGGACTGTTTTGTAATTATTTTGCAAGAACTTTGGAAATTCATAGTAAATCATAGAAAATTCGTAAAATAGTAAATGTGGACTTTTTGGAATCCTTGTGAAATTCTCTATGTACTAGATCAATAATATTACATGTTTTAGTTTAAAGGTTTAGCTGTAAAAATAGATTTAGGCAGTTAGGTTCTTAACGCTAGTCATGTCTTGTTCTTTTTATAACTACAGTTATTTTACTCAATTAAATGTGAAATTTTTATGGAGTGTTACTGATGTGATTACTGATGTCTGATAAAAATTTCAGTATTTTAGGCTTGATAGTTTAAGATCTATAAAAATAACAAATTACCTGTATTGCCTTACCACTATTCTAAATAGGTCTGCAAGATTAAATTAATTGTCTTAGTTAGGTTATGAATCATGACTTGATGATAATACATGAGTTGTAGTACTTTTATTAAGATTTTCAAAAAGCTAAATATCATGATTTTTGGTTAAGTAGATCTTGAGTTATACTTGCTTAAATATCAGTGGTTGTTTCTGCCCAAACTCTGACAGGGTTACCTTGTTGGTATTGTGGGGCCTTCTTAATAGTAGAATTAGCTTTAGGTGTTTACAACAAAGTTGTTTAGAATTTGATAAGCTTTCTAAAAAGTCTAGAACCACATTTATTGGACATGTATAACTCCATTTATAGCTGTTTAAAGTGGCATGTCAGTTTCTGTCTATGTTTTGGACAGAGATGCAATTATTGAATTAATTGACCCTTCTAACTGTAGAATCATCCTAATATGAGAATAAGAAAGTTGTAGGTAACTTCCTAGGATTTTCAAAAAGTTATGGTTCATGTTTGTTGGAGGTCTAGAACTCTAGTTGTGCTTCTCTGAAGTTCCTATTAGTTTTCTGTACCACTGCTGTTGGGTTGCAATTGCAGTTTTGCTTGTGCAATTATTTTCGTGGTGTAAATGATGTTTGCTATGGTTGTAGTGAATACAAAAGTTGTATAAAATTTCATGATCTTGCTTGTGTTCAAATTGTATGGTCATAGGCCAGATAGTGTAGGAGTTACATGACTTTCAAGTCTCCTGTCAGGTTTTGATTGTATTCTGAGCAGATCTGAAAGATGCTAGTGTTTGATCTAGTTAGGATTTGAATGAGCTTTTGGTGATAATAACAAAGTTGTAGAAAATTCCATAAGCTTTCCAAAATGTCTTCTTGCAAGTCATTTGGATTTGTGTAACTCCAGTTATAGCTAAATCTTGTAGCTGCTGTTTGCATGTCCAGAAATTGGCAGATTCCAATTATAGTGTTTGCTTGTATATTGTTAAGTGTGACTTATGCCTTGAAGGATGACTGAGTTAGAGCACCTGAGATCTTGGGAAACTTGTGTCATGCTTGGTGTTGTCGTCTTCTTTGCCATCTTAGCATGATAGATTGTGTGATGTTTAAGTTAAGCATCGCAAAATACTTAAGTGTGTTAGTGTAAACTATGCTTGTCTTGCTTGCTATTTTGTGATGCGTCTCATGGTACTATTCTTCATATTTATGCACTTGCATATTGCATCTCATCTAGGTACGCTAGATGCACCACGTGAAGGATGCGATGTTGGAGCCAAATCCAAAGACGGCGTTTGATGGATCTATCCGAAGATGGAAGGACTAAGCAAGTGCTAGGACAAATGAAATGTCACCTTGGACGGTGCAAACCTAATCGAATTCGACTTTGTCGGATCCCGTGCAAGTTACCCAATCCTTGAGCATATTAAGTCTCCTAATTTCCGAAATGCGATTCATGATTATTGTTACATATATATATTGTTGCATTAAGTTTAGGTGTTGGATGCAAACAATTTGCATTGGTTACCCAATCCTTGTCTAGATATTGTTACCCTGAATCCTATGTAGCTCTCGGGCTCGAGTAGTGCTTAGTAGCCACGCTTAAACGCTTGGTAGAAGTCGGGTGATTTCTGCACTGCGAGATATAGGAAGATACATGTGGCACGGTTGGCTATATTTGCTATCGTGGAAAAGAACCGTTTAAATCTTAATTTGAAATGAAGACCGAAAAGCCTTGAGGCTTGCCGGTTTGTGGGTAAGATGACTCGCACTCGTGTTTATCCCACCATGTTGCTAGTAGGACCTGATTCTTGGAGCCTTTCCTGATTCATGTTGAACGATGCATCTCTCTTAGTTGGTCGTGTCCGATGACCGACCACGGCCGAGTAGCTCACCTCGAAGGCGGAGTCGATAAGTATAAAGTGCGCCTCGGAAGGGAGCCGAGGCGTGAGTCCAAGGGTGATTTAAAAGTCCGATCGATTCTCTGGCGTAATGGGTAATCCCGAGAGTGATTGGCCCTGTTGATCGAACCCGCGAATTTGGTTCTGAGTTGTTCCAAAGGTGACCCACGGCTACCCTTGCAAAGTATGCCAGGTGAGAGTTAGGATATACCCTCACCTGAGTTGTAATTGATTCAATCGTAACATGTTTTCCGCCTCTCCGGTTAGTGAGAACTTGACATGGACTTTTCTCCAATGTAGATACACTTAATAACTTAATGGTTCGAAAAATGATGATATGATGATGAGCCAATTTTATTATACCTGCTATGGTTAATATTGTTTGCTCCTAATAAGTGAGTGCTCTAGTAACAAAGGTGCTAATCTAGTGGAGGTGTAAATAATGATAAGCTTGATGCTAAGTTTAAATTGGTTACTATAATCATAAGCTCTTTTATGCAACTGTGTCAAAGCTAGCCCACAAAAGAAATGAGCAGAAAAGCCTTGCATTATCCTTGGTGTCTTTTATTTTCGGTTTTGACGGGTAAGTCTAGTTTGAGTATGTTTACCTTCTCGTACTCGTGGTTTATCCCACCATGTTGCGGTGAAGTTCTCACCTATGAAGATGGTGGCTAACTAATCATGGCTCGGTGATTCTATAGTTACTTCTCATCTATATGCTTTTATCGGATGATGTCACTTATGCTAGCAATGTATTTGGAACATATATTAATGTAATCTTTTGAAAGCTATGTTGTTTTCACTAATCGATTTTGAAACCCAAACTTGTACTTTTAATTGTGAACCCATTTGTAATCTTATTTCATTTGCAACCACATGTATGTGATGTGTATTTGCTTAATCCCACGATCTTGGTTGTGATGTTGATTTACCAAGGTCTTTCGGGACACTTCGGTGGCGGACTACCGGGTTTATATGAGTGAAAGTATGCGCATGTCAACGTGTTAGCGGGAGGACGCAACGAAAAAACGTGATTTGATCTTGTATAAATTGGGCGTTCTGTTACTCCGACTAAATAGCCCCGAGTGGCATCGAGCAAGATTAAGCATAATATTGTCATGTACATTGTTTTAAAAACAAAGTTTTGGTTTTAAAAGCCTATTTTAACTAAAACTTTAGCTACTGACCGGGTTTATATGCAAAGTTATCAAAAACTAATTTGCAAAACTATGCTAGCGACATCCTCCTTTATGCCCAGTTAAGGACTATTAGGTGGCTATCTAAGTACTAACATGGGGGTTTTTACTTTCGTCGTCCATACGGCATGCTATTGTATGGATGCCATTCGTTTGAATAGTAATGTATGGATCAATTGCCTCTACGCCCAGGTAAGTGTGAGTTGTGAGAGCATGACCGTCCAACTGTCGGTCTAGGGGAAAGTTAGCTGTGGTTACTGGAATATTTACATGTCACACACATGTATATATGAAGGTACTTAATTGCGGGTATATTTATCGGGTAGCTATGGATATCGAAGTATATATATCTGGGGATGTATATATGGAGAGTATCTTAGTTTACTGCTTTCATTGTGTGCTTATTTATCTCTTATGGGGATGGGCTGCAATGAATTTGTCTGCAGGTACGCTAACCACGAATGCGTAGATTGAATATAGCTGACGACTAGCTATATATCGAGAGAGTACGTGTTATGCCACCGACATAGAACGTGATTTTCACCTTAGGCTGGCAATTTTGTGAGGACGAATAGGACGAGCATGCATCATGATTGTGCTTGTGCATAAATATGCTTCCCTCACCTTGTTCTAATGCTAAGTAACTTGTGATCAATTTGATGTCACTATTTTCCCTATGTGAAGCTAGCCAAAATGCCTTGTCCCATGCTGCTTGAATAGCTATGCTTGAAGTTAGTGTGTGATTAGTTTTGTCTTGTATGTTTGCTTCCAAAGGAAATAGATGACAAGTTATTAATTGGCAAAAAAAAACTCACCCCTTTGAAAACTAAATTGCTAAATGTAAGTAAAACTTGTTTTGTAGAGATATCCACCTACTCAGTAAAAAGAAAACCAAAGATAACAGTGCCTTACCACCATGTTATGCGTGATATGTGTAGTGGTGTTGTTGTAGGTGACTGCTTGTTATGTATGAGCTTTGTGCTTCGTAATAGCCATTTAAGCTAATTGGATCGAGTGTTTCGAAATGCTCGCTTAAGACCATGATGTAGGCGTGGATGCTCGTTATCTTGGTAGTGCCGTAGTTGTCACCCTTTTGTCCTCGGTAAGTATACGAGTGTCAAATAGCTTTATCCTAAAACAATGCTCAAATTACGTAATCGCACAGTTGTCGTCTCCAATTAGGCTCTCTCTTGGGAGCCTGAGCCTGTACACGTGGTTGCTAGCCTTGAACGTTGTGCTACGAAGACTTTATCTATGCCTTTGCTTGACCTTAGGCCCAAGCTTAGTTCCCTTGAATGCTTGCATATTTTGTGGTTGTCCCGCTCCTGTGTGAGAGGACCCTGCTCAAAAATCATTGTTAGATCTTATTGCTCCTTCTTTTACAGATGATCTGGTGCAACGCTAATCGCTATCTATCCTAGCTTTGGAACATTTTCCTCACAGATCATGTCATTGCTTTATCAACTCAGTCCCTAGTTAGTGCAATGGCTCTGTCCCTCGAATCTCATTTATATTGCCTCCAACCCTTTCAAGTCTCTTGATGTTTATCAGTCTTGATCTCATGTTGCTACTTGACAAGACCAAATCTCATGTTAATCTTTATCTAGAAATCACTTGGGTGGACACAAGACGTATATGGAAATTAGCAAGAGTCTCCTGCTTAGTTGCCTTCGACAATTAGGCTATGTTCTTTTGCGCTGTGTTTTGATCTTCTGATCGCCTCCTTGTTGATTCCTAACCTTGTGACTATCCTTGTTTGCTATCCCTCTTTTGCACAATGCTTGTTCTTACAATCTAATTAGTGCCACTGGAAATTTCGCATTGGTTGTATGATCAGTAATGGTGCCACGATTAGCGATGAGGCTCAAGTGGAAGCTCGTTTCGGTCCTTTCGAACATTGTGCTAATCTTGACGCAAGATAGGTGCACGATTTGCGTCGAGTGTACCATAGGCTCAGAAATTGCTTTGGACGCAATCGAAGGAACTCCTAGGTGACGTGGGTTATGTGGAATCTCACTTCTTTCTCTTTGGAGACATTGTTAGTTTAGGTGCAAGATAGATGCATGGTTAGCGCTAGACGTACCATAGGCTTTGAAATCATTTTGGACGCACTCGATGGTTCCACTAGGTGACAAGGCTGAAGTGGAAGCTCGTTTCGGTCCTTTTCGGACATAGTGCTAATCTTGACGCAAGATAGGTGCACGGTTTGCGTCGAACGTACCATAGGCTCGGAAATCATTTTGGACACACCTGACGGAACTCCTTGGTGACATGGGTCATGTGGGATCTCACTTCATTCTCTTTGGAGACAGTGTCAGTGTTAGTGCAAGATAGGTGCATGGTTTGCGCCAAACGTACCATCGGCTCAGAAATCTTTTTGGACACACCTGACATTACTCCTAGGTGACGAGGCGCAAGTGAAAGCTCGTTTCGGTCCGTTTGGAGAAAGTGCTAATCTTGACGCAAGATAGGTGCACGGTTTGCATCGAACGTACCATAGGCTCGGAAATCGTTTTGGATGCACCCGATGGAACTCGTAGATGACGTGGGTCATGTGGAATCTCGCTTCTTTCCGTTTGGAGTCAGTGTTAGTGTCTGTGCATGATAGATGCATGGTTAGCGCTAGGCGTACCATAGGCTTAGAAATTATTTTGGACGCACTCGATGGTTCCACTAGGTGACAAGGCTGAAGTGGAAGCTCGTTTTGGTCCTTTTCGGACATAGTGCTAATCTTGACGCAAGATAGGTGCACGGTTTACGTCGAACGTACCATAGGCTCAGAAATCATTTTGGACGCGCCCTTTGGTACTCCTAGGTGACGAGGCTCAAGTGAAAGCTCGTTTCGGTCCGTTTGGAGATATTGCTAATCTTGACGCAAGATAGGTGTGCGGTTTGCGTCGAACGTACCATAGGGTTGGAAATCATTTTGGAATAAATCGATGGAACTCCTAGGTGACGTGGGTCATGTGGAATCCCACTTCTTTCTGTTTGGAGACAGTGTTAGTGTTGGTGCAAGATTGGTGCATGGTTTGCGCTAGACATGCAATAGGTTCATAAATCATTGTTGACGCACTCTATGGTACCACTAGGTGACGAGGCTCAAGTGGAAGCTCGTTTCGGTCCTTTCGAACATTGTGCTAATCTTGACGCAAGATAGGTGCACGATTTGCGTCGAGTGTACCATAGGCTCAGAAATTGCTTTGGACGCAATTGAAGGAACTCCTAGGTGACGTGGGTAATGTGGAATCTCGCTTCTTTCTCTTTGGAGGTAATGTTAGTGTCGGTGCATGATAGGTGCACGGTTTGCGCCAAACGTACCATCGGTTCAGAAATCATTTTGGACGCGCCCTTTGGTACTCCTAGGTGACGAGGCTCAAGTGAAAGCTCGTTTCGGTCCGTTTGGAGATAGTGCTAATCTTGACGGAAGATAAGTGTGCGGTTTGCATCGAACGTACCATAGGGTTGGAAATCATTTTGGATTAACCCGATGGAACTCCTAGGTGACGTGGGTCATGTGGAATCCCACTTCTTTCTGTTTGGAGACAGTGTTAGTGTCGGTGCAAGATTGGTGCATGGTTTGCGCTAGACATGCAATAGGTTCAGAAATCATTGTTGACGCACTCTTTGGTACCACTAGGTGATGACGCTCAAGTGGAAGCTCGTTTCGGTCCTTTCGAACATTGTGCTAATCTTGACGCAAGATAGGTGCACGATTTGCGTCGAGTGTACCATAGGCTCAGAAATTGCTTTGGATGCAATCGAAGGAACTCCTAGGTGACGTGGGTTATGTGGAATCTCACTTCTTTCTCTTTGGAGACATTGTTAGTGTCGGTGCAAGATAGATGCTTGGTTAGCGCTAGACGTACCATAGGCTTAGAAATTATTTTGGACGCACTCGATGGTTCCACTAGGTGACAAGGCTAAAGTGGAAGCTCGTTTCGGTCCTTTTTGGACATAGTGCTAATCTTGACGCAAGATAGGTGCACGGTTTGCGTCGAACGTACCATAGCTCGGAAATCATTTTGGACGCACCTGATGGAACTCCTAGGTGACATGGGTCATGTGGGATCTCACTTCATTGTCTTTGGAGACAGTGTCAGTGTTAGTGCAAGATAGGTGCATGGTTTGCACCAAACGTACCATCGGCTCATAAATCTTTTTGGACACACCTGACATTACTCCTAGGTGACGAGGCGCAAGTGAAAGCTCGTTTTGGTCCGTTTGGAGAAAGTGCTAATCTTGACGCAAGATGGGTGGACGGTGTGCGTCGAACATACCACAGGCTCAGAAATCATTTTGGACGCACCCGATGGAACTCCTAGGTGATGTGGGTCATGTGGAATCTCACTTCTTTCCATATGGAGACAGTGGTAGCGTCGGTGCAATATAGGTGCATGGTTTGCGCCATACGTACCATAGGCTTAGAAATCATTTTGGACGCACTCGATGGTACCACTAGGTGACGAGGCTCAAGTGGAAGCTCGCTTCGGTCCTTTCGAACATAGTCCTAATCTTGACACAAGATAGGTGCACGGTTTGCGTCGAGTGTACCATAGGCTCAGAAATTATTTTCGACGCACCCGAAGGAACTCCTAGGTGACGTGGGTCATGTGCAATCTCACTTCTTTCTCTTTTGAGATAGTGTTAGTGTCGGTGCAAGATAGGTGCATGGTTTGCGCCAAATGTACCATCGGCTCAGAAATCATTTTGGACACACCCTTTGGTACTCCTAGGTGACGAGGCTCAAGTGAAAGCTCGTTTCGGTCCGTTTGGAGATAGTGCTAATCTTGACGCAAGATAGGTGCGCGGTTTGCCTCGAACGTACCATAGGGTTGGAAATCATTTTGGAATAACCCGATGGAACTCCTAGGTGACATGGGTCATGTGGAATCCCAATTGTTTCTGTTTGGAGACAGTGTTAGTGTCGGTGCAAGATTGGTGCATGGTTTGCGCTAGACTTGCAATAGGTTCAGAAATCATTGTGGACGCACTCGATGGTACCACTAGGTGACGAGGCTCAAGTGGAAGCTCGTTTCGGTCCTTTCGAACATTGTGCTAATCTTGACGCAAGATAGGTGCACGATTTGCGTCGAGTGTACCATAGGCTCAGAAATTGCTTTGGACGCAATCGAAGGAACTCCTAGGTGACGTGGGTTATGTGGAATCTCACTTCTTTCTCTTTGGAGACATTGTTAGTGTCGGTGCAAGATAGATGCGTGGTTAGCGCTAGACGTACCATAGGCTTAGAAATCATTTTGGACGCACTCGATGGTACCACTAGGTGACAAGGCTGAAGTGGAAGCTCGTTTCGGTCCTTTTCGGATATAGTGCTAATCTTGACGCAAGATAGGTGCACGGTTTGCGTCGAACGCACCATAGGGTTGGAAATCATTTTGGACGCGCCTGATGGAACTCCTAGGTGACGTGGGTCATGTGGAATCTCACTTCTTTCCGTTTGGAGACAGTGTTAGCGTCGGTGCAAGATAGGTGCATGGTTTGTGATAGATGTTCCAAAGGCTCAGAAGTCATTTTGGACGCACCTAATGGTACCACTAGGTGACGAGGCTGAAGTGAAAGCTCATTTCGGTCCCCTCGAAGATAGTGCTAATCTTGACGCAAGGTAGGTGCACGGTCTACGTCGAACGTACCATAGGCTCTGACATCGTTTTGGACGCACCCGATAGAACTCCAAGGTGACATGAGTCATGTGGAATCTCACTTCTTTCCGACTTGGAGACTGTGTTAGTCTCGGTGCAAGAAAGGTGCACCCTTTGCACCAAACGTACCATCGGCTCAGAAATCATTTTGGTGGCACCCGATGGTACTCCTAGGTGACGAGGCTCAAGTGAAAGCTCATTTCAGTCCGTTTGGAGATAGTGCTAATCTTGACGCAAGATAGGTGCATGGTTTGCGTCGATCATTCGATACGCTCGGAAATCGTTTTCGACGCACCCGATCGAACTCCTAGGTGACGTGGGTCATTTGGAATCTTGCTTCCTTCCATTTGGAGACATTGTTAGTGTCGGTGCAAGATAGGTGCTTGGTTTGCGCTACACATACCATAGGTTCAAAAAAATCATTTTGGGCCTTTTCGATGGAACCACTAGGTGACGAGGCTCAAGTGGAAGCTCGTTTCGGTCCTTTTCGGATATAGTGCTAATCTTGACGCAAGATAGGTTCACGGTTTGCGTCGAGCGTTCCATAGGGTTGGAAATCATTTTGGACGCACCTGACGGAACTCCTAGGTGGCATGGGTCTTGTGGGATCTCACTTCATTCTCTTTGGAGACAGTGTTAGTGTTAGTGCAAGATAGGTGCATGGTTTGCGCCATAAACGTACCATAGGCTTAGAAATCATTTTGGACACACACGATGGTATTACTCCTAGGTGACGAGGCGCAAGTGGAAGCTTCGTTTCGGTCCGTTTGGAGAAAGTGCTAATCTTGACGCAAGATAGGTGCACGGTTTGCATCGAGCGTACCATAGGCTCGGAAATCATTTTGGATGCACCCGATGGAACTCCTAGGTGATGACGTGGGTCATGTGGAATCTCACTTCTTTCTCTTTGGAGACATTGTTAGTGTGTGCTCGAGAAATTGCAAGATAGATGCATGGTTAGCGCTAGGCGTACCATAGGCTTAGAAATCATTTTGGGCCTTTTCGATGGTTCCACTAGGTGACAAGGCTCAAGTGGAAGCTTCGTTTCGGTCCTTTTGGACATAGTGCTAATCTTGACGCAAGATAGGTGCTCGAGCGTACCATATGCCTTTCGATGGAACTCCTAGGTGACGTGGGTCATGTGGAATCTCACTTTTTTCTCTTTGGACATGCTAATAGTTGGTGCATGATAGATGCATGGTTCGCGCTAGATGTACCATAGGCTCAGAAATCATTTTGGACGCGCCCTTTGGTACTCCTAGGTGACGAGGCTCAAGTGAAAGCTCGTTTCGGTCCGTTTGGAGATATTGCTAATCTTGACGCAAGATAGGTGTGCGGTTTGCGTCGAACGTACCATAGGGTTGGAAATCATTTTGGAATAACCCGATGGAACTCCTAGGTGACGTGGGTCATGTGGAATCCCACTTCTTTCTGTTTGGAGACAGTGTTAGTGTCGGTGCAAGATTGGTGCATGGTTTGCGCTAGACATGCAATAGGTTCAGAAATCATTGTTGACGCGCTCTATGGTACCACTAGGTGATGAGGCTCAAGTGGAAGCTCGTTTCGGTCCTTTCGAACATTGTGCTAATCTTGACGCAAGATAGGTGCACGATTTGCGTCGAGTGTACCATAGGCTCAGAAATTGCTTTGGACGCAATCGAAGGAACTCCTAGGTGACGTGGGTTATGTGGAATCTCACTTCTTTCTCTTTGGAGACATTGTTAGTGTCGGTGCAAGATAGATGCTTGGTTAGCGCTAGACGTACCATAGGCTTAGAAATCATTTTGGACGCACTTTTCGATGGTTACCACTAGGTGACAAGGCTCAAGTGGAAGCTCGTTTGGTCCTTTTGGACATAGTGCTAATCTTGACGCAAGATAGGTGTGCGGTTTGCGTCGAGCGTACCATAGGCTTGGAAATCATTTGAATAACCCGATGGAACTCCTAGGTGACATGGGTCATGTGGAATCTCACTTCTTTCTCTTTGGAGACGATTGTTAGTGTTAGTGCAAGATAGGTGCATGGTTTGCGCTAGACGTACCATAGGCTCAGAAATCATTTTGGACGCACTCGATGGTACCACTAGGTGATGAGGCTCAAGTGGAAGCTCGTTTCGGTCCTTTTTGGAGAAAGTGCTAATCTTGACGCAAGATAGGTGCACGGTTTGCGTCGAACGTACCATAGGCTCGAAATCATTTTGGACGCACCCGATGGAACTCCTAGGTGACGTGGGTCATGTGGAATCTCACTTCTTTCTCTTTGGAGACAGTGTTAGTGTAGTGCAAGATAGGTGCATGGTTTGCGCTAGACGTACCATAGGCTTAGAAATCATTTTGGGCGCTTTTCGATGGTACCACTAGGTGACGAGGCTCAAGTGGAAGCTCATTTTGGTCCTTTCGAACATAGTGCTAATCTTGACGCAAGATAGGTGCACGGTTTGCGTCGAACGTACCATAGGCTCGAAATCATTTTGGACGCTTTCGAAGGAACTCCTAGGTGACGTGGGTCATGTGGAATCTCACTTCTTTTCTTTGGAGAGACAGTGTTAGTGTCGGTGCAAGATAGGTGCATGGTTTGCGCTAAACGTACCATAGGCTTAGAAATCATTTTGGTGGCACCGATGGTACCCTAGGTGACAGAGGCTCAAGTGAAAGCTCGTTTTGGTCCGTTTGGAGATAGTGCTAATCTTGACGCAAGATAGGTGTGCGGTTTGCGTCGAGCGTACCATAGGGTTGGAAATCATTTTGGAATAACCGATGGAACTCCTAGGTGACGTGGGTCATGTGGAATCTGCTTCTTTCCATTTGGAGACATTGTTAGTGTCGGTGCAAGATAGGTGCATGGTTTTGCGCTAGACATGCAATAGGTTCAAAAATCATTTTGACACACTCGATGGTACCACTAGGTGACGAGGCTCAAGTGGAAGCTCGTTTCGGTCCTTTCGAACATAGTGCTAATCTTGACGCAAGATAGGTGCACGGTTTGCGTCGAGTGTACCATAGGCTCAGAAATTGCTTTGGATGCACCCGAAGGAACTCCTAGGTGACGTGGGTTATGTGGAATCTCACTTCTTTCTCTTTGGAGACATTGTTAGTGTCGGTGCAAGATAGATGCATGGTTAGCGCTAGACGTACCATAGGCTTAGAAATCATTTTGGACGCACTCGATGGTACCACTAGGTGACAAGGCTGAAGTGGAAGCTCGTTTCGGTCCTTTTCGGACATAGTGCTAATCTTGACGCAAGATAGGTGCACGGTTTGCGTCGAACGTACCATAGGCTCGGAAATCATTTTGGACGCACCGATGGAACTCCTAGGTGACGTGGGTCATGTGGAATCTCACTTCTTTTTCTTTTGAGAGACATAGTGTTAGTGTCGGTGCAAGATAGGTGCATGGTTTGCGTCGAACGTACCATAGGCTTAGAAATCATTTTGGACACCCTTTGGTACTCCTAGGTGACGAGGCTCAAGTGAAAGCTCGTTTCGGTCCGTTTGGAGATAGTGCTAATCTTGACGCAAGATAGGTGTGCGGTTTGCGTCGAACATACCATAGGGTTGGAAATCATTTTGGAATAACCCGATGGAACTCCTAGGTGACGTGGGTCATGTGGAATCCCACTTTTTTCCGTTTGGAGACAGTGTTAGTGTCGGTGCAAGATTGGTGCATGGTTTGCGCTAGACATGCAATAGGTTCAGAAATCATTGTGGACGCACTCGATGGTACCACTAGGTGACGAGGCTCAAGTGGAAGCTCGTTTCGGTCCTTTCGAACATTGTGCTAATCTTGACGCAAGATAGGTGCACGATTTGCGTCGAGTGTACCATAGGCTCAGAAATTGCTTTGGACGCAATCGAAGGAACTCCTAGGTGACGTGGGTTATGTGGAATCTCACTTCTTTCTCTTTGGAGACATTGTTAGTGTCGGTGCAAGATAGATGCATGGTTAGCGCTAGACGTACCATAGGCTTAGAAATCATTTTGGACGCACTCGATGGTTCCACTAGGTGACAAGGCTGAAGTGGAAGCTCGTTTCGGTCCTTTTCGGACATAGTGCTAATCTTGACGCAAGATAGGTGCACGGTTTGCGTCGAACGTACCATAGGCTCGGAAATCATTTTGGACGCACCTGATGGAACTCCTAGGTGACATGGGTCATGTGGGATCTCACTTCATTCTCTTTGGAGACAATGTCAGTGTTAGTGCAAGATAGGTGCATGGTTTGCGCCAAACGTACCATCGGCTCAGAAATCTTTTTGGACACACCTGACATTACTCCTAGGTGATGAGGCGCAAGTGAAAGCTCGTTTCGGTCCGTTTGGAGAAAGTGCTAATCTTGACGCAAGATAGGTGCACGGTTTGCATCGAACGTACCATAGGCTCGGAAATCATTTTGGATGCAACCGATGGAACTCGTAGATGACGTGGGTCATGTGGAATCTCGCTTCTTTCCAGTTTGGAGTCAGTGTTAGTGTCTATGCATGATAGATGCATGGTTCGCGCTAGACGTACCATAGGCTCAGAAATCATTTTGGACGCACTCGTTGCTACCAGTAGGTGGCCAGGCTCAAGTGGAAGCTCGTTTTGGTCCTTTCAGACATACTGCTAATCTTGACGCAAGGTAGGTGCACGGTTTGCGTCGAACGTACCATAGGCGCGGAAATCATTTTGGACGCACCCGAAGGAACTCCTAGGTGACGTGGGTTATGTGGAATCTCACTTCTTTCTCTTTGGAGACATTGTTAGTGTCGGTGCAAGATAGATGCATGGTTAGCGCTAGACGTACCATAGGCTTAGAAATCATTTTTGGGCCTTTTCGATGGTTCCACTAGGTGACAAGGCTGAAGTGGAAGCTCGTTTGGTCCTTTTTCGGACATAGTGCTAATCTTGACGCAAGATAGGTGCACGGTTTGCGTCGAACGTACCATAGGCTCGGAAATCATTTTGGACGCACCTGATGGAACTCCTAGGTGACATGGGTCATGTGGGATCTCACTTCATTCTCTTTGGAGACAGTGTCAGTGTTAGTGCAAGATAGGTGCATGGTTTGCGCCAAACGTACCATCGGCTCAGAAATCTTTTTGGACACACCTGACATTACTCCTAGGTGATGAGGCGCAAGTGAAAGCTCGTTTCGGTCCGTTTGGAGAAAGTGCTAATCTTGACGCAAGATAGGTGCACGGTTTGCATCGAACGTACCATAGGCTCGAAAATCGTTTTGGATGCACCGATGGAACTCGTAGATGACGTGGGTCATGTGGAATCTCGCTTCTTTCTGTTTGGAGTCAGTGTTAGTGTCTGTGTATGATAGATGCATGGTTCGCGCTAGACGTACCATAGGCTTAGAAATCATTTTGGACGCACTCGTTGCTACCAGTAGGTGGCCAGGCTCAAGTGGAAGCTCGTTTCGGTCCTTTCAGACATACTGCTAATCTTGACGCAAGGTAGGTGCACGGTTTGCGTCGAACGTACCATAGGCGCGGAAATCATTTTGGACGCACCCGAAGGAACTCCTAGGTGACGTGGGTTATGTGGAATCTCGCTTCTTTCTCTTTGGAGGTAATGTTAGTGTCGGTGTATGATAGGTGCACGGTTTGCGCCAAACGTACCATCGGTTCAGAAAACATTTTGGACACACCCTTTGGTACTCCTAGGTGACGAGGCTCAAGTGAAAGCTCGTTTCGGTCTGTTTGGAGATAGTGCTAATCTTGACGCAAGATAGGTGTGCGGTTTGCGTCGAACGTACCATAGGGTTGGAAATCATTTTGGAATAACCCGATGGAACTCCTAGGTGACGTGGGTCATGTGGAATCCCAATTGTTTCTGTTTGGAGACAGTGTTAGTGTCGGTGCAAGATTGGTGCATGGTTTGCGCTAGACATGCAATAGGTTCAGAAATCATTGTGGACGCACTCTATGGTACCACTAGGTGACGAGGCTCAAGTGGAAGCTCGTTTCGGTCCTTTCGAACATTGTGCTAATCTTGACGCAAGATAGGTGCACGATTTGCGTCGAGTGTACCATAGGCTCAGAAATTGCTTTGGACGCAATCGAAGGAACTCCTAGGTGACGTGGGTTATGTGGAATCTCACTTCTTTCTCTTTGGAGACATTGTTAGTGTCGGTGCAAGATAGATGATTGGTTAGCTCTAGACGCGTACCATAGGCTTAGAAATCATTTTGGGCGCTTTTCGATGGTTCCACTAGGTGACAAGGCTCAAGTGGAAGCTCGTTTTCGGTCCTTTTTTGGACATAGTGCTAATCTTGGACGCAAGATAGGTGCACGGTTTGCGTCGAACGTATCATAGGCGCGGAAATCATTTTGGACGCACCTGATGGAACTCCTAGGTGACATGGGTCATGTGGGATCTCACTTCATTCTCTTTGGAGACAGGTCAATGTTAGTGCAAAATAGGTGCATGGTTTGCGCCAAACGCGTACCATCGGCTTAGAAATCTTTTGGACACACGACATTACTCCTAGGGTGACGAGGCGCAAGTGAAAGCTCGTTTTGGTCCGTTTGGAGAAAGTGCTAATCTTGACGCAAGATAGGTGTGCGGTTTGCATCGAGCGTACCATAGGCTCGGAAATCATTTTGGATGCACCCGATGGAACTCTAGATGACATGGGTCATGTGGAATCTCGCTTCTTTCCGTTTGGAGACAGTGTTAGTGTCGGTGCAAGATAGATGCATGGTTTGCGCTAGACGTACCATAGGCTCAGAAATCATTTTGGACGCACTCGTTGGTACCAGTAGGTGACCAGGCTCAAGTGGAAGCTCGTTTTGGACCTTTCAGACATACTGCTAATCTTGACGCAAGTTAGGTGCACGGTTTGCGTCGAACGTACCATAGGCGAAGAAATCATTTTGAACGCACCCGAAGGAACTCCTTGGTGACGTGGGTTATGTGGAATCTCACATCTTTCTCTTTAGAGACATTGTTAGTGTCGGTGCAAGATAGATGCTTGGTTAGCGCTAGACGTACCATTGGCTTAGAAATCATTTTGGACGCACTCGGTGACAAGGCTGAAGTGGAAGCTCGTTTCGGTCCTTTTTGGACATAGTGCTAATCTTGACGCAAGATAGGTGCACGGTTTGCGTCGAACGTACCATAGGCTCGGAAATCATTTTGGACGCACCTGACGGAACTCCTAGGTGACATGGGTCATGTGGGATCTCACTTCATTCTCTTTGGAGACAGTGTCAGTGTTAGTGCAAGATAGGTGCATGGTTTGCGCCAAACGTACCATCGGCTCAGAAATCTTTTTGGACACACCTGACATTACTCCTAGGTGACGAGGCGCAAGTGAAAGCTCGTTTCGGTCCGTTTGGAGAAAGTGCTAATCTTGACGCAAGATAGGTGCACGGTTTGCATCGAACGTACCATAGGCTCGGAAATCGTTTTGGATGCACCCGATGGAACTCGTAGATGACGTGGGTCATGTGGAATCTCGCTTCTTTCCGTTTGGAGTCAGTGTTAGTGTCGGTGCAACATTGGTGCGTGGTTTGCGCTAGACGTACCATAGGCTCAGAAATCATTTTGGACACACTCGTTGCTACCAGTAGGTGACCAGGCTCAAGTGGAAGCTCGTTTCGGTCCTTTCAGACATACTGCTAATCTTGACGCAAGGTAGGTGCACGGTTTGCGTCGAACGTACCATAGGCGCGGAAATCATTTTGGACGCACCCGAAGGAACTCCTAGGTGACGTGGGTTATGTGGAATCTCACTTCTTTCTCTTTGGAGACATTGTTAGTGTCGGTGCAAGATAGATGCATGGTTAGCGCTAGACGTACCATAGGCTTAGAAATCATTTTGGGCGCACTCGATGGTTCCACTAGGTGACAAGGCTGAAGTGGAAGCTTGTTTCGGTCCTTTTTGGACATAGTGCTAATCTTGACGCAAGATAGGTGCACGGTTTGCATCGAACGTACCATAGGCTCGAAAATCATTTTGGACGCACCTGACGGAACTCCTAGGTGACATGGGTCATGTGGGATCTCACTTCATTCTCTTTGGAGACAGTGTCAGTGTTAGTGCAAGATAGGTGCATGGTTTTTTGCGCCAAACGTACCATCGGCTCAGAAATCTTTTTGGACACACCTGACATTACTCCTAGGTGATGAGGCGCAACTGAAAGCTCGTTTCGGTCCGTTTGGAGAAAGTGCTAATCTTGACGCAAGATAGGTGTGCGGTTTGCATCGCACGTACCATAGGCTCGGAAATCATTTTGGATGCACCCGATGGAACTCGTAGATGACATGGGTCATGTGGAATCTCACTTCTTTCCGTTTGGAGTCAGTGTTAGTGTCTGTGCATGATAGATGCATGGTTCGCGCTAGACGTACCATAGGCTCAGAAATCATTTTGGACACACTCGATGGTACCACTAGGTGACGAGGCTCAAGTGGAAGCTCGTTTTGGTCCCTTTCGGACATATTGTGCTAATCTTGACGCAAGATAGGTGCACGGTTTGCGTCGAGCGTACCATAGGCTCGAAATCATTTTGGGACGCACCGAAGGAACTCCCTAGGTGACGTGGGTTATGTGGAATCTCACTTCTTTCTCTTTGGAGACATTGTTAGTGTCGGTGCAAGATAGATGCATGGTTAGCGCTAGACGCGTACCATAGGCTTAGAAATCATTTTGGGACTTTTCGATGGTTCCACTAGGTGACAAAGGCTGAAGTGGAAGCTCGTTTTGGTCCTTTTTGGACATAGTGCTAATCTTGACGCAAGATAGGTGCACGGTTTGCGTCGAGCGTACCATAGGCTCGGAAATCATTTTTTGGGCCTTTTGACGGAACTCCTAGGTGACATGGGTCATGTGGGATCTCACTTCATTCTCTTTGGAGGCGAGTGTCGAGTGTTAGTGCAAGATAGGTGCATGGTTTTGCGTAAACGTACCATCGGCTCAGAAATCTTTTGGACACACACGACATTACTCCTAGGTGACGAGGCGCAAGTGAAAGCTCGTTTCGGTCCGTTTGGAGAAAGTGCTAATCTTGACGCAAGATAGGTGTGGTTTGCATCGAACGTACCATAGGCTCGGAAATCATTTTGGATGCACCCGATGGAAACTCGTAGATGACGTGGGTCATGTGGAATCTCACTTCTTTCGTTTTGGAGTCGGTGTTAGTGTCGGTGCAAGATAGATGCATGGTTTGCGCTAGACATACCATAGGCTCAGAAATCATTTTGGACACACTCGATGGTACCACTAGGTGACGAGGCTCAAGTGGAAGCTTCGTTTGGGTCCTTTCGGACATTGTGCTAATCTTGACGCAAGGTAGGTACACGGTTTGCGTCGAACGTACCATAGGCGCGGAAATCATTTTGGACGCACTCGAATGAACTCCTAGGTGACGTGGGTTATGTGGAATCTCACTTCTTTCTCTTTGGAGACATTGTTAGTGTCAGTGCAAGATAGATGCTTGGTTAGCGCTAGACGTACCATAGGCTTAGAAATCATTTTGGGCGCACTCGATGGTTCCACTAGGTGACAAGGCTGAAGTGGAAGCTCGTTTCGGTCCTTTTTGGACATAGTGCTAATCTTGACGCAAGATAGGTGCGCGGTTTGCGTCGAACGTACCATAGGCTCGGAAATCATTTTGGACGCACCTGACGGAACTCCTAGGTGACATGGGTCATGTGGGATCTCACTTCATTCTCTTTGGAGACAGTAAGATAGGTGTTAGTGCAAGATAGGGTGCATGGTTTGCGCCAAACGCGTACCATCGGCTTAGAAATCTTTTTGGACACACCTGACATTACTCCTAGGTGACGAGGCGCAAGTGAAAGCTCGTTTCGGTCCGTTTGGAGAAAGTGCTAATCTTGACGCAAGATAGGTGCACGGTTTGCATCGAACGTACCATAGGCTCGGAAATCATTTTGGATGCACCCGATGGAACTCGTAGATGACGTGGGTCATGTGGAATCTCGCTTCTTTCCGTTTGGAGTCAGTGTTAGTGTCGGTGCAAGATTGGTGCATGGTTTGCGCTAGACATGCAATAGGTTCAGAAATCATTGTGGACGCACTCGATGGTACCACTAGGTGACGAGGCTCAAGTGGAAGCTTCGTTTGGTCCTTTCGAACATTGTGCTAATCTTGACGCAAGATAGGTGCACGCGGTTTGCGTCGAGTGTACCATAGGCTCAGAAATTGCTTTGGACGCAATCGAAGGAACTCCTAGGTGACGTGGGTTATGTGGAATCTCACTTCTTTCTCTTTGGAGACATTGTTAGTGTCGGTGCAAGATAGATGCATGGTTAGCGCTAGACGTACCATAGGCTTAGAAATCATTTTGGGACGCTTTTCGATGGTTCCACTAGGTGACAAGGCTGAAGTGGAAGCTCGTTTCGGTCCTTTTTGGACATAGTGCTAATCTTGACGCAAGATAGGTGCACGGTTTGCGTCGAACGTACCATAGGCTCGGAAATCATTTTGGGCCTTTTGACCGACGGAACTCCTAGGTGACATGGGTCATGTGGATCTCACTTCATTCTCTTTGGAGAGACAATGTTAGTGTTAGTGCAAGATAGGTGCATGGTTTTGTTTAGACACGCCATATCGGTTCGGCTTAGAAATCTTTTTGGACACACGACATTACTCCTAGGTGACGAGGCGCAAGTGAAAGCTCGTTTGGTCCATTTGGAGAAAGTGCTAATCTTGGACGCAAGATAGGTGCACGGTTTGCATCGAACGTACCATAGGCTCGGAAATCATTTTGGATGCACCCGATGGAACTCCTAGATGACGTGGGTCATGTGGAATCTCACTTCTTTCCGTTTGGAGTCGGTGTTAGTGTCGGTGCAAGATAGATGCATGGTTTGCGCTAGACGTACCATAGGCTAGAAATCATTTTGGACGCACTCGATGGTTACTACCAGTAGGTGCCAGGCTCAAGTGGAAGCTCGTTTCGGTCCTTTTTCAGACATACTGCTAATCTTGACGCAAGGTAGGTACACGGTTTGCGTCGAACGTACCATATAGGGCGAAATCATTTTGGGACGCAATCGAAGGAACTCCTAGGTGACGTGGGTTATGTGGAATCTCACTTCTTTCTCTTTGGAGACATTGTTAGTGTCGGTGCAAGATAGATGCTTGGTTAGCGCTAGGCGTACCATAGGCTTAGAAATCATTTTGGGCCTTTTCGATGGTTCCACTAGGTGACAAAAGGCTGAAGTGGAAGCTCGTTTCGGTCCTTTTTGGACATAGTGCTAATCTTGGACATAAGATAGGTGCACGCGGTTTGCGTCGAGCGTACCATAGGCTCGGAAATCATTTTGGGCCTTTTGATGGAACTCCTAGGTGACATGGGTCATGTGGGATCTCACTTCATTCTCTTTGGAGACAGGTCAGTGTTAGTGCAAGATAGGTGCATGGTTTGTGCCAAACGTACCATCGGCTTAGAAATCTTTTTGGACACACCTGACATTACTCCTAGGTGACGAGGCGCAAGTGAAAGCTCGTTTCGGTCCGTTTGGAGAAAGTGCTAATCTTGACGCAAGATAGGTGCACGGTTTGCATCGAACGTACCATAGGCTCGGAAATCGTTTTGGATGCACCCGATGGAACTCGTAGATGACATGGGTCATGTGGAATCTCGCTTCTTTCCGTTTGGAGTCAGTGTTAGTGTCGGTGCAAGATTGGTGCATGGTTTGCGCTAGACATGCAATAGGTTCAGAAATCATTGTGGACGCACTCGATGGTACCACTAGGTGACGAGGCTCAAGTGGAAGCTCGTTTCGGTCCTTTCGAACATTGTGCTAATCTGGACGCAAGATAGGTGCACGATTTGCGTCGAGTGTACCATAGGCTCAGAAATTGCTTTGGACGCAATCGAAGGAACTCCTAGGTGACGTGGGTTATGTGGAATCTCACTTCTTTCTCTTTGGAGACATTGTTAGTGTCGGTGCAAGATAGATGCATGGTTAGCGCTAGACGTACCATAGGCTTAGAAATCATTTTGGACGCACTCGATGGTTCCACTAGGTGACAAGGCTGAAGTGGAAGCTCGTTTCGGTCCTTTTGGACATAGTGCTAATCTTGACGCAAGATAGGTGCACGGTTTTGCGTCGAACGTACCATAGGCTCGAAATCATTTTGGACACCTGACGGAACTCCTAGGTGACATGGGTCATGTGGGATCTCACTTCATTCTCTTGGAGAGCAGTGTCAGTGTTAGTGCAAGATAGGTGCATGGTTTGCGCCAAACGTACCATCGGCTCGAAATCTTTTTGGACACACCTGACATTACTCCTAGGTGACGAGGCGCAAGTGAAAGCTCGTTTCGGTCCATTTGGAGAAAGTGCTAATCTTGACGCAAGATAGGTGCACGGTTTGCATCGAACGTAACATAGGCTTAGAAATCATTTTGGATGCACCCGATGGAACACGTAGATGACGTGGGTCATGTGGAATCTCACTTCTTTCCGTTTGGAGTCAGTGTTAGTGTCTGTGCATCATAGATGCATGGTTCGCGCTAGACGTACCATAGGCTCAGAAATCATTTTGGACACACTCGTTGCTACCAGTAGGTGACCAGGCTCAAGTGGAAGCTCGTTTAGTCCTTTCAGACATACTGCTAATCTTGACGCAAGGTAGGTGCACGGTTTGCGTCGAACGTACCATAGGCGCGGAAATCATTTTGGACGCACCCGAAGGAACTCCTAGGTGACGTGGGTTATGTGGAATCTCGCTTCTTTCTCTTTGGATGTAATGTTACTGTCGGTGCATGATAGTTGCACGGTTTGCGCTAAACGTACCATCGGTTCAGAAATCATTTTGGACGCACCCTTTGGTACTCCTAGGTGACGAGGCTCAAGTGCAAGCTCGTTTTGGTCCGTTTGGAGATAGTGCTAATCTTAACGCAAGATAGGTGTGCAGTTTGCGTCGAACGTACCCTAGGGTTGGAAATCATTTTGGAATAACCCGATGGAACTCCTAGGTGACGTGGGTCATGTGGAATCCCACTTCTTTCCATTTGGAGACAGTGTTTGTGTCGGTGCAAGATTGGTGCATGGTTTGCGCTAGACATGCAATAGGTTCAGAAATCATTGTGGACGCACTCGATGGTACCACTAGGTGACGAGGCTCAAGTGGAAGCTCGTTTCGGTCCTTTCGAACATTGTGCTAATCTGGACGCAAGATAGGTGCACGATTTGTGTCGAGTGTACCATAGGCTCAGAAATTGCTTTGGACACAGTCGAAGGAACTCCTAGGTGACGTGGGTTATGTGGAATCTCACTTCTTTCTCTTTGGAGACATTGTTAGTGTCGGTGCAAGATAGATGCATGGTTAGCGCTAGACGTACCATAGGGTTAGAAATCATTTTGGACGCACTCGATGGTACCACTATATGACAAGGCTGAAGTGGAAGCTCATTTTGGTCCTTTTCGGACATAGTGCTAATCTTGACGCAAGATAGGTGCACGGTTTGCGTCGAACGTACCATAGGCTCAGAAATCATTTTGGACGCACCTGATGGAACTCCTAGGTGACATGGGTCATGTGGGATCTCACTTCATTCAATTTTGGAGACAGTGTCAGTGTTAGTGCAAGATAGGTGCATGGTTTGCACCAAACGTACCATCGGCTCAGAAATCTTTTTGGACGCACCTAATGGTACCACTAGGTGACGAGGCTCAAGTGGAAGCTCATTTCAGTCCTTTCAAAGATAGTGCTAATCTTGACGCAAGGTAGGTGCATGGTCTACGTCGAACGTACCATAGGCTTTGACATCGTTTTGGACGCACCCGATGGAACTCCAAGGTGACATGAGTCATGTGGAATCTCACTTCTTTCTGATTTGCAGACTATGTTAGTCTCGGTGCAAGAAAGGTCCACACTTTGCACCAAACGTACCATCGGCTCAGAAATCATTTTGGTCGCACCCGATGGTACTCCTTGGTGACGAGGCTCAAGTGAAAGCTCATTTCAGTCCGTTTGGAGATAGTGCTAATCTTGACGCAAGATAGGTGCACGGTTTGCGTCAATCATTCGATAGGCTCGGAAATCATTTTCGACGCACCCGATGGAACTCCTCGGTGACGTTAGTCATTTGGAATCTTGCTTCCTTCCATTTTGAGACATTGTTAGTGTCGGTGCAAGATAGGTGCATGGTTTGCGCTAGACATGCCACAGGTTCAAAAATCGTTGTGGACGCACTCGATGGAACCACTAGGTGACGAGGCTCAAGTGGAAGCTCGTTTCGGTCCTTTTGAACATAGTGCTAATCTTGACGCATGATAGGTGCACGGTTTGCGTCGAGTGTACCATAGGCTCAGAAATTGCTTTGGATGCACCCGAAGGAACTCCTAGGTGACGTTGGTTATGTGCAATCTCACTTCTTTCTCTTTGGGGACATTGTTAGTGTCAGTGCAAGATAGATGCATGGTTAGCGCTAGACGTACCATAGGCTTAGAATTCATTTTGGACGCACTCGATGGTACCACTAGGTGACAAGGCTGAAGTGGAAGCTCGTTTCGGTCCTTTTCGGACATAGTGCTAATCTTGACGCAAGATAGGTGCACAGTTTGCGTCGAACGTACCATAGGCTCAGAAATCATTTTGGACGCACCTGATGGAACTCCTAGTTGACATGGGTCATGTGGGATCTCACTTCATTCAATTTTGGAGACAGTGTCAGTGTTAGTGCAAGATAGGTGCATGGTTTGCACCAAACGTACCATCGGCTCAGAAATCTTTTTGGACGCACCTAATGGTACCACTAGGTGACGAGGCTCAAGTGGAAGCTCATTTCAGTCCTTTCGAAGATAGTGCTAATCTTGACGCAAGGTAGGTGCACGGTCTACGTCGAACGTACCATAGGCTTTGACATCATTTTGGACGCACCCGATGGAACTCCAAGGTGACATGAGTCATGTGGAATCTCACTTCTTTCCGATTTGGAGACTGTGTTAGTCTCGGTGCAAGAAAGGTGCACACTTTGCACCGAACGTACCATCGGCTCAGAAATCATTTTGGTCGCACCCGATGGTACTCCTTGGTGACGAGGCTCAAGTGAAAGCTCATTTCAGTCCGTTTGGAGATAGTGCTAATCTTGACGCAAGATAGGTGCACGGTTTGCGTCAATCATTCGATAGGCTCGGAAATCATTTTCGACGCACCCGATGGAACTCCTCGGTGACGTTAGTCATTTGGAATCTTGCTTCCTTCCATTTTGAGACATTGTTAGTGTCGGTGCAAGATAGGTGCATGGTTTGCGCTAGACATGCAACAGGTTCAAAAATCGTTGTGGACGCACTCGATGGAACCACTAGGTGACGAGGCTCAAGTGGAAGCTCGTTTTGGTCCTTTTGAACATAGTTCTAATCTTGACGCATGATAGGTGCACGGTTTGCGTCGAGTGTACCATAGGCTCAGAAATTGCTTTGGACGCACCCGAAGGAACTCCTAGGTGACGTGGGTTATGTGGAATCTCACTTCTTTCTCTTTGGAGACTTTGTTAGTGTCGGTGCAAGATAGATGCATGGTTAGCGCTAGACGTACCATAGGGTTAGAAATCATTTTGGACGCACTCGATGGTACCACTATATGACAAGGCTGAAGTGGAAGCTCATTTTGGTCCTTTTCGGACATAGTGCTAATCTTGACGCAAGATAGGTGCACGGTTTGCGTCGAACGTACCATAGGCTCGGAAATCATTTTGGACACACCTGATGGAACTCCTAGTTGACATGGGTCATGTGGGATCTCACTTCATTCAATTTTGGAGACAGTGTCAGTGTTAGTGCAAGATAGGTGCATGGTTTGCACCAAACGTACCATCGGCTCAGAAATCTTTTTGGACGCACCTAATGGTACCACTAGGTGACGAGGCTCAAGTGGAAGCTCATTTCAGTCCTTTCGAAGATAGTGCTAATCTTGACGCAAGGTAGGTGCACGGTCTACGTCGAACGTACCATAGGCTTTGACATCGTTTTGGACGCACCCGATGGAACTCCAAGGTGACATGAGTCATGTGGAATCTCACTTCTTTCCGATTTGGAGACTGTGTTAGTCTCGGTGCAAGAAAGGTGCACACTTTGCACCGAACGTACCATCGGCTCAGAAATCATTTTGGTCGCACCCGATGGTACTCCTTGGTGACGAGGCTCAAGTGAAAGCTCATTTTAGTCCGTTTGGAGATAGTGCTAATCTTGACGCAAGATAGGTGCACGGTTTGTGTCGAACGTACCATAGGCTCAGAAATCATTTTGGACGCACCCGATGGAACTCCTAGGTGACGTGGGTCATGTGGAATCTCGCTTCTTTTCGTTTGGAGTCAGTGTTCGTGTTGGTGCAAGATAGAAGCATGGTTTGCGCTAGATGTACCATAGGCTCAGAAATCGTTTTGGACGCACTTGATGGTACCACTAGGTGACAAGGCTCAAGTGGAAGCTCGTTTCGGTCCTTTTGAACATAGTGCTAATCTTGACGCATGATAGGTGCACGGTTTGCGTCGAGTGTACCATAGGCTCAGAAATTGCTTTGGATGCACCCGAAGGAACTCCTAGGTGACGTTGGTTATGTGCAATCTCACTTCTTTCTCTTTGGGGACATTGTTAGTGTCAGTGCAAGATAGATGCATGGTTAGCGCTAGACGTACCATAGGCTTAGAATTCATTTTGGACGCACTCGATGGTACCACTAGGTGACAAGGCTGAAGTGGAAGCTCGTTTCGGTCCTTTTCGGACATAGTGCTAATCTTGACGCAAGATAGGTGCACGGTTTGCGTCGAACGTACCATAGGCTCGGAAATCATTTTGGACGCACCTGATGGAACTCCTAGGTGACATGGGTCATGTGGGATCTCACTTCATTCAATTTTGGAGACAGTGTCAGTGTTAGTGCAAGATAGGTGCATGGTTTGCACCAAACGTACCATCGGCTCAGAAATCTTTTTGGACGCACCTAATGGTACCACTAGGTGACGAGGCTCAAGTGGAAGCTCATTTCAGTCCTTTCAAAGATAGTGCTAATCTTGACGCAAGGTAGGTGCATGGTCTACGTCGAACGTACCATAGGCTTTGACATCGTTTTGGACGCACCCGATGGAACTCCAAGGTGACATGAGTCATGTGGAATCTCACTTCTTTCCGATTTGGAGACTGTGTTAGTCTCGGTGCAAGAAAGGTGCACACTTTGCACCGAACGTACCATCGGCTCAGAAATCATTTTGGTCGCACCCGATGGTACTCCTTGGTGACGAGGCTCAAGTGAAAGCTCATTTCAGTCCGTTTGGAGATAGTGCTAATCTTGACGCAAGATAGGTGCACGGTTTGCGTCAATCATTCAATAGGCTCGGAAATCATTTTCGACGCACCCGATGGAACTCCTCGGTGACGTTAGTCATTTGGAATCTTGCTTCCTTCCATTTTGAGACATTGTTAGTGTCGGTGCAAGATAGGTGCATGGTTTGCGCTAGACATGCAACAGGTTCAAAAATCGTTGTGGACGCACTCGATGGAACCACTAGGTGACGAGGCTCAAGTGGAAGCTCGTTTTGGTCCTTTTGAACATAGTTCTAATCTTGACGCGTGATAGGTGCATGGTTTGCGTTGAGTGTACCATAGGCTCAGAAATTGCTTTGGACGCACCCGAAGGAACTCCTAGGTGACGTGGGTTATGTGGAATCTCACTTCTTTCTCTTTGGAGACTTTGTTAGTGTCGGTGCAAGATAGATGCATGGTTAGCGCTAGACGTACCATAGGGTTAGAAATCATTTTGGACGCACTCGATGGTACCACTATATGACAAGGCTGAAGTGGAAGCTCATTTTGGTCCTTTTCGGACATAGTGCTAATCTTGACGCAAGATAGGTGCACGGTTTGCGTCGAATGTAACACCTCGGGTGTTAGCCTTGCATAACTTGACTTGCATAACATAAGCATGAGCATCAAGCATTCATAAATCATCATTTACAATTGAAACATTCGATCGAAACATATGAAACATTGCTTGTTATCTCGTATTTCTTGGAACATATGCATATGATCAAGTGCAAATAAATGCTAGTGTGTAATGTTGGTCACTATAACACCTTAGCTACACTTAGGTTAACAAAAGGAACCTTGTTCATGAAGACCACATTTCATGATCAAGCACTTAAGTGATATTTCATGTGTTGACCTGAATAGCTATATGAGTGACTACTTCATGGAATGCTTGAATGACCTTGCAAATTGTTTTAACATGCTTAGAGTATCATCATGAACAACTTTGGTATTTAGGGCTAGGGCTAAATTGGTCATTTAGCCATAGTTTGAATGTGTATCTTGATTTCAAAGTGACATGTTTGACTAAAGTTGAACTAGGTGTTAGGGACCTTGCATGGAGGAGTTCACTAAAGCAAAGTTGTAGTATTTGACATAAGGAACAACTTTCATTTTTAGGTCATGGACTGATTTTGCTTCTAACATGCTTGAATGGGTCCCACAAAAACCAGCAAAATCCAGTTTTCAACACTTAACAAATTTTCTAAGTGTATGCTCGACTGACAGCCTGACAAGCCCACCTTGAGCACGATTTTTCCACGTTTCTGTTGCGAATCAGAGCTTACTCTCTTAATAAAAGTTGAAGCTGGTACATAGGGCTAGGATTTTTGTTAAGATGGTTTACGCTTTGGAGCCTTGGATTAGCCGTTGTATCATCGTGAAAACTTCGGCGTCGAGGCTCGGCCGGTGTCTGAACGAAAGCTGAATCAAATGATCATGGTGACCGCCGCCGTCGAATACCAGCGCCAGCGTGGAAGGGAGAACGGCAGCAGCGTCGCCGGTACCGCCCGACGCCTTGGTGCCACGCCAGCGTCTGGTAGCGCCTTCAAGTCGCCCGCGCTTCGCCCATAGCGCCCATGGCCTTTGCATTTTCGTTTTCCGGCTCTCCTTCGCCACTCACACCGCCGCTTGTGACAGCTGCAACCCGGGTGCGAGAGCCCGCCATCACCATTGAGGCGCCAGCTCGCGCCCAGCTCCTCCATCCCCACCGCAACCCTCCACCGTCTTCCCAGCAACCCCCTGCGCCCTACCGTGCCCATTGTTGCTTTTCGGTAAGCCCGGCGCCGTCCGGCGCTTCTCGCCGGAACTCGCCGCCAACCTCGTCGTCGTGGCCACGCCGTTTTAGTCTACCACTCCACGCGTTAGTTGATGCGCTAGGTTTCGATGGCTTCGTAGATGCTTGTCGCGCGTTTGATTGAGCCGCCGAGGTTAGTCGTCCGGCGTAACGCCGTCGTCGACCTCGCCGTTCGCCATGGCCGCCGCCGCTAGCTTTAGGGTCGACAATAGGGCCGACCAAGTTGCTCAATAGGTTCGCGCCGGTCATGTAGGTCCTACTACGATGACCTCACCGCCGGCGAACTCCCGTCGTCGAGTTCTCGCGCGCGTCGTGATGAAGCAGCGCCGCTGCTACTTGCTTCTGTGTCGATGGCGTGTGGGGTCCCCGACCGGTGGGTCCCACTGTCGTGACAATGCGATAGTGTAGGCTAAACCATTTTGAATCCAGTTTTTGATTGGTTTTGTATTTTTTGTATCTGCAGATTGGTAGCTCCAAAATGTTGAAATAAATATGGTTGTGTTCCTTAGGGAGTGTAGTATTTAGGAAAAATATGTTCTTGGCTTCAACAGTAGAAATTTTGGAGATTTAAATAGGGAATTCAAATGTGCTTTTGAATGCATTTAAATTTGTTTATTTTGTATCTAGAGTTCCTGTGCTCCAAAAATTATGAAATTTTGTGGTGAACTAATCTTAGCATATGTGAGCCCTGGTAAAAATTTGAGGACCAGTGCATGGGTAGATTTAAAGTTATAGATTTTCTTTTATGACTAGTTAATCCTTGCATGAATTTTCATAAATTAAGTATGAGTCAAAATTCATGAAATTTGTTGGAGGTGATACTAGTACCATATGGATGCTAAGAAAAATATAAAATCTGTTGTTTGACACTTTTCAATAGGATTTTCCATTTATGCTAATTCAAGCCTTGCTGCCTTGTCATTTTGCATAGGATGTTTTACTTGGTAAAATGACATGAAATTTTACAGTAGTCTCTTGATAGCATTAGTAAAGCTCTGTAAATTTTTGAGAATTTATTAAGCACATCTGATATATATTTATTATTTAACCTAGATATCTAAATAAAATAATAAAGGCAATTTAATAAATAGTTTGGGCTTTACCATTATATCATCTTAACTGTATTTGGTATGCTTAAACTATTGGTAGGTTCTAGGTTGTCAAATTTTGAATGATTACTGAAGTAGAAGTATTCTTACTTTATGTTGCATGTTAAGTCATTTCCGGACTGATTCTAGAGTGTGATGATTTGCATATTGAAACTGATGTGTACTGTAAAAATGGTTAATAACAAAGTTGTAGAGAATTGGATAAGCTTTCCAGAAAGTCCTAGATCACTAGATTTGGATTTGTAGAACTCCAGTTAGGAGCGAAACAAGTAGCTATTGTTTGTGGCATAGTCGATGCTTTGTAGAAGTAGTTAAGTAGTAAACGAGAAGAGATATGCACCTACTCAAACAACGTGATGCACTTGTTAACATATATGCATTCGTAATACTTATACCATACTCATGCATCTAGGATCGGAGGAAGAGATCACGTTCTTTGGAATTGAAGAAGCGAGGAAGGAGGACCCTTGCGGGGAGGATCCGCAAGCCGCAGCTCTCGAAGGCGTGGAGCGAGAACCACGAAGAGCTTCCGAGTGCCACGACCACCGTCCTACTTCCTTTTCTGCGAGGCAAGCCCGGAGCATTATAAGTCTCCGAGTAATTTACAAATGTTTACTTACGTATTTATGATTGATGCATTAGGTTATAAGAGTTGAATGAAACCACTTGATGCATGTACATTCCTTGTCCAGATATTACACCTTTAACCGGTATAGGTCGAGGATCGAATATATATATGCTTAGCCATGCTTAGACCGGTAGAAGTCGGGTGATGTCTGTCACTGCGAGATATAGGTGGATCCGGAACACGGTTGGCTATATCGCTATCGTGGAGCAGAACCATGAGGTATAAAGTAAATTGAGACCGGACGGGAGGTCGATAGGGAAGCAACAAGGCATGGAGGTCTTGGGTGTGGACTTATCCCGTCTGTGTCGATTAAGGACCGCATCTACCGTTGTTGGCGCCCGACAAGATTGAGCGCATGCCTCTCACTTAGCTGGCGGATAATTCGTTCCGACCCATGAAGCCGAGTAATTCAACTCGGGCGGGAATCGTTTCATTGTGCGCGCCCTTCCGGGAACGATCGGTGAGCCCAAGGGCGGGTTTGGCTGAGCATCCTGGCATCTGGTGTTCCAGTTATGCGGTGTGATCTGAACCGCGAAATGTGTACTGAGTTGTACCAAAGGTGACCTAAGGCTATCGTGGGTGGTAGATCTGGGTTTGTGTTAGGAATAAATTCCCGGTGGTTGAAATCGATTGAAATCGCCGTCTCTCCCGGATAGTGAGAAACTTGGCTAGTCCCAACATCGTAGTGACTATATTATGAAACATGGTGGTTCGGATGAATATGGAATTACAATACACCGCTATGGTTACTATTGTATGCTTCTAAATGATATCCCACATGTTTGTACAGGATAGTTGCTAATCTAGAAATGGATAGTTATAATTAACTTGATAAAGGAATCATAATTGTACAACGGATCAATTGCCTTTTCGCAAAATGTTGTCAAATTCGTCCACTTATATCTGACCTTGCATACTCCTTGGAGTCATTTTATTTACGGTTCATGACGGGTAAGTCTAAGTGAGTACCTTCTCGTACTCGGGGTTTATTTTCCCATTGTTGCGAGATGGCACTTTGTGTATCATGGTTATTGCAAGAGTTGCTTCTATCCATTTGTGGATGAGGAGTAAGCCTTGGCGAGGCTTCCTTAGTAATTCCTATCTTTGCTTTTGTGGATCGTGATCGGCATGGCCTTTGTATCAAACTATGTTGGAAACTTATCTTGAACTTATTTGCTTCGCTTTAATTATCAAACTCGGTTTGTAATAACTTTTATTCGTACTACGATGATGAAAGTATCTGTGAACTTTATGTAATATGTGGCATGTATGTTGAATCTGTATACGATCTTGGTTGTTGTAAATCGTTTTATCGAGACCCGTCGTGGTACTCGACGGACTACGGGTTTATATGGGTTCAAGTATGACGGTCGACCGCTTGCGGATTGCCATTATACTTGTATTCTTATAAATTGGTGGGATTCTCATGACGGTGGTATCGAGCAAGATTCAACGTTAATTGTCACAAGTGTATTTAAAACAAAAGTTTTGTTTTCCGAAAACCCTTCTCTAGCAACTAATAGTTATATAATAGGTATTTGAAAGCTAAAGTGTGCCAATGATCACTTTCCTTAGGCCCAAATTAAGGACTTTTAGGTGGCTACTTAAGTACTAACATGGGGGTTTTACTTGCCGTCATCCATACGGCGTGCTATTGTATGGATGCCATTCACTTGAATGGTAATGTATGGATCAAATGCCTCTCACGCCAAGGTAAGATGAGTGTATGACCGCAAGATGTGAGCATGCGGTCGGGAAGAGTAGCTTTAGTGCGGCTATGTATGCATGCTTGCATGTGTATATGGTACGTATTTAATTGTGGGTTTAAATTATTGTCGGGTAGATTGATACGGAAGTATATGTATGGGTATACATATATGGAAGTATTTACAATTACATTATGCATATTCATTATGGGTTTAAGGGCTGAAATGAAATTTTATGCGGGTGCACTAACAACGTAAGCGTGTAGCTCGACTAGTTACGCTATTTATGAGAGAGCGTATGTATGCCACCGTGTCTACCGCTAGAAACAAATTTTTCCTAAGTTTGTAGGGGGCGTGCAGAACGAGCATGCATCATGATAATTACCATTCACATAATTACATTGTTCCTCCCCTTATAAAATTCTTACTCGGTTATGTAACTCTTATCCATTATGGCATTGTCTCACCAAGGATACATGTTAATGGTGCGAGATGGCACGCACAAAGCGAGACGCTTCGCAAGTCCACCGGAGGCGAGCTCCCCGCCGTCGGCTTGCTCCACGTACCAAATCAACGTCACACGTTTCTTGGAGAGTTTGGGATGCCTACACTCTTGTGGAGAGTGCTTAGTTATGTAGGCTATCTGATGGAATGGAACCCCGCTACTTACAGGCGAATGAGCAGTTGGGAGAAGGTCTCTTGAATTCTTTGTGGAGGCCGTTGTTCGTCCCCGAGGTGGCGATTACGAGTGGACAGCTGGTGTTATGAGTCAAGCTGGTAGGGCTGCTGAAGAAGCGACTAGCGAGGCAGCCTTTGGGATCTGAGAGACATCATGGGCGTTTTCCTCGGGGGAGTGGCAGCCGCTTTGGTTGGAGTCTTTCAAGAGGTAACCCCTCCCGACGACTCATGGCGGCGAGGCAAGAGGAAAATCTTTGGAGATTGGTGCGGCGAGAAAGGCAAAAGCGGTGATAACCCTTCCATGAGCGCCATGTTCGCAATGATGAGAGTGTTAGATGGAGTTGAAGGTAGCCTCGGGGCGTGTGTGCGGTGCTCTTGGTCATGCCGCGAGGACCGGCGTCGACCGGAGGAAGCACGCGCCGAGATTGAAAGGCTCACGGAAGAGATGACTCGGTTAACTCACCCGGTGAAATGCGGCTTGGACAAGGAAAATGTCCTAAGAGCTCGACAGTTTGAGCTAGGACAAAGCGGTGGCCAATGCGGAAGAATACAATGATAATCTGCATGAAGAGGTTCATCTTACGAACAATCGGCTCCACCCTTATGTCCCACACGGAGCCGCGCGAAATGGATCTAGAAGGGTGCGAGGAAGGAGAAGAAGAAGTGGATCTGAAGAAGAAGTAGAACACGAGGAAGGAGATGATCCTGCGTCGACCTTGATAGTGATCATGATGAGGATTAGATCGCTTAGCACTTAGTGGAAGGACTAATGTATCACCTGTATTCATGTAATGGACACTGTAGCTCGAATTTGGCCTTAGTAACGAGACTATCATGTAATGTCAATCGCATGTTGGGATGAGCGTCAATGCAATTCCGTTCCTTGTCGGTGATCACGATTTAACTTTGCTTGCATTATAGTAGCGATAAGTGGTCAAATTGGGGATGCCATGTTGCGAGAATGAATTGTTATGCCTCTGTTTTTATTGTGAATTTGAGAATTTCTCCAGTAATTTCAGTCTGGCATGATTATGATTCATCTGCAATCTCTTGACATCAACCAATAATCGCTTATTGTTGCCACTTCGCAGATGACGCGCACCCGTGCTGGAGCTGGTAGCAGTCACGATGGCAATGGTGATGACTTACCACCACCACCGCTTGCCGTCTGCTCGGGAGTTCTTTTTGCTCGATTCTTGGGAAGCCAAAGGACAATGGAAGAAGCTTTGCACCTAATCGCGCAAAAAAACACCGCTCGTGGCCACCCACGGCAACGGGGCGAGCCAAATCAGCATAGTACATTCAAGGAGTTTACGGACACGAAGCCTCCAATCTTCAAGGTGGTGAGGAACCCTGCTGAGCCGATGAATGGTTGAATACCATTGAGCGAAATTCCGTCTGTTGAGGATCACGGAGCATCTGAAAGCGAGTATGCTTCTCACCAATTGCAAGGACCCGTGAGGAATCTGGTGGACACACTTCTGTCGTCTCTGCTGCTAATGCACGAGTGACACAGGAACAATTCAAGCTGGCTTTTAGGGGACATCATATTCCCCAGGGCACGATGCGCATGAAAGCGGCCGAATTTATGAGGCTCACTCGAGGAACAAAGTCACTCATCGAGTATATGCACGCATTCAACAACTTGTCAAGATATGCTCCCGGTTTTGTGGATCTTGAAGAGAAAAAGATAGAGAGTTTCAAGCGAGGGTTGGGTACCAAAGCGATGAAGACTATGGCAAATTCTCGATGTACCACATTACAACGAGTTTATTAGTGATGCCTTGACCCAAGAAAACCACAACAACATGCATGCGGTTGCTAAAAAGGTCGCAAGAGGGCCTATGAGGCGGTGCATCCGGATCTTTCGATCAAAAGCGCCTATCGCGGCTAGGCCACAATTCCGTCCCACCTGCACCCAAGTTCAGGCCTCCACCACCAAGGCTCGAATAATGAGACCACGAAACCGTTCCGTAAAGGCGTTCACTATTGCCTTACCAAAGGGAAATGGTAATCGGGACAGCTCCACAGGAGTTGAAGTAATCAACCATGTTTCAAGCTGCAACCAAGCTGGGTCATTGGTCCAAGGAGTGCCCCCACCCCAAGAGGAATGGCAACCCTAATCCGAACAATCGAGGCGGTGAATGCGAGGCACGTCAAGGACAAGTGCACTATACATTTGTGGAGGAAGTGCCCATGGGAGAAGTTGTCACGGCTGGTATGTTTCTTGTCAACAAGTGTCCTCTTTGTTGTTTTATTTGATTCGGGAGCTTCTCATTCATTTATGAGTCAAGCATTTGCATCTAGACATAGTCAAGAAATAATTGAAGTAAACAAAGGGGTTTTAACATAAGTTCAAGTGAGAAGTACTTGTTATTACCAAAAGATAGTCAAAAATGTACTCATCGTGATACAAGGGAGGGAGTACACCACGGATTTGATAATATTGCCGGATTATCAATAAGTGTAATCTTAGGCATGAATTGGATGAAGGATCATGGTGTTCTTATTGACACTAGCACCCGCACTATTATGTTGAGAGAACCCACGGGAGGAATGCTTTTCTAGTCCCACTCTCCGCGATTTCAAACCCCAACATTTGCTTTGTGCTATCAAGCCACCACCATATGTGATATTCCGTGGTTTGTGAGTTTCCGGATGTATTTCGGAGGAATTACCGGGTCTACCACCGGATAGGGACGTGGAATTTAAGATCGAATTAGTGCAGTCGCACCCATATCCGAAGGCCCTATAGAATGCCACCCAATGAGTTAGCGAACTCAAGGTTCAATTGCAAGATCTATTGGACAAAGGTCTTATCCAACCTAGTTCATCTCCGTGGGGATGTCCAAGATTTGTGAAGAAGAAGGATAAGTCACCGAGGATGTGTGTAGATTACGAGACCACTCAATCTTTGTGACCATCAAAACAAATATCCATTGCCCGCATCGACATCTTGTTCGATCGGTTAGCGAAGGCAAAGGTATTCTCCAAAATTGACTTGAGATCGAGGTTACCATCGGATAAAGATAGGCCAGGAGGATATACCCAAAAGCTGCTTTCTCTACTAGTGCGGCTTATACGAGTATTTGGTTATGTCTTTTGGACTAACGAATGCTCCGACCTATTTCATGTACTGATGAACTCGGTATTCATGCCCGAACTTGACAAGTTCGTGGTCGTGTTTATTGATGACATATTGATTTATTGGAAAATGAGTCGGACCATGAAGAGCATCGAGGATTGTCCTATCGGACTCGAGGGAACATAAGCTATATGCCAAGTTGAGCAAATGTGAATTTTGGTTGAGCAAAGTACCTTTTTTAGGTCACATTTTATCAAGAGATGGAATCTCGGTGAGACCCATCAAAGTACAAGAGGTCATGGATTGGAAAGCCCCAACCGGTTCATGAAGTTCGGAGTTTTCTAGGGTTAGCGAGGATACTATCGTCGGTTTATTCAGATTTTTCAAAGATAGCTAAGCCTATGACGAGACTACTTGAAAGATGAGAAGTACAAATGGACACGAGAATGTGAAACGACTTTTCACACCCTCGAGAACTTTGTTGACTACCGCACCATGTGCTAGCACAACCGGACATTGAAAAGCCTTTTGATGTATTTTGTGATGCATCGAGGAGTAGGTTTGGGATGTGTACTTATGCAAGAAGGAGAGTAATTGCATATGCCTCTCAACAAGCCGAGAAAACATGAAGTCAACTACCCTACACATGATTTGGAACTTGCGACCGTTGTCCATGCACTAAAGATATGGAGACATTACTTGTTGGGCAATGTATGTCATATCTATCTACGACCACAAGAGCCTCAAGTATATCTTTACCCAGCCGAGGCCGAACATGAGACAACGTAGATGGTTGGAATTGATTAAGGACTATAATTTGGAAGTGCATTACCATCCGGGTAAAGCTAATGTAGTAGCCGATGCACTTAGTCGAAAGTCCCATTGCAACACGATTGGAAGCGCTATTGGAAGATGGATTCAACTTGCTACATCTCTTTGTGCTACACAATATCACAATCAGTTGTTCGCTTGAAGGCGAGAATCATAGAGCTACAACAGACGGATGTAGGAATAAGTCACATCAAGAGAAAAATGCAAGAGCAAGAGACAAACAAACATTTTAGATTGGACGAAAAAAGGTGTATTATGGTTTGAGGACCGACTAGTGGTGCCGAAAGACCGTGAGCTAAGGAATCAAATTTTAGAAGAAGCTCACTCCTCCAAATTATCTATCCACCGGGTAGTAGTAAGATGTATCAAGATTTGAAAACCCGTTTTGGTGGACTAAGATGAAGAAAGAGATCGCAGCCTATGTTGCTAGGTGTGATAAGCTGCTTGATGAAGTGAAAGCCGTCCATATGAAAACCATTTGGATTACTTCAGCCATTGCCTATTCAGGATGGAAATGGGAAGAGATCGAGTATGGACTTTATTACAGGCCTTCCAACAACACCACAAGGTCACGATTCAATCTGGGTCATTGTTGATCGCCTCACCAAGTCAGCACACTTCATACCCGTGAACACGCGGTATATAGTTGGGAAATACGCTGAAATATATGTTGCCCGGATCGTGAGATTGCATGGAGTACCAGGACTATAATTTCGGATCGAGGACCACAGTTCATAGCTCGTTTCGGGAGCACTTACACCAAGCTTTGGGAACCAAGCTAATCGGAAGTTCGACTTATCATCCTCAAACTTCGGGGACAGAGCGAGGCGAGTGAACCAAATCCTAGAAGATTTACTTAGAGCTTGTGTTATATCTTCAAAAGGTTCATGGGAGAAATGGTTACCTTTAGCTGAATTCTCCTATAACAACAGATTATCAGCGAGTATCAAAATGGCTCCATTTGAAGCCTTGTATGGCGAGAAAGTGCGAGAACTCCATTGAATTGGATTGAGCCGGTGAAAGGAGATACTTTGGTATTGATTTTGTAAATGAAGCCGAAGAGCAAATACGTATCATCCAACACCACATGAAGGCAGCTCAATCAAGGCAGAAAAGTTATGCCGATAGAAGAAGAAGACCACTAACTTTTGAAGTAGGTGATCATGTATACTTGAGAGTATCACCCATGAAAGGCGTGAAAAGATTTGGGATGAAAAGAAGCTTTCACCAAGATATGTAGGGCCATACAAAATTTTGGAGCGAAAAGGAAGGTTGCATATAAGTTACAACTTCCACGAGAGATGAGTGCAATCTTTGATGTGTTCCATGTTTCTCGACTAAAGAAATGTCTTGATACCGGAAGAAGCTATTGCACCCACTGGCGTGCGACTTCAATCGGATCGACCTATGAAGAAAAGCCAATTCGAGTGTTAGAAGTGATGGAGAGAGTAACAAGGAGTAAGATCATTAAGTTCTATAAGGTAGTGTGGAACAATCATAGTGAACAAGATGCTACATGGGAAAGAGAAGATTATCGCAAGAAGTTTATCCCGCCTTTTTCCAAGAATGGTAGGTCTTGCAAATCTCGGGGACGAGATTTTTATAGGGGAGGGCTGTAACACCTCGGGTGTTAGCCTTGCATAACTTGACTTGCATAACATAAGCATGAGCATCAAGCATTCATAAATCATCATTTACAATTGAAACATTCGATCGAAACATATGAAACATTGCTTGTTATCTCGTATTTCTTGGAACATATGCATATGATCAAGTGCAAATAAATGCTAGTGTGTAATGTTGGTCACTATAACACCTTAGCTACACTTAGGTTAACAAAAGGAACCTTGTTCATGAAGACCACATTTCATGATCAAGCATTTAAGTGATATTTCATGTGTTGACTGAATAGCTATATATGAGTGACTACTTCATGGAATGCTTGAATGACCTTGCAAATTGTTTTAACATGCTTAGAGTATCATCATGAACAACTTTGGTATTTAGGGCTAGGGCTAAATTGGTCATTTAGCCATAGTTTGAATGTGTATCTTGATTTCAAAGTGACATGTTTGACTAAAGTTGAACTAGGTGTTAGGGACCTTGCATGGAGGAGTTCACTAAAGCAAAGTTGTAGTATTTGACATAAGGAACAACTTTCATTTTTAGGTCATGGACTGATTTTGCTTCTAACATGCTTGAATGGGTCCCACAAAACCAGCAAAATCCAGTTTTCAACACTTAACAAATTTTCTAAGTGTATGCTTCATTGTGACTGACAAGCCCACCTTGAGCACGATTTTTCCACGTTTACATTGCGAATCAGAGCTTACTCTCTTAATAAAAGTTGAAGCTGGTACATAGGGCTAGGATTTTTGTTAAGATGGTTTACGCTTTGGAGCCTTGGATTAGCCGTTGTATCATCGTGAAAACTTCGGCGTCGAGGCTCGGCTTCGGTGTGTCGAACGCAAGCTGAATCAAATGATCATGGTGACCGCCGTCGAGAATACCAGCCGCCAGCGTGGAAGGGAAACGGCAGCGTCGCCGGCGCCGACGACCGCCTTGAGCCACCCGCCAGCGTCTGGCGGCGCCTTCAAGTCGCCGCGCGCGCGCGCATAACGCCCGGCTTTGCATTTTCGTTTTCCGGCTCTCGCCGCCCTCACTCACCTCGCCTTGCAGCTGCAACCCCGGTCGAGAGAGCCGCCATCGCCATTGAGGCGCCGGCTCGCGCCAGCTCCTCCATCCCCACCGCAACCCTCCACCGTCTTCCCAGCAACCCCCGCGCCCTACCGTGCGTGTGTGTTAGCTTTTCGGTAAGCCCAGCGCCGTCGCGCTTCTTCGCCGGAGCTCGCCGCCAACCTCGTCGTCGTGCCCACGCCGTTTTAGTCTACCACTCCACGCGTTAGTTGATGCGCTAGGGTTTCGATGGCTTCGTAGATGCTTGTCCGTAGCGTTTGATTGAGCCGCCGAGGTCGTCACGGTATGCGTAACGCCGTCGTCCGGCCTCGCCCGTTCGCCATAGCCGCCGCCGCTAGCTTTAGGGTCGACAATAGGGCCGACCAAGTTGCTCAATAGGTTCGCCGGTCATGTAGGTCTACTACGATGACCTCACCGCCGGCGAACTCCCCGTCGTCGAGTTCTCGCCCGGCGTCGTGATGAAGCGGCGTCGCTGCTGCTGCTCTGTGTCGATGGCGTGTGGGGTCCCCGACCGGTGGTCCCCCACATCAAATGACAGCGATAGTGTAGGCTAAACCATTTTGAATCCAGTTTTTGATTGGTTTTGTTATTTTTGTATCTGCAGATTGGTAGCTCCAAAAATGTTGAAATAAATATGGTTGTGTTCCTTAGGGAGTGTAGTATTTAGGAAAAATATGTTCTTGGCTTCAACAGTAGAAATTTTTGGAGATTTAAATAGGGAATTCAAATGTGCTTTTGAATGCATTTAAATTTGTTTATTTTGTATCTAGAGTTCCTGTGCTCCAAAAATTATGAAATTTTTGTGGTGAACTAATCTTAGCATATGTGAGCCCTGGTAAAAATTTGAGGACCAGTGCATGGGTAGATTTAAAGTTATAGATTTTTCTTTTATGACTAGTTAATCCTTGCATGAATTTTCATAAATTAAGTATGAGTCCAAAATTCATGAAATTTGTTGGAGGTGATACTAGTACCATATGGATGCTAAGAAAAATATAAAATCTGTTGTTTGACACTTTTCAATAGGATTTTCCATTTATGCTAATTCAAGCCTTGCTGCCTTGTCATTTTTGCATAGGATGTTTTACTTGGTAAAATGACATGAAATTTTTACAGTAGTCTCTTGATAGCATTAGTAAAGCTCTGTAAATTTTTGAGAATTTATTAAGCACATCTGATATATATTTATTATTTAACCTAGATATCTAAATAAAATAATAAAGGCAATTTAATAAATAGTTTGGGCTTTACCATTATATCATCTTAACTGTATTTGGTATGCTTAAACTATTGGTAGGTTCTAGGTTGTCAAATTTTGAATGATTACCTGAAGTAGAAGTATTCTTACTTTATGTTGCATGTTAAGTCATTTCCGGACTGATTCTAGAGTGTGATGATTTGCATATTGAAACTGATGTGTACTGTAAAAATGGTTAATAACAAAGTTGTAGAGAATTGGATAAGCTTTCCAGAAAGTCCTAGATCACTAGATTTGGATTTGTAGAACTCCAGTTAGGAGCGAAACAAGTAGCTATTGTTTGTGGCATAGTCGATGCTTTGTAGAAGTAGTTAAGTAGTAAACGAGAAGAGATATGCACCTACTCAAACAACGTGATGCACTTGTTAACATATATGCATTCGTAATACTTATACCATACTCATGCATCTAGGATCGGAGGAAGAGATCACGTTGCTGGAATTGAAGAAGCGAGAGGAAGGAACCGGGAGGATCCGCAAGCCGCAGACTCGAAGGCGTGGGCGAGAACCACGAAGAGCTTAGGAGTGCCACGACCACCGTCCTACTTCCTTTCTGCGAGGCAAGCCCGGAGCATTATAAGTCTCCCAGTAATTTACAAATGTTTACTTACGTATTTATGATTGATGCATTAGGTTATAAGAGTTGAATGAAACCACTTGATGCATGTACATTCCTTGTCCGAGATATTACACTTTTTAGCCGGTATAGGTCCGAGGATCGAATATATATATGCTTAGCCATGCTTAGACCGGTAGAAGTCGGGTGATGTCTGTCACTGCGAGATATAGGTGGATCCGGAGCACGGTTGGCTATATCTCGCTATCGTGGAACAGAACCATGAGGTATAAGTAAATTGAGACCGGACGGGAGGTCGATAGGGAAGCAACAAGGCATGGAGGTCTTGGGTGTGGACTTATCCCGTCGTGTCGATTAAGGACCATCTACCGTTGTTGGCGCTTCCGACAAGATTGACGCATGCCTCTCACTTAGCTGGCGGATAATTCGTTCCGACCATGAAGCCGAGTAATTCAACTCGGGCGGGAATCGTTTCATTGCGCCCCTTCCGGGAACGATCGGCCGAGCCCAAGGGCAGGTTTGGCACTGAGCATCCCGGCATCTGGTGTTCCAGTTAATGCTTGTGTGACTGAACCCGCATGAAATGTGTACTGAGTTGTACCAAAGGTGACCTAAGGCTATCGTGGTTTGGTAGATCACGGGTTTGTGTTAGGAATAAATTCACGGTGGTTGAAATCGATTGAATCGCCGTCTCTCCGGATAGTGAGAAACTTGGCTAGTCCCAACATCGTAGTGACTATATTATGAAACATGGTGGTTCAGGATGAATATGGAATTACAATACCGCTATGGTTACTATTGTATGCTTCTAAATGATATCCCACATGTTTGTACAGGATAGTTGCTAATCTAGAAATGGATAGTTATAATTAACTTGATAAAGGAATCATAATTGTACAACGGATCAATTGCCTTTTTCGCAAAATGTTGTCAAGTTACGTCCACTTATACTGACCTTGCATACTCCTTGGAGTCATTTTATTTACGGTTCATGACGGGTAAGTCTAGTGAGTACCTTCTCGTACTCGGGGTTTATTTTCCCATTGTTTGAGATGGCACTTTGTGTATCATGGTTATTGCAAGAGTTGCTTCTATCCCATTGTGGATGAGGAGTAAGCCTTGGGCAGAGCTTCCTTAGTAATTCCTATCTTTGCTTTTGTGGATCGTGATCCGGCATGGCAATTGTATCAAACTATGTTGGAAACTTATCTTGAACTTATTTGCTTTCGCTTTAATTATCAAACTCGGTTTGTAATAACTTTTTATTAGTACTCGATGATGAAAGTATCGTGAACTTTATGTAATATGTGGCATGTATGTTGAATCTGCATACGATCTTGGTTGTTGTAAATCGTTTTATCGAGACCCGTCGTGGTACTCGACGGACTACGGGTTTATATGGGTTCAAGTATGACAGTGCGACCGCTTGCGGATTGCCATTATACTTGTATTCTTATAAATTGGTCGGTTCTGCGACATCGAACGTACCATAGGCTCGGAAATCATTTTGGACGCACCTGATGGAACTCCTAGGTGACATGGGTGATGTGGGATCTCACTTCATTCTCTTTGGAGACAGTGTCAGTGTTAGTGCAAGATAGGTGCATGGTTTGCACCAAACGTACCATCGGCTCAGAAATCTTTTTGGACACACCTGACATTACTCCTAGGTGACGAGGCGCAAGTGAAAGCTCGTTTCGGTCCGTTTGGAGAAAGTGCTAATCTTGACGCAAGATAGGTGCACGGTTTGCATCGAACGTACCATAGGCTCAGAAATTGTTTTAGATGCACCCGATGGAACTCCTAGATGACGTGGGTCCTGTGGAATCTCGCTTCTTTCCATTTGGAGTCAGTGTTAGTGTCTGTGCGTGATAGATGCATGGTTCACGCTAGATGTACCATAGGCTCAGAAATCATTTTGGACGCACTCGTTGGTACCAGTAGGTGACCAGGCTCAAGTGGAAGCTCGTTTCGGTCCTTTTGGACATACTGCTAATCTTGACGCAAGGTAGGTGCACGGTTTGCGTCGAACGTACCATAGGCGCGGAAATCATTTTGGACGCACCCGATGGAACTCCTAGGTGACGTCGGTCTTGTGGAATCTCAATTCTTTCTCTTTAGAGATAGTGTTAGTGTCAGTGCAAGATAGGTGCACGGTTCGCGCCAAACATACCATCGGCTCATAAATCGTTTTGGACACAACCGATGGTACTCCTAGGTGATGAGGCTCAAGTGAAAGCTCATTTTGGTCCGTTTGGAGATTGTGATAATCTTGACACAAAACAGGTGCATGGTTTGCGTCGAATGTACCATAGGCTCTGACATCGCCTTGGATGCACCCGATGAAACTCCTAGGTGACTTGGGTCATGTGGAATCTCACTCCTCTCTGTTTGGAGACAGTGCTAGTGTCGGTGCAAGATAGGTGCATGGTTTGCGCTGGACATACCATAAGCTCATAAATCATTTTGGACGCACCCGATGGTACCACTAGATTACAAGGCTCAAGTGAAAGCTCGTTTCTGTCCGTTTGGAGATAGTGCTAATCTTGACGCACGATAGGAGCACGGTTTTGTGTCGAATGTACCATAAGCTCAAAAATCGTTTTGGACACACCCGATGGAACTCCTAGGTGATGTGGGTCATTTGGAGTCTCGCTTCTTTCCTTTTGGAGATAGTGTTAGCATCGGTGCAAGATAGGTGCATTGTTTGCGCTAGACATACCATAGGCTCAGAAATCATTTTGGACGCACTCGATGGTACCACTAGTTGACGAGGCTCTAGTGGAACCTCGTTAGGGTCCTGTCGAACATATTGCTAATCTTGACTCAAGATAGGTGCACGGTTCGCGTCGAACGTACGATAGGCTCAGAAATCGTTTTGGACGCACCCGATGAAACTCCTAGGTGACGTGGGTCATGTGCAATCTCACTTCTTTTTCATTAGAGATAGTGTTAGTGTTGGTGCTAGATAGGTCCACGGTTTGCACCAAACGTACCATCGGCTCAGAAATCATTTTGGATGCACCCGAAGGTACGACTAGGTTACAAAGCTCAAGTGAAAGCTCGTTTCGGTCTGTTTGGAGATAGTGCTAATCTTGACGTAGGATAGGAGCACGGTTTGCATCAAATGTACCATAGGCTCAGAAATCGTTTCGGACACACCCGATGGAACTCCTAGGTGATGTGGGTCATTTGGAATCTCGCTTCTTTCCTTTTGGAGACAGTGTTAGCATCGGTGCAAGATAGGTGCATTGTTTGTGCTAGACATGCTATAGGCTCATAAATCATTTTGGACGCACTCGATGGTACCACTAGTTGACGAGGCTCAAGTGGAACCTCATTTCTGTCCTGTCTATCATAGTGCAAATCTTGACTCAAGATAGGTTCATGGTTCGCGTCGAACGTACAATAGGCTCGGAAATCATTTTGGATGCACCCGATAAAACTCCTAGGTGATGTGGGTCATGTGGAATCTCACTTCTTTTTCTTTGGAGATAGTGTTAGTGTCGGTGCAAGATAGGTGCACGGTTTCCACCAAACGTACCATCGGCTCAGAAATCATTTTGGATGCACCCGATGGTAGCACTAGGTTACAAAGGCTCAAGTGAAAGCTCGTTTCAGTCCGTTTGGTGATAGGTGCACGGTTTGTGTTGAACGTACCATAGGCTCAGAAATCATTTTGGACGCACTCGATGGAACTCCTAGGTGACATGGGTCATGTGGAATCTGGCTTCTTTCCGGTTGGAGTCGGTGCAAGATAGATGCATAGTTTGCGCTAGACGTACCATAGGCTCAGAAATCATTTTGGACGCACTCAATGGTACCACTAGGTGACAAGGATAAAGTGGAAGCTCGTTTTGGTCCTTTCGGACATAGTGCTAATCTTGACGCAAGATAGGTGCACGATTTGCGTCGAACGTACCATAGGCTTGGAAATCATTTTGGACGCACCTGATGGAACTCCTAGGTGAGATGGGTCATGTTAGATCTCACTCCTTTCTCTTTGGAGACAGTGTCAGCGTTAGTGCAAGATAGGTGCACGGTTTGCGCCAAACGTACCATCGGCTCAGAAATCTTTTTGGACACACCTGATATTACTCCTAGGTGACGAGGCGCAAGTGAAAGCTCGTTTCGGTCCTTTTGGAGAAAGTGCTAATCTTGACGCAAGATAGGTGCACGGTGTGCGTCGAACATACCATAGGCTCGGAAATCATTTTGGACGCACCCGATGGAACTACTAGGTGACGTGGGTCAGGTGGAATATCTATTCTTTCCGATTGGAGACAGTGTTAGTGTCGGTAAAAGATAGGTGAATGGTTTGCGCTAGACATACCATAGGCTCAGAAATCATTTTGGACGCACTCGATGGTACCACTAGTAGACGAGCCTCAAGTGGAAGCTTGTTTCGGTCTGGTCAAACATAGTGCTAATCTTGACGCAAGATAGGTGCATGGTTTGCGTCGAACGTACCATAGGCTCAGAAATCGTTTTGGACGCACCCGATGAAACTCCTAGGAGACATGGGTGATGTGGAATCTCACTTCTTTCTCTTTGCAGATATTGTTAGTGTCGGTGCAAGATATGTGCATGGTTTGTACCAAACGTACCATTGGCTAAGAAATCATTTTAGACGCACCCTCTGGGACTCCTAGGTGATGAGGCTCAAGTGAAAGCTCGTTTCGGTCTGTTTGGAGATAGTGCTAATCTTGACGCAAGATAGGTGCACGGTTTGCGTCGAACGTACCATAGGCTCGGACATCGTTTTGGACGCACCCGATGGAACTCCTAGGTGACAAGGGTCGTGTAGTATCTCACTTCTTTCCATTTGGAGACAGTGTTAGTGTCGGTGCAAGATAAGTGCATGGTTTGCGCTAGACGTACCGTCGGCTGAGAAATCGTTTTGGACGCACCCGATGGTACCACTAGGAGATGAGGCTCAAGTGGAAGCTCGTTTTGGCCCGTTTGGAGATCAAGCTAATCTTGACGCAAGATAGGTGAACCGTTTGTATCGAACGTACCATAGGCTCGGAAATCGTTTTGGACGCACCCGACGGAACAACTAGGTGACGTGGGTCATGGGAATCTCACTTCTTTCCGTTTGGAGACAGTGTTAGCGTCGGTGCAAGATCGGTGCATGCTTCGCGCTAGATGTACCATAGGCTCAGAAATCGTTTTGGACGCACTCGATGGTTCCACTAGGTGACAAGGCTCAAGTGGGAGCTCGTTTCGGTCCTTTCGGACATATTGCTAATCTTGATGCAAGATAGGAGCACGGTTTGCGTCGAATGTATCATTGGCTCAGAAATCGTTTCGGACACACCCGATGGAACTCCTTGGTGATGTGGGTCATTTGGAATCTCGCTTCTTTCCTTTTGGAGATAGTGTTAGCATCGGTGCAAGATAGGTGCATTGTTTGTGCTAGACATGCCATAGGCTCATAAATCATTTTGGACGTACTCGATGGTACCACTAGTTGACGAGGCTCAAGTGGAACCTTGTTTCTGTCCTGTCGAACATAGTGCTAATCTTGACTCAAGAGAGGTGCTTGGTTCGCGTCGAACGTACCATAGGCTCAGAAATCATTTTGGATGCACCCGATAAAACTCCTAGGTGACGTGGGTCATGTGGAATCTCACTTCTTTTTCTTTGGAGATAATGTTAGTGTCGGTGCAAGATAGGTGCACGGTTTCCGCCAAACGTACCATCAGCTCAGAAATCATTTTGGATGCACCCGATGGTAGCACTAGGTTACAAAGGCTCAAGTGAAAGCTTGTTTCAGTCCGTTTGGTGATAGTGCTAATCTTGACGCAAGATAGGTGCACGGTTTGTGTCGAACGTACCATAGGCTCAGAAATCATTTTGGACGCACTCGATGGAACTCCTAGGTGACGTGGGTCATGTGGAATCTCGCTTCTTTCTGGTTGGAGTCGGTGCAAGATAGATGCATAGTTTGCGCTAGACGTACCATATGCTGAGAAATCGTTTTGGACGCACTCAATGGTACCACTAGGTGACAAGGCTCAAGTGGAAGCTCGTTTCGGTCCTTTCGGACATAGTGCTAATCTTGACGCAAGATAGGTGCACGATTTGCGTCGAACGTACCATAGGCTCGGAAATCATTTTGGACGCACCTGATGGAACTCCTAGGTGAGATGGGTCATGTCAGATCTCACTTCTTTCTCTTTTGAGACAGTGTCAGCGTTAGTGCAAGATAGGTGCACGGTTTGCGCCAAACGTACCATCGGCTAGAAATCTTTTTGGACACACCTGATATTACTCCTAGGTGACGAGGCGCAAGTGAAAGCTCGTTTCGGTCCGTTTGGAGAAAGTGCTAATCTTGACGCAAGTTAGGTGCACGGTGTGCATCAAACATACCATTGGCTCAGAAATCATTTTGGACGCACCCGATGGAACTACTAGGTGACGTGGGTCATGTGGAATATCTATTCTTTCCAATTGGAGACAATGTTAGTGTCGGTGCAATATAGGTGCATTGTTTGCGCTAGACATACAATAGGCTCAGAAATCATTTTGGATGCACTCAATGGTACCACTAGTAGACGAGCCTCAAGTGGAAGCTTGTTTCGGTCTGGTCGAACATAGCGCTAATCTTGACGCAAGATAGGAGCATGGTTTGCGTCGAACGTACCATAGGCTCAGAAATCATTTTGGACACACCCGATGGAACTCCTTGGTGACATGGGTCATTTCGAATCTCGCTTCTTTCCGTTTGGAGACAGTGTTAGTGTCGGTGCAAGAAAAGTGCATGGTCTGCGCTAGACATAACATCGGCTCAGAAATCGTTTTGGACGCACTCAATAGTACCACGAGTAGACGAGGCTCAAGTGGAAGCTCGTTTCGGACCGTTTGGAGATAGTGCTAATCTTGACGCAAGATAGGTGCACGGTTTGTGTCGAACGTACCATAGGCTCAGAAATCATTTTGGACGCACCCGATGGAACTCCTAGGTGACGTGGGTCATGTGGAATCTCGCTTCTTTTCGTTTGGAGTCAGTGTTCGTGTTGGTGCAAGATAGAAGCATGGTTTGCGCTAGATGTACCATAGGCTCAGAAATCGTTTTGGACGCACTTGATGGTACCACTAGGTGACAAGGCTCAAGTGGAAGCTCGTTTCGGTCCTTTCGGACATAGTGCTAATCTTGACGCAAGATAGGTGCACGATTTACGTCGAACGTACCATAGGCTCGGAAATCATTTTGGACGCACCTGATGGAACTCCTAGGTGACATGGGTCATGTGGGATCTCACTTCTTTCTCTTTGGAGATAGTGTCAGTGTTAGTGCAATATAGGTGCACGGTTTGCGCCAAACGTACCATCAGCTCAAAAATCTTTTTGGCAACACCTGATATTACTCCTAGGTGACGAGGCGCAAGTGAAAGCTCGTTTCGGTCCGTTTAGAGAAAGTGCTAATATTGACGCAAGATAGGTGCACGGTTTGCGTCGAACGTACCATAGGCTTGGACATCGATTTGGACGCACCCGATGGAACTCCTAGGTGACGTGGCTCATCTGGAATCTTACTTCTTTGAATTTGGAGAAAGTGTTAGTGTCGATGCAAGATAGGTGCATGGTTTGCGCTGGACATACCATAAGCTCATAAATCATTTTGGACGCACCCGATGGCACCACTAGATTACAAGGCTCAAGTGAAAGCTCGTTTTGGTCCATTTGGAGATAGTGCTAATCTTGACGCAGGATAGGAGCACGGTTTGTGTCGAATGTACCATAGGCTCAGAAATCGTTTTGGACACACCCGATGGAACTCCTATGTGATGTGGGTCATTTGGAGTCTCGCTTCTTTCCTTTTGGAGACAGTGTTAGCATCGGTGCAAGATAGGTGCATTGTTTGCGCTAGACATACCATAGGCTCAGAAATCATTTTGGACGCACTCGATGGTACCACTAGTTGATGAGGCTCAAGTGGAACCTCATTTCTGTCCTGTCGAACATAGTGCTAATCTTGACTCAAGATAGGTGCATGGTTCGCGTCGTAGGTACCATAGGCTCGGAAATCATTTTGGATGCACCCGATAAAACTCCTAGGTGATGTGGGTCATGTGGAATCTCACTTCTTTTTCTTTGGTGATAGTGTTAGTGTCGGTGCAAGATAGGTGCACGGTTTCTGCCAAACATACCATCGGCTCAGAAATCATTTTGGATGCACCCGATGGTAGCACTAGGTTACAAAGGCGCAAGTGAAAGCTCGTTTCAGTCCGTTTGGTGATAGTGCTAATCTTGACGCAAGATAGGTGCACGATTTGTGTCGAACGTACCATAGGCTCATAAATCATTTTGGACGCACTCGATGGAACTCCTAGGTGACGTGGTTCATGTGGAATCTCGCTTCTTTCTGGTTGGAGTCGGTGCAAGATAGATGCATAGTTTGCGCTAGACGTACCATAGGCTCAGAAATCATTTTGGACGCACTCAATGGTACCACTAGGTGACAAGGATAAAGTGGAAGCTCGTTTCGGTCCTTTCGGACATAGTGCTAATCTTGACGCAAGATAGGTGCACGATTTGCGTCGAACGTACCATAGGCTCGGAAATCATTTTGGACACACCTGATGGAACTCCTAGGTGAGATGGGTCATGTCAGATCTCACTTCTTTCTCTTTGGAGACAGTGTCAGTGTTAGTGCAAGATAGGTGCACAGTTTGCACCAAACGTACCATCGGCTCAGAAATCTTTTTGGACACACCGGATATTACTCCTAGGTGACGAGGCGCAAGTGAAAGCTCGTTTCGGTCCGTTTGGAGAAAGTGCTAATCTTGACGCAAGATAGGTGCACGGTGTGCGTCGAACATACCATAGGCTCGAAAATCATTTTGGACGCACCCGATGGAACTACTAGGTGACTTGGGTCATGTGGAATATCTATTCTTTCCGTTTGGAGACAGTGTTAGTGTCGGTGCAAGATAGGTGCATGGTTTGCGCTAGACATACCATAGGCTCAGAAATCATTTTAGACGCACTCGATGGTACCACTAGTAGACGAGCCTCAAGTGGAAGCTTGTTTTGGTCTGGTCGAACATAGTGCTAATCTTGACGCAAGATAGGTGCACGGTTTGCGTCGAACGTACCATAGGCTCAGAAATCGTTTTGGACGCACCCGATGAAACTCCTAGGAGACATGGGTGATGTGGAATCTCACTTCTTTCTCTTTGCAGATATTGTTAGTGTCGGTACAAGATATGTGCATGGTTTGCACCAAACGTACCATTGGCTAAGAAATCATTTTAGACGCACCCTCTGGGACTCCTAGGTGACGAGGCTAAAGTCAAAGCTCGTTTCGGTCTGTTTGGAGATAGTGCTAATCTTGACGCAAGATAGGTGCACGGTTTGCGTCGAACGTACCATAGGCTCGGACATCGTTTTGGACGCACCCGATGGAACTCCTAGGTGACAAGGGTCGTGTAGTATCTCACTTCTTTCCGTTTGGAGACAGTGTTAGTATCGGTGCAAGATAAGTGCATGGTTTGCGCTAGACGTACCGTCGGCTGAGAAATCGTTTTGGACGCACCCGATGGTACCACTAGGAGACGAGGCTCAAGTGGAAGCTCGTTTTGGCCTGTTTGGAGATCAAGCTAATCTTGACGCAAGATAGGTGAACCGTTTGTATCGAACGTACCATAGGCTCGGAAATAGTTTTGGACGCACCCGATGGAACACCTAGGTGACGTGGGTCATGGGAATCTCACTTCTTTCCGTTTGGAGACAGTGTTAGAGTCGGTGCAAGATAGGTGCATGGTTTGCGCTAGACATACCATAGGCTCAGAAATCATTTTAGACGCACTCGATGGTACCACTAGTAGACGAGCCTCAAGTGGAAGCTTGTTTTGGTCTGGTCGAACATAGTGCTAATCTTGACGCAAGATAGGTGCACGGTTTGCGTCGAACGTACCATAGGCTCAGAAATCGTTTTGGACGCACCCGATGAAACTCCTAGGAGACATGGGTGATGTGGAATCTCACTTCTTTCTCTTTGCAGATATTGTTAGTGTCGGTACAAGATATGTGCATGGTTTGCACCAAACGTACCATTGGCTAAGAAATCATTTTAGACGCACCCTCTGGGACTCCTAGGTGACGAGGCTAAAGTCAAAGCTCGTTTCGGTCTGTTTGGAGATAGTGCTAATCTTGACGCAAGATAGGTGCACGGTTTGCGTCGAACGTACCATAGGCTCGGACATCGTTTTGGACGCACCCGATGGAACTCCTAGGTGACAAGGGTCGTGTAGTATCTCACTTCTTTCCGTTTGGAGACAGTGTTAGTATCGGTGCAAGATAAGTGCATGGTTTGCGCTAGACGTACCGTCGGCTGAGAAATCGTTTTGGACGCACCCGATGGTACCACTAGGAGACGAGGCTCAAGTCGAAGCTCATTTTGGCCCATGTGGAGATCAAGCTAATCTTGACGCAAGATAGGTGAACCGTTTGTATCGAGCGTACCATAGGCTCGGAAATCATTTTGGGCCTTTTCCGATGGAACTCCTAGGTGAGATGGGTCATGTCGATCTCACTTCTTTCTCTTTTGAGACGGGGGTTAGCGTCGGTGCAAGATCGGTGCATGCTTTGCGCTAGACGTACCATAGGCTCGAGAAATCGTTTTGGGACTTTTCCGACGGTTCCACTAGGTGACAGGCTCAAGTGGAAGCTCATTTTGGTCCTTTCGGACATATTGCTAATCTTGATGCAAGATAGGAGCACGGTTTGCGTCGAATGTACCGTAGGCTCAGAAATCGTTTCGGACACACCCGATGGAACTCCTAGGTGATGTGGGTCATTTGGAATCTCGCTTCTTTCCTTTTGGAGACAGTGTTAGCATTGGTGCAAGATAGGTGCATTGTTTGTGCTAGACATGCCATAGGCTCATAAATCATTTTGGACGCACTCGATGGTACCACTAGTTGACGAGGCTCAAGTGGAACCTCGTTTCTGTCCTGTCGAACATAGTGCTAATCTTGACTCAAGATAGGTGCATGGTTCGCGTCGAACGTACCATAGGCTCCGACATCGTTTTGGACGCACCCGATGGAACTCCTAGGTGACAAGGGTCGTGTAGTATCTCACTTCTTTCTGTTTGGAGACAGTGTTAGTGTCGGTGCAAGATAAGTGCATGGTTTGCGCTAGACGTACCATCGGCTGAGAAATCGTTTTGGACGCACCCGATGGTACCACTAGGAGACGAGGCTCAAGTGGAAGCTCGTTTTGGCCCGTTTGGAGATCAAGCTAATCTTGACGCAAGATAGGTGAACCGTTTGTATCGAACGTACCATAGGCTCGGAAATCGTTTTGGACGCACCCGATGGAACTCCTAGGTGAGATGGGTCATGTCAGATCTCACTTCTTTCTCTTTTGAGACATGGTTAGCGTCGGTGCAAGATCGGTGCATGCTTTGCGCTAGACGTACCATAGGCTCAGAAATCATTTTGGACGCACCCGACGGTTCCACTAGGTGACAAGGCTCAAGTGGAAGCTCGTTTTGGTCCTTTCGGACATATTGCTAATCTTGATGCAAGATAGGAGCACGGTTTGCGTTGAATGTACCATAAGCTCAGAAATCGTTTCGGACACACCCGATGGAACTCCTAGGTGATGTGGGTCATTTGGAGTCTCGCTTCTTTTCTTTTGGAGACAGTGTTAGCATCGGTGCAAGATAGGTGCATTATTTGTGCTAGACATGCCATAGGCTCATAAATCATTTTGGACGCACTCGATGGTACCACTAGTTGACGAGGCTCAAGTGGAACCTCATTTATGTCCTGTCGAACATAGTGCTAATCTTGACTCAAGATAGGTGCCTGGTTCGCGTCGAACGTACCATAGGCTCGGAAATCATTTTGGATGCACCCGATAAAACTCCTAGGTGACGTGGGTCATGTGGAATCTCACTTCTTTTTCTTTGGAGATAGTGTTAGTGTCGGTGCAAGATAGGTGCACGGTTTCTGCCAAACGTACCATCGGCTCAGAAATCATTTTGGATGCACCCGATGGTAGCACTAGGTTACAAGGCTCAAGTGAAAGCTCGTTTCAGTCCGTTTGGTGATAGTGCTAATCTTGACGCAAGATAGGTGCACGATTTGTGTCGAACATACCATAGGCTCGAAATCATTTTGGGCCTTTTCGATGGAACTCCTAGGTGACGTGGGTCATGTGGAATCTCGCTTCTTTCCGGTTGGAGTCGGTGCAAGATAGATGCATAGTTTGCGCTAGACGTACCATAGGCTCAGAAATCATTTTGGACGCACTCAATGGTACCACTAGGTGACAAGGCTCAAGTGGAAGCTCGTTTCGGTCCTTTCGGACATAGTGCTAATCTTGACGCAAGATAGGTGCACGATTTGCGTCGAACGTACCATAGGCTCGGAAATCATTTTGGATGCACCTGATGGAACTCCTAGGTGAGATGGGTCATGTCAGATCTCAAATCTTTCTCTTTGGAGACAGTGTCAGCGTTAGTGCAAGATAGGTGCACAGTTTGCGCCAAACGTACCATCGGCTCAGAAATCTTTTTGGACACACCTGATATTACTCCTAGGTGACGAGGCGCAAGTGAAAGCTCATTTCGGTCCGTTTGGAGAAAGTGCTAATCTTGACGCAAGATAGGTGCACGGTGTGCGTCGAACATACCATAGGCTCGGAAATCATTTTGGACGCACCCGATGGAACTACTAGGTGACGTGGGTCATGTGGAATATCTATTCTTTCCATTTGGAGACAGTGTTAGTGTCTGTGCAAGATAGGTGCATGGTTTGCGCTAGACATACCATAGGCTCAGAGATCATTTTGGACGCACTCGATGGTACCACTAGTAGACGAGCCTCAAGTGGAAGCTTGTTTCGGTCTGGTCGAACATAGTGCTAATCTTGACGCAAGATAGGTGCACGGTTTGCGTTGAACGTACCAGAGGCTCAGAAATCATTTTGGACGCACCCGATGAAACTCCTAGGAGACATGGGTGATGTGGAATCTCACTTCTTTCTTTTTGCAGATATTGCTAGTGTCGGTGCAAGATATGTGTATGGTTTGCACCAAACATACCATTGGCTAAGAAATCATTTTAGACGCACCCTCTGGGACTCCTAGGTGACGAGGCTAAAGTGAAAGCTCGTTTCGCTCTATTTGGAGATAGTGCTAATCTTGACGCAAGATAGGTGCACGGTTTGTGTCGAACGTACCATAGGCTCGGACATCGTTTTGGACGCACCCGATGGAACTCCTAGGTGACAAGGGTCGTGTAGTATCTCACTTCTTTCTGTTTGGAGACAGTGTTAGTGTCGGTGCAAGATAAGTGCATGGTTTGCGCTAGACGTACCGTCGGTTGAGAAATCGTTTTGGACGCACCCGATGGTACCACTAGGAGACGAGGCTCAAGTGGAAGCTCGTTTTGGCCTGTTTGGAGATCAAGCTAATCTTGACGCAAGATAGGTGAACCGTTTGTATCGAACGTACCATAGGCTCGGAAATCATTTTGGACGCACCCGATGGAACACCTAGGTGACGTGGGTCATGGGAATCTCACTTCTTTCCGTTTGGAGACAGTGTTAGCGTCGGTGCAAGATCGGTGCATGCTTTGCGCTAGACGTACCATAGGCTCAGAAATCGTTTTGGACGCACCCGACGGTTCCACTAGGTGACAAGGCTCAAGTGGAAGCTCATTTCGGTCCTTTCGGACATATTGCTAATCTTGATGCAAGATAGGAGCACGGTTTGCGTCGAATGTACCATAGGCTCAGAAATCGTTTCGGACACACCCGATGGAACTCCTAGGTGATGTGGGTCATTTGGAATCTCGCTTCTTTCCTTTTGGAGACAGTGTTAGCATCGGTGCAAGATAGGTGCATTGTTTGTGCTAGACATGCCATAGGCTCATAAATCATTTTGGACGCACTCGATGGTACCACTAGTTGACGAGGCTCAAGTGGAACATCGTTTCTGTCCTGTCGAACATAGTGCTAATCTTGACTCAAGATAGGTGCATGGTTCGCGTTGAACGTACCATAGGCTTGGAAATCATTTTGGATGCACCCGATAAAACTCCTAGGTGACGTGGGTCATGTGGAATCTCACTTCTTTTTCTTTGGAGATAGTGTTAGTGTCGGTGCAAGATAAGTGCATGGTTTGCGCTAGGCGTACCGTCGGCTGAGAAATCGTTTTGGACGCACCCGATGGTACCACTAGGAGACGAGGCTCAAGTCGAAGCTCATTTTGGCCCATGTGGAGATCAAGCTAATCTTGACGCAAGATAGGTGAACCGTTTGTATCGAACGTACCATAGGCTCGGAAATCGTTTTGGACGCACCCGCTGGAACTCCTAGGTGAGATGGGTCATGTCAGATCTCACTTCTTTCTCTTTTGAGACAGGGTTAGCGTCGGTGCAAGATCGGTGCATGCTTTGCGCTAGACGTACCATAGGCTCAGAAATCGTTTTGGACGCACCCGACGGTTCCACTAGGTGACAAGGCTCAAGTGGAAGCTCATTTCGGTCCTTTCGGACATATTGCTAATCTTGATGCAAGATAGGAGCACGGTTTGCGTCGAATGTACCATAGGCTCAGAAATCGTTTCGGACACACCCGATGGAACTCCTAGGTGATGTGGGTCATTTGGAATCTCGCTTCTTTCCTTTTGGAGACAGTGTTAGCATCGGTGCAAGATAGGTGCATTGTTTGTGCTAGACATGCCATAGGCTCATAAATCATTTTGGACGCACTCGATGGTACCACTAGTTGACGAGGCTCAAGTGGAACATCGTTTCTGTCCTGTCGAACATAGTGCTAATCTTGACTCAAGATAGGTGCATGGTTCGCGTTGAACGTACCATAGGCTTGGAAATCATTTTGGATGCACCCGATAAAACTCCTAGGTGACGTGGGTCATGTGGAATCTCACTTCTTTTTCTTTGGAGATAGTGTTAGTGTCGGTGCAAGATAAGTGCATGGTTTGCGCTAGACGTACCATCGGCTGAGAAATTGTTTTGGACGCACCCGATGGTACCACTAGGAGACGAGGCTCAAGTGGAAGCTCGTTTTGGCCCGTTTGGAGATCAAGCTAATCTTGACGCAAGATAGGTGAACCATTTGTATCGAAAGTACCATAGGCTCGGAAATCGTTTTGGACGCACCCGCTGGAACTCCTAGGTGAGATGGGTCATGTCAGATCTCACTTCTTTCTCTTTTGAGACAGGGTTAGCGTCGGTGCAAGATCGGTGCATGCTTTGCGCTAGACGTACCATAGGCTCAGAAATCGTTTTGGAAGCACCCGACGGTTCCACTAGGTGACAAGGCTCAAGTGGAAGCTCATTTCGGTCCTTTCGGACATATTGCTAATCTTGATGCAAGATAGGAGCACGGTTTGCGTCGAATGTACCATAGGCTCAGAAATCGTTTCGGACACACCCGATGGAACTCCTAGGTGATGTGGGTCATTTGGAATCTCGCTTCTTTCCTTTTGAGAGCAAGTGTTAGCATCGGTGCAAGATAGGTGCATTGTTTGTGCTAGACATGCCATAGGCTCATAAATCATTTTGGGCCTTTTCGATGGTACCACTAGTTGACGAGGCTCAAGTGCAACATCGCTTTTACATCTGTCGAACATAGTGCTAATCTTGACTCAAGATAGGTGCATGGTTCGCGTTGAACGTACCATAGGCTCGGAAATCATTTTGGATGCACCCGATAAAACTCCTAGGTGACGTGGGTCATGTGGAATCTCACTTCTTTTTCTTTGGAGATAGTGTTAGTGTCGGTGCAAGATAAGTGCATGGTTTGCGCTAGACGTACCATCGGCTGAGAAATTGTTTTGGACGCACCCGATGGTACCACTAGGAGACGAGGCTCAAGTGGAAGCTCATTTTGGCCCGTTTGGAGATCAAGCTAATCTTGACGCAAGATAGGTGAACCGTTTGTATCGAACGTACCATAGGCTCGGAAATCGTTTTGGACGCACTTTGGAACTCCTAGGTGAGATGGGTCATGTCAGTCTCACTTCTTTCTCTTTTGAGACAGAGGTTAAGCGTCGGTACAAGATCGGTGCATGCTTTGCGCTAGACGTACCATAGGCTCGAAATCGTTTTGGGCGCACCGACGGTTCCACTAGGTGACAAGGCTCAAGTGGAAGCTCATTTCGGTCCTTTCGGACATATTGCTAATCTTGATGCAAGATAGAGCACGGTTTGCATCGAATGTACCATAGGCTCAGAAATCGTTTTTGGACACACCGATGGAACTCCTAGGTGATGTGGGTCATTTGGAATCTCGCTTCTTTCCTTTTGGAGACAGTGTTAGCATCGGTGCAAGATAGGTGCATTGTTTGTGCTAGACATGCCATAGGCTCATAAATCATTTTGGGACTTTTCGATGGTACCACTAGTTGACGAGGCTCAAGTGCAACATCGTTTACATCTCCGTCGAACATAGTGCTAATCTTGACTCAAGATAGGTGCATGGTTCGCGTTGAACGTACCATAGGCTCGGAAATCATTTTGGATGCACCCGATAAAACTCCTAGGTGACGTGGGTCATGTGGAATCTCACTTCTTTTTCTTTGGAGATAGTGTTAGTGTCGGTGCAAGATAAGTGCATGGTTTGCGCTAGACGTACCATCGGCTGAGAAATTGTTTTGGACGCACCCGATGGTACCACTAGGAGACGAGGCTCAAGTGGAAGCTCATTTTGGCCCGTTTGGAGATCAAGCTAATCTTGACGCAAGATAGGTGAACCGTTTGTATCGAACGTACCATAGGCTCGGAAATCGTTTTGGACGGCTGGAACTCCTAGGTGAGATGGGTCATGTCAGATCTCACTTCTTTCTCTTTTGAGACAGGGTTAGCGTCGGTGCAAGATCGGTGCATGCTTTGCGCTAGACGTACCATAGGCTCAGAAATCGTTTTGGACGCACCCGACGGTTCCACTAGGTGACAAGGCTCAAGTGGAAGCTCATTTCGGTCCTTTCGGACATATTGCTAATCTTGATGCAAGATAGGAGCACGGTTTGCGTCGAATGTACCATAGGCTCAGAAATCGTTTCGGACACACCCGATGGAACTCCTAGGTGATGTGGGTCATTTGGAATCTCGCTTCTTTCCTTTTGGAGACAGTGTTTGCATCGGTGCAAGATAGGTGCATTGTTTGTGCTAGACATGCCATAGGCTCATAAATCATTTTGGGACTTTTCGATGGTACCACTAGTTGACGAGGCTCAAGTGCAACATCGTTTCTGTCCTGTCGAACATAGTGCTAATCTTGACTCAAGATAGGTGCATGGTTCGCGTTGAACGTACCATAGGCTCGGAAATCATTTTGGATGCACCCGATAAAACTCCTAGGTGACGTGGGTCATGTGGAATCTCACTTCTTTTTCTTTGGAGATAGTGTTAGTGTTGGTGCAAAATAAGTGCATGGTTTGCGCAAGACGTACCGTCGGCTGAGAAATCGTTTTGGACGCACCCAATGGTACCACTAGGAGACGAGGCTCAAGTGGAAGCTCGTTTTGGCCCGTTTGGAGATCAAGCTAATCTTGACGCAAGATAGGTGAACCGTTTGTATCGAACGTACCATAGGCTCGGAAATCGTTTTGGACGCACCCGCTGGAACTCCTAGGTGAGATGGGTCATGTCAGATCTCACTTCTTTCTCTTTTGAGACAGGGTTAGCGTCGGTGCAAGATCGGTGCATGCTTTGCGCTAGACGTACCATAGGCTCAGAAATCGTTTTGGACGCACCCGACGGTTCCACTAGGTGACAAGGCTCAAGTGGAAGCTCATTTCGGTCCTTTCGGACATATTGCTAATCTTGATGCAAGATAGGAGCACGGTTTGCGTCGAATGTACCATAGGCTCAGAAATTGTTTCGGACACACCCGATGGAACTCCTAGGTGATGTGGGTCATTTGGAATCTCGCTTCTTTCCTTTTGGAGACAGTGTTAGCATCGGTGCAAGATAGGTGCATTGTTTGTGCTAGACATGCCATAGGCTCATAAATCATTTTGGGCCTTTTCGATGGTACCACTAGTTGACGAGGCTCAAGTGGAACATCGTTTCTGTCCTGTCGAACATAGTGCTAATCTTGACTCAAGATAGGTGCATGGTTCGCGTTGAACGTACCATAGGCTCGGAAATCATTTTGGATGCACCCGATAAAACTCCTAGGTGACGTGGGTCATGTGGAATCTCACTTCTTTTTCTTTGGAGATAGTGTTAGTGTCGGTGCAAGATAAGTGCATGGTTTGCGCTAGACGTACCGTCGGCTGAGAAATCGTTTTGGACGCACCCGATGGTACCACTAGGAGACGAGGCTCAAGTGGAAGCTCATTTTGGCCCGTTTGGAGATCAAGCTAATCTTGACGCAAGATAGGTGAACCGTTTGTATCGAACGTACCATAGGCTCGGAAATCGTTTTGGACGCACACCATTTGGAACTCCTAGGTGAGATGGGTCATGTCAGATCTCACTTCTTTCTCTTTTGAGACAGGGTTAGCGTCGGTGCAAGATCGGTGCATGCTTTGCGCTAGACGTACCATAGGCTCAGAAATCGTTTTGGACGCACCGATGGTTCCACTAGGTGACAAGGCTCAAGTGGAAGCTCATTTCGTCCTTTCGGACATATTGCTAATCTTGATGCAAGATAGGAGCACGGTTTGCGCCGAATGTACCATAGGCTCAGAAATCGTTTCGGACACACCCGATGGAACTCCTAGGTGATGTGGGTCATTTGGAATCTCGCTTCTTTCCTTTTGGAGACAGTGTTAGCATCGGTGCAAGATAGGTGCATTGTTTGTGCTAGACATGCCATAGGCTCATAAATCATTTTGGACGCTTTTCGATGGTACCACTAGTTGACGAGGCTCAAGTGGAACATCGTTTACATCTATTGAACATAGTGCTAATCTTGACTCAAGATAGGTGCATGGTTCGCGTTGAACGTACCATAGGCTCGGAAATCATTTTGGATGCACCCGATAAAACTCCTAGGTGACGTGGGTCATGTGGAATCTCACTTCTTTTTCGTTGGAGATAGTGTTAGTGTCGGTGCAAGATAAGTGCATGGTTTGCGCTAGACGTACCGTCGGCTGAGAAATTGTTTTGGATGCACCCGATGGTACCACTAGGAGACGAGGCTCAAGTGGAAGCTCGTTTTGGCCCGTTTGGAGATCAAGCTAATCTTGACGCAAGATAGGTGAACCGTTTGTATCGAACGTACCATAGGCTCGGAAATCGTTTTGGGACGCACCATTTGGAACTCCTAGGTGAGATGGGTCATGTCGGATCTCACTTCTTTCTTTTTTGAGACAGGGTTAGCGTCGGTGCAAGATCGGTGCATGCTTTGCGCTAGACGTACCATAGGCTCAGAAATCGTTTTGGAAGCACCCGACGGTTCCACTAGGTGACAAGGCTCAAGTGGAAGCTCATTTCGGTCCTTTCGGACATATTGCTAATCTTGATGCAAGATAGGAGCACGGTTTGCGTCGAATGTACCATAGGCTCAGAAATCATTTTGGACACACCGATGGAACTCCTAGGTGATGTGGGTCATTTGGAATCTCGCTTCTTTCCTTTTGGAGACAGTGTTAGCATCGGTGCAAGATAGGTGCATTGTTTGTGCTAGACATGCCATAGGCTCATAAATCATTTTGGACGCACTCGATGGTACCACTAGTTGACGAGGCTCAAGTGCAACATCGTTTCTGTCCTGTCGAACATAGTGCTAATCTTGACTCAAGATAGGTGCATGGTTCGCGTTGAACGTACCATAGGCTCGGAAATCATTTTGGATGCACCCGATAAAACTCCTAGGTGACGTGGGTCATGTGGAATCTCACTTCTTTTTCTTTGGAGATAGTGTTAGTGTCGGTGCAAGATAAGTGCATGGTTTTGCGCTAGAAGCGTACCATCGGGCCGAGAAATTGTTTTGGACGCACCCGATGGTACCACTAGGAGACGAGGCTCAAGTGGAAGCTCATTTTGGCCCGTTTGGAGATCAAGCTAATCTTGACGCAAGATAGGTGAACCGTTTGTATCGAACGTACCATAGGCTCGGAAATCGTTTTGGACGGCTGGAACTCCTAGGTGAGATGGGTCATGTCGGATCTCACTTCTTTCTCTTTTGACAGGGGTTAGCGTCGGTGCAAGATCGGTGCATGCTTTGCGCTAGACGTACCATAGGCTCGTAAATCGTTTTGGGACCTTTTCGACGGTTCCACTAGGTGACAAGGCTCAAGTGGAAGCTCATTTCGGTCCTTTCGGACATATTGCTAATCTTGATGCAAGATAGGAGCACGGTTTGCGTCGAATGTACCATAGGCTCAGAAATCGTTTCGGACACACCCGATGGAACTCCTAGGTGATGTGGGTCATTTGGAATCTCGCTTCTTTCCTTTTGGAGACAGTGTTAGCATCGGTGCAAGATAGGTGCATTGTTTGTGCTAGACATGCCATAGGCTCATAAATCATTTTGGACGCACTCGATGGTACCACTAGTTGACGAGGCTCAAGTGCAACATCGTTTCTGTCCTGTCGAACATAGTGCTAATCTTGACTCAAGATAGGTGCATGGTTCGCGTTGAACGTACCATAGGCTCGGAAATCATTTTGGATGCACCCGATAAAACTCCTAGGTGACGTGGGTCATGTGGAATCTCACTTCTTTTTCTTTGGAGATAGTGTTAGTGTCGGTGCAAGATAAGTGCATGGTTTGCGCTAGACGTACCGTCGGCTGAGAAATCGTTTTGGACGCACCCGATGGTACCACTAGGAGACGAGGCTCAAGTGGAAGCTCGTTTTGGCCCGTTTGGAGATCAAGCTAATCTTGACGCAAGATAGGTGAACCGTTTGTATCGAACGTACCATAGGCTCGGAAATCGTTTTGGACGCACCCGCTGGAACTCCTAGGTGAGATGGGTCATGTCAGATCTCACTTCTTTCTCTTTTGAGACAGGGTTAGCGTCGGTGCAAGATCGGTGCATGCTTTGCGCTAGACGTACCATAGGCTCAGAAATCGTTTTGGACGCACCCGACGGTTCCACTAGGTGACAAGGCTCAAGTGGAAGCTCATTTCGGTCCTTTCGGACATATTGCTAATCTTGATGCAAGATAGGAGCACGGTTTGCGTCGAATGTACCATAGGCTCAGAAATCGTTTCGGACACACCCGATGGAACTCCTAGGTGATGTGGGTCATTTGGAATCTCGCTTCTTTCCTTTTGGAGACAGTGTTAGCATCGGTGCAAGATAGGTGCATTGTTTGTGCTAGACATGCCATAGGCTCATAAATCATTTTGGACGCACTCGATGGTACCACTAGTTGACGAGGCTCAAGTGCAACATCGTTTCTGTCCTGTCGAACATAGTGCTAATCTTGACTCAAGATAGGTGCATGGTTCGCGTTGAACGTACCATAGGCTCGGAAATCATTTTGGATGCACCCGATAAAACTCCTAGGTGACGTGGGTCATGTGGAATCTCACTTCTTTTTCTTTGGAGATAGTGTTAGTGTCGGTGCAAGATAAGTGCATGGTTTGCGCTAGACGTACCGTCGGCTGAGAAATCATTTTGGACGCACCCGATGGTACCACTAGGAGACGAGGCTCAAGTGGAAGCTCGTTTTGGCCCGTTTGGAGATCAAGCTAATCTTGACGCAAGATAGGTGAACCGTTTGTATCGAACGTACCATAGGCTCGGAAATCGTTTTGGACGCACCCGCTGGAACTCCTAGGTGAGATGGGTCATGTCAGATCTCACTTCTTTCTCTTTTGAGACAGGGTTAGCGTTGGTGCAAGATCGGTGCATGCTTTGCGCTAGACGTACCATAGGCTCAGAAATCGTTTTGGACGCACCCGACGGTTCCACTAGGTGACAAGGCTCAAGTGGAAGCTCATTTCGGTCCTTTCGGACATATTGCTAATCTTGACGCAAGATAGGTGCACGATTTGTGTCAAACGTACCATAGGCTCAGAAATCATTTTGGACGCACTCGATGGAACTCCTAGGTGACGTGGGTCATGTGGAATCTCGCTTCTTTCCGGTTGGAGTCGGTGCAAGAGATAGATGCATAGTTTGCGCTAGACGTACCATAGGCTCATAAATCATTTTGGGCGCACTCAATGGTACCACTAGGTGACAAGGCTCAAGTGGAAGCTTCGTTTGGTCCTTTCGGACATAGTGCTAATCTTGACGCAAGATAGGTGCATGGATTTGCGTCGAAGCGTACCATAGGCTCGGAAATCATTTTGGACGCTTTTGATGGAACTCCTAGGTGAGATGGGTCATGTCGATCTCACTTCTTTTCTCTTTGGAGAGCAGTGTTAGTCGTTAGTGCAAGATAGGTGCATGGTTTTGCGCTAAACGTACCATCGGCTCGAAATCTTTTGGACACACCCGATATTACTCCTAGGTGACGAGGCGCAAGTGAAAGCTTCGTTTTGGTCCGTTTGGAGAAAGTGTTAATCTTGACGCAAGATAGGTGCATGGTGTGCGTCGAACATACCATAGGCTCGAAAATCATTTTGGACGCACCCGATGGAACTACTAGGTGACGTGGGTCATGTGGAATATCTATTCTTTCCGTTTGGAGACAGTGTTAGTGTCGGTGCAAGATAGGTGCATGGTTTGCGCTAGACATACCATAGGCTCAGAAATCATTTTGGACGCACTCGATGGTACCGCTAGTAGACGAGCCTCAAGTGGAAGCTTGTTTCGGTCTGGTCGAACATAGTGCTAATCTTGACGCAAGATAGGTGCACGGTTTGCGTCGAACGTACCATAGGCTCGGACATCATTTTGGACGCACCCGATGGAACTCCTAGGTGACAAGGGTCGTGTAGTATCTCACTTCTTTCCGTTTGGAGACAGTGTTAGTGTCGGTGCAAGATAAGTGCATGGTTTGCGCTAGACGTACCGTCGGCTGAGAAATCGTTTTGGACGCACCCGATGGTACCACTAGGAGACGAGGCTCAAGTGGAAGCTCGTTTTGGCCCGTTTGGAGATCAAGCTAATCTTGACGCAAGATAGGTGAACCGTTTGTATCGAACGTACCATAGGCTCGGAAATCGTTTTGGACGCACCCGATGGAACTCCTAGGTGAGATGGGTCATGTCAGATCTCACTTCTTTCTCTTTTGAGACAGGGTTAGCGTCGGTGCAAGATCGGTGCATGCTTTGCGCTAGACGTACCATAGGCTCAGAAATTGTTTTGGACGCACCCGACGGTTCCACTAGGTGACAAGGCTCAAGTGGAAGCTCATTTCGGTCCTTTCGGACATATTGCTAATCTTGATGCAAGATAGGAGCATGGTTTGCGTCGAATGTACCATGGGCTCAGAAATCGTTTCGGACACACCCGATGGAACTCCTAGGTGATGTGGGTCATTTGGAATCTCGCTTCTTTCCTTTTGGAGACAGTGTTAGCATCGGTGCAAGATAGGTGCATTGTTTGTGCTAGACATGCCATAGGCTCATAAATCATTTTGGACGCACTCGATGGTACCACTAGTTGACGAGGCTCAAGTGGAACATCGTTTCTGTCCTATCGAACATAGTGCTAATCTTGACTCAAGATAGGTGCATGGTTCGCGTTGAACGTACCATAGGCTCGGAAATCATTTTGGATGCACCCGATAAAACTCCTAGGTGATGTGGGTCATGTGGAATCTCACTTCTTTTTCTTTGGAGATAGTGTTAGTGTCGGTGCAAGATAAGTGCATGGTTTGCGCTAGACGTACCGTCGGCTGAGAAATCGTTTTGGACGCACCCGATGGTACCACTAGGAGACGAGGCTCAAGTGGAAGCTCGTTTTGGCCCGTTTGGAGATCAAGCTAATCTTGACGCAAGAGAGGTGAACCGTTTGTATCGAACGTACCATAGGCTCGGAAATCGTTTTGGACGCACCCGATGGAACTCCTAGGTGAGATGGGTCATGTCAGATCTCACTTCTTTCTCTTTTGAGACAGGGTTAGCGTCGGTGCAAGATCGGTGCATGCTTTGCGCTAGACGTACCATAGGCTCAGAAATCGTTTTGGACACACCCGACGGTTCCACTAGGTGACAAGGCTCAAGTGGAAGCTCATTTCGGTCCTTTCGGACATATTGCTATTCTTGATGCAAGATAGGAGCACGGTTTGCGTCGAATGTACCATAGGCTCAGAAATCGTTTCGGACGCACCCGATGGAACTCCTAGGTGATGTGGGTCATTTGGAATCTCGCTTCTTTCCTTTTGGAGATAGTGTTAGCATCGGTGCAAGATAGGTGCATTGTTTGTGCCGGACATGCCATAGGCTCATAAATCATTTTGGGCACTTTTCGATGGTACCACTAGTTGACGAGGCTCAAGTGGAACATCGTTTCGTCCGTCGAACATAGTGCTAATCTTGACTCAAGATAGGTGCATGGTTCGCGTTGAACGTACCATAGCTCGGAAATCATTTTGGATGCACCGATAAAACTCCTAGGTGACGTGGGTCATGTGGAATCTCACTTCTTTTTCTTTGGAGATAGTGTTAGTGTCGGTGCAAGATAAGTGCATGGTTTTGCGCTAGACGCATACCGTCGGTGACAAATCGTTTTGGACGCACCGATGGTACCACTAGGAGACGAGGCTCAAGTGGAAGCTTCGTTTTGGCCCGTTTGGAGATCAAGCTAATCTTGACGCAAGATAGGTGAACCGTTTGTGTATCGAGCGTACCATAGGCTCGGAAATCGTTTTGGACGCACCCGATGGAACTCCTAGGTGAGATGGGTCATGTGGGATCTCACTTCTTTCTCTTTTTGAGACAGGGTTAGCGTCGGTGCAAGATCGGTGCATGCTTTGCGCTAGACGTACCATAGGCTCGAGAAATCATTTTGGGACGCACCGACGGTTCCACTAGGTGACAAGGCTCAAGTGGAAGCTCATTTTGGTCCTTTTCGGACATATTGCTAATCTTGATGCAAGATTGGAGCACGGTTTTGCGTTGAATGTACCATAGGCTCGAGAAATCGTTTTGGACACACCGATGGAACTCCTAGGTGATGTGGGTCATTTGGAGTCTCGCTTCTTTCCTTTTGGAGACAGTGTTAGTATCGGTGCAAGATAGGTGCATTGTTTGTGCTAGACATGCCATAGGCTCATAAATCATTTTGGACGCACTCGATGGTACCACTAGTTGACGAGGCTCAAGTGGAACCTCATTTATGTCCTGTCGAACATAGTGCTAATCTTGACTCAAGATAGGTGCATGGTTCGCGTTGAACGTACCATAGGCTCGGAAATCATTTTGGATGCACCCGATAAAACTCCTAGGTGACGTGGGTCATGTGGAATCTCACTTCTTTTTCTTTGGAGATAGTGTTAGTGTCGGTGCAAGATAAGTGCATGGTTTGCGCTAGACGTACCGTCGGCTGAGAAATCATTTTGGACGCACCCAATGGTACCACTAGGAGACGAGGCTCAAGTGGAAGCTCGTTTTGGCCCGTTTGGAGATCAAGCTAATCTTGACGCAAGATAGGTGAACCGTTTGTATCGAACGTACCATAGGCTCGGAAATCGTTTTGGACGCACCCGATGGAACTCCTAGGTGAGATGGGTCATGTCAGATCTCACTTCTTTCTCTTTTGAGACAGGGTCAGCGTCGGTGCAAGATCGGTGCATGCTTTGCGCTAGACGTACCATAGGCTCAGAAATCGTTTTGGACGCACCCGACGGTTCCACTAGGTGACAAGGCTCAAGTGGAAGCTCATTTCGGTCCTTTCGGACATATTGCTAATCTTGATGCAAGATTGGAGCACGGTTTGCGTTGAATGTACCATAGGTTCAGAAATCGTTTCGGACACACCCGATGGAACTCCTAGGTGATGTGGGTCATTTGGAGTCTCGCTTCTTTCCTTTTGGAGACAGTGTTAGTATCGGTGCAAGATAGGTGCATTGTTTGTGCTAGACATGCCATAGGCTCATAAATCATTTTGGACGCACTCGATGGTACCACTAGTTGACGAGGCTCAAGTGGAACCTCATTTATGTCCTGTCGAACATAGTGCTAATCTTGACTCAAGATAGGTGCCTGGTTCGCGTCGAACGTACCATAGGCTCGGAAATCATTTTGGATGCACCCGATAAAACTCCTAGGTGACGTGGGTCATGTGGAATCTCACTTCTTTTTCTTTGGAGATAGTGTTAGTGTCGGTGCAAGATAGGTGCACGGTTTCTGCCAAACGTACCATCGGCTCAGAAATCATTTTGGATGCACCCGATGGTAGCACTAGGTTACAATGCTCAAGTGAAAGCTCGTTTTAGTCCGTTTGGTGATAGTGCTAATCTTGACGCAAGATAGGTGCACGATTTGTGTCAAACGTACCATAGGCTCAGAAATCATTTTGGACGCACTCGATGGAACTCCTAGGTGACGTGGGTCATGTGGAATCTCGCTTCTTTCCGGTTGGAGTCGGTGCAAGACAGATGCATAGTTTGCGCTAGACGTACCATAGGCTCAGAAATCATTTTGGACGCACTCAATGGTACCACTAGGTGACAAGGCTCAAGTGGAAGCTCGTTTCGGTCCTTTCGGACATAGTGCTAATCTTGACGCAAGATAGGTGCACGATTTGCGTCGAACGTACCATAGGCTCGGAAATCATTTTGGACGCACCTGATGGAACTCCTAGGTGAGATGGGTCATGTCAGATCTCACTTCTTTCTCTTTGGAGACAGTGTCAGCGTTAGTGCAAGATAGGTGCACAGTTTGCGCCAAACGTACCATCGGCTCAGAAATCTTTTTGGACACACCTGATATTACTCCTAGGTGACGAGGCGCAAGTGAAAGCTCGTTTCGGTCCGTTTGGAGAAAGTGCTAATCTTGACGCAAGATAGGTGCACGGTGTGCGTCGAACATACCATAGGCTCGAAAATCATTTTGGACGCACCCGATGGAACTACTAGGTGACGTGGGTCATGTGGAATATCTATTCTTTCCGTTTGGAGACAGTGTTAGTGTCGGTGCAAGATAGGTGCATGGTTTGCGCTAGACATACCATAGGCTCAGAAATCATTTTGGACGCACTCGATGGTACCACTAGTAGACGAGCCTCAAGTGGAAGCTTGTTTCGGTCTTGTCGAACATAGTGCTAATCTTGACGCAAGATAGGTGCACGGTTTGCGTCGAACGTACCAGAGGCTTAGAAATCGTTTTGGACGCACCCGATGAAACTCCTAGGAGACATGGGTGATGTGGAATCTCACTTCTTTCTCTTTGCAGATATTGTTAGTGTCGGTGCAAGATATGTGCATGGTTTGCACCAAACATACCATTGGCTAAGAAATCATTTTAGACGCACCCTCTGGGACTCCTAGGTGACGAGGCTAAAGTGAAAGCTCGTTTTGGTCTGTTTGGAGATAGTGCTAATCTTGACGCAAGATAGGTGCACGGTTTGCGTCGAACGTACCATAGGCTCGGGCATCGTTTTGGACGCACCCGATGCAACTCCTAGGTGACAAGGGTCATGTAGTATCTCACTTGTTTCCGTTTGGAGACAGTGTTAGTGTCGGTGCAAGATAAGTGCATGGTTTGCGCTAGACGTGCCGTCGGCTGAGAAATCGTTTTGGACGCACCCGATGGTACCACTAGGAGACAAGGCTCAAGTGGAAGCTCGTTTTGGCCCGTTTGGAGATCAAGCTAATCTTGACGCAAGATAGGTGAACCGTTTGTATCGAACGTACCATAGGCTCGGAAATCGTTTTGGACGCACCCGATGGAACTCCTAGGTGAGATGGGTCATGTCAGATCTCACTTCTTTCTCTTTTGAGACAGGGTCAGCGTCGGTGCAAGATCGGTGCATGCTTTGCGCTAGACGTACCATAGGCTCAGAAATCGTTTTGGACGCACCCGACGGTTCCACTAGGTGACAAGGCTCAAGTGGAAGCTCATTTCGGTCCTTTCGGACATATTGCTAATCTTGATGCAAGATAGGAGCACGGTTTGCGTTGAATGTACCATAGGCTCAGAAATCGTTTCGGACACACCCGATGGAACTCCTAGGTGATGTGGGTCATTTGGAGTCTCGCTTCTTTCCTTTTGGAGACAGTGTTAGTATCGGTGCAAGATAGGAGCATTGTTTGTGCTAGACATGCCATAGGCTCATAAATCATTTTGGACGCACTCGATGGTACCACTAGTTGACGAGGCTCAAGTGGAACCTCATTTATGTCCTGTCGAACATAGTGCTAATCTTGACTCAAGATAGGTGCCTGGTTCGCGTCGAACGTACCATAGGCTCGGAAATCATTTTGGATGCACCCGATAAAACTCCTAGGTGACGTGGGTCATGTGGAATCTCACTTCTTTTTCTTTGGAGATAGTGTTAGTGTCGGTGCAAGATAGGTGCACGGTTTCCGCCAAACGTACCATCGGCTCAGAAATCATTTTGGATGCACCCGATGGTAGCACTAGGTTACAATGCTCAAGTGAAAGCTCGTTTTAGTCCGTTTGGTGATAGTGCTAATCTTGACGCAAGATAGGTGCACGATTTGTGTCAAACGTACCATAGGCTCAGAAATCATTTTGGACGCACTCGATGGAACTCCTAGGTGACGTGGGTCATGTGGAATCTCGCTTCTTTCCGGTTGGAGTCGGTGCAAGACAGATGCATAGTTTGCGCTAGACGTACCATAGGCTCAGAAATCATTTTGGACGCACTCAATGGTACCACTAGGTGACAAGGCTCAAGTGGAAGCTCGTTTCGGTCCTTTCGGACATAGTGCTAATCTTGACGCAAGATAGGTGCACGATTTGCGTCGAACGTACCATAGGCTCGGAAATCATTTTGGACGCACCTGATGGAACTCCTAGGTGAGATGGGTCATGTCAGATCTCACTTCTTTCTCTTTGGAGACAGTGTCAGCGTTAGTGCAAGATAGGTGCACAGTTTGCGCCAAACGTACCATCGGCTCAGAAATCTTTTTGGACACACCTGATATTACTCCTAGGTGACGAGGCGCAAGTGAAAGCTCGTTTCGGTCCGTTTGGAGAAAGTGCTAATCTTGACGCAAGATAGGTGCACGGTGTGCGTCGAACATACCATAGGCTCGAAAATCATTTTGGACGCACCCGATGGAACTACTAGGTGACGTGGGTCATGTGGAATATCTATTCTTTCCGTTTGGAGACAGTGTTAGTGTCGGTGCAAGATAGGTGCATGGTTTGCGCTAGACATACCATAGGCTCAGAAATCATTTTGGACGCACTCGATGGTACCACTAGTAGACGAGCCTCAAGTGGAAGCTTGTTTCGGTCTTGTCGAACATAGTGCTAATCTTGACGCAAGATAGGTGCACGGTTTGCGTCGAACGTACCAGAGGTTAGAAATCGTTTTGGACGCACCCGATGAAACTCCTAGGAGACATGGGTGATGTGGAATCTCACTTCTTTCTCTTTGCAGATATTGTTAGTGTCGGTGCAAGATATGTGCATGGTTTGCACCAAACATACCATTGGCTAAGAAATCATTTTAGACGCACCCTCTGGGACTCCTAGGTGACGAGGCTAAAGTGAAAGCTCGTTTTGGTCTGTTTGGAGATAGTGCTAATCTTGACGCAAGATAGGTGCGGTTTGCGTCGAACGTACCATAGGCTCGGGCATCGTTTTGGGACGCACCGATGCAACTCCTAGGTGACAAGGGTCATGTAGTATCTCACTTGTTTCCGTTTGGAGAGCAGTGTTAGTGTCGGTGCAAGATAAGTGCATGGTTTGCGCTAGGCGTGCGTCGTCGGTGAGAAATCGTTTTGGGACGCACCCGATGGTACCACTAGGAGACAAGGCTCAAGTGGAAGCTCGTTTTGGCCCGTTTGGAGATCAAGCTAATCTTGACGCAAGATAGGTGAACCGTTTGTATCGAACGTACCATAGGCTCGGAAATCGTTTTGGACGCACCCGATGGAACTCCTAGGTGAGATGGGTCATGTCAGATCTCACTTCTTTCTCTTTTGAGACAGGGTCAGCGTCGGTGCAAGATCGGTGCATGCTTTGCGCTAGACGTACCATAGGCTCGTAAATCGTTTTGGACGCGACCAGACGGTTCCACTAGGTGACAAGGCTCAAGTGGAAGCTCATTTCGTCCTTTCGGACATATTGCTAATCTTGATGCAAGATAGGAGCACGGTTTTGCGTTGAATGTACCATAGGCTCGTAAATCGCGTTTGGACACACCCGATGGAACTCCTAGGTGATGTGGGTCATTTGGAGTCTCGCTTCTTTCCTTTTGGAGCAGTGTTAGTATCGGTGCAAGATAGGAGCATTGTTTGTGCTAGACATGCCATAGGCTCATAAATCATTTTGGACGCACTCGATGGTACCACTAGTTGACGAGGCTCAAGTGGAACCTCATTTATGTCCTGTCGAACATAGTGCTAATCTTGACTCAAGATAGGTGCCTGGTTCGCGTCGAACGTACCATAGGCTCGGAAATCATTTTGGATGCACCCGATAAAACTCCTAGGTGACGTGGGTCATGTGGAATCTCACTTCTTTTTCTTTGGAGATAGTGTTAGTGTCGATTGCAAGATAGGTGTGCGGTTTCCGCGTAAGCGTACCATCGGCTCAGAAATCATTTTGGATGCACCCGATGGTAGCACTAGGTTACAATGCTCAAGTGAAAGCTCGTTTCAGTCCGTTTGGTGATAGTGCTAATCTTGACGCAAGATAGGTGCACGATTTGTGTCAAACGTACCATAGGCTCAGAAATCATTTTGGACGCACTCGATGGAACTCCTAGGTGACGTGGGTCATGTGGAATCTCGCTTCTTTCGGTTGGAGTCGGTGCAAGACAGATGCATAGTTTGCGCTAGACGTACCATAGGCTCAGAAATCATTTTGGACGCACTCAATGGTACCACTAGGTGACAAGGCTCAAGTGGAAGCTCGTTTCGGTCCTTTCGGACATAGTGCTAATCTTGACGCAAGATAGGTGCACGATTTGCGTCGAACGTACCATAGGCTCGGAAATCATTTTGGACGCACCTGATGGAACTCCTAGGTGAGATGGGTCATGTCAGATCTCACTTCTTTCTCTTTGGAGACAGTGTCAGCGTTAGTGCAAGATAGGTGCGATTGCGCTTAAACGTACCATCGGCTCAGAAATCTTTTTGGACACACCTGATATTACTCCTAGGTGACGAGGCGCAAGTGAAAGCTCGTTTCGGTCCGTTTGGAGAAAGTGCTAATCTTGACGCAAGATAGGTGCACGGTGTGCGTCGAACATACCATAGGCTCGAAAATCATTTTGGACGCACCCGATGGAACTACTAGGTGACGTGGGTCATGTGGAATATCTATTCTTTCCGTTTGGAGACAGTGTTAGTGTCGGTGCAAGATAGGTGCATGGTTTGCGCTAGACATACCATAGGCTCAGAAATCATTTTGGACGCACTCGATGGTACCACTAGTAGACGAGCCTCAAGTGGAAGCTTGTTTCGGTCTTGTCGAACATAGTGCTAATCTTGACGCAAGATAGGTGCACGGTTTGCGTCGAACGTACCAGAGGTTAGAAATCGTTTTGGACGCACCCGATGAAACTCCTAGGAGACATGGGTGATGTGGAATCTCACTTCTTTCTCTTTGCAGATATTGTTAGTGTCGGTGCAAGATATGTGCATGGTTTGCACCAAACATACCATTGGCTAAGAAATCATTTTAGACGCACCCTCTGGGACTCCTAGGTGACGAGGCTAAAGTGAAAGCTCGTTTTGGTCTGTTTGGAGATAGTGCTAATCTTGACGCAAGATAGGTGCACGGTTTGCGTCGAACGTACCATAGGCTCGGGCATCGTTTTGGACGCACCCGATGCAACTCCTAGGTGACAAGGGTCATGTAGTATCTCACTTGTTTCCGTTTGGAGACAGTGTTAGTGTCGGTGCAAGATAAGTGCATGGTTTGCGCTTAGGCGTGTGCCGTCGGTGAGAAATCGTTTTGGACGCACCGATGGTACCACTAGGAGACAAGGCTCAAGTGGAAGCTCGTTTTGGCCCGTTTGGAGAGATAAGCTAATCTTGACGCAAGATAGGTGAACCGTTTGTATCGAACGTACCATAGGCTCGGAAATCATTTTGGACGCACCCGATGGAACTCCTAGGTGAGATGGGTCATGTCAGATCTCACTTCTTTCTCTTTTGAGACAGGGTCAGCGTCGGTGCAAGATCGGTGCATGCTTTGCGCTAGGCGTACCATAGGCTCGAGAAATCGTTTTGGGCCACCCGACGGTTCCACTAGGTGACAAGGCTCAAGTGGAAGCTCATTTCGTCCTTTCGGACATATTGCTAATCTTGATGCAAGATAGGAGCACGGTTTTGCGTTGAATGTACCATAGGCTCGAAATCGTTTTGGACACACCCGATGGAACTCCTAGGTGATGTGGGTCATTTGGAGTCTCGCTTCTTTCCTTTTGGAGAGCAAAGTGTTAGTATCGGTGCAAGATAGGAGCATTGTTTGTGCTAGACATGCCATAGGCTCATAAATCATTTTGGGCCTTTTCGATGGTACCACTAGTTGACGAGGCTCAAGTGGAACCTCATTTATGTCTGTCGAACATAGTGCTAATCTTGACTCAAGATAGGTGCACGGTTCGCGTCGAGCGTACCATAGGCTCGGAAATCATTTTGGATGCACCCGATAAAACTCCTAGGTGACGTGGGTCATGTGGAATCTCACTTCTTTTTTCTTTGGAGATAGTGTTAGTGTCGGTGCAAGATAGGTGCACGGTTTCCGTAAGCGTACCATCGGCTCGAGAAATCATTTTGGATGCACCCGATGGTAGCACTAGGTTACAATGCTCAAGTGAAAGCTCATTTTAGTCCGTTTGGTGATAGTGCTAATCTTGACGCAAGATAGGTGCACGATTTGTGTCAAAGCGTACCATAGGCTCGAGAAATCATTTTGGACTTTTCGATGGAACTCCTAGGTGACGTGGGTCATGTGGAATCTCGCTTCTTTCCGGTTGGAGTCGGTGCAAGACAGATGCATAGTTTGCGCTAGGCGTACCCTAGGCTCGTAAATCATTTTGGACGCACTCAATGGTACCACTAGGTGACAAGGCTCAAGTGGAAGCTTCGTTTGGTCCTTTCGGACATAGTGCTAATCTTGACGCAAGATAGGTGCACGATTTGCGTCGAACGTACCATAGGCTCGGAAATCATTTTGGGCCTTTTGATGGAACTCCTAGGTGAGATGGGTCATGTCGATCTCACTTCTTTCTCTTTGGAGACGATGTCGGCGTTAGTGCAAGATAGGTGCTGATTTGCGCCAAACGTACCATCGGCTCAGAAATCTTTTGGACACACGATATTACTCCTAGGTGACGAGGCGCAAGTGAAAGCTCGTTTGGTCCGTTTGGAGAAAGTGCTAATCTTGACGAAGATAGATAGGTGTGCGGTGTCGCCGAACATACCATAGGCTCGAAAATCATTTTGGACGCACCCGATGGAACTACTAGGTGACGTGGGTCATGTGGAATATCTATTCTTTCCGTTTGGAGACAGTGTTAGTGTCGGTGCAAGATAGGTGCATGGTTTGCGCTAGACATACCATAGGCTCAGAAATCATTTTGGACGCACTCGATGGTACCACTAGTAGACGAGCCTCAAGTGGAAGCTTGTTTCGGTCTTGTCGAACATAGTGCTAATCTTGGCGCAAGATAGGTGCACGGTTTTGCGTCGAGCGTATTCGAAGGTTAGAAATCGTTTTGGGCGCACCCGATGAAACTCCTAGGAGACATGGGTGATGTGGAATCTCACTTCTTTCTCTTTGCAGATATTGTTAGTGTCGGTGGAAGATATGTGCATGGTTCGCACCAAACGTACGATTGGCTAAGAAATCATTTTAGACATACCCTCTGGGACTCCTAGGTGATGAGGCTAAAGTGAAAGCTCATTTTGGTCTATTTGGAGATAGTGCTAATCTTGACGCAAGATAGGTGCACGGTTTTGCGTCGAACGTACCATAGGCGGGACATCGTTTTGGACGCACCGATGGAACTCCTAGGTGACAAGGGTCGTGTAGTATCTCACTTCTTTCCGTTTGGAGACAGTGTTAGTGTCGGTGCAAGATAAGGGCATGGTTTGCGCTAGACGTACCGTCGGCTGAGAAATCGTTTTGGACGCACCCGATGGTACCACTAGGAGACGAGGCTCAAGTGGAAGCTCGTTTTGGCCCATTTGGAGATCAAGCTAATCTTGACGCAAGATAGGTGAACCATTTGTATCGAACGTACCATAGGCTCGGAAATCGTTTTGGACGCACCCGCTGGAACTCCTAGGTGAGATGGGTCATGTCAGATCTCACTTCTTTCTCTTTTGAGACAGGGTTAGCGTCGGTGCAAGATCGGTGCATGCTTTGCGCTAGACGTACCATAGGCTCAGAAATCGTTTTGGACGCACCCGACGGTTCCACTAGGTGACAAGGCTCAAGTGGAAGCTCGTTTCCGTCCTTTCGGACATATTGCTAATCTTGATGCAAGATAGGAGCACGGTTTGCGTCGAATGTACCGTAAGCTCAGAAATCGTTTCGGACACACCCGATGGAACTCCTAGGTGATGTGGGTCATTTGGAATCTCGCTTCTTTCCTTTTGGAGACAGTCTTAGCATCGGTGCAAGATAGGTGCATTGTTTGTGCTAGACATGCCATAGGCTCATAAATCATTTTGGACGCACTCGATGGTACCACTAGTTGACGAGGCTCAAGTGGAACATCGTTTCTGTCCTGTCGAACATAGTGCTAATCTTGACTCAAGATAGGTGCATGGTTCGCGTACCACGGTTTGCGTCGAACGTACCATAGGCTCGGACATCGTTTTGGATGCACCCGATAAAACTCCTAGGTGACGTGGGTCATGTGGAATCTCACTTCTTTTTCTTTAGAGATAGTGTTAGTGTCGGTGCAAGATAAGTGCATGGTTTGCGCTAGACGTACCGTCGGCTAAGAAATCGTTTTGGACGCACCCGATGGTACCACTAGGAGACGAGGCTCAAGTGGAAGCTCGTTTTGGCCCGTTTGGAGATCAAGCTAATCTTGACGCAAGATAGGTGAACCGTTTGTATCGAACGTACCATAGGCTAGAAAATCGTTTTGGACGCACCCGATGGAACACCTAGGTGACGTGGATCAAATGAATCTCACTTCTTTCCGTTTGGAGACAGTGTTAGCGTCGGTGCAAGATCGGTGCTTGGTTTGCGCTAGACGTACCATAGGCTCAGAAATCGTTTTGGACGCACCCGACGGTTCCACTAGGTGACAAGGCTCAAGTGGAAGCTCGTTTCCGTCCTTTCGGACATATTGCTAATCTTGATGCAAGATAGGAGCACGGTTTGCGTCGAATGTACCGTAAGCTCAGAAATCGTTTCGGACACACCCGATGGAACTCCTAGGTGATGTGGGTCATTTGGAATCTCGCTTCTTTCCTTTTGGAGACAGTGTTAGCATTGGTGCAAGATAGGTGCATTGTTTGTGCTAGACATGCCATAGGCTCATAAATAATTTTGGATGCTCTCGATGGTACCACTAGTTGACGAGGCTCAAGTGGAAACTTGTTTCTGTCCTGTCGAACATAGTGCTAATCTTGACTCAAGATAGGTGCATGGTTCGCGTACCACGGTTTGCGTCGAACGTACCATAGGCTCGGACATCGTTTTGGATGCACCCGATAAAACTCCTAGGTGACGTGGGTCATGTGGAATCTCACTTCTTTTTCTTTAGAGATAGTGTTAGTGTCGGTGCAAGATAAGTGCATGGTTTGCGCTAGACGTACCGTCGGCTAAGAAATCGTTTTGGACGCACCCGATGGTACCACTAGGAGACGAGGCTCAAGTGGAAGCTCGTTTTGGCCCGTTTGGAGATCAAGCTAATCTTGACGCAAGATAGGTGAACCGTTTGTATCGAACGTACCATAGGCTCGGAAATCGTTTTGGACGCACCCGATGGAACTCCTAGGTGAGATGGGTCATGTCAGATCTCACTTCTTTCTCTTTGGAGACAGTGTCAGCGTTAGTGCAAGATAGGTGCACAGTTTGCGCCAAACGTACCATCGGCTCAGAAATCTTTTTGGACACACATGATATTACTCCTAGGTGACGAGGCGCAAGTGAAAGCTCATTTCGGTCCGTTTGGAGAAAGTGCTAATCTTGACGCAAGATAGGTGCACGGTGTGCGTCGAACATACCATAGGCTCGGAAATCATTTTGGGGCGCACCGATGGAACTACTAGGTGACGTGGGTCATGTGGAATATCTATTCTTTCCATTTGGAGACAGTGTTAGTGTCGGTGCAAGATAGGTGCATGGTTTGCGCTAGACATACCATAGGCTCAAAAATCATTTTGGACGCACTCGATGGTACCACTAGTAGACGAGCCTCAAGTGGAAGCTTGTTTCGGTCTGGTCGAACATAGTGCTAATCTTGACGCAAGATAGGTGCACGGGTTTGCGTCGAACGTACAGAGGAGGCTCGAGAAATCGTTTTGGGACGCTTTTGATGAAACTCCTAGGAGACATGGGTGATGTGGAATCTCACTTCTTTCTCTTTGCAGATATTGTTAGTGTCGGTGCAAGATATGTGCACGGTTCGCACCAAACGTACCATTGGCTAAGAAATCATTTTAGACTTACCCTCTGGGACTCCTAGGTGATGAGGCTAAAGTGAAAGCTCGTTTCGGTCTGTTTGGAGATAGTGCTAATCTTGACGCAAGATAGGTGCACGGTTTGCGTCGAACGTACCATAGGCTCGGACAACGTTTTGGACACACCCGATGGAACTCCTAGGTGACAAGGGTCGTGTAGTATCTCACTTCTTTCCGTTTGGAGACAGTGTTAGCATCGGTGCAATATAGGCTCGGAAATCATTTTGGATGCAAGATAGGTGACGACGGGTCATGTGGAATCTCACTTTTTTTCATGGTTGCAAGATAAGGGCATGGTTTGCGCTAGACGTACCGTCGGCTGAGAAATCGTTTTGGACGCACCCGATGGTACCACTAGGAGACGAGGCTCAAGTGGAAGCTTGTTTTGGCCCGTTTGGAGATCAAGCTAATCTTGACGCAAGATAGGTGAACCGTTTGTATCGAACGTACCATAGGCTCGGAAATCGTTTTGGACGCACCCGATGGAACACCTAGGTGACGTGGGTCAAATGAATCTCACTTCTTTCCGTTTGGAGACAGTGTTAGCGTCGGTGCAAGATCGGTGCTTGGTTTGCGCTAGACGTACCATAGGCTTAGAAATCGTTTTGGACGCACCCAATGGTTCCACTAGGTGACAAGGCTCAAGTGGAAGCTCATTTCCGTCCTTTCGGACATATTGCTAATCTTGATGCAAGATAGGAGCACGGTTTGAGTCGAATGTACCATAGGCTCAGAAATCGTTTCGGACACACCCGATGGAACTCCTAGGTGATGTGGGTCATTTGGAGTCTCGCTTCTTTCCTTTGGGAGACAGTGTTAGCATCGGTGCAAGATAGGTGCATTGTTTGTGCTAGACATGCCATAGGCTCATAAATCATTTTGGATGCTCTCGATGGTACCACTAGTTGACGAGGCTCAAGTGGAAACTTGTTTCTGTCCTGTCGAACATAGTGCTAATCTTGACTCAAGATAGGTGCACGGCTTGCATCGAACGTACCATAGGCTCAGAAATCATTTTGGACGCATCCGATGAAACTCCTAGGTACCGTGGGTCATGTGGAATCTCACTTCTTTTTCTTTGGTGATAGTGTTAGTGTCGGTGCAAGATGGGTGCAAGGGTTGCACCAAACGTACCATCGGCTCAGAAATCATTTTGGACGCACCTGATGCTACCACGAGGTTACAAGGCTCAAGTGAAAGCTCGTTTCGGTCCGTTTGGAGATAGTGCTAATCTTGACGCAAGATAGGAGCATGGTTTTGCGTCGAACGTACCATAGGCTCAGAAATTGTTTTGGACACACCTGATGGAACTCCTTGGTGACAAGGGTCATTTGGAATCTCAGTTCTTTCCGTTTGGAGACCGTGTTAGTGTCTGTGCACGATACGTGCATGGTTTGTGCTAGACATACCATAGGCTTAGAAATCATTTTGGATGCACTCGATGGTACCACTAGTTGACGAGGCTCAAGTAGGCTCAAGTAGAAGCTCGTTTCGGTCTGTTTAGATATAGTGCTAATCTTGACGCAAGATAGGTGCACGGTTTGTGTTCAACGTACCATAGGCTCGGAAATCATTTTGGACGCACTCGATGGAACTCCTAGGTGACGTGTGTCATGTGGAATCTCGCTTCTTTCCATTTGGAGTCAGTGTTCGTGTCGGTGCAAGATAGTTGCATGGTTTGCGCTAGACGTACCATAGGCTCAGAAATCATTTTGGATGCACCCGATGGTACCACTAGGTTACAAGGCTCAACTGGAAGCTCGTTTCGGTCCTTTCGGACATAGTGCTAATATTGATGCAAGATAGGTGGATGGTTTGAGTCGAATGTACCAAAGGCACGAAAATCATTTTAGACGCACCTGATGGAACACCTAGGTGACATGGGTCATGGCGGATCTCACTTCTTTCTCTTTGGAGACAGTGACAGTCTTAGTGCAAGATAGGTGCACGGTTTGCGCCAAACGTACCATCGGCTCAGAAATCATTTTGGACACACCTGATATTACTCCTAGGTGACGAGGCGCAAATGAAAGCTCGTTTCGGTTCGTTTCGAGAAAGTGCTAATCTTGACACAAGATAGGTGCACGGTTTGCATCGAACGTACCATAGGCTTGGACATCATTTTGGACGCACCCGATGGAACAACTAGGAGACTTGGGTCATCTGAAATCTTCTTTCTATTTGGAGACAGTGTTAGTGTCGATGCAAGATAGCTGCATGGTTTGCACTAGACGTAACATAGGCTCAGAAATCGTTTTGGACGCACCCGATGGTACCACTAGGTTACAAGGCTCAAGTGAAAGCTCGTTTCGGTCCGTTTGGAGATAGTGCTAATCTTGACGCAAGATAGGAGCACGGTTTGCGTCGAAAGTTCCATAGGCTCAGAAATTGTTTTGGACACACCCGAAGGAACTCCTAGGTGACGTGGGTCATTTGGAATCTCGCTTCTTTAAGTTTGGAGACAGTGTTAGCATCGGTGCAAAATAGGTGCATGGTTTGCGCAAGACATACCATAGGCTCAGAAATCATTTTGGACGCACTCGATGGTACCACTAGTTGACGACGCTCAAGTGGAACCTAGTTTCGATCCTGTCGAACATAGTGCTAATCTTGACTCAAGATAGGTGCACGGTTCGCGTCGAACATACCATAGGCTCAAAAATCGTTTTGGACGCACCCGATGAAACTCCTAGGTATCGTGGGTCATGTGGGATCTCACTTCTTTTTCTATTGAGATAGTGTTAGTGTCGGTCCAAGATAGGTGCACGATTTGCGCCAAATGTACCATCGGCTTAGAAATCATTTTGGACGCACCCAATGGTACCACTATGTTACAAGGCTCAAGTGAAAGCTCGTTTCGGTCCGTTTGGAGATAGTGCTAATCTTGACGCAAGATAGCAGCACGGTTTGTGTCGAATGTACCATAGGCTCAGAAATCGTTTTTGACACACCTGATGGAACTCCTTGGTGACATGGGTCATTTGGAATCTCGCTTCTTTCCGTTTGGAGACAGTGTTAGTGTCGGTGTAAGATAGGTGCTTGGTTTGCGCTATACATATCATAGGCACAGAAATCGTTTTGGACGCACTCGATGGTACCACTAGTTGACGAGGTTCAAGAGGAAGCTTGTTTCGGTCCATTTCTAGATAGTGCTAATCTTAACGCAAGATAGGTGCACGGTTTGGGTTGAATGTACCATAGGCTCGGAAATCATTTTGGACGCACTCGATGGAACTCCTAGGTGACGTGGGTCATGTGGAATCTTGCTTCATTCCGTTTCGAGTCAGTGTTTGTGTCGGTGCAAGATAGGTGCATGGTTTGCACTAGACGTACCATAGGCTCAGAAATCATTTTGGACGCACACGATAGTACCACTAGGTTAAAAGGCTCAAGTGAAAGCTCGTTTCGGTCCGTTTGGAGATAGTGCTAATCTTGACGCAGGATGGGAGCACGGTTTGCGTCGAACGTACCATAGGCTCGGAAATCGTTTTGGACACACCCGATGGAACTCCAAGGTGACGTGGGTCATTTGGTATCTCGCTTCTTTCCGTTTGGAGTCTGTGTTTGCGTCGGTGCAAGATAGATGCATGGTTTGTGCTAGACGTACCATAGGCTCAGAAATCATTTTGGACGCACCCGATGGTACTACTAGGTTAAAAGGCTCAAGCGAAAGCTCGTTTCGGTCCATTTGAACATAGTGCTAATCTTGACTCAAGATAGGTGCACGGGTTCGCGTCGAACGTACCATAGGCTCAGAAATCATTTTGGACGCACCCGATGAAACTCCTAGGTGACGTGGGTCATGTGGAATATCACTTCTTTTTCTTTGGAGATAGTGTTAGTGTCGGTGCAAGATACGTGCACGGTTTACGCCAAATGTACCATCGGCTCAGAAATCATTTTGGACGCACCCGTTGGTACCACTAGGTTACAAGGCTCAAGTGAAAGCTCGTTTCAGTCTGTTTGGAGATAGTGCTAATCTTGACACAAGATAGGAGCACGGTTTGCGTCGAACGTACCATAGGCTCGGAAATTGTTTTGGACACACCCGATGGAACTCCAAGGTGACGTGAGTCATTTGGAATCTCGCTTCTTTCCGTTTGGAGACAGTGTTAGCATCGGTACAAAATAGGTGCATGGTTTGCGCTAGACGTACCATAGGCTCAGAAATCAATTTGGACGCACTCGATGGTACCACTAGTTGACGAGGCTCAAGTGGAACCTCGTTTCGATCCTGTCGAACATTGTGCTAATCTTGACTCAAGATAGGTGCACGGCTCGCATCGAACGTACCATAGGCTCAGAAATCATTTTGGACGCACCCGATGAAACTCCTAGGTACCGTGGGTCATGTGGAATCTCACTTCTTTTTCTTTGGTGATAGTGTTAGTGTCAGTGCAAGATGGGTGCAAGGTTTGCACCAAACGTACCATCGGCTAAGAAATCATTTTGGACGCACCCGATGCTACCACTAGGTTACAAGGCTCAAGTGAAAGCTCGATTCGGTCCGTTTGGAGATAGTGCTAATCTTGACGCAAGATAGGAGCATAGTTTTGCGTCGAACGTACCATAGGCTCAGAAATTGTTTTGGACACACCTGATGGAACTCCTTGGTGACATGGGTCATTTGGAATCTCACTTCTTTCCGTTTGGAGACAGTGTTAGTGTCTGTGCAAGATACGTGCATGGTTTGCGCTGGACATACCATACGCTCATAAATCATTTTAGACGCACCCGATGATACCACTAGTTGACGAGGCTCAAGTGGAAGCTCGTTTCGGTCCGTTTCTAGATAGTGCTAATCTTAACGCAGGATAGGTGCACGGTTTGGGTTGACTGTACCAGAGGCTCGGAAATCATTTTGGACGCACTCGATGGAACTCCTAGGCGACGTGGGTTATGTGGAATCTTGCTTCATTCCGTATGGAGGCAGTGTTCGTGTCGGTGCAAGATAGGTGCATGGTTTGCACTAGACGTACCATAGGCTCAGAAATCACTTTGGACGCACCCGATGGTACCACTAGGTTAAAAGGCTCAGGTGAAAGCTCGTTTCGGTCCATTTGAACATAGTGCTAATCTTGACTCAAGATAGGTGCACGGTTCACGTCGAACGTACCATAGGCTCAGAAATCATTTTGGACGCACCCGATGAAACTCCTAGGTGACGTGGGTCATGTGGAATATCACTTCTTTTTCTTTGGAGATAGTGTTAGTGTCGGTGCAAGATAGGTGCACGGTTTGCGCTAAACGTACCATCGGCTCAAAAATTATTTTGGACGCACCCGTTGGTACCACTAGGTTACAAGGCTCAAGTGAAAGCTCGTTTCGGTCCGTTTGGAGATAGTGCTAATCTTGACGCAAGATAGGAGCACGGTTTGCGTCGAACGTACCATAGGCTCGGAAATCGTTTTCGACACACCCGATGGAACTCTAGGGTGACGTGGGTCATTTGGAATCTCGCTTCTTTCCATTTGGAGTCTGTGTTTGTGTCGGTGCAAGATGGATGCATGGTTTGCGCTAGACGTACCATAGGCTCAGAAATCATTTTGGACGCACCCGATGGTACCACTAGGTTAAAAGGCTCAAGTGAAAGCTCGTTTCGGTCCATTTGAACATAGTGCTAATCTTGACTCAAGATAGGTGCACGGTTCGCGTCGAATGTACCATAGGCTCAGAAATCATTTTGGACGCACCCGATGAAACTCTTAGGTGACGTGGGTCATGTGGAATATCACTTCTTTTTCTTTGGAGATAGTGTTAGTGTCGGTGCAAGATAGGTGCACGGTTTGCGCCAAATGTACCATCGGCTCAGAAATCATTTTGGACGCACCCGTTGGTACCACTAGGTTACAAGGCTCAAGTGAAAGCTCATTTCGGTCCGTTTGGAGATAGTGCTAATCTTGAGGCATGATAGGAACACGGTTTGCGTCGAACGTACCATAGGCTCGGAAATCGTTTTGGACACACCCGATGGAACTCCAAGGTGATGTGGGTCATTTGGAATCTTGCTTCTTTCCGTTTGGAGTCTGTGTTTGTGTCGGTGCAAGATAGATGCATGGTTTGCGCTAGACGTACCATAGGCTCAGAAATCATTTTGGATGCACTCAATGGTACCACTAGCTCGTTTCAGTCCTTTCGGACATAGTTTTAATCCTGACGCAAGATAGGTGCACGATTTGCGTCGAACATACCATAGGCTCGGGAATCATTTTGGACGCACCTGATGGAACTCCTAGGTGACATGGGTCATGTGGGATCTCACTTCTTTCTCTTGGAGAGCGAGTGTCGGTGTTATTGCATGATAGGTGCGGTTTGCGTAAAAGCGTACCATCGGCTCGAAATCTTTTGGACACACACGATATTACTCCTAGGTGACAAGGCGCAAGTGAAAGCTCGTTTCGGTCCATTTGGAGAAAGTGCTAATCCTGACGCAAGATAGGTGCACGGTGTGCGTCGAACGTACCATAGGATTGGACATCGATTTGGACGCACCCGATGGAACTCCTAGGTGACGTGGGTCATATGGAATCTTCCTTCTTTCCATTTGGAGACAGTGTTAGTGTCGGTGCAAGATAGGTGCATGGTTTGCGCTGGACATACCATACGCTCATAAATCGTTTTGGATGCACCCGATGGTACCACTAGGTGACAAGGCTCAAGTGGAAGCTCGTTCGGTCCTTTCGGACATAGTGCTAATCTTGACGCAAAATAGGTGCACGGTTTACGTCAAACATACCATAGGCTCGGAAATCATTTTGGACACCTGATGGAACTCCTAGGTGACATGGGTCATGTGGGATCGCACTTCTCTCTCTTTGGAGACAGTGCCAGTGTTAGTGCAAGAAAAGTGCACGGTTTGTACCAAACGTACCATCGGCTTAGAAATCTTTTTCGACACACCAGATCTTACTCCTAGGTGACGAGGCACAAGTGAAAGCTTGTTTCGGTCCGTTTAGAGAAAGTGCTAATATTGACGCAAGATAGGTGCACGGTTTGCGTTGAACGTACCATAGGCTTGGACATCGATTTGGACGCACCCGGTGGAACTCCTAGGTGACGTGGGTCATCTGGAATCTTACTTCTTTCCATTTGGAGACAGTGTTAGTGTCGGTGCAAGATAGGTGCACGGTTTGCGCTGGACATACCATAAGCTCATAAATCATTTTGGACGCACCCAATGGTACCACTAGGTTACAAGGCTCAAGTGAAAGCTCGTTTCGGTCCGTTTGGAGATAGTGCTAATCCTTACACAGGATAGGAGCACGGTTTGCGTCGAATGTACCATAGGCTCAGAAATCGTTTCGGACACACCCGATGGAACTCCTTGGTGATGTGGGTCATTTGGAATCTCGCTTCTTTCCTTTTGGAGACGGTGTTAGTATCGGTGCAAGATAGGTGCATTGTTTGCGCTAGACAAACCATAGGCTCAGAAATTATTTTGGACGCACTCGATGGTACCACTAGTTGATGAGGCTCAAGTGGATCCTCATTTCGGTCCTGTCGAACATAGTGCTAATCTTGACTCAAGACAGGTGCACGGTTCGCGTCGAACGTACCATAGGCTCGGAAATCATTTTGGACGCACCCGATGAAACTCTTAGGTGACGTGGGTCGTGTGGAATCTCCCATTTTTTCTTTGGAGATAGTGTTAGTGTTGGTGCAAGATAGGTGCATGGTTTGCGCCAAACGTACCATCAGCTCAGAAATCATTTTGGACGCACCCGATGGTACCACTAGGTTACAAGGCTCAAGTGAAAGCTCGTTTCGGTCCGTTTGGAGATAGTGCTAATCTTGACTCAAGATAGGAGCACGGTTTGCGTCGAACGTACCATAGGCTCAGAAATCATTTTGGACACACTTGATGGAACTCCTTGGTGACATGGGTCATTTGGAATCTCGCTTCTTTCTGTTTGGAGACAGTGTTAGTGTCGGTGTAAGATAGGTGCAAGGTTTGCGCTATACATACCATAGGCTCAGAAATTGTTTTGGACACACTCGATGGTACCACTAGTTGACGAGGTTCAAGTGGAAGCTCGTTTCGGTCCATTTCTAGATAGTGCTAATCTTAACGCAAGATAGGTGCACGGTTTGGGTTGAATGTACCATAGGCTCGGCAATCATTTTGGATGCACTCGATGGAACTCCTAGGTGACGTGGGTCATGTGGAATCTTGCTTCTTTGCGTTTGGAGTCAGTGTTCGTGTCAGTGCAAGATAGGTGCATGGTTTGCACTAGACGTACCATAGGCTCAGAAATCATTTTGGACGCACCCGAACCCGATGGTACAACTAGGTTACAAGGATCAAGTGAAAGCTCGTTTCGGTCCATTTGAACATAGTGCTAATATTGACTCAAGATAGATGCACGGTTCGCGTCGAACGTACCATAGGCTCAGAAATCATTTTGGACGCACCCGATGAAACTCCTAGGTGACCTGGGTCATGTGGAATATCAGTTCTTTTTCTTTGGAGATAGTGTTAGTGTCGGTGCAAGATAGGTGCACGGTTTGCGCCAAACGTACCATCGGCTCACAAATCATTTTGGACGCAACCGATGGTACCACTAGGTCACAAGGCTCAAGTGAAAGCTCATTTCGGTCTGTTTGGAGATAGTGCTAATCTTGACGCAAGATAGGAGCACGGTTTGCGTCGAATGTACCATAGGCTCGGAAATCATTTTGGACAAACCCGATGAAACTCCAAGGTGATGTGGGTCATTTGGAATCTCGCTTCTTTCTGTTTGGAGTCAGTGTTCGTGTCGGTGCAAGATGGATGCATGGTTTGCGCTAGACGTACCATAGGCTCAGAAATCATTTTGGATGCACTCAATGGTACCACTAGGTGACAAGCCTCAAGTGGAAGCTCCTTTCAGTCCTTTCGGACATAGTGCTAATCCTGACGCAAGATAGGTGCACGATTTGCGTCGAACGTACCATTGGCTCAGAAATCATTTTGGATGCACCTGATGGAACTCCTAGGTGACATGGGTCATATGGGATCTCACTTCTTTCTCTTTGGAGACAGTGTCAGCGTTAGTGCATGATAGGTGCACGGTTTGCGCCAAACGTACCATCAGCTCAGAAATCTTTTTGGACACACCTGATATTACTCCTAGGTGACGAGATGCAAGTGAAAGCTCGTTTCGGTCCGTTTGGAGAAAGTGCTAATCCTGACGCAAGATAGGTGCACGGTGTGCGTCGAACATACCATAGAGTTGGACATCGATTTGGACGCACCCGATGGAACTCCTAGGTGACGTGGGTCATATGGAATCTTACTTCTTTCCATTTGGAGACAGTGTTAGTGTCGGTGCAAGATAGGTGCATGGTTTGCGTTGGACATACCATACGCTCATAAATCGTTTTGGATGCACCCGATGGTACCACTAGTTGACGAGGCTCAAGTGGCAGCTCGTTTTGGTCCTTTCAGACATAGTGCTAATCTTAACGTAAAATAGGTGCACGATTTACGTCAAATGTACCATAGGCTTTGAAATCATTTTGGATGCACCTGATGGAACTCCTAGGTGACATGGGTCATGTGGGATCTCACTTCTTTCTCTTTTGAGACAGTGCCAGTGTTAGTGCAAGAAAAGTGCATGGTTTGCGCCAAACGTACCATCAGCTCAGAAATCTTTTTCGACACACCAGATATTACTCCTAGGTGACGAGGCACAAGTGAAAGCTCGTTTCGGTCCGTTTAGAGAAAGTGCTAATATTGACGTAAGATAGGTGCACGGTTTGCGTCGAACGTACCATAGGCTTGGACATCAATTTGGACGCACCCGATGGAACTCCTAGGTGACGTGGGTCATCTGGAATCTTACTTCTTTCCATTTAGAGACAGTGTTAGTGTCGGTGCAAGATAGGTGCATGGTTTGCGCTGGTGATAAGAACCCGCTTGGGTTTGTGGACGATCTTTCGATGAGAGGCGTGAGATAACTCGATTTGGTGGATGGAGATGACGTTCACGGCCCGACTATAGCCTTCCAGGACTGCACCTTAGCAACCGATAGACCACCTCCAAAGGCCGTCACGATCTTGTGGAGCACGACAACCAGCCACTAGGGCTCCTGTCCTGCAAGCAATCGAAGAACTAGCAAGAACAAGGAAACAAGCACTGAATTTGCAAGATGAAATTGAAAATCTCTAACTGAATCTTATTATGAGTGGGGTTCCGAAGATAAGGAGATGGGTAATTTGGATCAGCACGCGCGTCTACAAGCAAGTAGCAAAGGCTAAACTTGATCTAAACAAAACCCGAGTGTCTTGGCGGCGGCCAAAACACTATATAACATGGGGTGGATGACCAACAAGGTGTTTGGGTCGTACTCCAACCCTAAGACACGTCCCTAATGGACCCTAATACGATACACAGCCCATCGGACTAAAATAAGGTGACGCAACACCCTGGACATAAAGACCTCTCGACGGTAATTGAATAATTGCCGATGCTGCCGAACAGATATGGATGTGGAACTGGTTCCATATGAAAGTGGACTTGATAACCTTTCCAACAAGTCCTAAAGCGCCCGAATCTGACTCCGTATGCAACCGTGGTGATGGTCACAAGTTGGTGCCTTTCTACAGTCCGAATCCAGCCATCGTGAATCCTTCTCCCTTTCGGTCTTCTCCTTGGTTCCTAATCAAAACAAGAGTGCACGTGTTTCCAAGATCTAAACAAGATGGACAGGAGCTCAAGAGGCAACTCACTTGATGATTAATTTTACGAGCACGAGTAAGAGGACCAGCGATAGGTACTGGTGTCGGCGCGGATGCGTCGTCGGTGGTGATGTCCTCATCATCCTCCCCTTCTTGCATTTGAGTCGTCCTCGACTCAAGCTCATCTTCCTCACCCAAATATGGCTTTAAATCTGTAATGTTAAATGTGGGACTGACCCCAAAATATGCTGGAAGATCAAGTTTATATGCATTCTCATTAATCCGTTGTAATACCCTAAATGGTCCATCAGCTCTAGGCATCAATTTAGACTTTCTCAATGCTGGAAACCTCTCCTTTCTCAAATGCAACCAAACCAAATCTCCAGGTTCAAAATTTATTACTTTTCGACCTTTATCACCAGCAAACTTATATTTAGCATTCATACGCTCTATGTTTTGTTTAGTTGTTTCATGTAGTTTCAACATTAATTCAGCTCGTTGTTTAGCATCAAAATTTAATTTTTCTGAAGTTGACAAAGGCATTAAATCAATAGGAGCACGTGGTAACAAGCCATAAACAATCTCAAATGGACACATCTTTGTTGTAGAATGCATTGAACGATTATAAGCAAACTCAATATGAGGCAAACAATCTTCCCACATCTTAATATTTTTCTTTAAAACAGCCCTTAACATAGTTGATAAAGTTCTATTCACAACTTTAGTTTGACCATCAGTTTGGGGATGACAAGTGGTAGAAAATAAAAGTTTAGTCCCCAATTTAGCCCATAAAGTTCTCCAAAAATGGCTAAGAAATTTAACATCTCGATCAGAAACAATTGTGTTTGGCACACCATGCAAACGAACAACTTCGCGAAAGAACAAATCAGCAATATGTGTGGCATCATCAGTTTTATGACAAGGTATAAAGTTTGCCGTTTTCAAAAATCTATCCACAACCACAAAATCTTTCATCACGGCCCTTCCTAGTCCTTGGTAATCCCAACACAAAATCCATAGAAATATCTTCCCAAGGAGCATCGAGGAGCAGGTAGAGGCATATACAAACCATGTGCATTTAAGCGTGACTTAGCCTTTTGACATGTCGTGCAGCGAGAGACAAATCTCTCCACATCTCTCCGCATCTTTGGCCAAAAGAAATGATCGCAAGGATGTCCTCCGTCTTCTTTGCTCCAAAATGTCCCATCAAACCACCTCGTGCGCTTCTGTAATAACAACAACAAACGAACGGAGCTAGCTGGAATGCATAGCTTGTTAGCTCTAAACACAAAGCCATCATTCACAACAAATTTATTCCACACTTTTCCATCTTTACATTGCAGTAAGACATCCTTAAAATCATCATCATGCACGTATTGTTCTTTAATTGTTTCCAAACCAAAGATCTTATAGTCAAGTTGTGTCAACAAAGTATATCTCCTAGACAAAGCATCAGCAATGACATTCTCTTTTCCTTTCTTGTGTTTAATTACATAAGGGAAAGATTCAATAAATTCAACCCACTTAGCATGTCTACGATTCAGTTTTCCTTGACTACGAATATGCTTCAACGATTCATGATTAGAATGTATAACAAATTCTTTAGGCCACAAATAATGCTGCCATGTTTCCAACGTTCGCACAAGTGCATACAATTCTTTGTCATAAGTAGAATAATTCAGCATAGGTCCACTTAGTTTCTCACTAAAATATGCAACGGGTTTTCCTTCTTGCAATAAAACACCACCCATTCCAATTCCACTAGCATCACATTCAAGTTCAAAAGTCTTAATAAAATCAAGAAGTTGGAGCAGAGGTGCATGTGTTAACTTATCTTTTAGCATGTGGAAAGAATGCTCTTGTGCTTTGCCCCAAGAAAAGGACACTCCCTTCTTTGTAAGATCATGTAACGGTGCAGCAATGGTGCTGAAATCTTTCACAAATCGGTGATAGAAACCAGCAAGTCCTAGGAAACTCTGCACTTGTGTGATCGTCGTGGGTACAGGCCATCCTTGTATAGCTTCAATCTTGGATTTATCAACCTCAATTCCCTGTGGAGTAACAACATAGCCAAGAAACACTACTCGATCGGTGCAAAAAGTGCACTTCTCAAGGGTACCAAATAAACGTGCTTCACGTAGAGCATTAAAAACAGCACGCAAGTGATCAAGGTGTTCATCCATGGATTTGCTGTAAATCAGTTATCATCAAAGTAGACGACAACAAATTTCCCAATGAAAGCTCGCAAAACCTCATTCATTAATCTCATGAAAGTACTAGGTGCATTAGTTAACCCAAAAGGCATTACTAACCACTCATACAAACCGAACTTAGTTTTGAAAGCCGTTTTCCATTCATCTCCCAATTTCATACGAATCTGGTGGTACCCACTACGCAAATCAACTTTTGAAAATAGAACAGCACCACTCAATTCATCAAGCATATCATCTAATCGCGGAATAGGGTGTCGATATCGAATGGTGATATTATTAATAGCCCTACAATCAACACACATACGCCAGGTTCCATCTTTCTTAGGCACTAAAATTACCGGAACAGCACAAGGACTAAGAGATTCACGCACATAACCTTTGTCTAGTAGTTCTTGCACTTGTCGCTGAATTTCCTTTGTTTCTTCTGGATTTGTCCTATATGGCGCACGGTTTGGCAAAGATGCACCAGGAATAAGATCAATTTGGTGCTCAATCCCGCGTATTGGTGGCAGCCCCGCTGGTATCTCACTTGGGAACACATCAGAATACTCCTGCAAAACGTTAGCAACAGCAGGAGGCAAAGAACGTTGCATATCCTCATTTAAAATCAAAGCATCATTGCATACCAAAGCATAAGCAACAGAGGTGGATGCATTGAACTCATTAATATCAGATTTTGTGGCAAGCATACATCGTCCTTTCAGGTTTTATCTCATCTTTGTCTTCAATTACAGATTTGTCATTTTATTGCTCTCGCTCTTGGATTTAGCAGCCCTAGCAACATCGGTTTGCATTATAGCTTCGAGGAGACATAGGATGCAACACAATTTTTCGATCATGGTATAGAAAAGAATATTGATTTGATCTACCGTGATGCATAGAATCCTATCAAATTGCCAAGGTCTACCTAGCGAGAATATTGCAAGCTTGCATAGGCACAACATCACATTCAACAATATCTTTATATGTCCCGATGGCAAAATTGATTAGCACAAATCTAGTTACCTTGGCCTTACCCTTTGTTGTTCCGCCATTGGATGTAGTAGGGATGCGGGTGTGGTTTGGTGGTGAGTGCAAGCTTACATACCATGTCATTTGCTTGCCAAGTTGTTGCAGCTACCCCATCAATGATCATGTGACACGAACGGTCTTTGATGACACACTTTGTTTGAAATAAGGTGTGTCGCTGATTTTGCTCCACCTTCTCCATTTGTGCACTAAGCACTCATTTGCACGATCAAGCTCTCATAGTGGTCCGCGTCATCTGCATTAACATGTTCTTCTATTTGTTCTTCACTACACCGCATGGTCACCGCAAGCAATGCAAGTGTATCTTCATCAAAATCACTAGCAGATAAACACTCACCATCATCTTTGACAATCATGACACGCTTGTTTGGACGATCACGCATCACATGCCCATATCCCCGCACCGGTGACATTGTATGTTGCTTGTTCTACCCGTCGATGCCACGGATGAAGTACTTGAAGCGAGCTTTTGTATTGTCTTTGCAACTGAATTTATGGGAGCAACTCGAGTCTTGTCACTGGATGATGGCGTAGGAGTACGTGGAGATGGAGTTGTAGCCGTGCGTTGCTGCCATGAACTAGCTCTCCCTGCAGAAGCATTAGTCCTTGCGCTAGCACGTCGTCCTTGCACTTCCCTTTCATCTTTACAAGCAAAGATGAAACAAGCGGTTTACGCTTATTGTATTCTTTTGTAGCGAGGATGTCCTGAATTCCCGATTTAACACGCCCAAAAATCTAGCCATAGCAGGTTCCTCATCCTCCTCTAAATTACAACGCAACATACCCGTTTGTAATTCACGATAATATTCTTCTACACTTTTAGCACCTTGTCTCAATTGTTGCAACTTATTTATCATATCACGAGCATAATAAGATGGAACAAATCTAGCTCTCATGGCTCGTTTCAGCGCATCCCAAGTTTTAGGTAGTTTATTAGGATTTTTCTTGCCATATTCTATCCACCAAATGAAGCAAAATATGTAAACTCACTAGTAGCAGCCCTAACACGTGTAGTCTCGGGAAAGTCATGGCATGCAAACTTTTGATCAACAGCAATCTCCCAAGTAATATATGCATCAGGGTCATATTTACCATCAAAAGGAGGTATCTTAAATTTAATCTTCTTGAAGGCATCATCATTATTGTGTACCTCGCGTCGGCGGTTGCCACCCATACCTCTACGGTTGTGGACGTGAGACGCCAGGCGTTCACGAGTGTCTCGATCATCATGTTCATATCACCAGTGTAGTCAACGTCATCACCCCCATCCTCGTGACCTGCCTCCTTTTCTTCTTTATACTTCTCTTTATCATCATTGTGCAAGGCATCAAAAGCGCCTTAGAAGAGCGACAAGGCTTTTGTCCACACTAGCAATGATTCCTCCAAACTTGCGAGCTTGTTATTGGTGGCAATCTGTGTTGCCTCAACCGCCCAAGCTTTTCATTTGTCACACCGCAAGTCGCTATCAAGGCCCTCGGTGTGCAGCTTCACTTTCCTTTCAAAATGTTGTATGATGCCCTTAGTGCGAGGTGAATGTGGAATAGTTTTATCATCACCGACCTGTCATGGTTCAAAGGCAAAGACAACACGAAAACAAGTGAAGAGATAAAAGCCCTACAACTACTAGGAAGTAGCTACTGACAAGTCGCTCGCTCTCAACTTGTTACACAAGTTCTTACCAATTCTTACTTTGCTCAAGCATGAGGGGTCGCCTACCAACAAGTCTGCTGACAATGGATGAAGTGTATCGGTGCCGCAAAGACAAGACACATCAAGCTGTCAAAATATGTGGAGCTATAGGTGGGCTGAAAACAAAGGAACAACTAGCACCACGTTAGTTATAAAAAAACAAGCTGAATAATCATTCAGCGTGATCTTGTGCTGGTCCTAGCCTAGACCGTGCTAGAGACGCGAGCCTAGACACAAACGAAGGCACAACGCACCACCTGAAGCGAACGAACAATCACAAAACAGCCCTTTTTTTTTCTTTCTCTTTCTTTTTCTTTTGGTTTTTTTTCTTTTTCCTTTTTTTTGCAGGGGACACTCAAAACTGATTATATGAATAGAGAGATGACAAATGAGCAACTCACCACTCACACACTCTCTCTCTCTCTCTCTCTCTAGAGTAAGATCACTCGAAGTATGGTATGACTTGAGTCGTTCGGTCAACAACTCAAACTTGGACTTGCACACAACAAACAACTTAGATTCAGAAATAACTAGATCACCGAAACCTACTCAGATTTGGAAACAATGAATCACCGAAATCTACTTAGATTCAGAAACAATGGATCACCAGACCTGCTCAGATTTGGAATATGGTATGACTTAAGTGGTTCGGACAGCCACTCAAATGTGCACGGTTGTGACTAGAACGTGACAAGAACTCGAAACTCTAAAGGACTAAAACTAATGATGAGGACATCATTGGCTCAAATATGACCATGCCAACCACTTCTATACCAAAGGTGCAACCATTCTATATGAGGCTTATCATTGATGCATTTGATGAATTGGTGCTCCACCATAAAATGTGTATATTTTCATTTTCAGAATTACTTACATGGATCAAGGGAAGGTTTGATTGCATATGGAAAGCATGGAAGGTTAATGAAGTTGATTGGGGACCAAATCCAAGTATTCCCAACGTCCTCCACCTGGACACCACGTCACTTTTGGTCCAAGGAAAGAAAGAGATCAAATCCAACACGTTTTGGGGCTGGATTCGGACTCCAGGACAGCTCCAACTTGTGATGTTCACCACGGTCACATATGGACTCGGATTGGGGCGTTCAAGTACTTTATGGAATCCTTATGAAGTCTATTTTCATATGGATCTGGAATCAAATCCATATCTGTTCTGAGGCGGCTGCAATGACCGAATTACTACCGGGAGGTTTTCTGTCCAAAGATGTTGCGTCGCCTTAGTTTGGTCCAATGGGCCGTGTATCAAGTCGGGTCCATTAGGGACACGTCCTAGGGTTGGAACACGACCCCAACACCCTGGTGGACGTCCCTCCACCTTCATATACCCCTTAGCCGCCACCAAGAACAGTGGGGTTTTGTTTTGTTGAAAGTTTAGCCATTGCTACTTCCTTGTAGACGCGTGTGTCGACTAGACCATCCGTTCTACTTGATTCAGAACCCCAACTTTGTGATTTCAGATTGGTTTTCATCTCCATATTTGCAATTGAGTTGCTTGTTCTACTTGTTCTTGCTTGTTCCTCGATTGCTTGCAGGAATTACCCTAGTGGTTTGGTTGATCGCGCTCCACAAGATCGCGGCAGCTGTTGGAGGTGGTGTATCGGTTGCTAAGGCGCAGCTTGGAAGGCTGTAGTCGGGCCGTTAACGTCATCTCCACCCATCAATCGAGTTATCCCACACCTCTCATCGAAAGATCAGAAACAAACCCTAGCGGGATCATATCAGTTGGTAATCAGAGCAAGGTTTATCGGTGAGAGACTTCCAATCCTTCACTGTTTTAATTTTCCTAGTCCAGAAAAAGCCAAAAAAATATAGTAGATTAGTTTACCCACAATCCAATAAACCCTTTGAACCTTTGCTAGCACTGTTTAGTTAGGGCTTGTTGAGTTTTCGGTTGCATCGGTTGTGTCGAGTTGCTGGTCTTAGTGTCTATTCCTTTAGAGTTTTGAGTTCTATCACGTTTTGGTCACCACGAGATCCACCATCACCATATACATCATTGCTGTGTTTCTGCCACCACGGATCCATATGTTGTCGGATTTGGGTGTTTAAATACAATCTGAAAACTTGAAGTTGTCTTCTTTCCAATGGATCTGACCTTGCAGCAAAATTCGATCTGAGCACTCCACAATCTTCCTAGAGATTTCCTCATATGTTGTATTAACAAGAGTTGTTAAATCTGAATTCGAAGGGGCTGTGTGCAATAGCCTTATTGTTTGGGTTGTCATAGTACCAAATAAAACATTTAGGCCTCTACAAAAAAAAAGAAGAAAAAGAAAAAGAAGAAAAAAAAGGGAAAAAAACAAGAGAAGGAGAAGAAAGAAGAAATTTGAAATCATTATTTTCTTCGTCTTTGTGCTAGTTGCTCTTTTTCAGTGACTACCTTTGTGCCTAGGCTCACGTCTCTAGCATGGTTTAGCCTAGGACCAGCACAGTACCGCCGTTGAACGATTATTCAGCTTGCTTTTGTGACTAACGTGGTGCTAGTACTTCCTTGCTTTAGCCCACCTATAGCTCCACATATTTCGACTATAGCTTGACAGGTGTTGTTGTTGCGGCACCGATACACTTCATTCCACGGTTGTAGACTTGTTGGTTGCCGTCACCTCCTGTTTGGCTTGGTAAGAACTTGTAAGGGCTTGTTTTAACAAGTTGAGTTTGAGAGAATTACAACCGACACATGCTAGTAGTTGATAGGAGGATACATATTATTTTTGTGTTTCTTGTTTTTCTACTAATCATGGCAGGTGATATGGAGATTTTTGAGCTGTTGAAATTAGACCCTCATATTCAGGATGTCATTCAACACTTGCCGGTATATGATGGTAAGTTTGATCCTAAAGCTTACATTGATTGGGAGCTAAAAGTAGATAATGAATTTGATGAGCATGACCTGTCTGAGAAACAAAAGATTTATATTGCCTCCAATGTTTTGACTGAATTTGCTTTGCTAGAATGGAAACACATTTGTAGGCACAACAAAGTTCCAAAATCTTGGGAAGACTTCAAATTTGTTTTTAGAGATGCATTCGTTCCTGCATATTATGTTGATTATTTGGTTGCAAAATTAGACAACTTGAAGCAAGATAGTAGGACTGTAAAAGCATACTACCATGATTTTAAGATTTGCATCATGTTTGGTGGATTAGATGAATGCATGGAAGATGTTATGAGTAGGTTCATGAGAGGGCTCAATTCTGAAATTCAAACCTTGTTAATTAGCAATTTTTATAGCCATATTGGTCAACTGTTTTGTCTTGCTCTCAATGCTGAAAAGGAGATTCTATTATCTGTGAATACTTGCAAGAATGATGTGACCCATAATGTCCAAAATTTGTCCACCCTGCATGCTAATGAAGAGCAACAAATAGTGGAACCCACTGCTGATTTTCCTTTGTCACAAAATGAATTACTTGCTGTTCCTTGTGATAAAGAGGAGTTGTGTGCTGATGATTCTTTTACTCCTATGCCACAAGTAGCGAATAAGTGTGATACTTTTGGTTTGGAACCATACAAATGTGCTGAAGATAAGCTTTTTCATCCTATTACATGTGCACAAGATGAACTAAATTTGCTATCCTCTTTAAATACTTTGGGTTATATTGAATTTGATATTCTGTGTAATCTAAATTGTCTAAAAGAGAAACTTAAATTTGATTCTGGTTTGCCAAGTTTTAATCATTGTTCGCTTCATGCAATTGGCAAATATGACAGCAAAGGAGAATATTTAGTGCATAAAGTTTATATTTGCTCTAATCTGAAATATCCTTTTGGGCCATAATACCATGATCAAATTGAGGGCTGCACTAACACTAATGATGTCTTGCAAAGTTTTCCTAGTTTTTCCCATATGCAACAGGATAAATATCAAGAAGGGAAGCACGGTTCACTTTTACCTACAACACATCCTCCAACAAAGGTCAAACCGAGGACGGTTTGCTGTCAAGAAGGGGAGAATGATGAGGACATCATTGGCTCAAATATGACCATGCCAACCACTTCTATACCAAAGGTGCAACCATTCTATATGAGGCTTATCATTGATGCATTTGATGAATTGGTGCTCCACCATAAAATATGTATATTTTCATTTTCAGAATTACTTACATGGATCAAGGGAAGGTTTGATTGCATATGGAAAGCATGGAAGGTTAATGAAGTTGATTGGGGACCAAATCCAAGTATTCCCAACGTCCTCCACCTGGACACCACGTCACTTTTGGTCCAAGGAAAGAAAGAGATCAAATCCAACACGTTTTGGGGCTGGATTCGGACTCCAGGACAGCTCCAACTTGTGATGTTCACCACGGTCGCATACGGACTCGGATTGGGGCGTTCAAGTACTTTATGGAATCCTTATGAAGTCTATTTTCATATGGATCTGGAATCAAATCCATATCTGTTCTGAGGCGGCTGCAATGACCGAATTACTACCGGGAGGTTTTCTGTCCAAAGATGTTGCGTCGCCTTAGTTTGGTCCAATGGGCCGTGTATCAAGTCGGGTCCATTAGGGACACGTCCTAGGGTTGGAACATGACCCCAACACCCTGGTGGACGTCCCTCCACCTTCATATACCCCTTAGCCGCCACCAAGAACAGTGGGGTTTTGTTTTGTTGAAAGTTTAGCCATTGCTACTTCCTTGTAGACGCGTGTGTCGACTAGACCATCCGTTCTACTTGATTCAGAACCCCAACTTTGTGATTTCAGATTGGTTTTCATCTCCATATTTGCAATTGAGTTGCTTGTTCTACTTGTTCTTGCTTGTTCCTCGATTGCTTGCAGGAATTACCCTAGTGGTTTGGTTGATCGCGCTCCACAAGATCGCGGCAGCTGTTGGAGGTGGTGTATCGGTTGCTAAGGCGCAGCTTGGAAGGCTGTAGTCGGGCCGTGAACGTCATCTCCACCCATCAATTGAGTTATCCCACACCTCTCATCGAAAGATCAGAAACAAACCCTAGCGGGATCATATCAACTAAGACCAGCAACTTGACACAACCGATGACTCAACAAGCCCTAACTAGGTAGCACTAGCCACGGCCCAAAGGTTTATAGGATTGCAGGAAACTAATCTACTATTTTTTTTGGCTTTTCTGGACTGTAGGAAAAATAAAAACAGCGAAGAATTGCATGTCTCTCACCGATAAACCTTGCTCTGATTACCAATTGATAAGAACCCGCTAGGGTTTGTGGACGATCTTTCGATGAGAGACGTGAGATAACTCGATTTGGTGGATGGAGATGACGTTCACGGCCCGACTACAGCCTTCCAAGACTATACCTTAGCAACCGATACACCACCTCCAAAGGCCGTCATGATCTTGTGGAGCGCGACAACCAGCCACTAGGGCTCCCGTCCTGCAAGCAATCGAAGAACTAGCAAGAACAAGGAAACAAGCACTGAATTTGCAAGATGAAATTGAAAACCTCAAATTGAATCTTATTATGAGTGGGGTTCCGAAGACAAGGAGACGGGTAATTTGGATCAGCACGCGCGCCTACAAGCAAGTAGCAAAGGCTAAACTTGATCTAAACAAAACCCGAGTGTCTTGGCGGCGGCCAAAACACTATATAACATGGGGTGGATGACCAACAAGGTGTTTGGGTCGTACTCCAACCCTAAGACACGTCCCTAATGGACCCTAATACGATACACAGCCCATCGGACTAAAATAAGGTGACGCAGCACCCTGGACATAAAGACCTCTCGACGGTAATTGAATAATTGCCGATGCTGCCGAACAGATATGGACGTGGAACTGGTTCCATATGAAAGTGGACTTGATAAGCTTTCCAACAAGTCCTAAAGCGCCCGAATCCGACTCCGTATGCAACCGTGGTGATGGTCACAAGTTGGTGCTTTTCTGCAGTCCGAATCCAGCCATCGCGAATCCTTCTCCCTTTCGGTCTTCTCCTTGGTTCCTAATCAAAACAAGAGTGCACGTGTTTCCAAGATCTAAACAAGATGGACAGGAGCTCAAGAGGCAACTCACTTGATGATTAATTTTACGAGCACGAGTAAGAGGACCAGCGATAGGTACTGGTGTCGGCGCGGATGCGTTGTCGGTGTTGATGTCCTCATCAGCTGGACATACCATAAGCTCATAAATCATTTTGGACGCACCCGATGGTACCACTAGGTTACAAGGCTCAAGTGAAAGCTCATTTCGGTCCGTTTGGAGATAATGCTAATCTTGATGCATGATAGGAGCATGGTTTGCGTCGAATGTACCATAGGCTCAGAAATCGTTTCGGACACACCCGATGGAACTCCTAGGTGATGTGGGTCATTTGGAATCTCGCTTCTTTCCTTTTGGAGACGGTGTTAGCATCGGTGCAAGATAGGTGCATTGTTTGCGCTAGACAAACCATAGGCTCAGAAATTATTTTGGACGCACTCGATGATACCAGTAGTTGACGAGGCTCAAGTGGAACCTCGTTTCGGTCCTGTCGAACATAGTGCTAATCTTGACTCAAGATAGGTGCACGGTTCGCGTCGAACGTAGCATAGGCTCGGAAATCATTTTGGAAGCACCCGATGAAACTCCTAGGTGACGTGGGTCATGTGGAATCTCCCATTTTTTCTTTGGAGATAGTGTTAGTGTCGGTGCAAGATAGGTGCATGGTTTGCGCCAAACGTACCATCGGCTCAGAAATCATTTTGGACGCACCCGATGGTACCACTAGGTTACAAGGCTCAAGTGAAAGCTCGTTTCGGTCCGTTTGGAGATAGTGCTAATCTTGACGCAAGATAGGAGCACGGTTTGCGTCGAACGTACCATAGGCTCGGAAATCGTTTTGGACACACTTGATGGAACTCCTTGGTGACATGGGTCATTTGGAATCTCGCTTCTTTCTGTTTGGAGACAGTGTTAGTGTCGGTGTAAGATAGGTGCAAGGTTTGCGCTATACATACCATAGGCTCAGAAATTGTTTTGGACACACTCGATGGTACCACTAGTTGACGAGGTTCAAGTGGAAGCTCATTTCGGTCCATTTCTAGATAGTGCTAATCTTAACGCAAGATAGGTGCATGGTTTGGTTTGAATGTACCATAGGCTCGGCAATCATTTTGGGCGCACTCGATGGAACTCCTAGGTGACGTGGGTCATGTGGAATCTTGCTTCTTTCCGTTTGGAGTCAGTGTTCGTGTTAGTGCAAGATAGGTGCATGGTTTGCACTAGACGTACCATAGGCTCAGAAATCATTTTGGACGCACCCGATGGTACAACTAGGTTACAAGGCTCAAGTGAAAGCTCGTTTCGGTCCATTTGAATATAGTGCTAATATTGACTCAAGATAGGTGCACGGTTTCGTGTCGAACGTACCATAGGCTCAGAAATCATTTTGGACGCACCCGATGAAACTCCTAGGTGACCTGGGTCATGTGGAATATCAGTTCTTTTTCTTTGGAGATAGTGTTAGTGTCGGTGCAAGATAGGTGCACGGTTTGCGCCAAACGTACCATCGGCTCACAAATCATTTTGGATGCACCCGATGGTACCACTAGGTCACAAAGCTCAAGTGAAAGCTCGTTTCGGTCCGTTTGGAGATAGTGCTAATCTTGACGCAAGATAGGAGCACGGTTTGCGTCGAACGTACCATAGGCTCGGAAATCATTTTGGACACACCCGATGAAACTCCAAGGTGACGTGGGTCATTTGGAATCTCGCTTCTTTCCGTTTGGAGTCAGTGTTCGTGTCGGTGCAAGATGGATGCATGGTTTGCGCTAGACGTACCATAGGCTCAGAAATCATTTTGGATGCACTCAATGGTACCACTAGGTGACAAGCCTCAAGTGGAAGCTCCTTTCAGTCCTTTCAGACATAGTGCTAATCCTGATGCAAGATAGGTGCACGATTTGCGTCGAACGTACCATTGGCTCAGAAATCATTTTGGATGCACCTGATGGAACTCCTAGGTGACATGGGTCATGTGGGATCTCACTTCTTTCTCTTTGGAGACAGTGTCAGCGTTAGCATGATAGGTGCACGGTTTGCGCCAAACGTACCATCGGCTCAGAAATCTTGTTGGACACACCTGATATTACTCCTAGGTGACGAGATGCAAGTGAAAGCTCGTTTCGGTCCATTTGGAGAAAGTGCTAATCCTGACGCAAGATAGGTGCACGGTGTGCGTCGAACATACCATAGAGTTGGACATCGATTTGGACGCACCCAATGGAACTCATAGGTGACGTGGGTCATATGGAATCTTACTTCTTTCCATTTGGAGACAGTGTTAGTGTCGGTGCAAGATAGGTGCATGGTTTGCGCTGGACATACCATACGCTCATAAATCGTTTTGGATGCACCCGATGGTACCACTAGTTGACGAGGCTCAAGTGGCAGCTCGTTTTGGTCCTTTCGGACATAGTGCTAATCTTGACGTAAAATAGGTGCACGGTTTACGTCAAACGTACCATAGGCTTGGAAATCATTTTGGATGCACCTGATGGAACTCCTAGGTGACATGGGTCATGTGGGACCTCACTTCTTTCTCTTTTGAGACAGTGCCAGTGTTAGTGCAAGAAAACTGCCTGGTTTGCGCCAAACGTACCATCGGCTCAGAAATCTTTTTCGACACACCAGATATTACTCCTAGGTGACGAGGCACAAGTGAAAGCTCGTTTCGGTCCGTTTAGAGAAAGTGCTAATATTGACGTAAGATAGGTGCACGGTTTGCGTCGAACGTACCATAGGCTTGGACATCGATTTGGACGCACCCGATGGAACTCCTAGGTGACGTGGGTCATCTGGAATCTTACTTCTTTCCATTTAGAGACAGTGTTAGTGTCGGTGCAAGATAGGTGCATGGTTTGCGCTGGACATACCATATGCTCATAAATCATTTTGGACGCACCCGATGGTACCACTAGGTTACAAGGCTCAAGTGAAAGCTCGTTTCGGTCCGTTTGGAGATAGTGCTAATCTTGACGCATGATAGGAGCACGGTTTGCATCGAATGTACCATAGGCTCAGAAATCGTTTCGGACACACCCGATGGAACTCCTAGGTGATGTGGGTCATTTGGAATCTCGCTTCTTTCCTTTTGGAGACAGTGTTAGCATCGGTGCAAGATAGGTGCATTGTTTGCGCTAGACAAACCATAGGCTTAGAAATTATTTTGGGCGCACTCGATGATACCACTAGTTGACGAGGCTCAAGTGGAACCTCATTTCGGTCCTGTCGAACATAGTGCTAATCTTGACTCAAGATAGGTGCACGGTTCGCGTCGAACGTAGCATAGGCTCGGAAATCATTTTGGACGCACCCGATGAAACTCCTAGGTGACGTAGGTCATGTGGAATCTCCCATTTTTTCTTTGGAGATAGTGTTAGTGTTGGTGCAAGATAGGTGCATGGTTTGCGCCAAACGTACCATCGGCTCAGAAATCATTTTGGACGCACCCGATGGTACCACTAGGTTACAAGGCTCAAGTGAAAGCTCGTTTCGGTCCGTTTGGAGATAGTGCTAATCTTGACGCAAGATAGGAGCACGGTTTGCATCGAATGTACCATAGGCTTGGAAATCATTTTGGACACACTTGATGGAACTCCTTGGTGACATGGGTCATTTGGAATCTCGCTTCTTTCCGTTTGGAGGCAGTGTTAGTGTCGGTGTAAGATAGGTGCAAGGTTTGCGCTATACATACCATAGGCTCAGAAATTGTTTTGGACACACTCGATGGTACCACTAGTTGACGAGGTTCAAGTGGAAGCTCGTTTCGGTCCATTTCTAGATAGTGCTAATCTTAACGCAAGATAGGTGCACGGTTTGGGTTGAATGTACCATAGGCTCGGCAATCATTTTGGGCACACTCGATGGAACTCTTAGGTGACATGGGTCATGTGGAATCTTGCTTCTTTCCATTTGGAGTCAGTGTTCGTGTCAGTGCAAGATAGGTGCATGGTTTGCACTAGACGTACCATAGGCTCAGAAATCATTTTGGACGCACCCGATGGTACAACTAGGTTACAAGGCTCAAGTGAAAGCTTGTTTCGGTCCATTTGAACATAGTGCTAATATTGACTCAAGATAGGTGCACGGTTCACGTCGAACGTAGCATAGGCTTAGAAATCATTTTGGACGCACCCGATGAAACTCCTAGGTGACCTGGGTCATGTGGAATATCAGTTCTTTTTCTTTGGAGATAGTGTTAGTGTCGGTGCAAGATAGGTGCACGGTTTGCGCCAAACGTACCATCGGCTCACAAATCATTTTGGACGCACCCGATGGTACCTCTAGGTAACAAGGCTCAAGTGAAAGCTCGTTTCGGTCCGTTTGGAGATAGTGCTATTCTTGACGCAAGATAGGAGCACGGTTTGCGTCGAACGTACCATAGGCTCGGAAATCATTTTGGACACACCCGATGAAACTCCAAGGTGACGTGGGTCATTTGGAATCTCGCTTCTTTCCGTTTGGAGTCAGTGTTCGTGTCGGTGCAAGATGGATACATGGTTTGCGCTAGACGTACCATAGGCTCAGAAATCATTTTGGATGCACTCAATGGTACCACTAGGTGACAAGCCTCAAGTGGAAGCTCCTTTCAGTCGTTTCGGACATAGTGCTAATCCTGACGCAAGATAGGTGCACGATTTGCGTCGAACGTACCATTGGCTCAGAAATCATTTTGGATGCACCTGATGGAACTCCTAGGTGACATGGGTCATGTGGGATCTCACTTCTTTCTCTTTAGAGACAGTGTCAGCGTTAGTGCATGATAGGTGCACGGTTTGCGCCAAACGCACCATCGGCTCAGAAATCTTTTTGGACACACCTGATATTACTCCTAGGTGACGAGATGCAAGTGATAGCTCGTTTCGGTCCGTTTAGAGAAAGTGCTAATCCTGACGCAAGATAGGTGCACGGTGTGCGTCGAACATACCATAGGCTTGGACATCGATTTGGACGCACCCGATGGAACTCCTAGGTGACGTGGGTCATATGGAATCTTACTTCTTTCCATTTGGAGACAGTGTTAGTGTCGGTGCAAGATATGATATGAACCCGCTAGGGTGAATACTGATTTTTCGATGAGAGAAGGTGGATAACTCGATTTGGGGATGGAGATGACGTTCATGGCCCGACTACAACCATCCAAGGATGCTGCGCCTTAGCAACCGATACACCACCTCCAACAGCTGTCGCGATCTTGTGGAGCACGATCAACCAAACCACTAGGGTAATTCCTGCAAGCAATCAAGGAACAAGCAAGAACAAGCAACTCAATTGCAAATATGGAGATGAAAAACCAATCTGAACTCACAAAGTTGGGGTTCCGAATCAAGTAGAACGGATGGTCTAGTTGACACACGCGTCTACAAGGAAGTAGCAATGGCTAAACTTTCAACAAACAAAACCCAATCTCTTTGTGGCGGCTCTAATCCTTATTAATACCTAGGGGAACGACCAGGGGGATGTTGGGGTCGTTCTCCAACCCTAGGACACGTCCCTAATGGACCCAACTTGATACATGGGTCATCGCCCCAAAATAGGGTGACGCAGCACCAAAGGCAGAAAAGGTCCCGGCGTTGAAACGATGACTGCGGCAGCATCGGATAAGATATAGCCATGAGTCCAGATCCGTTGGAAAATAGACTTGATAAGCTTTCCAAAAAGTGCTAGAATGTCCCAATCGGAGTCCGTATGAAGTCATGGCGACCGTCGCAATTTGGGACTATTTTGCAGTCCGAATTCAACTTCCAAAACGTGTTGGACTTGGACTCTTTCTGTCCTTGGAACCAAAGTGACGTGGTGGCCTAGTGGAGGACATTAGGAATACTTGGATTTGGTCCCCAATTAACTTCATTAACCTTCCATGCTTTCCATATGCAATCAAACCTTCCCTTTATCCATGTAAGTAATTCTGAAAATGAGAATGAACACACATCATGGAAAAAGCATCAATTCATCAAATGTATCAAATACAATCATGATAAAGAATTGTTTCACCTGTGAATCAAAAGTTACCAATGTGGTTATATCCGAGCAGGTGATGTCCTCATCATTCTCTCCTTGCCTGCAAGTCATCCTCGACTTGCTCCAATGGCATTCAAAGGTGCTTGCTTTGATGTTGGAGCATGGAGCGACGACTATCTTTGCATGGCCACAACCAACAATGCTCCCCTTCTTTGGCCTTACCTTGTTGCATATCGAAAAACTAGGAAAACTTTGCAAGACATTATTAGTGTTAGTGCAGCCCCTATTTGATCATGGTATTGTAGCCCAAAAGGATATTTCATCTTAGAGCAAATATAAACTTTATACACCAAATATTCTCCTTTGCGGTCATATTTGCCAATTGCATGAAGCTTAACAATGATTAAAACTTGGCAAACCAGAATCAAATTTAAGTTTCTCTTTTAGACAATTTAGATTACACAGAATATCAAATTCAATATAACCCAAAGTATTTAAAGAGGACAATAAATTCAGTTCATCTTGCACAAGTAATAGGATAAAAATCTTTTCTTCAACACATTTGTATGGTTCCAAGCCAAAAGTATCACACTTATTTGATTGGCATAGGAGTAAAAGAATCATCAGCACACAAGTCCTCTTTATCACAAGGAACAGCAAGTAATTCATTTTGTGACAAAGGAAAATCAACAGTGGGTTCCACTATTTGTTGCTCTTCATTAGCATGCAGAATGGACAAATTTTGGACATTATGGGTCACATCATTCTTGCAAGTATTCATAGATAATAGGATCTCCTTTTCAGCATTGAGAGCAAGACAAAACAATTGACAAATATGGCTATAAGAATTGCTAATTAACAAGGTTTGAATTTCAAAATTGAGCCCTCTCATGAACCTACTCATAACATCTTCCATGCATTCATCTAATCCACCAAACATGATGCAAATCTTAAAATCATGGTAGTATGCTTTTACAGTCCTACTATCTTGCTTCAAGTTGTCTAATTTTGCAAGCAAATAATCAGCATAATATGCAGGAACGAATGCATCTCTGAAAAGAAATTTGAAGTCTTCCCAAGATTCTAGAACTTTGTTGTGCCTACAAATGTGTTTCCATTCTAGCAAAGCATATTCAATCAAAATATTAGAGGCAATACAAATCTTTTGTTTCTCAGACAGGTCATGCTCATCAAATTCATTGTCTACTTTTAACTCCCAATCAATGTAAGCTTGAGGATCAAACTTACCATCATATAACGGCAAGTGTTGAATGACATCCTGAATATGAGGGTCTAGTTCCAACAGCTCAAAAAATTCCGTATCACCTATCATGATTAGTAGAAAACAAGAAACACAAAAATAATATGTATCGTCCTATCAACTACTAGGATGTGTCGGTTGTAATTCTCTCAAACTCAACTTGTTTAAAACAAGCCCTTACAAGTTCTTACCAAGCCAAATAGGAGATGACGGCAACCAACAAGTCTGCAACCGTGGAATGAAGTGTATCGGTGCCGCAACAACAACACCTGTCAAGCTGTAGTCGAAATATGTGGAGCTATAGGTGGGCTGAAGCAAGGAAGTACTAGCACCATGTTTGTCACAAAAGCAAGCTGAATAATCGTTCAACGGCGGTACCGTGCTGGTCCTAGCCTAGACCGTGCTAGAGGCGCGAGCCTGGACACAAAGGAAGTCACAACACATCACGAAAACAATGGAGAAGCACAACGAACAGCCCCTTTTCTTCCTTTTCTTTTCTTTTCTTTTCTTTCTTTCTTTTCTTTTCTCTCTCTCTCTCTCTCAACGAACAGCCCCTTTTTTTCTTTTTTTTCTTTTCTTTTATCTCTCTCTCTCTCTGGAGTAAAACCAAGCCAATATGTATGCACAATGTGGAGGAGTCGAGTATAGGTATGGACTTCTGCTGCCTTTCTGGAACACTTCAATATATGTAGCACAAGTGCAAAAAGCAACAAGATTTAATAACACGGCGCAACAACCAATTCAGAGTCCACAACGATTCCAACTCGGTCTTTAACAAGATCAGAACTCTAGAGTGAGCTGAGCTAATATGGATATGTTGGACGTGGAGAAGTTGAGTATAGATATGAACTACTGCTGCACAAAGATGTACTCAGATTCGGACTCAAAACAACAACAAGACAGCTATCAATTTGGACTCAAAACCGATTCCAACTCGAACTTCAACACCACGTGGGATTTGGTCTCAAAACAAACTCAGATTCCTACTCAGACTTGAACACAAGGATGTATTCGGATTCAGCCAACAGAAGGTTTATATGGTAGCACACGGCTGTGACTAGAACGTGACAAGAACTCAAAACTCTAAAGGACTAAAACTAAGACCAGCAACACGACACAACCGATGCAACCAAAAACTCAACAAGCCCTAACTAAGCAGTGCTAGCAAAGGCTCAAAGGGTTTATTGGGATTATGAAGAACTAATCTACTAATTTTGTTTTGGCTTTTTCTAGACCATAGGAGATTAAAAACAGCAAAGAACTGGAAGTCTCTCACCGATCAACCTTGCTCTGATTACCAACTGATATGAACCCGCTAGGGTGAATCCTGATTTTTCGATGAGAGAAGGTGGATAACTCAATTTGGGGATGGAGATGACGTTCATGGCCCGACTACAACCATCCAAGGATGCTGCGCCTTAGCAACCGATACACCACCTCCAACGGCTGTCGCGATCTTGTGGAGCACGATCAACCAAACCACTAGGGTAATTCCTGCAAGCAATCAAGGAACAAGCAAGAGCAAGTAGAACAAGCAACTCAATTGCAAATATGGAGATGAAAAACCAATCTGAACTCACAAAGTTGGGGTTCTGAATCAAGTAGAACGGATGGTCTAGTTGACACACGCGTCTATAAGGAAGTAGCAATGGCTAAACTTTCAACAAACAAAACCCAATCTCTTTGTGGCGGCTCTAATCCTTATTAATACCTAGGGGAACGACCAGGGTGATGTTGGGTCATTCTCCAACCCTAGGACACGTCCCTAATGGACCCAACTTGATACATGGGTCATCGCCCCAAAATAGGGTGACGCAGCACCAAAGGCAGAAAAGGTCCCGGCGTTGAAACGACGACTGCGGCAGCATCGGATAAGATATAGCCATGAGTCCAGATCCGTTGGAAAATAGACTTGATAAGCTTTCCAAAAAGTGCTAGAACGTCCCAATCGGAGTCCGTATGAAGTCATGGCGACCGTCGCAATTTGGGACTATTTTGCAGTCCGAATTCAACTTCCAAAACGTGTTGGACTTGGACTCTTTCTGTCCTTGGAACCAAAGTGACGTGGTGGCCTAGTGGAGGACATTAGGAATACTTGGATTTGGTCCCCAATTAACTTCATTAACCTTCCATGCTTTCCATATGCAATCAAACCTTCCCTTTATCCATGTAAGTAATTCTGAAAATGAGAATGAACACACATCATGGTGCAGCATCAATTCATCAAATGTATCAAATACAATCATGATAAAGAATTGTTTCACCTGTGAATCAAAAGTTGCCAATGTGGTTATATCCGAGCAGGTGATGTCCTCATCAAGATAGGTGCATGGTTTGCGCTGGACATACCATACGCTCATAAATTGTTTTGGATGCACCTGATGGTACCACTAGTTGACGAGGCTCAAGTGGTAGCTCATTTTGGTCCTTTCAGACATAGTGCTAATCTTGACGTAAAATAGGTGCATGGTTTACGTCAAATGTACCATAGGCTTGGAAATCATTTTGGACGCACCTGATGGAAGTCCTAAGTGACATGGGTCATGTGGGATCTCACTTCTTTCTCTTTTGAGACAGTGCCAGTGTTAGTGCAAGAAAAGTGCATGGTTTAAGCCAAATGTACCATCGGCTCAAAATCTTTTTCGACACACCAGATATTACTCCTAGGTGACGAGGCACAAGTGAAAGCTCGTTTCAGTCCGTTTAGAGAAAGTGCTAATATTGACATAAGATAGGTGCACGGTTTGCGTCGAACGTACCATAGGCTTGGACATCGATTTGGACGCACCCGATAGAACTCCTAGGTGACGTGGGTCATCTAGAATCTTACTTCTTTCCATTTAGAGACAGTGTTAGTGTCGTTGCAAGTTAATTGCATGGTTTGCGCTGGACATACCATAAGCTCATAAATCATTTTGGACGCACCCGATGGTACCACTAGGTTACAAGGCTCAAGTGAAAGCTCGTTTCGGTCTGTTTGGAGATAGTGCTAATCTTGACGCATGATAGGAGCACGGTTTGCGTCGTATGTACCATAGGCTCAGAAATCGTTTCGGACACACCCGATGGAACTCCTAGGTGATGTGGGTCATTTGGAATCTCGCTTCTTTCCTTTTGGAGACGGTGTTAGCATCGGTGCAAGATAGGTGCATTGTTTGCGCTAGACAAACCATAGGCTCAGAAATTATTTCGGACGCACTCGATGATACCACTAGTTGATGAGGCTCAAGTGGAACCTCGTTTCGGTCCTGTCGAACATAGTGCTAATCTTGACTCAAGATAGGTGCACGGTTCGCGTCGAACGTAGCATAGGCTCGGAAATCATTTTGGACGCACCAGATGAAACTCCTAGGTGACGTGGGTCATGTGGAATCTCCCATTTTTTCTTTGGAGATAGTGTTAGTGTTGGTGCAAGATAGGTGCATGGTTTGCGCCAAACGTATCATCGGCTCAGAAATCATTTTGGACGCACCCGATGGTACCACTAGGTTACAAGGCTCAAGTGAAAGCTCGTTTCGGTCCGTTTGGAGAAAGTGCTAATCCGGACGCAAGATAGGTGCACGGTGTGCGTCGAACATACCATAGGCTTGGACATCGATTTGGACGCACCCGATGGAACTCCTAGGAGACGTGGGTCATATGGAATCTTACTTCTTTCCGTTTGGAGACAGTGTTAGTGTCGGTGCAAGATAGGTGCATGGCTTGCGCTGGACATACCGTACGCTCATAAATCGTTTTGGATGCACCCGATGGTACCACTAGTTCACGAGGCTCAAGTGTAAGCTCGTTTCGGTCCGTTGCTAGATAGTGCTAATCTTAACGCAAGATAGGTGCACGGTTTGGGTTAACTGTACCAGAGGCTCAGAAATCATTTTGGACGCACTCGATGGAACTCCTAGGTGATGTGGGTCATGTGGGATCTTGCTTCATTCTGTTTGGAGTCAGTGTTCGTGTCGGTGCAAGATAGGTGCTTGGTTTGCACTAGACGTACCATAGGCTCAGAAATCACTTTGGACGCACCCGATGGTACCACTAGGTTAAAAGGCTCAAGTGAAAGCTCGTTTCGGTCCATTTGAACATAGTGCTAATCTTGACTCAAGATAGGTGCACGGTTCGCTTCGAACGTACCATAGGCTCAGAAATCATTTTGGATGCACCCGATGAAACTCCTAGGTGACGTGGGTCATGTGGAATATCACTTCTTTTTCTTTGGAGATAGTGTTAGTGTCGGTGCAAGATAGGTGCACGGTTTGCACCAAATGTACCATCGGCTCAGAAATCATTTTGCACGCACCCGTTGGTACCACTAGGTTACAAGGCTCAAGTGAAAGCTCGTTTCGGTCCGTTTGGATATAGTGCTAATCTTGACGCAAGATAGGAGCACGGTTTGCGTCAAACGTACCATAGGCTCGGAAATCGTTTTGGACACACCCGATGGAACTCCAAGGTGACGTGGGTCATTTGGAATCTCGCTTCTTCCCATTTGGAGTCTGTGTTCGTGTCGGTGCAAGATAGATGCATGGTTTGCGCTAGACGTACCATCGGCTCAGAAATCATTTTGGATGCACTCAATGGTACCACTAGCTCGTTTCAGTCCTTTCGGACATAGTTTTAATCTTGACGCAAGATAGGTGCACGATTTGCGTCGAACATACCATAGGCTCCGGAATCATTTTGGACGCACCTGATGGAACTCCTAGGTGACATGGGTCATGTGGGATCTCACTTTTTTCTCTTTGGAGACAGTGTCAGTGTTATTGCATGATAGGTGCACGGTTTGCGCCAAACGTACCATCGGCTCAGAAATCTTTTTGGACACACCTGATATTACTCCTAGGTGACAAGGCGCAAGTGAAAGCTCGTTTCGGTCCGTTTGGAGAAAGTGCTAATCCTGACGCAAGATAGGTGCACGGTGTGCGTCGAACGTACCATAGGCTTGGACATCGATTTGGACGCACCCGATGGAAGTCCTAGGTGACGTGGGTCATATGGAATCTTCCTTCTTTCCATTTGGAGACAGTGTTAGTGTCGGTGCAAGATAGGTGCATGGTTTGCGCTGGACATACCATACGCTCATAAATCGTTTTGGATGCACCCGATGGTACCACTAGGTGACAAGGCTCAAGTGGAAGCTCATTTCGGTCCTTTCGGACATTGTGCTAATCTTGACGCAAAATAGGTGCACGGTTTACGTCAAACATACCATAGGCTCGGAAATCATTTTGGACGCACCTGATGGAACTCCTAGGTGACATGGGTCATGTGGGATCTCACTTCTCTCTCTTTGGAGACAGTGCCAGTGTTAGTGCAAGAAAAGTGCATGGTTTGCGCGAAACGTACCATCGGCTCAGAAATCTTTGTCGACACACCAGATATTACTCCTTGGTGACGAGATGCAAGTGAAAGCTCGTTTCGGTCCGTTTGGAGAAAGTGCTAATATTGACACAAGATAGGTGCACGGTTTGCGTCGAACGTACCATCGGCTTGGACATCGATTTGGACGCACCCGATGGAACTCCTAGGTGACGTGGGTCATCTGAAATCTTACTTCTTTCCATTTGGAGACAGTGTTAGTGTCGGTGCAAGATAGGTGCACGGTTTGCGCTGGACATACCATAAGCTCATAAATCATTTTGGACGCACCCGATGGTACCACTAGGTTACAAGGCTCAAGTGAAAGCTCGTTTCGGTCCGTTTGGAGATAGTGCTAATCTTGACACAGGATAGGAGCACGGTTTGCGTCGAATGTACCATAGGCTCAGAAATCGTTTCGGACATACCCGATGGAACTCCTAGGTGATGTGGGTCATTTGGAATCTCGCTTCTTTCCTTTTGGAGACGGTGTTAGCATCGGTGCAAGATAGGTGCATTGTTTGCGCTAGACAAACCATAGGCTCAGAAATTATTTTGGACGCACTCGATGGTACCACTAGTTGACGAGGCTCAAGTGGAACCTCGTTTCGGTCCTGTCGAACATAGTGCTAATCTTGACTCAAGATAGGTGCACGGTTCGCGTCGAACGTACCATAGGCTCGGAAATCATTTTGGACGCACCCGATGAAACTCCTAGGTGACGTGGGTCATGTGGAATCTCCCATTTTTTTCTTTGGAGATAGTGTTAGTGCCGGTGCAAGATAGGTGCATGGTTTGCGCGAAACGTACCATTGGCTCAGAAATCATTTTGGACGCACCCGATGGTACCACTAGGTTACAAGGCTCAAGTGAAAGCTTGTTTCGGTCCGTTTGGAGATAGTGCTAATCCTGACGCAAGATAGGAGCACGGTTTGCGTCGAACGTACCATAGGCTCGGAAATCGTTTTGGACACACTTGATGGAACTCCTTGGTGACATGGGTCATTTGGAATCTCGCTTCTTTCCGTTTGGAGACAGTGTTAGTGTCGGTGTAAGATAGGTGCAAGGTTTGCGCTATACATACCATAGGCTCAGAAATTGTTTTGGACACACTCGATAGTACCACTAGTTGACGAGGTTCAAGTGGAAGCTCGTTTCGGTCCTGTCGAACATAGTGCTAATCTTGACTCAAGATAGGTGCACGGTTCGCGTCGAACGTACCATAGGCTCGGAAATCATTTTGGACACACTTGATGGAACTCCTTGGTGACATGGGTCATTTGGAATCTCGCTTCTTTCCGTTTGGAGACAGTGTTAGTGTCGGTGTAAGATAGGTGCAAGGTTTGCGCTATACATACCATAGGCTCAGAAATTGTTTTGGACACACTCGATGGTACCACTAGTTGACGAGGTTCAAGTGGAAGCTCGTTTTGGTCCTGTCGAACATAGTGCTAATCTTGACTCAAGATAGGTGCACCGTTCGCGTCAAACGTACCATAGGCTCGGAAATCATTTTGGACGCACCCGATGAAACTCCTAGGTGACGTGGGTCATGTGGAATCTCCCATTTTTTTCTTTGGAGATAGTGTTAGTGCCGGTGCAAGATAGGTGCATGGTTTGCGCGAAACGTACCATTGGCTCAGAAATCATTTTGGACGCACCCGATGGTACCACTAGGTTACAAGGCTCAAGTGAAAGCTCGTTTCGGTCCGTTTGGAGATAGTGCTAATCTTGACGCAAGATAGGAGCACGGTTTGCGTCGAACGTACCATAGGCTCGGAAATCGTTTTGGACACACTTGATGGAACTCCTTGGTGACATGGGTCATTTGGAATCTCGCTTCTTTCCGTTTGGAGACAGTGTTAGTGTCGGTGTAAGATAGGTGCAAGGTTTGCGCTATACATACCATAGGCTCAGAAATTGTTTTGGACACACTCGATGGTACCACTAGTTGACGAGGTTCAAGTGGAAGCTCGTTTCGGTCCTGTCGAACATAGTGCTAATCTTGACTCAAGATAGGTGCACGGTTCGCGTCGAACGTACCATAGGCTCGGAAATCATTTTGGACACACTTGATGGAACTCCTTGGTGACATGGGTCATTTGGAATCTCGCTTCTTTCCGTTTGGAGACAGTGTTAGTGTCGGTGTAAGATAGGTGCAAGGTTTGCACTATACATACCATAGGCTCAGAAATTGTTTTGGACACACTCGATGGTACCACTAGTTGACGAGGTTCAAGTGGAAGCTCGTTTCGATCCATTTCTAGATAGTGCTAATCTTAACGCAAGATAGGTGCATGGTTTGGGTTGAATGTTCCAGAGGCTCGGCAATCATTTTGGACGCACTCGGTGGAACTCCTAGGTGACGTGGGTCATGTGGAATCTTGCTTCTTTCCGTTTGGAGTCAGTGTTCGTGTCAGTGCAAGATAGGTGCATGGTTTGCACTAGACGTACCATAGGCTCAGAAATCATTTTGCACGCACCCGATGGTACCACTAGGTTACAAGGCTCAAGTGAAAGCTCGTTTCGGTCCATTTGAACATAGTGCTAATATTGACTCAAGATAGGTGCACGGTTCGCGTCGAACGTACCATAGGCTCAGAAATCATTTTGGACACACCCGTTGAACCTCCTAGGTGATGTGGGTCAAGTGGAATATCACTTCTTTTTCTTTGGAGATAGTGTTAGTGTCGGTGCAAGATAGGTGCACGGTTTGCGCCAAATGTACCATCGGCTCAGAAATCATTTTGGACACACCCGTTGGTACCACTAGGTTACAAGGCTCAAGTGAAAGCAAGTTTCGGTTCGTTTGGAGATAGTGCTAATCTTGACGCAAGATAGGAGCACGGTTTGCGTTGAACGTACCATAGGCTCGGAAATCGGTTTGGACACACCCGATGGAAATCCAAGGTGATGTGGGTCATTTGGAATCTTTCTTCTTTCCGTTTGGAGTCTGTGTTCGTGTCGGTGCAAGATAGATGCATGGTTTGCGCTAGACGTACCATAGGCTCAGAAATCATTTTGGATGCACTCAATGGTACCACTAGCTCGTTTCAGTCCTTTCGGACATAGTTTTAATCCTGACGCAAGATAGGTGCACGATTTGCGTCGAACATACCATATGCTCGGGAATCATTTTGGACGCACCTAATGGAACTCCTAGGTGACATGGGTCATGTGGGATCTCACTTCTTTCTCTTTGGAGACATTGTCAGTGTTATTGCATGATAGGTGCACGGTTTGCGCCAAACGTACCATCGGCTCAGAAATCTTTTTGGACACACCTGATATTACTCCTAGGTGACAAGGCACAAGTGAAAGCTCGTTTCGGTCCATTTGGAGAAAGTGCTAATCCTGACGCAAGATAGGTGCACGGTGTGCGTCGAACGTACCATAGGCTTGGACATCGATTTGGACGCACCCGATGGAACTCCTAGGTGACGTGGGTCATATGGAATCTACCTTCTTTCCATTTGGAGACAGTGTTAGTGTCGGTGGAAGATAGGTGCATGGTTTGCGCTGGACATACCGTACGCTCATAAATCGTTTTGGATGCACCCGATGGTACCACTAGGTGACAAGGCTCAAGTGAAAGCTCATTTCGGTCCTTTCGGCTATAGTGCTAATCTTGACGCAAAATAGGTGCACGGTTTACGTCAAACATACCATAGGCTCGGAAATCATTTTGGACGCACCGGATAGAACTCCTAGGTACATGGGTCATGTGGGATCTCACTTCTCTCCCTTTGGAGACAGTGCCAGTGTTAGTGCAAGAAAAGTGCATGGTTTGCGCGAAACGTACCATCGGCTCAGAAATCTTTGTCGACACACCAGATATTACACCTAGGTGACGAGGCACAAGTGAAAGCTCGTTTCGGTCCGTTTAGAGAAAGTGCTAATATTGACGTAAGATAGGTGCACGGTTTGCGTCGAACGTACCATAGGCTTGGACATCGATTTGGACGCACCCGATGGAACTCCTAGGTGACGTGGGTCATCTGGAATCTTACTTCTTTCCATTTGGAGACAGTGTTAGTGTCGGTGCAAGATAGGTGCATGGTTTGCGCTGGACATACCATAAGCTCATAAATCATTTTGGACGCACCCGATGGTACCACTAGGTTACAAGGCTCAAGTGAAAGCTCGTTTCGGTCCGTTTGGAGATAGTGCTAATATTGACGCATGATAGGAGCACGGTTTGCGTCGAAAGTACCATAGGCTCAGAAATCGTTTCAGACACACCCGATGGAACTCCTAGGTGATGTGGGTCATTTGGAATCTCGCTTCTTTCCTTTTGGAGACGGTGTTAGCATCGGTGCAAGATAGGTGCATTGTTTGCGCTAGACAAACCATAGGCTCAGAAATTATTTTGGACGCACTCGATGGTACCACTAGTTGACGAGGCTCAAGTGGAACCTCGTTTCGCTCCATATCGAACATAGTGCTAATCTTGACTCAAGATAGGTGCACGGTTCGCGTCGAATGTACCATAGGCTCGGAAATCATTTTGGACGCACCCGATGAAACTCCTAGGTGACGTGGGTCATGTGGAATCTCCCATTTTTTCTTTGGAGATAGTGTTAGTGTCGGTGCAAGATAGGTGCATGGTTTGTGCAAAATGTACCATCGGCTCAGAAATCATTTTGGACGCACCTGATGGTACCACTAGGTTACAAGGCTCAAGTGAAAGCTCGTTTCGGTCCGTTTGGAGATAGTGCTAATCTTGACGCAAGATAGGAGCACGGTTTGCGTCGAACGTACCATAGGCTCGTAAATAGTTTTGGACACACTTGATGGAACTCCTTGGTGACATGGGTCATTTGGAATCTCGCTTCTTTCCGTTTGGAGACAGTGTTAGTGTCGGTGTAAGATAGGTGCAAGGTTTGCACTATACATACCATAGGCTCAGAAATTGTTTTGGACACACTCGATGGTACCACTAGTTGACGAGGTTCAAGTGGAAGCTCGTTTCGGTCCGTTTCTAGATAGTGCTAATCTTAACGCAAGATAGGTGCACGGTTTGGGTTGAATGTACCATAGGCTCGGAAATCATTTTGGACGCACACGATGGAACTCCAAGGTGACATGGGTCATTTGGAATCTCGCTTCTTTCCGTTTGGAGTCTGTGTTCATGTCGGTGCAAGATAGATGCATGGTTTGCGCTAGACGTACCATAGGCTTAGAAATCATTTTGGATGCACTCAATGATACCACTAGGTGACATGCCTCAAGTGGAAGCTCATTTCAATCCTTTCGGACATAGTTTTAATCCTGATGCAAGATAGGTGCATGATTTGCGTCGAACATACCATAGGCTCGGAAATAAGTTTGGACGCACCTGATGAAACTCCTTGGTGACGAGATGCAAGTGAAAGCTCGTTTCGGTCCGTTTGGAGAAAGTGCTAATCCTGACGCAAGATAAGTGCACGGTGTGCGTCGAACATACCATAGGATTGGACATCGATTTGGACGCATCCGATGGAACTCATAGGTGACGTGGGTCGTATGGAATCTTACTTCTTTCCATTTGGAGACAGTGTTAGTGTCGGTGCAAGATAGGTGCATGGTTTGCGCTGGACATACCATACGCTCATAAATCGTTTTGGATGCACCCGATGGTACCGCTAGGTGACAAGGCTCAAGTGGCAGCTCGTTCTGGTCCTTTCGGACATAGTGCTAATCTTGACGCAAAATAGGTCACGGTTTACGTCAAACGTACCATAGGCTCGGAAATCATTTTGGACGCACCAGATGGAACTCCTAGGTGACATGGGTCGTGTGGGATCTCACTTCTTTCTCTTCGGAGATAGTGCCCATGTTAGTGCAAGAAAAGTGCATGGTTTGCGCCAAACGTACCATCGGCTCGAGAAATCTTTTTCGACACACCAGATATTACTCCTAGGTGACGAGGCACAAGTGAAAGCTCGTTTCGTCCGTTTAGAGAAAGTGCTAATATTGACGTAAGATAGGTGCATGGTTTGCGTCGAACGTACCATAGGCTTGGACATCGATTTGGACGCACCCGATGGAACTCCTAGGTGACGTGGGTCATCTGGAATCTTACTTCTTTCCATTTGGAGACAGTGTTAGTGTCGGTGCAAGATAGGTGCATGGTTTGCGCTGGACATACCATAAGCTCACAAATCATTTTGGACGCACCCGATGGTACCACTAGGTTACAAGGCTCAAGTGAAAGCTCGTTTTGGTCCGTTTGGAGATAGTGCTAATCTTGACGCATGATAGGAGCACGGTTTGCGTCGAATGTACCATAGGCTCAGAAATCGTTTCGGACACACCCAATGGAACTCCTAGGTGATGTGGGTCATTTGGAATCTCGCTTCTTTCCTTTTAAAGACGGTGTTAGCATCGGTGCAAGATAGGTGCATTGTTTGCGCTAGACAAACCATAGGCTCAGAAATTATTTTGGACGCGCTCGATGGTACCACTAGTTGACGAGGCTCAAGTGGAACCTCGTTTCGCTCCTGTCGAACATAGTGCTAATCTTGACTCAAGATAGGTGCACGGTTCGCGTCGAACGTACCAGGGTTCAGAAATCATTTTGGACGCACCCGATGAAACTCCAAGGTGACGTGGGTCATTTGGAATCTCGCTTCTTTCCGTTTGGAGTCTTTGTTCGTGTCGGTGCAAGATAGATGCATGGTTTGCGCTAGACGTACCATAGGCTCAGAAATCATTTTGGACGCACTCAATGGTACCACTAGGTGACATGCCTCAAGTGGAAGCTCGTTTCAGTCCTTTCGGACATAGTTTTAATCCTGACGCAAGATAGGTGCACGATTTGCATCGAACATACCATAGGATCGGAAATCATTTTGGACGCACCTGATGAAACTCCTAGGTGACATGGGTCATGTGGGATCTCACTTCTTTCTCTTTGGAGACAGTGTCAGTGTTATTGCATGATAGGTGCACGGTTTGCGCCAAACGTACCATCGGCTCAGAAATCTTTTGGGACACACCTGATATTACTCCTAGGTGATGTGGGTCATATGGAACCTTACTTCTTTCCATTTGGAGACAGTGTTAGTGTCGGTCCAAGATAGGTGCATGGTTTGCGCTGGATATACCATACGCTCATAAATCGTTTTGGATGCACCCGATGGTACCACTAGGTGACAAGGGTCATGTGGAAGCTCGTTTCGGTCCTTTTGGACATAGTGCTAATCTTGACGTAAAATAGGTGCACGGTTTACGTCAAACATACCATAGGCTCAGAAATCATTTTGGACGCACCTAATGGAACTCCTAGGTGACATGGGTCATGTGGGATCTCACTTCTTTCTCTTTGGAGACAGTGCCAGTGTTAGTGCAAGAAAAGTGCACGGTTTGCGCCAAACGTACCATCGGCTCAAAATCTTTTTCGACACACCAGATATTACTCCTAGGTGACGAGGCGCAAGTGAAAGCTCGTTTCGGTCCGTTTAGAGAAAGTGCTAATATTGACGCAAGATAGGTGCACGGTTTGCGTCGAACGTACCATAGGCTTGGACATCGATTTGGACGCACCCGATGGAACTCCTAGGTGACGTGGGTCATCTGGAATCTTACTTCTTTCCTTTTGGAGACAGTGTTAGTGTCGGTGCAAGATAGGTGCATGGTTTGCGTTGGACATACCATAAGCTCATAAATCATTTTGGACGCACCCGATGGTACCACAGGTTACAAGGCTCAAGTGAAAGCTCGTTTCGGTCCGTTTTGAGATAGTGCTAATCTTGACGCATGATAGGAGCACGGTTTGCGTCGAATGTACCATAGGCTCAGAAATCGTTTCGGACACACCCGATGGAACTCCTAGGTGATGTGGGTCATTTGGAATATCGCTTCTTTCCTTTTGGAGACGGTGTCAGCATCGGTGCAAGATAGGTGCATTGTTTGCGCTAGACAAACCATAGGCTCAGAAATTATTTTGGACGCACTCGATGGTACCACTAGTTGACGAGGTTCAAGTGTAAGCTCGTTTCGGTCCATTTCTAGATAGTGCTAATCTTAACGCAAGATAGTTGCACGGTTTGGGTTGAATGTACCATAGGCTCGGCAATCATTTTGGGCGCACCCGATTGAACTCATAGGTGACGTGGGTCATGTGGAATCTTGCTTCTTTCCGTTTGGAGTCAGTGTTCGTGTCTGTGCAAGATAGGTGCATGGTTTGCACTAGACGTACCATAGGCTCAGAAATCATTTTGGACGCACCCGATGGTACCACTAGGTAACAAGGCTCAAGTCAAAGCTCGTTTCGGTCCATTTGAACATAGTGCTAATATTGACTCAAGATAGGTGCACGGTTCGCGTCGAACGTACCATAGGCTAAGAAATCATTTTGGACGCACCCGATGAAACTCCTAGGTGACCTGGGTCATGTGGAATATCAGTTCTTTTTCTTTGGAGATAGTGTTAGTGTCGGTGCAAGATAGGTGCACGGTTTGCGCCAAACGTACCATCGGCTCACAAATCATTTTGGACGCACCCGATGGTACCACTAGGTCACAAGGCTCAAGTGAAAGCTCGTTTCGGTCCGTTTGGAGATAGTGCTAATCTTGACGCAAGATAGGAGCACGGTTCGTGTCGAACATACCATAGGCTCGAAAATCGTTTTGACACACCCGATGAAACTCCAAGGTGACGTGGGTCATTTGGAATCTCGCTTCTTTCCGTTTGGAGTCAGTGTTCGTGTCGGTGCAAGATGGATGCATGGTTTGCGCTAGACGTTCCATAGGCTCAAAAATCATTTTGGATGCACTCAATGGTACCACTAGGTGACAAGCCTCAAGTGGAAGCTCCTTTCAGTCCTTTCGGACCTAGTGCTAATCCTGACGCAAGATAGGTGCACGATTTGCGTCGAACGTACCATTGGCTCAGAAATCATTTTGGATGCACCTGATGGAACTCCTAGGTGACATGGGTCATGTGGGATCTCACTTCTTTCTCTTTGCAGACAGTGTTAGTGTTAGTGCATGATAGGTGCACGGTTTGCGCCAAACGTACCATCGGCTCAGAAATCTTTTTGGACACACCTGATATTACTCCTTGGTGATGAGATGCAAGTGAAAGCTCGTTTCGGTCCGTTTGGAGAAAGTGCTAATCCTGACGCAAGATAGGTGCACGGTGTGCGTCGAACATACCATAGGATTGGACATCAATTTGGACGCATCCGATGGAACTCCTAGGTGACGTGGGTCATCTGGAATCTTACTTCTTTCCATTTGGAGATAGTGTTAGTGTCGGTGCAAGATAGGTGCATGGTTTGCGCTGGACATACCATAAGCTCATAAATCATTTTGGACGCACCCGATGGTACCACTAGGTTACAAGGCTCAAGTGAAAGCTCATTTCGGTTCGTTTGGAGATAGTGCTAATCTTGACGCATGATAGGAGCACGTTTTGCGTCGAATGTACCATACGCTCAGAAATCGTTTCGGACACACCCGATGGAACTCCTAGGTGATGTGGGTCATTTGGAATCTCGCTTCTTTCCTTTTAAAGACGGTGTTAGCATCGGTGCAAGATAGGTGCATTGTTTGCGCTAGACAAGCCATAGGCTCAGAAATTATTTTGGACGCACTCGATGGTACCACTAGTTGGCGAGGCTCAAGTGGAACCTCGTTTCGCTCCTGTCGAACATAGTGCTAATCTTGACTCAAGATAGGTGCACGGTTCGCGTCGAACGTACCATAGGCTCGGAAATCATTTTGGACGCACCCGATGAAACTCCTAGGTGACGTGCGTCATGTGGAATCTCATTTCTAGATTTTGGAGATAGTGTTAGTGTCGGTGCAAAATAGGTGCACGGTTTGCGCCAAATGTACCATCGGCTCAGAAATCATTTTGGACGCACCCGATGGTACCACTAGGTTACAAGGCTCAAGTGAAAGCTCGTTTCAGTCCGTTTGGAGATAGTGCTAATCTTGACGCAAGATAGGAGCATGGTTCGCGTCGAACGTACCATAGGCTCAGAAATCGTTTTGGACACACCCGATGGAACTCCTAGGTGATGTGGGTCATTTGGAATCTCGCTTCTTTCCTTTTGGAGACAGTGTTAGCATCGGTGCAAGATAGGTGCATTGTTTGCGCTAGACATACCATAGGCTCAGAAATCATTTTGGACGCACTCGATGGTACCACTAGTTGACGAGGCTCAAGTGGAACCTCGTTTCTGTCCTATCGAACATAGTGCTAATCTTGACGGTCATGTGCAATCTCACTTCTTTCCATTTGGAGACAGTGTTAGTGTCGGTGCAAGATAGGTGCATGGTTTGCGCTAGACGTACCATAGGCTCAGAAATCGTTTTGGACGCACCCGATGGTACCACTAGGTTACAAGGCTCAAGTGAAAGCTCGTTTCGGTCCGTTTGGAGATAGTGCTAATCTTGACGCAAGATAGGAGCATGGTTTGCATCGAACGTACCATAGGCTCGGAAATCATTTTGGACACACCCGATTAAATTCCTAGGTGACGTGGGTCATTTGGAATCTCGCTTCTTTCCGTTTGGAGACAGTGTTAGCATCGGTGCAATATAGGTGCATGGTTTGCGCTAGACGTACCATAGGCTCAGAAATCTTTTTGGATGCACACGATGGTACCACTAGTTGACGAGGCTCAAGTGGAAGCTCGTTTCGGTCCTGTCGAACATAGTGCTAATCTTGACGCAAGATAGGTGCATGGCTCATATCAAACGTACCATATTCTCGGAAATCATTTTGGACGCACCCGATGAAACTCCTAGGTGACGTGGGTCATGTGGAATCTTACTTCTTTCCATTTGGAGACAGTGTTAGTGTCGTTGCAAGATAGGTGCACATTTGGCGCCAAACGTACCATCGGCTCAGAAATCATTTTAGACGCACCCTCTGGGACACCTAGGCGATGAGGCTCAAGTGAATGCTCGTTTTGGTCTGTTTGGAGATAGTGCAAATCTTGACGCAAGATAGGTGCGTGGTTTGTGTCGAACGTACCCTAGGCTTGGACATCATTTTGGACGCACCCGATGGAACTCCTAGGTGACAAGGGTCGTGTGGAATCTCACTTCTTTCCGTTTGGAGACAGTGTTAGTGTCGGTGCAAGATTGGTGCATGGTTTGCGCTAGACGTATCGTAGGCTCAAAAATCATTTTAGACGCACCCGATGGTACCACTAGGAGACGATGCTCAAGTGGTAGCTCGTTTTGGTCCGTTTGGAGATAAAGCTAATCTTGACGCAAGATAGGTGCACCGTTTGTGTCGAACGTACCATAGGCTCGGAAATCGTTTTAGACGCACCCGATGGAACTCCTAGGTGACGTGGGTCATGCAGAATCTCACTCTTTCTGTTTGGAGACAGTGTTAGCGTCAGTACAAGATAGGTGCATGGTTGGCGCTAGACATACCATAGGCTCAAAAATCATTTTGGACGCACTCGATGGTACATATAGGTGACAAGGCTCAAGTGGATGCTCATTTCGGTCCTTTTTGGACATAGTGCTAATCTTGACGCAAGATAGGTGCACGGTTTGCGTCGAACATACCATAGGCTCAGAAATCATTTTGGACGCACCTGATGGAACTCCTAGGTGACATGGGTCATGTGGGATCTCTCTTCCTAGGTGACATGGGTCATTTGGGATCATCGTAAATCTTTTCGATATTACTCTTTGGAGAGCTCGTTTTGGTGTTGGAGAAAGTGCTAATCTTGACGCAAGATAGGTTAGTTCAAGATAGATTTGGACGCACCCGATGGAACTCCTAGGTGACGTGGGTCATCCGCCTAAACTTTCCTTTTGGAGACAGTGTTAGTGTCGGTGCTCAAGAATCATTTTGCGTTGGACATACGATAAGCTCATAAATCATTTTGGACTCCTAGGTGTCCGTTTTGAGATAGTGCAAGCATGAAAGCTCGAATGTTTGGTCCGTTTGGAGAAAGTGCTCAATCTCCTTTTGACGCGAAGATAGGTGTGCAAGATGGTTTGCAAATCGAAATTAACGTACCACTAGTTGACGAGGTTCTTAAGGACATCATTTTAGATAGTGCTAATCACCCTATGGAACGGTTTGGGTTGAACCACATAGGCTTGGACATCATTTTGGGCGCACCCTATGGAACTCCTAGGTGGCGTGGGTCATCTGGAATCTTACTTCTTTCCATTTGGAGACAGTGTTAGTGTCGGTGCAAGATAGGTGCATGGTTTGCGCTGGACATACCATACGCTCATAAATCGATTTGGACGCACGCGATGGTACCACTAGGTTACAAGGCTCAAGTGAAAGCTCGTTTCGGTCTGTTTGGAGATAGTGCTAATCTTGTCGCAAGATAGGTGCACGGTTTGCAACGATCGTACCGTAGGCTTGGACATTGTTTTGGATGCACCCGATGGAACTCCTAGGTGACATGGGTCATCTGGAATCTTACTTCTTTCCATTTGGAGACAGTGTTAGTGTTGGTGCAAGATAGGTGCATGGTTTGCGCTGGACATACCATACGCTCATAAATCATTTTGGAAGCACCCGATGGTACCACTAGGTTACAAGGCTCAAGTGAAAGCTCGTTTCGGTCCGTTTGGAGATAGTGCTAATCTTGACGCAAGATAGGAGCATGGTTTGCGTCTACCGTACCATAGGCTCGGAAATCATTTTGGACACACCCTGAAAGCATTTAGGCCCTAGTTGGGTTTTGGTGATTAATGACAATACGGAATTATTATGACTAACGTGTGTTTTGCAGAGGCAATTAAGTTAGGTCATGGTAATGGAGATCGATTGGGCAATCATGGTGGTCGTGCCTCTATGATGGAAATCATTTCGGTTTTCAAAGGATGGACGACAAGGTTAAGGATGGACTAGTTCTAAGTGTCGTTTTGTGTTGAAGAGACACTTAGAGTAGTTTAGGACTTTGTTTTTCCTTTGGCCGTACTATTAAGGGGGGTATGGACGGGTAGCTTGACCTAGGTGAGTCTAGTGGGTTAGGTGTGGTGCACACTTGCTAAAACTAGCACTAGGTAGCTCCAAAATAGCCCTTAGATCCAATGGAGCAAACTTCATTCATGTATGATCGAGTGTTGGAAGTGAATGGAGGGTCAAATACTAATTGGACGCTGGTTCCGGTGTGACCAGACGCTGGCGCAGGGTCCGGTCAGTTCATTTGACCAAGGTGATTTCGTCTGGTGCGACCGGACGGTGAGAGGTGAAGTGACCGGACGCTGAGGGCTAGTGTCCGGTCGACTCCAGTAAGGTTCCAGAGAGGGAAAATCACGACCAGACGCATCCGGTCAGTGCTGCTGACTAGACACTAGCCAGTGTCCGGTCATACTTTAAACACTAGAGTTCGGGGTGAACTGACCGGAGCATCCGGTCACCCCATAGAGGCACATAACGGTTCATTTTTCAGCCGGTGTTATAAATACCACCTCCACTCGTGTGTGGGGGTACTTTTGCTCATTCCAACAGCTGAGAAACACCTTTGAGAGTGCCAAGAAGAGCAAGGTCCTAGTGAGGTAATTGAGATTTGAGAATCCCAAAGAGAGCCTTCATTAGTGAGATCAAGAGTAGCAAAGTGTGCATCCATCCTTCTCATTAGGCTTGTCGTGGTCAAGTGAGAGTCCGTGCTTGTTACTCTTGGTGATCGCCATCACCTAGACGGCTTGATGGTGATTGGGAGCTTGGTGATCATCTAGAGAGCTTGTGGATGACCCAACTCAAGTTGTGAGCGGTTGTGGGTGATTCACCGCGACGGAGTGTCGAAGAATCAACCCGTAGAGAGCACTTGATCCTTGCGCGGATCAAGGGGGAGTTACACCCTTGCGCGGGAGCTCCAACGAGGACTAGTGGGGAGTGGCGACTCTCAGATACCTCGGCAAAATATCGCCGTATTCCTCCTTCTCTCTTTACTTTGAGCATTTACTTTGAGCAATTCAATTCTTGTCATTTACAATCCTAGAATTGCCATGCTAGAGTAGGATTTGAACTTAGGGTGCTAAACTTTTTTGTGTTAGATTAATAGAAACAATCTCTAGGCACAAGGGGTTAATTGGGCCAACCGTAGAGTTTATTTATTGCAAAAAAATTTAGAATTAGCCCAATTCACCCCCCCCCCCTCTTGGGCATCTTGATCCTTTCAATTGGTATCGGAGCCTCGTGCTCACGTATTTAGGCTTAACCGACTAGTGAAAGATATCTCACGGGGATGGACCTCCTCCTATCTTTGAGGGGGATGATTTTCCATATTGGAAAATCCGCATGAGGCGTATCTAGATGCTCTAGATGTTGGAATACTTAGAGCCGCCTCACAAGGTTTCCCAAAACCTTAGGATGCCGCACACCCACAAGGTGATGAGTTGAATTATGAAAAATGGAATGTAAAGGCTCGAGACACCATCTTTAGAGGCCTTTGCAAAGATGTGTTCAATCGGGTGAGGAACCATAAAGACGCCAATGTACTATGGTCGGACGTTTGTGTGCTCCATGAGGGAACAAAGAGTGAGCGTGAGGAACGCTATCATCTTGTCATGAAAAAGCTTAACTCTTTTGAAATGCTTCCTAAAGAATGTGCTAATGAAATGTATTCTCGTTTGAATGTTCTTGTAGAGGAAGTCAATGGGCTTGGACTTACTCAAATGCAACCATCCGATGTTGTAAGAAAGATCTTGAATGTCCTCCCTATTGACAAATATGGGCATATTGTGACCGTGCTTCATCAAGGTGATCTTTCCACTGCTGCACCGACACAAATCTTGGGAAAGATCAATGCTCATGAGATGTACATGCACATCACACCACAAGATGGCTCATCCTCTACCAAGAAGAAAGACAAGGACTTAGCATTCAAAGCTAGTCAAGAGAAGGGCAAAGCTAGACTTGAGTATGAGAGCTCAAGTGACGATGAAGTTGATGATGCAAGTCTTGCTCTCATGGTGAGAAAAACCGCCAAGATGCTAAAGAAGCTCAACAAGAGTGGCATCAAGTTTGATGGCAAGAAGAAGAAGTTCTTCACTAGCTCTAGAAGGAAGCCAATCTCCGAGATAGATTGCTACAATTATGGAGAACTTGGTCATCTAGCTCACCAATGCACAAAGCCCAAGAAAGACAAGTTCAAGAACAAGAACAAGGGCAAGAAAGATGACTCAAGTGATGAAGATGAGAAGAAGAAAGACAAGCCATACAAGAAGAGAGATGGCAAGAAGAAGGACTTCCACAAAAAGAAGAAGAGTGGAAAGGCATACATCGTCGGTGATTGGCTCACGGACATTGATTCATCTAGTGGCTCATCCAATGATGATAGTGACAACGAGAAGGTGGCCACCATTGTTATTGACTCTTCATCATCTTCACCACCACCATCACCATCATCCTCTACACACCTATGCCTTATGGCCAAGGGTGAATGCAAGGTATCAAATGATGATGAGAGTAGTGGTGATGAACATGATATTAATGATGATAGCGATAGTGATGATGATAAATATGAATCACCTTCTTATGATGATCTTTTTAAATTGCTAAATAAATACTCCAAGATCATTATAATGACTAGAGCTAAGAATGACAAGCTAGAAGCTAAAAATGATTATCTTTTAGCTAAATGTGATATAGCCGAAAAGGCTAGTGTTGAGCTTAGAGAAGCAAATGAAGCTATGTCATCCAAACTCAAGGAGCTCAAATCTTCTAAGAAAGAGCTTAAAGATAAACATGATAAACTTGAGAGGATGCATAAAGAGCTCATCACTAGCCATAATATGCTAAAAGATGAATATACTACTCTTAAGATTAATCATGATAATCTTGTTATTGCTCAAGAATATTTATCTAATGAGCCACATGATGCTACTAACAATGTTGTTAAGATTGACATAGCTACTTCATGTGATGATTTGATCATTGAGAGCATTGAGCAAAGTTCTAGTAGCAAGGGCAAGCAAGTGGTTGAGGCCGATGATTATGATGAGTTTGTCAAGCTCAAGAATGACAATGAAAAGCTCAAGAAAGATCTTGAAGAGATCAAAAGCCACAACACTATTGTGCTAGAAACTCTTGATCATGATGGTGAGTTGATGCTTGAGAATGAGAAGCTCAAAGAAGAAAACAAGAAGCTCAAGGAAGAGAAAAGCAATGATGCTCTTAAGGAAGAGAACAAGAAGCTCAAGTTGGAGAAAGAGCATCTCAAGATTGGATTGAGCAAGTTCACTAGAGGCAAGTGTCTTCAAAGTGAGCTACTAATGAACACCGTCATGAAGATGGATAGAAGTGGCATTGGGTATATGGCAAACAAAGAGAAGAAGGCTCAAGCTCAACAACAACAAAAGCCAAAGCCAAAGAAGTGTTTTAAGTGTGGACAAGAAGGCCACTTTGCTCATGAGTGCCAAACTCCACCACCACAACCCTTGCCCAAGCATGATAGACCTTTTGCCTTCAATGCTCACTACATGCTTAGAAAGGATTCTAGTGGGAAAATGAAAGTCATGTTCTTAGGACCCCCAACAAGAATAGGCCTAAGAAAATTTGGGTTGCAAAGTCACTTGTTGAGAAGGTGAAGGGCCCTCAACAAGTTTGGGTTCCTAAAGCTTGATCTCTTGTGTGTAGGTGAACTACAAGACCGGTGGAAGTCATTGGGTTATTGATAGTGGTTGCACAGAACATATGACCGGTGATCCTCGCATGTTCACCTCACTAGATGAAGAAGTAGATGGACAAGAAAGAATCACATTTGGAGATAACTCAAAGGGCAAGGTTAAAGGATTGGGCAAAGTGGCAATATCAAATGATCATTCTATCTCAAATGTGCTATATGTTGCTTCACTGAGCTTCAACTTGCTATCTGTTGGACAATTGTGTGATCTTGGCTTCCAATGCTTGTTTCCTGAGAAGGAAGTTGTTGTATCTAAGAAGGATGATGATCAAGTGATATTCAAAGGATTTAGATACAACAACCTATATCTAGTGGATTTCACCTCCGAAGATGCAAATTTGAAGACTTGCCTATTCACCAAAACAACACTTGGGTGGCTATGGCATAGAAGACTTGCTCATGTTGGGATGAGTTCACTCAAGAAGCTAATGAAGAATGATTTGGTGAGAGGGTTGAAGGATGTGAAGTTTAAAAAGGACAAGCTTTGTAGTGCATGTCAAGCCGGCAAGCAAGTTGCAAATACTCATCCAACCAAAGCTTTCATGTCAACCACATGAGTGCTAGAACTTCTTCACATGGACTTATTTGGACCAACAACATACAAGAGTTTGGGAGGAAATCTTTATTGTCTTGTGATTGTTGATGACTATTTAAGGTATACATGGGTATGCTTCCTTCATGACAAATCCGAAGTTGCATCATGCTTCAAGAAGTTTGCCAAGAGAGCACAAAATGAGTTTGAAGTGAAGCTCAAAAAGATTAGAAGTGACAATGGGAAGGAATTTGACAACACAAACATAGAAGCCTATTGTGATGAAGTTGGAATCAAACATGAGGTCTCCGCAACATATACTCCTCAACAAAATGGTGTAGTTGAGAGGAAGAACCGAACATTGATCACTTTTGCAAGAACAATGCTTGATGAGTACAACACCCCCAAAGCTCTATGGGCGGAAGCTATCAACACCGCATGTTATGCATCCAACCGCCTATTACTTCAAAAGTTCCTTGGCAAGACACCTTATGAGTTGCTCAATGGGAAGAAGCTGGACGTCTCCTTCTTTAGGGTGTTTGGTTGCAAATGCTACATCTACAAGAAGCGGCAACACCTAGAGAAGTTTCAAAGACGTTGTGATATTGGTTTTCTTGTTGGTTACTCATCAAAGTCCAAAGCATATAGAGTATTTAATCATGCCACCGGCTTGGTTGAAGAAACATATGATGTGGAATTTGATGAATCTAATGGCCCCCAAGGAGCACATGAGAATCTTGATGATGTAGGTGATGAACCATTGAGGGAGGCTATGAAGAACATTCCGGTTGAAGACATCAAGCCTAAAGATGATGAAGATGATTTACAAGTGATTGATCCACCTTCTTCATCAAATGTGCCACAAGATGGTGAAAAAGATGGGAGAGTAGAAAATGAAGACACTCATGTCTCCCATGAGCAAATGGTGGTACAAGCACAAGATGTTGATGCTCCACAACCTCCTCCTCAAGTGGTCAATAGAAGAAATACACCTCTATTATAAGATCATCCACAAGATCTCATCATAGGGAGTCCATCAAAGGGTGTAATGACTCGCTCACAAAAAACTTGCTTCATTTATTGCTCATCACTCTTTTGTCTCTTGCTTTGAGCCTACTAAGGTAGAAGAAGCTCTTCAAGATCCGGATTGGATAAATGCAATGCATGAAGAGCTGAACAACTTCACCCACAATGAAGTTTGGACTCTTGAAGAGCGACCAAAAGGTGCAAGAGTCATTGGAACAAAGTGGGTGTTCCGAAACAAGCAAGATGATCAAGGGGTTGTTGTGAGGAACAAGGCAAGACTAGTGGCAAAGGGGTTCTCTCAAGTTGAAGGTTTGGATTTTGGAGAGACCTTTGCACCGGTTGCAAGACTAGAAGTCATCCATATCCTCCTTGCATATGCATCACATCATGAAATGAAACTTTATCAAATGGATGTGAAAAGTGCATTTTTAAATGGCTTTATTAATGAACTAGTCTATATTGATCAACCTCTCGGGTTTGAAGACCCTAGATATCCTAATCATGTTTATAGGTTGTCCAAGGCATTATATGGGCTTAAGCAAGCCCCAAGAGCTTGGTATGAGCGCCTTCAGGACTTCCTCATTGAGAAGGGCTTAACCATTGGGAAGGTCGACACCACACTATTCACCAAGAAGCTTGATGGGCACATCTTCATTTGTCAAGTGTATGTTGATGATATCATCTTTGGATCATTGAATGAAGATTCTTGCAAAGAATTTGGTGAATTGATGTCGAAGGAGTTTGAGATGTCAATGATTGGAGAGCTTACATTCTTTCTTGGTTTTCAAGTCAAGCAAATGAGAGAAGGGATTTTCATCTCTCAAGAGAAATATACAAATGATCTTCTCAAGAGATTCATAATGGATGAATATAAGCCAATCAAGACACCAATGCCAACTAATGGACATCTCGACCTAGATGAGGGAGGTAACACGGTTGATCAAACTCTCTACCGCTCTATGATTGGTAGCTTGTTATATTTAACCGCATCTTGGCCCGACATCATGTTTAGTGTGTGTATGTGTGCTAGATTTCAAGCTAATCCTAAGGAAACTCATTTGATTGCCGTTAGAAGAATCCTTAGGTATCTTAAACACACACCAAGCATTGGCCTTTGGTATCCCAAAGGAGCTAGATTTGAATTAATTGGCTATTCCGATTCGGATTATGTCGAGTGCAAAGTTGATAGAAAAAGCACATCCGGAGGGTGCCATTTGCTTGGTAGATCACTTGTGTCTTGGTCCTCCAAGAAACAAAATAGTGTGGCCTTGTCCACTGCCAAAGCGGAATACATTGCCGCGGGTGCTTGTTGTGCACAAATACTTTACATGAAACAAACTTTGCTAGACTATGGTGTAGTTCTAGAAAAAGTACATCTTTTGTGCGACAATGAAAGTGCGGTAAAACTTGCAAATAATCCGGTTCAACACTCTCGCACCAAGCACATAGATATCCGCCATCACTTTCTTAGAGATCATGTTGCAAAGAATGATATTTCACTAGAAGGTGTAAGGACCGAGGATCAATTGGCGGATATCTTCACTAAACCGCTAGATGAGGCAACATTTTGTAGATTGCGGAATGAGCTCAATGTTCTTGATTTTAGCAACTTCTCTAAAAGATGAGCTTGTGTTGTCCCTTGCATTGCATTGTAATATACAACATGTTTAATCTTTGGTAATGCATATAGGGCTTATCTAACATGGTTAAGATAACCGCCGAAAAGCGTGTGAAGAAGCTTAACCTTGGATCAAACTTGACAAGCAACTCGATTTACTTTCAAGTATTGCATTGCATATGCATGAATGTTGCTTTACAGTTTATCTTCAATTGGCCTCTTATTATCTATTTTCATAAAAAGAATTATAGCCTAAGGCAAAATATTTTTGAAAAACATGAGGGTTTGAGAGAGGTCACTCACAACAGTTCCAATTGGTGTTTATTTGGATCTTATTGAAGTTGGGACTTGATTGGGAACAGGCAGCACGAAGGACTTTGAAGATTTGCTGGAAAAAGAGTGACCGGACGCTGCACCGGACTCTGATGTCCAGCGTCCGGTCAGTTCACAGGAGGTGAACTACAGCTAAGGAGTGACCGGACGCTGCAACAGTGTTCTTCTAGCATCCGGTCAGAAGGCAATCCAGCGTCTGATCAAGCGAAGAAGACGTAGTCAGGATCGACCGGACTCTGGCTGCGTCCGGTCAGTTGGGATCGGACGCGTCCGGTCATGATTCTAGGGGTTTTGGACCTCTTTGGAATCAACCGGGCGCTGGGTGGTAGTGTTCGGTCGCTGCCACTGGAGCATCCGATCAATTGGGAATGTGCGGATTCTAGATTCTTTCTTCTTTCCTTATCCAACTCTGTCGGGGCCACCATATATAATCGCAGAGCCGCCCGTGCATTTTGACCTATCCTGCCGACATCGCCGCCATCATAAGCTCGTCATGCCCTGCCTCGCTGCCAAGACCGCGCTGCGTGCCCGACGCCGCCGAAGCTCTCACAGAAGAAGGCCGCCTCATTCTGTACTTGCCTCTCGCACCACCCCCCGCCACCGATCCACGCCGGAGTACACATCGCGCTAGCAACAGAGCCACCGTCTCCCCGCGCCGTTGCACCTCCACTGCCGATCCTTGCCGGCTATCGCAACCCTAACCCTAGGATTCCCGGTGGTTCCCCGATCGTCGTTCCTCTTCTTGTCGTTTCGCCGGTTCATCAGGTAGCAAGCCCTCGTTTCCAATTTCGTACCTAATTGCTTGCTTCCTAGGGTTTCGTATCTCTAGATGAATAATTAAAATTATTTGTATATCCTATCTATTCTATCGTGCAGCGAGTCAGTGCCGTTGAGGTCCTATTTGCAGTTGTCAGTCAACTCGAGGCCAAGCTCGCGAGTATAGATCGAGGCCAAGCCTCGAAAGTGACAGTTGGCAGTTGTTTCTTGTCAGCTGTAGTTGTTCTTTTCAGATCCTTCAGATGGCTTGTGTCAAGAACGCCGGAGGTGGTCCAGGTGATGAGGATCCGAGGCGTTCGCCTCGCTTGCCTGCAAATCCAAAAGGCAAGGCGACAAAGAAGCTAGCAACAAGGAAGCGCAAGTACCCTGATGCAGATACAGCGAGAGCAGCCGTAGTTGTAGAGGCCACAGAGCGCGCAGAGAAGGGAGGTACTCGTAGTGGTGTTGTTATTGCTGATCAGCTCTCTCCATCTACGAGGGCTGCACTAGAGCAGGTTGAGCGCCGTCATGGAGGTCCAGCTAGGACTCTCAGGGTTGGAGGATGGCCTGTTGCTATTGATGAGAGTCAGCCTCAGAGGGAGTCACAGCAGGAGCCACAGCCAGCAGAGCAGACTCAGGAGGGATAGTAGGCTGAGGAGACAGAACAGGCACCTTAGCCACAGCTTCGCCGCTCTAGTCATACCCGTTCTCCAGTCACGCCGAGGGCATATACACAGCGGAGGGGTTCTCGTCCACCGCCTAGACCACATTGTCCGCCTCCAGTGACACATCTAGATCTGAGGGCTACCACGGCCAAGCAGGTGCAGCAGCTCAGGTTTGTGGACTTTGATCAGTGGTTTCCGCCGAGGCGGGATGAGCGTGCATCAGAGGGCTTCTACACACCACTGTAGAAAGACTTCTATAATGCATATCTTAACAGTGGGGCACTATTCAGGTCACAGAGGGTGTGCAACATTGAGTCCATAGTTGCAGCAGCCGGAGAGCATATTCGCCCCTACCTTGCATATCTACCAAGGCTGATAGATTTACTTGGACGGATAGGCTTATATGTTCCATCTTGGGTCCGTTAGTTCTATGCTACACTCTGGATTGACCCACAGCACAGATATATTCACTTTGCATTCAAAGGCAGAGATTACAGGTTGATGAGCTCTAGGGTCAGGGAGATTCTTAGGCTTCAGTGTAACACCTCGGGTGTTTAAATATTAAAAACCGGACATATCATCATATGCATTGCAAGGCATTGGTCATGTTGCAAATTTTGTTATGCATTCACTAAAACAAGTTTACATTTATGTTATAAGTATTGCTTGGTATTGTTTGAATCAAGTTTGAAATCTTTGTATTGATTTGAAATTCCGAAAACCCTGATTTTCAATATTTAAATCCGACCCTAAAAATCCATTTCAAAATCGAAGCACATTTTGGGGTTGAGTCTTAAAGCAAAGTTGTAGAGCTTGTCGAGTTATACAAAGTTTATTTTTGGAGTTTTTCAAGTTGTTTAGTAAAATTTGAAGTTATTTAAAAAGGCGAAATTCCTTAAATATCCCCGCTTTAAATTCAAAAGTTCATTTCAAAATGTAGGCCGAATTTGGGTATGGTTTCAGAAGCAAAGTTGTAGAACTTTTGATTTTGAACAACTTTTGTTTTTGGAGATTTTTGAGTTGTTATGAAAATTTGGGAGTAATTTGGGAATTTTGGCGGATGGCAATTCTGTAATTTCGATGAACAGTAACCGCAGAAGCCAACTCATCGCCGGCGATCTTCGGTTTGTTTCCAGGCGTGGTCGTGGCCGTTTTTGGCGTCGTGCTGGCGCGGTGAAGGCCATAGCGCAACTTCCTTGAGCTTCTGAGCCGTGTTATTTGGTCCAAGGCGCCGTCGTCGTCGTTCTTTGCTCTCCTCTGTTTTTCTCCCGTCGCCACCGCCATTCTCCGTTGAGTCCTCGCCGTCGAACCAGCGCCTATGCAGTCGTAGCAAAGCGCTCAACAGCTTCGCCTCTTCCTTGCGCGCTTAGTCGAACCATCCTTGTCGCTTGATTTCGCTGTGAACTCGCCATTCATCATTTTCTTCCTCGCGGCCGGCAGCACCACCGTGGTGTGCGCGTCGCCGTGGCCAGCCTACTCCGGTGAGCCGTTGGCCTTGATCAGTGTACCTACGGCTTTGTCTCAATGCTGTGGTGCTTAATCCTGTGTTGCTTGCTAGTTTTGATCACTACAGTCGCCGGTTCTTCCTCACCCACGATCTTTGCTCTGCCGTGATCACCGTGGTCGTCGTCATGCCTCTCCGTTGTTTCTCCGACCTCGCTCCTTGCTTCAACGCGTTCGGGGTGAGCTACTGGTGTTTCCTGGATCCTTTGTTTGAGCTCTACTGGTTTCACGTCACCGGCGTAGCGCTGCCGTGCCACCGCATCCGCCATGGCCACCGTCGAGCTAGTATAGGGCCGTAATCAGTACAGATAGGGACGTCAATCGATGCGTCTAGTCTTGGTGATCGTTTTGGTACTTTGGCCGTCGCCGTTGGACTCACCGTCGGCGAGGAATCACTAGTCAGAGCCATCGCTGCCGTGGTCAACGTCGGAGGTTGAAGATGACAAGTGGGACCCGGTTGTCAGTGACTCAGCGTTCAAAATGGATTTTCTATTTTTCAGAAATAAGTGAATAGTGTCTGTTTTTGTTATTTTTGTGTAGTTTATTTAGAGCTCCAAAAATTATGAAAATTTTTGTGTGACTTCTCTGTGATGTGTATTATTTAGGAAAAATATGAAATGTTGATTTTTAGTACTTTTTGAATGTGATAAAAATTGCTCAATTAATTAATAAATGAGTTTACAGGATTTTTCTAGACTTATTTATGTATCAAAAAATTATGAAAATTGTTTTGTCACTTAGTTATCATGTGATGAACATATACAAAAATTTTGAGGTCAATTGGAACAAGTTGATTTATTTCATAATTATTAATTAATTAATTAATTCATAAAAGCAAATAGTAACCTTTAGTGATTTAGGTTTTGTTTGAGTTTTTGATTAAGTGATGTCCTTGGGTCATTAGTTGGTAATGATCCTTGGCAATTGTTGTGAGTATTAAGAAAATGGTTTAGTTAGTTTGACTTGTAACTGTACCGCGAAGGAAAGTTGTATTCAAGTTGTTAATTTTGCATCCATCATCGAGCATCATATTTTGTATCCGCATCATGTTAAGCATGGCATTGTTACTACGTGTAGTGAACGAAGGTGAACACGTGGTAGTTAATCAAGTAGTTGAGGAGGTTGATCCGTCTGTGGAAGTTGGTGTTGATATCGGTGGAACGACTCCGGACCCGGACTTTTCCATCAACGAAGGCAAGCCCCGGATGCATACAACCCTACCTTGTATTTTACAAATTGATTTCGCTTTTGCTTCTTTTTACTGCATTAAGTGATTAGGAGTCAAGTGAAAACCAAATTGGTACCTTACCAACCTTGTTATTCCATATTTACCATATTACCAATTTAAATTCGTATATGCCAGTTTTGCTTAGCTATGCTTAGAACGGTGAAAGTCGGGTGATTACCTGTCATCTGCAAGTTTTAAATGGAACTTTGGTTAATTATGTTAACATATGATATGGGAATGTGGAGTAATAAATCTAGACCGGGTGGACTCGGTGTGTGTGAGCCATAAGACATGGAGGTCTTGTGAGTAGGTTCTTTCCACCTGTGTCGATTAAGGTCCGTCCATTGTTGAATTGCATGAGGTGAGACTTTGTAGTACTAACCACATACTACGGTAAGCCTTAACTTGGTTATTCTATTACGAGAATGGCTACTCGCACACTGGGAGTGGAGAGATGGCGAGAATAGTGTGTACCCACGTGACAATAAATTTGGATTGGTGGAGTAACTGTATTCTCGGGTGGCGCGGACCCGTTCTTGTTTAGAGGATCCGAGGGTAGGTTGATATATGTAAGTCAGGGACCTGCATATGTCGTGTGGTCTGGAATTCCCAGCTGGGTTATAATCGGTTCGAATCGTCGTTGCTCCTCGATTATGGAGACTCAACTCACTGTTCATCATCGTAGTTATTAATAACTGGAACATGAGGATGGTTTGAGAAGGTGTTGGTTACGAAGTTTCATGATCTCAATACGGATCGTGTCAGCTTTGTATATGATCTTTATGAAGTTTTAAACGTTGATATAAAGAATTTTGTTAAAATGCTTTTACGCAAAAGAACATTGATTATTGCTAAAGCCATACCTTGAATCCCATGAGCCTGCATTCCTGCGTTCTTTTAATTCTTATTTCGGTTAAGTCTTGTTGAGTACTTTTGTACTCAGGGTTCGTTGACCCTTGTTGCAGGTGAGGCTCATGAGCAGATCTGTTTTGGATCGTGCTGCATGACTGTTGTTCAGTGCGATGACGATAATTAAATGTGTGGCCCTTGGGCAGGGTAGCTTATGTTGTGTGTTTTGTAATATATTATAATGCCACTCCACTACTTTGGTTTGTATTAATATCGAACTTAGTTGTATGGTTTGAAACAAAGGGTTTGTAAACTATGTTATTGTAAATCTTCCGCTACTTTTACTCTGATGTATCTATTTGAATAAACTGTTGTAATACTGCAATGACTCTGTAATGTGATCCTGCTCGGAAATCGTGGATGATTCGGGGTTCCCCGAGGACACCCGACAGTCTTCTTAAGTTACTGGGAACATATGCATAAATGTCAAAGGTCGTTGGACAGTGACAGGTGCATGTGGGCCCTATAATTTAGGAGGTTCTACCACAGAATGGTATCAGAGAGATCGTTACAAAGTTTTTGTGGTATTGGTTTACAAAAACTTCAAAATGATTTGGGATGACTAAATTTAACTTGATTAATTTGGTCCAAATTGCTTCTGACTTGTCTTATTTCTTTCTCACCATTCCTTATTTGATTAAAAAGGTTTTGTGTGGTGGAGTAGTAATCTTATTATGCCCTATATAAAAACAAATGTTGTTTATTCTCGTTTTAAGCTTTGGTGGTTTTGTTCGTCAGAACGATTCATGCATCATAATTAAGTTACTTGTTACTTCCTTCATCTCTGAGTCTGGGGTGAGTAGTGTGTATGGGTTGAGTGTGTAGTCCATCCTTACTGCTCTTGAGACTATTGTTAGATTGTTTTACTTGGATTAATACTGCTTGTACAGTATGGCTGATACCAAGAAGACACCTCATAAGTCCACTGGGCCCAAAGGAGTTCCTTGGCACCAACTAGCCCCTAGGAATGATGGTGCTAGCAGTAGCAGCTCTAGGCCTGATCCTCTGGCGGAGATACAGAGGATTTCTGTAGAGTTAGCCCAAGCTACTAGGGATAGGGCTATGGACGCCATTCAGGTGGGCAGATTACAGGAGCAATTAAGACGTCTCACCACCGCTCACAGGAACTGCGAACGTATGTTAGTTCGTACGGTGGAAGGAAGGAATGAGGCTTGGCATAGGGAAAATGTAGCCAGAGCTAGAACTCATGAGTTAGAATTTTATGTAGAAGACTTAGAGGAGCATAATACCTATCTGCATGATGAAGTTCATAGGCTAAGCAATCTCCTAGATCCAAATCATGAACCCCAAGCTGATGAAATGGACACCGGTGTTATCCTTGCCGATTGTAGTGAATCGGAAGAAGAAGAAGAAGAAGATCCCGAAGAATTAGTAATGATCGATGAAAGTGACAATGAAGGCGGTAATATTTCCAGAATGTATACCGAGCCTGAAGTTTGATGTAATCGCAAAAAGGAGTAGAGTTGTGAAATAGTTAGTTCTAGTTTAAGTTAAGTAGTCTTGTTTAAATGCAGTTTTGTGTTTAAATAAGTGAAACTAGTGTAATGAGTTGCAGTTCGCTCTTTTATCAATCAATAAAGGCTTGTGAAGTAAAGTTTGGTTTGTTGTGAACAGATGCGTCGTATGCGGGGTTCATATATTCCTGGTACTTCACAAAATGAGAACGATATTCTAGATCCACTACCAGTTCCAACAAATCTAGCGGATGCTATAGCCGCACTTGTCAATGTGACGGTTGAAAATTCGCGTTTGCTTCATGAGATGGCTCAAAGTAATCAGAATTAGATGCATGGAAACCGTGGTCGCCATCATAATAGGCAGGAGGCTACATATGTGGACTTCACAGATACAAAACCCCCAGTGTTCACTAAGGCAGATGAACCATTGGAGGCTGACGATTGGCTTAGGAACATGGAGCAGAAGTTTGATCTTATACCATGCAAAGAGTTTCAGAAACCAGTTTTTGCTGCTCAGCAACTTAGAGGTGCAGCCGGTGCTTGGTATGCAAATCTTATGGCCATGCAACCCGCAGGTGTTCCGTTAACTTGGATGGAGTTTCGTACTGCTTTTAGAGCCCATTATATCCTAGAGGGAGTTATGACTATGAAGCTGGATGAATTTCTTGCTTTGAGGCAAGGGGACCAAACCGTGATGTAGTATGTGGGAAGATTCAATCACCTGTCACAATATGCACCTGAATATGTCAATACGGATGCCAAGAAAAAGAAATGGTTCATGAGGGGTCTGAATACCAAATTACAGACTATGATGACAACATGTACCAATGTCACTTATCATGAGGCGTTGAATATCGCTATTGCTTGAGAGGCAAAGTATCGGCAACATAAGGAGCTCAAAAGAAAAAAAGAGTATGCCGTCTAGATCTTATGGGGGAATCCAAAGAGGCAGAGGGTGATTTATCATCCATTAATCATAATCGTCCTCCTATATCGTCTGCCGCAGATTTCAAGCCGGTCAACAATCAAATGTCAAATCTGCTACAACTTATCGTAATCCACAACCGACAAATGCTTCGGGCTTTCGCTTCAACACCCTGTGGTCACAAGTATCCTCGTTTCAATTGTGGCAAGCCTGGTCATTTCTCGAGAGAATGTCCATATCCAAGGTAGTCTAATCCCAATTATCAGAAGGCCCCTGCAAATCAACAACAGGCTCAGGCACAAAACAAGAATAACAATCAGAATGCTCGAGAGAAGGCAAGGATGAAAGGAAGACAGATGGTGTTCTATATTCAAGCCGGGAGATTCTGAAGGAGAGCCAGTGATGATGGGTATGTTTCCTGTTGCCAATCATCCTGCAGTTATACTTTTTGATTCTGGCGCATCGCATTCATTCATCAATAGAACATTTGTGGTGAAGTATGAAATTTCAATTGGGACAACAAAGGAAAATTTCTTTGTACAGTCGCCCGGGGGACATCTGTGTACTAAGGAAATGGTATACCAGGTGCCCATAAACCTGGGTGGGCATATTTTTCCCACTACCATGATTATCCTTAAGGATCAGGATATAGATGTAATCTTAGGAATGAATTGGATGTATCAGCATAAGGTTGTTATAGATGCTTTGAATAGAACTATAAGGGTGAGTTTGCCAGATAGAACTTCTCATCCAACTTCCAACCTTAAGAAGATCAGTGGGCAGAGTTTGTGCAACTGCCGTCAAAGAGATTAGAGATATCCCGGTAGTATGTGAATTTCCTGATGTGTTTCCTGAAGATTTACCCGGTCTACCACCTGATAGGGATGTCCAGTTTAACATAGAATTGCAACCTAGAACAGCTCCGATTTCTCAGAGAGCTTATAGGATGCCACCTAAGGAGTTAGTCGAGTTGAAAACTCAGTTGCAAGAATTGATTGAGAAGGGGTTTATACAACCTAGTTCATCGCCTTGGGGGTGTCCGGCAATTTTTGTGAAAAAGAAAGATGAGACTCTGAGGTTATGTGTTGATTATTGTCCGTTGAATGAAGTGACCATCAAGAATAAATATCCATTACCTCGGATAGATTTGCTTTTTGATCAACTGGCCGAAGCCAAGGTTTTCTCCAAGATAGATTTGAGGTCAGGATATCATCAAATCAAGATAAAGCCTGAAGATATTCCCAAAACGGCATTTACCATAAGATATGGATTATATGAATATTTGGTAATGTCTTTTGGTTTGACCAATGCTCCAGCTCATTTCATGTATTTGATGAATTCAGTATTCATCCCTGAGCTAGACAAATTTGTAGTGGTGTTTATTGATGATATTCTAGTATATTCCAAGAATAAGGAAGAACATACGAAACACCTCAGAATTGTTCTGACTTGCTTGAGGGAACATCAACTATATGCCAAGTTCAGCAAGTGTGATTTTTGGCTTAAGGAAGTACAATTTCTCGGACACATCTTGTCAGAGGAAGGAGTTGCTGTTGATCCAAGCAAAGTGAAGGATGTGCTTGATTGGAAACCACCAACCACAGTTCATCAAGTTCGGAATTTTCTGGGATTGGTGGGGTATTACCGTCGGTTTATTCCAGATTTCTCTAAAGTATCAAAGTCCATAACTGAGTTACTGAAGAACCAAGTCAAGTTTGCCTGGTCATCTGATTGTGAAGAGGCTTTCCAGACTTTGAAGAGACTGTTGACCACTGCACCAGTATTAGCCCAACCTGATATCGAGAAGCCGTTTGATGTTTATTGTGATGCTTCAGGTATTGGTATTGGATGTGTGTTGATGCAAGAAGGCCGAGTCATTGCTTATGCATTCAGGCAACTTAAGCAACATGAAGAACACTATCCGACTCATGATCTGGAGTTAGTAGCTGTGGTCCATGCTCTGAAGATTTGGCGGCATTACATACTTGGTAATATGTGCCATATTTATACATACCACAAGAGCTTAAAATATATCTTTACTCAGTCGGAGTTGAATATGCGACAAAGAAGATGGTTAGAGTTGATTAAAGATTATGACTTGGAAGTACATTATCACCCTGGTAAAGCAAATGTGGTGGCAGATACCCTCAGTCGCAAAAGTTATTGCAGTTGTCTAACAGTAAAAACAATGGGTTTGACTTTATGTCAAGAGATGGAGAAGTTGAATGTAGAAGTAATTCAACAAGGTAGTTTGACCAACATAATTGTTGAAGCCACTATTCGAGATCAAGTTATTGCTGCTCAGAAGGAAAACAAGGGTGTAGCCCATATCAAGGAAAGAGTCAGGAATGGAAAGGCGGAATGTTTCAGTATAGATAATGAAGGTGTGCTATGGTTCAAGGATCGTTTGGTAGTACCAAAAGTTCCTGAGTTGCGGCAGTCAATTCTTGAAGAAGCACATGCTACTAGGTTATCTATCCATCCGGGAAGCAACAAGATGTACCATGACTTAAAACAAAGGTTTTGGTGGACAAAAATGAAGATAGAAATTGCGAGATATATAGCAAAGTGTGATACTTGTCAGAAAGTGAAAGCTATACATTTGAGGTCTGCTGGAGAACTATAACCATTACCTATTCCAGCTTGGAAGTGGGAGGACATAAGTATGGACTTTATTGTTGGTCTACCCAAGACATCAAAGGGATTTGACTCAATATGGGTTATTGTAGATCGACTCACTAAGTCAGCACATTTTCTTCCTGTCAAGACTATATATCCCACTGTCCAATACGCCAAGATATATTTAGCAAGAATTATGAGTCTCCATGGAATACCAAAGATCATAGTGTCCGATCGGGGTACAAAGTTTGTCTCTAGTTTTTGGAAACAATTGCATTCTTCATTGGATACCAAGCTCCTGTATAGTACAACTTATCATCCGCAGACTGATGGACAGACTGAAAGAGTCAATCAAGTGCTTGAAGATATGTTAAGGTGTTGTGTCCTTAATTATTCCAACAAGTGGGACGAATGCTTACCTTTGGCCGAGTTCTCATATAACAATAGTTATCAGGAAAGCATTAGAATGGCTCCATTTGAAGCACTCTATGGTCGTAGATGCAGAACATCATTGAGTTGGTCTGAGCCCGAAGAAAGAAGATTCTTTGGAGTTGACCTTGTGAAAGAAACGGAAGACAAGGTTAGGCAAATACAGAGTAATTTGAAGATAGCTCAGTCCCGCCAAAAGAGTTATACGGATAGACGACGGAGACCATTGGTGTTTAACAAAGGAGAATTTGTATATCTGAAAGTATCACCAATGAAGGGAGTTACCCGCTTTGGTGTTAAAGACAAGTTGACACCTCGATATATTGGACCATTTCAAATTTTGGAGAGATATGGAAAAGTGGCCTATCGCTTGAAATTACCAGAACATTTATCAGCTGTACATGATGTGTTCCATGTGTCTCAGTTGAAGAAGTGTCTCCGAGTGCCTAAGCAGAATGTTGAAGTTGAAGGAGTGGAACTTGAACCAGATCTGACTTATTCAGAATATCCTATCCGAGTGTTGGATCAGAAAGATCGTGTTACTCGGAGGAGAACAATAAAGTTTTACAAGATACAATGGAATCAACATTCAGAAGAGGAAGCTACTTGGGAATCAGAAGATTACTTGTTAGAAAAGTTTCCAGAGTTTCTTGCGTCATTATAGAATAGAGTACTGTTAGTTAAGTTCGGTTGTTACAAATTGTGTTTTATAAAGGAACCTCAGTTGTTTTATGGATGAGAATTGGATGTTTTTGGATTGACACATTTCCTTTTCTATTACTTACCCTATGGCTTTGAATCTCGGGGCAAGATTTCTTTTAGGGGGAAGGATTGTAACACCTCGGGTGTTTAAATATTAAAAACCGGACATATCATCATATGCATTGCAAGGCATTGGTCATGTTGCAAATTTTGTTATGCATTCACTAAAACAAGTTTACATTTATGTTATAAGTATTGCTTGGTATTGTTTGAATCAAGTTTGAAATCTTTGTATTGATTTGAAATTCCGAAAACCCTGATTTTCAATATTTAAATCCGACCCTGAAAATCCATTTCAAAATCGAAGCACATTTTGGGGTTGAGTCTTAAAGCAAAGTTTTAGAGCTTGTCGAGTTATACAAAGTTTATTTTTGGAGTTTTTCAAGTTGTTTAGTAAAATTTGAAGTTATTTAAAAAGGCGAAATTCCTTAAATATCCCCGCTTTAAATTCAAAAGTTCATTTCAAAATGTAGGCCGAATTTGGGTATGGTTTCAGAAGCAAAGTTGTAGAACTTTTGATTTTGAACAACTTTTGTTTTTGGAGATTTTTGAGTTGTTATGAAAATTTGGGAGTAATTTGGGAATTTTGGCGGATGGCAATTCTGTAATTTCGATGAACAGTAACCGCAGAAGCCAACTCATCGCCGGCGATCTTCGGTTTGTTTCCAGGCGCGGTCGTGGCCGTTTTTGGCGTCGTGCTGGCGCGGTGAAGGCCATAGCGCAACTTCCTTGAGCTTCTGAGCCGTGTTATTTGGTCCGAGGCGCCGTCGTCGTCGTTCTTTCCTCTCCTCTGTTTTTCTCCCGTCGCCACCGCCATTCTCCGTTGAGTCCTCGCCATCGAACCAGCGCCTATGCAGTCGTAGCAAAGCGCTCAACAGCTTCACCTCTTCCTTGCGCGCTTAGTCGAACCATCCTTGTCGCTTGATTTCGCTGTGAACTCGCCGTTCATCATTTTCTTCCTCGCGGCCGGCAGCACCACCGTGGTGTGCGCGTCGCCGTGGCCAGCCTACTCCGGTGAGCCGTTGGCCTTGATCAGTGTACCTACGGCTTTGTCTCAATGCTGTGGTGCTTAATCCTGTGTTGCTTGCTAGTTTTGATCACTACAGTCGCCGGTTCTTCCTCACCCACGATCTTTGCTCTGCCGTGATCACCGTGGTCGTCGTCATGCCTCTCCGTTGTTTCTCCGACCTCGCTCCTTGCTTCAACGTGTTCGGGGTGAGCTACTGGTGTTTCCTGGATCCTTTGTTTGAGCTCTACTGGTTTCACGTCACCGGCGTAGCGCTGCCGTGCCACCGCATCCGCCATGGCCACCGTCGAGCTAGTATAGGGCCGTAATCAGTACAGATAGGGACGTCAATCGATGCGTCTAGTCTTGGTGATCGTTTTGGTACTTTGGCCGTCGCCGTTGGACTCACCGTCGGCGAGGAATCACTAGTCAGAGCCATCGCTGCCGTGGTCAACGTCGGAGGTTGAAGATGACAAGTGGGACCCGGTTGTCAGTGACTCAGCGTTCAAAATGCATTTTCTATTTTTCTGAAATAAGTGAATAGTGTCTGTTTTTGTTATTTTTGTGTAGATCTATTTAGAGCTCCAAAAATTATGAAAATTTTTGTGTAACTTCTCTGTGATGTGTATTATTTAGGAAAAATATGAAATGTTGATTTTCAGTATTTTTTGAATGTGATAAAAATTACTCAATTAATTAATAAATGAGTTTACAGGATTTTTCTAGACTTATTTATGTATCCAAAAATTATGAAAATTGTTTTGTCACTTAGTTATCATGTGATGAACATATACAAAAATTTTGAGGTCAATTGGAACAAGTTGATTTATTTCATAATTATTAATTAATTAATTAATTCATAAAAGCAAATAGTAACCTTTAGTGATTTAGGTTTTGTTTGAGTTTTTTATTAAGTGATGTCCTTGGGTCATTAGTTGGTAATGATCCTTGGCAATTGTTGTGAGTATTGCGAAAATGGTTTAGTTAGTTTGACTTGTAACTGTACCGCGAAGGAAAGTTGTATTCAAGTTGTTAATTTTGCATCCATCATCGAGCATCATATTTTGTATCCGCATCATGTTAAGCATGGCATTGTTACTACGTGTAGTGAACGAAGGTGAACACGTGGTAGTTAATCAAGTAGTTGAGGAGGTTGATCCGTCTGTGGAAGTTGGTGTTGATATCGGTGGAACGACTCCAGACCCGGACTTTTCCATCAACGAAGGCAAGCCCCGGATGCATACAACCCTACCTTGTATTTTACAAATTGATTTCGCTTTTGCTTCTTTTTAGTGCATTAAGTGATTAGGAGTCAAGTGAAAACCAAATTGGTACCTTACCAACCTTGTTATTCCATATTTACCATATTACCAATTTAAATTCGTATATGCCAGTTTTGCTTAGCTATGCTTAGAACGGTGAAAGTCGGGTGATTACCTGTCATCTGCAAGTTTTAAATGGAACTTTGGTTAATTATGTTAACATATGATATGGGAATGTGGAGTAATAAATCTAGACCGGGTGGACTCGGTGTGTGTGAGCCATAAGACATGGAGGTCTTGTGAGTAGGTTCTTTCCACCTGTGTCGATTAAGGTCCGTCCATTGTTGAATTGCATGAGGTGAGACTTTGTAGTACTAACCACATACTACGGTAAGCCTTAACTTGGTTATTCTATTACGAGAATGGCTACTCGCACACTGGGAGTGGAGAGATGGCGGGAATAGTGTGTACCCATGTGACAATGGGCTGGATTGGTGGAGTACTGTATTCTCGGGTGGCGCGGACCCGTTCTTGTTTAGAGGATCCGAGGGTAGGTTGATATATGTAAGTCAGGGACCTGCATATGTCGTGTGGTCTGGAATTCCCAGCTGGGTTATAATCGGTTCGAATCGTCGTTGCTCCTCGATTATGGAGACTCAACTCACTGTTCATCATCGTAGTTATTAATAACTGGAACATGAGGATGGTTTGAGAAGGTGTTGGTTACGAAGTTTCATGATCTCAATACGGATCGTGTCAGCTTTGTATATGATCTTTATGAAGTTTTAAACGTTGATATAAAGAATTTTGTTAAAATGCTTTTACGCAAAAGAACATTGATTATTGCTAAAGCCATACTTTGAATCCCATGAGCCTGCATTCCTGCGTTCTTTTAATTCTTATTTCGGTTAAGTCTTGTTGAGTACTTTTGTACTCAGGGTTCGTTGACCCTTGTTGCAGGTGAGGCTCATGAGCAGATCTATTTTGGATCGTGCTGCATGACTGTTGTTCAGTGCGATGACGTTAATTAAATGTGTGGCCCTTGGGCAGGGTAGCTTATGTTGTGTGTTTTGTAATATATTATAATGCCACTCCACTACTTTGGTTTGTATTAATATCGAACTTAGTTGTATGGTTTGAAACAAAGGGTTTGTAAACTATGTTATTGTAAGTCTTCCGCTACTTTTACTCTGATGTATCTATTTGAATAAACTGTTGTAATACTGCAATGACTCTGTAATGTGATCCTGCTCGGAAATCATGGATGATTCGGGGTTCCTCGAGGACACCTGACAGTCTTCTTAAGTTACTAGGAACATATGCATAAATGTCAAAGGTCGTTGGATAGTGACAAGTGCATGTGGGCCCTATAATTTAGGAGGTTCTGCCACATTCAGGAGCAGCCTGTCAGGCTACATGAGGTTTGCTATGGACAGACAATGCCTCCCAGATGCCCTCATGAAGGTATGGTACCTCCTACATATCTAGTCCGCCATTGCTTCAAGGAACCTTTTGGCGAGGGGTCGAGCAGGACTCCCAGTGATCTCACTCCTACAGCTAGAGTGCTGGATGCTATTATGAGGAGGACCCTGATTCCGAGGATGGGGTATCGTGAGGGCTTGATTCACATACAGCTATGGCTTCTCAACTCTCTGATGCAGCAGACTGTGTTTGACATTTGGGATCTCCTTCTATCAGAGATGGAGGATACTATTGCTGAGGGGTTTAGAGGTCATCGACAGTTGCCCTATGCTCACTGGATCACATTTCTTATTCACAAGGCAGTTATAGTGAGGCCGCCTAAGATGCTAGCTGAGTACAGTGGTGCTACTACAAAGTTCCCTGCATACAACCTGACTTAGATGATCCGCCATAGTACACCGAGTGCACCTAGCCAGCCGCGCGTCGTCTAGAGGTGCCAGAGACTGCAGCCCAGCAGGATGATACTATCAAGGGCATAGCAGCTACTGAGGAGGAGCAGTTAGATGCTCAGTAGGAGGGGATGGTTGAGAGCGAGCCTAGTGATAGCTCAGATGAGGACTACAGGGACATTCCTCAGATGCCTGCACGTCGACATGACCATGAGGCCGGTAGCTCCAGTTCAGCTCCACCTGCACTGTAGACAGACCCTGCTCTACTTGCCATACTTGAGCGGATGAGGCAGGATCAGGCTTGCCAAGCTCAGGAGACCGCTGCCACTTTTGCATAGTTTCAGACTCGGCAGGACGAGTTCCAGCGATAGCAGCTGGCTATGCAGCGGCAAACACAGGCGCTACAGCAGGAGCAGCAGGCCATGCACCAGCAACAGCTCCTCATGCAGCAGCAGCTACTTGGGTTTATGCAGCATGTTGTGACAGCTATTGGGGCTCTAGTGCCACAACCTTCGCCCCAGCTTGGTCAGACTGCCACCACTTCTATGACTCCAGCGTTACAGCCTAGTGGGTTTCAGAGTCAGGGACAACCACCAGCACAGTTTGCTTCACCTATAGAGCAGGTGTCCCAGTGGTTTGCTTCACCAGTGCTAGCCCTGTAGTTCACACCTCTTTAGATAGGCTTCACACCGGCTCAGACTTTCTCGCTGCTAGTGCCTGAGACTACAGTGTTCAGGAGCCTTGGAGCTTCCTTCAGTGAGTTGACAGGGCAGCCTACTCCTCCATATCTACATGTCCTAGGTCCTTCTACAGTTGCACCTATTACTGGGACTATAGAGACGCTCCCTTCCTTAGTGGCATCATCAGAGCAGGCTGCTACAGTTATACCTGCGCAGTCTACAGCAGCTCTAGTCGTTGATCCGACCCAGACCGCTTCAACGTCGCTTCAAGCAACAGAGGGTCATACAACTCAAAGTTTAGGATCAGATGATGATGACATGTAGTTCCAGCTCGCTCCTTGTACCTCATCGCCTGGCTCGTCCACTATAGCCCCACCGGCTGACCCTTAGGTTTTGGTGTTTGACGCCAAAGGGGGAGAGGGATTGAGTATGTTAGTCTTAGGGGGAGCGACATATCTAGGAGGACTACAGGGACATTCTGTAGATGCCTGCACGTCGACATGACCATGAGGCCAGTAGCTCCAGTTCAGCTCCACCTGCACCTGCACTAGTTGATGAGGCTCAAGTGGAAGCTCATTTCGGTCCTGTCAAACATAGTCCTAATCTTGATGCAAGATAGGTGCACGGTTCGCGTCGAACATACCATAGACTCAGACATCATTTTGGACACACCCGATGGAACTCCTAGGTGACAAGGGTCGTGTGTAATCTCACTTTTTTCTGTTTGGAGACAGTGTTAGTGTCGGTGCAAGATAGGTGCAAGGTTTACGCTAGACGTACCATAGGCTCAGAAATCGTTTTGGATGCACCCTCTGGGACCCCTAGGTGACGAGGCTCAAGTGGAAGCTCGTTTTGGCCCGTTTGGAGATAGTGCTAATCTTGAATCAAGATAGGTGCACTGTTTGCGTCGAACGTACCACAGGCTCGAACATTGTTTTGGATGCACCCGATGGAACTCCTAGGTGACAAGGGTCATGTGGAATCTCACTTCTTTCCATTTGGAGACAGGTTTAGTGTCGGTGCAAGATAGGTGCATGGTTTGCGCTAGACAAAACATAGGCTCAGAAATCATATTGGACGCACTCGATGGTACCACTAGTTGATGAGGCTCAAGTGGAAGCTCATTTCGGTCCTGTCGAACATAGTGCTAATCTTGATGCAAGATAGGTGCACAGTTCGCGTCGAATGTACCATAGGCACGGAAATCATTTTGGATGCACCCGATGAAACTCCTAGGTGACGTGGGTCATGTGGAATCTCACTTCTTTCTCTTTGGAGATAGTTTTAGTGTTGGTGCAAGATAGGCGCACAGTTTGCGCCAAACATACCATCGGCTCAGAAATCATTTTGGACGAACCCTCTGGGACTCCTAGGTGACGAGTCTCAAGTGAAACCTCGTTTCGGTCCATTTGGAGACAGTGCTAATCTTGACGCAAGATAGGTGCGCGGTTTGCGTCGAATGTACCATAGGCTCGGACATCATTTTGGATGCACCCGATGGAACTCCTAGGTGACAAGGGTCGTGTGGAATCTCTCTTCTTTCCGTTTGGAGACAGTGTTAGCGTCGGAGCAAGATAGGTGCATGGTTTACGCTAGACGTACCATAGGCTCAGAAATAGTTTTGGATGCACCCGATGTTTCCACTAGGAGACGAGGCTCAAGTGGAAGCTCATTTTGGTCCATTTGTAGATAAAGCTAATCTTGACGCAATATAGGTGCACCGTTTGCGTCGAACGTACCATAGACTCGGAAATCATTTTACACACTCCTGAAGGAACTCCTAGATGACATGGGTCATTTGGAATCTCACTTCTTTCTGTTTGGAGACAGTGTTAGCGTCAGTGCAAGATAGGTGCATGGTTTGCGCTAGTCATACCATAGGCTCAGAAATCATTTTGGATGCACTCGATGGTACCACTAGTTGATGAGGATGAAGTGGAAGCTCGTTTCGGTCCTGTCGAACATAGTGCTAATCTTGATGCAAGATAGGTGCACGGTTTCGCGTCAAAAATACCATAGACTCAGAAATCATTTTGGACGCACCCGATGAAACTCCTAGTTGACGTGGGTCATGTGGAATCTCAACTTCTTTCTCTTTGGAGATAGTGTTAGTGTCGGTGCAAGATAGGTGCACGGTTTGCGGAAAATGTGCCATCGGCTCAGAAATCATTTTGGACGCACCCTCTGGGACTCCTAGGTGACAAAGCTCAAGTAAAAGCTCATTTCGGTCTGTTTGGAGATAGTGCTAATCTTGACGCAAGATAGGTGCATGGTTTGCGCTAGACGTACCATAGGCTCAAAAATCATTTTGGACGCACCCGATGGTACCACGAGGTGACAAGGCTAAAGTGGAAGCTCGTTTCGGTCCTTTCGGACATAGTGCTAATCTTGACGCAAGATGGGTGCAAGGTTTGCATCGAACGTACCATAGGCTCGAAAATCATTTTGGACGCACATGATGGAACACCGATGTGACAAGGGTCATGTGGGATCTCACTTCATTGTCATTGGAGATAGTGTTAGTGTTAATGCAAGAGAGGTACCATCGGCTCAGAGAATCTTTTTGGATACACCTGATATTACTCCTAGGTGACGAGTCTCAAGTGAAAGCTGGTTTTGGTCCGTTGGGAGATAGTGCTAATCTTGACGCAAGATAGGTGCGTGGTTTGCATCGAACGTACCATAGGCTCGGACATCATTTTGGATGCACCTGATGGAACTCCTAGGTGACAAGGGTTGTGTGGAATCTCACTTCTTTCCGTTTGGAGACAGTGTTAGTGTCGGTGCAAGATAGGTCCACGGTTTACGCTAGACGTACCGTAGGCTCAGAAATCATTTTGGACGCACCCAATGGTACCACTAGGAGACGATGCTCAAGTGGAAGCTCGTTTTGGTCTGTTTGGAGATAAAGCTAATCTTGACGCAAGATTGGTGCACTGTTTGCATCAAACGTAACATAGGTCGGAAATCATTTTGGACACACCCGATGGAACTCCTAGGTGATTTGGGTCATTTGGAATCTTGCTTCTTTCCATTTGGAGACAGGGTTAGTGTCGGTGCAAGATAGGTGCATACCATAGGCTCAGAAATCATATTAGACGCACTCGATGGTACCACTAGTTGATGAGGCTCAAGTGGAAGCTCATTTTGGTCCTGTCGAACATAGTGCTAATCTTGATGCAAGATAGGTGCACGGTTCGCGTCGAATGTACCATAGGCTCAGAAATCATTTTGGACGCACCCGATGAAACTCCTAGGTGACGTGGGTCATGTGGAATCTCACTTCTTTCTCTTTGGAGATAGTGTTAGTGTCGGTGCAAGATAGGTATACGGTTTTTGCGTAAACGTACTCATCGGCTCGTAAATCATTTTCGACGAACCCTCCGGGACTCCTAGGTGACGAGTCTCAAGTGAAACCTTGTTTTGGTCTGTTTGGAGATAGTGCTAATCCTGACGCAAGATAGGTGCGCGGTTTGTGTCGAATGTACCATAGGCTCGGACATCATTTTGGATGCACCCGATGGAACTCCTAAGTGACAAGGGTCATGTGGAATCTCTCTTCTTTCCGTTCGGAGACAGTGTTAGTGTCGGTGCAAGATAGATGCATGGTTTACACAAGATGTACCGTAGGCTCAGAAATAGTTTTGGATGCACCCGATGGTACCACTAGGAGACGAGGCTCAAGTGGAAGCTCATTTTGGTCCATTTGTAGATAAAGCTAATCTTGACGCAAGATAGGTGCACCATTTGCGTCGAACGTACCATAGGCTCGGAAATCGTTTTGCACACTCCTGAAGGAACTCCTAGATGACATGGGTCATTTGGAATCTCACTTCTTTTTGTTTGGACACAGTGTTAGCGTTAGTGCAAGATAGGTGCATGGTTCGCGCTAGTCATACTATATGCTCAGAAATCATTTTGGACGCACTCGATGGTACCACTAGTTGATGAGGATGAAGTGGAAGCTCGTTTCGGTCCATTTGTAGATAAAGCTAATCTTGACGCAAGATAGGTGCACCGTTTGAGTCGAACGTACCATAGGCTCGGAAATCATTTTGCACACTCCTGAAGGAACTCCTAGATGGCATGGGTCATTTGGAATCTCACTTCTTTCTGTTTGGAGACAGTGTTAGCGTCAGTGCAAGATAGGTGCATGTTTTGCGCTAGTCATACCATAGGCTCTGAAATCATTTTGGACGCACTCGATGGTACCACTAGTTGACGAGGCTCAAGTGGAAGCTCGTTTCGGTCCTGTCGAACATAGTGCTAATCTTGACGCAAGATAGGTGCACGGTTCGCGTCGAACATACCATAGACTCATTGGACGCACCCGATGAAACTCCTAGTTGACGTGGGTCATGTGGAATCTCACTTCTTTCTCTTTGGAGATAGTGTTAGTGTCGGTGCAAGATAGGCGCACGGTTTGCGCCAAACGTACCATCGGCTCAGAAATCATTTTCGACGAACCCTCTGGGACTCCTAGGTGACGAGTCTCAAGTGAAACCTTGTTTTGGTCTGTTTGGAGATAGTGCTAATCCTGACGCAAGATAGGTGCGCGGTTTGTGTCGAATGTACCATAGGCTCGGACATCATTTTGGATGCACCCGATGGAACTCCTAAGTGACAAGGGTCATGTGGAATCTCTCTTCTTTCCGTTCGGAGACAGTGTTAGTGTCGGTGCAAGATAGATGCATGGTTTACACAAGATGTACCGTAGGCTCAGAAATAGTTTTGGATGCACCCGATGGTACCACTAGGAGACGAGGCTCAAGTGGAAGCTCGTTTTGGTCCATTTGTAGATAAAGCTAATCTTGACGTAAGATAGGTGCACCGTTTGCGTCGAACGTACCATAGGCTCGGAAATCGTTTTGCACACTCCTGAAGGAACTCCTAGATGACATGGGTCATTTGGAATCTCACTTCTTTTTGTTTGGACACAGTGTTAGCGTCAGTGCAAGATAGGTGCATGGTTCGCGCTAGTCATACTATAGGCTCAGAAATCATTTTGGATGCACTCGATGGTACCACTAGTTGACGAGGCTCAAGTGGAAGCTTGTTTTGGTCCATTTGTAGATAAAGCTAATCTTGACGCAAGATAGGTGCACCATTTGCGTTGAACATACCATAGGCTCAAAAATCGTTTTGCACACTCCTGAAGGAAGTCCTAGATGACATGGGTCATTTGGAATCTCACTTCTTTCTGTTTGGAGACAGTGTTAGCGTCAGTGCAAGATAGGTGCATGGTTTGCGCTAGTCATACCATAGGCTCAGAAATCATTTTGGACGCACTCGATGGTACCACTAGTTGACGAGGCTCAAGTGGAAGCTCATTTCGGTCCTGTCGAAATAGTGCTAATCTCGACGCAAGATAGGTGCACGGTTCACGTCGAACAGACCATAGACTCATTGGACGCACCCAATGAAACTCCTAGTTGACGTGGGTCATGTGGAATCTCACTTCTTTCTCTTTGGAGATAGTGTTAGTGTCGGTGCAAGATAGGTGCACGGTTTGCGCAAAACGAGCCATCGGCTCAGAAATCATTTTGGACGCACCCTCTGGGACTCCTAGGTGACGAAGCTCAAGGGAAAGCTCATTTCGGTCTGTTTGGAGATAGTGCTAATCTTGACGCAAGATAGGTGCATGGTTTGCGCTAGACGTACCATAGGCTCAAAAATCGTTTTGGACGCACCCGATGGTACCACGAGGTGACAAGGCTCAAGTGGAAGCTCGTTTCGGTCCTTTCGGAGATAGTGCTAATCTTGACGCAAGATAGGTGCAAGGTTTGCATCGAACGTGCCATAGGCTCGAAAATCATTTTGGACGCACATGATGGAACACCGACGTGATATGGGTCATGTGGGATCTCACTTCATTGTCTTTGGAGACAGTGTTAGTGTTAATGCAAGAGAGGTGCACGATTTGCGTCAAACGTACCATCGGCTCAGAGAATCTTTTTGGATACACCTGATATTACTCCTAGGTGACGAGTCTCAAGTGAAAGCTGGTTTTGGTCCATTGGGAGATAGTGCTAATCTTGACGCAAGATAGGTGCGTGGTTTGCATCGAACGTACCATAGGCTCGGCCATCATTTTGGACGCACCTCATGGAACTCCTAGGTGACAAGGGTTGTGTGGAATCTCAATTCTTTCCGTTTGGAGACAGTGTTAGTGTCGGTGCAAGATAGGTCCATGGTTTACGCTAGACATACCATAGGCTCAGAAATCATTTTGGACGAACCCGATGGTACCACTAGGAGACAATGCTCAAGTGGAAGCTCGTTTTGGTCCGTTTGGAGATAAAGCTAATCTTGACGCAAGATTGGTGCACTGTTTGCGTCAAACGTAACATAGGTCGGAAATCATTTTGGACACACCCGATGGAACTCCTAGGTGACGTGGGTCATTTGGAATCTTGCTTCTTTCCATTTGGAGACAGGGTTAGTGTCGGTGCAAGATAGGTGCATACCATAGCCTCAGAAATCATATTAGACGCACTCGATGGTACCACTAGTTGATGAGGCTCAAGTGGAAGCTCATTTCGGTCCTATCGAACATAGTGCTAATCTTGATGCAAGATAGGTGCACGGTTCGCGTCGAATGTACCAAAGGCTCGGAAATCGTTTTGGACGCACCCGATGAAACTCCTAGGTGACGTGGGTCATGTGGAATCTCACTTCTTTCTCTTTGGAAATAGTGTTAGTGTCGGTGCAAGATAGGCGCACGGTTTGCGCCAAACGTACCATCGGCTCAGAAATCATTTTGGACGAACCCTCTAGGACTCCTAGGTGACGAGTCTCAAGTGAAACCTTGTTTTGGTCCGTTTGGAGATAGTGCTAATCCTGACGCAAGATAGGTGCGCGGTTTGTGTCGAATGTACCATAGGCTCGGACATCATTTTGGATGCACCCGATCGAACTCCTAGGTGACAAGGGTCATGTGGAATCTCTCTTCTTTCCGTTCGGAGACAGTGTTAGTGTCGGTGCAAGATAGATGCATGGTTTACACAAGACGTACTATAGGCTCAGAAATAGTTTTGGATGCACCCGATGGTACCACTAGGAGACGAGGCTCAAGTGGAAGCTTGTTTTGGTCCATTTGTAGATAAAGCTAATCTTGACGCAAGATAGGTGCACCATTTGCGTCGAACGTACCATAGGCTCGGAAATCGTTTTGCACACTCCTGAAGGAACTCCTAGATGACATGGGTCATTTGGAATCTCACTTCTTTTTGTTTGGACACAGTGTTAGCGTCAGTGCAAGATAGGTGCATGGTTCGCGCTAGTCATACTATAGGCTCAGAAATCATTTTGGATGCACTCGATGGTACCACTAGTTGACGAGGCTCAAGTGGAAGCTCGTTTTGGTCCATTTGTAGATAAAGCTAATCTTGACGTAAGATAGGTGCACCGTTTGCGTCGAACGTATCATAGGCTCAGAAATCGTTTTGCACACTCCTGAAGGAACTCCTAGATGACATGGGTCATTTGGAATCTCACTTCTTTTTGTTTGGACACAGTGTTAGCGTCAGTGCAAGATAGGTGCATGGTTCGCGCTAGTCATACTATAGGCTCAGAAATCATTTTGGATGCACTCGATGGTACCACTAGTTGACGAGGCTCAAGTGGAAGCTCGTTTTGGTCCATTTGTAGATAAAGCTAATCTTGACGTAAGATAGGTGCACCGTTTGCGTCGAACGTACCATAGGCTCGGAAATTGTTTTGCACACTCCTGAAGGAACTCCTAGATGGCATGGGTCATTTGGAATCTCACTTCTTTCTGTTTGGAGACAGTGTTAGCGTCAGTGCAAGATAGGTGCATGGTTTGCGCTAGTCATACCATAGGCTCTGAAATCATTTTGGACGCACTCGATGGTACCACTAGTTGACGAGGCTCAAGTGGAAGCTCATTTCGGTCCTGTCGAACATAGTGCTAATCTTGATGCAAGATAGGTGCACGGTTCGTGTCGAACATACCATAGACACATTGGAGGCACCCGATGAAACTCCTAGTTGACGTGGGTCATGTGGAATCTCACTTCTTTCTCTTTGGAGATAGTGTTAGTGTCGATGCAAGATAGGTGCACTTGTGCAAAACGTGCCATCGGCTCAGAAATCATTTTGGAAGCACCCTCTGGGACTCCTAGGTGACAAGGCTCAAGTGAAAGCTTATTTCGGTCTGTTTGGAGATAGTGCTAATCTTGACGCAAGATAGGTGCATGGTTTGCGCCAGACGTACCATAGGCTCAAAAATCATTTTGGACGCACTCGATGGTACCACGAGGAGACAAGAATCAAGAGGAAGCTCGTTTCGGTCCTTCGGTCATAGTGCTAATCTTGACGCAAGATAGGTGCAAGGTTTGCATCGAACGTACCATAGGCTCAAAAATCATTTTGGACGCACCTGATGGAACACCGAGGTGACATGGGTCATGTGGGATCTCACTTCTTTCACTTTGGAGACAGTGTTAGTGTTAATGCAAGATAGGTGCACGGTTTGCGCCAAACGTATCATCGTCTCAGAAAATCTTTTTGGATACACCTGATATTACTCCTAGGTGATGAGTCTCAAGTGAAAGCTGGTTTCGGTCCATTTGGAGATAGTGCTAATCTTGATGCAAGATAGGTGCGTGGTTTGCATCGAACGTACCATAGGCTCGGACATCATTTTGGACGCACCCGATGGAACTCCTAGGTGACATGGGTCATTTGGAATCTTGCTTCTTTCCACTTGGAGACAGGGTTAGTGTCGGTGCAAGATAGGTGCATGGTTTGCGCTAGACAAAACATAGGCTCAGAAATCATATTAGACGCACTAGATGGTACCACTAGTTGATGAGGCTCAAGTGGAAGCTCATTTTGGTCCTGTCGAAAATAGTGCTAATCTTGATGCAAGATAGGTGCACGGTTCGCATCGAACGTACCATAGGCTCGAAAATCATTTTGGACGCACCCGATGAAACTCCTAGGTAACGTGGGTCATGTGGAATCTCACTTCTTTCTCTTTGGAGATAGTGTTAGTGTCGGTGCAAGATAGGCACACGGTTTGCGCCAAACGTACCATCGGCTCAGAAATCATTTTGGACGAACCCTCTGGGACTCCTAGGTGACGAGTCTCAAGTGAAACCTCATTTCGGTACGTTTGGAGATAGTGCTAATCTTGACGCAAGATAGGTGCGCAGTTTGCGTCGAATGTACCATAGGCTCGGACATCATTTTGGTTGCACCCGATGGAAACTCCTAGGTGACAAGGGTCGTGTGGAATCTCTCTTCTTTCCGTTTGGAGAAAGTGTTAGTGTCGGTGCAAGATAGGTGCATGGTTTATGCTAGACGAACCGTAGGCTCAGAAATAGTTTTGGATGCACCCGATGGTACCACTAGGAGACGAGGCTCAAGTGGAAGCTTGTTTTGGTCCATTTGTAGATAAAGCTAATCTTGACGCAAGATAGGTGCACCATTTGCGTTGAACATACCATAGGCTCAAAAATCGTTTTGCACACTCCTGAAGGAACTCCTAGATGACATGGGTCATTTGGAATCTCACTTCTTTCTGTTTGGAGACAGTGTTAGCGTCAGTGCAAGATAGGTGCATGGTTTGCGCTAGTCATACCATAGGCTCAGAAATCATTTTTGACGCACTCGATGGTACCACTAGTTGAAGAGGCTCAAGTGGAAGCTCATTTCGGTCCTGTCGAACATAGTGCTAATCTTGACACAAGATAGGTGCACGGTTCACGTCGAATGTACCATAGGCTCGGAAATCGTTTTGGACGCACCTGATGTAACTCCTAGTTGACGTGGGTCATGTGGAATCTCACTTCTTTCTCTTTGGAGAAAGTGTTAGTGTTGGTCCAAGATAGGTGCACGGTTTGAGGCAAAACGTGCCATCGGCTCAGAAATCATTTTGGACGCACCCTCTGGGACTCCTAGGTGACAAGGCCCAAGTGAAAGCTCATTTCGGTCTGTTTGGAGATAGTGCTAATCTTGACGCAAGATAGGTGCATGGTTTGCGCCAGACGTACCATAGGCTCAAAAATCATTTTGGACGCACTCGATGGTACCACCAGGTGACAAGGCTCAAGTGGAAGCTCGTTTCGGTCCTTTCAGATATAGTGCTAATCTTGACGCAAGATAGGTGCAAGGTTTGCATCGAACGTACCATAGGCTCGAAAATCATTTTGGACGCACCTGATGGAACACCGAGGTGACATGGGTCATGTGGGATCTCACTTCTTTCTCTTTGGAGACAGTGTTAGTGTTAATGCAAGATTGGTGCACGGTTTGCGCCAAACGTATCATCGTCTCAGAAAATCTTTTTGGATACACCTGATATTACTCCTAGGAGACGAGTCTCAAGTGAAAGCTGGTTTCGGTCCATTTGGAGATAGTGCTAATCTTGACGCAAGATAGGTGCGTGGTTTGCATCGAACGTACCATAGGCTCGGACATCATTTTGGATGCACCCGTTGGAACTCCTAGGTGACAAGGGTCATTTGGAATCTTGCTTCTTTCCATTTGGAGACAGGGTTAGTGTCGGTGCAAGATAGGTGCATGGTTTGCGCTAGACAAAACATAGGCTCATAAATCATATTAGACGCACTAGATGGTACCACTAGTTGATGAGGCTCAAGTGGAAGCTCATTTTGGTCCTGTTGAAAATAGTGCTAATCTTGATGCAAGATAGGTGCACGGTTCGCATCGAACGTACCATAGGCTCGAAAATCATTTTGGACGCACCCGATGAAACTCCTAGGTAACGTGGGTCATGTGGAATCTCACTTCTTTCTCTTTGGAGATAGTGTTAGTGTCGGTGCAAGATAGGCGCACGGTTAGCACCAAACATACCATCGGCTCAGAAATCATTTTGGACGAACCCTCTGGGACTCCTAGGTGACGAGTCTCAAGTGAAACCTCATTTCGGTACGTTTGGAGATAGTGCTAATCTTGACGCAAGATAGGTGCGTGGTTTGCATCGAACGTACCATAGTCTCGGACATCATTTTGGACGCACCCGATGGAACTCCTAGGTGACAAGGGTCGTGTGTAATCTCACTTCTTTCCATTTGGAGACATTGTTAGTGTTGGTCCAAGATAGAAGCATGGTTTACGCTAGACATACCGTAGGCTCAGAAATCATTTTAGACACACCCGATGGTACCACTAGGAGACGATGCTCATGTGGATGCTCGTTTTGGTCCGTTTGGAGATAAAGCTAATCTTGACGCAAGATAGGTGCACTGTTTGCGTCAAACGTAACATAGGCTCGGAAAACATTTTGGACACACCCGATGGAACTCCTAGGTGAGTGGGTCATTTGGAATCTTGCTTCTTTCCATTTGGAGACAGGGTTAGTGTCGGGGCAAGATATGTGCATACCATAGGCTCAGAAATCATATTAGACGCACTCGATGGTACCACTAGTTGATGAGGCTCAAGTGGAAGCTCATTTCGGTCCTGTCAAACATAGTGCTAATCTTGATGCAAGATAGGTGCACGGTTCGCGTCGAATATACCATAGGCTCAGAAATCATTTTGGACGCACCCGATGAAACTCCTAGGTGACGTGGGTCTTGTGGAATCTCACTTCTTTCTCTTTGGAGATAGTGTTAGTGTCGGTGCAAGATAGGCGCACGGTTTGCGCCAAATGTACCATCGGCTCAGAAATCATTTTGGACGAACCCTCTGGGACTCCTAGGTGACGAGTCTCAAGTGAAACCTCGTTTTGGTCCGTTTGGAGATAGTGCTAATCCTGACGCAAGATAGGTGCGCGGTTTGCGTCGAATGTACCATAGGCTCGGACATCATTTTGGATGCACCCGATGGAACTCCTAGGTGACAAGGGTCGTGTGGAATCTCTATTCTTTCCGTTTGGAGACAGTGTTAGTGTCGGTGCAAGATAGCTTCATGGTTTACGTAAGACGTACCGTAGGCTCAGAAATAGTTTTGGATGCACCCGATGGTACCACTAGGAGACGAGGCTCAAGTGGAAGCTCGTTTTGGTCCATTTGTAGATAAAGCTAATCTTGACGCAAGATAGGTGCACCATTTGCGTCAAACATACCATAGGCTCAGAAATCGTTTTGCACACTCCTGAAGGAACTAATAGACATGGGTCATTTGGAATCTCACTTCTTTCTGTTTTGAGACAGTGTTAGCGTTAGTGCAAGATAGGTGCATGGTTTAAGCTAGTCATACCATAGGCTCAGAAATCATTTTGGACGCACTCGATGGTACCACTAGTTGATGAGGCTCAAGTGGAAGCTCGTTTCGGTCCTGTGGAACATAGTGCTAATCATGACGCAAGATTGGTGTACGGTTCGCGTCGAGCATACCATAGGCTCGAAAATCATTTTGGACGCATCTGATGGAACACCGAGGTGACATGGGTCATGTGGGATCTCACTTCTTTCTCTTTGGAGATAGTGCTAGTGTTAATGCAAGATAGGTGCATGGTTCGCGCCAAACGTATCATCGGCTCAGAAAATCTTTTTGGATACACCTGATATTACTCCTAGGTGTGAGTCTCAAGTGAAAGCTGGTTTTGGTCCGTTTGGAGATTGTGCTAATCTTGACGCAAGATAGGTGCGTGGTTTGCATCGAACGTACCATAGGCTCAGACATTATTTTGGACGCACCGGATGGAACTCCTTGGTGACAAGGGTCGTGTGTAATCTCACTTCTTTCTGTTTGGAGACAGTGTTAGTGTCGGTGCAGGATAGGTACATGGTTTACGCTAGACGTACCGTAGACGATGGTACCACTAGGAGACGATGCTCAAGTGAAAGCTCATTTTGGTCCATTTGGAGATAAAGCTAATCTTGACGCAAGATAGATGCACTATTTGCGTCAAACGTAACATAGGTCGGAAATCACTTTGGACACACCCGATGGAACTCCTAGGTGACGTGGGTCATTTGGAATCTTGCTTCTTTCCATTTGGAGACAGGGTTAGTGTCGGTGCAAGATAGGTGCATGGTTTGCGCTAGACAAACCATAGGCTCAGAAATCATATTAGACGCACTCGATGGTACCACTAATTGATGAGGCTCAAGTGGAAGCTCATTTTGGTCCTGTCGAACATAGTGCTAATCTTGATGCAAGATAGGTGCACGGTTCGCGTCGAACGTACCATAGGCTCAGAAATCGTTTTGGACGCACCCGATGAAACTCCTAGGTGACGTGGGTCATGTGGAATCTCACTTCTTTCTCTTTGGAGATAGTGTTAGTGTCGGTGCAAGAAAGGCGCACGGTTTGCGCCAAAGGTACCATCGGCTTAGAAATCATTTTGGATGAACCCTCTGGGACTCCTAGGTGACGAGTCTCAAGTGAAACCTCGTTTCGGTCCGTTTGGAGATAGTGCTAATCTTGACGCAGGATAGGTGCACGGTTTGCGTCGAATGTACCATCGGCTCGGACATCATTTTGGATGCACCTGATATTACTCCTAGTTGACGAGTCTCAAGTGAAAGCTTGTTTCGGTCCATTTGGAGATAGTGCTAATCTTGACGCAAGATAGGTGCGTGGTTTGCATCGAACGTACCATAGGCTCGGACATCATTTTGAATGCACCCGATGGAACTCCTAGGTGACAAGGGTCGTGTGGAATCTCTCTTCTTTCCGTTTGGAGACGGTGTTAGTGTCGGTGCAAGATAGGTGCATGGTTTACGCAAGACGTACCATAGGCTCAGATATAGTTTTGGATGCACCCGATGGTACCACTAGGAGACGAGGCTCAAGTGGAAGCTCGTTTTGGTCCATTTGTAGATAAAGCTAATCTTGACGCAAGATTGGTGCTCAATTTGCGTCGAACGTACCATAGGCTCAGAAATCGTTTTGCACACTCCTGAAGGAACTCCTAGATGACATGGGTCATTTGGAATCTCACTTCTTCCTGTTTGGAGACAGTGTTAGCGTCAGTTTAAGATAGGTGCATGGTTTGCGCTAGTCATACCATAGGCTCAGAAATCATTTTGGACGCACTCGATGGTACCACTAGTTGACAAGGCTCAAGTGGAAGCTCGTTTCGGTCCTGTCAAACACAGTGCTAATCTTGACACAAGATAGGAGCACGGTTCGCGTCGAACATACCATAGCCTCAGAAATCATTTTGGACGCACCCGATGAAACTCCTAGTTGACGTGGGTCATGTGGAATCTCACGTCTTTCTCTTTGGAGATAGTGTTAGTGTCGGTGCAAGATAGGTGCACGGTTTGCACAAAACATGCCATTGGCTCAGAAATCATTTTGGACGCACCCTCTGGGACTCCTAAGTGACGAGGCTCAAGTGAAAGCTCATTGCGGTCTGTTTGGAGATAGTGCTAATCTTGAAGCAAGATAGGTGCATGGTTTGCGCTAGACGTACCATAGGCTCAAAAATCATTTGGGACGCACTCGATGGTACCACGAGGTGACAAGGCTCAAGTGGAAGCTCGTTTTGGTCCTTTCGGACATAGTGCTAATCTTGACACAAGATAGGTGCACGGTTCACGTCGAACATACCATAGGCTCAAAAATCATTTTGGACGCACCTAATGGAACACCGAGGTGACATGGGTCATGTGAGATCTCACCTCTCTCTTTGGAGACAGTGTTAGTGTTAATGCAAGATAGGTGCACGGTTTGCGCCAAACGTATCATCGGCTCAGAAAATCTTTTTGGATACACCTGATATTACTCCTAGGTGTGAGTCTCAAGTGAAAGCTGGTTTCGGTCCGTTTGGAGATAGTGCTAATCTTGACGCAAGATAGCTGCGTGGTTTGCATCGAACGTACCATAGGCTCGGACATTATTTTGGACGCACCCGATGGAACTCCTAGGTGACAAGGGTCGTGTGTAATCTCACTTCTTTCTGTTTGGAGATAGTGTTAGTGTCGGTGCAGGATAGGTCCATGGTTTACGCTAGACGTACCGTAGACTCAGAAATCGTTTTGGACGCATCCGATGGTACCACTAGGAGACGATGCTCAAGTGGAAGCTCATTTTGGTCCATTTGGAGATAAAGCTAATCTTGACGCAAGATAGGTGCACTATTTGTGTCAAACGTAACATAGGTCAGAAATCACTTTGGACACACCTGATGGAACTCCTAGGTGACGTGGGTCATTTGTAATCTTGCTTCTTTCCATTTGGATACAGGGTTAGTGTCGGTGCAAGATAGGTGCATGGTTTGCGCTAGACAAACCATAGGCTCAGAAATCATATTAGACGCACTCGATGGTACCACTAATTGATGAGACTCAAGTGGAAGCTCATTTCGGTCCTATCGAACATAGTGCTAATCTTGATGCAAGATAGGTGCACAGTTCGCGTCAAACGTACCATAGGCTCAGAAATTGTTTTGGACGCACCCGATGAAACTCCTAGGTGACGTGGGTCATGTGGAATCTCACTTCTTTCTCTTTGGAGATGGTGTTAGTGTCGGTGCAAGATAGGTGCACGGTTTGCACCAAACGTACCATCGGCTCAGAAATCATTTTGGACGAACCCTCTGGGACTCCTGGGTGACGAGTCTCAAGTGAAACCTCGTTTCGGTCCGTTTGGAGATAGTGCTAATCTTGATGGAAGATAGGTGCGCGGTTTATGTTTAATGTACCATAGGCTCGGACATCATTTTGGATGCACCCGATGGAACTCCTAGGTGACAAGGGTCGTGTGGAATCTCTCTTCTTTCCGTTTGGAGACAGTGTTAGTGTATGTGCAAATAGGTGCATGGTTTACGCTAGATGTACCGTAGGCTCAGAAATAGTTTTGGATGCACCCGATGGTATCACTAGGAGACGAGGCTCAAGTGGAAGCTCATTTTGGTCCATTTGTAGATAAAGCTAATCTTGACGCAAGATAGGTGCACCATTTGCGTCGAACGTACCATAGGCTCAGAAATCGTTTTGCACACTCCAGAAGGAACTCCTAGATGACATGGGTCATTTGGAATCTCACTTCTTTCTATTTGGAGACAGTGTTAGCGTCGGTGCAAGATAGGTGCATGGTTTGCGCTAGTCATACCATAGGCTCAGAAATTATTTTGGACACACTCGATGGTACCACTAGTTGACGAGGCTGAAGTGGAAGCTCGTTTCGGTCATGTCGAACATAGTGCTAATCTTGACGCAAGATAGGTGCACGGTTCGCGTCGAACATACCATAGACTCAGAAATCATTTTGGACGCACCCGATGAAACTCCTAGTTGACGTGGATCATGTGGAATCTCACCTCTTTCTCTTTCGAGACAGTGTTAGTGTCGGTGCATGATAGGTGCACGGTTTGCGCAAAACATGCCATCGGCTAAGAAATCATTTTGGACACACCCTCTGGGACTCCTAGGTGACGAGGCTCAAGTGAAAGCTCATTTTGGTCTGTTTGGAGATAGTGCTAATCTTGACGCAAGATAGGTGCATGGTTTGCGCTAGACGTACCATAGGCTCAAAAATCATTTTGGATGCACTCGATGGTACTTCTAGGTGACAATGCTCAAGTGGAAGCTCGTTTTGGTCCTTTCGGACATAGTGCTAATCTTGACACAAGATAGGTGCAAGGTTTGCATCGAACGTACCATAGGCTCAAAAATCATTTTGGACGCTCCTGATGGAACACCGAGGTGACATGGGTCATGTGGGATCTCACTTCATTCTCTTTAGAGATAGTGTCAGTGTTAATGCAAGATAGCTGCACTGTTTTCGCCAAACGTACCATCGGCTCAGAGAATCTTTTTGGATGCACCTGATATTACTCCTAGGTGATGAGTCTCAAGTGAAAGCTGGTTTCGGTCCGTTTGGAGATAGTGCTAATCTTGACGCAAGATAGGTGAGTGGTTTGCATCGAACGTACCATAGGCTCGAACATCATTTTGGACGCACCCGATGGAACTCCTAGGTGACAAGGGTCGTGTGTAATCTCACTTCTTTCTGCTTGGAGACAATGTTAGTGTCGGTGCAAGATAGGAGCATGGTTTACGCTAGACGTCGTAGGCTCAGAAATCATCTTAGACACACCCAATTGTACCACTAGGAGACGATGCTCGAGTGGAAGCTCCTTTTGGTCCGTTTGGAGATAAAGCTAATCTTGACGCAAGATAGGTGCCTTTATTTGCGCGCCAAACATAACATAGGCTCGGAAATCATTTTGGACACACCGATGGAACTCCTAGGTGACGTGGGTCATTTGGAATCTTGCTTCTTTCCATTTGGAGACAGGGGTTAGTGTCGGTGCAAGATAGGTGCATGGTTTTGCGCTAGACAAACCATAGGCTCGAAAATCATATTGGGACTTTTCGATGGTACGACTAGTTGATGAGGCACAAATGGATGCTCATTTCGGTCCTGTCGAACATAGTGCTAATCTTGATGCAAGATAGGTACACAGTTCGCGTCGAACGTACCATAGGCTCAGAAATTGTTTTGGACGCACCCGATGAAACTCCTAGGTGACGTGGGTCATGTGGAATCTCACTTCTTTCTCTTTGGAGATGGTGTTAGTGTCGGTGCAAGATAGGTGCACGGTTTGCACCAAACGTACCATCGGCTTAGAAATCATTTTGGACGAACCCTCTGGGACTCCTGGGTGACGAGTCTCAAGTGAAACCTCGTTTCGGTCCGTTTGGAGATAGTGCTAATCTTGATGGAAGATAGGTGCGCGGTTTATGTTTAATGTACCATAGGCTCGGACATCATTTTGGATGCACCCGATGGAACTCCTAGGTGACAAGGGTCGTGTGGAATCTCTCTTCTTTCCGTTTGGAGACAGTGTTAGTGTATGTGCAAATAGGTGCATGGTTTACGCTAGATGTACCGTAGGCTCAGAAATAGTTTTGGATGCACCCGATGGTATCACTAGGAGACGAGGCTCAAGTGGAAGCTCGTTTTGGTCCATTTGTAGATAAAGCTAATCTTGACGCAAGATAGGTGCACCATTTGCGTCGAACGTACCATAGGCTCGGAAATCGTTTTGCACACTCCAGAAGGAACTCCAGGATGACATGGGTCATTTGGAATCTCACTTCTTTCTGTTTGGAGACAGTGTTAGCGTCGGTGCAAGATAGGTGCATGGTTTGCGCTAGTCATACCATAGGCTCAGAAATTATTTTGGACACACTCGATGGTACCACTAGTTGACGAGGCTGAAGTGGAAGCTCGTTTCGGTCATGTCGAACATAGTGCTAATCTTGACGCAAGATAGGTGCACGGTTCGCGTCGAACATACCATAGACTCAGAAATCATTTTGGACGCACCCGATGAAACTCCTAGTTGACGTGGATCATGTGGAATCTCACCTCTTTCTCTTTCGAGATAGTGTTAGTGTCGGTGCATGATAGGTGCACGGTTTGCGCAAAACATGCCATCGGCTAAGAAATCATTTTGGACACACCCTCTGGGACTCCTAGGTGACGAGGCTCAAGTGAAAGCTCATTTTGGTCTGTTTGGAGATAGTGCTAATCTTGACGCAAGATAGGTGCATGGTTTGCGCTAGACGTACCATAGGCTCAAAAATCATTTTGGATGCACTCGATGGTACTTCTAGGTGACAATGCTCAAGTGGAAGCTCGTTTTGGTCCTTTCGGACATAGTGCTAATCTTGACACAAGATAGGTGCAAGGTTTGCATCGAACGTACCATAGGCTCAAAAATCATTTTGGACGCTCCTGATGGAACACCGAGGTGACATGGGTCATGTGGGATCTCACTTCATTCTCTTTAGAGACAGTGTTAGTGTTAATGCAAGATAGGTGCATGGTTTGCGCCAAACGTACCATCGGCTCAGAGAATCTTTTTGGATGCACCTGATATTACTCCTAGGTGACGAGTCTCAAGTGAAAGCTGGTTTCGGTCCGTTTGCAGATAGTGCTAATCTTGACGCAAGATAGGTGCGTGGTTTGCATCGAACGTACCATAGGCTCGGACATCATTTTGGACACACCCGATGGAACTCCTAGGTGACAAGGGTCGTGTGTAATCTCACTTCTTTCTGTTTGGAGACAATGTTAGTGTCGGTGCAAGATAGGAGCATGGTTTACGCTAGACGTACCGTAGGCTCAGAAATCATTTTAGACACACCCAATGGTACCACTAGGAGACGATGCTCGAGTGGAAGCTCCTTTTGGTCCGTTTGGAGATAAAGCTAATCTTGACGCAAGATAGGTGCACTGTTTGCGTCAAACGTAACATAGGCTCGGAAATCATTTTGGACACCCGATGGAACTCCTAGGTGACGTGGGTCATTTGGAATTTTGCTTCTCTCCATTTGGAGACAGGGTTAGTGTCGGTGCAAGATAGGTGCATGGTTTGCGCTAGACAAACCATAGGCTCAGAAATCATATTGTACACACTCGATGGTACGACTAGTTGATGAGGCTCAAGTGGATGCTCATTTCGGTCCTGTCGAACATAGTGCTAATCTTGGTGCAAGATAGGTGCACAGTTCGCGTCGAACGTACCATAGGCTCGGAAATAGTTTTGGACACACCCGATGAAACTCCTAGGTGACATGGGTCATGTGGAATCTCACTTCTTTCTCTTTGGAGATTGTGTTAGTGTCGGTGCAAGATAGGTGCACGGTTTGCACCAAACGTACCATCGGCTCAGAAATCATTTTGGACGAACCCTCTGGGACTCCTGGGTGACGAGTCTCAAGTGAAACCTCGTTTCGGTCCGTTTGGAGATAGTGCTAATCTTGAAGCAAGATAGGTGCGCGGTTTATGTTTAATGTACCATAGGCTCGGACATCATTTTGGATGCACCCGATGGAACTCCTAGTTGACAAGGGTCGTGTGGAATCTCTCTTCTTTCCGTTTGGAGACAGTGTTAGTGTCTGTGCAAGATAGGTGCATGGTTTACGCTAGACGTACCGTAGGCTCAGAAATAGTTTTGGATGCACCCGATGGTATCACTAGGAGACGAGGCTCAAGTGGAAGCTCGTTTTGGTCCATTTGTAGATAAAGCTAATCTTGACGCAAGATAGGTGCACCATTTGCGTCGAACGTACCATAGGCTCGGAAATCGTTTTGCACACTCCAGAAGGAACTCCTGGATGACATGGGTCATTTGGAATCTCACTTCTTTCTGTTTGGAGACAGTGTTAGCGTCGGTGCAAGATAGGTGCATGGTTTGCGCTAGTCAAACCATAGGCTCAGAAATCATTTTGGACACACTCGATGGTACCACTAGTTGACGAGGCTGAAGTGGAAGCTCGTTTCGGTCATGTCGAACATAGTGCTAATCTTGACGAAAGATAGGAGCACGGTTCGCGTCGAACATACCATAGACTCGGAAATCATTTTGGACGCACCCGATGAAACTCCTAGTTGACGTGGATCATGTGGAATCTCACTTGTTTCTCTTTCGAGATAGTGTTAGTGTCGGTGCATGATAGGTGCACGGTTTGCGCAAAACATGCCATCGGCTAAGAAATCATTTTGGACACACCCTCTGGGACTCCTAGGTGACGAGGCTCAAGTGAAAGCTCATTTTGGTCTGTTTGGAGATAGTGCTAATCTTAACGCAAGATAGGTGCATGGTTTGCGCTAGACGTACCATGGGCTCAAAAATCATTTTGGATGCACTCGATGGTACTTCTAGGTGACAATGCTCAAGTGGAAGCTCGTTTTGGTCCTTTCGGACATAGTGCTAATCTTGACACAAGATAGGTGCAAGGTTTGCATCGAACGTACCATAGGCTCAAAAATCATTTTGGACGCTCCTGATGGAACACCGAGGTGACATGGGTCATGTGGGATCTCACTTCATTCTCTTTAGAGACAGTGTTAGTGTTAATGCAAGATAGGTGCACGGTTTGCGCCAAACGTACCATCGGCTCAGAGAATCTTTTTGGATGCACCTGATATTACTCCTAGGTGACGAGTCTCAAGTGAAAGCTGGTTTCGGTCCGTTTGGAGATAGTGCTAATCTTGACGCAAGATAGGTGCGTGGTTTGCATCGAACGTACCATAGGCTCGGACATCATTTTGGACACACCCGATGGAACTCCTAGGTGACAAGGGTCGTGTGTAATCTCACTTCTTTCTATTTGGAGACAATGTTAGTGTCGGTGCAAGATAGGAGCATGGTTTACGCTAGACGTACCGTAGGCTCATAAATCATTTTAGACACACCCAATGGTACCACTAGGAGATGATGCTCGAGTGGAAGCTCCTTTTGGTCCGTTTGGAGATAAAGCTAATCTTGACGCAAGATAGGTGCACTGTTTGCGTCAAACGTAACATAGGCTCGGAAATCATTTTGGACACCCGATGGAACTCCTAGGTGACGTGGGTCATTTGGAATTTTGCTTCTCTCCATTTGGAGACAGGGTTAGTGTCGGTGCAAGATAGGTGCATGGTTTGCGCTAGACAAACCATAGGCTCAGAAATCATATTGTACACACTCGATGGTACGACTAGTTGATGAGGCTCAAGTGGATGCTCATTTCGGTCCTGTCGAACATAGTGCTAATCTTGGTGCAAGATAGGTGCACAGTTCGCGTCGAACGTACCATAGGCTCGGAAATAGTTTTGGACACACCCGATGAAACTCCTAGGTGACGTGGGTCATGTGGAATCTCACTTCTTTCTCTTTGGAGATTGTGTTAGTGTCGGTGCAAGATAGGTGCACGGTTTGCACCAAACGTACCATCGGTTCAGAAATCATTTTGGACGAACCCTCTAGGACTCCTAGATGACGAGTCTCAAGTGAAACCTCGTTTCGGTCCGTTTGGAGATAGTCCTAATCTTGACGCAAGATAGGTGCGTGGTTTGCGTCGAATGTACCATAGGCTCGGACATCATTTTGGATGCACCCGATGGAACTCCTAGTTGACAAGGGTCGTGTGGAATCTCTCTTCTTTCCGTTTGGAGACAGTGTTAGTGTCTGTGCAAGATAGGTGCATGGTTTACGCTAGACGTACCGTAGGCTCAGAAATAGTTTTGGATGCACCCGATGGTATCACTAGGAGACGAGGCTCAAGTGGAAGCTCGTTTTGGTCCATTTGTAGATAAAGCTAATCTTGACGCAAGATAGGTGCACCATTTGCGTCGAACGTACCATAGGCTCGGAAATCGTTTTGCACACTCCAGAAGGAACTCCTGGATGACATGGGTCATTTGGAATCTCACTTCTTTCTGTTTGGAGACAGTGTTAGCGTCGGTGCAAGATAGGTGCATGGTTTGCGCTAGTCATACCATAGGCTCAGAAATCATTTTGGACACACTCGATGGTACCACTAGTTGACGAGGCTGAAGTGGAAGCTCGTTTCGGTCATGTCGAACATAGTGCTAATCTTGACGCAAGATAGGTGCACGGTTCGCGTCGAACATACCAAAGACTCGGAAATCATTTTGGACGCACCCGATGAAACTCCTAGTTGACGTGGATCATGTGGAATCTCACTTGTTTCTCTTTCGAGATAGTGTTAGTGTCGGTGCATGATAGGTGCACGGTTTGCGCAAAACATGCCATCGGCTAAGAAATCATTTTGGACACACCCTCTGGGACTCCTAGGTGACGAGGCTCAAGTGAAAGCTCATTTTGGTCTATTTGGAGATAGTGCTAATCTTGACGCAAGATAGGTGCATGGTTTGCGCTAGACGTACCATAGGCTCAAAAATCATTTTGGATGCACTCGATGGTACTTCTAGGTGACAATGCTCAAGTGGAAGCTCGTTTTGGTCCTTTCGGACATAGTGCTAATCTTGACACAAGATAGGTGCAAGGTTTGCATCGAACGTACCATAGGCTCAAAAATCATTTTGGACGCTCCTGATGGAACACCGAGGTGACATGGGTCATGTGGGATCTCACTTCATTCTCTTTAGAGACAGTGTTAGTGTTAATGCAAGATAGGTGCACGGTTTGTGCCAAACGTACCATCGGCTCAGAGAATCTTTTTGGATGCACCTCATATTACTCCTAGGTGACGAGTCTCAAGTGAAAGCTGGTTTCGGTCCGTTTGGAGATAGTGCTAATCTTGACGCAAGATAGGTGCGTGGTTTGCATCGAACGTACCATAGGCTCGGACATCATTTTGGACGCACCCGATGGAACTCCTAGGTGACAAGGGTCGTGTGTAATCTCACTTCTTTCTATTTGGAGACAATGTTAGTGTCGGTGCAAGATAGGAGCATGGTTTACGCTAGACGTACCGTAGGCTCATAAATCATTTTAGACACACCCAATGGTACCACTAGGAGATGATGCTCGAGTGGAAGCTCCTTTTGGTCCGTTTGGAGATAAAGCTAATCTTGACGCAAGATAGGTGCACTGTTTGCGTCAAACGTAACATAGGCTCGGAAATCATTTTGGACACACCTGATGGAACTCCTAGGTGACATGGGTCATTTGTAATCTTGCTTCTTTCTATTTGGAGACAGGGTTAGTGTCGGTGCAAGATAGGTGCATGGTTTGCGCTAGACAAACCATAGGCTCAGAAATCATATTGTACACACTCGATGGTACGACTAGTTGATGAGGCTCAAGTGGATGCTCATTTCGGTCCTGTCGAACATAGTGCTAATCTTGATGCAAGATCGGTGCACAGTTCGCGTCGAACGTACCATAGGCTCGGAAATAGTTTTGGACAGACCCGCTGAAACTCCTAGGTGACGTGGGTCATGTGGAATCTCACTTCTTTCTCTTTGGAGATAGTGTTAGTGTCGGTGCAAGATAGGCGCACGGTTTGCACCAAACATACCATCGGCTCAGAAATCATTTTGGACGAACCCTCTAGGACTCCTAGATGACGAGTCTCAAGTGAAACCTCATTTCGGTCCGTTTGGAGATAGTGCTAATCTTGACGTAAGATAGGTGCGCGGTTTGCGTCGAATGTACCATAGGCTCAGACATCATTTTGGATGCACCCGATGGAACTCCTAGGTGACAAGGGTCGTGTGGAATCTCTCTTCTTTCCGTTTGGAGACAGTGTTAGTGTCTGTGCAAGATAGGTGCATGGTTTACGCTAGACGTACCGTAGGCTCAGAAATAGTTTTGGATGCACCCGATGGTATCACTAGGAGACGAGGCTCAAGTGGAAGCTCATTTTGTTCCATTTGTAGATAAAGCTAATCTTGACGCAAGATAGGTGCACCATTTGCGTCGAACGTACCATAGGCTCGGAAATCGTTTTGCACACTCCAGAAGGAACTCCTAGATGACATGGGTCATTTGGAATCTCACTTCTTTCTGTTTGGAGACAGTGTTAGCGTCGGTGCAAGATAGGTACATGGTTTGCGCTAGTCATACCATAGGCTCAGAAATCATTTTGGACACACTCGATGGTACCACTAGTTGACGAGGCTGAAGTGGAAGCTCGTTTCGGTCATGTCGAACATAGTGCTAATCTTGACGCAAGATAGGTGCACGGTTCGCGTCGAACATACCATAGACTCAGAAATCATTTTGGACACACCCGATGAAACTCCTAGTTGACATGGATCATGTGGAATCTCACTTGTTTCTCTTTCGAGATAGTGTTAGTGTCGGTGCATGCTAGGTGCACGGTTTGCGCAAAACATGCCATCGGCTAAGAAATCATTTTGGACACACCCTCTGGGACTCCTAGGTGACGAGGCTCAAGTGAAAGCTCATTTTGGTCTATTTGGAGATAGTGCTAATCTTGACGCAAGATAGGTGCATGGTTTGCGCTAGACGTACCATAGGCTCAAAAATCATTTTGGATGCACTCGATGGTACTTCTAGGTGACAATGCTCAAGTGGAAGCTCGTTTTGGTCCTTTCGGACATAGTGCTAATCTTGACACAAGATAGGTGCAAGTTTTGCATCGAACGTACCATAGGCTCAAAAATCATTTTGGACGCTCCTGATGGAACACCGAGGTGACATGGGTCATGTGGGATCTCACTTCATTCTCTTTAGAGACAGTGTTAGTGTTAATGCAAGATAGGTGCACGGTTTGTGCCAAACGTACCATCGGCTCAGAGAATCTTTTTGGATGCACCTCATATTACTCCTAGGTGACGAGTCTCAAGTGAAAGCTGGTTTCGGTCCGTTTGGAGATAGTGCTAATCTTGACGCAAGATAGGTGCGTGGTTTGCATCGAACGTACCATAGGCTCGGACATCATTTTGGACGCACCCGATGGAACTCCTAGGTGACAAGGGTCGTGTGTAATCTCACTTCTTTCTGTTTGGAGACAATGTTAGTGTCGGTGCAAGATAGGAGCATGGTTTACGCTAGACGTACCGTAGGCTCAGAAATCATTTTAGACACACCCAATGGTACCACTAGGAGACGATGCTCGAGTGGAAGCTCCTTTTGGTCCGTTTGGAGATAAAGCTAATCTTGACGCAAGATAGGTGCACTGTTTGCGTCAAACGTAACATAGGCTCGGAAATCATTTTGGACACACCTGATGGAACTCCTAGGTGACATGGGTCATTTGTAATCTTGCTTCTTTCTATTTGGAGACAGGGTTAGTGTCGGTGCAAGATAGGTGCATGGTTTGCGCTAGACAAACCATAGGCTCAGAAATCATATTGGACGCACTCGATGGTACGACTAGTTGATGAGGCTCAAGTGGATGCTCATTTCGGTCCTGTCGAACATAGTGCTAATCTTGATGCAAGATCGGTGCACAGTTCGCGTCGAACGTACCATAGGCTCGGAAATAGTTTTGGACAGACCCGATGAAACTCCTAGGTGACGTGGGTCATGTGGAATCTCACTTCTTTCTCTTTGGAGATAGTGTTAGTGTCGGTGCAAGATAGGTGCACGGTTTGCACCAAACGTACCATCGGCTCAGAAATCATTTTGGACGAACCCTCTGGGACTCCTAGATGACGAGTCTCAAGTGAAACCTCGTTTCGGTCCGTTTGGAGATAGTGCTAATCTTGACGCAAGATAGGTGCGCGGTTTGCGTCGAATGTACCATAGGCTCGGACATCATTTTGGATGCACCCGATGGAACTCCTAGTTGACAAGGGTCGTGTGGAATCTCTCTTCTATCCGTTTGGAGACAGTGTTAGTGTCGGTGCAAGATAGGTGCATGGTTTATGCTAGACGTACCGTAGGCTCAGAAATAGTTTTGGATGCACCCGATGGTATCACTAGGAGACGAGGCTCAAGTGGAAGCTCGTTTTGGTCCATTTGTAGATAAAGCTAATCTTGACGCAAGATAGGTGCACCATTTGCGTCGAACGTACCATAGGCTCGAAAATCGTTTTGCACACTCCAGAAGGAACTCCTAGATGACATGGGTCATTTGGAATCTCACTTCTTTCTATTTGGAGACAGTGTTAGGATCGGTGCAAGATAGGTGCATGGTGTGCGCTAGTCATTCCATAGGCTCAGAAATCATTTTGGACACACTCGATGGTACCACTAGTTGACGAGGCTGAAGTGGAAGCTCGTTTCGGTCATGTCGAACATAGTGCTAATCTTGACGCAAGATAGGTGCACGGTTCGCGTCGAACATACCATAGACTCAGAAATCATTTTGGACGCACCCGATGAAACTCCTAGTTGACGTGGATCATGTGGAATCTCACTTCTTTCTCTTTCGAGATAGTGTTAGTGTCGGTGCATGATAGGTGCCCGGTTTGCGCAAAACATGCCATCGGCTAAGAAATCATTTTGGACACACCCTCTGGGACTCCTAGGTGACGAGGCTCAAGTGAAAGCTCATTTTGGTCTATTTGGAGATAGTGCTAATCTTGACGCAAGATAGGTGCATGGTTTGCGCTAGACGTACCATAGGCTCAAAAATCATTTTGGATGCACTCGATGGTACTTCTAGGTGACAATGCTCAAGTGGAAGCTCGTTTTGGTCCTTTCGGACATAGTGCTAATCTTGACACAAGATAGGGGCAAGTTTTGCATCGAACGTACCATAGGCTCAAAAATCATTTTGGACGCTCCTGATGGAACACCGAGGTGACATGGGTCATGTGGGATCTCACTTCATTCTCTTTAGAGACAGTGTTAGTGTTAATGCAAGATAGGTGCACGGTTTGCGCCAAACGTACCATCGGCTCAGAGAATCTTTTTGGATGCACCTGATATTACTCCTAGGTGACGAGTCTCAAGTGAAAGCTGGTTTCGGTCCGTTTGGAGATAGTGCTAATCTTGACGCAAGATAGGTGCGCGGTTTGCGTCGAATGTACCATAGGCTCGGACATCATTTTGGATGCACCCGATGGAACTCCTAGTTGACAAGGGTCGTGTGGAATCTCTCTTCTATCCGTTTGGAGACAGTGTTAGTGTCGGTGCAAGATAGTTGCATGGTTTATGCTAGACGTACCGTAGGCTCAGAAATAGTTTTGGATGCACCTGATGGTATCACTAGGAGACGAGGCTCAAGTGGAAGCTCGTTTTGGTCCATTTGTAGATAAAGCTAATCTTGACGCAAGATAGGTGCACCATTTGCGTCGAACGTACCATAGGCTCGAAAATCGTTTTGCACACTCCAGAAGGAACTCCTAGATGACATGGGTCATTTGGAATCTCACTTCTTTCTGTTTGGAGACAGTGTTAGGATCGGTGCAAGATAGGTGCATGGTGTGCGCTAGTCATACCATAGGCTCAGAAATCATTTTGGACACACTCGATGGTACCACTAGTTGACGAGGCTGAAGTGCAAGCTCGTTTCGGTCATGTCGAACATAGTGTTAATCTTGACGCAAGATAGGTGCACGGTTCGCGTTGAACATACCATAGACTCAGAAATCATTTTGGACACACCCGATGAAACTCCTAGTTGACGTGGATCATGTGGAATCTCACTTCTTTCTCTTTCGAGATAGTGTTAGTGTCGGTGCATGATAGGTGCCCGGTTTGCGCAAAACATGCCATCGGCTAAGAAATCATTTTGGACACACCCTCTGGGACTCCTAGGTGACGAGGCTCAAGTGAAAGCTCATTTTGGTCTGTTTGGAGATAGTGCTAATCTTGACGCAAGATAGGTGCATGGTTTGCGCTAGACGTACCATAGGCTCAAAAATCATTTTGGATGCACTCGATGGTACTTCTAGGTGACAATGCTCAAGTGGAAGCTCGTTTTGGTCATTTCGGACATAGTGCTAATCTTGACACAAGATAGGTGCAAGGTTTGCATCGAAGCGTACCATAGGCTCAAAAATCATTTTGGACGCGCTCCCGATGGAACACCGAGGTGACATGGGTCATGTGGGATCTCACTTCATTCTCTTTAGAGACAGTGTTAGTGTTAATGCAAGATAGGTGCACGGTTTGCGCCAAACGTACCATCGGCTCAGAGAATCTTTTTGGATGCACCTGATATTACTCCTAGGTGACGAGTCTCAAGTGAAAGCTGGTTTCGGTCCGTTTGGAGATAGTGCTAATCTTGACGCAAGATAGGTGCGTGGTTTGCATCGAACGTACCATAGGCTCGGACATCATTTTGGACGCACCCGATGGAACTCCTAGGTGACAAGGGTCGTGTGTAATCTCACTTCTTTCTGCTTGGAGACAATGTTAGTGTCGGTGCAAGATAGGAGCATGGTTTACGCTAGACGTATCGTAGGCTCAGAAATCATCTTAGACACACCCAATTGTACCACTAGGAGACGATGCTCGAGTGGAAGCTCCTTTTGGTCCGTTTGGAGATAAAGCTAATCTTGACGCAAGATAGGTGCACTGTTTGCGTCAAACGTAACATAGGCTCGGAAATCATTTTGGACACACCTGATGGAACTCCTAGGTGACGTGGGTCATTTGGAATCTTGCTTCTTTCCATTTGGAGACAGGGTTAGTGTCGGTGCAAGATAGGTGCATGGTTTGCGCTAGACAAACCATAGGCTCAGAAATCATATTGGACGCACTCGATGGTACGACTAGTTGATGAGGCTCAAATGGATGCTCATTTCGGTCCTGTCGAACATAGTGCTAATCTTGATGCAAGATAGGTACACAGTTCGCGTCGAACGTACCATAGGCTCGGAAATAGTTTTGGACACACCCGATGAAACTCCTAGGTGACGTGGGTCATGTGGAATCTCACTTCTTTCTCTTTGGAGATAGTGTTAGTGTCGGTGCAAGATAGGCGCACAGTTTGCACCAAACGTACCATCGGCTCAGAAATCATTTTGGACGAACCCTCTGGGACTCCAAGATGACGAGTCTCAAGTGAAACCTTGTTTCGGTTCGTTTGGAGATAGTGCTAATCTTGACGCAAGATAGGTGAGTGGTTTGCATCGAACGTACCATAGGCTCGAACATCATTTTGGACGCACCCGATGGAACTCCTAGGTGACAAGGGTCGTGTGTAATCTCACTTCTTTCTGCTTGGAGACAATGTTAGTGTCGGTGCAAGATAGGAGCATGGTTTACGCTAGACGTATCGTAGGCTCAGAAATCATCTTAGACACACCCAATTGTACCACTAGGAGACGATGCTCGAGTGGAAGCTCCTTTTGGTCCGTTTGGAGATAAAGCTAATCTTGACGCAAGATAGGTGCACTGTTTGCGTCAAACGTAACATAGGCTCGGAAATCATTTTGGACACACCTGATGGAACTCCTAGGTGACGTGGGTCATTTGGAATCTTGCTTCTTTCCATTTGGAGACAGGGTTAGTGTCGGTGCAAGATAGGTGCATGGTTTGCGCTAGACAAACCATAGGCTCAGAAATCATATTGTACGCACTCGATGGTACGACTAGTTGATGAGGCTCAAGTGGATGCTCATTTCGGTCGTATCGAACATAGTGCTAATCTTGATGCAAGATAGGTGCATAGTTCGCGTCGAACGTACCATAGGCTCGGAAATAGTTTTGGACACACCCGATGAAACTCCTAGGTGACGTGGGTCATGTGGAATCTCACTTCTTTCTCTTTGGAGATAGTGTTAGTTTCGGTGCAAGATAGGCGCACGGTTTGCACCAAACGTACCATCGGCTCAGAAATCCTTTTGGACGAACCCTCTGCGACTCCTAGATGACGAGTCTCAAGTGAAACCTCGTTTCGGTCCGTTTGGAGATAGTGCTAATCTTGACGCAAGATAGGTGCGCGGTTTGCGTCGAATGTACCATAGGCTCGGACATCATTTTGGATGCATCCGATGGAACTCCTAGGTGACAAGGGTCGTGTGGAATCTCTCTTCTTTCCGTTTGGAGACAGTGTTAGTGTCGGTGCAAGATAGGTGCATGGTTTACGCTAGACGTACCGTAGGCTCAGAAATAGTTTTGGATGCACCCGATGGTATCACTAGGAGACGAGGCTCAAGTGGAAGCTCGTTTTGGTCCATTTGTAGATAAAGCTAATCTTGACGCAAGATAGGTGCACCATTTGCGTCGAACGTACCATAGGCTCGGAAATCGTTTTGCACACTCCAGAAGGAACTCCTAGATGACATGGGTCATTTGGAATCTCACTTCTTTCTGTTTGGAGACAGTGTTAGCGTCGGTGCAAGATAGGTGCATGTTTTGCGCTAGTCATACCATAGGCTCAGAAATCATTTTGGACACACTCGATGGTACCACTAGTTGACGAGGCTGAAGTGGAAGCTCGTTTCGGTCAAGTCGAACATAGTGCTAATCTTGACGCAAGATAGGTGCACGGTTCGCGTCGAACATACCATAGACTCAGAAATCATTTTGGACGCACCCGATGAAACTCCTAGTTGACGTGGATCATGTGGAATCTCACTTCTTTCTCTTTCGAGATAGTGTTAGTGTCGGTGCATGATAGGTGCACGGTTTGCGCAAAACATGCCATCGGCTAAGAAATCATTTTGGACACACCCTCTGGGACTCCTAGGTGACGAGGCTCAAGTGAAAGCTCATTTCGGTCTGTTTGGAGATAGTGCTAATCTTGACGCAAGATAGGTGCATGGTTTGCGCTAGACGTACCATAGGCTCAAAAATCGTTTTGGATGCACTCGATGGTACTTCTAGGTGACAATGCTCAAGTGGAAGCTCGTTTTGGTTCTTTCGGACATAGTGCTAATCTTGACACAAGATAGGTGCAAGGTTTGCATCGAACGTACCATAGGCTCAAAAATCATTTTGGACGCACCTGATGGAACACCGAGGTGACATGGGTCATGTGGGATCTAACTTCATTCTCTTTAGAGACAGTGTTAGTGTTAATCAAGATAGGTGCACGGTTTGCGCCAAACATACCATCGGCTCAGAGAATCTTTTTGGATGCACCTGATGTTACTCCTAGGTGACGAGTCTCAAGTGAACGCTGGGTTCGGTCCATTTGGAGATAGTGCTAATCTTGACGCAAGATAGGTGCGTGGTTTGCATCGAACGTACCATAGGCTCGGACATCATTTTGGACGCACCCGATGGAACTCCTAGGTGACAAGGGTCGTGTGTAATCTCACTTCTTTCTGTTTGGAGACAATGTTAGTGTCGGTGCAAGATAGGAGCATGGTTTACGCTAGACGTACCGTAGGCTCAGAAATCATTTTGGACACACCCAATGGTACCACTAGGAGACGATGCTCGAGTGGAAGCTCCTTTTGGTCCGTTTGGAGATAAAGCTAATCTTGACGCAAGATAGGTGCACTGTTTGCGTCAAACGTAACATAGGCTCGGAAATCATTTTGGACACACCCGATGGAACTCCTAGGTGACGTGGGTCATTTGGAATCTTGCTTCTTTCCATTTGGAGACAGGGTTAGTGTCGGTGCAAGATAGGTGCATGGTTTGCGCTAGACAAACCATAGGCTCAGAAATCATATTGCACGCACTCGATGGTACGACTAGTTGATGAGGCTCAAGTGGATGCTCATTTCGGTCGTATCGAACATAGTGCTAATCTTGATGCAAGATAGGTGCATAGTTCGCGTCGAACGTACCATAGGCTCGGAAATAGTTTTGGACACACCCGATGAAACTCCTAGGTGACGTGGGTCATGTGGAATCTCACTTCTTTCTCTTTGGAGATAGTGTTAGTTTCGGTGCAAGATAGGCGCACGGTTTGCACCAAACGTACCATCGGCTCAGAAATCCTTTTGGACGAACCCTCTGCGACTCCTAGATGACGAGTCTCAAGTGAAACCTCGTTTCGGTCCGTTTGGAGATAGTGCTAATCTTGACGCAAGATAGGTGCGCGGTTTGCGTCGAATGTACCATAGGCTCGGACATCATTTTGGATGCATCCGATGGAACTCCTAGGTGACAAGGGTCGTGTGGAATCTCTCTTCTTTCCGTTTGGAGACAGTGTTAGTGTCGGTGCAAGATAGGTGCATGGTTTACGCTAGACGTACCGTAGGCTCAGAAATAGTTTTGGATGCACCCGATGGTATCACTAGGAGACGAGGCTCAAGTGGAAGCTCGTTTTGGTCCATTTGTAGATAAAGCTAATCTTGACGCAAGATAGGTGCACCATTTGCGTCGAACATACCATAGGCTCGGAAATCATTTTGCACACTCCAGAAGGAACTCCTAGATGACATGGGTCATTTGGAATCTCACTTCTTTCTGTTTGGAGACAGTGTTAGCGTCGGTGCAAGATAGGTGCATGTTTTGCGCTAGTCATACCATAGGCTCAGAAATCATTTTGGACACACTCGATGGTACCACTAGTTGACGAGGCTGAAGTGGAAGCTCGTTTCGGTCATGTCGAACATAGTGCTAATCTTGGACAAAGAAGATAGGTGCAGTTTCCGTCGAACATACCAAAGACTCGGAAATCATTTTGGGACGCACCGATGAAACTCCTAGTTAGCGTGGATCATGTGGAATCTCACTTCTTTCTCTTTCGAGATAGTGTTAGTGTCGGTGCATGATAGGTGCTGGGTTTTGCATAAAACATGCCATCGGCTAAGAAATCATTTTGGACACACCCTCTGGGACTCCCAGGTGACGAGGCTCAAGTGAGAGCTCATTTTGGTCTGTTTGGAGATAGTGCTAATCTTGACGCAAGATAGGTGCATGGTTTGCGCTAGACGTACCATAGGCTAAAAAATCATTTTGGATGCACTCGATGGTACTTCTAGGTGACAATGCTCAAGTGGAAGCTCGTTTTGTCCTTTCGGACATAGTGCTAATCTTGACACAAGATAGGTGCAAGGTTTGCATCGAACGTACCATAGGCTCAAAAATCATTTTGGACGCTCCTGATGGAACACCGAGCTGACATGGGTCATGTGGGATCTCACTTCATTCTCTTTAGAGACAGTGTTAGTGTTAATGCAAGATAGGTGCACGGTTTGCGCCAAACATACCATCGGCTTAGAGAATCTTTTTGGATGCACTTGATATTACTCCTAGGTGATGAGTCTCAAGTGAAAGCTGGTTTCGGTCCATTTGGAGACAGTGCTAATCTTGACGCAAGATAGGTGCGTGGTTTGCATCGAACGTACCATAGGGTCGGACATAATTTTGGACGCACCCGATGGAACTCCTAGGTGACAAGGGTCGTGTGTAATCTCACTTCTTTCTGTTTGGAGACAATGTTTGTGTCGATGCAAGATAGGAGCATTGTTTACGCTAGACGTACCGTAGGCTCAGAAATCGTTTTGGACACACCCAATGGTACCACTAGGAGACGATGCTCGAGTGGAAGCTCCTTTTTGTCCGTTTGGAGATAAAGCTAATCTTGACGCAAGATAGGTGCACTGTTTGTGTCAAACATAACATAGGCTCGGAAATCATTTTGGTCACACCCGATGGAACTCCTAGGTGATGTGGGTCATTTGGAATCTTGCTTCTTTCCATTTGGAGACAGGGTTAGTGTCGGTGCAAGATAGGTGCATGGTTTGCATTAGACAAACCATAGGCTCAGAAATCATATTGGACGCACTCGATGGTACGACTAGTTGATGAGGCTCAAGTGGATGCTCATTTCGGTCGTATCGAACATAGTGCTAATCTTGACGCAAGATAGGTGCACGGTTCGCGTCGAACAAACCATAGACTCGGAAATCATTTTGGACGCACCCGATGAAACTCATAGTTGACATGGATCATGTGGAATCTCACTTCTTTCTCTTTCGAGATAGTGTTAGTGTTGGTGCAAGATAGGTGCACGGTTTGCGCAAAACATGCCATCGGCTAAGAAATCATTTTGGACACACCCTCTGGGACTCCTAGGTGACGAGGCTCAAGTAAAAGCTCATTTTGGTCTGTTTAGAGATAGTGCTAATCTTGACGCAAGATAGGTGCATGGTTTGCGCTAGACGTACCATAGGCTCAAAAATCATTTTGGATGCACTCGATGGTACTTCTAGGTGACAATGCTCAAGTGGAAGCTCGTTTGGGTCCTTTCGGACATAGTGCTAATCTTGACACAAGATAGGTGCAAGGTTTGCATCGAACGTACCATAGGCTCAAAAATCATTTTGGACACTCCTGATGGAACACCGAGGTGACATGGGTCATGTGGGATCTCACTTCATTCTCTTTAGAGACAGTGTTAGTGTTAATGCAAGATAGGTGCACGGTTTGCGCCAAACGTACCATCGGCTCAGAGAATCTTTTTGGATGCACCTGATATTACTCCTAGGTGACGAGTCTCAAGTGAAAGCTGGTTTCGGTCCGTTTGGAGACAGTGCTAATCTTGACGCAAGAAAGGTGCGTGGTTTGCATCGAACGTACCATAGGCTCGGACATCATTTTGGACGCACCCGATGGAACTCCTAGGTGACAAGGGTCAAGATGTAATCTCACTTCTTTCTGTTTGGAGACAATGTTAGTGTCGGTGCAAGATAGGAGCATGGTTTACGCTAGACGTACCGTAGGCTCAGAAATCATTTTGGACACACCCAATGGTACCACTAGGAGACGATGCTCGAGTGGACGCTCCTTTTGGTCCGTTTGGAGATAAAGCTAATCTTGACGCAAGATAGGTGCACGGTTCGCGTTGAACGTACCATAGGCTCGGAAATAGTTTTGGACACACCCGATGAAACTCCTACGTGACGTGGGTCATGTGGAATCTCACTTCTTTCTCTTTGGAGATAGTGTTAGCATCGGTGCAAGATAGGTGCATGGTTTGCGCTAGACATACTGTTCGGCTTAGAAATCATTTTCGACGAACCCTCTGGGACTCCTAGATGACGAGTCTCAAGTGAAACCTCGTTTCGGTCCGTTTGGAGATAGTGCTAATCTTGACGCAAGATAGGTGCGCGGTTTGCGTCGAATGTACCATAGGCTCAGACATCATTTTGGATGCACCCGATGGAACTCCTAGGTGACAAGGGTCATGTGGAATCTCTCTTCTTCTTTCCGTTTGGAGACAGTGTTAGTGTCGGTGCAAGATAGGTGCATGGTTTACGCTAGGCGTATCGTAGGCTCAGAAATAGTTTTGGATGCACCCGATGGTATCACTAGGAGACGAGGCTCAAGTGGAAGCTCGTTTTTGTCCATTTGTAGATAAAGCTAATCTTGACTCCAGATAGGTGCACCATTTGCGTTGAACGTACCATAGGCACGGAAATCGTTTTGCACACTCCAGAAGGAACTCCTAGATGACATGGGTCATTTGAAATCTCACTTCTTTTTGTTTGGAGACAGTGTTAGCATCGGTGCAAGATAGGTGCATGGTTTGCGCTAGTCATACCATAGGCTCAGAATTCATTTTGGACACACTCGATGGTACCACTAGTTGACGAGGCTAAAGTGGAAGCTCGTTTCGGTCATGTCGAACATAGTGCTAATCTTGACGCAAGATAGGTGCACGGTTCACGTCGAACATACCATAGACTCGGAAATCATTTTGGATGCACTCGATGGTACTTCTAGGTGACAATGCTCAAGTGGAAGCTCGTTTTGGTCCTTTCGGACATAGTGCTAATCTTGACACAAGATAGGTGCAAGGTTTGCATCGAACGTACCATAGGCTCAAAAATCATTTTGGACGCTCCTGATGGAACACCGAGGTGACATGGGTCATGTGGGATCTCACTTCATTCTCTTTAGAGACAGTGTTAGTGTTAATGCAAGATAGGTTCCCGGTTTGCGCCAAACGTACCATCGGCTCAGAGAATCTTTTTGGATGCACCTGATATTACTCCTAGGTGACGAGTCTCAAGTGAAAGCTGGTTTCGGTCCGTTTGGAGATAGTGCTAATCTTGACGCAAGATAGGTGCGCGGTTTGCGTCGAATGTACCATAGGCTCGGACATCATTTTGGATGCACCCGATGGAACTCCTAGGTGACAAGGGTCGTGTGGAATCTCTCTTCTTTCCATTTGGTGACAGTGTTAGTGTCGGTGCAAGATACATGCATGGTTTACGCTAGACGTACTGTAGGCTCAGGAATAGTTTTGGATGCACCCGATGGTACCACTAGGAGACGAGGCTCAAGTGGAAGCTCGTTTTGGTCCATTTGTAGATAAAGCTAATCTTGACGCAAGATAGGTGCACCATTTGCGTCGAACGTACCATAGGCTCGGAAATCATTTTGCACACTCCAGAAGGAACTCCTAGATGACATGGGTCATTTGGAATCTCACTTCTTTCTGTTTGGAGACAGTGTTAGCGTCGGAGCAAGATAGGTGCATGGTTTGCGCTAGTCATACCATAGGCTCAGAAATCATTTTGGACACACTCGATGGTACCACTAGTTGACGAGGCTGAAGTGGAAGCTCGTTTCGGTCATGTCGAACATAGTGCTAATCTTGACGCAAGATAGGTGCACGGTTCACGTCGAACATACCAAAGACTCGGAAATCATTTTGGATGCACTCGATGGTACTTCTAGGTGACAATGCTCAAGTGGAAGCTCGTTTTGGTCCTTTCGGACATAGTGCTAATCTTGACACAAGATAGGTGCAAGGTTTGCATCGAACGTACCATAGGCTCAAAAATCATTTTGGACGCTCCTGATGGAACACCGAGGTGACATGGGTCATGTGGGATCTCACTTCATTCTCTTTAGAGACAGTGTTAGTGTTAATGCAAGATAGGTTCCCGGTTTGCGCCAAACGTACCATCGGCTCAGAGAATCTTTTTGGATGCACCTGATATTACTCCTAGGTGACGAGTCTCAAGTGAAAGCTGGTTTTGGTCCATTTGGAGATAGTGCTAATCTTGACGCAAGATAGGTGCGTGGTTTGCATCGAACGTACCATAGGCTCGGACATAATTTTGGACGCACCCGATGGAACTCCTAGGTGACAAGGGTCGTGTGTAATCTCACTTCTTTCTATTTGGAGACAATGTTAGTGTCGGTGCAAGATAGGAGCATGGCTAATGCTAGATGTACCATAGGCTCAGAAATCGTTTTGGATACACCCGATGGTACCACTAAGAGACGATGCTCAAGTGGACGCTTCTTTTGGTCCGTTTGGAGATAAAGCTAATCTTGACGCAAGATAGGTGCACGGTTGGCGTCGAACGTACCATAGGCTCGGAAATAGTTTTGGACACACCCGATGAAACTCCTACGTGACGTGGGTCATGTGGAATCTCACTTCTTTCTCTTTGGAGATAGTGTTAGTGTCCGTGAAAGATAGGCGCACGGTTTGCACCAAACGTACCATCGGCTTAGAAATAATTTTCGACGAACCCTCTGGGACTCCTAGGTGACGAGTCTCAAGTGAAACCTCGTTTCGGTCCGTTTGGAGATAGTGCTAATCTTGACGCAAGATAGGTGCGCGGTTTGCATCGAATGTTCCATAGGCTCGGACATCATTTTGGATGCACCCGATGGAACTCCTAGGTGACAAGGGTCGTGTGGAATCTCTCTTCTTTCCATTTGGTGACAGTGTTAGTGTCGGTGCAAGATACATGCATGGTTTACGCTAGACGTACTGTAGGCTCAGGAATAGTTTTGGATGCACCCGATGGTACCACTAGGAGACGAGGCTCAAGTGGAAGCTCGTTTTGGTCCATTTGTAGATAAAGCTAATCTTGACGCAAGATAGGTGCACCATTTGCGTCGAACGTACCATAGGCTTGGAAATCGTTTTGCACACTCCTGAAGGAACTCCTAGATGACATGGGTCATTTGGAATCTCACTTCTTTCTGTTTGGAGACAGTGTTAGCGTCGGTGCAAGATAGGTGCATGGTTTGCGCTAGTCATACCATAGGCTTAGAAATCATTTTGGACACACCCTCTAGGACTCCTTGGTGACGAGGCTCAAGTGAAAGCTCATTTCGGTTTGTTTGGAGATAGTGCTAATCTTGACGCAAGATAGGTGCATGGTTTGCGCTAGACGTACCATAGGCTCAAAAATCGTTTTGGATGCACTCGATGGTACTTCCAGGTGACAATGCTCAAGTGGAAGCTCGTTTTGGTCCTTTCGGACATAGTGCTAATCTTGACACAAGATAGGTGCAAGGTTTGCATCGAACGTACCATAGGCTCAAAAATCATTTTGGACGCACCTGATGGAACACCGAGGTGACATGGGTCATGTGGGATGTCACTTCATTCTCTTTAGAGACAGTGTTAGTGTTAATCCAGATAGGTGCACGGTTTGCGCCAAACATACCATCGGCTCAGAGAATGTTTTTGGATGCACCTGATGTTACTCCTAGGTGACGAGTCTCAAGTGAACGCTGGTTTCGGTCCATTTGGAGATAGTGCTAATCTTGACGCAAGATAGGTGCGTGGTTTGCATCGAACGTACCATAGGCTCGGACATAATTTTGGACGCACCCGATGGAACTCCTAGGTGACAAGGGTCGTGTGTAATCTCACTTCTTTCTGTTTGGAGACAATGTTAGTGTCGGTGCAAGATAGGAGCATGGTTTACGCTAGACGTACCGTAGGCTCAGAAATCATTTTGGACACACCCAATGGTACCACTAGGAGACGATGCTCGAGTGGAAGCTCCTTTTGGTCCGTTTAGAGATAAAGCTAATCTTGACGCAAGATAGGTGCACTGTTTGCGTCAAACGTAACATAGGCTCGGAAATCATTTTGGACACACCCGATGGAACTCCTAGGTGACGTGGGTCATTTGGAATCTTGCTTCTTTCCATTTGGAGACAGGGTTAGTGTCGGTGCAAGATAGGTGCATGGTTTGCGCTAGACAAACCATAGGCTCAGAAATCATATTACGCACTTTTCGATGGTACGACTAGTTGATGAGGCTCAAGTGGATGCTCATTTCGGTCGTATCGAACATAGTGCTAATCTTGATGCAAGATAGGTGCATAGTTCGCGTCGAACGTACCATAGGCTCGGAAATAGTTTTGGACACACCCGATGAAACTCCTACGTGACGTGGGTCATGTGGAATCTCACTTCTTTCTCTTTGGAGATAGTGTTAGTGTCGGTGAAAGATAGGCGCATGGTTTGCACCAAACGTACCATCGGCTTAGAAATAATTTTCGACGAACCCTCTGGGACTCCTAGGTGACGAGTCTCAAGTGAAACCTCGTTTCGGTCCGTTTGGAGATAGTGCTAATCTTGACGCAAGATAGGTGCGCGGTTTGCATCGAATGTTCCATAGGCTCGGACATCATTTTGGATGCACCCGATGGAACTCCTAGGTGACAAGGGTCGTGTGGAATCTCTCTTCTTTCCGTTTGGAGACAGTGTTAGTGTCGGTGCAAGATACATGCATGGTTTACGGTAGACGTACCGTAGGCTCAAAAATAGTTTTGGATGCACCTGATGGTATCACTAGGAGGCGAGGCTCAAGTGGAAGCTCGTTTTGGTCTATTTGTAGATAAAGCTAATCTTGAAGCAAGATAGGTGCACCATTTGCGTCGAACGTACCATAGGCTCAGAAATCATTTTGCACACTCCAGAAGGAACTCCTAGATGACATGGGTCATTTGGAATCTCACTTCTTTCTGTTTGGAGACAGTGTTAGCGTCGGTGCAAGATAGGTGCATGGTTTGCGCTAGTCATACCATAGGCTTAGAAATCATTTTGGACACACCCTCTAGGACTCCTTGGTGACGAGGCTCAAGTGAAAGCTCATTTCGGTTTGTTTGGAGATAGTGCTAATCTTGACGCAAGATAGGTGCATGGTTTGCGCTAGACGTACCATAGGCTCAAAAATCGTTTTGGATGCACTCGATGGTACTTCTAGGTGACAATGCTCAAGTGGAAGCTCGTTTTGGTCCTTTCGGACATAGTGCTAATCTTGACACAAGATAGGTGCAAGGTTTGCATCGAACGTACCATAGGCTCAAAAATCATTTTGGACGCTCCTGATGGAACACCGAGCTGACATGGGTCATGTGGGATCTCACTTCATTCTCTTTAGAGACAGTGTTAGTGTTAATGCAAGATAGGTGCACGGTTTGCGCCAAACGTACCATCGGCTCAGAGAATCTTTTTGGATGCACCTGATATTACTCCTAGGTGATGAGTCTCAAGTGAAAGCTGGTTTCGGTCCGTTTGGAGATAGTGCTAATCTTGACACAAGATAGGTGCGCGGTTTGCATCGAACGTACCATAGGCTCGGACATCATTTTGGACGCACCCGATGGAACTCCTAGGTGACAAGGGTCGTGTGTAATCTCACTTCTTTCTGTTTGGAGACAATGTTAGTGTCGGTGCAAGATAGGAGCATGGTTTACGCTAGACGTACCGTAGGCTCAGAAATCGTTTTGGACACACCCAATGGTACCACTAGGAGACGATGCTCGAGTGGAAGCTCCTTTTTGTCCGTTTGGAGATAAAGCTAATCTTGACGCAAGATAGGTGCACTGTTTGTGTCAAACGTAACATAGGCTCGGAAATCATTTTGGACACACCCGATGGAACTCCTAGGTGATGTGGGTCATTTGGAATCTTGCTTCTTTCCATTTGGAGACAGGGTTAGTGTCGGTGCAAGATAGGTGCATGGTTTGCGCTAGACAAACCATAGGCTCAGAAATCATATTGGACGCACTCGATGGTACGACCAGTTGCTGAGGCCAAAGTGGATGCTCATTTCGGTCGTATCGAACATAGTGCTAATCTTGATGCAAGATATTTGCATAGTTCGCGTCGAACATACCATAGGCTCGAAAATAGTTTTGGACACACCCGATGAAACTCCTAGGTGACGTGGGTCATGAGGAATCTCACTTCTTTCTCTTTGGAGATAGTGTTAGTGTCGGTGCAAGATAGGCGCACGGTTTGCACCAAATGTACCATCGGCTCAGAGAATCTTTTTTGATGCACCTGATATTACTCCTAGGTGATGAGTCTCAAGTGAAAGCTGGTTTCAGTCCTTTTGGAGATAGTGCTAATCTTGACGCAAGATAGGTGCGTGGTTTAAATCGAACGTACCAAAGGCTCGGACATCATTTTGGACGCACCCGATTTATCTCCTAGGTGACAAGGGTCGTGTGTAATCTCACTTCTTTCTGTTTGGAGACAATGTTAGTGTCGGTGCAAGATAGGAGCATGGTTTACGCTAGACGTACCGTAGGCTCAGAAATCGTTTTGGACACACCCAATGGTACCACTAGGAGACGATGCTCGAGTGGAAGCTCCTTTTTGTCCGTTTGGAGATAAAGCTAATCTTGACGCAAGATAGGTGCACTGTTTGCGTCAAACGTAACATAGGCTCGGAAATCATTTTGGACACACCCGATGGAACTCCTAGGTGATGTGGGTCATTGGGAATCTTGCTTCTTTCCATTTGGAGACAGGGTTAGTGTCGGTGCAAGATAGGTGCATGGTTTGCGCTAGACAAACCATAGGCTCAGAAATCATATTGGACGCACTCGATGGTACGACCAGTTGCTGAGGCCCAAGTGGATGCTCATTTCGGTCGTATCGAACATAGTGCTAATCTTGATGCAAGATATTTGCATAGTTCGCGTCGAACATACCATAGGCTCGGAAATAGTTTTGGACACACCCGATGAAACTCCTAGGTGACGTGGGTCATGAGGAATCTCACTTCTTTCTCTTTGGAGATAGTGTTAGTGTCGGTGCAAGATAGGCGCACGGTTTGCACCAAATATACCATCGGCTCAGAAATCCTTTTGGACGAACCCTCTGGGACTCCTAGATGACGAGTCTCAAGTGAAACCTCGTTTCGGTCCGTTTGGAGATAGTGCTAATCTTGACGCAAGATAGGTGCGCGGTTTGCGTCGAATGTACCATAGGCTCGGACATCATTTTGGATGCACCCGATGGAACTCCTAGGTGACAAGGGTCGTGTGGAATCTCTCTTCTTTCTGTTTGGAGACAGTGTTAGTGTCGCTGCAAGATAGGTGCATGGTTTACGCTAGACGTACCGTAGGCTCAGAAATAGTTTTGGATGCACCCGATGGTATCACTTGGAGACGAGGCTTAAGTGGAAGCTCGTTTTGGTCCATTTGTAGATAAAGCTAATCTTGACGCAAGATAGGTGCACCATTTGCGTCGAACGTACCATAGGCTCGGAAATCGTTTTGCACACTCCAGAAGGAAGTCCTAGATGACATGGGTCATTTGGAATCTCACTTCTTTCTGTTTGGAGACAGTGTTAGCGTCGGTGCAAGATAGGTGCATGGTTTGCGCTAGTCATACCATAGGCTCAGAAATCATTTTGGACACACTCGATGGTACCACTAGATGACGAGGCTGAAGTGGAAGCTCGTTTCGGTCATGTCGAACATAGTGCTAATCTTGATGCAAGATAGGTGCACGGTTCGCGTCGAACATACCATAGACTCGGAAATCATTTTGGACGCACCCGATGAAACTCCTAGTTGACGTGGATCATGTGGAATCTCACTTCTATCTCTTTCGAGATAGTGTTAGTGTCGGTGCAAGATAGGTGCACGGTTTGCGCAAAACATGCCATCGGCTAAGAAATCATTTTGGACACACCCTCTGGGACTCCTAGGTGACGAGGCTCAAGTGAAAGCTCATTTTGGTCTGTTTGGAGATAGTGCTAATCTTGACGCAAGATAGGTGCATGGTTTGTGCTAGACGTACCATAGGCTCAAAAATCATTTTGGATGCACTCGATGGTACTTCTAGGTGACAATGCTCAAGTGGAAGCTCGTTTTGGTCCTTTCGGACATAGTGCTAATCTTGACACAAGATAGGTGCAAGGTTTGCATCGAACGTACCATAGGCTCAAAAATCATTTTGGACGCTCCTGATGGAACACCGAGGTGACATGGGTCATGTGGGATCTCACTTCATTCTCTTTAGAGACAGTGTTAGTGTTAATGCAAGATAGGTGCACGGTTTGCGCCAAACGTACCATCGGCTCAGAGAATCTTTTTGGATGCACCTGATATTACTCCTAGGTGACGAGTCTCAAGTCAAAGCTGGTTTTGGTCCGTTTGGAGATAGTGCTAATCTTGACGCAAGATAGGTGCGCGGTTTGCATCGAACGTACCATAGGCTCGGACATCATTTTGGACGCACCCGATGGAACTCCTAGGAGACAAGGGTCATGTGTAATCTCACTTCTTTCTGTTTGGAGACAATGTTAGTGTCGGTGCAAGATAGGAGCATGGTTTACGCTAGACGTACCGTAGGGTCAGAAATCGTTTTGGACACACCCAATGGTACCACTAGGAGACGATGCTCGAGTGGAAGCTCCTTTTTGTCCGTTTGGAGATAAAGCTAATCTTGACGCAAGATAGGTGCACTGTTTGCGCCAAACGTAACATAGGCTCGGAAATCATTTTGGACACACCCGATGGAACTCCTAGGTGATGTGGGTCATTTGGAATCTTGCTTCTTTCCATTTGGAGACAGGGTTAGTGTCGGTGCAAGATAGGTGCATGGTTTGCGCTAGACAAACCATAGGCTCAGAAATCATATTGGACGCACTCGATGGTACGACTAGTTGATGAGGCTCAAGTGGATGCTCATTTCGGTCGTATCGAACATAGTGCTAATCTTGATGCAAGATAGGTGCATAGTTCGCGTCGAACGTACCATAGGCTCGAAAATAGTTTTGGACACACCCGATGAAACTCCTAGGTGACATGGGTCATGTGGAATCTCACTTCTTTCTCTTTGGAGATAGTGTTAGTGTCGGTGCAAGATAGGCGCACGGTTTGCACCAAACGTACCATCGGCTTAGAATCCTTTTGGACGAACCCTCTGGGACTCCTAGATGACGAGTCTCAAGTGAAACCTCGTTTCGATCTGTTTGGAGATAGTGCTAATCTTGACGCAAGATAGGTGCGCGGTTTGCGTCGAATGTACCATAGGCTCGGACATCATTTTGGATGCACCCGATGGAACTCCTAGGTGACAAGGGTCGTGTGGAATCTCTCTTCTTTCGTTTGAGAGCAGGTGTTAGTGTAATTTTGCAAGATAGGTGCATGGTTTACGCTAGACATACCGTAGGCTCAGAAATAGTTTTGGATGCACCCGATGGTATCACTAGGAGACGAGGCTCAAGTGGAAGCTCGTTTTGGTCCATTTGTAGATAAAGCTAATCTTCACGCAAGATAGGTGCACCATTTATAATCGAACGCATACCATAGGCTCGGAAATCATTTTGCACACTCCAGAAGGAACTCCTAGATGACATGGGTCATTTGGAATCTCACTTCTTTCTGTTTGGAGACAGTGTTAGCGTCGGTGCAAGATAGGTGCATGGTTTGCGCTAGTCATACCATAGGCTCAGAAATCATTTTGGACACACTCGATGGTACCACTAGATGACGAGGCTGAAGTGGAAGCTCGTTTCGGTCATGTCGAACATAGTGCTAATCTTGACGCAAGATAGGTGCACGGTTCGCGTCGAACATACCATAGACTCGGAAATCATTTTGGACGCACCCGATGAAACTCCTAGTTGACGTGGATCATGTGGAATCTCACTTCTTTCTCTTTCAAGATAGTGTTAGTGTCGGTGCAAGATAGGTGCACGGTTTGCGCAAAACATGCCATCGGCTAAGAAATCATTTTGGACACACCCTCTAGGACTCCTAGGTGACGAGGCTCAAGTGAAAGCTCATTTTGGTCTCTTTGGAGATAGTGCTAATCTTGACGCAAGATAGGTGCATGGTTTGCGCTAGACGTACCATAGGCTCAAAAATCATTTTGGATGCACTCGATGGTACTTCTAGGTGACAATGCTCAAGTGGAAGCTCGTTTTGGTCCTTTCGGACATAGTGCTAATCTTGACACAAGATAGGTGCAAGGTTTGCATCGAACGTACCATAGGCTCAAAAATCATTTTGGACGCTCCTGATGGAACACCGAGGTGACATGGGTCATGTGGGATCTCACTTCATTCTCTTTAGAGACAGTGTTAGTGTTAATGCAAGATAGGTGCACGGTTTGCGCCAAACGTACCATCGGCTCAGAGAATCATTTTGGATGCACCTGATACTACTCCTAGGTGACGAGTCTCAAGTGAAAGCTGGTTTCGGTCCGTTTGGAGATAGTGCTAATCTTGACGCAAGATAGGTGCGTGGTTTGCATCGAACGTACCATAGGCTCGGACATCATTTTGGACGCAACCGATGGAACTCCTAGGTGACAAGGGTCGTGTGTAATCTCACTTCTTTCTGTTTGGAGACAATGTTAGTGTCGGTGCAAGATACGAGCATGGTTTACGCTAGACGTACCGTAGGCTCAGAAATCATTTTGGACACACCCAATGGTACCACTAGGAGACGATGCTCGAGTGGAAGCTCCTTTTTGTCCGTTTGGAGATAAAGCTAATCTTGACGCAAGATAGGTGCACTGTTTGCGCCAAACGTAACATAGGCTCGGAAATCATTTTGGACACACCCGATGGAACTCCTAGGTGATGTGGGTCATTTGGAATCTTGCTTCTTTCCATTTGGAGACAGGGTTAGTGTCGGTGCAAGATAGGTGCATGGTTTTCGCTAGACAAACCATAGGCTCAGAAATCATATTGGACGCACTCGATGGTACGACTAGTTGACGAGGCTCAAGTGGATGCTCATTTCGGTCGTATCGAACATAGTGCTAATCTTGATGCAAGATAGGTGCATAGTTCGTGTCGAACGTACCATAGGCTCGGAAATAGTTTTGGACACACCCGATGAAACTCCTAGGTGACGTGGGTCATGTAGAATCTCACTTCTTTCTCTTTGGAGATAGTGTTAGTGTCGGTGCAAGATAGGCGCACGGTTTGCACCAAACGTACCATCGGCTCAGAAATCCTTTTGGACAAACCCTCTGGGACTCCTAGATGACGAGTCTCAAGTGAAACCTCGTTTCGATCTGTTTGGAGATAGTGCTAATCTTGACGCAAGATAGGTGCGCGGTTTGCGTCGAATGTACCATAGGCTCGGACATCATTTTGGATGCACCCGATGGAACTCCTAGGTGACAAGGGTCATGTGGAATCTCTCTTCTTTCTGTTTGGAGACAGTGTATGTGTCGGTGCAAGATAGGTGCATGGTGTGCGCTAGTCATACCATAGGCTTAGAAATCATTTTGGACACACTCGATGGTACCACTAGTTGACGAGGCTGAAGTGGAAGCTCGTTTTGGTCCATTTGTAGATAAAGCTAATCTTGACGCAAGATAGGTGCACCATTTGCGTCGAACGTACCATAGGCTCGGAAATCATTTTGCACACTCCAGAAGGAACTCCTAGATGACATGGGTCATTTGGAATCTCACTTCTTTCTGTTTGGAGACAGTGTTAGCGTCGGTGCAAGATAGGTGCATGGTTTGCGCTAGTCATACCATAGGCTCAGAAATCATTTTGGACACACTCGATGGTACCACTAGTTGACGAGGCTGAAGTGGAAGCTCGTTTCGGTCATGTTGAAAATAGTGCTAATCTTGACGCAAGATAGGTGCACGGTTCGCGTCGAACATACCATAGACTCGGAAATCATTTTGGACGCACCCGATGAAACTCCTAGTTGACGTGGATCATGTGGAATCTCACTTCTTTCTCTTTCGAGATAGTGTTAGTGTCGGTGCAAGATAGGTGCACGGTTTGCGCAAAACATGCCATCGGCTAAGAAATCATTTTGGACACACCCTCTGGGACTCCTAGGTGACGAGGCTCAAGTGAAAGATCATTTTGGTCTATTTGGAGATAGTGCTAATCTTGACGCAAGATAGGTGCATGGTTTGCGCTAGACGTACCATAGGCTCAAAAATCATTTTGGATGCACTCGATGGTACTTCCAGGTGACAATGCTCAAGTGGAAGCTCGTTTTGGTCCTTTTGGGTATAGTGCTAATCTTGACACAAGATAGGTGCAAGGTTTGCATCGAACGTACCATAGGCTCAAAAATCATTTTGGACGCTCCTGATGGAACACCGAGGTGACATGGGTCATGTGGGATCTCACTTCATTCTCTTTAGAGACAGTGTTAGTGTTAATGCAAGATAGGTGCACGGTTTGCGCCAAACGTACCATCGGCTCAGAGAATCTTTTTGGATGCACCTGATATTACTCCAAGGTGACGAGTCTCAAGTGAAAGCTGGTTTCAGTCCTTTTGGAGATAGTGCTAATCTTGACGCAAGATAGGTGCGTGGTTTGCATCGAACGTACCATAGGCTCGGACATCATTTTGGACGCACCCGATGGAACTCCTAGGTGACAAGGGTCGTGTGTAATCTCACTTCTTTCTGTTTGGAGACAATGTTAATGTCGGTGCAAGATAGGAGCATGGTTTACGCTAGACGTACCGTAGGCTCAGAAATCGTTTTGGACACACCCCATGGTACCACTAGGAGACGATGCTCGAGTGGAAGCTCCTTTTGGTCCGTTTGGAGATAAAGCTAATCTTGACGCAAGATAGGTGCACTGTTTGCGTCAAACGTAACATAGGCTCGGAAATCATTTTGGACACACCCGATGGAACTCCTAGGTGACGTGGGTCATTTGAAATCTTGCTTCTTTCCATTTGGAGACAGGGTTAGTGTCGGTGCAAGATAGGTGCATGGTTTGCGCTAGATAAACCATAGGCTCAGAAATCATATTGGACGCACTCGATGGTACGACTAGTTGATGAGGCTCAAGTGGATGCTCATTTCGGTCCTGTCGAACATAGTGCTAGTCTTGATGCAAGATAGGTGCACAGTTCGCGTCGAACATACCATAGGCTCAGAAATAGTTTTGGACACACCCGATGAAACTCCTAGGTGACGTGGGTCATGTGGAATCTCACTTCTTTCTCTTTGGAGATAGTGTTAGTGTCGGTGCAAGATAGGCGCACGGTTTGCACCAAACATACCATCGGCTCAGAAATCATTTTGGACGAACCCTCTGGGACTCCTAGATGATGAGTCTCAAGTGAAACCTCGTTTCGGTCCGTTTGGAGATAGTGCTAATCTTGACGCAAGATAGGTGCGCGGTTTGCGTCGAATGTACCATAGGCTCGGACATCATTTTGGATGCACCCGATGGAACTCCTAGGTGACAAGGGTCGTGTGGAATCTCTCTTCTTTCTGTTTGGAGACAGTGTTAGTGTCGGTGCAAGATAGGTGCATGGTTTACGCTAGACGTACCGTAGGCTCAGAAATAGTTTTGGATGCGCCCGATGGTATCACTAGAAGACGAGGCTCAAGTGGAAGCTCGTTTTGGTCCATTTGTAGATAAATCTAATCTTGATGCAAGATAGGTGCACCATTTGCGTCGATCGTACCATAGGCTCGGAAATCATTTTGCACACTCCAGAAGGAACTCCTAGATAACATGGGTCATTTGGAATCTCACTTCTTTCTGTTTGGAGATAGTGTTAGCGTCGGTGCAAGATAGGTGCATGGTTTGCGCTAGTCATACCATAGGCTCAGAAATCATTTTGGACACACTCGATGGTACCACTAGTTGACAAGGCTGAAGTGGAAGCTCGTTTCGGTCATGTCGAACATAGTGCTTATCTTGACGCAAGATAGGTGCACGGTTCGCGTCAAACATACCATAGACTCGGAAATCATTTTGGACGCACCCGATGAAACTCCTAGTTGACGTGGATCATGTGGAATCTCACTTCTTTCTCTTTCGAGATAGTGTTAGTGTCGGTGCAAGATAGGTGCACGGTTTGCGCAAAACATGCCATCGGTTAAGAAATCATTTTGGAGACACCCTCTGGGACTCCTAGGTGACGAGGCTCAAGTGAAAGCTCATTTTGGTGTGTTTGGAGATAGTGCTAATCTTGACGCAAGATAGGTGCATGGTTTGCGCTAGACGTACCATAGGCTCAAAAATCATTTTGGATGCACTCGATGGTACTTCTAGGTGACAATGCTCAAGTGGAAGCTCGTTTTGGTCCTTTCAGATATAGTGCTAATCTTGACACAAGATAGGTGCAAGGTTTGCATCGAACGTACCATAGGCTCAAAAATCATTTTGGACGCACCTGATGGAACACCGAGGTGACATGGGTCATGTGGGATCTCACTTCATTCTCTTTAGAGACAGTGTTAGTGTTAATGCAAGATAGGTGCACGGTTTGCGCCAAACGTACCATCGGCTCAGAGAATCTTTCTACATGCACCAGATATTACTCCTAGGTGACGAGTCTCAAGTGAAAGCTGGTTTCGGTCCATTTGGAGATAGTGCTAATCTTGACGCAAGATAGGTGCGTGGTTTGCATCGAACGTACCATAGGCTCGGACATCATTTTGGACGCACCCGATGGAACTCCTAGGTGGCAAGGGTCGTGTGTAATCTCACTTCTTTCTGTTTGGAGACAATGTTAGTGTCGGTGCAAGATAGGAGCATGGTTTACGCTAGACGTACCGTAGGCTCAGAAATTGTTTTGGACACACCCAATGGTACCACTAGGAGACGATGCTCGAGTGGAAGCTCCTTTTGGTCAGTTTGGAGATAAAGCTAATCTTGATGCAAGATAGGTGCACTGTTTGCGTCAAACATAACATAGGCTCGGAAATCATTTTGGACACACCCGATGGAACTCCTAGGTGATGTGGGTCATTTGGAATCTTGCTTCTTTCTATTTGGAGACAGGGTTAGTGTCGGTGCAAGATAGGTGCATGGTTTGCGCTAGACAGACCATAGGCTCAGAAATCATATTGGACGCACTCGATGGTACGACTAGTTGATGAGGCTCAAGTGGATGCTCATTTCGGTCCTGTCGAACATAGTGCTAATCTTGATGCAAGATAGGTGCACAGTTCGCGTCGAACATACCATAGGCTCGGAAATAGTTTTGGACACACCCGATGAAACTCCTAGGTGACGTGGGTCATGTGGAATCTCACTTCTTGCTCTTTGGAGATAGTGTTAGTGTCGGTGCAAGATAGGCGCATGGTTTGCACCAAACGTACCATCGGCTCAGAAATCATTTTGGATGAACCCTCTAGGACTCCTAGATGATGAGTCTCAAGTGAAACCTCGTTTCGGTCCGTTTGGAGATAGTGCTAATCTTGACGCAAGATAGGTGCGCGGTTTGCGTCGAATGTACCATAGGCTCGGACATCATTTTGGATGCACCCGATGGAACTCCTAGGTGACAAGGGTCGTGTGGAATCTCTCTTCTTTCCGTTTGGAGACAGTGTTAGTGTCGGTGCAAGATAGGTGCATGGTTTACGCTAGACGTACCATAGGCTCAGAAATAGTTTTGGATGCGCCCGATGGTATCACTAGGAGACGAGGCTCAAGTGGAAGCTCATTTTGGTCCATTTGGAGATAAATCTAATCTTGACGCAAGATAGGTGCACGGTTCGCGTCGAACGTACCATAGGCTCAGAAATAGTTTTGCACACTCCAGAAGGAACTCCTAGATGACGTGGGTCATTTGGAATCTCACTTCTTTCTGTTTGGAGACAGTGTTAGCGTCGGTGCAACATAGGTGCATGGTTTGAACCAAACGTACCATCGGCTTAGAAATCATTTTGGACGAACCCTCTGGGACTCCTAGGTGACGAGTCTCAAGTGAAACCTCGTTTCGGTCCATTTGGAGATAGTGCTAATCTTGACGCAAGATAGGTGCGCGGTTTGCGTCGAATGTTCCATAGGCTCGGACATCATTTTGGATGCACCCGATGGAACTCCTAGGTGACAAGGGTCGTGTGGAATCTCTCTTCTTTCCGTTTGGAGATAGTGTTAGTGTCGGTGCAAGATAGGTGCATGGTTTACGCTAGACGTACCGTAGGCTCAGATATAGTTTTGGATGCACGCGATGGTATCACTAGGAGACGAGTCTCAAGTGGAAGCTCGTTTTGGTCCATTTGTAGATAAATCTAATCTTGACGCAAGATAGGTGCACCATTTGCGTCGAACGTACCATAGGCTCAGAAATCATTTTGCACACTCCAGAAGGAACTCCTAGATGACATAGGTCATTTGAAATCTCACTTCTTTCTTTTTGGAGATAGTGTTAGCGTCGGTGCAAGATAGGTGCATGGTTTGCGCTTGTCATACCATAGGCTCAGAAATCATTTTGGACACACTCGATTGTACCACTAGTTGACGAGACTGAAGTGGAAGCTCGTTTCGATCCTGTCGAACAAAGTGCTAATCTTGATGCAAGATAGGTGCACGGTTCGCGTCGAACGTACCATAGGCTCGGAAATAATTTTGGACGCATCCGATGAAACTGCTAGGTGACGGGGGTCATGTGGAATCTCACTTCTTTCTCTTTGGAGATAGTGTTAGTGTCGGTGCAAGATAGGCGCACGGTTTGCGCCAAACGTACCATCGGCTCAGAAATCATTTTGGACGAACCCTCTGGGACTCCTAGGTGATGAGTCTCAAGTGAATCCTCGTTTTGGTCCATTTGGAGATAGTCCAAATCTTAACGCAAGATAGGTGCACTGTTTGCGTCAAACGTAACATAGGCTCGGAAATCATTTTGGACACACCCGATGGAACTCCTAGGTGACGTGGGTCATTTGGAATCTTGCTTCTTTCCATTTGGAGATAGGGTTAGTGTCGGTGTAAGATAGGTGCATGGTTTGTGCTAGACAAACCATAGGATCAGAAATCATATTGGACGCACTCGATGGTACCACTAGTTGATGAGGCTCAAGTGGAAGCTCATTTCGGTCCTGTCGAACATAGTGCTAATCTTGATGCAAGATAGGTGCACGGTTCGCGTCGAACGTACCATAGGCTCGGAAATCATTTTGGACGCACCCGATCAAACTCCTAGGTGACGTGGGTCATGTGGAATCTCACTTCTTTATCTTTGGAGATAGTGTTAGTGTTGGTGCAAGATAGGCGCACGGTTTGCGCCAAACGTACCATCGGCTCAGAAATCATTTTGGACGAACCCTCTGGGACTCCTAGGTGACGAGTCTCAAGTGAAACCTCGTTTCGGTCCGTTTGGAGATAGTGCTAATCTTGACACAAGATAGGTGCGCGGATTGCGTCGAATGTGCCATAGGCTCAGACATCATTTTGGATGCACCCGATGGAACTCCTAGGTGACAAGGGTCATGTGGAATCTCTCTTCTTTCCGTTTGGAGACAGTGTTAGTGTCGGTGCAAGATTGGTGCATGGTTTACTTTAGACGTACCGTAGGCTCAGAAATAGTTTTGGATGCACCCGATGGTACCACTAGGAGATGAGGCTCAAGTGGAAGCTCGTTTTGGTCTATTTGTAGATAAAGCTAATCTTGACGCAAGATAGGTGCACCATTTGCGTCGAACGTACCATAGGCTTGGAAATCGTTTTGCACACTCCTGAAGGAACTCCTAGATGACATGTTTCATTTGGAATCTCACTTCTTTCTGTTTTGAGACAGTGTTAGCGTTAGTGCAAGATAGGTGCATTGTTTGCGCGAGTCATACCATAGGCTCAGAAATTATTTTGGACGCACTCGATGGTACCACTAGTTGACGAGGCTCAAGTGGAACCTCATTTCGGTCCTGTCGAACATAGTGCTAATCTTGACGCAAGATAGGTGCACGGTTCGCGTCGAACATACCATAGACTCGGAAATCATTTTGGACGCACCTGATGAAACTCCTAGTTGACGTGGGTCATGTGGAATCTCACTTCTTTCTCTTTGGAGATAGTGTTAGTGTCAGTGCAAGATAGGTGCACGGTTTGAGGCAAAACGTGCCATCAGCTCATAAATCATTTTGGACGCACCCTCTGGGACTCCTAGGTGACGAGGCTCAAGTGAAATCTCATTTCGGTCTATTTGGAGATAGTGCTAATCTTGACGCAAGATAGGTGCATGGTTTTCGCCAGACGTACCATAGGCTCAAAAATCGTTTTGGACGCACTCGATGGTACCACGAGGTGACAAGGCTCAAGTGGAAGCTCGTTTCGGTCCTTTCGGACATAGTGCTAATCTTGACGCAAGATAGGTGCAAGGTTTGCATCGAACGTACTATAGGCTCAGAAATCATTTTGGACGCACCCTCTGGGACTCCTAGGTGACAAGGGTCGTGTGTAATCTCACTTCTTTCTGTTTGGAGATAGTGTTAGTGTCGGTGCAAGATAGGTCCATGGTTTACGCTAGACGTACCGTAGGCTCAGAAATCATTTTGGACGCACCCGATGGTACCACTAGGAGATGATCCTCAAGGGGAAGGTCGTTTTGGTCCGTTTGGAGATAAAGCTAATCTTGACGCAAGATAGGTGCATTGTTTGCGTCAAACGTAACATAGGCTCGGAAATCATTTTGGACACACCCGATGGAACTCCTAGGTGACTTGGGTCATGTGGGATGTCATTTCTTTCTCTTTGCAGATAGTGTCAGTGTTAGTGCAACATAGGTGTATGGTTTTCGCCAAACGTACCATCGGCTCAGAAATCTTTTTGGACACACCTGATATTACTCCTAGTTGACGAGGCGCAAGTGAAAGCTCGTTTCAGTCCGTTTGGAGAAGTGCAAATCTTGACGCAAGATAGGTGCGCGGTTTGCGTCGAACGTACCATAGGCTCTTACATCATTTTGGACGCACCCGATAGAACTCCTAGATGACAAAGGTCGTGTGGAATCTCACTTCTTTCCGTTTCGAGATAGTGTTAGTGTCGGGGCAAGATAGGTGCACGGTTTGCGCAAAACATGCCTTCGGCTCAGAAATCATTTTGGACACACCCTCTAGGACTCCTAGGTGACGAGGCTCAAGTGAAAGCTCATTTCGGTCTGTTTGGAGATAGTGCTAATCTTGACGTAAGATAGGTGCATGGTTTGCGCTAGACGTACCATAGGCTCAAAAATCATTTTGGATGCACTCGATGGTACTTCTATGTGACAATGCTCAAGTGGAAGCTCGTTTTGGTCCTTTCAGACATAGTGCTAATCTTGACACAAGATAGGTGCAAGGTTTGCATCGAACGTACCATAGGCTCAAAAATCATTTTGGACGCAACTGATGGAACACCGAGGTGACATGGGTCATGTGGGATCTCACTTCATTCTCTTTAGAGACAGTGTTAGTGTTAATGCAAGATAGGTGCACGGTTTGCGCCCAACGTACCATCAGCTCAGAGAATCTTTTTGGATACACCTGATATTACTCCTAGGTGACGAGTCTCAAGTGAAAGCTGGTTTCGGTCCGTTTGGAGATAGTGCTAATCTTGACGCAATATAGGTGCGTGGTTTGCATCGAACGTACCATAGGCTCGGACATCATTTTAGACGCACCTGATGGAACTCCATGGTGACAAGGGTCGTGTGTAATCTCACTTCTTTCTGTTTGGAGACAATGTTATTGTCGGTGCAAGATAGGAGCATGGTTTACGCTAGACGTACCGTAGGCTCAGAAATCGTTTTGGACACACCCGATGGTACCACTAGGAGACGATGCTCAAGTGGAAGCTTCTTATGGTCCGTTTGGAGATAAAGGTAATCTTGACGCAACATAGGTGCACTGTTTGCGTCAAACGTAACATAGGCTCGGAAATTATTTTGGACACACCCGATGGAACTCCTAGGTGACGTGGGTCATTTGGAATCTCGCTTCTGTCTGTTTGGAGACAGTGTTAGCATCGGTGCAAGATAGGTGCATGGTTTGGGCTAGACATACTATAGGCTCAGAAATCATTTTGGACGCACTCGATGGTACCACTAGCTGATGAGGCTCAAGTGGAAGCTCGTTTCGGTCCTGTCGATCATAGTGCTAATCTTGACGCAAGATAGGTGCGCGGTTTACGTCGAATGTACCATAGGCTCTTACATCGTTTTGGACGCACCCGATGGAACTCCTAGTTGACGTGGGTCATGTGGAATCTCACTTCTTTCTCTTTGGAGATAGTGTTAGTGTCGGTGCAAGATAGGTGCACGATTTGAGGCAAAACGTGCCATCGGCTCTGAAATCATTTTGGACGCACCCTCTGTGACTCCTAGGTGACGAGGCTCAAATGAAAGCTCATTTCGGTCTGTTTAGAGATAGTGCTAATCTTGACGCAAGATAGGTGCATGGTTTGCGCCAGACGTACCATAGGCTCAAAAATCGTTTTGGACGCAGTCGATGGTACCATGAGGTGACAAGGCTCAAGTGGAAGCTCGTTTCGGTCCTTTCGGACATAGTGCTAATCTTGATGCAAGATAGTTGCAAGTTTTGCATCGAACGTACCATAGGCTCGAAAATCATTTTGGACGCACCTGATGGAACACGAAGGTGACATGGGTCATGTGGGATCTCACTTCTTTCTCTTTAGAGACAGTGTTAGTGTTAATGCAAGATAGGTGCACGGTTTGCGCCAAACGTACCATCGGCTCAGAAAATCTTTTTGGATACTCCTGATATTACTCCTAGGTGACGAGTCTCAAGTGAAAGCTGGTTTCGGTCCGTTTGGAAATAGTGCTAATCTTGACGCAAGATAGGTGCGTGGTTTGCATCGAACGTACCATAGGTTCGGACATCATTTTGGACGCACCCGAGGGAATTCCAAGGTGACAAGGGTCGTGTGTAATCTCACTTCTTTCCGTTTGGAGACAGTGTTAGTGTGGGTGCAAGATAGGTGCATGGTTTACGCTAGACATACCGTAGGCTCAGAAATTGTTTTGGATGCACCCGAGGGTACCACTAGGAGACGAGGCTCAAGTGGAAGCTCGTTTTGGTCCGTTTGGAGATAAAGCTAATCTTGATGCAAGATAGGTGCATTGTTTGCGTCAAACGTAACATAGGCTCGCAAATCATTTTGGACACACCCGATGGAAATCCTAGGTGACGTGGGTCATGCAAAATCGTTTTGGACGCACTCGATGGTACCACTAGGTGACAAGGCTCAAGTGGAAGCTTGTTTCGGTCCTTTTCGGATATAGTGTTAGTGTTAATGCAAGATAGGTGCACGGTTTGCGCCAAACGTACCATCGGCTCAAAAAATCTTTTTGGATACTCCTGATATTACTCCTAGGTGACGAGTCTCAAGTGAAAGCTGGTTTCGGTCCATTTGGAGATAGTGCTAACCTTGACGCAAGATAGGTGCGTGGTTTGCATCGAACGTACCATAGGCTCGGACATCATTTTGGACGCACCCGATGGAATTCCTAGGTGACAAGGGTCGTGTGTAATCTCACTTCTTTCCGTTTGGAGACAGTGTTAGTGTCGGTGCAAGATAGGTGCATGGTTTACGCTAGACGTATCGTAGGCTCAGAAATTGTTTTGGACGCACCCGAGGGTACCACTAGGAGACGATGCTCGAGTGGAAGCTCCTTTTGGTCCATTTGGAGATAAAGCTAATCTTGACGCAAGATAGGTGCACTGTTTGCGTCAAACGTAACATAGGCTCGGAAATCATTTTGGACACACCCGATGGAAATCTTAGGTGACGTGGGTCATTTGGAATCTCGCTTCTTTCTGTTTGGAGACAGTGTTAGCATCGGTGCAAGATAGGTGCATGGTTTGCGCTAGACATACTGTTGGCTCAGAAATCATTTTGGACGCACTAGATGGTACCACTAGTTGATGAGGCTCAAGTGGAAGCTCGTTTCGGTCCTATCGAACATAGTGATAATCTTGACGCAAGATAGGTGTGCGGTTTGCGTCGAACGTACCATAGGCTCTTACATCATTTTCGACGCACCCGAAGGAACTCCTAGGTGACAAGGGTCGTGTGGAATCTCACTTCTTTCCGTTTGGAGACAGTGTTCGTGTCGGTGCAAGATAGGTGCATGGTTTGCGCTAGATGAACCGTAGGCTCAGAAATCATTTTGGACGCACCCGATGCCACCACTAGGAGACAAGGCTCAAGTGGAAGCTCGTTTTGATCCGTTTGAAGATAAAGCTAATCTTGACGCAAGATAGGTGCACCGTTTGCGTCGAACGTACCATAGGCTCGGAAATCGTTTTGGACGCACCCGATGGAACTCCTAGGTGACATGGGTCATGCAGAATCTCACTCTTTCCGTTTGGAGAGAGTGTTAGCGTCGGTGCAATATAGGTGCATGGTTTGCGGTAGACATACCATAGGCTCAAAAATCATTTTGGACGCACTCGATGGTACCACTAGGTGACCAAGCTCAACTGGAATCTCATTTCGGTCCTATCGAACATAGTGTTAATCTTGAGCAAGATAGGTGCACGGTTCATGTCGAATGTACCATAGGCTCGGAAATCATTTTGGACGCACTCGATGGTACCACTAGTTGAAGAGGCTGAACTAGAAGCTCATTTCGGTCCTATCGAACATAGTGCTAATCTTGACGCAAGATAGGTGCACGGTTCACGTCGAACGTACCATAGGCTCGGAAATCATTTTGGACGCACCCGATGTAACTCCTAGTTGACGTGGGTCATGTGGAATCTCACTTCTTTCTCTTTTGGAGATAGTGTTAGTGTCGGTGCAACATAGGTGCACGTTTGCGCCAAACGTTCCATCGGCTCAGAAATCATTTTGGACACACTCTCTGTGACTCCTAGGTGATGAGGCTCAAGTGAAAGCTTGTTTCGGTCCGTTTGGAGATAGTGCTAATCTTGACGCAAGATAGGTGCGCGGTTTGCGTGGAACGTACCATAGGCTCGGACATCATTTTGGACGCACCCGATGGAACTCCTAGGTGACAAGGGTCATGTGGAATCTCACTTCTTTTAATTTGGAGACAGTGTTAGTGTCGGTGCAAGATAGGTGCATGGTTTGCGCTAGACGTACCGTAGGCTCAGAAATCGTTTTGGACGCACCCAATGCCACAACTAGGAGACGAGGCTCAAGTGGAAGCTCGTTTTGATCCGTTTGGAGATAAAGCTAATCTTGACGCAAGATAGGTGCACCGTTTGCGTCGAACGTACCATAGGCTCAGAAATCGTTTTGGACGCACCCGATGGAACTCCTAGGTAACGTGGGTCATGCAGAATCTCACTCTTTCCGTTTGGAGAGAGTGTTAGCGTCGGTGCAAGATAGGTGCATGGTTTGCGGTAGACATACCATAGGCTCAAAAATCATTTTGGACGCACTCGATGGTACCAGTAGGTGACAAGGCTCAAGTGGAAGCTCGTTTCGGTCCTGTTCGGACATAGTGCTAATCTTGATGCAAGATAGGTGCACGGTTTGTGTCGTACGTACCATAGGCTCGGAAATCATTTTGGACGCACCTGATGGAACTCCTAGGTGATTTGGGTCATGTGGGATGTCACTTCTTTTTCTTTGGAGATAGTGTCAGTGTTAGTGCAAGATAGGTGCATGGTTTTCGCCAAACGTACCATCGGCTCAGAAATCTTTTTGGACACATCTGATATTACTCCTAGTTGACGAGGCGCAAGTGAAAGCTCGTTTCAGTCCGTTTGGAGAAGTGCTAACCTTGACGCCAGATAGGTGCACGGTTTGCGTCGAACGCACCATAGGCTTGGACATCGTTTTGGACGCACCCGATGGAACTCCTAGGTGACATGGGTCATCTGGAATCTTACTTCTTTCCATTTGGAGACAGTGTTAGTGTCGGTGCAAGATAGGTGCATGGTTTGCGCTGGACATACCACACGCTCATAATTCGTTTTGGACGCACCCGATGGTACCACTAGGTTACAAGGCTCAAGTGAAAGCTCGTTTCGGTCTGTTTGGAGATAGTGCTAATCTTGACGCAAGATAGGAGCTCGGTTTGCGTCGAACATACCATAGGCTCAGAAATGATTTTGGACACACCCGATGGAACTCTTAGGTGACGTGGGTCATTTGGAATCTCGCTTCTTTCTGTTTGGAGACAGTGTTAGAATCAGTGCAAGATAGGTGCATGGTTTGCGCAAGACATACCATTGGCTCAGAAATCATTTTGGACGCACTCGATGGTACTACTAGTTGAACAGGCTCAAGTGGAAGCTCATTTCGGTCCTGTCGAACATAGTGCTAATCTTGACGCAAGATAGGTGCACGGTTCACGTCGAACGTACCATAGGCTCGGAAATCGTTTTGAACGCACCCGATGTAACTCCTAGTTGACGTGGGTCATGTGGAATCTCACTTCTTTCTCTTTTGAGATAGTGTTAGTATCGGTGCAAGATAGGTGCACGGTTTGAGGCAAAACGTGCCATCGGCTTAGAAATCATTTTGGACGCACCCTCTGGGACTCCTAGGAGACGAGGCTCAAATGAAAGCTCATTTCGGTCTGTTTGGAGATACTGCTAATCTTGACGCAAGATAGGTGCATGGTTTGCGCTAGACGTACCATAGGCTCAAAAATCATTTTGGACGCACTCGATGGTACCACGAGGTGACAAGGATCAAGTGGAAGCTCGTTTCGGTCCTTTCAGACATAATGCTAATCTTGACGCAAGATAGGTGCAAGGTTTGCATCGAACGTACCATAGGCTCAAAAATCATTTTGGACGCACCTGATGGAACACCGAGGTGACATGGGTCATGTGGGATATCACTTCTTTCTCTTTGGAGACAGTGTTAGTGTTAATGCAAGATAGGTGCACGGTTTGCGCCAAACGTACTATTGGCTCATAAAATCTTTTTGGATACACCTGATATTACTCCTAGGTGATGAGTCTCAATTCAAAGATGGTTTCGGTCCGTTTAGAGATAGTGCTAATCTTGACGCAAGATAGGTGCGTGGTTTGCATCGAACGTACCATAGGCTCGGACATCATTTTGGACGCACCCGATGGAACTCCTAGGTGATAAGGGTCGTGTGTAATCTCACTTCTTTCCGTTTGGAGACTATGTAGTGTCAGTGCAAGATAGGTGCACGGTTTACGCTAGACGTATCATAGGCTCAGAAATTGTTTTGGACGCACCAGAGGGTACCACTTGGAGACGAGGCTCAAGTGGAAGCTCGTTTTGGTCCGTTTGGAGATAAAGCTAATCTTGACGCAAGATAGGTGCACTGTTTGCGTCAAACGTAACATAGGCTCGGAAATCATTTTGGACACCCCGATGGAACTCCTAGGTGACGTGGCTCATTTGGAATCTCGCTCCTTTCTGTTTGGAGACAGTGTTAGCATCGGTGCAAGATAGGTGCATGGTTTGCGCTTGACATACTGTTGGCTCAGAAATCATTTTAGACGCACTCGATGGTACCACTAGTTGATGAGGCTCAAGTGGAAGCTCATTTTGGTCCTATCGAACATAGTGCTAATCTTGACGCAAGATAGGTGCGCGGTTTGCGTCGAACGTACCATAGGCTCTTACATCGTTTTGGACGCACCCAATGGAACTCCTAGGTGACAAGGGTCATGTGGAATCTCACTTCTTTCCATTTGGAGACAGTGTTAGTGTTGGTGCAAGATAGGTGCATGGTTTGCGCTAGACGTATCGTAGGCTCAGAAATCGTTTTGGATGCACCCGATGCCACCACTAGGAGTCGAGGCTCAAGTGGAAGCTCGTTTTGATCCGTTTGGAGATAAAGCTAATCTTGACGCAAGATAGGTGCACCGTTTGCGTCGAACGTACCATAGGGTCAAAAATCGTTTTGGACGCACCCGATGGAACTCCTAGGTGACGTGGGTCATACAGAATCTCACTCTTTCTGTTTGGAGAGAGTGTTAGCGTCGGTGCAAGATAGGTGCATGGTTTGCGGTAGACATATCATAGGCTCAAAAATCATTTTGGACGCACTCGATGGTACCACTAGGTGACAAGGCTCAAGTGGAACCTCATTTCGGTCCTTTTCGGACATAGTGCTAATCTTGACGCAAGATAGGTGCACGGTTTGCGTCGTACATACCATAGGCTCAGAAATCATTTTGGACGCACCGGATGGAACTCCTAGGTGACTTGGGTCATGTGGGATCTCACTTCTTTCTCTTTGGAGATAGTGTCAGTGTTAGTGCAAGATAGGTGCATGGTTTTCGCCAAACATACCATCGGCTCAGAAATCTTTTTGGACACACCTGATATTACTCCTAGTTGACGAGGCGCAAGTGAAAGCTCGTTTTAGTCCGTTTGGAGAAGTGCTAACCTTGACGCAAGATAGGTGCACGGTTTGCGTTGAACGCACCATAGGCTTGGACATCATTTTGGACGCACCCGATAGAACTCCTAGGTGACGTGGGTCATCTGGAATCTCACTTCTTTCCATTTGGAGACAGTGTTAGTGTTGGTGCAAGATAGGTGCATGGTTTGTGCTAGACATACCACACGCTCATAATTCGTTTTGGACACACCCGATGGTACCACTAGGTTACAAGGCTCAAGTGAAAGCTCGTTTCGGTCCGTTTGGAGATAGTGCTAATCTTGACGCAAGATAGGAGCTTGGTTTGCGTCGAACGTACCATAGGCTCAGAAATCATTTTGGACACACCCGATGGAACTCCTAGGTGACGTGGGTCATTTGGAATCTTGCTTCTTCTGTTTGGAGACAGTGTTAGAATCGGTGCAAGATAGGTGCATGGTTTGCGCAAGACATACCATTGGCTCAGAAATCATTTTGGACGCACTCGATGGTACCACTAGTTGAAGAGGCTCAACTGGAAGCTCATTTCGTTCCTATCGAACATAGTGCAAATCTTGACGCAAGATAGGTGCACGGTTCACGTCGAACGTACCATAGGCTCGGAAATCATTTTGGACGCACCCGATGTAACTCCTAGTTGACGTGGGTCATGTGGAATCTCACTTCTTTCTCTTTTGGAGATAGTGTTAGTGTCGGTGCAAGATAGGTGCACGGTTTGCGCCAAACGTACCATCGGCTCAGAAACCATTTTGGACGCACTCTCTGTGACTCCTAGGTGATGATGCTCAAGTGAAAGCTTGTTTCAGTCCGTTTGGAGATAGTGCTAATCTTGACACAAGATAGGTGCGCAGTTTGCGTCGAACGTACCATAGGCTCGGACATCATTTGGACGCACCCGATGGAACTCCTAGGTGACAAGGGTCATGTGGAATCTCACTTCTTTTCAATTGGAGACAGTGTTAGTGTCGGTGCAAGATAGGTGCATGGTTTGCGCTAGACGTACCGTAGGCTCAGAAATCATTTTGGACGCACCCAATGCCACCACTAGGAGACGAGGCTCAAGTGGAAGCTCGTTTTGGTCCGTTTGGAGATAAAGGTAATCTTGACGCAAGATAGGTGCACCGTTTGCGTCGAATGTACCATAGGCTCGGAAATCGTTTTGGACGCACCCGATGGAACTCCTAGGTGACGTGGGTCATGCAGAATCTCACTCTTTCCGTTTGGAGAGAGTGTTAGCGTCGGTGCAAGATAGGTGCATGGTTTGCGGTAGACATACCATAGGCTCAAAAATTGTTTTGGATGCACTCGATGGTACCACTAGGTGACAAGGCCCAAGTGGAAGCTCGTTTCGGTCCTTTTTGGACATAGTGCTAATCTTGATGCAAGATAGGTGCACGGTTTGCGTCGTACGTACCATAGGCTCGGAAATCATTTTGGACACACCTGATGGAACTCCTAGGTGATTTGGGTCGTGTGGGATGTCACTTCTTTCTCTTTGGAGATAGTGTCAGTGGTAGTGCAAGATAGGTGCATGGTTTTCGCCAAACGTACCATCAGCTCAGAAATCTTTTTGGACACACCTGATATTACTCCTAGTTGACGAGGCACAAGTGAAAGCTCATTTCAGTCCGTTTGGAGAAGTGCTAATCTTGACGCAAGATAGGTGCACGGTTTGCGTCGAACGTACCATAGGCTTGGACATCGTTTTGGACGCACCCGATGGAACTCCTAGGTGACGTGGGTCATCTGGAATCTTACTTCTTTCCATTTGGAGACAGTGTTAGTGTCGGTGCAAGATAGGTGCATGGTTTGCGCTGGACATACCACACGCTCATAATTCATTTTGGACGCACCCGATGGTACCACTAGGTTACAAGTCTCAAGTGAAAGCTCGTTTCGGTCCGTTTGGAGATAGTGCTAATCTTGACGCAAGATAGGAGCACGGTTTGCGTCGAACGTACCATAGGCTCGGCAATCATTTTGGACACACCCGATGGAACTCCTAGGTGACGTGGGTCATTTGGAATCTCGCTTCTTTCCATTTGGAGATAGTGTTAGCATCGGTGTAAGATAGGTGCATGGTTTGCGCTAGACATACCATAGGCACAGAAATCTTTTTGGATGCACTCGATGGTACCACTAGTTGACGAGGCTCAAGTGAAAGCTCGTTTCGGTCCTATCGAACATAGTGCTAATCTTGACGTAAGATAGGTGCACGGTTCGTGTCAAACGTACCATATTCTCGGAAATCATTTTGGACACACCCGATGAAACTCCTAGGTGACGTGGGTCATGTGGAATCTCACTTCTTTCTCTTTGGAGATAGTGTTAGTGTCGGTGCAAGATAGGTGCACATTTTGTACCAAACGTACCATCGGCTCAGAAATCATTTTCGACGCACCGTCTAGGACTCCTAGGTGACGAGGCTCAAGTGAAAGCTCGTTTCGGTCCGTTTGGAGATAGTGCTAATCTTGACGCAAGATTGATGCGCGGTTTGCGTCGAACGTACCATAGGCTCGGACATCATTTTGGACGCACCCGATGGAACTCCTACATGACATGGGTCATTTGGAATCTTGCTTCTTTCTGTTTGGAGACAGTGTTAGCATCGGTGCAAGATAAGTGCATGGTTTGCGCTAGACGTACCATAGGCTCAGAAATTGTTTTGGACGCACCCGAGGGTACCACTTGGAGATGAGGGTCAAGTGGAAGCTCGTTTTGGTCCGTTTGGAGATAAAGCTAATCTTGACGCAAGATAGGTGCACTGTTTGCGTCAAACGTAACATAGGCTCGGAAATCATTTTGGACACACCCGATGGAACTCCTAGGTGACGTGGATCATTTGGAATCTCACTCCTTTCTGTTTGGAGACAGTGTTAGCATCGGTGCAAGATAGGTGCATGGTTTGCGCTAGACATACTGTAGGCTCAGAAATCATTTTGGACGCACTCGATGGTACCACTAGTTGATGAGGCTCAGGTGGAAGCTCGTTTCGGTCCTGTTGAACATAGTGCTAATCTTGACGCAAGATAGGTGCGCGGTTTGCGTCGAACGTACCATAGGCTCGGACATCATTTTGGACGCACCCGATGGAACTCCTAGGTGATAAGGGTCATGTGGAATCTCACTTCTTTTTCATTTGGAGACAGTGTTAGTGTTGGTGCAAGATAGGTGCATGGTTTACGCTAGACGTACCATAGGCTCAGAAATCATTTTGGACACACCCGATGGTACCACTAGGTTACAAGGCTCAAGTGAAAGCTCGTTTCGGTCCGTTTGGAGATAGTGCTAATCTTGACGCAAGATAGGAGCACGGTTTGCGTCCGAACGCACTATAGGCTCGGAAATCATTTTGGACACACCCGATGGAACTCCTAGGTGACGTGGGTCATTTGGAATCTCGCTTCTTTCCATTTGGAGACAGTGTTAGCATCGGTGTAAGATAGGTGCATGGTTTGCGCTAGACATACCATAGGCACAGAAATCTTTTGGATGCACTCGATGGTACCACTAGTTGACGAGGCTCAAGTGAAAGCTCGTTTGGTCCTGTCGAACATAGTGCTAATCTTGATGCAAGATAGGTGCACGGTTCGTGTCAAACGTACCATATTCTCGGAAATCATTTTGGACACACCTGATGAAACTCCTAGGTTACGTGGGTCATGTGGAATCTCACTTCTTTCTCTTTGGAGATAGTGTTAGTGTCGGTGCAAGATAGGTGCACATTTTGCACCACACGTACCATCGGCTCAGAAATCATTTTCGACGCACCGTCTAGGACTCCTAGGTGACGAGGCTCAAGTGAAAGCTCGTTTCGGTCCGTTTGGAGATAGTGCTAATCTTGACGCAAGATTGATGCGTGGTTTGCGTCGAACGTACCATAGGCTCGGACATCATTTTGGACGCACCCGATGGAACTCCTAGGTGACAAGGGTCATGTGGAATCTCACTTCTTTTCATTTGGAGACAGAGTTAGTGTCGGTGCAAGATAGGTGCATGGTTTGCGCTAGACGTACCATAGGCTCAGAAATCGTTTTGGACGCACCCGATGGTACCACTAGGTTACAAGGCTCAATTGAAAGCTCGTTTCGGTCCATTTGGAGATAGTGCTAATCTTGACGCAAGAAAGGAGCACGGTTTGCGTCGAACGTACCATAGGCTCGGCAATCATTTTGGACACACCCGATGGAACTCCTAGGTGACGTGGGTCATTTGGAATCTCGCTTCTTTCCATTTGGAGATAGTGTTAGCATCGGTGTAAGATAGGTGCATGGTTTGCGCTAGACATACCATAGGCACAGAAATCTTTTTGGATGCACTCGATGGTACCACTAGTTGACGAGGCTCAAGTGAAAGCTCGTTTCGGTCCTGTCGAACATAGTGCTAATCTTGATGCAAGATAGGTGCACGGTTCGTGTCAAACGTACCATATTCTCGGAAATCATTTTGGACACACCTGATGAAACTCCTAGGTTACGTGGGTCATGTGGAATCTCACTTCTTTCTCTTTGGAGATAGTGTTAGTGTCGGTGCAAGATAGGTGCACATTTTGCACCACACGTACCATCGGCTCAGAAATCATTTTCGACGCACCGTCTAGGACTCCTAGGTGACGAGGCTCAAGTGAAAGCTCGTTTCGGTCCGTTTGGAGATAGTGCTAATCTTGACGCAAGATTGATGCGCGGTTTGCGTTGAACGTACCATAGGCTCGGACATCATTTTGGACGCACCCGATGGAACTCCTACATGACATGGGTCATTTGGAATCTTGCTTCTTTCTGTTTGGAGACAGTGTTAGCATCGGTGCAAGATAAGTGCATGGTTTGCGCTAGACGTACCATAGGCTCAGAAATTGTTTTGGACTAACCCGAGGGTACCACTTGGAGATGAGGGTCAAGTGGAAGCTCGTTTTGGTCCGTTTGGAGATAAAGCTAATCTTGACGCAAGATAGGTGCACTGTTTGCGTCAAACGTAACATAGGCTCGGAAATCATTTTGGACACACCCGATGGAACTCCTAGGTGACGTGGGTCATTTGGAATCTCGCTTCTTTCCATTTGGAGATAGTGTTAGCATCGGTGTAAGATAGGTGCATGGTTTGCGCTAGACATACCATAGGCACAGAAATCTTTTTGGATGCACTCGATGGTACCACTAGTTGACGAGGCTCAAGTGAAAGCTCGTTTCGGTCCTGTCGAACATAGTGCTAATCTTGATGCAAGATAGGTGCACGGTTCGTGTCAAACGTACCATATTCTCGGAAATCATTTTGGACGCACCCGATGAAACTCCTAGGTGACGTGGGTCATGTGGAATCTCACTTCTTTCTCTTTGGAGATAGTGTTAGTGTCGGTGCAAGATAGGTGCACATTTTGCACCACACGTACCATCGGCTCAGAAATCATTTTCGACGCACCGTCTAGGACTCCTAGGTGATGAGGCTCAAGTGAAAGCTCGTTTCGGTCCGTTTGGAGATAGTGCTAATCTTGACGCAAGATTGATGCGTGGTTTGCGTCGAACGTACCATAGGCTCGGACATCATTTTGGACGCACCCGATGGAACTCCTAGGTGACAAGGGTCGTGTGTAATCTCACTTCTTTCCGTTTGGAGACAGTGTTAGTGTCAGTGCAAGATAGGTGCATGGTTTACGCTAGACGTACCGTAGGCTCAGAAATCGTTTTGGACGCACCTGAGGGTACCACTTGGAGACGTGGCTCAAGTGGAAGCTCGTTTTGGTCCGTTTGGACATAAAGCTAATCTTGACGCAAGATAGGTGCACTGTTTGCGTCAAACGTAACATAGGCTCGGAAATCATTTTGGACACACCCGATGGAACTCCTAGGTGACGTGGGTCATTTGGAATCTCGCTTCTTTCCATTTGGAGACAGTGTTAGCATCGGTGTAAGATAGGTGCATGGTTTGCGCTAGACATACCATAGGCACAGAAATCTTTTTGGATGCACTCGATGGTACCACTAGTTGACGAGGCTCAAGTGAAAGCTCGTTTCGGTCCTGTCGAACATAGTGCTAATCTTGATGCAAGATAGGTGCACGGTTCGTGTCAAACGTACCATATTCTCGGAAATCATTTTGGACACACCTGATGAAACTCCTAGGTTACGTGGGTCATGTGGAATCTCACTTCTTTCTCTTTGGAGATAGTGTTAGTGTCGGTGCAAGATAGGTGCACATTTTGCACCACACGTACCATCGGCTCAGAAATCATTTTCGACGCACCGTCTAGGACTCCTAGGTGATGAGGCTCAAGTGAAAGCTCGTTTCGGTCCGTTTGGAGATAGTGCTAATCTTGACGCAAGATTGATGCGTGGTTTGCGTCGAACGTACCATAGGCTCGGACATCATTTTGGACGCACCCGATGGAACTCCTAGGTGACAAGGGTCGTGTGTAATCTCACTTCTTTCCGTTTGGAGACAGTGTTAGTGTCAGTGCAAGATAGGTGCATGGTTTACGCTAGACGTACCGTAGGCTCAGAAATCGTTTTGGACGCACCTGAGGGTACCACTTGGAGACGTGGCTCAAGTGGAAGCTCGTTTTGGTCCGTTTGGACATAAAGCTAATCTTGACGTAAGATAGGTGCACTGTTTGCGTCAAACGTAACATAGGCTCGGAAATCATTTTGGACACACCCGATGGAAGTCCTAGGTGACGTGGGTCATTTGGAATCTCGCTCCTTTCTGTTTGGAGACAGTGTTAGCATCGGTGCAAGATAGGTGCATGGTTTGCGCTAGACATACTGTAGGCTCAGAAATCATTTTGGACGCACTCGATGGTACCACTAGTTGATGAGGCTCAGGTGGAAGCTCGTTTCGGTCCTGTCGAACATAGTGCTAATCTTGACGAAAGATAGGTGTGCGGTTTGCGTCGAACGTACCATAGGCTCTTACATCATTTTGGACGCACCCGATGGAACTCCTAGGTGACAAGGGTCATGTGGAATCTCACTTCTTTCCATTTGGAGACAGTGTTAGTGTTGGTGCAAGATAGGTGCATGGTTTTGCGCTAGGCGTACCATAGGCTCGTAAATCGTTTTGGACGCACCCGATGCCACCACTAGGAGACGAGGCTCAAGTGGAAGCTCGTTTTGATCCATTTGGAGATAAAGCTAATCTTGACGCAAGATAGGTGCCTTCGCTTTGCGTCGAACGTAACATAGGCTCGGAAATCATTTTGGACACACCCGATGGAACTCCTAGGTGACGTGGGTCATTTGGAATCTCGCTCCTTTCCATTTGGAAGCAGTGTTAGCATCGGTGCAAGATAGGTGCATGGTTTGCGCTAGACATACCATAGGCTCGAAATCTTTTGGATGCACTCGATGGTACCACTAGTTGACGAGGCTCAAGTGGTAGCTCGTTTTTGGTCCTATCGAACATAGTGCTAATCTTGACGCAAGATAGGTGTGCGGTTCGTGTCAAACGTACCATATTCTCGTAAATCATTTTGGACGCACCGATGAAACTCCTAGGTGACATGGGTCATGTGGAATCTCACTTCTTTCTCTTTGGAGATAGTGTTAGTGTCGGTTCAAGATAGGTGCACATTTTGCACCAAACGTACCATCGGCTCGAGAAATCATTTTGGACGCACCTTCCGGGACTCCTAGGTGATGAGGCTCAAGTGAAAGCTCGTTTTGGTCCATTTGGAGATAGTGCTAATCTTGGACGCAAGATTGATGCGTGGTTTGCATCGAACGTACCATAGGCTCGGATATCATTTTGGACCTTTTGATGGAACTCCTAGGTGACATGGGTCGTGTGGAATCTCACTTCTTTCCATTTGGAGAGCAGTGTTAGTGTCGAGCAAGATAGGTGCATGGTTTGCGCTAGATGTACCGTAGGCTCAGAAATCATTTTAGACGCACCCGATGGTACCACTAGGAGACAATGCTCAAGTGGAAGCTCGTTTTGGTCCGTTTGGAGATAAAGCTAATCTTGACGCAAGATAGGTGCACCATTTGTGTCGAACGTACCATAGGCTCGGAAATCATTTTAGATGCACCCGATGGAACTCCTAGGTGACATGGATCATTTGGAATCTCACTCTTTTTCTGCTTTGGAGACAAGTGTTAGCATCGGTGCAAGATAGGTGCATGGTTTGCGCTAGACATACTGTAGGCTCAGAAATCATTTTGGACGCACTCGATGGTACCACTAGTTGATGAGGCTCAGGTGGAAGCTCGTTTTGGTCCTGTTGAACATAGTGCTAATCTTGACGCAAGATAGGTGCGCGGTTTGCGTCGAACGTACCATAGGCTCGGACATCATTTTGGACGCACCCGATGGAACTCCTAGGTGATAAGGGTCATGTGGAATCTCACTTCTTTTCATTTGGAGACAGTGTTAGTGTTGGTGCAAGATAGGTGCATGGTTTGCGCTAGACGTACCATAGGCTCAGAAATCGTTTTGGACACACCCGATGGTACCACTAGGTTACAAGGCTCAAGTGAAAGCTCGTTTCGGTCCGTTTGGAGATAGTGCTAATCTTGACGCAAGATAGGAGCACGGTTTGCGTCGAACGTACCATAGGCTCGGAAATCATTTTGGACACACCCGATGGAACTCCTAGGTGACGTGGGTCATTTGGAATCTCGCTTCTTTCCATTTGGAGACAGTGTTAGCATCGGTGTAAGATAGGTGCATGGTTTGCGCTAGACATACCATATAGGCACGAAATCTTTTGGATGCACTCGATGGTACCACTAGTTGACGAGGCTCAAGTGAAAGCTTCGTTTCGGTCCTGTCGAACATAGTGCTAATCTTGATGCAAGATAGGTGTGCGGTTCGTGTCAAACGTACCATATTCTCGGAAATCATTTTGGACACACCTGATGAAACTCCTAGGTTACGTGGGTCATGTGGAATCTCACTTCTTTCTCTTTGGAGATAGTGTTAGTGTCGGTGCAAGATAGGTGCACATTTTGCACCACACGTACCATCGGCTCGAGAAATCATCATTTTCGACGCACCGTCTAGGACTCCTAGGTGATGAGGCTCAAGTGAAAGCTCGTTTGGTCCATTTGGAGATAGTGCTAATCTTGGACGCAAGATTGATGCGTGGTTTGCGTCGAACGTACCATAGGCTCGGACATCATTTTGGACACACCGATGGAACTCCTAGGTGACAAGGGTCGTGTGTAATCTCACTTCTTTCCGTTTGGAGCAGTGTTAGTGTCGATTGCAAGATAGGTGCATGGTTTACGCTAGACGTACCGTAGGCTCGAGAAATCTTTTGGACGCTTTCGAGGGTACCACTTGGAGACGTGGCTCAAGTGGAAGCTCGTTTTGGTCCGTTTGGACATAAAGCTAATCTTGACGTAAGATAGGTGCTTTGTTTGCGTCAAACGTAACATAGGCTCGGAAATCATTTTGGACACACCCGATGGAAGTCCTAGGTGACGTGGGTCATTTGGAATCTCGCTCCTTTCTCTTTGGAGACAAGTGTTAGCATCGGTGCAAGATAGGTGCATGGTTTGCGCTAGACATACTTGTAGGCTCGAAATCATTTTGGACGCCTTTTCGATGGTACCACTAGTTGATGAGGCTCGGTGGAAGCTCGTTTGGTCCTGCCGAACATAGTGCTAATCTTGACGAAAGATAGGTGTGCGCGGTTTTGCGTCGAACGTACCATAGGCTCTTACATCATTTTTGGACGCACCCGATGGAACTCCTAGGTGACAAGGGTCATGTGGAATCTCACTTCTTTCCATTTGGAGACAGTGTTAGTGTTGGTGCAAGATAGGTGCATGGTTTGCGCTAGACGTACCATAGGCTCGAGAAATCGTTTTTGGACGCACCCGATGCCACCACTAGGAGACGAGGCTCAAGTGGAAGCTCGTTTTGATCCATTTGGAGATAAAGCTAATCTTGACGCAAGATAGGTGCCTTTGTTTTGCGTCGAAGCGTGCTTAACATAGGCTCGGAAATCATTTTGGACACACCCGATGGAACTCCTAGGTGACGTGGGTCATTTGGAATCTCGCTCCTTTCCATTTGGAGAGCAGTGTTAGCATCGGTGCAAGATAGGTGCATGGTTTGCGCTAGACATACCATAGGCTCGTAAATCTTTTGGATGCACTCGATGGTACCACTAGTTGATGAGGCTCAAGTGGTAGCTCGTTTGGTCCTATCGAACATAGTGCTAATCTTGACGAAAGATAGGTGTGCGGTTCGTGTCAAACGTACCATATTCTCTTAAATCATTTTGGACGCACCCGATGAAACTCCTAGGTGACATGGGTCATGTGGAATCTCACTTCTTTCTCTTTGGAGATAGTGTTAGTGTTGGTTCAAGATAGGTGCACATTTTGCACCAAACGTACCATAGGCTCGAAATCATTTTGGACGCACCTTCGATGGACTCCTAGGTGATGAGGCTCAAGTGAAAGCTCATTTTGGTCCATTTGGAGATATAAGTGCTAATCTTGACGCAAGATTGATGCGTGGTTTGCATCGAACGTACCATAGGCTCGGATATCGTTTTGGACGCACCTGATGGAACTCCTAGGTGACATGGGTCGTGTGGAATCTCACTTCTTTCCATTTGGAGACAGTGTTAGTGTCGAGCAAGATAGGTGCATGGTTTGCGCTAGATGTACCGTAGGCTCGAGAAATCATTTTAGACGCACTCGATGGTACCACTAGGAGACAATGCTCAAGTGGAAAGCTCGTTTTGGTCCGTTTGGAGATAAAGCTAATCTTGACGCAAGATAGGTGCACCATTTGTGTCAAACGTACCATAGGCTCGAAATCATTTTAGATGCACCCGATGGAACTCCTAGGTGACATGGATCATTTGGAATCTCACTCCTTTCTGTTTGGAGACAGTGTCAGCATCGGTGCAAGATAGGTGCATGGTTTGCGCTAGACATACTGTAGGCTCAGAAATCATTTTGGACGCACTCGATGGTACCGCTAGTTGATGAGGCTCAGGTGGAAGCTCGTTTTGGTCCTGTTGAACATAGTGCTAATCTTGATGCAAGATAGGTGCGTGGTTTGCATCGAACGTACCATAGGCTCGGACATCATTTTGGACGCCTTTTGATGGAACTCCTAGGTGATAAGGGTCATGTGGAATCTCACTTCTTTTCATTTGGAGAGACAGTGTTAGTGTTGGTGCAAGATAGGTGCATGGTTTGCGCTTAGACGTACCATAGGCTCGAAATCATTTTGGACACACCCGATGGTACCACTAGGTTACAAGGCTCAAGTGAAAGCTCGTTTGGTCCGTTTGGAGATAGTGCTAATCTTGGCGCAAGATAGGAGCACGGTTTGCGTCGAACGTACCATAGGCTCGGAAATCATTTTGGACACACCCGATGGAACTCCTAGGTGACGTGGGTCATTTGGAATCTCGCTTCTTTCCATTTGGAGACAGTGTTAGCATCGGTGTAAGATAGGTGCATGGTTTGCGCTAGACATACCATAGGCACAGAAATCTTTTTGGATGCACTCGATGGTACCACTAGTTGACGAGGCTCAAGTGAAAGCTCGTTTTGGTCTGTCGAACATAGTGCTAATCTTGATGCAAGATAGGTGCTGCGGTTCGTGTCAAAGCGTACCATATTCTCGGAAATCATTTTGGACACACCTGATGAAACTCCTAGGTTACGTGGGTCATGTGGAATCTCACTTCTTTCTCTTTGGAGATAGTGTTAGTGTCGGTGCAAAATAGGTGCACATTTTGCACCACACGTACCATCGGCTCAGAAATCATTTTGGACGCACCGTCTAGGACTCCTAGGTGATGAGGCTCAAGTGAAAGCTCGTTTCGGTCCGTTTGGAGATAGTGCTAATCTTGACGCAAGATTGATGCGTGGTTTGCGTCGAACGTACCATAGGCTCGGACATCATTTTGGACGCACCCGATGGAACTCCTAGGTGACAAGGGTCGTGTGTAATCTCACTTCTTTCCATTTGGAGACAGTGTTAGTGTCAGTGCAAGATAGGTGCATGGTTTACGCTAGACGTACCGTAGGCTCAGAAATCGTTTTGGACGCACCTGAGGGTACCACTTGGAGACGTGGCTCAAGTGGAAGCTCGTTTTGGTCCGTTTGGAGATAAAGCTAATCTTGACGCAAGATAGGTGCACTGTTTGCGTCAAACGTAACATAGGCTCGGAAATCATTTTGGACACACCCGATGGAAGTCCTAGGTGACGTGGGTCATTTGGAATCTCGCTCCTTTCTGTTTGGAGACAGTGTTAGCATCGGTGCAAGATAGGTGCATGGTTTGCGCTAGACATACTGTAGGCTTAGAAATCATTTTTGACGCACTCGATGGTACCACTAGTTGATGAGGCTCAGGTGGAAGCTCATTTTGGTCCTGTCGAACATAGTGCTAATCTTGACGCAAGATAGGTGCGCGGTTTGCGTCGAACGTACCATAGGCTCTTACATCGTTTTGGACGCACCCGATGGAACTCCTAGGTGACAAGGGTCATGTGGAATCTCACTTCTTTCCATTTGGAGACACAGTGTTAGTGTTGGTGCAAGATAGGTGCATGGTTTTGCGCTAGACGTACCATAGGCTCGTAAATCGTTTTGGACGCACCCGATGCCACCACTAGGAGACGAGGCTCAAGTGGAAGCTCGTTTTGATCCATTTGGAGATAAAGCTAATCTTGACGCAAGATAGGTGCCTTTCGCTTTGCGTCGAACGTAACATAGGCTCGGAAATCATTTTGGACACACCCGATGGAACTCCTAGGTGACGTGGGTCATTTGGAATCTCGCTCCTTTCCATTTGGAGACAGTGTTAGCATCGGTGCAAGATAGGTGCATGGTTTGCGCTAGACATACCATAGGCTCAGAAATCTTTTTGGATGCACTCGATGGTACCACTAGTTGACGAGGCTCAAGTGGTAGCTCGTTTCGGTCCTATCGAACATAGTGCTAATCTTGACGCAAGATAGGTGCACGGTTCGTGTCAAACGTACCATATTCTCAGAAATCATTTTGGACGCACCCGATGAAACTCCTAGGTGACATGGGTCATGTGGAATCTCACTTCTTTCTCTTTGGAGATAGTGTTAGTGTCGGTTCAAGATAGGTGCACATTTTGCACCAAACGTACCATCGGCTCATAAATCATTTTCGGACGCACCTTATACAGGACTCCTAGGTGATGAGGCTCAAGTGAAAGCTCGTTTTGGTCCATTTGGAGATAGTGCTAATCTTGGACGCAAGATTGATGCGTGGTTTGCATCGAACGTACCATAGGCTCGGATATCGTTTTGGACGCACCTGATGGAACTCCTAGGTGACATGGGTCGTGTGGAATCTCACTTCTTTCCGTTTGGAGACAGTGTTAGTGTCGAGCAAGATAGGTGCATGGTTTTGCGCTAGATGTACCGTAGGCTCGAGAAATCATTTTAGACGCACCCGATGGTACCACTAGGAGACAATGCTCAAGTGGAAGCTCGTTTTGGTCCGTTTGGAGATAAAGCTAATCTTGACGCAAGATAGGTGCACCATTTGTGTCGAACGTACCATAGGCTCGGAAATCGTTTTAGATGCACCCGATGGAACTCCTAGGTGACATGGATCATTTGGAATCTCACTCCTTTCTGTTTGGAGACAGTGTTAGCATCGGTGCAAGATAGGTGCATGGTTTGCGCTAGACATCTTTGTAGGCTCGAAATCATTTTGGACGCCTTTTCGATGGTACCGCTAGTTGATGAGGCTCAGGTGGAAGCTCGTTTTGGTCCTGTTGAACATAGTGCTAATCTTGATGCAAGATAGGTGCGCGGTTTGCGTCGAACGTACCATAGGCTCGGACATCATTTTGGACGCACCCGATGGAACTCCTAGGTGATAAGGGTCATGTGGAATCTCACTTCTTTTCATTTGGAGACAGTGTTAGTGTTGGTGCAAGATAGGTGCATGGTTTGCGCTAGACGTACCATAGGCTCAGAAATCGTTTTGGACACACCCGATGGTACCACTAGGTTACAAGGCTCAAGTGAAAGCTCGTTTCGGTCCGTTTGGAGATAGTGCTAATCTTGACGCAAGATAGGAGCACGGTTTGCGTCGAACGTACCATAGGCTCGGAAATCATTTTGGACACACCCGATGGAACTCCTAGGTGACGTGGGTCATTTGGAATCTCGCTTCTTTCCATTTGGAGACAGTGTTAGCATCGGTGTAAGATAGGTGCATGGTTTGCGCTAGACATACCATAGGCACGTAAATCTTTTGGATGCACTCGATGGTACCACTAGTTGACGAGGCTCAAGTGAAAGCTCGTTTGGTCCCTGTCGAACATAGTGCTAATCTTGATGCAAGATAGGTGCACGGTTCGTGTCAAACGTACCATATTCTCGGAAATCATTTTGGACACACACGATGAAACTCCTAGGTTACGTGGGTCATGTGGAATCTCACTTCTTTCTCTTTGGAGATAGTGTTAGTGTCGGTGCAAGATAGGTGCACATTTTGCACCACACGTACCATCGGCTCGAGAAATCATTTTCGACGCACCGCCTAGGACTCCTAGGTGATGAGGCTCAAGTGAAAGCTCGTTTGGTCCGTTTGGAGATAGTGCTAATCTTGGACGCAAGATTGATGCGTGGTTTTGCGCCGAACGTACCATAGGCTCGGACATCATTTTGGACGCACCCGATGGAACTCCTAGGTGACAAGGGTCGTGTGTAATCTCACTTCTTTCCGTTTGGAGCAGTGTTAGTGTCGCAAGATAGGTGCATGGTTTACGCTAGACGCACCGTGAGGCTCGAAATCGCTTTTGACGACTTTTGAGGGTACCACTTGGAGACGTGGCTCAAGTGGAAGCTCGTTTTGGTCCGTTTGGACATAAAGCTAATCTTGACGTAAGATAGGTGCACTGTTTGCGTCAAACGTAACATAGGCTCGGAAATCATTTTGGACACACCCGATGGAAGTCCTAGGTGACGTGGGTCATTTGGAATCTCGCTCCTTTTCATTTGGGAGACAGTGTTAGCATCGGTGCAAGATAGGTGCATGGTTTTGCGCTAGACATCTTGTAGGCTCAGAAATCATTTTGGACGCACTCGATGGTACCACTAGTTGATGAGGCTCGGTGGAAGCTCGTTTGGTCTGTCGAACATAGTGCTAATCTTGACGAAAGATAGGTGTGCGGTTTGCGTCGAACGTACCATAGGCTCTTACATCATTTTGGACGCACCCGATGGAACTCCTAGGTGACAAGGGTCATGTGGAATCTCACTTCTTTCCATTTGGAGGCAGTGTTAGTGTTGGTGCAAGATAGGTGCATGGTTTGCGCTAGACGTACCATAGGCTCAGAAATCGTTTTGGGCGCACCCGATGCCACCACTAGGAGACGAGGCTCAAGTGGAAGCTCGTTTTGATCCATTTGGAGATAAAGCTAATCTTGACGCAAGATAGGTGCCTTCGTTTGCGTCGAACGTAACATAGGCTCGGAAATCATTTTGGACACACCGATGGAACTCCTAGGTGACGTGGGTCATTTGGAATCTCGCTCCTTTCCATTTGGAGACAGTGTTAGCATCGGTGCAAGATAGGTGCATGGTTTGCGCTAGACATACCATAGGCTCAGAAATCTTTTTGGATGCACTCGATGGTACCACTAGTTGACGAGGCTCAAGTGGTAGCTCGTTTCGGTCCTATCGAACATAGTGCTAATCTTGACGCAAGATAGGTGCACGGTTCGTGTCAAACGTACCATATTCTCAGAAATCATTTTGGACGCACCCGATGAAACTCCTAGGTGACATGGGTCATGTGGAATCTCACTTCTTTCTCTTTGGAGATAGTGTTAGTGTCGGTTCAAGATAGGTGCACATTTTGCACCAAACGTACCATCGGCTCAGAAATCATTTTCGACGCACCTTCTGGGACTCCTAGGTGATGAGGCTCAAGTGAAAGCTCGTTTCGGTCCATTTGGAGATAGTGCTAATCTTGACGCAAGATTGATGCGTGGTTTGCATCGAACGTACCATAGGCTCGGATATCGTTTTGGACGCACCTGATGGAACTCCTAGGTGACATGGGTCGTGTGGAATCTCACTTCTTTCCATTTGGAGACAGTGTTAGTGTCGAGCAAGATAGGTGCATGGTTTGCGCTAGATGTACCGTAGGCTCAGAAATCATTTTAGACGCACCCGATGGTACCACTAGGAGACAATGCTCAAGTGGAAGCTCGTTTTGGTCCGTTTGGAGATAAAGCTAATCTTGACGCAAGATAGGTGCACCATTTGTGTCGAACGTACCATAGGCTCGGAAATCGTTTTAGATGCACCCGATGGAACTCCTAGGTGACATGGATCATTTGGAATCTCACTCCTTTCTATTTGGAGACAGTGTTAGCATCGGTGCAAGATAGGTGCATGGTTTGCGCTAGACATACTGTAGGCTCAGAAATCATTTTGGATGCACTCGATGGTACCACTAGTTGATGAGGCTCAGGTGGAAGCTCGTTTTGGTCCTGTTGAACATAGTGCTAATCTTGATGCAAGATAGGTGCGCGGTTTGCGTCGAACGTACCATAGGCTCGGACATCATTTTGGACGCACCCGATGGAACTCCTAGGTGATAAGGGTCATGTGGAATCTCACTTCTTTTCATTTGGAGACAGTGTTAGTGTTGGTGCAAGATAGGTGCATGGTTTGCGCTAGACGTACCATAGGCTCAGAAATCGTTTTGGACACACCCGATGGTACCACTAGGTTACAAGGCTCAAGTGAAAGCTCGTTTCGGTCCGTTTGGAGATAGTGCTAATCTTGACGCAAGATAGGAGCACGGTTTGCGTCGAACGTACCATAGGCTCGGAAATCATTTTGGACACACCCGATGGAACTCCTAGGTGACGTGGGTCATTTGGAATCTCGCTTCTTTCCATTTGGAGACAGTGTTAGCATCGGTGTAAGATAGGTGCATGGTTTGCGCTAGACATACCATAGGCACAGAAATCTTTTTGGATGCACTCGATGGTACCACTAGTTGACGAGGCTCAAGTGAAAGCTCGTTTCGGTCCTGTCGAACATAGTGCTAATCTTGATGCAAGATAGGTGCACGGTTCGTGTCAAACGTACCATATTCTCGGAAATCATTTTGGACACACCTGATGAAACTCCTAGGTTACGTGGGTCATGTGGAATCTCACTTCTTTCTCTTTGGAGATAGTGTTAGTGTCGGTGCAAGATAGGTGCACATTTTGCACCACACGTACCATCGGCTCAGAAATCATTTTCGACGCACCGTCTAGGACTCCTAGGTGATGAGGCTCAAGTGAAAGCTCGTTTCGGTCCGTTTGGAGATAGTGCTAATCTTGACGCAAGATTGATGCGTGGTTTGCGTCGAACGTACCATAGGCTCGGACATCATTTTGGACGCACCCGATGGAACTCCTAGGTGACAAGGGTCGTGTGTAATCTCACTTCTTTCCGTTTGGAGACAGTGTTAGTGTCAGTGCAAGATAGGTGCATGGTTTACGCTAGACGTACCGTAGGCTCAGAAATCGTTTTGGACGCACCTGAGGGTACCACTTGGAGACGTGGCTCAAGTGGAAGCTCGTTTTGGTCCGTTTGGACATAAAGCTAATCTTGACGTAAGATAGGTGCACTGTTTGCGTCAAACGTAACATAGGCTCGGAAATCATTTTGGACACACCCGATGGAAGTCCTAGGTGACGTGGGTCATTTGGAATCTCGCTCCTTTCTGTTTGGAGACAGTGTTAGCATCGGTGCAAGATAGGTGCATGGTTTGCGCTAGACATACTGTAGGCTCAGAAATCATTTTGGACGCACTCGATGGTACCACTAGTTGATGAGGCTCAGGTGGAAGCTCGTTTCGGTCCTGTCGAACATAGTGCTAATCTTGACGAAAGATAGGTGTGCGGTTTGCGTCGAACGTACCATAGGCTCTTACATCGTTTTGGACGCACCCGATGGAACTCCTAGGTGACAAGGGTCATGTGGAATCTCACTTCTTTCCATTTGGAGACAGTGTTAGTGTTGGTGCAAGATAGGTGCATGGTTTGCGCTAGACGTACCATAGGCTCAGAAATCGTTTTGGACGCACCCGATGCCACCACTAGGAGACGAGGCTCAAGTGGAAGCTCGTTTTGATCCATTTGGAGATAAAGCTAATCTTGACGCAAGATAGGTGCCTTTTGCTTGCGTCGAACGTAACATAGGCTCGGAAATCATTTTGGACACACCCGATGGAACTCCTAGGTGACGTGGGTCATTTGGAATCTCGCTCCTTTCCATTTGGAGACAGTGTTAGCATTGGTGCAAGATAGGTGCATGGTTTGCGCTAGACATACCATAGGCTCAGAAATCTTTTTGGATGCACTCGATGGTACCACTAGTTGACGAGGCTCAAGTGGTAGCTCGTTTCGGTCCTATCGAACATAGTGCTAATCTTGACGCAAGATAGGTGCACGGTTCGTGTCAAACGTACCATATTCTCGTAAATCATTTTGGACGCACCGATGAAACTCCTAGGTGACATGGGTCATGTGGAATCTCACTTCTTTCTCTTTGGAGATAGTGTTAGTGTCGGTTCAAGATAGGTGCACATTTTGCACCAAGCGTACCATCGGCTCGAAATCATTTTCGACGCACCTTCCGGGACTCCTAGGTGATGAGGCTCAAGTGAAAGCTCGTTTGGTCCATTTGGAGATAGTGCTAATCTTGACGCAAGATTGATGCGTGGTTTGCATCGAACGTACCATAGGCTCGGATATCGTTTGGACGCCTTTTGATGGAACTCCTAGGTGACATGGGTCGTGTGGAATCTCACTTCTTTCCATTTGGAGAGCGGTGTTAGTGTCGAGCAAGATAGGTGCATGGTTTGCGCTAGATGTACCGTAGGCTCGAAATCATTTTAGACGACCCGATGGTACCACTAGGAGACAATGCTCAAGTGGAAGCTCGTTTTGGTCCGTTTGGAGATAAAGCTAATCTTGACGCAAGATAGGTGCACCATTTGTGTCGAACGTACCATAGGCTCGGAAATCGTTTTAGATGCACCCGATGGAACTCCTAGGTGACATGGATCATTTGGAATCTCACTCCTTTCTATTTGGAGAGCAGTGTTAGCATCGGTGCAAGATAGGTGCATGGTTTTGCGCTAGACACATCGTTGGGGCTCGAAATCATTTTGGATGCACTCGATGGTACCACTAGTTGATGAGGCTCGGTGGAAGCTCGTTTTGGTCCTGTTGAACATAGTGCTAATCTTGACGCAAGATAGGTGCGCGGTTTTGCGTCGAACGTACCATAGGCTCGGACATCATTTTGGGACGCACCGATGGAACTCCTAGGTGATAAGGGTCATGTGGAATCTCACTTCTTTTCATTTGGAGACAGTGTTAGTGTTGGTGCAAGATAGGTGCATGGTTTTGCGCTAGACGTACCATAGGCTCGTAAATCGTTTTGGACACACCCGATGGTACCACTAGGTTACAAGGCTCAAGTGAAAGCTCTTTTGGTCCGTTTGGAGATAGTGCTAATCTTGACGCAAGATAGGAGCACGGTTTGCGTCGAGCGTACCATAGGCTCGGAAATCATTTTGGACACACCGATGGAACTCCTAGGTGACGTGGGTCATTTGGAATCTCGCTTCTTTCCATTTGGAGAGCAGTGTTAGCATCGGTGTAAGATAGGTGCATGGTTTGCGCTAGACATACCATAGGCACGAAATCTTTTGGATGCACTCGATGGTACCACTAGTTGACGAGGCTCAAGTGAAAGCTCGTTTTCGGTCCTGTCGAACATAGTGCTAATCTTGATGCAAGATAGGTGCACGGTTCGTGTCAAACGTACCATATTCTCGGAAATCATTTTGGACACACCTGATGAAACTCCTAGGTTACGTGGGTCATGTGGAATCTCACTTCTTTCTCTTTGGAGATAGTGTTAGTGTTGGTGCAAGATAGGTGCACATTTTGCACCACACGTACCATCGGCTCAGAAATCATTTTCGACGCACCGTCTAGGACTCCTAGGTGATGAGGCTCAAGTGAAAGCTCGTTTCGGTCCGTTTGGAGATAGTGCTAATCTTGACGCAAGATTGATGCGTGGTTTGCGTCGAACGTACCATAGGCTCGGACATCATTTTGGACGCACCCGATGGAACTCCTAGGTGACAAGGGTCGTGTGTAATCTCACTTCTTTCCGTTTGGAGACAGTGTTAGTGTCAGTGCAAGATAGGTGCATGGTTTACGCTAGACGTACCGTAGGCTCAGAAATCGTTTTGGACGCACCTGAGGGTACCACTTGGAGACGTGGCTCAAGTGGAAGCTCGTTTTGGTCCGTTTGGACATAAAGCTAATCTTGACGTAAGATAGGTGCCTTTGTTTTGCGTCAAACGTAACATAGGCTCGGAAATCATTTTGGACACACCCGATGGAAGTCCTAGGTGACGTGGGTCATTTGGAATCTCGCTCCTTTCTGTTTGGAGACAGTGTTAGCATCGGTGCAAGATAGGTGCATGGTTTGCGCTAGACATACTGTAGGCTCAGAAATCATTTTGGACGCACTCGATGGTACCACTAGTTGATGAGGCTCAGGTGGAAGCTCGTTTCGGTCCTGTCGAACATAGTGCTAATCTTGACGAAAGATAGGTGTGCGGTTTGCGTCGAACGTACCATAGGCTCTTACATCGTTTTGGACGCACCCGATGGAACTCCTAGGTGACAAGGGTCATGTGGAATCTCACTTCTTTCCATTTGGAGACAGTGTTAGTGTTGGTGCAAGATAGGTGCATGGTTTGCGCTAGACGTACCATAGGCTCAGAAATCGTTTTGGACGCACCCGATGCCACCACTAGGAGACGAGGCTCAAGTGGAAGCTCGTTTTGATCCATTTGGAGATAAAGCTAATCTTGACGCAAGATAGGTGCACTGTTTGCGTCGAACGTAACATAGGCTCGGAAATCATTTTGGACACACCCGATGGAACTCCTAGGTGACGTGGGTCATTTGGAATCTCGCTCCTTTCCATTTGGAGACAGTGTTAGCATTGGTGCAAGATAGGTGCATGGTTTGCGCTAGACATACCATAGGCTCAGAAATCTTTTTGGATGCACTCGATGGTACCACTAGTTGACGAGGCTCAAGTGGTAGCTCGTTTCGGTCCTATCGAACATAGTGCTAATCTTGACGCAAGATAGGTGCACGGTTCGTGTCAAACGTACCATATTCTCAGAAATCATTTTGGACGCACCCGATGAAACTCCTAGGTGACATGGGTCATGTGGAATCTCACTTCTTTCTCTTTGGAGATAGTGTTAGTGTCGGTTCAAGATAGGTGCACATTTTGCACCAAACGTACCATCGGCTCAGAAATCATTTTCGACGCACCTTCTGGGACTCCTAGGTGATGAGGCTCAAGTGAAAGCTCGTTTCGGTCCATTTGGAGATAGTGCTAATCTTGACGCAAGATTGATGCGTGGTTTGCATCGAACGTACCATAGGCTCGGATATCGTTTTGGACGCACCTGATGGAACTCCTAGGTGACATGGGTCGTGTGGAATCTCACTTCTTTCCGTTTGGAGACAGTGTTAGTGTCGAGCAAGATAGGTGCATGGTTTGCGCTAGATGTACCGTAGGCTCAGAAATCATTTTAGACGCACCCGATGGTACCACTAGGAGACAATGCTCAAGTGGAAGCTCATTTTGGTCCGTTTGGAGATAAAGCTAATCTTGACGCAAGATAGGTGCACCATTTGTGTCGAACGTACCATAGGCTCGGAAATCGTTTTAGATGCACCCGATGGAACTCCTAGGTGACATGGATCATTTGGAATCTCACTCCTTTCTGTTTGGAGACAGTGTTAGCATCGGTGCAAGATAGGTGCATGGTTTGCGCTAGACATACTGTAGGCTCAGAAATCATTTTGGACGCACTCGATGGTACCGCTAGTTGATGAGGCTCAGGTGGAAGCTCGTTTTGGTCCTGTTGAACATAGTGCTAATCTTGACGCAAGATAGGTGCGCGGTTTGCGTCGAACGTACCATAGGCTCGGACATCATTTTGGACGCACCCGATGGAACTCCTAGGTGATAAGGGTCATGTGGAATCTCACTTCTTTTCATTTGAGAGAGCAGTGTTAGTGTTGGTGCAAGATAGGTGCATGGTTTTGCGCTAGACGTACCATAGGCTCGTAAATCGTTTTGGACACACCCGATGGTACCACTAGGTTACAAGGCTCAAGTGAAAGCTCGTTTTGGTCCGTTTGGAGATAGTGCTAATCTTGATGCAAGATAGGAGCACGGTTTTTGCGCCGAACGTACCATAGGCTCGGAAATCATTTTGGACACACCCGATGGAACTCCTAGGTGACGTGGGTCATTTGGAATCTCGCTTCTTTCCATTGGAGAGCAGTGTTAGCATCGGTGTAAGATAGGTGCATGGTTTGCGCTAGACATACCATAGGCACGTAAATCTTTTGGATGCACTCGATGGTACCACTAGTTGACGAGGCTCAAGTGAAAGCTCGTTTCGGTCCCGTCGAACATAGTGCTAATCTTGATGCAAGATAGGTGCACGGTTCGTGTCAAACGCATACCATATTCTCGGAAATCATTTTGGACACACACGATGAAACTCCTAGGTTACGTGGGTCATGTGGAATCTCACTTCTTTCTCTTTGGAGATAGTGTTAGTGTCGGTGCAAGATAGGTGCACATTTTGCACCACACGTACCATCGGCTCAGAAATCATTTTCGACGCACCGTCTAGGACTCCTAGGTGATGAGGCTCAAGTGAAAGCTCGTTTGGTCCGTTTGGAGATAGTGCTAATCTTGACGCAAGATTGATGCGTGGTTTGCGTCGAACGTACCATAGGCTCGGACATCATTTTGGACGCACCCGATGGAACTCCTAGGTGACAAGGGTCGTGTGTAATCTCACTTCTTTCCGTTTGGAGACAGTGTTAGTGTCAGTGCAAGATAGGTGCATGGTTTACGCTAGACGTACCGTAGGCTCAGAAATCATTTTGGACGCACCTGAGGGTACCACTTGGAGACGTGGCTCAAGTGGAAGCTCGTTTTGGTCCGTTTGGACATAAAGCTAATCTTGACGTAAGATAGGTGCACTGTTTGCGTCAAACGTAACATAGGCTCGGAAATCATTTTGGACACACCCGATGGAAGTCCTAGGTGACGTGGGTCATTTGGAATCTCGCTCCTTTCTGTTTGGAGACAGTGTTAGCATCGGTGCAAGATAGGTGCATGGTTTGCGCTAGACATACCGTAGGCTCGAAATCATTTTGGGACGACTCGATGGTACCACTAGTTGATGAGGCTCGGTGGAAGCTCGTTTCGGTCTGTCGAACATAGTGCTAATCTTGACGAAAGATAGGTGTGCGGTTTGCGTCGAACGTACCATAGGCTCTTACATCGTTTTGGACGCACCGATGGAACTCCTAGGTGACAAGGGTCATGTGGAATCTCACTTCTTTCCATTTGGAGAGCAGTGTTAGTGTTGGTGCAAGATAGGTGCATGGTTTGCGCTAGACGTACCATAGGCTCGTAAATCGTTTTGGACGCTTTCCGATGCCACCACTAGGAGACGAGGCTCAAGTGGAAGCTTGTTTTGATCCATTTGGAGATAAAGCTAATCTTGACGCAAGATAGGTGCCTTCGTTTTGCGCCGAACGTAACATAGGCTCCAAAATCATTTTGGACACACCGATGGAACTCCTAGGTGACGTGGGTCATTTGGAATCTCGCTCCTTTCCATTTGGAGACAATGTTAGCATCGGTGCAAGATAGGTGCATGGTTTGCGCTAGACATACCATAGGCTCAGAAATCTTTTTGGATGCACTCGATGGTACCACTAGTTGGCGAGGCTCAAGTGGTAGCTCGTTTCGGTCCTATCGAACATAGTGCTAATCTTGACGCAAGATAGGTGCACGGTTCGTGTCAAACGTACCATATTCTCAGAAATCATTTTGGACGCACTCGATGAAACTCCTAGGTGACATGGGTCATGTGGAATCTCACTTCTTTCTCTTTGGAGATAGTGTTAGTGTCGGTTCAAGATAGGTGCACATTTTGCACCAAACGTACCATCGGCTCAGAAATCATTTTCGACGCACCTTCTGGGACTCCTAGGTGATGAGGCTCAAGTGAAAGCTCGTTTCGGTCCATTTGGAGATAGTGCTAATCTTGACGCAAGATTGATGCGTGGTTTGCATCGAACGTACCATAGGCTCGGATATCGTTTTGGACGCACCTGATGGAACTCCTAGGTGACATGGGTCGTGTGGAATCTCACTTCTTTCCGTTTGGAGACAGTGTTAGTGTCGAGCAAGATAGGTGCATGGTTTGCGCTAGATGTACCGTAGGCTCAGAAATCATTTTAGACGCACCCGATGGTACCACTAGGAGACAATGCTCAAGTGGAAGCTCGTTTTGGTCCGTTTGGAGATAAAGCTAATCTTGACGCAAGATAGGTGCACCATTTGTGTCGAACGTACCATAGGCTCGGAAATCGTTTTAGATGCACCCGATGGAACTCCTAGGTGACATGGGTCATGCAGAATCTCACTCTTTCTGTTTGGAGACAGTGTTAGCATCAGTGCAAGATGGTTGCATGGTTGGCGCTAGACGTACCATAGGCTTAAAAATCATTTTGGACGCACTCGATGGTACATATAGGTGACAAGGCTCAAGTGGAAGCACGTTTCGGTCCGTTTGGAGAAAGTGCTAATCTTGGCGCAAGATAGGTGCACGATTTGCATCGAACGTACCATAGCTTGGACATCGTTTTGGACGCACCCGATGGAACTCCTAGGTGACATGGGTCATCTGGAATCTCTCTTCTTTCCATTTGGAGACAGTGTTAGTGTCGGTGCAAGATAGGTGCATGGTTTGCGCTGGACATACCATATGCTCATAAATCATTTTGGAAGCACCCGATGATACCACTAGGTTACAAGGCCCAAGTGAAAGGTCGTTTCGGTCCGTTTAGAGATAGTGCTAATCTTGACGCAAGATAGGAGCACGGTTTGCGTCTAACATACCATAGGCTCGGAAATTGTTTTGGACACACCCTGAAAGCATCTAGGCCCCTAGTTGGGTTTCGGTGATTAATGACAATATGGAATTACTATGACTAACATGTGTTCTATAGAGGCAATTAAGTTAGGTCATGGTAATGGAGATCGATTGGGCAATCATGGTGGTCATGCCCCTATGATGGAAATCATTTCGGTTTTCAAAGGATGGACAACAAGGATAAGGATGGTCTAGTTCTAAGTGTCATTTGGTGTTGAAGAGACACTTAGAGTAGTTTAGGACTTTGTTTTTCCTTTGGCCGTACTATTAAGGGGGGTATGGACGGGTAGCTTGACCTAGGTGAGTCCAGTGGATTAGGTGTGGTGCACACTTGCTAAAACTAGCACTAGGTAGCTCCAAAATAGCCCTTAGATCCAATGGAGCAAACTTCATTCACGTATGATCGAGAGTTGGAAGTGAATGGAGGGTCAAATACTGACCAGACGCTGGTTCCGGTGTGACCGCACGCTGGCACAGGGTTCGATCAGTTCATTTGACCAAGGTGATTTCGTCTGGTGCGACCGGTCGGGGTGAACTGACCGGAGCGTCTGTTCAACATGACCGGAGCGTCCGGTCACCCCGCAGAGGCACATAACGGTTTGTTTTTCAGCCGGTGTTATAAATACCACCTCCACTCATGTGTGGGGGTACTTTTGCTCATTCCAACAGCTAAGAAACACCTTTGAGAGTGCCAAGAAGAGCAAGGTCCTAGTGAGGTGATTGAGATTTAAGAATCCCAAAGAGAGCCCTCAATACTGAGATCAAGAGTAGCATAGTGTGCATCCACCCTTCTCATTAGGCTTGTCGTGGTCAAGTGAGAGTCCATGCTTGTTACTCTTGGTGATCGCCATCACCTAGACGACTTGGTGGTGATTGGGAGTTTGGTGATCATCCAAAGAGCTTGTGGATGACCCAACTCAAGTTGTGAGCGGTTGTAGGTGATTCACCGCGATGGAGTGTCGAAGAATCAACCTGTAGAGAGCACTTGATCCTTGCACGGATCAAGGGGGAGCTACACCCTTGCACGGGTGCTCCAATGAGGACTAGTGGGGAGTGGCGACTCTCCGATACCTCAGCAAAACATTGCCATGTTCCTCCTTCTCTCTTTACTTTGAGCATTTACTTTGAGCAATTCAATTCTTGTCATTTACATTCCTAGAATTACCATGCTAGAGTAGGATTGGAACTTAGGGTGCTAAACTTTTGTGCGTTAGATTAATAGAAATAATTTCTAGGCACAAGGGGTTAATTGGGCTAACCGTAGAGTTTATTTATTGCAAAGAAATTTAGAATTAGCCCAATAAACCCCCCCTCTTGGGCATCTTGATCCTTTCAATTGGTATCGGAGCCTCGTGCTCACGTATTTAGGCTTAACCGCCTAGTGAAAGATGTCTCAAGGGGATGGACCTCCTCCTATCTTTGAGGGGGATGATTTTCCATATTGGAAAATCCGCATGGAGACGTATCTAGAAGCTCTAGATGTTGGAATACTTAGAGCCGCCTCACAAGGTTTCCCAAAACCTCGAGATGCCGCACACCCATAAGGCGATGAGTTGAATTATGAAAAATGGAATGCAAAGGCTCGAAACACCATCTTTAGAGGCCTTTGCAAAGATGTGTTCAATCGGGTGAGGAACCATAAAGACGCCCATGCACTATGGTCGGACCTTTGTGCACTCCATGAGAAAACAAAGAGTGAGCATGAGGAACGCTATCATCTTGTCATGAAAAAGCTTAACTCTTTTGAAATGCTTCCTAAAGAATGTGATAATGAAATGTATTCTCGTTTGAATGTTCTTGTAGAGCAAGTCAATGGGCTTGGACTTACTCAAATGCAACCATCCGATGTTGTAAGAAAGATCTTGAATGTCCTCCCTATTGACAAATATGGGCATATTGTGACCGTGCTTCATGAAGGTGATCTTTCCACTGCTACACCGACACAAATCTTGGGAAAGATCAATGCTCATGAGATGTACATGCACATCACACCACAAGATGGCTCATCCTCTACCAAGAAGAAAGACAAGGACTTAGCATTCAAAGCTAGTCAAGAGAAGGGCAAAGCTAGACTTGAGCATGAGAGCTCAAGTGATGATGAAGTTGATGATGCAAGTCTTGCTCTCATGGTGAGAAAAACCGCCAAGATGCTAAAGAAGCTCAACAAGAGTGGCATCAAGTTTGATGGCAAGAAGAAGAAGTTCTTCACTAGCTCTAGAAGGAAGCCAATCTCCGAGATGGATTGCACCATTGACATCATCCTCTACACACCTATGCCTTATGGCCAAGGGTGAACGCAAGGTATCAAATGATGATGAGAGTAGTGGTGATGAACATGCTAGTAATGATGATAGCGATAGTGATGATGATGAATATGAATCACCTTCTTATGATGATCTTATTAAATTGCTAAATAAATCCTCCAAGATCATTATAAAGACTAGAGCTAAGAATGACAAGCTAGAAGCTAAAAATGATTCTCTTTTAGCTAAATGTGATATAGCCGAAAAGGCTAGTGTTGAGCTTAGAGAAGCAAATGAAGCTATGTCATCCAAACTCAAGGAGCTCAAATCTTCTAAGAAAGAGCTTAAAGATAAACATGATAAACTTGAGAGGATACATAAAGAGCTCATCACTAGCCATAATATGCTAAAAGATGAATATACTACTCTTAAGATTAATCATGATAATCTTGTTATTGCTCAAGAATATTTATCCAATGAGCCACATGATGCTACTAACAATGTTGTTAAGATTGATATAGCTACTTCATGTAATGATTTGATCATTGAGAGCATTGAGCAAAGTTCTAGTAGCAAGGGCAAGCAAGTGGTTGAGGCCGATGATTATGATGAGTTTATCAAGCTCAAGATTGACAATGAAAAGCTCAAGAAAGATCTTGAAGAGATCAAAAGCCACAACACTATTGTGCTAGAAACTCTTGATCATAATGGTGAGTTGATGCTTGAGAATGAGAAGCTCAAAGAAGAAAACAAGAAGCTCAAGGAAGAGAAAAACAATGATGCTCTTAAGGAAGAGAACAAGAAGCTCAAGTTGGAGAAAGAGCATCTCAAGATTGGATTGAGCAAGTTCACTAGAGGCAAGTGTCTTCAAAGTGAGCTACTAATGAATACTGTCATGAAGATGGATAGAAGTGGCATTGGGTATATGGCAAACAAAGAGAAGAAGGCTCAAGCTCAACAACAACAAAAGCCAAAGCCAAAGAAGTGTTTTGAGTGTGGACAAGAAGGCCACTTTGCTCATGAGTGCCAAACTCCACCACCACAACCCTTGCCCAAGCATGCTAGACCTTTTGCCTTCAATGCTCACTACATGCTTAGAAAGGATGCTAGTGGGAAAATGAAAGTCATGTTCTTAGGATCTCCCAACAAGAATAGGTCTAAGAAAATTTGGGTTGCAAAGTCACTTGTTGAGAAGGTGAAGGGCCCTCAACAAGTTTGGGTTCCTAAAGCTTGATCTCTTGTGTGTAGGTGAACTACAAGACCGGTGGAAGTCATTGGGTTATTGACAGTGGTTGCACACAACATATGACCGGTGATCCTCGTATGTTGACCTCACTAGATGAAGAAGTAGATGGACAAGAAAGAATCACATTTGGAGATAACTCAAAGGGCAAGGTTAAAGGATTGAGCAAAGTGGCAATATCAAATGATCATTCTATCTCAAATGTGCTATATGTTGCTTCATTGAGCTTCAACTTGCTATCCGTTGGACAATTGTGTGATCTTGGCTTCCAATGCTTGTTTACCGAGAAGGAAGTTGTTATATCTAAGAAGGATGATGATCAAGTGATATTTAAAGGATTTAGATACAACAACCTATATCTAGTGAATTTCACCTCCGAAGATGCAAATTTGAAGACTTGCCTATTCACGAAAACAACACTTGGGTGGCTATGGCATAGAAGACTTGCTCATGTTGGGATGAGTTCACTCAAGAAGCTATTGAAGAATGATTTGGTGAGAGGGTTGAAGGATGTGAAGTTTGAAAAGGACAAGCTTTGTAGTGCATGTCAAGCCGGCAAGCAAGTTGCAAATACTCATCCAACCAAAGCTTTCATGTCAACCACATGAGTGCTAGAACTCCTTCACATGGACTTATTTGTACCAACAACATACAAAAGTTTTGGAGGAAATCTTTATTGTCTTGTGATTATTGATGACTATTCAAGGTATACATGGGTATGCTTCCTTCATGACAAATCCGAAGTTGCATCATGCTTCAAGAAGTTTGCCAAGAGAGCACAAAATGAGTTTGAAATGAAGCTTAAAAAGGTTAGAAGTGACAATGGGAAGGAATTTGACAACACAAACATAGAAGCCTATTGTGATGAAGTTGGAATCAAACATGAGGTCTCCGCAACATATACTCCTCAACAAAATGGTGTAGTTGAGAGGAAGAACCGGACATTGATTACTCTTGTAAGAACAATGCTTGATGAGTACAACACCCCCAAAGCTCTATGGGCGGAAGCTATCAACACCACATGATATGCATCCAACCGCCTATTCCTTCAAAAGTTTCTTGGCAAGACACCTTATGAGTTGCTCAATGGGAAGAAGCCGGACGTCTCCTTCTTTAGGGTGTTTGGTTGCAAATGCTACATCTACAAGAAGCGACAACACCTAGGGAAGTTTCAAAGATGTTGTGATACTGATTTTCTTGTTTGTTACTCATCAAAGTCCAAAGCATATAGAGTATTTAATCATGCCACCGGCTTGGTTGAAGAAACATAGATATGGAATTTGATGAATCTAATGGCTCCCAAGGAGCACATGAGAATCTTAATGATGTAGGTGATGAACCATTGAGGGAGGCTATGAAGAACATTCCGGTTGGAGACATCAAGCCTAAAGATGATGAAGATGATGTAGAAGTGATTGATCCACCTTCTTCATCAAATGTGCCACAAGATGGTGAAAAAGACGGGAGAGTAGAAAATGAAGACACTCATGTCTCCCATGAGCAAATGGTGGTACAAGCACAAGATGTTGATGCTCCACAACCTCCTCCTCAAGTGGTCAATAGAAGAAATACACTTCTACTACAAGATCATCCACAAGATCTCATCATAGGGAGTCCATCAAAGGGTGTAATGACTTGCTCACAAAAACTTGCATCATTTATTCCTCATCACTCTTTTGTCTCTTGCTTTGAGCCTACTAAGGTAGAAGAAGCTCTTCAAGATCCGGATTGGATAAATGCAATGCATGAAGAGTTGAAGAACTTCACCCGCAATGAAGTTTGGACTCTTGAAGAGCGACCAAAAGGTGCAAGAGTTATTGGAACAAAGTGGGTGTTCCAAAACAAGCAAGATGATCAAGGGGTTGTTGTGAGGAACAAGGCAAGACTAGTGGCAAAGGGGTTCTCTCAAGTTGAAGGTTTGGATTTTGGAGAGACCTTTGCACCGGTTGCAAGACTAGAAGCCATCCGTATCCTCCTTGCACATGCATCACATCATGAAATGAAACTTTATCAAATGGATGTGAAAAGTGTATTTTTAAATGGCTTTATTAATGAACTAGTATATGTTGATCAACCTCTCGGGTTTGAAGACCCTAGATATCCTAATCATGTTTATAGGTTGTCCAAGGCATTATATGGGCTTAAGCAAGCCCCAAGAGCTTGGTATGAGCGTCTTCGGGACTTCCTCATTGAGAAGGGCTTCACCATTGGGAAGGTCGACACCACACTATTCACCAAGAAGCTTGATGGGCACATCTTCATTTGTCAAGTGTATGTTGATGATATCATCTTTGGATCATTGAATGAAGATTCTTGCAAAGATTTTGGTGAATTGATGTCGAAGGAGTTTGAGATGTCAATGATTGGAGAACTTACATTCTTTCTTGGTTTTCAAGTCAAACAAATGAGAGAAGGGATTTTCATCTCTCAAGAGAAATATACAAATGATCTTCTCAAGAGATTCATAATGGATGAATGTAAGCCAATTAAGACACCAATGCCAACTAATGGACATCTCGACCTAGACGAGGGAGGTAACACAGTTGATCAAACTCTCTACCGCTCTATGATTGGTAGCTTGTTATATTTAACCGCATCTAGGCCCGACATCATGTTTAGTGTGTGTATGTGTGCTAGATTTCAAGCTAATCCTAAGGAAACTCATTTGATTGCCGTTAAAAGAATCCTTAGGTATCTTAAGCACACACCAAGCATTGGCCTTTGGTATCCCAAAGGAGCTAGATTTGAATTAATTGGCCATTCCGATTTGGATTATGTCGGGTGCAAAGTTGATAGAAAAAGCACATCTGAAGGGTGCCATTTGCTTGGTAGATCACTTATGTCTTGGTCCTCCAAGAAACAAAATAGTGTGGCCTTGTCCACCGTCGAAGCGGAATACATTGCCGCGGATGCTTATTGTGCACAAATACTTTACATGAAACAAACTTTGCTAGACTATGGTGTAGTTCTAGAAAAAGTACCTCTTTTGTGGGACAATGAAAGTGCGGTAAAACTTGCAAATAATCTGGTTCAACACTTTCGCACCAAGCACATAGATATCCGCCATCACTTTCTTAGAGATCATGTTGCAAAGAATGATATTTCACTAGAAGGTGTAAGGACCGAGGATCAATTGGCGGATATCTTCACTAAACCGCTAGATGAGGCAACATTTTGTAGATTGCGAAATGAGCTCAATGTTCTTAATTTTAGCAACTTCTCTAAAAGATGAGCTTGTGTTGTCCCTTGCATTACATTGTAATATACAACATGTTTAATCTTTGGTAATGCATATAGGGCTTGTCTAACATGGTTAAGATAACTGCCGAAAAGCATGTGAAGAAGCTTAACCTTGGATCAAACTTAACAAGCAACTAGATTTACTTTCAAGTATTGCATTGCATATGCATGAATGTTGCATTGTCGTTTATCTTCAATTGCCCTCTTATTGTCTATTTTCTTCAAAAGAATTATAGCCTAAGACAAAATATTTTTGAAAAACATGAGGGTTTGAGAGAGGTCCCTCACAACAGTCCCAATTGGTGTTTATTTGGATCTTATTTAAGTTGGGACTTGATTGGGAACAGGCAGCACGAAGGACTTTGAAGATTTGCTAGAAAAAGAGTGACCAGACGCTGCACCGGACTCTGATGTCCAGCGTCCAGTCAGTTCATAGGAGGTGAACTGCTGTTGAGAAGGAGTGACCGGACGCTGAAACAGAGTTCTTCTAGCGTCCAGTCAGAAGGCGATCCAGCGTCCGGTCAAGCGAAGAAGACGTAGTTAGGATCGACCGGACTCTAGCTGCGTCTGGCAGTTGGGATCGGACGCGTCCGGTCACGATTCCAGGGGTTTTGGACCTCTCTGGAATCAACCGGACGCTGGGTGGCAGCGTCCGGTCGCTGCCACTGGAGCGTCGCATCAATTGGGAACGTGCGGATTCTAGATTCTTTCTTCTTTCCTTATCCAACTCTGTCGGGGCCACCATATAATCGTAGAGCTGCCCATGCATTTTGACCTATCCCGCCAACATCGCCGCCATCCTTGCCCCGCATCCACGCAGAACCCTAGTCGCCGCCTCCGCAAGCTCGTTGTGCCCTGCCTGCGCCGCCGCGCCCGCGTCGTGCCCACACACCGCCGAGCTCTCACAGCAGCAGCGTCGCCTCACTTGGGCCGTCTTCGTGCACTAGCGCCACCAGCCGATCCATGCTAGAGTCCCTGTCAACGCCAGCAACAGAGCCACCGTCTCCCTGCGCCGTTGCACCTCCACTGTTGATCCTTGCCGACTATTGCGACCCTAACCCTAGGATTCCCGGTGGTTCCCCGATTGCTGTTCCTCTTCTCGTCGTTTTGCCGGTTCATTAGGTAGCAGCCCTTGTTTCTAATTTCGTACCTAATTGCTTGCTTCCTAGGGTTTCGTATCTCTAGATGAATAATTAAAATTATTTGTATATCCTATCTATTCTATCGTGCAGCGAGTCAGTGTCGTTGAGGTCCTACTTGCAGTTGTCAGTCAACTCGGGGCCAAGCTCGCGAGTACGGATCGAGGCCAAGCCTCGGAAGTGACAGTTGGTAGTTGTTTCTTGTCAGCGGCAGTTGTTCTTTTTAGATCCTTCAGATGGCTCATGTCAAGGACGCTGGAGGTGGTCCAAGTGATGAGGATCCGAGGCATCCGCCTCGCTTGCCAGCAGATCCAATAGGCAAGGCGTCAAAGAAGCTAGCAACAAGGAAGCCCAAGTACCTTGATGCAGATACAGCGAGAGCAGCCACAGTTGCAGAGGCCACAGAGCGCACAGAGAGAGGAGGTACTCGTAGTGGTGTTGTTATTGCTGATCAGCTCTCTCCATCTACAAGGGCTGCACTAGAGCAGGTTGAGCGCCGTCATGGAGGTCCAGCTCGGACTCTCATGGTTGGAGGACGGTGTGTTGCTATTGATGAGAGTCAGCCTCAAGAGGAGTCACAGTAGGAGCCACAGCCTAGCAGAGCAGACTCAGGAGGGACAGCAGGCCAAGGAGACAGAGCAGGCACCTCAGCCATAGCTTCACCGCTCTGGTCATACCCGTGCTCTAGTCACGCCAAGGGTAGATACACAGCGAAGGGGTTCTTGTCCACCGCCTAGACCACAGGGTCTGCCTACAGTGACACATCTAGACCTGAGGGCCGCCATGGCCAATTAGGTGAAGTAGCTCAGGTTCGTGGACTCTGATCAGTGGTTTCCGCCGAGGCGGGATGAGCATGCATTAGAGGGCTTCTACACACCACTAAAGGAAGACTTCTATAATGCATATCTTAATAGTGGGGCACTATTCAGGTCACAGAGGGTGTGCAGCATTGAGTCCATAGTTGCAGCAGCTGGAGAGCATATTCGCCCCTACCTTGCATATCTACTAGGGCTGATAGATTTACTTGGACGAACAGGCTTATATGTTTCATCTTGGGTCCGTCAGTTCTATGCTACACTCTAGATTGACCCACAGCACAGATATATTCACTTTGCATTCAGAGGCAGAGATTACAGACTGATGAGCTCTAGGATTAGGGAGATTCTCAGGCTTTAGGAGCAGCCTGTCAGGCTACATGAGGTTTGCTATGGACAGACAGTGCCTCCCAGACGGTCTCATGGTGGTATGGTACCTCCTACAGATCTAGTCCACCACTGCTTCAAGGAACCTTTTGGCGAGGGGTCGAGCAGGACTCCCAGTGATCTCACTCCTACAGCTAGAGTGTTGGATGCTATTATGAGGAGGACCCTGATTCCGAGGATGGGGTATCGCGAGGGCATGACTCGCATACAACTATGGATTCTCAACTCTCTGATGCAGCAGACTGTGTTTGACATTTGGGATCTCCTTCTATCAGAGATGGAGGATACTATTGCTGAGGGGTTCAGAGGTCATCGACAGTTGCCCTATGCTCACTGGATCACATTTTTTATTCACAGGGTAGTTACAGTGAGGCCGCCTAAGATGCTAGTTGAGTACAGTGGTGCTACTACATAGTTCCCTGCATACAACCTGACTCAGATGATCCACCATAGTACACCGAGTGCACCTAGCCAGCCGCACCGTCGTCTAGAGGTGCTAGAGACTGTAGCCCAGTAGGATGATACTATCAGGGGCATAGCAGCTACTGAGGAGGAGCAGTTAGATACTCAGTAGGAGGGGATGGTTGAGAGGGAGCCTAGTGATAGCTCAGATGAGGACTACAAGGACATTCCTCAGATGCCTGCACGTCGACATGACCATGAGGCCGGTAGCTCTAGTTTAGCTCCACCTACACCACAGACAGACCCTGCTCTACTTGCCATACTTGAGCGGATGAGGCAGGATTAGGCTCGCCAGGCTCAGGAGACCGCTACCACTTTTGCACAGTTCTAGACTCGCAGGACGAGTTCCAGCGATAGTAGCTAGCTATGCAAATGGCAAACGCTAGGCGCTTAAAAAGAGAAAGAAAGAAGAGCCATGCACCAAAGGCTAGCCTACTTGGGTTTATGCAAAGATGTTGTAACAACTCATCGGGGCTCTAGTGCCACCTTCCGCCTAGCTTGGTCGATCGCCATCAGAATAAAACCGCCCAATTTATACAAGATCAAGTATGGCTGTCCCCGCTAACACGTTGACATACGCATACTTTCACTCATATAAACCCGGTAGTCCGCCGAGTGTCCCGAAAGACCTCGGTAAATCAACATCACAACCAAGATCGTGGGATTAAGCAAATACACATCATATACACAGGGTTGCAGCGGAAATAATATTACAAATGAGTTCACAATTAAAAGTACAAGTTTGGGTTTCAAAATCGATTAGTGAAAACAACATAGCTTTCAAAAGATTACATTAATATATGTTCCAAATACATTGCTAGCATAAGTGACATCACCCGACAAAAGCATATAGATGAGAAGTAACTATAGAATCACCGAGCCCATCGATGGTTAGCCACCATCTTCATGTGCCAAGAACTTCACCGCAACATGGTGGGATAAACCCCCGAGTACGAGAAGGTACTCAGCTAGACTTACCCGTCAAAACTAGAAATAAAGGACACCAAGGGTCATGCAAGGCTTATGAGGTGGGCTAGCTTGACACATTTGCATAAAAGAGCTTATGAGCATAGTAACCAATTTAAACTTAGCATCAAGCTTATCATCATTTACTGTCCACTAGATTACTTTTGTACTAGAGCACTCACTTATTAGGAGCAATCAATATTAACCATAGCAGGTATAATAAGGCTGTCATCATCATATCATCATTTTCGAACCATTATGTTATTTAGTGTGTCTACATTGGAGATAAGCCCGTCAAGTTCTCACTAACCGGGAAAGATGGCGACTCAAATCGAATTTACAACTCAGTGAGGGGGTATTCCTAACTCTCACCACCGCATACTTAGCAAGGGTAGCCGTGGGTCACCTTTGGAACAACTCGGGAACCAAATTGCGGGTTCGATCGGCGCCAAGACTCTCGTGGATTACCCTTCCGCCAGACGATCGGGACTTTTAAATCACACGCCCTTGGACTCACGCCGCCACAGCTCCCTTCCGAGGCGACTTTTATACTTATCGACTCCCGGCCCGAGGTGAGCTACTCGGCTTCACGGTCGGTCATCGGACACGGCCAACTAAGAGAGAGGCATGCGTTCAACATGAGCAGGAAAGGCTCCAAGATTCAGTCCTTAATCGACACGCAGATGGAGTCATCAGAAACCGGCAAGCCTCCGTCCGGTCTTCATTTCAAATTAAGACCTGGTTCTTTTCCATGATAGCAAATATAGCCAACCGTGCCATATGTATCTTCCTATCTCTCGCGGTGACAGAAATCACCGACTTCTACCGTGTTTAAGCAGGGCTAAGCACTACACGAGCCCTGAGCTACATAGGATTGTGGTATCAATATCTGGACAAGGATTTGGATAACCAATGCAGCAAGTGTTTGCATCCAACACCTAAACTTAATGCAACAATATATATATGTAACAATAATATCAGAATCGCATTTCGAAAATTAGGATGCTTAATATGCTCGGGGCTTGCTCGAATCCGACATAAGTCGGGTCGATTCGGTTAGGTTGCACCGTCTGGTGACATCTCAGGTCCTAGCACTTGCTTAGTCCTTCCATCTTTGGGATAGATCCATCAAACGATATCTTCGGGTTTGGCTCCAACATCGCATCCTTCACGTGGTGCATCTAGCGTACCTAGATGAGATGCAATATGCAAGTGTATGAATACATGGAAGTGGAATAGACAATGCATCGCATATGAGTAAGTAAGACAAGCACAAGGTTACATTAATCATGCACAAGCACTTCGCATTGCCTACTTTAAATATCGCACAATTTATCATCCCACGATAGCAAAGAAGACGACAACACCAAGCATGACACAAGTTTCCCAAGATCTCAGGTACTCTAACTCAACCATCATCAAAGGTATGAGCCACACTTAGCAATATACAAGCAAACAACTATAATTGGAATCTGTCAATTTCTGGACATGCAAACAACAGCTACAAGATTTAGCTATAACTAGAGTTACACAAATCCAAATGACTTACAAGAAGACATTCTGGAAATCTTATGAAATTATCTACATTTCATCTATAACCATCATAGCATGATTCCCAAGTTAAGTAGGTCGAAATTATACATTTACAGAAACTGGTCCACAATTGACAGAGAGCAGCCATTTCTGAAACCCAACTTTAAACAGGCATAACTCACAAACTACTTGGCCAAATGATACCAAATTTTAACAGCAGCTAGATACATACATTATCTACAACTTTTGCATAAACAAGTTTCACAACAAAGCGCTTTATCATGAAGAACTTTGCTAAGTTCCCAGATCTGTCCAGAAACCACATTTGCAAGAAAATAAATATTAACTTATGTTGCAAACACATAATTAGGCAAAACCAACTTTACCAACATGTCACACATGACTAAAGAACACCAGAAAACCTAGGGTCCATGACCAAATAAATTCTTTTAAAGCATTTCTTAATTTATTTTAGATAACAAGGTGACTTAAGGAACATATACCAAAAGTATACAATAAATTCTACAAAAATTACAGTGGCTCACATATCCTCTCAATAGTCTACTGTCCAAATTTCACTCCATTTTAATATGTATAGCACCCTCTATGAAAAAGACAAGTTGCTAAAGCAAGAAATCATGTGAGAGCAAGATAAACCAATAACTCACTCATACTTCATCCAATACTCATGAAATTTTTATCACACATCAAACATAACATGAGTAGCATGCCACAAAAATTTCACTTCATTTGGATCCCTACAACTACAGATATGAAAAAGACAAATACAACTAGAATTGAAAACCTAGATGCATAAATCCATTTTCACAGCTAAAACTTTAAACTAAAACATGAAATATTATAGATCTACTGCATAGATAATTTCACAAGGATTCCAAAAAGTCCTCATTTGCTATTTTACGAATTTCCAATGATTTACTATACATTTTCAAAGTTTCACCCGATTTACAACAAATAGGTCCCTCGAGGCACTATTCACTTGAGTCAATGACATTGCATTTAGGCCCTTCCCCTTAGTCGAATTTGAGGACAAAGTCCCCCACGCAAACTGGAACAGAGGAGGTGGTCGGCTCGTGATTCTCGGTCGGCAGGGTAGCGTCGGCGGCGAGCGACAGGGCCGCGGCAAGGCCCTGACCTGCGCGCACCCGCTCAGGGCTTCGGCTCAGCCCCGGGCGTCCCATGGTGGCCCAGCCACGCAAGGGTGCCGGTGCCGTGGTGGCCATGCCGACGGCGGCAGCTCCCTGGCGGAATTAGCCATGACGAGCGCATGCGAGGGAGGGAGGGAGGCAATGTGAAGACAGTGGAAGCGCTGGCTTGGCGTGAGGAGGCAGGAGGAGGCGGAAACAGAAGTGGCGGCCAAAGCTCCATGGGTGGCCATGGCGAGCGCGCGCCCTGGAGCTCGGCAGAGGCAAGGGTGGGCGAGCGAGAGGTGAGTGCGAGTGCGGGAGAGGCACCAAGTGAGCCTGGGGCGGCTCCCCTTCGACGCCAGCATGCTAGGACACGCGGCCGGGCGGTGGGGCGCTCAATTCGCGCATGGCCGCCACGCCCTGGGTAGGTGTTACCCATTCGGGCATTTCCACGAGCACGTGGCGGGTGACGATGGGCCGAAGGTGGTGCGCCGTTTTGGGCTGGTTACGGGCCGAATCTAGACATGGGCCTTTAATGACGTTTGAAGCCCGCGATATGCTCTACATTTTCCATTAAGGGGGTTCAGCCATTAGCAAAACATATTAGAAGATAAATGTATGCCAAAACAGCAGTGTCAACACCTTGACGGCAGTCACGGAAACTCACTTTCGGTGGTCAAAATTCTTCAAACTAAATCCAACTTTTTGTATGCTCTTCACCAAGATGTAAACTCCAACTTTCACTTTTGGGTCAAAGCATGATGCTTAATAAAAACTCAAGAACGTGGCATGCCAACCTAATGACAATGAATTCCAGACTTGGAATAATTCTAAGTGCTGAAAACAACAGCAAATTCGATCTTGTGACCTCGATTTGACTTACTTTCAAGCTGATCTAGCTCTTAGTCCAAAAACCAAGTTTGTTCTACATGATATGGACTACAACTTTCATTTAAGGTCCAACCTCAAAACTGGTATAGAACCTACTGTTCTACTTTGACCAAAATAGGATCATGATGAAGCTTATATTATCCTTTTTGATCCATTGGTGCATTTTCTGGCCACCTGCTCAACATGAACCCTTCATAACATTTGTTCATGAGTGCAAGTAGAGTTGTTTGAGCAAGGTACCAAGGTTTGGTTGACTTCATAGGTTTCCATCCACTTGATAAAGCAATTCATGCAAATATATGACTTATCATTTCATGTGACTTTTTGATTCCAAACTTCATGAAACTTTTCCACGGGTCTAGATGGATGCATGTGGATGTAATGTACATGGAAGAAGCATGTTTAGCATTACTCTTGCATAATCTTAACAAGGGTCCATATGTAAGCAATTGTGCGTGGCCCAAGTTTAAGTTGGAGCTCCATCATGTAGATTTGATCTTGACACCTTCATTACCACTCGACATGTCATGTTTGAGTTCAAACCCATTTCTTAACTGGTGACAAACACGTGGGGTGTTACAGCCACCACTTCTATGACTCCAGCATTATAGCCTAGTGGGCTTCAAAGTCAGGGACAGCCACTAGCACAGTTTGCTTCACCTATAGAGCAGGTGTCCCAGTGGTTTGGTTCGCCAGGGCTAGCCCCACAGTTCACATCTCTTTAGATGGGCTTCACACCGGCTCAGACTTCTTCGCTGCTAGTGCCCGAGACTATAGTGTCCAGGAGCCTTGGAGCTTCCTTCAGTGAGTTGACAGGGCAGCCTACTCCTCCATATCTACGTGTCCTAGGTCCTTCTACAGTTGCACCTATTACCGGGACTACAGAGACGCTCCCTTCCTCAGTGGCATCATCAGAGCAGGCTGCTACAGTTATACCTGCACAGTCTACAGCAGCCCCAGTCATTGATCCGACCCAGACCGCTTCAGCATTGCTTTAAGCTATAGAGGGTTATACAGCTCAAAGTTCAGGATCAGATGATGATGACATGTAGTTCCAACTCGCTCCTCATACCTCAGCGCCCGGCTCGTCCACTGTAGCCCCGTCGACCGACCCTTAGGTTTTGGTGTTTGACGCTAAAGGGGGAGAGGGATCGAGTATGTTAGTCTTAGGGGGAGCGACATATCTAGGGGGAGCTTAGTTTATCTATTAGCTTATCTATTATATTTAGAGTTTTATGTGTGATACACTATTATGCATTCATCGTGTGTTTACTTTTATGCATCAAACTGTATTTATGTGATAGTGATATCTACGTAATCGTGATATATGACATGTGTGCTCTCTACTTTGAATTATTTATATGTCATATCACTTGTGTTATACTCATTTGCTTTGCTTCCGTGTTTTACACCAATGCAAATGAGCTTTATTACTTGTACTCATGCTTATTTCATATCTTTTGAGTACATTATGTTGGCTTGGGTCATATAAGCTTGCCTAACACTCTTGTTCTTATTGTCAAAAGCTTATATGAACCAAGCATGTTAAAAACCTCATCTCTTTCACATACTCGAGGTGGTATTGTCATCAATCACTAAAAAGGGGGAGATTGAAAGCATCTAGGCCCCTAGTTGGGTTTTGGTGATTAATGACAATACGGAATTACTATGACTAATGTGTGTTTTGCAGAGGCAATTAAGTTAGGTCATGGTAATGGAGATCGATTGGGCAATCATGGTGGTCATGCACCTATGATGGAAATCGTTTCGGTTTTCAAAGGATGGATGACAAGGTTAAGGATGGACTAGTTCTAAGTGTCGTTTGGTGTTGAAGAGACACTTAGAGTAGTTTAGGACTTTGTTTTTCCTTTGGCCGTACTATTAAGGGGGGTATGGACGGGTAGCTTGACCGAGGTGAGTCTAGTGGGTTAGGTGTGGTGCACACTTGCTAAAACTAGCACTAGGTAGCTCCAAAATAGCCCTTAGATTCAATAGAGCAAACTTCATTCACGTATGATCGAGAGTTGGAAGTGAATGGAGGGTCAAATACTGATCGGACGCTGGTTTCGGTGTGACTACACGCTGGCGCAGGGTCTGGTCAGTTCATTTGACTAAGGAGATTTCATCTGGTGCTACCGGACGCTGAGAGGTGAAGTGACCGAACGTTTAGGGTCAGCGTCCGGTCGACTCCAGTAAGGTTCCAGAGAGGGAAAATCATGACCAGACGCTGGCCAGCATCCGGTCACACTTTAAACACTGCAGTTCAGGGTGAACTGACCAGAGCGTCTGGTCAACATGATCGGAGCGTCCAGTCACCCCGCAGAGGCACATAACGGTTCGTTTTTTAGCCGGTGTTATAAATACCACCTCACTCATGTGTGGTGGTACTTTTGCTCATTCCAACAGCTGAGAAACACCTTTGAGACTACCAAGAAGAGCAAGGTCCTAGTGAGGTGATTGAGATTTGAGAATCCCAAAGAGAGCCCTCATTAGTGAGATCAAGAGTAGCAAAGTGTGCATCCACCCTTCTCATTAGGCTTGATGTGGTCAAGTGAGAGTCCGTGGTTGTTACTCTTGGTGATCGCCATCACTTAGACGGCTTGGTGGTGATTGGGAGCTTGGTGATCATTCGGAGAGCTTGTGGATGACCCAACTCAAGTTGTGAGCTGTTGTGGGTGATTCACCACGACGGAGTGTCGAAGAATCAACCCGTAGAGAGCACTTGATCCTTTGTCAATGTTTTACCACCGATAGCCTGCCACGGGGGTACCCGGGATAGTTGTTCGGGCTTCGGCGAATAGCAAAATTCGGCGGTTACGCAAAGAGACTCACGATTTATACTGGTTCAGGCCCTTGACTTGGTCGAGTAATAACCTTATGTCCAGTTTTGGCGTTAGCCTGTTTGTGTCGTATTGCTTTGAGTATCGGGTATGCGTTCTCCTCTTACAATGGGTACCCTCACCAGCCCTTTATAGTCTAGGCACTGAGAGGTGTTGTTTGTGTCCTATTCGGATACAAGGTCAGAGTCCTAAGCTACGCTTCGGGCGCCTTTCCTTGTATAGTTTGCGTTGGAGTTTCGGTTTTGCATGTTGCTTTGCTCCGCGTTCTTCTTGGCGATTGGGCTGTTGGCCTTATTACCAAGGCCTACCTCCCTGTAGTATGGTCTATGGGGGGGCGTAGGGTTCCCCATCGACAAGCCCCCGAGTATTTCATGATTGAGCTTCAAGGGTCGAGTTGTTGTAGTCTTGATCCGGGTCCTTCTTGAAGTGAAATCTTGATATGGTCTTCTTTGATTCTTCTTTTGGCTGGTGTGCACTTTTGCTTGACGTCCTCTGGGTTCTTTTTCCTTTGAGTGCAGCGAGTGCAATTTTGCTCATTGAGTGTAGCCCCCGAGCCTTCTGTTTTTTGGTACAAAAAGCCGGAGGGTCAAAAAATTTGAAAATATGTTTTTCTGTGGTAGGTACTTGTAGCCCCCAAGCCTTCTTCGGGTTCTTTTCTGTTGAAAAGAAGCCAGAAGAAGGGTCTTGATTTATACACCTTTGATCTTTGTCTTTTGCTGGTCATGGATGGGTCTTGTATAGCCATGAGTGAGCATCTTCTTTTACTTTTTGTCAGGAATCTTGCTTTTGGGTACTATTCGCCTTTGTTGCTTTGCTCTTTTGTTCTTTTCCTCTCTCTTTCTTGTGATCTTTAGCTTTATTTACCTCTGGTTTACTATAAATACCTTTTTTGTTGGTTGTGGTTCTGCCTTGAGTAGGAAAATTCTTCTTCAATTCTTTCTTCATTCGTAGATATGCTGGTGTGTTAGGTTGAGCAGCCCCTGGGCTTATGCTTGGTTGGTAATGATTATGCTGCTCTATCTGTTCTTCTACGTCTGAGCTGTCGCCGCTGCCGCCACTAGGTTCCTTGTTGCAATATTTAAGAATCTTGTCTCTATCTTATGTCTGAGTTTGTCCGGTCCTGTTTGGCCATCTGTAACCTTTGTATTTGTCTTCGATCAATGAGATTTATAATTTTTCTCCGTCTGAGTTCTTTTTCAACTGTAATCCTTTAACACTGTAATTTTGTAAGTGATCCTTCACACGTCTCCGATTTGTTTGTTCGGCTGCTTATTGCTGCTATTATTCTGGTTGTTGGAGAATTCAATGTGTCTTCACGAGTTGTATTGCTGCTGTGGAATATTCTCTTAGATATGCTTTATCTTGTACTGTGGTTGTTCTGGGTATGTACTGTTCCTTCGTGATGGTCTAGTCACATCTGATTTTTTACTGAAGTCCTGGCTCTGCAGTGGTTCACATGGTTGTCCTTTTGGAGTTCTTTTTTCTTCCATGAGTCTGGCATATGTGCATCTGAGTTGTGCTATAAATATGGCCTGTTGCTGATACCCTGCTGTGTAGTTTCTTCTTCTTCTTTTTGTAGTCATGGATATTATAGTTTGGGAGCTCAACGAGCCCCCGGGCCTGTTCTCTTTCTTTTGTTTTCTTCTGCTAGTAAATGGTGTAGGTCTTGTGATAGAGACTAGTAGCAGGCTAGTCTCGAGGTGGTATTTAGCTGTAAGGGATGTTGAGGCAAATTGTGTAGGACTTGTGATGTGAGTGATGCATGTTGCGTTGCCTCATCTTCTAGTGCCTGCCCTTTCTTTTTTGTTCTTCTTACAGTGATGATTGGCGCGTGTTCCGGCTTGTTCTTCGACAGTCCGTTGTAGATCAGCCATTATTCGGTCTTCTACTGTGCCATTTAGGTTCAGTCCAATACAGATCAGCACGTGTTGAGAGATGGTGCCGGGTTCTTCCATATTAACGTGGTTGTCGTTGTCAATCTTGGATGGCTTGTGGGTGCCTTCTCTGTCACCTATAGCAATCTTGGATGTGCGCCCTTCCTTTGGAGAAAAGTACGTTCGAGTTGTTTTATCCTGCCTGGTAATGTCGAATCTTGGTTCGAGGGTTGCAACCTCGTGCTGAATGATTTCCTTTGCTTTCTTCGTCGAATTCATCAGATCTTGTATTCTGTTGTAATCTCAATGTACCTTTGATGAAATGAAAAAATATTCCTTTCTGCTCTGTGACCGAGTTGTTTATTGATGTGGCCGAGCTCTTTTGTATGTGTTGTACTGTGGTGTATTGTTATGATTGACTTGTTGCATCCTTCTTTCCTGGTTGCCTCCTTGTGAATGTGTTAATTCGTCATGTATCCGTTATAGTCTGAATGGACCGTTACTTTTTCGTTTTGTGTGCACGGTAATTGTGGAACGATAACTTTGAAGGGCCTCTTCGGGCAATCCATGTGATTTTCGGCCTCATGGGCCGCGTATTTTTCTTGTATAAAGATAACTGCTCTGTTACTGTTGGCTTAACTTGCCTTTGCAGTAACAAATTCCCCAATCTCAGCCAAAACCCTAGCTCCATTGTGCCTTCGATCTCCTGCTATTTCCGTCCAAATCTTGTCTTTGTTTTTCTGAGATGGTGACGAAGAACAAGAGCAAGAATAAGGACAAATCTGTCGACGAGGAGGCGTCGCTCAAGGTGATCGAGAACACTGAATTTGTTGCGATACGGAAAATGCAGAGGCAACTCCCCAAACCGTCGACTTCGGAGGTGGAGTTGGATCTGCTTGTTGCTCACGGCCTTCTTCAGGAGAAATGTCTCTCTAATTTCTCTGGTCCTGGTGAGCACGATGTCCCTTCTCCCACTCCGAATCAATCTGTTCTTTTTGTTCCTTTTGTGTGGGCGGGGCTCTGTTATCCCCCGTCCGATTTCTTACTTGAGTTTCTTGATCCTATGGGATTCAAATCCATCATCTTACCCCTAACGGGGTTCTTTTTCTTTCTACCTTCGTGCATTTTTGCGAAGTTTTCGTTGGAATTCCTCCGAATCTTCTTCTTTTTCATCATTTTTTTTGTGTGCGTTTGTCAGACGGAAATAATACTCCTTTTCTCGGCTGCTGCCTTATCCAATCCCGTCAGGGAGTTTCTTTCCCTTCTCTTACCCTTTCTGATTCTGTCAAGAATTGCGCGGAGAAGTGGTTTTATATTTCAAAACCTGCTCTTTCCTTTTCTCATGATCTTTCTGTTCTTCCCGTTCCCCTCTCTATTTGGAAAGATAAAATCTCTTCTCTTGAGCAGCATGCCGCTCTCAAGCTTTGTACTCGCTCAAGTTGCGATTGCTTAAACAGCAAGCTTAAGTGGCAATTGTATAGTTGCTGGGTTTCTTGCGTCATGGGTGCAACCTCTTATGCAGAGGGTGCATTACGGCTTTGAATATACTGGGCCCTCAGATCCTTCCCGACTTGTTCCTGATGTCGAGTTGCCTAAGGAGGTCATTCTTGAACGCCTAGGGCGTATTCTGGGTGGGGTCTCTATGATGCCTGCTCGTGTTTAAGAGTATGATGCTGCTCATCATCCTCCTGAGGTAAGTGGTAATCTCCTCCGAGTTCTTTTGGGTTTTTGTAATTCGTATTCTGTTTTTGACTTCTTTCTTCTTCTCTTGCAGGGTTTTGGTCGGGCTTTTAAGCTTGAGATAGCTGTTGCTGGTGGTGGCGGGGCTGTTGTTGAAGAGCCTGCCGAAGAAGGAGATGAAGATGATGATGATGATGTTGCCGGTCCTATGGTAGTTGCTGCTACTGGGCCGGGTTCTTCTTCTGCCAGGTTGATTACTGGCTTGTTTGAAGGTCACCACTCCTACGTTGAGTATGTTCCTGATCCTCGAATTGCTCAATATATCTTGTCATCTAGGAAGCGGAAGTCAGAGGTTGCTGCTAAGCATATTTTACCCAAGAGGCAACGTTCAATTCGTCAGATTGCCTCAACAGGTAATGTTCTCGTAGGTGAGCTTGTGCTTTCTCCTGTGTTGTTTTTGCCTCTGCCTTTTGGTTTGCTTTGTTTTACTGATCCCAGCTTTTGTTGTCTTGAAAGAAGGCCGGTCTGTTGTCTTGAGCGAGGTGGAGACTGAGGATGAGGTCCCCTTGATCACTCGACTATAAGTCTTCCACTGTAAATTTTCTTGTGCTTGTCTTTTTGCTCTTTTCCTAAATAACTGAATTGCTTTTTTCATTATAGTCAGAAACTGGCACCTTGTGCCCCTTCTGTGACAGTTGTATCTACTTCTGTCCTGGAGGCCCTCCCAATCCCCTCCTTTGAGGTGGTTGAGGATGATTTGTTCGACGTGCCTCTCCCAAATCTTGGCTTCTCAGGGGTGGCTGGAAACTTTAAGAAGGTTATCAAGTAAGTATATTTATCTTGTCTTCTGATTCGCCATTTTTGCTTTTGTCTCTGATTGGCCCGAGCTCTTTTTTCGAATGTAGGCCTTCGGAGGATACTTCTTCTTCCCTAGCTCTTGATGCTGGTGGACCTCTACAAGATTTTACTGCTGGTAAGTTATTTTCCCGTTTATGCTTGCTTTCTTGGTTTTTTCTTTTCTGTCTGACAGGTTGTTTTCTTTGTAGCTTCTCTTCCACGTATTGCCTCTCCTGCTCCGCGTGTTGAGGAGGAGGCTATTGGAACTCCGGTGTCTCCTCCAATGGAGCACCGAGTTGAAGTGAACTTAGGCAGCCCTTTTGCTGCTCCTATTCTGCCGACCGGGTTATCCCTGTTGGACAACCTCGAAGCAGCTGCTCGGGAGGATGCAGTGAATGGGGAGCCGGCTGATAATAATCCTTCGTTTGTTGCTGCTATGGATGCTGCTGGTACTTCTAGTGCCGGCTAGCCTTCGACTTCTACTCCAAGTACTCTCCTGTTAACTCAGGGTGGGGAGGAGTTGGTCCAACTCGGTCATGTTGAGCAGTTGTCTGAGTTGGTTTCTTTGTGGGCGAATTTCTCGGGCGCGTATGGCGCCAAACTCAAGGTATTCGAGTTCTTTTTAACTTTCGATATTGGTTTTTTCTGCTACTGTCTCACATTTTTTTGCTTTGCAGTCTTTATTTCAAGATCAGGATGTCTTGTTCGGTCCTCATGAGGCGCAATTTACTGCCATTGCTGAAGCCAATTTGAAAAGAAAGGAAGATGAGCTGGCTCAGACTGAAGTTGTCCTGACTTATGAGAAGGTGCAGCGTGCTCTGATGGAGTCCGCCCTCAATGCTAAGGTGCTTGAGGCTGAGAAGGAGCGTGACTCATCTTTGCAGGCTGTTACTACTGCTCAGAATGAGGTCTCCGCGTTGAAGAAAGAAAAAACTGGTGGGTTCTCCTTTCTTTGCATACTTGCTTTTTCTGCTTTGTTTTTTTTCTTTCTTTCTTTGAGTTCTTTGTCTGCTTTCTTTTCAGCTCTTGTTAAGGATAAGGAGAGTTGGCAGAAAGAACGAGAGGAGATGATCAATACCCTCCGTACTTCTCAAAATCAAGCCGAGTCTATAAGTTCTTCTTCTGATATCAAATTGAAAGAGGTCCAAGATTTATTTGCTCAGGCCAAGCTGATTAGATCTGGAGCTGACCATGACCTTGTTCAGGCTTTGAAATCAGTGCAAGATTTGTAGGAGAAGTTAGCAGCTGCCCATGATCAATTCTGGGCTCTCCAAACTAAGCTGACAGGTGCCCAAGATCAATTCTAGGCTCTTTATGAAGCTATGAAGCCTATTATTGCTGCTGTTTGTCGCCAGGAGGACTTTGCTCAAGGGTTGAGAGGCATTATCCCGGTGTTGTCAACTCGATTTTTTGAGTTTGTCAAGGGTGGTTTTTACCGTTGTGTAAACAATGTTATATCCTTCATTCGGGTTGCCACTCCTGATGCTCCGCTTCAGCAGATTGTAGATCCTTCCATGACTGCAGAGTTTGCGCAGCGATGGGATGAGGCGAAGGTAGAGTGATGAGGACATCAACCCCTACACAGGACCTGCTACTCCAACGGAACCAGCACCGACGTCACTCCCCACTACCCCAAATCCAGAAATGTTTCAAGGTCCAATAACGCGAGCCCGTGCACGTGACCTGAATTATGTGATCCTTTTAAGGAATGAAGGAGAAGATTCTGTCCAGGAATGACAACCATTAAGGATTGCGCCATCTATGGAAGCCAATAAAGGGTGCTGCGCCACCTATCTTTTGGAAAGATTGTTTCCATGTAATACGTAGCTAATTTAGGAAAGGTTAGGTAGGGATTTCAGCCACCCATTCATGCTGGACGAAATTCCATCCCCACCTTTCTCCTATTTAGTCCTGCTCACGCCCTCTTTGTTTGGTGGGTTTTCTTTGATAAGTTTAGCCATTTGCACAAACTTTCTGTACTGCAGTTGTGCTCAATGGCCACCTGTGGACAGCCATTGTGAACCCCAACTTGTGAGTGATTGATATTCAGTTTTGCCTTCACCTTGTTCTTGCTCGTTTCTTCGATTGCTTGCAGGAACAGAACCTCGTGTTCAGGTTGATCTTGCCATCCAGCAAGGTCAATAACCGATTGGAGTTGGTTCAGCGATTGCTAAGGCGCCACGACCTGTTCGTTCGTAGTCGGATCGCGAGAGTCACCTCCTCCACAAATCGAATTTATCCGTCTCACTGAAAGATCGGGCACTTCAGCCTTATCATAGAGCTTGGTGGTCTTACAGACCAAATCTTAGAACAGATGGATGTGCTTCCTGCTGTGCCTCCCGCTCCTTAGATGTTTTGTGTAATGAACTTGTGGTTTCTTGTAATATATACTTGTCTCTGAAAATATGATCAGGCTTTGCCCTGCTTTTGAATTTGTCTTTGACTGAAATGAGCAGGCTTCGACCTGTCTTTCTTTTTCTTCTAAGATGTCTTTGAATAATATGGAAAAGTTTCGCCCTGTCTTTCCTTGTGACTTTTTCGTGCTCTGCCACAGCTTGTTTCTTCTTGGTGATCTAGTAGAGCTGAAAAGGTTGATTATACTTTTTCTTGGGGTAATCGAATGATTTGTACTGTAGATCTACGTCATTCTTGAGGCAGGATAATTCTGAGGGTAAGCTCCCGAGTTGTAATTGTTACTTGTGCCGCTTTTGGGGTGAAGTGGTCGATTATACTGCTCTTGGAGTAAACGGCCAAGTTGTTTTTGCTGATTGTGCCGCTCCTTGGGTGAAGTAGTTGATCGTACCGCTCTTGGAGTAGGCGATCGAGTTGTTGGAGTGTTTGTGCCCCTCCTCGGGCGACGTAGTCGATCGTACCGCTCTTGTTGTAGGCGATTGAGTTGTTGGAGTGTTTGTGCCGCTCCTTGGGTGAAGTATTCGATCATACCACTCTTGGGGTGGGCGACCGAGTTGTTGGAGTGCTTGTTCTCTTCTCTGGTCGAAGTAGTCAATCGTACCGCTCTTGGGGTAGGTGATCGAGTTGTTGGAGTGATTGTGTCCCTCTCTGGGCAAAGTAGTTGATCGTACCACTCTTGGGGTAGGCGACCGAGCTGTTGGAGTGCTTGTGCCGCTTCTTGGGTGAAGTAGTCGATCGTACCACTTTTGGGGTAGGCGACCGAGTTGTTGGAGTGCTTGTGCCATTTCTTGGGTGAAGTAGTCGATCGTACCACTCTTGGGGTAGGCGACCGAGTTGTTGGAGTGCTTGTGCCGCTTCTTGGGCGAAATATTCGATCGTACCACTCTTGGGGTAGGCGACCGGACCCGTATAGCACAACTATTTCCGGGTTGGCTGTTTGCAGGGTAAATAAGCAATCGTACCAGCTCTTGGGGTAAGTGATTGCGCCCGTATAGCAACAACCGTTTCCGGGTTGAGCTATTTGCAGGGCTACCCCTTTTTCCCCAACCTGATTACGGGTTGGTTCTGTCCGTTGGACAGGGCTGTCAGTCGTACCATCTCTTTATGGTAGAGTGACAAATGCTAGCTTGGGTCTCCTTACCCAAGAAGCTATTTGGCCGTTGGCCGTCAGTTAGACCATCTCCATATGGTTGAGTGACAAGATTGCTCGTGTAAGCTTAAACCGTTTTCGGGTTGGTCATTAATGTGGAAGCCCCTTTTTCCCCAACCTGATTACGGGTTGGTTCTATCCGTTGGACAGGGCTCATATTTGAAGCTGTTCTTCTTGAATAATCTCTGTTTTATTTCTCTTGAAACTTGAGTACAATCTGTTGTACTTAATTGTAGAATCTTTTGAGCTAGCTGATATGACAAGTGTTCTTTATAGGTATTTCATCTCGAGTCATCAACTCGTATGTGCAGTCTCCTGTTTGTCTTCACGATGAAGGGTCCTTCCCATGGTGAGTAGTTTGTGTCGTCCATCTTTCTTTCCGGATTAGTCGAGTAATCTTGAGTCCCCGGCTTTAGCGATCGGGGTTGAGTACTTTTGTCATAATGTCTTCGTAACCCTTTGCGATATCTTGTATTTTGTATGATTGCATTGTCTCTTATTTCTTCTATTGAATCAATTTCTAACCGCCTTGTTTCTTTCGCTTCGCCTTCTTCATATTGTTCTATTCTTGGAGATAGCCATATTAAGTTAAATTTGGTAGTACCGCCTCCGATCCGTAGACCGAGAAAGAACGGTGAGTATCCAGTTGCTTTCTCTTTGATCCGGGTTCTTAGACCCCATACCACTTTTGGTAATTCGTCGATCCATTTTCCACCATAATCTTTCAAATCTTTATATAATCTTGGTTTTAAACCTTGTAATATGAGTCCATTTGCTCTTTCGACTTGTCCATTGGCCTGCGGGTGTGCTACTGACACAAAGTCGATTTCTATCCCACAATCTCTTGCCCAGTATTGGAATTCTCTTGCTATAAATGGTGAACCAAGATCTGTGATTATTCTGTTGGGCATGCCGAACCTATGCATGATGTCTTGTATGAATTCCACTGCCTTTTTTGCACTGTATTTGACCAAAGGTTTGTATTCAATTCACTTTGTAAATTTGTCGATTGCCACAAATATGTATTTGAAGCCTCCTTTTGCTTTTTTGAGTGGTCCAACTTGATCTAGCCCCCAGCATGAGAACAGCCAAGCCGGCGGTGTGCATATTAAGTTGTGAGCCGGCACATGTGATTGCCTAGCAAACATTTGACAATTCTTGCATGTTCTGACGAGCTCTTCTACATCTTTGAGTGCTGTTGGCCAATAGAAACTGGTTCTGAATGCTTTGCCGACTAGTGTCCTAGAGGCTGCATGATTTCCACAGCATCCTGAGTGGATTTCGTCCAAGATTTCCTTTCCTTTATCTGTCGGAACATATTTAAGCAGTACTCCTGATGATGCTGCTCTTTTGTATAGTTTATCCCCCACCAGAACGTAGTTTTTGCTTCTTCGTACAACCCGAGTTGCTTCTGCTTTGTCTTCGGGTAGTTTCTTCTCTTTGATAAAATCAATGTATGTTTGTCTCCAATCACTTTGTATGACCATGATTTGTCTTGACTGGTCTGGTTCTTCTGCTTGATCTATTTCCATTGGATCTGTTGTCTCCTTCTCTTTTTCTATGTTTCTAAGTTGTTTGATGGATGGGGTTGTGAGTTCTTCCACAAATATACCGAGTGGTACTTTTGCTCTATCTGATCCTAATTTGGCTAACACATCTGCTGCAACGTTGGAATCTCTTAGTACATGATGGATTTCGAGCCCTTAGAAATTTTTCTCCAATTTTCTGACTTCTGCACAGTACGCGTCCATATTATCTTTTGCACAATCCCAATCCTTGTTGACTTGATTGATTACTATAGCTGAATCACCGTAGACAAGTAGTCTTTTGATCCCAAGCGAGCTTGCAACTCTTAGACCGTGTATTAATGCTTCGTATTCTGCCTCATTGTTAGTTGCCTGCCAAAGTATTTGTAGCACATATTTTAACTGTCTCCCTTCTGGTGATATGAATAGTACTCCTACTCTAGCTCCTCCTAACTTTAGGGAACCGACAAAATACATTTTCCAATGATCAAGTATTGGTTCGGGTTCTTTTTGACCGATTTCTATCCATTTAGCAATGAAGTCGGATAATGCTTGAGATTTGATTGTTGTTCTTGGTTTGAAGTCTAGGTTGAGAGCACCGAGTTCTACTGCCCATTTTGATATCCGACCTGTTGCATCTTTGTTGCGTAGAATGTCTTGAAGTGGAAAATTGGTTACCACTGTAATCTTGTGTTCATGGAAATAATGTCTCAGCTTTCTTGATGATATCAACACTGCATAAAGTAGTTTTTGCACGTGTGGGTATCTCACTTTTGATTCTGTTAGTACTTCGCTTATGTAATAGACTGGTCTTTGCATTTTGTATCCGTGTCCGGGTTCTTCTCTCTCAACCACAATTGCTGTGCTGACAACGTTCTTGGTTGCTGTAATGTATAGCATCATGTCCTCTTTGTCTTTTGGTGGTGTCATTACTGGTGATGATGCCAAGTATTCTTTTAACTTTTGAAATGCTTCTTCTGCCTCTTCTGTCCATTCAAAATTTCCTGCCTTTTTCAATAATTTGAAGAAAGGTAGCCCTTTTTCCTAGTCGAGAGATGAATCTGTTGAGTGCTACCATGCATCCTGTAAGCTTCTGTATGTCTTTAACTTTCTTTGGAGGTTTCATATCCATGATGGCTCTAACCTGCTTTATACTTGCTTCAATTCCTCGGTTGCTTACTAGAAACCCGAGTAGTTGTCCTGACGGTACCCCAAAAACACACTTTGTGGGGTTTAGCTTTCACTGTCATGCTTTTAGATTCTTGAAAGTCTCCTCGAGGTCTTTTATCAATGATCCGGGTTCTTTTGTCTTGATTACTACATCATCAATGTATGCTTCTGCATTTCTTCCGACTTGACTCCCCAAGCAAGTTTGAATTGCTCTTTGATATGTTGCCCCTGCATTTTTTAGCCCAAAAGGCATTGATTTATAGCAATATGCCCCAAAGGGTGTAATGAACGATGTCTTGCTTTGGTCTTCTTCTCTTAAGGATATTTGATGATAGCCTGAATAGCAATCTAGAAAGGACAACAGAGCTGATCCTGCTGTCGAGTCGATGATTTGATCAATCCTTGGTGGGACATATGGATCTTTTGAGCAATGTTTGTTGAGGTCTATGTAGTCGATGCACATGCGCCATTCTTTTGAATTCTTCTTCTCTACTAGGACCGGGTTGGCAAGCCAATCCGGGTTGATTATTTCTCTGATGAATCCTGCTGCCATGAGCTTGGTGATCTCTTTTTTGATTGCTGCTTTTCTGTCTGGAGCGAATCTTCGTAACTTCTGCTTAACGGGTTTTGACCCTTTGTTCACATCAATTATGTGCTCAGCCAACTCCCTTGGGACCCCTGGCATGTCTGCTGGCTTCCAAGCGAAAATATCTTTGTTGTCCCGAAGAAAGTTGATGAGCGCGAGTTCCTATTTGGGTTCGAGATTTGTACTGATGATTGCCGTCTTCTCTGGATCACCAGTCAGTAGGTCAATAGTCTTGGTAGCGGCTTCTTTTGGTGGTGCGAAGTTGCTTGGCTTCTTAGCTGGTATCTTAATCTCATCTAGGTTCATTTCGTTCGCCAGCATTGCAATCTCCTTTCCTTCCTTTATATCTTGTAATCTTTCGGATATTTGTACTGCTTGTACGTCGCAATCATGTGCTTTCTTTAGATCTCCTTTCAATGATAATACGCCCTTTGTTGTTGGCATCTTGAGTAGTAGGTATGGATAATGTGGTACTATCATGTATTTTGTTAAAGCTGGTCTCCCAAGTATTGCATGGTAGCATGATTCAAAGTCTGCAACTTCGAATTTGATGAATTACGTCTGGTATTTGTCTGGTGTGCCGAAGGTGACAGGTAGGGTTATCTGTCCGAGGGGCATAGCTACTCTGTCGGGTACTATTCTGTAGAATGGTGTGCTTGTGGGTGTCATTAGCCCTCCACAATCCAGATTCATCCTTTTGAGAGTATCTGCAAAAATTATGTTAAGCCCGGCTCCTCCATCGATGAGTACTTTAGTTACTGCTACTCCAGCGATAGTCGGACCCAGTACCAGCGGGTAGCATCCTGCGTTTGCTGCACTGGTCCATTGGTCTTCTCTTGTGAAGTGGAAGGGGTACTCTGACCAATCTAGATATCTTAGGATGGCTGGTTCAGCTGCCATGATGGCTCTGTGAGCTAGTTTCTCTTGTCTTTTGCTTTGTATGTTAGGAACACCTGAAAAAATCACCGCTAATTGGCGTTGGGGTTCTTGATAATCTCCTTCAGCTCTCTTTTCCTCCTTCTTGGATTCTTCTTGCTTTGGCTCCGAGTTGTTTTGATTCTTGTTTTCTCTCTTCATGAATTGCCGCTGAAAAGTGCTGCATTCAACTAACTTGTGTCTGGCCCCTAGGTGTATGTGACACGGCATGTTTTCTATGTTTTCCGGCGCTCTTCCTCGGTAGTTGTTACTCTGATAGTTGCTATTACTGTTGTAACTGCTGTTGTTACGGTTGTTGCTATTGTTGTAGTTGCCATTGTGATTGCTACCATTGCTATCATTACCGTTGCCATTGTATCTTCTTTTGTTGTCTGTGGTTGCCACCATATTGTCCTGTCTTGGTCTTTTGTCTTGCTGTCTATAATTGGGTCTTCTATTCTCTGGGTTATCCCTAGCAAATCTGTGCCGAGTTCTTTCTTCTGACGAAATTAGCTTCTCAACAACCCTCTTGAAGTCTTCATTTGTTCTTGGGTTCTCATTGAAATAGTCCTTGTATTGCCAGTTTGCCCAAATTCCTTCTACAAAGGCCTCTATCACCTCCCTGTCAGTAATGTCGTGGACTTGAGCCCTGAATTCTCCAAATCTTCTATAGTATTCCCTTAGACTTTCTCCTCTCCTTTGCTTTACTCCTTTCAATTCGGCTACAGTTATTGGATAGGTAATAATGCCTGCGAAGTTGTTGCAGAAAGCTTCCTGCAAGTCTTCCCAATACCTGATTGATCTTGGCCTCAATTTGTCAAACCATTGTAGCGTCATTGCTTCGAGGGCCATTGGGAAGAATAGAGCCTTGATGTCGTCGTCTCCTCCAGCTAATTCAATAGATTGGGAGTAAACCCTTAGCCATTGTCTTGGTTCGACTTTGCCATCATACATGGAATGATTTGCTGGTTTAAACTTGTGCGGTAGCTTTAAAGTTTGTAGTCTTCCTGTGAAACAAGGGAATCTGTCGTATGGTTCCGTTCTTCCGTAATCTGACGATCTTGCCCTTCTGTAATAAGACCTGTCTTCTTTTAACTCAGACTCTCCGTAGTCATCTTCTTTGTCAAATCTTCTTGACATTTCTTGTTAGCGTTGGCTCAATTCTGGTTTGTCTCTTTCTTGTTGCTTTGAGTAGTGTTCCTTCCTTCCATTGATATCAGCACTTTCTACTGGTCCTATCCTTTGAAAATTTGATTTTTTGGGTGGCTGCTCCCTTTGTGGCTCCTGTGGAATTTCTTCACCGGGTTGTTTTTCTGATCCCCTAACTTCTTTCTTCTGGTCTTCCCTTGCTTTCCCGTTATTCGTGAGGGTGTACAACTCCTTTGTTAATTCTTCAATTCTTTCCCTTTTTGTATTTTTTGTGGCTTCTTTTTCCGTCTTCTTTCTGTTGTATTCCGTTAGCTCCGCTTTGTATTTATTCTAGACTTGCTTCCTTTGTTTAGCTCGGTTCCTCCTTCTAGCTTTCAATTTGTTCTTTTTTAGCCTTGCTAGTCTTTGCTCATCATTTTCGTTGCTGTCGCTTTTCTCATCTGGCGAGATGTTGCCTTCTAATTTGTCCGAAGATTTTATATCTGGTATCTGTGGTGGCTCCAAAGGTTGTTCTAACTGCTCCGCCATGTATACAGTATACCTCTTTCAAGCTCTTCTTGTACGGTATTCCATCCTTCGTTTGGTTGAGCTATCTGTAGCTTCTGAACTGGATCCGAGTTCTTTTCCATCTTGATAAGGTAGTTCTTCAACGCGCGTTCCTGTCTAGACTTTGCTTGAGGTGAAAGAACCTGGCCAATGCACCACACAATCTTGCGGGGTCACTGTCATGATCATCCCTTCTTGTGCTCCCTCCAGGAGTATTCTTCTTGCTGAGTTCATCTTGTTTTGGGTAAAGTGTTCATAGACTGATGCCGCGTTGCGCAGTCCGTAAGTTCCCAAGTTCTTCTTTGAGTTGAACGGGTCGTATCCCTTCGCGATCGTTGTTGTGTCTCCGAGTCCAATTAGGCTTGGCTCTTGTGCCGTGAAGATTGTCATGGAATCGGGTTGTATCTCTTTTTCAGAGTCGGTTTCGTATCCGCTTTCTTCCTTATTCCGAGTTGTATCTGAAGTTGAGAGTTTCGTCATCTTCTCGGCGAGTTTGTATTGAACTTCGTCATCGAATTATTTTTCTTCTCGGAGACGGGTACGAAGCTTGCCATCGTCGTCAGCCTTGCAGATCCAGGATCCGAAGACAAAGGTTGTTCCCGCTGAAAAGGTCATCTTGAGGTTGAGGTCCGCCGAACTCTCGAGAAAAAATTCGTCGAAAGCCCCTACCTAGCGCGCCAGCTGTCGATGTTTTACCATCGATAGCCTGCCACGGGGGTACCCGGGATAGTTGTTCGGGCTTCGATGCATAGCGGAATTCGGTGGTTACGCAAAGAGACTCACGATTTATACTGGTTCAAGCCCTCGACTTGGTCGAGTAATAACCTTACGTCCAGTTTTGGCGTTAGCCTGTTTGCGTCGTATTGCTTTGAGTATCGGGTATGCGTTCTCCTCTTACAATGGGTACCCTCACCAGCCCTTTATAGTCCAGGCGCTGAGAGGCATTGTTTGTGTCCTATTCGGATACAAGGTCAGAGTCCTAAGCTACGCTTCGGGCGTCTTTCCTTGTATAGTTTGCGTTGGAGTTTCGGTTTTGCACGTTGCTTTGCTCCACGTTCTTCTTGGCGATTGGGCTGTTAGCCTTGTTACTAAGGCCTACCTCCTTGTAGTATGGTCTATGGGGGGCCCGTAGGGTTCCCCATCGACATCCTTGCACGGATTAAGGGGGAGCTACACCCTTGCATGGGTGCTCCAACGAGGACTAGTGGGGAGTGGTGACTTTCCTATACCTCGGTAAAACATCGCCGCGTTTCTCCTTCTCTCTTTACTTTGAGCATTTACTTTGAGCAATTCAATTCTTGTCATTTACATTCCTAGAATTGCCATCCTAGAGTAGGATTAGAACTTAGGGTGCTAAACTTTTGTGCGTTAGATTAATAGAAATACTTTCTAGGCACAAGGGGTTAATTGGGCTAACCGTAGAGTTTATTTATTGCAAAGAAATTTAGAATTAGCCCAATTCAACCCCCCCTTTTGGGCATCTTGATCCTTTCACATCCGATAGAACTCCTAGGTGACGTGGGTCATTTGGAATCTCGCTTGTTTCCGTTTGGAGACAGTGTTAGCATCGGTGCAAGATAGGTGCATGGTTGGCCCTACACATACCATAGGCTCAGAAATCATTTTGGACGCACTCGATGGTACCACTAGTTGACGAGGCTCAAGTGGAAGCTCATTTTGGTCCTGTCGAACATAGTACTAATCTTGACGCAAGATAGGTGCACGGTACGCGTTGAACGTATCATACGCCCGGAAATCATTTTGGACGCACCCGATGAAACTCCTAGGTGACGTGGGTCATGTGGAATCTCACTTCTTTCTCTTTGGAGATAGTGTTAGTGTCGGTGCAAGATAGGTGCACGATTTGTGCCAAACGTACCATCGACTCAGAAATTATTTTGGACGCACTCTCTGGGACTCCTAGGTGACGAGGCTCAAGTGAAAGCTCATTTAGGTCTGTTTGGAGATAGTGCTAATCTTGACGCAAGATAGGTGCGCGGTTTGCGTCGAACGTACCATAGGCTCGGACATCATTTTGGACGCACCCGATGGAACTCCTAGGTGACAAGGGTCATGTGGAATCTCACTTCTTTTCATTTAGAGACAGTGTTAGTGTCGGTGCAAGATAGGTGCATTGTTTGCGCTAGACGTACCATAGGCTAAAAAATCGTTTTGGACGCACCCGATGGTACCACGAGGAGACGATGCTCAAATGGAAGCTCGTTTTGGTCCATTTGGAGATAAAGCTAATCTTGACGCAAGATAGGTGCACCGTTTGCGTCGAACGTATCATAGGCTCGGATATCATTTTAGACGCACCCGATGGAACTCCTAGGTGACGTGGATCATGCAGAATCTCACTCTTTCCGATTGGAGACAGTGTTAGAATCGGTGCAGGATAGGTGCATGGTTTGCGTTAGATGTACCATAGGCTCCAAAATTATTTTGGACGCACTCGATGGTACCACTAGGTGACAAGCCTCAAGTGGAAGCGCGTTTCGGTCCTTTTCGAACATAGCGCTAATCTTGATACAAGATAGGTGCATGGTTTGCGTTGAACATACCATAGGCTCGGAAATCATTTTGGACGCATCTGATGGAACTCCTAGGTGACATGGGTCATGTGGGATCTCACTTCTTTCTCTTTGGAGATAGTGTCAGTGTTAGTGGAAGATAGGTGCATGGATTGCGCCAAACGTACCATCGGCTCAAAAATCTTTTTGGACACACCTGATATTGCTCCTAGGTGACAAGGCGCAAGTGAAAGCTCGTTTCGGTCCGTTTGGAGAAAGTGCTAATCTTGACGCAAGATAGGTGCACGGTTTGCGTCGAACGTACCATAGGCTTGGACATCGTTTTGAACATACTTGATGGAACTCCTAGCTGATGTGGGTCATCTGGAATCTTACTTCTTTCTGTTTGGAGATAGTGTTAGTGTCGGTGCAAAATAGGTGCAAAGTTTGCACTGGACATACCATACGCTCATAAATTGTTTTGGACGCACCCGATGGTACCACTAGGTTACAAGGCTCAAGTGAAAGCTAGTTTCGGTCCGTTTAGAGATAGTGCTAATCTTGACGCAAGATAGGAGCACGGTGTGCGTCGAACGTACCATAGGCTCGGAAATCATTTTGGACACACCCGATGAAACTCCTAGGTGATGTGGATCATTTGGAATCTCGCTTCTTTCCGTTTGTAGACAGTGTTAGCATCGGTGCAAGATAGCTTCATGGTTTGCGCTGGACATACCATAGGTTCAGAAATCATTTTGGACGCACTCGATGGTACCACTAGTTGACGAGGCTCAAGTGGAAGCTCGTTTTGGTCCTGTCGAACATAGTGCTAATCTTGACACAAGATAGGTGTACGGTTCGCATCGAACGTACCATAGGCTCGGAAATCGTTTTGGACGCACCCGATGAAACTCCTAGGTGACGTGGGTCATGTGGAATCTCACTTCTTTCTCTTTGGAGATAGTGTTAGTGTCGGTGCAAGATAGGCGCACGGTTTGCGCCAAACGTACGATCGGCTCGGAAATCATTTTGGACGCACCCTCTAGGACTCCTGGGTGACGAGGCTCAAGTGAAAACTCATTTCGATCCATTTGGAGATAGTGCTAATCTTGACGCAAGATAGGTGCGCGGTTTGCGTCGAACGTACCATAGGCTCGGACATCATTTTGGACGCACCCGATGGAACTCCTAGGTGACAAGGGTCATGTGGAATCTCACTTCTTTTCATTTGGAGACAGTGTTAGTGTCGGTGCAAGATAGGTGCATTGTTTGCGCTAGACGTACCATAGGCTAAAAAATCGTTTTGGACGCACCCGATGGTACCACGAGGAGACGATGCTCAAATGGAAGCTCGTTTTGGTCCATTTGGAGATAAAGCTAATCTTGACGCAAGATAAGTGTACCATTTGCATCGAACGTACCATAGGCTCGGTAATCATTTTAGACGTTCCCGATGGAACTCCTAGGTGACGTGGATCATGCAGAATCTCACTCTTTCCGATTGGAGACAGTGTTAGAATCGGTGCAGGATAGGTGCATGGTTTGCGTTAGATGTACCATAGGCTCCAAAATTATTTTGGACGCACTCGATGGTACCACTAGGTGACAAGCCTCAAGTGGAAGCGCGTTTCGGTCCTTTTCGAACATAGCGCTAATCTTGATACAAGATAGGTGCATGGTTTGCGTTGAACATACCATAGGCTCGGAAATCATTTTGGACGCATCTGATGGAACTCCTAGGTGACATGGGTCATGTGGGATCTCACTTCTTTCTCTTTGGAGATAGTGTCAGTGTTAGTGGAAGATAGGTGCATGGATTGCGCCAAACGTACCATCGGCTCAAAAATCTTTTTGGACACACCTGATATTGCTCCTAGGTGACAAGGCGCAAGTGAAAGCTCGTTTCGGTCCGTTTGGAGAAAGTGCTAATCTTGACGCAAGATAGGTGCACGGTTTGCGTCGAACGTACCATAGGCTTGGACATCGTTTTGAACATACTTGATGGAACTCCTAGCTGATGTGGGTCATCTGGAATCTTACTTCTTTCTGTTTGGAGATAGTGTTAGTGTCGGTGCAAAATAGGTGCAAAGTTTGCACTGGACATACCATACGCTCATAAATTGTTTTGGACGCACCCGATGGTACCACTAGGTTACAAGGCTCAAGTGAAAGCTAGTTTCGGTCCGTTTAGAGATAGTGCTAATCTTGACGCAAGATAGGAGCAGCACGGTGTGCGTCGAACGTACCATAGGCTCGGAAATCATTTTGGACACACCCGATGAAACTCCTAGGTGATGTGGATCATTTGGAATCTCGCTTCTTTCCGTTTGTAGACAGTGTTAGCATCGGTGCAAGATAGCTTCATGGTTTGCGCTGGACATACCATAGGTTCAGAAATCATTTTGGACGCACTCGATGGTACCACTAGTTGACGAGGCTCAAGTGGAAGCTCGTTTTGGTCCTGTCGAACATAGTGCTAATCTTGACACAAGATAGGTGTACGGTTCGCATCGAACGTACCATAGGCTCGGAAATCGTTTTGGACGCACCCGATGAAACTCCTAGGTGACGTGGGTCATGTGGAATCTCACTTCTTTCTCTTTGGAGATAGTGTTAGTGTCGGTGCAAGATAGGCGCACGGTTTGCGCCAAACGTACGATCGGCTCGGAAATCATTTTGGACGCACCCTCTAGGACTCCTGGGTGACGAGGCTCAAGTGAAAACTCATTTCGATCCATTTGGAGATAGTGCTAATCTTGACGCAAGATAGGTGCGCGGTTTGCGTCGAACGTACCATAGGCTCAGACATCATTTTGGACGCACCCGATGGAACTCCTAGGTGACAAGGGTCATGTGGAATCTCACTTCTTTCTGTTTGGAGACAGTGTTAGTGTCGGTGCAAGATAGGTGCATGGTTTGCGCTAGACGTACCGTAGGCTCAGAAATCCTTTTGGACGTACCCGATGGTACCACTAGGAGACGATGCTCAAGTGGAAGCTCGTTTTGGTCCATTTGGAGATAAAGCTAATCTTGACGCAAGATAAGTGTACCATTTGCATCGAACGTACCATAGGCTCGGTAATCATTTTAGACGTTCCCGATGGAACTCTTAGGTGACGTGGGTCATGCAGAATCTCACTCTTTCTGTTTGGAGACAGTGTTAGCGTCGGTGCAAGATAGGTGCATGGTTTGTGCTAGACGTACCATAGGCTCAAAAATCATTTTGGACGCACTCGATGGTACCACTAGGTGACAAGACTCAAGTGGAAGCTCGTTTCGGTCCTTTTCGGACATAGTGCTAATCTTGACGCAAGATAGGTGCACGGTTTGCGTCGAACATACCATAGGCTTGGACATCATTTTGAACGCACCCAATGAAACTCCTAGGTGATGTGGGTCATCTGGAATCTTACTTCTTTCCATTTGGAGACTGTGTTATTGTCGGTGCAAGATAGGTGCATAGTTTGCGCTGGACATACTATACGCTCATAAATCGATTTGGACGCACCTGTTGGTTCCACTAGGTTACAAGGCTCAAGTGAAAGCTTGTTTTGGTCCATTTGGAGATAGTGCTAATCTTGATGCAAGATAGGAGCACGGTTTGCGTCGAACGTACCATAGGCTCGGAAATCGTTTTGGACACACCCGATAGAACTCCTAGGTGACGTGGGTCATTTGGAATCTCGCTTCTTTCCGTTTGGAGACAATGTTAGCATCGGTCCAAGATAGGTGCATGGTTTGCGCTAGACATACCATAGGCTCCGAAATCATTTTAAACACATTCGATGGTACCACTAGTTGACGAGGCTCAAGTGGAATCTCGTTTTGTTATCGTGGGCCTCATATTCACCCTTGGGACTCTGGCCTAAGTTGGAGCACGCCCCAAGGAGATGAGAACACCTTAGAGATGCCTGAGGATGTCCTCCTCCTTGGCCACCACCTTATGAGGCAAGCAAGGGCGTTCACGCCAAGTTGGAGACCCAATCCATGTGAAGTTCGAGTCAATCTCGGACTCTAGGAGCAGTATGTAGTAAAACGGAAGCCCAGATCACATACGGACTCCGTTTTTGAAGATTCACATATGGATGGAAAGATAATTTGATAAGCTAACCAATAGAGTGGTCCCATGTCAAAATTCCTTCCAATCAACGGAAATTGTTGAAACAAGTTGACATTTAGAATCTTTAAGGGCACGGCGTCGCCGTATTTTGGGCCATTTGGGCCTTATAACGTGTCGAGACTCCTTAGGGACGCGAGTAGGGGTCCTTGGACACCCCTTAGGCTATATAATCTATAGCCACTATCTACGTTAGGGTTTGAGTTTTGTTTAAGATCAATCTGTCTTAAAAAGTTGTGTGTTATCGGTTTGTGAAACCCCACATTCGAGATCTTAATCATATATATGCAATTGTCACTATACTTGAGTTGTGTGTTATCTTGTTCTTGCTTGTGTTCTTTGATTTACAGCAGAGATTAGCCTTCGTGGCGAGGTCAACTAGGCTGTGACATGGTTGATAACTAGAGAAGACGTGGTGCTAAGATTACAGGGTTCAGGTCTTTGTGATCTAAAGCCGAATGGGTGTTGTTGCTCTCCGACCAAATCGATAGTTATCTTAAACCTAACGTAAGATCAGGAACCCTGTCTCGCCGGAGGGAGCTCATAGGTAGGATCGGGGTAGGCACGGCACGCCGGGTCTAGGGGCGCGACCTTGCTAGAGCTAGCGGCTGGCCAGGGCTCGCAGTTCTCGTGCGACGGCCTAGGGAGCTTGCGGTTCCTGCGCGATGGCCTTGAGAGCACGGGCGGGTGCAGCGAGGCTGCCGGTGCGCACGAGCCCCCGCGGGCGGTCTCCGGTGAGCACAACAGCCGTGGATGGGGCTCCGGTGAGAGTGGCAGACGCGAGCAGGGCGTCGGTGAGGTGCGACAGCGAGCGCGACGGCAGGCGCAGGGATGCGGAGGGGAAAGGGGGCTCGCGACGATGAAGATGCGAAACAGAACAAATCGAATCGTTATTTTTATGTAACCAGTGGCAGTCGTGGGTAATTTATCCCTACTCCACCAAAGTTGGATCTGGTGAAATCTGGGACAGATCCACTAATTTAGTGGAGCAAATCTACTAGTGGAGCAGGAAGAATTCCCCTTTGGCTGATAGGTATGTAACTAGTATTCTTGTGATTGGTTAAATAGGTGTTTTCTTTTACGGTTCATATTCTAAATTGGGTTCATCTTTATAGTAATCAGAAGATCCAGATTGTAAACATGAAAACATACAAACTCAGCGGGTCCTTACTCCCTATATCTGATTAGAGCGGAAAGGACCCGTGAAATTTTTATTATTATAACGCAGTTTTATTGCATAATCTAGAAATTGGTTACCTATTTCTATTTAGAAAAATAACAAAGAAAAAATCTTTGCAGGAGATATTTGGCAAACTTTTTTAATCTGAATATGAATATGGTGGGTAGAAAGAAAAAGGGAAAACCAATTAAAAGGTGGGGAATAAAATTAAGAGATCGGACCCCTCGAGCCTTTTGATGAGACCATCAATGGTGAAAACCGAGGTGGCGGAGGAGCGGGGGCCCCTGTACCGGACGCCGCCGCCGGCGGTAGCGGTCGGGGGTAGCGGCGGGAGGACCGCCACGGCGGTGATCGACCTCAGTAGCAGCGACTCCGATTCCGACGGCGAGGGTGCGGTCGGAAGCGGTAAGAGGGCGAGGGGCGCTGGAGGAGACGGCTCCGAGACGAAGCGGGCTAGGGTTTCAGCGGTCGCTGACCTGCCCCCGGGTTTCCTCGAGCCAATCCCGCCGCCGCCGCTGCCGGCGCCAGTGGCAGCTTGTGCGACGAAGCAGTTCTGGAAGGCCGGGGACTACGACGGAAAGCCGCTCGGTGATGGGGTGGCTCAGCCGTCAGGTACTATTCTGATACTAAAACCCTTCTGCATTCTCCTTTTGTTTCATTAATAGTTTTCCTATTGAAGAATTCGAGGGCGGTTTAGTTCATTAATTCGGAAACTTATGCAATCTATTGTGGTCAATTTTTTTTGCACCCATTATTGCTTTCTTATTTGGCTTATGAAAAAAACATTGAAGGGGAAATAAACATGTCCTTGTTTGTAAAAGCTTGTCCATGGATTTATTACAAATCATAACGCTGGACATGGAAAGTGTAGAATGATGGTTCTTGTGGCTACCGATTTTTCTGATATTGAATTTCCACGCTGAAATGAAATGCAATACTCTCTCTTATATCCAAATTAAAGTTCATCTGGCTTTGTCTCTAACCTCGACTACCTTTTTAGAAAAATGCATAAACATTTACAATATCAAACTAGTTTCACTAAATTCTCCATAAAATATATTTTGATACTTGATAGGGCATTTATCTGAACTTGTAGATGTTAATATATTTTTCCTAAAACTTGGTCATCAAAATTAGAGAAGTTTAACTTAGACAAAGGTAAAGTGAACTATATTTGGAATGGAGGGATTTAAATTACTACTAGTGTTATCGTGGTGTATGTTGTCGCCTGTGTTTGTGTCTGTGATGTTTCTAGTTTTTTACTTTGAGTAATTTTCTTTGTTCTCTCCTGTTTCTCATTTCAGTCTCTGGAATGGATCATGTTCGTGTGCACCCTAGATTTCTGCACTCAAACGCAACAAGTCACAAGTGGGCCCTAGGTGGTATGGTCTTCCTCTTCATTTTGCCTTAATTCCTATCTTTTTATGTAACATGCTGAATCAGAGCTCTGACACACCACTCAGCAATGTGTTACTGAATTCTGTGGTAAACTAGTCATATTATTTGGCTAACCTATGCTATGATATTACAGCTTTGGCTGAGCTGCTGGACAATTCTCTTGATGAAGTAAGCTTAAATGGAAATATTAATCATTCCTTCTTTCTAGAAAGAATCCTTGCATGCTTATTTAGTAGTATGTATTCTTTTGAAGGTTATAAATGCAGCTACCTATGTGAACATAGATGTGTTAGAGAATGACAAAGACATCGATAAAGAGAAGTCCAGAATGCTTCTTGTTGAAGGTGCATAACTTCCTCATACTTTGCATTGTTTACATTATGTCAGCTGACATGATTATTTTTGTTTGCTTGATCTGACTAGAAGTAACAAAGTTTTCCTTTAGCAATGAGTATACCTCTTCTAATTCCTGTTGAGGCTAGAACTGAATCTATAATGTCTCTTATGAAGCAAACCCCCCCACTAATGTTATTTCTCTTCCATGTTGCGCCACATCATCATCATGGTTTTGGACGTCCGATCTTAAGTTGCCATCTCCATCCTAACTGTTAGGGTCTGTTTGGTTTGAGGACAAAGGTGGATGGGATATGGTCATCCATGGGTTTCGGGATATGGATATCTTTGGTTGGATGGATGGGACGAGCCTTTTTCTGTTTGTTTAGATGGATGAGAGTGGATGAGATGAGAATACTTGAATAACTGTACTTACATTATTTAAAAGTAACAACTAATTATACAATAATACATATGCACTAACACTAATTTTGTCATGGTAATCTCTAGTTACAAATAAAACTAAGTGGTTCCCTGTGCGTTGCTGCGGAAATTTCTAAAGAATATTTGTTGGTTTTAGATAGACAAAAGTTAAAAGAATCGGCATATGTGATTAAAGAACATGTACCATGCGTTGCTAAAATTGAAATTGCGTAGGAAGGATTCCATCAGTGTTTTTGCTTTAAAAATGCAAAGAGCTATCATATCCTCTCCTGTAGCTTGGTTTGGTTCTGTAGCTATGTGAAAGTATGTTTTGTTGTGAATCGGTGACAATCAGGCCAAAAGAAAATGATTTGCTTCCTTGTGTAACCTGCACACACAGACATAGTGAGGGAGGGAGAGGAGCAGGCCCTTGGTTCTGGTCAGAACAAACATCTAAGAGAGATTTACCTGAACTGTGTTCAGAACAAAAGTTGCATGGATTTGGGGATCCGGCTATGAATGACAGCTGGGAGCGAGTGCAATGTGACGCTGCTTCTTTGGTGGCCTCCATTTGCACCTAGATCGACTCATATGAAGAGCATGAACTTGTGCATCGATTTCCATTTGTGGGGAGGAGGAAAACAACAATGATATTTTTCCAACCAAGATTAGCTTCCCCAATATTTGATGGCATTGGTCAACTATCAAATCAAGCTCAAGATGACTGGGAACATCCTGTATAGCTAGGAGCAAGTGAAGATGAGCGGGAGCAAGGGGGTGCCTCTTTGCTTTATAGGAAAAAAATAGAACAGGTTGTGAGTGTGATACCTCTTGCTTTATAGGAAATATAAACTGGAGAAGAGGTAATGCCATTAATTAGTGGCGACCCTTCGATTACACATATAGTGGAGGCAGTTTCTATCGTTCTATGTGACTCCATCATGCGTTTAGTGGGAGCTAGGAGAAGAACTGGAAGAGGGATAGTGTGCTATTAAGGAGGAGTATAGATATAGATTTGGTGGAAGTGTAATTTGTAACTGAGCTTAGTGACATGGTGGGGCCTTGAGATGACGTGGCTTCACAGAATTGCAGAAAAATATTGTAGTGGGGTTTTGCTTTATAAGAGTTATAGATATGTTAATTAGCACCACTATTATTAAAATGCACTAATCAACATATTAGCATTTATCAAAATTAATCTTGCCATTATAATTACTAAGCAATAATATAACATACTAATAACCCTGAATGAAGCCATGTGGCCCCTTTGTGCAACTTTTCATTTCATCTTTCAGCATGCACGCATTCTGCCCCCTGTTTGTGCAGCTTTTCATTTCATCTTCGAACATGTGCATGCAAGTTGCCTTTAATTTGCATCATGTCATAATGACCTCCCACACCTCTTGATTGTCTCCAATGGTCCAATCTAGAACTACAGGGCACAAGAAATTGTCCGCTTCCCGCATAGCAAATGCACGGCGACAGTTATTGATCTTGCATTGTGCAGCCATTGAGCAGAAGCCACCACCATACCACATGCAGATTGTTCTTTGAACTCCAATTCTACTACTGCATCTCCTTGGCTCATCCGGCATGCTTGCCGCCGCGTCCCAGTTGGCAACCCCCGGTTTTGTTGCATGTCGGCAATTCTCTCATCATTACCATGGTTTCCTTTTTCCCTCGCCAATCGTGTGGCATATGTGCTCATCTACCAGCACTTTGTTGACTGGAGCTTTGCTGCATGCGCATCACCAACAGTGCACCAATCTCCGATCGGCAACAGCCTCAAACCCACATGCATCACCGCATGTGATTGATCTATTTACTTACTGCAAGGTCCTGTGCTCCACCAACAAATACACAGTTAGACCGTCAATGGTTTCATCGACCTATATCAAATGTTATCCATGGGAAAACAGATTGTGGGCCCAAAAGATTTATGGTGATATACTGATGTTGCAATTTCTAACTTTATGTTCCATGACTTTGAGGTCATCACTTGATGCATGCCATAACGTTTACTTGAGAGCATTGAATTTAGCTTCAAAATTAAATTCGTTGCAGCAAAAATTTTGTTCTTGAAGTTCTGTAACCTACCTCATTCCTCCTAACAAGAATCATCTTATATGGACTATGCAATTTCCCAAAACCTACCTCCTAACAAGAGTCATCTTATATGCTGAGATAAGCGCTCATTTAAAAGTTTAGCATATTGCATCAGACTCTACGAACGTTATTTGACTTTTGTTTTAGTTCGTATTAGTAGGGTGCAGGTATTGCAATGGATCTAAACAACCAATCATCACAAGGCCACTTGAATATCATTGTGTTGATGATTTCATCCTGGGTAAAGGATCCTCTGTTGGACATGCATATGTGTGCTTAAGTCAATCTGCAAAATCCTCCAAGCTGGAGATGGTAGATCCTACTATCAGTTATTTAGTATCAAATACAAAGAAACAGTCATTTGACTTTGGCAAATGCCTTGACTTGTCCTGTTGTATTGATTTGAAATGTTGAGTGGAGTTGGCTATACAATATTTTATACGATGTCATTTTCATGTGTTAGAAGTGTACATGAGATGCCATTATAATTTTTCCATACTGTTAGAATGGCAATATCCTAGCCATTACTAGCCCTCATATCTTGGCCATTATTGGCCCTAAATTCAGATCATATCTGCATTGTACATCCTGTATGGATTAGGCTAGATTAGATGACATTAGAGCATTTTAATTCTTTTCCTTACATGTACACTCACTTTTGTGTAAGTAAAGCCATATATAAATGGAGAATTGATTATGCTCATTCTATTCTATTGGTATCAGCCTTATACACATCCTGCCTTTCTCCTCATTTTCTCTCTTCCTGCTCCTCTCTTTCTCACCATGGGTGAGCAGCCACAGGCAGATTCTGCTGCCACACTAGATGCATTCATTGCTGCTGCTCTTCCCCATCCACAGCCAGCTAATATTGCTGCTGCTCTAGCAGCCATCAACGTCCGCTCTCATATCCCTTTTATTCTAGAGCTCAACTCACCCAATAACAGCAGATGGCATGAGCCTTTCCACACTCTTGTGGGCAAATTCAGTGCCATGCATCATGTTGATGGCACAGCAGCACCGGAGCCTCCTACTCCTGCTTGGAGGGCAACTGATATGCCATGCACTCTCTCATCTACTAAGTTTCAGAGGAGATCCTCAGCAGTGTCCTCATGCAGGATGCCATGGCACATGCCATCTGGACTGCTGTCGAGGGACTCTTCTATGACAACAAAGCTTCATGTGCCCTTGTGCTTGAGGCGGAGTTCTGGACCACAGAACAAGGTGACCAAATGGTGTTCCAGTACTCACAACGCCTGAATACTCTGGCCAACTCTCTGTTATTGGCCAACAAGGCTCCCCTGACACTCTGGTGTTGCAGCTGCTTAGTGGCGGAGCTTGATCAAGGATATAGGAGGGGCCGGTCTATATAATAATTAGGCATTAACCACCCATGAACAGTACCGAAGTTGATGTTTAGCCAGTGAAAAAACATAATTGGCAGGAGGGGCCAAGGCCCAGCTTGGTCTTAACCAAGCTCCGCCCATGCAGCTGCTTTGGGGCCTGAACCCCAGCTTGCATTCCATGGCGGTTATCATTAAGACGCAGTTCCCGCTGCCATCCTTCCTCTAGGTTTGCTCCCTCCTGGCTCTTGAGGAGGAGGCTGATCTTCGCAGCAGGAAGCCTTCATCGACTACTGGTCTCCTCGCTTCCCTCTGGCAGCAAGTCGAGCACCCCTCCCTCCGGCTCAACCACTGGAAACTCGACTCCTGGAAATTCCTGGTGCAAGAAAAACAAGCTGCGCAATAAGTCTTGGGACTCCAAGAGCAATGCTTCTCATCCGCAAGCGCTCACAGACCTCAGCTTCCCCACCTACAATCCGTGGACTGGTACTTTTCAGATGTGGCCAGTGCCTCCCACACCTCCTGCTCTCCTCAGGGAATTCTCAGTCGTGGTCCAGAGAGCACTGTAATAGGCATCTTCTTGAATGAACTCATTCTAAATAACAATCGGCTTAGTGCTATTTTTGATCCTGTATGTATGCAATATACAACTTGGCAACGTAGGAAATCTGTGATACATCTGTCAGATGATGTGGGTGGACCTCTGGAGCCACTGCTGGCATTCAGGTAATCATGTTATAGCTGATTCCTTTTCTTGTTAATTGCCCACAGATGATGGTGGTGGAATGGACCCAGATAAAATGCGGCAATGCATGTCCTTGGGTTATTCAGTTAAGAGCAAAGTTGCTAGTACTATTGGACAATGTGAGTTTTGAAGAATAAATTGTCTTAGCCCATAAAATATTTTGGTCAAAGTTTGATGCATTCAATGTCCTTAATTTGTTGCCTTGCAGATGGTAATGGTTTCAAGACGAGTACAATGAGGCTTGGTGCTGATGTTTTGGTCTTCTCCCGTAGTCGTGGAAAATCAGGCAAAAGGTTGTGGCCCAGTTTTATTATCTTAACTTACAATGTAACAATAAATGAAGGGCGGGCTTGGTGCAAGCGGTAGAGTCTTACCGCCTGTGACCGGAAGGTCCCGGGTTTGAGTCGCGGTCTCCTCGCATTGCACAGGCGAGGGTAAGGCTTGCCACTGACACCCTTCCCCAGACCCTGCACAAAGTGGGTGCTCTCTGCACTGGGTACGCCCTTTTACAATGTAACAATAAATATTCTTGAAGATGCCTGTTATCTTGATTATTGTCTAGGATTTGAAACCATAATATGCTTTTAGACAACAGGAGACAGAAGTTTGTTTGGTTTACGTGAACTTTTTTATGGATGCTTTTATATGATCTTGATAGCACAGAAATATGTGTTCAGTTTGGATGTCTGTTCAAGATTTAGGGTCAGCGTACAAAGCTGTTTTTCAGCTTCTCCTACCAAACAGATATTTTGAAACAGCCTTTCCCTAGAAGCTGTTTTTCAGCTCCTCTCACATGCACAGGGGAACCTAGGTGAAGCTAAAAATACTAGCTTCTCCTAGCTCTCGCTCTCTCTCTTCTATGTTCCTTGAGAAGCTGTTTTACCAAACGTTTTTGAAAGCAGCTTCAGTTTCACTCGTGAAGCTGCTTGTTGAATAGCCTGCTGCTCTCATATCTGTCCTTGTCATAAGTGATAAGTGTCAATCTCCTGTTTAGCTAATAGGGTCATATTAGGTCTGGTCTGTTGACCCTAGGTCAACAAGTTCCCTAGTTTGGCCAATAAGCTTTTCTTGGCAGTCACATCTTAGACCTTGTTTGGATGCCCATGTATCCACCTCAGTTCATGTGTGTTGGAGTGGTTTACATGGACATCCAAACAAGCCATTAGGCTGTAAGTCAAGGTCTTTACTTAGGCTGTAAGAAAGCCACTAGGGCTGTTTTTATGTACTCCTACAAATAGAAGCTTAGTCTTCCCAGCATAACTCATACAAATAGAAGCTACTTTAGATTGGCTTCATGAAAATGGCATCAGTAGCTTAGTCTTACTAACAGATGATGAGAAGCAGTGGCAATAGATATTGAGTCAGGGATGACACAAAGGGAGGAATGGTTGTAGTAATTTGTATATGTGTTATGACTTGTCGTTTTTTACCTCGATCCATTTTGCAAACTGACACCTTTTCACTTATAAATACTTTTTGGTTGGCACGAAGGCCTACTCAAAGCATTGGCATGCTATCTTATACGTTTCTTAGGAGCACTGGCAAAGAGGACATCATTGTTCCAATGGTAACATCTATTCCTTCATGATTTTCTTATATCTTAAATTATTTGAATACCATTCATTCTTAACAATCACTGTATTGTCTTCTGAACATTTTGTATATTTTTGACATACTTGAGTCTGTTGTTTGACTATTATTTTCTATGAAGAATAATTTGCTGGACATTTTGTGTGTTGTGTCTATAAGTTGTCTGGCATTCCTTTTATTTTGAGGCACACAATCAACTTCTTGATCTTTGAATAGACTGGTACAATCTGACATTGTGATTTTATCACTTATTCTGCAGATTGATTATGAATATAAACAAGGTTGGGAAAGAATGGTCCGGACTACATTAGATGATTGGAGCACAAGCTTGCAAACCATCGTTACATGGTCTCCATATTCAACTGAAGCAGAATTACTTGAACAGGTATAGTTGATGCCATGTATGATTGTACTGTGCAGTTCTCAAGGCTTCTCCTTTTCATGGTGCTTGCTTTTGAGAGTAAGAACATGTCTAACTTTGTTGGTAAAGCACTAAAGTGATTGCTTGTTGAGCAATGATACTTAGGACTAGTTGTCACAATACATGGTAAAAAAATAACAGGAAAATTATTGCAGAAAACCAAGGTTCTTAAGGCATTCCTTGGTGACAAGTTGTATCTTGCCACATGGGTCTAAGCCTTGTTGCCTGTACTGGAGTCTCCATGGATGCCTTACTGGCTTACTGCTGTAAGAACCATGTAGGAAGGTATTAATGCGCTTGCTGCAAGTAAAAAGTAGTGTATTCATGATAGGCATAGGCTGTGGAATTTTATTTAGAAAATGCAAATACCCTCTCCCTGTAAGTCACTGCAACTTGGAGATGCTAAGCCTACTAAAGCTAAACTTTGGTGCAAAATCCCTGTGATGATGCTTGGGAGATGCTGTGTCAGCATATCAGCTGTGATATGGCCGTAGGTGCTAATTTAAGATGCCAGTGTGGAAGGTAGGGGAGGGGTTGAGGGTTATATGAACTAAGATCACAAGACTTGTGGCTTGTTGTTCATGGAGGGAACTGAATTGACACATCTGATACAGTGGGCTCTAGTACTTAGTTACATCATCCCCTTCTTTCCATGTTGGCATCCTGATTCCTGACATCATATGTGGAGTACTGGAAGTGAGATCTTACCTTTAGGGCTTGTTTGGATGCCCATGTATTCACCTCAATGGCTCAATCCACATATGTTGGAGTGGATTGAAGTGGAACTTAAACTAATTTCCACTCCAATCCACTCCAGCACATGTGGATTGAGGTGAACACATGTGCATCCAAACAAGGCCTTAGGTGAGGTTTCGAATTGGTGTTGAGTTGTCAAGTGGCAAGTGCAGGAAACACAAGGGTATTTACATGTTTAAGTGATATCTACAATTTTTCCTTGAATTTTATTTTCAATCCTTTTAGAGCATGCTTTGTTTCATTGGATGTGTCCTTTTTATTTATTCTTGTTACAAATGACCATATTGTGCTGTGGTTTCATGATTCACTTGGAAAACCAAAATATATTGTGGAAAAAAGGTAAACTATATGGAAAACTGTTCATCTGATTTCTAAAAATGCCACAATGTCTCAAATTTTCAACTTGTAATTTTTAATTGCATGCATCTTATTTTTTTTGTTTGAACACAATTACATGCATCTTATTTGACTTTTAGAATGCACTAGATTATAGCATTCCATGTGGGCTTTTGCAGTTTAGTTCTATGAAGGATCGAGGGACACGAATTATTATTTACAATCTTTGGGAGGATGACCAAGGGGACTTGGAGCTTGATTTTGATGCTGAAGTACATGTAAGTTCCAGTGACCAAGGACTGTAGGCTATACCATCGTTTTAGTTAAACTGCTCACTATGATTTCTATTGATGTCTAACATGGCAGGATATTCAACTCAGAGGTGGTAATCGTGATGAGAAAAATATCCAGATGGCAAAGCAGTTCCCAAACTCCAAGCATTACCTCACATATAGGCATTCATTGAGAGTAAGTTTGATGTATGCATACTCTAGTTGGTAGTAAATTGATGATGTAATGTATATAATTGGTCCCTTTTTTTATTGCGTTATACTTGTAGTTATAAAAGACCCAAGTGGTCGGACCCTTCCCCGGACCCTGTGCAAGCGGGAGCTACATGCACTGGGGCTGCCCTTTAGACTTGAAGAAACACGCCTCGCCTCGCCCAGCGAGAAACTGGAGAGAAAAACGCGTTTGGTTTTCTTGCCTGTTGCCTCGATTTCTTTGCAAGCGAGTTTTTTCTTGCTGGCTGGGAGAGCTGAATTAGCCCTCCTCAATGGCCAAGGTTAGCCTTGCCTGGCTAGACGAGGCCAGGCAAAACTTGCCGTGCATCCAAACATGCTCAGTGTTTGCAGTTCAAATTATTTTTGTAGATTCTTTTTTAATACAAAATTGTTCTTTAGTACATCCTGCCTTTTATAATTTTAGCAGTGACTTGGCATAGTTCAGTTTCTGACTAAATAGAACCTTTTTTTTTGCAAACATGCACAAGTGTTGCGTGTCATTTCATTAATGAAGAAGAGAGTACACGAGAGGGACAAAGTCCCCATTAAACACACGCAAAACTCACACTAACACAGCCACACTACAACCAGGAGAATAGTAGAAACAAATTGCCCTTTTCAACAGCAAGTGACCAACAAGCTACCAAGACTAGAAGTATTGCCGGCCAGGCCTGACCAACAGCTCCTGGAGTGCATTTGTTCGAGCGGAGCACCACACATTGCATTCATTGGTGACAGCTTGCAGTACAGCCGTGACTCTCAGACTTGCGCCATTAAAGACACAATCATTCCGATGTTTCCAGATTCAAGCGGGCCTGTCCGCCAGCCCGCAAATTTGCATGTTCGTGGACAGGCCCGCTTGCATCCCTAGGAAGTTGATCAATGGGTATTAAGCTCAATCTCTGGAGTATTATAAATTACCTTATGTTTCTGCTGTGCGCAAATTGTGAGAAGGTATATACTAATTGGGAAGACTTGGTGGCTCTATCAATAATTTCTTGCTTCTAAATTAGAGGACATAGGATCCTGCGCATGACATTTTCTTGTAACATTGATTTACTGAGTTTATTGATGCATTCCTTTACTATGGTAACAAAGCATTGTGTTCTGTGTGGTACCTCACCACCACCACACAGCCCAAGCGCATAAGGGTCATGTGTCGTGTTGAGGCTAGACATGTCAACCTGGCATGGCAGCAAATTATATCAGCACTTAGTACCATGGCATACAAAGTGTCAGATATAATCCTTGTATCTACTGCTTATCTAGATAGTACCAACAGTAGTCTTTTGTTAGCTGCCAACACATGGAAGTCGGTTCTTTTACTTACTCCGTAGGCAGTAAGAGTAGTGCAGTTGTCTCCGACAGTCTGCAGTAGAAGTCAATTTAGACTTTGCTTACAGCAGCAATAGGGGGATATGTCAGACTACTACCCAGTAGTATTCAAATCTGTTTTTACTAGTAGCTGGGACAAAAAAAAAAAACTCGACCTGAGGGGGTATGACTGCCCCCACAAGCTATGCAGCACGGATACGGATACGTGTATCGGTATCAGGCGGATATGGATACGGCATTCTCAGGAAAAACCCGATACGTGGATACGTTTTAGTATTTTTAATAAATAAATAAATAAGGCTAAAGCATATTAAAAATTCTAAAAGCAGTAGCAGCCAAGGCTTGCAATTGTGTTGTTCTGCTCATGCTCATGTTTTATGTATTTCCATCTAGCCAACATTCCAACCGAAGCTTGCCAAGCATCTCCATCCACTCCTCAAAATCCAATTAAGAATGTACAGGTGTTTAGTGCAGAAGTAGAACTAGTCAACTTGAGGGAGGATTAAATTATTCAGGTATATCACAATGCTGCATCTATATAATATCAAGATCCAGAGAGAAATTAAACAAAAAGGGGATTAGAGAAAGGGAAAATGGGAAAGCTCACTAAGGTAACCTAACTGCTACCCATGAGCAGCAAGAGATGTGGTGGTCTTAGCTCCCTTCACTGGCCTAGCCTCCACAGGACCAGCGGTGAAGCAGAGGACCTCCTTGCCGCTCGACCGTGGAGGAGCTCTTGCGTGCGGGCATGTTGTCGCGGCTGTGTAGGGTTAGAGCCTTAGAGGAGAAGAGGCAGCAGGCATGGCCGCACAAGGGAGTCTGGAGTAGCTGTTGATGGGCTTGGCCGTATTGGACCAACATATCACACAAGGTTAACGTATCCACGAAGAGTATCTGAATTATTATGGATTTATTTTTTTTACGGATACTCCGTGGATACGTATCCAACGCGTATCCGATACGGATACGTATCGGATATGGGATACGTCCCTATATTGGAGTATCGGGGTAACGTAGCCCACAAGCATTCCAATAAGAAGACCTTCTCACCAGGCCGAGAAAACCCCCAGCCCCACCCTTACACAGCGGAATCCGTTGCCCAAGTGAGAATTGGGCCGGGCCTTAGACCTGTGCTTCTTTGGTTTATGGAGCGGACGAGGGGATTTTTTTTTTTTACCTCAGCCTGAAATTCGCTCCCACGGGGAGTCGAACCCAGGACTTGAGGCATGCTACTCAGACGTCCTAACCACTAGGCTAGGCGCCCTTTCGCTAGTAGCTGGGACAAGAGCAGTACAGTAGCAGAGCTGAAAAGTAATGCATATGCATGCACATGTTATGAGGGAAGGGTATACACAGTTTTGAATGTGGAGGAAGATGAGTTGAGCACAAGGATGACGGCATGAGTCTTTACTGCAGAAGGGAGGTTTTGAGGAGTGTAGGAAGCAGCGGTATTAGAGCAGTGAGGACAGGGTATTAGAGCAGTGAGGACAGGTGGAGCAAGTGGTGGTGCGGACTGAGGTGGTGCCTGGGGTTCTTGGAAGACCTGCAGTTTGCTTCCAATGTTAAACCTCTTGCTCCCCCTCCTCTCGCTCGCTTAACAAGTTAACATTTAGTTTTAGTCTTTTGGCCCCTTTTTTTCCTTTTCTTACCTCCTTTTGCGATCTGTTTCACATTCATGCTCCTGGACTCTGGAGCATAATCAAATCAAATGAATATTATGGTTCTTGTGTGTCCAACAACTTTGAATAGATGGCTGCATTTGATCAATTTTAATCGTTTGCATACTTAAACAGAACTCAAAGTCCTCACAACACGAAAAATCCTTAGTATTGCAGATTGCTTTATTCACATAATAGCTTAGAAGCAGCACCTCTTGGCTCTTGGTTGAAACAGATTTAATGCAGTTTTATCTAGAATATTATTGTGTTTACAGTAGCATGATTTTACAGTATTTAAAGCTGGTTTATGTGCATGCGTACAATGCAGAACTTCTTTCTTGCTCTGCATTTTCCTTGGTTGACAAATCATAATTTATCGTCATGTTATTCAAAATAATGTTAGCTTGTCAGTCCTAATAGGTGTTCCATTTAGCTGTGTTTCCTGAATCCTGAGAATGACTTCTAAAATTTTTGCAGAGTTATGCATCAATTTTGTATTTGCGACTTCCGACTTACTTCCAAATGATTTTGCGTGGAAAAGAGATTGAACACCATAATATTGTGACTGACATGATGCTGAAGAAAGAGGTCACATACAGGCCTGTGGCACCTAATGGACATCCAAAGGATTCAAATGTAAACAACTATGACCCAAAACCGATTCTTAATCCTAAGATGTTTTTGCAACTCATTAGTGATCTTTCTTTGGTGCAGATGGTAGCTGATGTAACAATTGGGTTTGTAAAAGATGCAAAACATCACATCGACGTTCAAGGATTTAATGTATACCACAAGAACCGTTTGATAAAGGTACTATTTTTCTTATGGAATATAGGTCTTGAAGAATGACATTTCACAATACTAACATTTTCAAGCATCAATTTTGCAAAACTACATTTTAGTGGCATTTTGTGTCACAAAACTAGCGTTCGAGAAGCAGTTTGAGAAAAATACACTTGTACTAAGTACTATTTCTTGCAAGACTACACTTTTGTTGTCACCCTGCTTCAAAATTAAATTTAATACAATTTTGCACTGTAAATTTAGATAATTAGATAACACCTCACACCCAATACGCGTGGAGAAGGGGGGGGGGGAGGGTTAACTTTCATATATACAGTCAAAGTACAACTTGGAGCAGTGGAGACAGGCAGCCGGCTGAACGGAACTGCCGGCCACCTGGTGCCGTGGGATACAACATCGGCACCACGGCAGGAATGACGTCTCTAGCGGTCGGTGGAGCGGCAGCAGCAGGGGCAGTGCTAGGCAGCACCTAGCAAGCGATGGAGCTGTGGCTGAAGAAGGGCCGGCTCCGGCCATGGCTGTTTGGAAAGATGGCTGGGGCAGGCGACATTGGGGAAGACGGCTAGGTCCTGCGATGCTGGTACACATGCCGAAATTGTGGTTGTCCACAGTAGTAGGTGGTGCTGATCGCGCTGGCTTCGGCGGGTGGCGTTGATAGACGATGACGAAGCGCCGCAAGGTTATTAAGGCATCACCTAGGCGACGCCCTGGCGTCCGGGCATTTTTTGAACTGTGGCATCAGGCTCGCCGTGGCTTTCTTGCGTATGGCGTTGCCTCGCACGCCAAGTCGTCGCCAAGGCGTTGACTTGCTCCAGGCGGATGCTGTGCGTGCGGGAGCGCAGGAGGGAAATCACGCGCGCGTGGGAGGGAAAGGCAGGGATTGTGCGCGGGAGGGAAAGTTGTTAGACATAATCTGCTGCTCCCCATTCTCTCCTTGGTTGGAGACTGGTCAGCTCGGCTGACCACTTCCTATTGGGAGTTGGGGACTAATCGGCTTTGCCGACCAGTTTCTGTAGCTGTAGCAGTATTGCAATAGGCCACCTCTTGGTAGTGGGCTGAGGTAAGCTTTGTACTGCTAGAAGTAGTTGGTATACTCTGTACCTTAGGAGTAGATAGTTGGTGTACCCTATACCTTAGGAGTAGGTAGTTGATGTACTCTTGTACTCAGGAGTAGGTAGTTGGCCAACAACTATGTACCTGATAGAGGTATTCCATCCAAAGGGCAATGTAATACTTAGTTCAGTTGCCACAAACCAAAGGGCAGGGCTTCGGCCAACGCTGGTGCTTGTGCTGAGTGTGTGCGCGCTGTTCTCAATCTCTTCTTCTACCTCTAGCCATAGTGAGTGTGTGTGCTGGTAAGCTAGTTCCTTACCTGTGCAGGGTAGCCAGGGTTCAACAAGTGGTATCGGAGCCGTACAAGCTCCGTCGCCGGACTAACCGCTGGCGATGACGGACGGTTTGGAGATGAGCGACAGCAGCGGCGCTGCTGTTGCTGCCCAGCCACGACAGGAGGTCGTTGTGCGCACGGTGCGGGAGGTCAGCGGCACCAGTTGTCCGACGCTGACTCGCACCAACTATGACGAATGGGCGGTGACCATGAAGGTCAAGCTCAGAGCCCGACGGCTCTGGAATGCCATTTATAAGGGTACCGATAACGAAGAAGACAGCTTGTCAGTGTTGGAAGCCATCCTCGCTGCTGTGCCAGCGGAGTATAGGGAGCCGTTGGGAGCAAAGAGCCCTGCTAAGGAGGCGTGGGAGGCCATTGTGGCGAAGCGCGTTGGTTCCGACCACGCAAAGAAGGCGACGGCCCAGCTGCTGAAGCAGTAGTACGCCAACCACAAGTTCAAGGATGGTGAATCGTTGGAGGAATTCTCCCTCCACCTGCAGACGCTCATCAGCAAGCTGAGGAGCCACGGCGTCACTATCGACAAAGAAGAGGCGGTCTTCAAGTACCTCCACTCCATGTCAGCGAAGTACATCCAGATTGCTCTCTCCATAAAGACGATGCTGGACTTGTCCACCCTCACCATTGAAGATGTGACAGGTCGTCTGCGGGCGGTGGACGAGCGCACGGAGCAGGCCACAGCAACGACGGACAGCGGCAAGAAACTGCTGACAGAAGAGGAGTGGGCTGCTCGGATGAAGGAGAAGAAGTCCGGGGAAGCCTCCTCCAGTCGCGGTGGCGATGGCAAGCGCCGCGGCAAGGCTTCTTCGGAGAAGAAGAAGAAGAAGGTCGACCTCAACGCCTGCCGGTGCTGCGGGAAGACGGGCCATTAGGCAAAGGAGTGCCCAAATCACAAGCAGGAGAAGAAGTCTAGGGCTCATCTGGTGCAGGCTGATAATGATGATGAGGCCACTCTCCTGATGGCGACGTTCTGTGCACTGTACGACGTTGAGGCCAGGGAGAAGGTAGAGGAGATGGCGGTGGAAGGGCCTGGGAAGGCTCAAGGTCAAAAGCCGACGAACCGCTGCGCCCAAGTCCATCTCGGACGTGTGGGGGCAAGGGGAGCGGTGGTGGTACCTGGACTCCGGCGCCAACAACCACATGACGGGCTCCAAGGCAGCCTTCTCCGAGCTCGACGACGACGTGACCGGCACGGTGAAGTTCGGTGACGGCTCAAGGGTGGCGATCCGAGGGCGCGGCACCATCATCTTCAGGTGCCAGAACGGTGAACACCGCGCACTAACGGATGTATATTACATCCCGCAGCTGTGTTCAAGCTTCATCAGCATTGGCCAGCTGGATGAGCGTGGCAGCGAGGAGCTGATCAAGGACGACGTCCTCGGGATCAAGGACCGGGAGTAGCGGCTTCTTGCCAAGGTGAAGAGGTCCCGGAATCGGTTGTACCTGCTCGACCTCAAGGTGGAGCAGCCCATCTGCTTGGCTGCACGGCGCACGGAGGAGCCGTGGCTGTGGCATGCCCGGTATGGACATCTCAGCTTCGACGCTCTTGGTCGGCTGGAGAAGATGGTGACTGGGTTGCCTCACATCGAGCACGCAGGCGAGCTGTGTGACGGCTGCCTGGCCGGGAAGCAAAGAAGGCTGTCGTTCCCGAAGATGGCGAAGTACCGCGTGGTGGAGACCCTCGAGCTGGTCCATGGTGACCTTTGCGGGCCGATCACGCCTGGTGGGCGCAAGTACTTCATCTTGCTGGTGGATGACTGCAGCCGGTACATGTGGCTGTAGCTTCTGACCAGCAAGACCGAGGCGGCGGAAGCGGTCAAGAAGTTCAAGGCGTGCGCGGAGGCGGAGAGCGGTAAGAAGCTGCACGTGCTGCGGACTGATCGTGGCGGCGAATTCACTTCGGTGGAATTCGCTGCGTACTGTGCGGATCAGAGCATGGTGCGACACCACACCACGCCGTACTCGCCACAGCAGAATGGCGTGGTGGAGCGGTGGAACCAGACGGTTGTCGGCATGGCTCGATCCATGATGAAGGCTAAGAAGATGCCGACGGAGTTCTGGGGAGAGGCTGTGACCACGGCGGTGTTTATCCTCAACCGCGTGCCCACCAAGGCCTTGAAGGGCAAGACGCCGTTCGAGGCTTGGCATGGACGCAAGCCGAATGTGTTGTTCCTCAGGACATTTGGCTGCGTCGGCCATGTGAAGAACACCAAGCCTCACCTCGGCAAGCTGGAAGATAGGAGTACGCCGATGGTGCTCCTGGGCTACGAGGAGGGCAGCAAGGCCTATCGGCTTTATGATCCCAAGAGAGGCAAGGTGGTGATCTCTAGGGATGTGGTGTTCGATGAGAAGACGGCTTGGGACTGGGACAGTTCGGGCACGGGGGAAGCTGGCGGCTTCACTAGCACCTTCGTCGTCGAGCGCATGGTCATCCACGGTGGTGGAGACGCTGGAGAGGAGGTGCCGACCACTCCAGCAACAGAGCTGAGCACTCCGGGAGGAGTGCCGAGCACTGTAGAGGGGGTGCCGAGTACTTCAGCAGCAGTGCTGAGTGCTCCAACAGTAATGCCGACCACTTCGGCAGTGGTGCCGGGCGGTCCAGCAGCGATGCCGACCACTCTGGCAGAATAGGGAAGTCGGGGACCACCGATCGAGTTCACCTCCCCCCGAGCGACATCAGTGAGTTCGTAGATGCCTTCCACGACGGCGAGGAGGTCTGGTTCCACAGGCTGGACAACATCGTTGGCAATGCAGGGGCCACAGGCCTGGCGAGTCGGCTGCTCGACGATCCAGAGCTGCTCCTTGTTAGTGCCGAGGAGCCACCGACGTTTGTAGTGGCTGAACGCGACGCCAATTGGCGACGGGCGATGTTTGAAGAGATGAAGGCCATCAAGGACAATGGCACATGGGAGCTGGTAGATCTACCGGTGAGCTGCAGTCCGATCGGCTTGAAGTGGGTCTATAAGGTGAAGCGGGATGAGCGCGGCGCCATTGTCAAGTACAAGGCTTGGCTCGTCGCCCGTGGCTTCGTGCAGTGTGAGGGCATCGACTTCGAGGAAGTCTTTGCTCCGGTGGCACGAATGGAGTCCGTTCGCTTGCTGTTGGCCATGGCAGCAGCGAAGGATTGGCGTGTCCACCTCGACGTCAAGTCTGCGTTCCTCAATGGCGAGCTCGCGGAGACGGTCTTCGTCAAGCAAGCTCCGGGCTTCGCTGTCAAGGGCGCTGAGCACATGGTGCTCAAGCAGCGCAAGGCGCTCTACGGGCTGCAGTAGGCCCCTTGGGCGTGAAAAGCCAAGCTCGACGCCACCTTGGGCGAGCTTGGGTTCACTCGCTGCGCTACAGAGCACGCGCTCTACACGCGGCGACGGGCGAAGGAGGAGCTCGTCGTCGGTGTGTATGTGGATGACTTAATCGTCATCGGAGTGCGAGCAGAGGACATCGACGGTTTCAAGCGTGAGATGGCGGCTCGTTTCAAGATGAGCGATCTCGGCGCGCTCTCCTACTACCTCGACATCGAGGTGAGGCAGGGGAAGCAGAGCATCTCCTTGGGTCAGCGTGTCTACACGGAGAAGCTGCTGGAGCGCGGCGGCGTGGCGGAGTGCAAGCTGTCCGCGACTCCGATGGAGGAGCGGCTGAAGCTGAGCAAGCACAACACTGCTGGCAAAGGTGGACGCGACGCGGTACCGGAGTGTCATCGGCGGGCTGCGCTACCTCACTCATACCCGACCGGACATTACTGGTCGGCAGTGAAAAGGTTGCTGTGCTACGTCAAGGGGATGCTCGATCAAGCGATTATCTTCCCCAAGAGTACATTAGTTGGTAGCTGTAGCAGTATTGCAATAGGCCACCTCTAGTACATTAGTTGGTAGCTATTACATCAACCATGTCTTGGTAGTGGGCTGAGGTAAACTTTGTACTGCTAGGAGTAGTTGGTATATTCTGTACCTTAGGAGTAGTTAGTTGGTGTATCCTGTACCTTAGGAGTAGGTAGTTGGTGTACCCTTGTACTCAGGAGTAGGTAGTTGGCCAACAACTATTTACCTGGTAGAGGTATTCCATCCAAAGGGCAATGTAATGCTTAGTTCAGTTGCCACAAACCAAAGGGCAGGGCTTCGGCCAACGCTGGTGCTTGTGCTGAGTGTGTGTGCGCGCTGTTCTCAATCTCTTCTTCTACCTCTAGCCATAGTGAGTGAGTGTGTGTGCTGGTAAGCTAGTTGTTTACCTGTGCAGGGCAGCCAGGGATCAACAAAAGTGCGCACGTGGGGAGAAGATTGCCGCGCGCGCGAGGGAAAGAGCCGTCTGGCGCCTACAATGCAAGGAGGGAGGGAAAGAGAAGAGGGTGGAGGTCCACCTGGAATCTGGCGGCGGCGGCGCCTACCTCATCATCCCACTGCTTGCCCTGTTCGCTTCCGGCCGCAACTTCTGCCACATCCGTGACTTCTGCTACATCCGTGACGGCGTGACCCGAGCCGCATCCGTGACCCTGACTTCTGCCCCATTCACGACCCCTTCTGCTCCAGGTTCTAGACTTCTCCACAGCCTCCAGCCCTCCACCGATTCGTGTGGTCGTGCCTCCATCATCCTGCAAGTACGTCCGTTTCTCCCCTAGTCCCCTCCTTCCTCTGCTCTTCCTCCCGTGCTTCGTCTGTTCTGCTTCCTGTGCTCGTACTAGATTGTTAGGTAGGACCTGGATAAATATGCTCCTTCCTGTGCTTTCTGCTACTAGTTGTATATAAATTGTTGTGGCTTGGTGGATGCTTGTGCTAGATTGCTATGTGGTTGACTGCTTTTGCTTGCCTGCTTGGCTCTTCTCTGCTCTGCAGCCAACTATTAAGGTGTGATTTGCTTCTAAATTCCAACCATTAAGGTATAGTTTGCTTCCAAGTTCTAGTCACATTATATACATTAAGATGTCTGTGTGGCGTCGCCTCAACTCGCGCCTTAAAGGCCTAGGCGTCTCGAAGGGGGTGGCTCGCCGCGCCTTGCCTTACCGCCTTAAGAACCTTGGTGGCCAGCAGCTAGGGTGAGATGTCCAACGTACTCCGGCCATGATGATGGCCGGGTCGTTGAGCAACAGATGCTCAACCTCAGGTGGCGGTGAGGGAGCGAATGAAGAGGAGGGTGGCTGCTCAACACCCGAAGGTGGAGCGACCGAAGCAGCAGAAGATGTGTGGCAAGTGAATACGCACCAGATGGGGTGGCGGCGAACGGAAACACCGACTCATCAAACATGACATGTTGGGAGATGATGACTCGCCGCGAAGCGATATTGAGGCACCGGTAACCAATGTTTACAAGTCGTCTAGTCGAACCTAGTCGCCATGGGCGATTAGTCAAGCCTAGTCGACCCTGGCTGTCCATATAGTCTGCATGGTATTGTTGATGGTTCGGATCATACGTTCAGCTTTGCTATTTTGCGGAGAAGTGTAGGGGCCAGAGAGGCGAAGCAGGATATCGCGACTCTACAAGAAGGTATACATGGCTTGATTAAGAATCTCATTGCCATTGTCAACCTGAAAGCACTTAGGTATAGAACCAAACTGAGTCTGAGCGTATGCAACAAAATCAACAAAACGACCATAGACTTCGAATTTTTGAGGAGCGGAAAAGACCAGTAAAAATGACTGAAATCATCAGGCATGACCAAATAATATTTGTAACCCAAAGAACTAAGGACCGGAGAGGTCCATACATCACAATGAACTAATGCAAATGGTTTTGACATAGTGGACGCTGAACTAGCGAAAAGGCAGACACGTGTGTTTGCCAAGCTTGTAGGCATGACACAAGGATCATGCTGCTTTAGTACACGTGATAACCGACAGGTTTTGAAGATTAGCAATGGCGGAGGTGCCCGGATGACCCAAGCGTTTATGCCACAAGGTGGACGAGACAACGAGGCTGCAACTAGCGGCGATGGATGGTGAAGCTGGTGAGATGGTGTAGAGGTCTCCGTGGCTATTGCAGCGAAGGATCACGCGTCCTGTCCATGGATCCTTGAATGAAAAACCAAAAGCGTCAAATTCCATGGAGCAATTACTATCATGTGTAAATTGATGAACAGACAGAAGACTGCGCACAAGAGTAGGGACAACAAGAACATTGTGGAGGTAGAAGGTGTCAGCGGTGGGAAGGATGGAAGTGCCATGACTACAATAGGAATGGAGTGACCATTGCCCACAGTGAGACGGAGTGGGTGAGTAATATACCATCAGAGGACGCGCACGGAGCAGAGAGACGCACCGTGCGGAGGAGATCGCGCGTGGTGGAGAGGAGATTGTGTGCAGGGGCGTCCCGAGGTGGGTGGTCACGCAGCCGTGGAGTCTGCGGCGCGGGAGTGAAGCTAGGGCAGAGGGAACCGGAAGGGGACCCAGACTCTTGATACCATGTAGAGAATTATGGAACACCTCACACCCAATCCGGGGAGAGGGGGGTTGACTTTCATGTATATAGTCATAGTACAACTTTTTTTTTTCTCGAAAACGTAGGAGAACTGCGCTTCATTATATTAAGATGAAAAAAGGTGGGGAGACCCCAATTACAACACACACCACGCCCCCCTAATATAAAAGTATAGAAGCGCCTGATATACAACTCGGAGTACAAGTGACATGATATACATGTGTTAGATTATACATATATCTAATAGTAAATCTCAATTGCCTGATGGCCTGAGGGTTTTTAAAAGTGTTGTATTTCGTGCGGAATAACTATAATTGTGTAGTTGACACAATATGACTATACAAGTTTTACTTTGTGAAATGAAATCTTAATATAGTTTTGCCATATCTGTTTTACTACCTTAGTGTAGTTTTAAGTTTACAATATAATATTTATTTTCTTTTGTGTGATCATATTTAGCTGCAATTTTTGTAGTCCAGCTGCCACTGTAACTACTGCTTTAACCCTCTTCTTGTATGTCTCTGACATATCAATGGATACTTATTCTGGATTGCTGGTGGAACATATCCTTGGTTTGTTATCAGTATTAGGCAATTTTCATCTATGCCATCAAACTTGTCAATGGCATGTGGCAGTATTTTATAAGGAAAAGTTCCTTAAAAGAGCCAAATAAATCTCCCACCAACTGAATTCATGGTAGCATATATGCCATTTCTTCATAACCTGATTGTTCCATCTTTGTCGTCCTTTTGCTGTGGTGTAGGGTGCCATTTGAGTATTTGACATATATTTAGTAAAGAGGAAATCAATATTTACTTTTAATAGTACTAGTGACTGATTGGCCTTGCTTTATTTTTGCTCGAACAAATTGGCCTTGCTCACTCAATGTTGACCTGTATTCTATTTCTGGTATACTCAGTACTACTTCGCATGATGTTTACTGATTAGTTAACATAATTGTGTTTTAGCCTTTCTGGAGAGTGTGGACTGCCGCTGGAAGTGGTGGTCGTGGTGTCATAGGTAGCCCCTTTTCCATGCTTTCTTTTCTTTAGTCTTTCTTAGTGTCTATTGAGCTCAAAGTCTAGTAATGATCAATTACACTGCAGGTGTACTTGAGGCAAATTTCATTGAACCAGCTCATGATAAGCAAGACTTCGAGCGGACAACACTTCTAGCAAGACTTGAAGCACGATTAGTTCAAATGCAGAAGGATTACTGGTCCGTTTTGTGATCATTTTTCTTTTTTTTTTGCATAATGATAGCACATTTGGATGGGCCTATGATTCCTACCTTGGATCCATTCCAACTGTTCGGTTGCCCGACACTGCCTGTTTACTGGCCAGATCATGGCAATCTAGAGGGCAAAATTCCTTAATAATTGCTTGTTTGGGCATCTTTCGGCAGACAGTTGTATGAAGTATCAGTCTGATTCTCAACATTCCTTTTCCTCTGTTTCTTTCTGATAGGTCTGGGAATGCTCATCGAATAGGATATGTTGCACCACGATCTGGCAGGAACTCTGAGGCAGGAGATGGAGGTAAATAATGGCTGTAATTATGAGATATAGGGTGAAGTTGCAGTTGTTTGTGCTGTGATTTGTTGAAATCATTTTAGCTTACTATGTACACACTTAATTGCTAGTTAGGAACTTTATAACTTGTTGACTGGCGTTACTTCTTTGGAGTGATTAAAAATAGATAAGTGTCTTAGCTCGTAAACTTTTGGCTTCCTTCTTCCTTTTTCTGGTGCAAATACACTTGTCCTCTTTTGCTTCCTCAACTTTCATGTCTTGTTTTTTTTGTCCTTTTGATCAAGCAGTTGTATTCATCTACAAGTGCCTCAGACCTACCTGTTTATGACAAAGGTTGCTGTGCCAGATCATTGAAACGGTGTGGTTTGAAAATAAGCAGCGATCCAAACTTAAAATTTCAAAGTCGTGCCTTTTAAAATATAACTAGCAAATATGCCCGTGCGTTGCAGCGGGAGACAAAAAATCTATCAAACGTTAATGAGACAATTTAAAAGATATAATTTGTTTTATGATAACCATGGTTTCCATAATATAAGTTAACATTGGCAATAATATGACAATGTTCTATGAAATCTGTATTGAATTAAAATACAATCTTGATAGATTGTTTTCTTCTGTGATAAGGCACAAAAATATTCACTCATAAATATGTCATGACTTTCATTTTTATACTATCCATGTGCGGGTAGAGTTAAATATCGAGTTCATTGACTACTTTGAGGACCCATAAAGATAGAAATGTTTACTCGTAAATATATCATAACTTTATTTTTTTTATACTACATATGTGCTGATAGAGTTAAATATCGAGTCATGATTTTCTTTGAGGACCCATTAAAATATGCAATTCTAGTCTTTGATTGAAGGGCTGGCCTGGTGTAAGCGGTAGAGTCTTACCGCCTGTGACCGGAAGGTCCCGGGTTCGAGTCGCGGTCTCCTCGCATTGCACAGGCGAGGGTAAGGCTTGTCACGGACACCCTTCCCTAGACGACGCCGCACAGAGCGGGAGTTCTCTGCACTGGGTACGCCACTTTTAGTCTTTTGATTAAAGTCAGCAATGAGTTAGTTGTCGTCGTGTCAAGTATTGGTCTGTCTGTTGATGATTATGATGGAGACTTCTCAATTTTTCGCATGGCAGCCCTCGTCTAGGGTTACACTGATTATATGTATATGCATACAACTTGGATTAGATTGGATAATAAACTCAAGATTTCAGGTCATGGTTTGATTAGTTGGACCATTGGCTGATATAGGTTCTAACAAGAACACGTTTTATTCATAATTAAAATTATACAAACAACTTAGGGGTGCAAATATTTATTTATTAGGAAAGAATAATAGGTTAAAAAGACAAAAAACATGTATTACATCTATAATTTATTTTAGATATGATGTTTATAAGGAAAAAAACGACATACTTGTGAAAAAGAAGAAAAGAAAAGGACGATCGGATGAAACTAGAAAAAAATATAAGCAGCAGACATAATTAATTGGCAACAAAAAAAAGGAAAACAAATCGAAGCAACAGGAAAAAAATTGAAGCAGCGGACATAAAGGAGGGAATGGAATAAAAAAGGAAGCGGTGGATGTAATAAAAGTCTAAGTAGGATTAGACTCGAGGGGGGGGAGGGGGGATAGGAAAAATAGAAATGGACTCTTATTTGGAAGAGTAGAAAATAACCGCATTTGGTTGAAATGTGTAGTAGAATGAGATGGGTGGAACGAAAAATTGGAGAGAAATTTTACCTCTTTAATATTAGGTATAGATAACGAACGTGTCATGCAACATAAAAATGGAATGAAATGGAGATGCTATATACCTAAATCTTTGGTATCTTTGAAATACCACTAAAAGTGTTTCTGCCACATGGCTGAATATTTGAAAGGTAAAATGGAATTTTGAGGACCAACATACAACATTAATCATTCTTGACAAACAAAAAGTAACAAAAAATAACAACCAAACCCTTGGTCTTAACTCCCAAGTAAGTTATGGTATGCTATTGAGGACTGATGTAATGAGAAATATTTTTTTCTTTGAATGGAATCTTTGCCTTTTTTAGAGTTTGGGTTAAATATTCCTTCTGTTCATGCTATATCAGTGCACTAAATCTGATAACAAAGTGTTTGAGAATTTTTTTTTGTTTTCTTCTTTGAATGGATTATCTTTGCCATTTTGAGTTTGCATTAAATGTTTTTCCTATTCATGCTCTATCTGCACACTTAGTCCAATGACAAAGTGTTGAGAAAAAAAAATCCAATAACAACCTTCATAGAAATACAATTTTGTATGACATCTTTACCTTTTTCTTTTGAATTTGTTTTACATCTTTAAGTGATTATTGTATCTTGAATAACCAGCAATTGTATGACAATTATCTTTCCTATTTTGGACAGAAGACTTTCCTGAAAACACAGCAAGTGCACAACCATCACCTTATCATTCTGGGAAAGGGTACACACAGGCAAAAGACATGAATAATAATATTAAAAAGGGTGGTAAGGCAAGCACATCATTTGGTATTCAGCAGAGAGCTGAGAAGTCCGCAAGGACTAAACGATCTACCAAGTCAATACTACACGGGCTGTCTGATAGTGATAATAGTGATTCTGAGTCTATGGGCACTCTGTCGAGGTCAAGATCTCACACCGTGAACAGAAACCAAAAATTGTTTCAAAATGGCAGTACTGGTTTGACAACATCTCAATCCAGTGGACTAATAGACAGAGAGAGGGTCAGAACTAAATCCGAGCCATTGGTAATTTCCTTCTGCTAATATAGGATTATACTGCCCTATGTGCTTAGTTTCTTATTCACAAATGATAACTGAACCATGTTGTGCTAGAGCATTATGATTTATGCATCCTTAAAGAGTGTCTTTTATTCTTTTAACCACGTTTTGCCATATAATATCCTGTATTCTATGTCTTTGCTTTGTGTGCATGCACTCTATTTTCTTTGCCTTTTAGCATTACTTTAACTGGGTTTGGGTGCACTGCTAGTTTTCTTATAGTTTGGTAATATAAACTGCATGATGGGCGTACCCAGTGCAGAGAGCTCCCGCTCTGTGCGGGGTCTGGGGAAGGGTGTCAGTGGCAAGCCTTACCCTCGCCTGTGCAATGCGAGGAGACCGCAACTCGAACCCGGGACCTTCCGGTCACAGGCGGTAAGACTCTACCGCTTGCACCAGGCCCGCCCTTCAATATAAATTGCATGATGAAGTTGTAAAATTTATGATCTGCGGTGGCCCATATTATTTCTTGCTGAATCACACATAGATGGCTGGACCGCCTGACAACATTATTTGCTACTATGTATGCCATACAATTTCATAGAAGATTTTTGGAGCAAAAAGTAGCATTTCTCTGATGGAAGAGCTGACATATCAAATTCCAACTGGAGTCAATACTGGATTGATCCCTTATATAGTTGCATGCATAATTGCATAGTCACCAGAAATAAGGGCTAATTGGATTGCAGGGCAGGATAGCCCCACGTAGGTTGTGGATGTCAAAATGTTGGTCTTAAGTAGTTTGCTACAAGTGATTGCGATTGATCCAGATCGATGACGTTGGTCTCTGAGCAATGACAATGAGTGCTGATATGTCACAAGATTAGCTCACATGCATGCATATATACAAGTAATAATAGCAAAATGAAAAAGAAAGTAAAAGGTGAACTTTGCTCTTTGCTGCCAAAAGTTGGCCTAGACAGTCCTTGACTCACTAAGATAACCCTAACTAGCTTTACAAGAGTACCAATCTCGACTCACTGGTCGGGCTGTTATTTTTGCTGTGGCACACAAATTTCTTTTTAGCTATTTGTTTAATGTGGGGGGGGGTGTGTTGGGAAGGTTTGTTCTAGCCCTCCCATTTATACGATTCCCTTAATGAAATAAAACGCAGCTCTTATGTGTTTTCAAAAAAAAAAACCGGTCTCGACTCATGAGTCGATGTTGCACAACCACAGCAAGCCACCTTGGAGATCTCAAAAGCTAGGCACTCCAGTAGTGGAGATGATCTCAAAAGCTAGGCACTCCAGTAGTGGAGATGACTATATATATAATAGAAGCATCATCTTTCTCCCTAGGTCTCTCTTCTTCCTTACAAATTAGTGCCACCAGCAACCAAACAGTGGCCACCAGCAGTATCTGCACCCGTGGGAAACAAAATTGATTTCCAAGTATCTTCCCTCCATGTGTCAATGGGGTCCTTCATGGGCATCCTAACTCTACCGGTGAAGTCCAGCGTCCCCCTATGAGGTTTGCTGTCTGTGCTCTACCTGCATGATTAACTGTCTACCTCCGCTGAAGAAGCATGGTCACGCTAGCTGAACTTTTCTCTTGTCCCGTCGAATGCCCATGCAATGCACCTGTTAAAACAGGGACGTTGACCCCTGTCATCCCCTACACTTGATTTGGGACAGTGTCCCGTGGTCAAGGAATGTGACTTCAACCCTGAACCTGGTGACTATGGTTATATGCCATTTGAATTAATTGGTTGCAGATATGATTGTTTTCCCCATTTATATGCTCCTGTACTCCTACATAACATTCTTGATATAAAATTTAGAGTTAAACGCAACAGAGGTGCATTAACTTATGTAGGGGTTTAAGTTAGGTCCATCAACTTTAAAAGTTGATTTCTGGGTCCATAAACTTTTTAAGTGGTCCACCGTAGGTTTATACCCATTCGTTTGGCCCTTAGATTGAACTTCTGGGTCCATAAACTTTATGACATGAAATTTTCAATTAGCCCCTCCTCTCTCCTTTATCGTTCCTTGCTCTGTTCCTTGAGCACGCAAGGTGGTGAGAGCAAGCGCCGACAAGTGGCACGAGCGTAAGGGACGGTGGCATGAGGCATACGGCTGCAGGGGCGCACTTTGGAGACGTGGTGGCGCGCATGTCCCATGAGTCATCTCCTTCCTCTTCTTTCTTCCTCAAATCAACATAGACACACGTATGGCGGGAGGGGCTGATTCGGCCAAGGGAGCACCTGTCGGCTACAATGGATGGGACCGTGAGCTTCACCACTCACCCGCGAATTCGAGGGTGGTTTTAATCTATCCGTTGGAGGCCAGCAGTGGGTTGGCCACGAGCGTGCTCGTCAGGCAGAAGGTAGAAGACGGTGGCAAAAATGGTGGAGAAAATTTGTTCATTGCCATTGAAATCTATACTCTTTTGTTATGTGCCATTGAAAATTATAGTTTTTCTTCATTGCCATTGGTTTATAATTTTGTTCTCCTATGTGCCATTGCCGTTACTTGTATACTTCTCTCGTGCACACGCCGTTAAAATTTGTGGCCGCCTCGTCTCCCACGCGTCGGTGTCTATACGTGCCGCGCTGCGACCACCGGCCGCGCTGGGGCATAACTCCGAGTTGGACTTCTCGATGACGGCCACCATCTCGTCGGAGCCACAGACCAAGTTCTCGTTGTACACGGTGCGGTTGTCGTCGACCCACCGGCGGACGTAATCCTACGGTGCGTCGTCGTCGTGCATGGTCGCGTAGGGCACGTACAAACACCTAGCGCGTGGGAGATGAGGCAGCCACAGATTTTAACAGCGTGTGCACGTGGCAGGTATACAAGTAACGACAATTGCACATAGGGAAACAAAATTATTATCCAATGGCAGTGATGAAAAACTATAATTTTCAATGGCACATAACAAAAGAGTATAGATTTCAATGGCAATGAACAAATTCTCAAAATGGTGGGGTCCGACATAAACTTGCCCTAACTGTGCGCATGGGGATGAGGTGACTGCGGCGGACTCAAGCGCGCACTTGTTGAGGTAGTGATGGCCTACACCAATGGGAACGGCAGCACACGCGAGCTCAAAGCTCGACCATGACAGTTGCAATATGATGGGCTAGGAGCTCCGACATGTTTTTTTTGTGTCCAACGAGGGCAAAGGGTAGAGGAGGCAGAGACAAACTCAATAGTGCTCATTTCAAGGATAGAGGTGAAGCACAAGGTGAGGAACAACGGTGATAGTAGGAGCTCGGTCGCAAAGGGTAGAGGAGGCAGAGACAGACTCAATAGCTCATTTCTAGGACAGAGGTGAAGCACAAGGTGAGAAACAATGTGATAGTAGGAGCCGGTAATGGTGGTGGTGAGCACTGGCTTGAGGGAGTGGAAAGGAGGGCACCGCGTTCATGGGATATGCATCAACTTGGCAAATTTCATGCCATGCTAGCTACTGACTCCACATGCCACGTCAGATCTAAGGGCCAAACGGAGGGGTATGGACCTTTGGTGAACCACATAAGGCCACATGTGTTGGAGTGGATTAGAATGGAACTTAGTTTAATTCCACTTCAACACATGTGGATTGAGATGAATGCATGCACATCCAAACAAGGCCTAAAATGTTTATGGACCCAAAAGTTTAATCCAAGGGCCAAAAAAGAATGTGTATGCACTTGCGGTAAACCAATTAAAAAGTTTATGACCCGAAAATCAACTTCTTTTAGGGCTTGTTTGGAACACGGAAAATAATTCATGCTCTTGTGTTTTTCCTGTGTTCCTTAGGGGACCTTAGAGTTGACAGACCTAACTGAAACCCCCACATAAGTTAATGGACCTCTGGTGCATTTAACTCTAAAATTTATCTCAGAGCATCAACTTGCGCATGTCTCATCGCTAGTTGCCTACTTATAATTACTAAATCTCATATCATGGTTTCATAATTTTATCTGTCTGATATTTACTGCCCAGGACCCAAAAGCAACAAGTAACGGAGATCTGCATACTATCGATGAGTATGAGTCTGTTATCAAGCAGTTAAGGGATGAAAATTTATCACTAAAGGAAAGGTAAATATCAGCAGGATTCAGCTTCCACTTTTCTTGTTACCGTTGGGCAACCAACATTTACTATATGTCGATGATATTTGATGAGATTTAACAAAGCATTGGATTGGTCACATTGTCACTTTCTTTCCATACTTCACGTTTTGCAACTGTTGAGAGAATGACTTAAAATGTAGCAACAAGTTTGTGTTAAGGGATTCCTTATTCAAATGGGCTGTGGTACCAAGAGTCATTTTTTTCCTCGAACAACACAGGAGAGCTGCCTGTCATTTCATTAAGAAGAAAGAAAAACGGAGAGGGGAGGAAAAAAACTAACTCCTGCACCCAACACTTAAAAAACAATAAAAACTAAAAGGAAAGAACATCCCATCACAGTAAAACAGCACACATCAAGTCTGTGTGCTTAGCAGCTGAAGAAACATCTCTCTAAGAGCAGAGGCTCAGCCATGCACCACAAAGCACTCTCATTAGCCACAGCTTGTAGAACCAATTGGACATTTGGAGGAGCTCCTTTGAACACACAAGCATCGTATCATTACAATGCTTCCATATTTCAAATGGTCTATGGTACCAAGAGTCATGAATAAGGGATTATGATGACCCACAGGCCACATCTTAAAACTGACAATGGACTTGTATTAGATTTCTCGTCTTTTGATCTTATAGTTAAGAGGTGAATGTGATTTCAACGAGACATTTAAATGGCTTTTGAAGGAAAACGTTAGGTTTCCATCCAAGTATTGTTTGGATAATTAAGAATTTGGAATCTTTCATATTGAAAGGAAATGGATATTGCAAATCCATGTTAATGCTATCATGCAAAGAGAGGAAAGCCTGTGTGATTTGCTATGCTTCTGTGTGGTCTGTCCTGCATTTGGGTGGGTTTTAGTGGATTTTCACCTCTTGAGGTTATATAGTTTTCCCCAGAAGGGCTATTTGAAAATTACGTCACTTTTAAAAATTCCTTATGTTTCACTTGATATGAATATGAAATTGCGCAAAACAATGTAGGGATCATCTGTACTTTATATATGCTATATAAATACTAAATTCATTTTACTTTGACCATCAAGGTCTAGCTACTCCAGTCCATTTGAATATGAAAATGTGGTTGCTGGAACTACCAAACCGGCATGCTTGCAGTGAAAGTTCCTGGGTTGATGGGGCTACTTTTAGAAATGTTTCGACAAGGTGGCAACGGGATTGTTCTCATGCATCTGGAATGGGACTGACATTCCCAGGATGAGGAACGGGCATCGTTCCGCATTCATAATGATCTTTTTCTCAAATTATCAAAGTTTCCTCGGATGAGGAACTTGACATTGAGCATGCCTGCAATGTATAATGGTACTCCAATTTGTCTCAAGATTGCAGTAAGGTGCCTTCTTCATGATGTTCTTTTCTCAGATTATCAAAGGTGGAAGAATCGATGTTGCAAGAGCTAGTGGTGGAGCGTGACAAGAATAAGTCTTTGACAGAGAGGGTATGCACATCTGTCTTTTCTGCCTACTGTTTTGCTCTAACAAATATTGTTGCTTGGCCTAAAAAGATGAGGCTGCCCACTGTGTTGTCACTTGTTATTGGGTTGAAATGTTTTACCATTAAATTCTATGTTTATATGCCTGACACAATGTGCTTGGTAACCTTAGTTTCCCCATCCACCATATGGATTCATTTTTTATTGTGTTTGGTCAGTAAGGCCATTGATATTTTATATTTATTATCCTAATTCATGCTATGAGCTATCATATTTATCATATGCCTGTCTTTGCTCTATAAGTTTACATTGTGCTCATGGGATAATATATGTTGCTCGTCACCCTCTTTTTCAGGTGGAGGATCTGCAGAGACAATTTGAGTCTGCAACCAAGGAACAAGAAGCGTTGATCGACATCTTCTCAGAAGAGAGGAACCGACGAGACCAAGAAGAGGAGATCCTGAGGAAGAAGCTGAAGGTGAGTGAACAAACTGTGACTGATCGAAAGTCGCAGCACAGCATGAACTTTTGTTTCTTGCACTTCTGAACATTTTCGTGCAACTTATTCCCTCTTTGGCAGGACGCATCTTCCACCATACAGGACTTGCTGGAGCAACTGAATGCTGCCAGGAAAGGCCGCAAAGTTTGAGGAAATAAACTAGCAAAATTGCTACCCTGTCTACTAGGGACAGTTTTAGTTTGCATATATTGCAACTAGAAAAGTTGAAGCCGTCTTGGTTTTGAGTTGAGGGTTAGCTGCATATACATAGTGCCCCAGGTCGTTTGGAGCATCCCATGTACCAAGCAGTAGTGACCACTAAAGGACACGTTATGCTTTATCTGCAGGCAGCAGTTCCTCTACAGGAAACAACTTGCGTAATTATGTTTTCATTCTGTTACATCATGTGTCGATTACTTGTCGGTTTATGATTGATACGACAAGGGGTTGTCCTTGATCTTTTGATGAGTGTGGATAAGCTCGATTTGGGGTGGATTCGACGTTGGCTATCCGACTACAACGGTGACATGGTTGTTGTGCCTTAGCAACTGGTACACCAGCTCCGATTGTGATGTTCTTGTCATGCCATGAAAACTATGAACCTACTAGCAATCGAGAACAAACAAGAACAAGATGAACAAGCATTTAAGCCAAAGGCTGAATTTGAATCACAAGCAAATCGGGTGGTCTAAGCTATCTTATATCTAAATAAAATCCAACCTCATTTTGGTGGCTGTTGGTTCCATTTATAGGTAGGAGAGCACAAGGCGTGTACGGGAAACCATAATTAGAGCGTCCTTTAGTGGGCTCTAGTGAATACAAGGCCATGTCCAAGCTGTAGGTTTGTGCGTCTGTTCACACCAAAATTTAGAAAGAAGAACGCGGAAACTCGAAGCTTTTAGGATTGTGTCATCAAGGAATCGATTAGATGTGAATCTGTATCAGCTGATTTAGATGCGATGTCAGAATCGGCTATTTTATAGATGACGTCAGCAGACGGCGTCAATGGGCTATGCTTGAATGGCGTCAGGAAGATGTGTCGGACTCTACAATCCTAATCCTTTCGTTCTTTGCAAAAACTTCATTAACAAAAGTTGTAGAGCTACATGTAAACTCCAACTTTGCTTAAGGGAGCAACATCTAATTCGCCATAGTTTTCAAAATACAAAGCTCCAAAGTATGGTACATTGAAACCGAAAATAGGTTCATGACTCGAGAATTTTCTAAGTTTGAAAACAACATTTCATTGCTACTTGTAAGCTATTTTTTAGCATGCTATGCACCGAATTAGATCTTGACCCAAAAATAAAAGTTGTTACCCTAGTCAAGTACTACAACTTTGCTTAAGGGTGCATTGCCTTGCAAGCACTCTAGAGTAATGTTCAACTTAGGTCAAACATACAACTTGAAAATAGTAGCTTACACTATAACCATGACTTAGAGGCCAAATTGGTCAAAGTCATGAATACTAAAGTTGTTCCTTGTGACATTCTAAACTTGTTTAAAGTACCCCAAAGGTCCCACAAGCATTTCACACATTAATCACATGTAAACCCTAGCCTAGGTATAAATTTAAGAGACATCACAAGTGATATAAACAAGATATTGAAGATATAATTTGACATGCTCTTGCTCATGAATGCTCAATGATGCTTGTGCTCATGAAATGCCAATGCCAAATGCATGCTTAACACCAGGGTGTTACAACCCCTTCCCCCTTAAGGAAATCTCATCCCAAGATTGGAAAGACCTACCAATCCTTGTAGAAAGTGGGGTAGGCGCCACGTAGAAAATCATCCCATTCCCACGTTGCATCTTGCTCACTATGGTTGTTCCACACCACTTTATACAACTTAACCACCTTACTTCTAGTCACTCTCTCCATTTCTTCTATCACCCGGATAGGTTTTTTGGTTTTTCTTCATACGTCAAATCGAACTGGATCTTGACACTAGTGGGTTCAGTGGCTTCTTCGGGTACATGAAGACATTTCTTCAATTGAGAGATGTGGAAAACATTGAAGATAGCACTCATCTCTGGTGGTGATTGGAGTCTATAAGCTACTGGTCCACATTGCTCAATAATTTTGTATGGGCCCACATACCGGGGCGCCAGCTTTCGCTTTATACCAAATCACTGTACCTTTTTCATTGGTGATACTTTCAGGTACACGTAATCACCAACTTCAAAAACAAGAGGACTCCTTCTCTTGTCTACATAACTCTTCTGTCTTGATTGAGCAGCTTCTATATGTTGCTGAATAATCTGAACTTGCTCTTTGGCTTCTTTGACAAAGTCAATACCATAATACCTTCTTTTGCCTGACTCAACCCAATTCAGAGGAGTTCTACACTTGCGGCCATATAAAGCCTCAAAAGGGGCCATCTTGATGCTTTCCTGATAGCTATTGCTATAGGAGAACTCAGCCAAAGGTAGCCATTTCTCCCACGAACCCTTTAAAGATATAACACAAGCCATTAACATGTCTTCAAGAATCTGATTTACTCGCTCTGTTTGCCCAGCAGTTTGAGGGTGATAAGCAGAACTTTGGATCAATTTGGTACCCAACTGATTATGCAAATGTTCCCAAAAATGATTTACAAACTACGGACCTCTATCAGACACAATGGTTCTAGGTATCCCATGCAATCGCACTATGTGGGTGATATACAGCTCTGCATATTGATGTGGGCGATAAACTTTCTGAACTGGAATGAAATGTGTAGACTTCATCAAACGGTCCACAATTACCCAAATGGAATCATTACCCTTCTAGGTGGTTGGAAGACCAACAATGAAATCCATGCTGATTTCTTCCCATTTCCAACCTGGAACTGGCAGTGGTTGGAGTAGCCCTGCTGGTTTCAAATGAATGGCTTTGACTCGGCAGCAAGTATCACATCTAGCCACATATGCTGCAATCTCTTTCTTCATCTTTGTGCACCAAAACCGGGTCTTCAAATCCTGATACATCTTGCTACTACCAGGATGGATGGACAATTTAAAAGAGTGTGCTTCATCTAAGATTTGGTTTCTAAGTTCTCTATCTTTAGGTACAACAAGTCTATCCTTAAACCAAAGTACACCTCTCTCATCTAATCTAAAATGTTTAGTCTCTTCTTCTTCCATCTTTCTCTTGATATGAAAGATACCCATGTCGGTCTTTTGGAGTTCCATGACCTTTGCTTCAAGAGAGCAACTAATGGTGAGATTATGTAAAACTACACGATGCAGTAGGTCAAAGCCATCTTCCAGCAATGGTTTGCTATGATACTTCTGGCTCAAAGCATCTACAACAACATTTGCCTTACCCGGATGATAATGCACCTCTAGGTTGTAATCCTTAATTAGCTCCAACCACCTTCTTTGTCTCATGTTCAACTCAGGTTGCATGAAGATGTACTTGAGGCTCTTGTGATCAGTGTAAATGTGACACACATTGCCAAGCAAATAGTGCCTCCAAATCTTCAAAGCATGAACAACCGCGGCTAGCTCTAAATCATGAGTTGGGTAAATAACCTCATGTTTCCTCAGTTGATGCGAGGCATAGGCAATGACTCGGCCCTCTTGTATGAGCACACACCCCAACCCAGTACCAGATGTGTCGCAAAACACATCAAATGATTTTTCTATGTTGGGCTGTGCTAAAACTAGAGCGGTAGTCAACAAAGTCTGTAAAGTGTGAAAAGCAGCTTCACACTCTAGAGTCCACATAAATTTCTCATCTTCCTGAAGCAATCTGATCATGGGCTTGACTATCTTAGAGAAGTCTAGAATAAAACGACGGTAATAACCTGCTAATCCAAGGAAACTCTGAACATCATGAACTGAAGTCGGGGCCTTCCAATCCATAACTTCTTGCACTTTGCCAGGATCTACCAAAATTCCATCCTCAGATAACACATGACCTAGGAAAGGTACTTTGTTTAACCAAAATTCACATTTGCAAAACTTAGCATACAACTTATGTTCTCGCAACCTTGTTAAGACAACTCTTAGGTGTTCTTCATGATCTTCCGCATTCTCAGAATAGACTAAGATGTCATCAATAAACACCACCACAAATTTATCAAGTTCAGGCATGAACACCGAATTCATGAGATACATGAAATAGGCAGGAGCATTGGTCAGACCAAAAGACATGACAAGATACTCATATAGACCATACCTAGTGGAGAAGGTAGTCTTAGGTATGTCTTCTGGCCTGATCTTAATCTAGTGGTACCCTGATCTCAAATCGATCTTGGAGAACACTTTAGCCTTTGATAGCTGATCAAACAAGATATCAATTCGAGGCAATGGATACTTGTTCTTGATCGTTACCGCATTAAGGGGTTGGTAGTCCACACATATCCATAAAGATTTATCCTTCTTTTTCACAAATATGGCAGGACAACTCCACGGTGATGAGCTGGGTCGAATGAGACTTTTTCAAGAAGCTCCTGCAATTGCACTTTGAGCTTAGCTAATTCATTGGGTGGCATCCTATAAGGTCTTCGCGAGATAGGTGCCATGCCTGGTAATAATTCAATCTTGAACTCTACATCTCTATCAGGTGGTAACCCAGGCAACTCATCCAGAAATACGTCCGAAAATTCACACACCACCGGAATGTCAGCAATAGTCACGGGTTGGATAGCATTAGCTACATTTTAGAGGTCAAAATCTCTAGGAAGTGGTACTAAGAAAGCATTCTTACTGTCTGGTTCCCTTAACATAATCACCCGAGTGGAAGTATCAATAAGAACTCCATGACCACTCATCCATTTCATTCCCAGGATTACATCTATTCTCAACCTGGACAATACTACAAGATCTGTGGTATACTCCCGATTGCTTATTGAGATGCGCACATCTCTAACTATTTGGTTGGTGGAGATTTGATTTCTGGCTGCACTTATGCAGTAACTACCCTTATCTACAGTAACTACCCTCTGATTATGCTTGGATACAAATATTTGACTCATAAATGAATGCGATGCCCCAGAATCAAACAAAACAACTGCAGGATGTTGGTTCACAAGAAACATACCTGCAATAACAACTTCACCGGTAGGAATTTCTTCAACAGTGGTATAGTGCACATGTCCCTGACGCACATTGGAATTACCCTGCTTCTAGTTGTTCTTCTTAGGATAGGGGCAATTTCTTGCCCAATGGCCGGGCTTGTTGCAGTTCCAACACGGCATGCTGCTAGGTAGAACACTGGAACTTCCTTGTCTTATGCCACCCTTTGGTAGAGCAACAAAAAAGGCCTTGCGATACACCTTCTGGTTCTAAACAATTTGCACCTTTTTCTGAGGTGACCTAAACTTGGGAGCAGGTGGGCAAAACTGAGGTCTCACAGCAACTGGAGCTTTTGACTAAGAAGCGCCTGCTTCAAAGGCTCTCTTCCGATTCTTGGATGCAGCATAGATGTTGTTTTGACTGACTTGAGTTAAGGCATCACTGACAAATTCATTGAAAGTGGCAGATTTGTTATTAGCAAGAGTCTTCATCAGCTTGGGGCCAAGCCCCCACTTGAAACTAGCAATTTTCTTCGCATCAGTATCAACAAATTCCATGGCATATCTTGACAGGTTGTTGAAAGGATGTAGATATTCAGTCAAGCTCTTGGTACCTTGTGTCAGCTTCATAAACTCGGTATGCTTGATACTCATAAGACCTGGAGGAATATAGTGTGGCCGAAAAGCAGCCTTAAACTGGTTCTAGGTAATTTGAGCATTCTCAGGCAGGGTGGCTCGGTGATGACTCCACCAAATGCCTGCCGGCCCCTGCAACTAGCGGGATGCATACTCAGTTTTCATTGGCTCAGTCAGCCTCAGCAAATGAAACTTTTGTTCAAGTGTGTTCAGCCATTCCTCTGCTTGGAGTGGCTCTTCAGCCTCCTTGAAAATAGGTGGCTTGGTATCCAGGAAATCCTTTAAATCACTGTATTGGTTTGGCTCTGCACCCTGGCGCTGATGTCTGCCCTAGGCGATTTGCTGCACCATGATGCGCATAGCCTTGCCCATAGCATGTTGCCCTTCAGCAAGCATAACCATCAACTCTGCCAGAGTGGGTAGGGGCGGTGGTGGCAAATCTTCATTGTCATGACCATTCAAGCCACTACCCCCGGCACCATCGTTCCCATTGTTCCCACCAGCTCCAGAACGGGTGCGAGGCATCTGCAGAATTGCAACAATAAGGAATTATTGATGATGTCGGAAAATTGTATAATTATGCCAAACTGAATTTACTGGAGAGAATTTAAATTCATACAATAAAACAGAGGCTCAATAATTCATTTCCACAACCATAACATCACTAATTATATTACTTAATGCCATTCGCAATGCATTCCGTATATGCCAAATTGCTTGCCAACACAACGGGTATTCATTAAAAGTGCAACAACAGCATGGATTACATGTAAGGTTTCAAGAGTACATCAAAGGGTACATCATGAGATCGAACTAAATTATGAGTTCATTACATAAATGATAAGATAGAGAGCTAACACATCTAGCTAGATACTAAAGCTAAGCTACTCCACGGGGTGGTCGCTGTCGATGTCGGACACACCATCACCATGGTCATCCTCAAAAGGCTCAATCTCCTCATCTTCATGCTCGTCCTCGGCATCCACCTCCATGCCATCGTCCTCATCAATCAACACATTGGGATTTTCTTCCACCGCTGGAACTAGAGGAAGAATTGGATTCACCATGTTGTTGACACAATGGACATCTAGCTGAAGCTCCTCAACCTGGCGTATGAGTTCCTGCTCTCTACGATCAAACTCCATTGCCTGCCTAGCAGCCTAAAACATAGTCTAGATTCTAGCTGCCTCTCTAGTCTCAGCAAGATGAATAGCCTCGTCTCTCTCTGCATGGATCCCCTAAACCTCTGCGATGGCTGCATCCCTTTCTGCATCAGCATGGACAAACTGCCCCCGACGAGCTTCCAAAGCTGTCATATAATTACCTATCTCATTCTGAGCTGCTCTAACTGTCCTTTGGTGCCTGCGCACATGTCCTCGCATCCTATGCTGTGTAGCCTGTGCTCTTTGGAGCTCTTGCATACAGCTAATGTAGCTATCCTGGCGAGAGTAAAACAGCTTCATAACAGCATACATGGCACTCGTGGCAGCATTACTACTTCCTGCTCTTTCATCCTAGTCTCTTACCAAAGCATTACTGCCTAGTTGGGTCCAAGCGGTTTGCAATGGGTCCACTCGAGGAAAGGATCCAATAGGACCGTTGACAAGCTCATCCCCAAACTCCTGACATATCTCACTGAGGACCTCAAAAGCTACAACTTGGGCACCCTCCCAAGGTGTTTGTCCATTTGACTAAACACTCCAACCTTGCCACTATGGGTGATCAGCATGGGCTAGGACAGTCACCCATACGTGGTACCACTGTTGTCTCTTAGTTACCACTTCACTCCAAAAGTAGCGAGGCGGTTCAGCATACCCGACAGAGTGCAGTACCCTCCATAGTAGGGTGGGAGTTCCAAACAGTGCCAAAAAGGTGTCGCTTGCAACAAGGGCTCCTAGGGCTGCCATCTGTATCAAAATGGTATAACTCCTGTGAGACAACGCGATCATAGAAAAGGGTTACATAACATAATCTGAAACTTATAAGGGGGAGGAACAATGTAACGATAGGAATGAATGATTTATCATGATACATGCATGTTCCATACGTCCTCACAAACTTGGAAAAAATTAAATCCTTAACGATATACGCGGTGGCATACACCAATTTTTTTATTTTTAGCCCTTTTTTGAAATTTTTTCACAAATATGCCCCTGGAGGTAAGATTTCAAAATCTAGACCCTTAGCTCGGCGCCATCGTTGCTGGCGCTGAGCTTACACTACTCGGCGCCATCGTTGCTGGCGCCGAGCTTACACTACTCGGTGCCATTGGTGCAGGCGCCGAGGTCTTGGGCTCGATGTTGACGTGGCAGTGATTTGGCAGGTAGCGCAGCGCCGTAGATCTTGGCGCCGAGCTTAGCGCCGTGGTTACTGACGCCAAGTCTGTCTTACGTATGGGCCCCAATCCTTTCTCTCTTCCTCTCCCTCTCTCTCTTGCACCGCCAGCGCCCGCCCGAGCAGCGCACCTCCACCGCCGCCCGCACTGTCTCCCGTCCCCGGCCGCCTGTGCCTGCACGCCCTCATCCTCGCCCGCACCCGCTCCCTTCCCCGCCCCCGCGGCCGCCCCGACCACCCGCGCCCACGCCGTGCCCACATCGTGCCAGTCCCTGCGTCGCACCCTGCACCCACGCCGTGCACTCGCCTCGCCCAACGTGCCACCCATGCCCGTAGTCGCCTTGGCCACGCCGCGCCGCGCTGGCGCCGTGTTTGTCGTGCTGTGACCGTGCCATGGCCGCGCCGCTCCCATGCTGTGCCACCCATGCTCGCTGTGCCCTGCCACTCGCTCCCGCCATGCCGACCTCGCTGCGTGGAGTGCCGGGCATCCCGCGCCCGCCGTGCACCACCGCCGGCCCCGGCAACTGCAGTGCCCGGCCGTGCCACCACTGGCCCGGCTCGTCGGCCTCACCCACGCCCGGCGTCCGCTGTGACTTCGTCGACGCCCGTGACTCCGTCGTCGGATAGGTAAAAATTGTGAATTTGTAATGTACGTAGTTAGTTAGCTTTGATTGTAGTGTAGTAGTTTTGGCATTTGTTATTTACTAGTTAATGTGATGACTCAGGTAGTTGATTTAGTTAGTGATCTAGTGAGATAGATAGAAACATAGATACATAGGTACATAGATATAGTTAGATAGCAACATAGATAGGTAGTTATATATTTAGTTAACTAAATAGGATCTAGCTATTTAGTGAGTACACTGTATCTATGTATGTAGTTATTATCTTATTTACTTAGTTTGTAGTTAGAAAGTACTTGTTAGGTACTATCTATCATCTAATTTGGACTAAAGGACATGTGTTTCGTTACGTGTTTGAAATAGATGGACAACCTAGTGAGGCAGTGGACCCACATCCACGATGCAGTGTCACCCATGGTGTCGGGGAAGAGAACGTAGGCAAACAGGTGTCGGATCCACGCCCTATAGAAGTACCCAACTGTCTCCTCATCTACCTCCTCGGGGCACTGTGTGAACTCTTGCCGGAGCCAGGAGATTAGAACTCCAGAAGTGCGAGCCCCTTGCTCGCCAACCTCATGCCCAAGGAAGGCCTCTACTCGTGCTCTCTAGCCTTCTGACCTACACTGCCCAGTGACTGCGTTGCCATGAATCCTTAGGCCTTGCATCTTCTTACAGTCTTGGAGTGTGACTGTCATCTCTCCAAAAGGTAGGTGGAAGCTGTGAGTCTCCGGCCGCCACCAACATTTTAGACAAAGCAAGATTACATGTCAAAAAGGCAAGTGCATGAACAAATGGCCATGAATGGAGGCAATGATTGAAGATAATACCTGTCAACCAACATAGTTATGGCCGCTGAGTTGAACTTGGGCAACCCACGACGAACCTAAAAAGAGATGAGGCCAGCTCTTTGCAGGAAAGGAGTGTACCTGTCGTTGTACTGCATGTTCACGAACCCATTGTGGGTTCTAGGACGAAGGAGCGGAAGGTCCTGCATGAAATAAAACATAGTCTCCCATTACTTCATGAACACATGTATGCTCACAAAAATATGAACAAAACATATAGATTATTACCTGCCCCTCCGCTATGAGACGTCCTCGGTGGGTCGCGTCGTACATCATGTCGAGCAGGTGGAATTGCGCCATCCTACAAAAAAGTCAATGAATTAGAAATTCAATATACAATGAAACATGAACTTAGAAATGTATAAGTAATTGACACAATTACATGCATAAATTGAGACATGCATAATTAATTAAATGAATACGACAAATATGAAATAATGAAAACAACCAATAGTCGCACCTCACTAATCTGCCAATGGTAAGTGCATGAATTGTGGCCTAGTCTACCACACTTGCCGCACTCGTACTGCTCGGGGTCAGTAAGAAATGGGGTTCCTCTCCCATGCCTTGTTCTTCCGGGTATCTGATCCATAACCATCCTATGCCTCGTCCTCTTCCTTGATCCACGCTTGTTCCAATGGTAAGCTAGATCCGCAATGTACTTTGGCCCATCATATGGAGGCCACTCTCCAGGGTCCCAAAAAGGCACGAAATAGGGGCTCCATGTGTGCACAAGCATGTCGACACTAAACTCGTGAGGTATCCTGCTCTCGATATTATAGTTATGATGCCTAGCTGCTGCCACCAAATGGGAACATAGAAAGTGGTACTACCTTGGTTTACCACAAGTGCATGTGAAATTTTGGAGGATAACCACATGCATCCTCGACTCTCGGACCTTGCCGTCGGACGTTGTATCGCCCCTATGCTTGACCTGATAAGTCCCTGTGGCATGGTCAAAGCATGTAACCTCATTTGTGCCAGCCCTTTCATTTGCCTTCTCTAGGTGTGCCTTTGGTTTCGGAGCCCATATCTCTCCATCACTCCGCAACTTCAATGCATGGGCGTGTCTATCGTTGAACCAGGCAACAAGCTTATAGAAGGTGAATTGAACGATTGCATTCATGGGCATACCATGTATCCCCAATAGCAACTTATTGAATGACTCCGCCATGTTGCTGCACTGAAACTCGTACTTCCATCCATCGGTGTTGTGAGCTCTTGTCCATTTCTCCAAATCCCTCATCAAACATGTGAGCCATTATCTACCTTCTGCATTTGATGCAGTTCTGACCTACTCCAACTTTTTCTAAAAGTACTTGTCCTCAAGCTATCGAGCAGCCTCCTGGAACAGATCAAAGTTATCCTTCACACCATCCTTCTAGAGTAGATTCTCGACAAGGTGCCGAGTACACCAATGATGGTGCAAAGGTACATACCCCTCTATCTGCTCTCGCATGGCATTAAGTATGCCCTGATGCCTATCAGATATGACGCCAACCTCCCTGCCAGGCCCAACCACATGTATCCAGACTAGCCTCAAGAACCATCCCCAACTGTCATTGTTCTCCTTCTCAACAAAGCAAATGCCAAAGGAACCAACTTGTTGTTCACATCACAGGATATGGTTATAAGAAGTGTGCCCTAGTATTTACCAATCAAGAACGTACCATCAATGGAGAAGACGGGACGACAGTGCCTAAAGGCCTCGACACACTAAGGGAAGCACCAGAAAGCAAGGAAGAATATTTGCCTCCCATCCTTCCATGCATTTGGTTTTGGGATGTACTCATAATGCATGCCTTGATTCACCTCTTTGATTGCATTGAAAAGTACTAGCAGCTGCTCATACCCATCCTCCCAGTCCCTATATATCATGTTCCACACTCACTGCTTAGTCCTCCAAGCTTTACCATAAGTTATCACATAACCTCCATACACTGCCTCAACGGTCCTGATAATTGTCCCAACCTTCATGTTGGGTTCTCCCTGCAATATTCCCATCAACCGCTTAGCAATGAGGGTAGATGTCAACTGCCGATGCCTTAGTGTCAGCACATGGTCAGCACAATTGTGTGGCCTGACAACTTTTGTGATCTTCCACTTTTCGGTGACCTTTTGCTTCCTTGCACAAACCCTCCATGGGCAGCGTTCCTTGTCACACACAACTGTGTAATGGCGCTCCGCATATGAATGCAACACCTTGTTAGGTCTCTTTCATATCACTGCAAACGCCTGCAACCACCTCTTCAATGCAGGGAGGTCCTTGAATACCCTCCCATTCTCAATTAGCATGTTAGGGCCGACCTCAGGAGCTTCTAGGAGCTCATCATTATGTCCTTCTGCACACGCCTAATCGGAATGAGCAAGATCGCTGAACTCGTGAACTCTTAGATCACGGCGGTCGGGAAAGATACACCTCAGCATCTCAAAATCACTCTCTGTCAGCTCTCCAACAGGGCGATCATCATCAGAATCAAGAGCCCTTGCCATCTCATATGGCTCCGAATCATTCATAATTTCAACACTATTGGAGCCACGGAATCCATCTCCACAGAGCACTTGCGCAGCAACAGGGGGCATATCCACATTGTTAGGAATGTCTACCGCAACATAAGTAGAAAAATGAGGAAAGAATGAAAGAAATGGATGTAAGGAAGGGGTGAGCTCCCAATAACCATGCGGATAAGACACTTACTCGGATGATTCTGTGTCAAAGGGATCTCATGAGGAGGATCTACCACAATATCATGAGTCTGACAAGCATCTCCAACTAGCTCATTAGGGGTAGATTGAGCATCGAGAACCATAGGTGCAACCTCCACATCCATATCAGGTTCTAGGATAGGAGGGTCAAAGTGTGCCTATTGACCCATTAGTGGGGAAAACCCATGAGGGATGAGATCAACTAACACCCGACACACAACCACATCCAAACATTGTAGCTGGCTCTTCATAGCCGATCTCACATAGTTCTCCCACTGATCTGCACATCCAATTGGGATCATTCGCCTAAGGATGTTGGGAGGAGAACCTAGGTACAGTACACCCTCAACTGCAATGCCATCATCATCATCGCCAAGGCAATGCAACTCCTCCCGAGCCCTTGCAACCATCTCACTAAACGATGGCTTCTCATTGAATAGCATAGGCATGCTTTGCATGTCAACAAACTCAACATATCCATAGCGATCAGTTTCAATGGTGCCTCCATGATATATGGTCACTAGGTTGTCCATCTATTTCAAACATGTAACGAAACACATGTCCTTTAGTCCAAATTAGATGATAGATAGTACCTAACAAGTACTTTCTAACTACAAACTAAGTAAATAAGATAATAACTTCATACATAGATACAATGTACTCACTAAATAGCTAGATCCTATTTAGTTAACTAAATATATAACTACCTATCTAAGTAGCTATCTAACTATATCTATGTACCTATGTATCTATGTTTCTATCTATCTACATATCTATCTCACTAGATCACTGAGTAAATCAAGTACCTGAGTCATCACATTAACTAGTAAATAACAAATGCCAAAACTACTACACTACAATAAAAGTTAACTAAGTACGTACATTGCAAATTCACAATTTTTACCTATCCGACGACAGAGTCACGAACATCGACGGAGTCGCAGCGGACGCTGGGCGTGGGTGAGGCCGACGAGTTGGGTTGGGCGGTGGCACTACACGTGCATGTAGTTGTGGGGCGGGTGGTGTGGTGCTGTGGTGGGTGTGGTGTGGGCGGCACGGCGGGCGCCTGACATAGCTGGCGAGGGCGGGTGCGGGCGGCTGCAGTCGGTGCTGGGCTTGGCGGCTGCCAAAAGCCACCTGGGCACGTCGGTGGGTGAGGCGAGGCGTGGCGTGGGTGCGGGGACCACCTGGCTGGCGCTGGTGGTCGCTGTGGTACTGCCAAGGGCAAGGACAAGGGCGCACGGGCGTAGGCAGCCAGGGGCGGGAGAGGGCACGGGTGGCGGCGGCTAGGCGCTGGCGATGCGAGAGAGAGAGGGAGGGGAAGAGAGAAGGGATTGGGGCCATATGTAAGACAGGCTTGGCACCAGTAACCATGGCGCCGAGCTCGGCGCCGAGCTGTCTGCCAAATCACCGCCACATCAGCATTGAGCCCAAGAGCTCGGCGCCAGCAACAATGGCGTCGAGCAGTGTAAGCTCGGTGCCAGCAACGATGGCGCCGAGCTAAGGGTCCAGATTTTGAAATCTTACCTCCAGGGGCATATTTGTGATTTTTTTTAAAAAAGGGCTAAAAAATAAAAAAGTTAGTGGCATATATACGTTCTCTCAATATAATCGTAACTACACGAGCTACACGTTTCGTTGTTAGTGTACCTGCAGAAGATTCATTTAAGCCCATCCCAACAATTAAATGTACAAGAATGTAATCTAGGCTCTAGGTTGAATATTGAAGAAGAACATGATATATGAGAGAGGTAAACTAAATACTTCCATATATATATATATATATCCCAATATATATACTTCTGTATCAAGCTACCCGATGACAATTTATTACCCACAATTAAATACGCGCCATGCACACATGCAAGCATGCATATACAGCTTTATCAAAGCTAGCTCTCCCCGACCGCACGCTCACATCTTACGGTCATGCCACTCATCAACTTACTTTCTTACCTGGGCGTAGAGGCATTCGATCCATACATTACCACTCAAGTGAATGGCATCCATACAATAGCACACCGTATGGACAATGAAAGTAAAAACCCATCCCATGTTAGTACTTAAATAGCCACCTAATAGTCCTTAACTGGGCATAAATGAGATGACCACTGGCATACTTTATATTTTTATAAATTAAACCTTTGTTTTAAATACACATATGACAAGTTTAATGTTGAACCTTGCTCCGATGCTAGCTGTAATAGAACTGTCCAATTTATAAGAGCACAAGTACAATAGCAATCACTGAAGCGATGAAACCGTCATACTTGAACCCATATAAACCCGGTAGTCCGATGAAATCACGAAGGATCTCAAACAAACCAACGTACAAACCAAGATCATACATGATTCAACACAACCAATCACATGTTACAACAGGTTCACAAATAGTTCTCATACATCGGAGTTTCAACGAAGTTATTACAACCCAAATTTAGAAGTAACGGAAGCAACATAGTTTTGAAATAACATCAAGATAGTTCAAATACATAGCCAGTTTAAGATCATCTCCAACAAAATCACATAGATGAGATGATATAGAATGACCATGCCCTTGGTCTTACTCTTCATCAACTACAGGAGTTATGCAATGCTTGCAGTAACCATGGTACATCACGTCATCTGCAACAAATGGGAATAAACCCTGAGTACGAGAATGTACTCAGCTAGACTTACCCGTCATAAACCAAAATAATAAGACACCAAGGAGTATGTAAGGCTTTAAAGGTGGAGTTAGCTTAACAACATTTTGCATAAAAAGTTTAAGTAACATAACTTGGAGATTTAGTACCTCTAGCATCAATTTGAATACCTATTTAATTAAGCATATCTAGATTAGCATCTGTACTAGAGCAATCACTTGATTAAGCTAACAAGCATTAGTAACCATATCCGGTATAAGAATAATTTGAGCATCATCATAACCATCAATTTTCCAATAAGTTACTCTACGTTGCCGCTGCTCAGTCAAGTTCTCACTATCCGGGAGAGATGCCGATTTGAATTGATTCCTACCTAGCTGAGGAATTTATTCCTAACACAAACCGAGGCACACCCTGCGAAGGTAGCCTCTGATCACCTTTGGTACAATTCAGGACTAACTCATGGGTCTAATCAGTGCCGCACCCTCAGAGATTCTACCAATCTGCTAGGAAGATCAGGACTCAAACCCGCCCTTGGACTCACCCCATTGGCTCTCCACACATCCTTACTGCCTCCAGTGTGCGCAGTTTCACTTATCAAGGCCCGACCTAAATTGAGCTACTCGGCTTTGTTGTCGTATCATCGGATCCGACCAGCTAAGTGCTAGGCATGCATTCAATATGACATAAGGGCGTATAGTAAACCGGTCCTTAATCGACATAGACGGGGATAGATAGGCACCCAAGACCTCCATGCCTTGTTGCTTCTCTATCATGATCCCACCTGATCTCCTTTATTCATTGACACATGGTTATATTCCACACTAGCAATATAGCCAACCATGATTAGTTATCAGCCTATATCATGCAGGTGACAGGTAATCACCCGACTTCTACCAACTAAGCATGGCCAAGCATATATTCGATCATGGACCTATATATATATATATATATATATAGACAAGGAAGATATATGCAGCAAGTGATTCCAATCAACTCCTAGTACTTAATGCATCAACATAAAAGGACTCAAGTTGATAGTTTGAAAACATAGGAGGCTTAGAATGCTCCGGGGCTTGCCTTTCAAAAAGGTTGAGGGCTAATGATCTGGGCACTCGGGCAACTGTTCACCGTCAGGCTCGCCTTCTCCTGGGACCTCCTATTTCTGCACTTCCCGATTCTCTTCCTAGGGATTGGCCTCGTACTCCAACATGGTGATTTCTTCCATCGCACCTATCGCATGCACATGCAAAAAGTGAGATTCATGAATGCATAAGAAGGGTCATGGATGTCATGACATGATAATGTGTATGGTTATATGATGACTATCATATTAGGTCATTAGGATGATAACAAAGTTAAATTCTTATTTACAAAGTAGGTACATATCTCTTCTCTAGAAATTTCAAGAATCCACACAAGTCAATTTCTAGACCACAACACACTAGCTACAAATTTTAAACATAACTAGAGTTCTACTCATCCAAATCCTATGATCTTGGACTTTCTGGAAAGATTATAAAATTGCCTACAACTTTCATTTAATCACCAAAAGGTGATTCAACATCTATACTAGTCAAGTCAAACAAGACAATTTCCTAGATCTGTCCAGAAATTCTAGAGAGTAAACATTTCGGGAGACCAACATCTAACAGCTATAACTCCTAAACTATTTGGCCTATTGCCCTAAAATTTTGACACAAGTAATATAAGTAAGTTATCTACAACTTTGTTATTGACAAGATTCACAGCAAATATCACCTTACCCATGCAATTTACTTAACAATTGAAACTATCCAAATAGTCACAAAAATTGAATTATAGAGCAATTAATATTTCACTGCACACAAGCAATCAAATTTGGGCACAACCAATGGTACTAACCGTTCATAGGCATCATACACACTCTAGAAAACATGATGGTCGAGCCCAAATAAATTATTTAAATGTCTTTATTAATTTATTTGGACACTAAGGTGAAATAAGGAAAATATATCAAAATTGCACAATAAATTCTGATAAAATTACAATAGCCTACATATGTCCCCAAAAGTCTACTATATAAATTTCATGCCATTTAGATAAGTATAGCCATCTCTACAAAAATGACAAGTTACATAGGCTTATTTTAGCAAAAATAGTTTAGCCTTGTGAAAAGTGTCAAACAACAGATTTCATATTTTTCTTAGATTTCCTAAAACCTATTAACACTGTACAAAAATTTGCATGGCAATATGTTGCTTATTTTTATCCTTATGAATTTTCCTTAGAAAACACCATTTATTAAAAGATAATTAGAAAGACCATACTCCAATCAAGTTTACTAAAAGTTCAACATTTTTTCTGACTAGAGCAAGTCAACACAAGATCAGAAAAATTGGAATCACAATTTTATCACTTTTCTAGCTCAAATTATGCATTTTACAAGATTGAAAACAATTTAAAAGCACTTATCTAGCTCCATTTAATTCTCCTAGAAAAACATCCGAAACAGTAGGTTTTATATTTTTATCAAATACTACACTTCATGATGAATCCAACAAAATTTGGTTCACTCCATTTGGACACTCCTAGCTCTAGATATAAATTTTTGAAACATGCATTCAAATCTGTGAAAACAAATAAGGAAATCAAGTAATACACATACTGACAGATGGGGCCCGCTGGTCAGTAGGACCCACTCGTCAGTGATACCAGGGCAGGGGAGGTGCTCTGGCTAGCCCTATCTCACTGGAGGCGAGATCACCGGTGACGACGGTGACACCCACGTGTTTCCCTCATCAAGCCGCGTCGGTTGGTGGTGAAGACGCGACCTACGGTTCATCGAAGATGGCTCGCCAGTGGCAATGGCGGATGGTGGAGGTAGCATGGTGGTACACTAGCATTCTACATCCATCACGTGCTCCGATTATATGTGCTATGGCTTCATGGAAACCAAACGAAGCTATCTAGGGTGGTTGGGGTTCTGGTGAGGCGGCGGTGAGCTCCGACCGCGTGCATGGCCACACGGGGGCGCACGGAGCACGGTGGTGCTCTCACCGTTCTAGCTAAATGGCGGTGAAAGGTAGGTCTCCGTCATGCCATATGCAAGGTCTAGGGTTACTCAACCTAAGACGCAAGACAGAGGAGGGAGATGATGGACCAGCTCGGCAACGGCGAGCGTGAGTGCCACGGCGGCCATGGTGGCCGTGGGCAGAGCGGCGATGCGCTCCAACGCAACCAAGCGGTGGCATCTAAATGGATGATGGATTTTGATGCTAGGACCTATGGTGAAGACCAGACGAGGGAGAGAGAGAGTGGAGGTGCACGTGTTGTGGCTAGCCACAACGAGCTTGCGCTTGGCGGCGCACCGCGTCCATGGCAGAGGCGGCGACTTGAAATGTGGCCTCACCTATGCTCGAGCGGCTATGATGGCAGTTCGAGGTGGTAGAGCAGAGCAAGGCAGAGCTATTGGCGTGAGCGATTGGACAATGGTGTGGTGGTGGTAACGAGCGAGCGCGGTGAAGCCCACGACGGCGATGGCGATGGTGGTGTTGCTATTAGGCAGGCGAGGGGAAGGCGAGCGAGAGCGAGAGAGTGGGAAATGAATGGAGCAGTGAGGTTGCCTTAGTCTTCACTCCGCTATGGCCTGACTAGCTGAGCCAATGTCGGCGTACGACCACCAAGCGGCGTGCGTGGCCTATGGCTGGTCAGCCACTGACGGCGTGGCATCCACGACCATCAGGCCCGTAATCAGTGACTAACAGCGCGAGTTCATCTAGTTCTATCTCCTAATCCGTTCATTCTTTGCAAAAACTTCATTAACAAAAGTTGTAGAGCTACATGTAAACTCCAACTTTGCTTAAGGGAGCAACATATAATTCACCATAGTTTGCAAAATACAAAGCTCCAAAGTAGGGTACATTGAAACTAAAAATAGGTTCATGACTTAGAGAAATTTCTAAGTTTGAAAACAACATTTCATTGCTACTTGTGAGCTATTTTTGAGCATGCTATGCACCGAATTAGATCTTGACCCAAAAATAAAAGTAGTTACCCTTGTCAAGTACTACAACTTTGCTTAAGTGTGCACTACCATGCAAGCAATCTAGTGTAAAGTTCAACTTATGTTAAACATACAACTTGAAAATGGTAGCTTACACTACAACCATGACTTAGAGGCCAAAGTGGTCCAAGTAATGAATACCAAAGTTGTTCCTTATGACATTCTAAACATGTTAAATAACCCCAAAGGTCCCACAAGCATTTCACACATTAATCACATGTAAACCCTAGCCTAGGTATAAATTTAAGAGACATCATAAGTGATATAAACAAGATATTGAAGATAGAATTTGACATGCTCATGGTCATGAATGCTCAATGATGCTTGTGCTCATGAAATGCCAATGCCAAATGCATGCTTAACACTAGGGTGTTACAAAGAGTTCTTCAGATTATCGATCAATTGTGCTAATTCTTTGGCTTCCTGTTTGTTAGAGTTCTTCTTAGCCATCAAAGCTTCACGGTCAGTCAGGTTTCTTTGAGCCTTTTTCGCCTTGGGAGCTTGATCTTTGATGTTGGATAGAGGTATCAAGGCTTCAACAAGATTTGGGGGCAGATCATCCTTAATGACTAAGAAGATTCTTCTCATTGGATCTGCATCTTGGACCAAATTGGCTATGCTCCTCTCGAGCATTGGCAGCATGTCTTTTAGCCAATTTTTGGTCTCATCTGATAAAATCTCTTAGGAAGAAATGGCTGATGAGCTCATCTCACTTTCATCTATGTATTCTTCAAAGTTGAAGGAGTAGCTCAGAGCTGGAGAATTAAGTGCCTACATGTGAATAAAAAGAATCTTATTAGAAATGGCAAATGGGTTGACAATGAGATGAATGGTGAGGGAAACATAATACCTTTTCTGGAAGAGACTCTGGCTGAGGAAAAGGTACAACCAATGATGTGCCAACATCTTTTTCAACATTTGGTTGAATCGGCTCTAGACTTTCGATGCTAGTGTCTGCAGGCATAAAGAAGTTTTTTTGGTTTATATTTGTTATAGAAGGATAAGAATGAGCATATGAATTTCTTACCATCGACTGTTTGCTGAGTTGGAGAATCAATAGTTTGGGTACCAACATTAACAGGATCATCTTCAACTGGTAAATTGTTAGACCTTTGCTCTTGTGCAGATGTTTTCTCAGGTAGTGTCTGATAAAGGAAAATGATCAGAGAAGAGTGAGGATTACATAAGATTAAAAGGCTTGAGGAGATACCTCGGTAGCATCAGGAGGTGAAGTAGAGAGGTCCTCATCTTCTGCTCTTTTGGGTCTAACAGAAGCATCGGTTATTTCAATTGTAACTGGCTCCTTAGGGGGATTAGCCAATGAGAGGTTGGTAGATGTCGATTCAAGTGCCTAGGACAACAATTCGACACCCAAAGTAGATTGTGATGCAATAGTCAATGACTGCAAGCAAGGAATTGAGTTAGAAGTTGAATATCATCTTAAGAGGAAAGATAAGTTAATTTACCTGAGCAATTGATGATTTTGTTATGCAAAGTCTCTTCCCAGTGGTGGTTTTCTAAGTTAACCTTGGGCTGCCTTGCGTTTTGAAGACTGATATGTGAGTATTGTTGGGGCAGCTAGGGTTTTCATCAACTTTTTTAGAGTGGGTGCAGTTGATCCCATTCTTGTGGCTGGACATGGTGGATAATATTCTATGGGATGCCCTTTCCTATCCACACTTGGCAGATCAAATTCGGTATCCTGCAAAAGAATTTGTTAGATGAATTGACAGAACTTATTAGAAATCCTTCTGAAAGAAAAGTAGTAAGTTACCTTACTATCAGAAGCAAATTCTCCATCTAGGGCCAAACAGTTGGGATGAATTGGACTGCAAAAGAGGTGAGAGTGCCATTCTTGCCATCAGGAATCAAATATATTTGAGGAGAAGGTAGCTCTTGTCCATTCATGTAGGCAAAGTGAAGGAAGATCTGATCCCAGTTGAAAAACTCTAGAAGCTTCCATCGTCTCACTGATACCTTCTCTTGGCTTCAGAGTGTTCCTAAAGAATAGCCGAGGAGGTAGTTAAACAAGGCCAAATTGATGGGACACAAAAGAAGGATTATAGAATTCATAAGTTGTGAGATTATCTGGGAGAAAAGAACCTGCAGCCATTTTGCCACGGTCATGGCGAAATTCGGCTGACAGTACACAAGGTTTGATAATACAACTAAAAATTACAGCAGCTGTTTCATCTGAGCAACCTGATTCAAACTAAAATTTGACTGGCAGAACTAGTTCATTATCTTCATCTTCATCATAAGGCAGCCAAGTCAAGATGTTTGCATCAAACCCTTTGTAAAATTTCTTGAAAAGGTGGCCTACATCAACAACAATTGTTATGGCTGATGCAGCTTCACCATAATTCATACACTATCGAGTTCTTCCTTCTTTTCCTTTATAATCTTCAGCAAAGTTGGAAGAAGGGAAGCTCAGATTCATAAGATCAGGTCTTACAATCTTATGCATGTACAGATTCAGCCACAATTGTATTAACCACCAAGGGCCACTGATGGTATGCACTAGTTCATTTTTTAGTAATTGGACAAATACTTGGTGCATCAGATGATAAGTAGACCACAACAAATATTTTCCAAGGGGGATCTCATTGTTGGCTACAAGACGCTCTACCATGTATTTATGATTATAAGTTGGTCCACAAGATGATCCACAAAAGATGAATTTTTCTAGCCACATATTCAGAAAAGCAACATGCTCTCTTTCATCAACAATCGATCCATCCCTAATATAGTTTAGAATATAGCTTGCCTATCCTGTGCAGTCTGATATTTTGGCTAATTTCTTGGACCCAACACTTAAAAAATCATAGGGTTGCATTGATCCTATTATTCTAAGGCCGGTCAACATGTAAATATCGGCCAAAGTGATGGTCATTGGACCATGACCAAAAACAAAAGCATTCAAAGTGTTGGACCAAAAGTAAGATGCAGAAATCAGAAGTGAGTCATTACTCTTCATTCCAGGCAGTGAGAGTGTCAGGCATTGATTCAAGTCATAAATTTCCTAATTTCTAGCCTTTTTCTCTGATACCCTACGGAACCAATCCCTCCATCCCTTAGGCATTTTGGGCTAGTTTCTAAAGGGAGTTTTGGTGTTCCAGGAAGACAAATCTACTATAGATTGTTTGAAGGGGATTCGACTGGTTTCTTGGTTGATAAAATTAGATGGATCAGGATCGCCCATAGGTCCAAGATAATAGGCATTAGGAACAACAACTGATGGAATCAAAATTTTGTTCCTCATTTCCTAGAAACTAGTTGGGATGAATTTAAGAAGAAAAGAAAATATAGAGTAGCGGCTAATACTTAAAAGATAGAAATCTAAAGGCATACCTCAGGAACGTGATTGCTGGTCACCATTATAGCTGAAATGGATCTGAATCTGAGGAAGGTTGTAGAAAGGAGGCTTGAATAGTAGTTTGGCAGAGTGGAAGATTAGCTAGGGTTAAGGCTTTGGTGGTGGCAGTTTTGACTGTTGAAGGTTGCTCAAGAGAAAAGGGGAAAGTAAGCAGGCTGAGCAAGTTGGAAATGATATTGTTGGGGCATTATATAGAATTTGGCCCGAGAAATCAGGAGTCACGTGTAAATTTCGGAATGAGTAGTCGCAACACGGTGAGCAGATAAATAGAAATTTTAGAATAAAATCATTTTTATCCCAAAATTAGGGGCATGTGTTTACACCAAAATTTGGGAAGAAGAACACGAGAACTCGAAGCTTCTAGGGTTGTGTCATCAAGGAATCGATTATATGTGAATTGGTATTAGCTGATTTAGATGCAATGTAAGAATTGGCTATTTTATAGATGATGTCAGCAGACGGCGTCAATGGGCAATGCTTGATTGGCGCCAGGAAGATGTGTCGGACTATACAAATAAGAAAAATTAGGGTCCAAGTTATCATTAAGTTAGGAAGTTTTCTTTTATTCTAAGAATTATAATGAGTCGTATTTGAGTAGGATTCATATTTAGGTTTCGATTATAAATATTAGACCCTGGTTTTTGTAAAAAAAATGAACACTCAATCAATACATTCTTTCCGGCTTTCGCCATCGCATTAGGAGTAAGAGTATTGTAGATCTCGGCGAGTTCTTCAGCAAACAGGGCTGCATCGACTGATCGACCTCCAGCTTGCTTGTGAGTACCGTCATGACTTGTATTGTGCTTGTAAAGCTACATCAGCTGATTGATCTTTTATGAGCCATAATATAAGGTAGTTATCAATCTGTATTGTAGTTGGTAAGGCTGCATCAGCTGATCGATCTCTTACGAATCATAATATAGATCAAAGATATTGATCTTATGTTAAATAACTTGTTGTTTAATACAATATCACTAGTTATTGAATCTGCTAAGATTAGTAAGATTTTTCTTGCTGTTTTTGGTTGATTCACCAGTTATTGATCTTGTTATAATTAATGTTTTATTAATTATAACAAATCACCTGATTGAGATAGAGATAGATCAGCATCATATCATCTTAATTGGTCGTCCTTTGATCTGGCCATGCTTTAAAACTTCTAATTGATGGCTTAATTCCGCTAGATCGGCTATTTTATCTCTATTCCAATAAAACATAGTATGCATCCAAAGACATGTTTCAATCTTGAATAAACTCACTAGTTAACGAGATCTAATCTAATGATACTACCATAGCTGCATCGATTCGATCGAACCTCACTGGTAAGACTTTAGATTAGAAAATATTGATTAGTGGTCTTGTTCATGATCATGATATGTACTCTATTTATTTGCTATGATTGCATCAGCTATTTTAGCTGATTTGCCTATACTCTCACGCGTATAGCATGTGTTCATGAATCTGTCAACATATAGATGGTTTTATAGATTCTTTGGCTTTAGTTTGTTATCATTATGATAGCTGCATCGATCTGATCGAACCTCACTATTGATGATAATAGATTGGATTCAAACTGTTTGTAGATTCATTTATATTAGACAGTCGATTTGTTCGCGTGTTATACTCTTTTCATCAAACTTATCGGCTCAACGCTTTATATCGATTATGTTCCATTTAGCCGATGATGCTTTCTGATGTTCCATGAGTATCGATTATTTTGATTCATATCATTATCATTTAATATTAGTCGATAATCCTTGATTTAAAGATCTTCATTTCATGGATATGCCGTATATCGACTATTTAGTCGATAGCCTTATTGAATCGGCTATCTAGTCGTACGTTTGGAACTGTCGGGTGCAACAATGACATGTTCCACTTTAAATTACTGATAAGATTTTCTCTCCTTGTCAATTATAGGTCAAATTGACTGGCACATCGTTGGGTTTTCAAAATCAGCTGGTTCTGTGTTGAAGCCAAGCAGATCTCTGGTCTTGTTCCACTCAGATCATTCGGCCTGCTGTGTGTTGATCACATCGCCACATTTTTGTGTCAACAGCGTCCTTTTGCTTGCTAGGCACAGCTTTTGTATAGTCTGATAGTGGGGTTGGACCCACATGAAAAAGGACGATGAGCTCTTTCCAACAAGTCAAAAAGGACGATGTGTTCATTGGATCTTGTATCAATGAGTTATGATATTTTTGATGGAGTGATTCATGTTGTCTCGAGAAGAGCTGAGCGCCCTATTAATGATGATTTCCACTTGTTTGGTTGCTCCATCCTCATCATTGGGTCCGAACATGAACCAATAGGGTCTTGACTAACATTTCTAAGATCGAGGAAATAATCACAATGATTTAGTAGCACCCCATTCATAGAAGAGTTTGTATGGACAGGAATGAGTTAACCTGATAATTGAGTTATCGTGCTTGAGCTTGTGTCAATGGTCAGGGTTGCCCTCATCATCCTCTTCTTGCTTTTGAGTCGTCCTCGACTCAAATTCATCCACTTCCCATGTGTGGTTTCAAATCTGCAATGTTAAACGTGGGGCTAACCCCAACATCTACATGTAGCTCAAGTTTATAGGCATTATCATTAATCTTTTCTAACACCTTGAAAGGACCATCAGCTCTAGGAAGTAATTGAGGCTTTCGCAATTCAGGGAACCTGTCCTTTCTTAAATGGAGCCAAACAAGATCACCGGGTTCGAAAGCGACTTGTTTCTTTCCTTTGCTACATGCAAGTTTATATTTGGCATTCATGCTCTCTATGTTCTCTTTTGTGGTCTCATGCAGTTTAACACTAGTTCAGAACATTTTTTAGCATCAAAGTTTAGTTTCTGAAGTTGGAAGAGGCAGCAAATCAATAGGCTCATGGGGCACAAAACCATAGACAATCCCAAAAGGGCACATTTTAGTAGTAGAATGTTGTGAATGATTGTAAGCAAACTCAACATGAGGTCAACATTCTTCAAACCTTTTTGTGTTTGTTTTCAAAATAGCCCTAAGCATTGTAGACAAAGTTCTATTCATGGCCTTAGTTTGTCCATCAGTTTGTGGGTGACAAGTAGTGGAAAATAATAGCTTAGTGCCCAACTTAGCCCATAATGTTCTCCAAAGTGATAGAAATTTTGCATCACGATCTAAAACAATTGTAGTACACCATGCAAACGAACAATCTCTTGAAAGAACAAATTAGCAACATGAGTAGCATCATCTGTCTTATGGCATGGTATGAAATGTGCCATCTTAGAAAATCTATCCATAACAACAAAGACACTATCTCTCCCCTTCTTTGTTCTAGGCAGTCCTAAAACAAAGTCCATAGAGATATCTTCCCAAGGTGCACTAGGAACAGGCAAAGGCATGTATAACCCACGGGGATTATGTTGTAACTTAGCATTTTGGCATGTTGTGTAGCATGCCATGAATCTCTCCATGTCTCTCCTCATCTTGGGCCAAAAGAAATGGTCAGTGAGGATGTCCACTGTCTTCTTCACAACAAAGTGTCCCATCAACCCACCTCCATGCGCTTCCTGCAACAACAACATATGCACGGAGCTAGCTAGAATGCATAGCTTATTAGCTCTAAACATAAAACTATCAGTGAGGATGAATTTGTTCCAAGTTTTCCCCTCTTTGCAATTCTACAATGCATCTTTGAAATCATCATCATGTACATACTAATTTTTAATTGTTTCCAAACCAAAACTTTTGAAGTCAAGTTGGGACAACATTGTGTAACGTCTAGATAGCGCAGCAGCAATCACGTTCTCTTTCCCTTTTTTGTGTTTGATGAAATAAGGAAAATATTCAATGAACTCAACCCACTTAGCAGGCCTACGGTTCAGTTTTGCTTGACTTCAAATGTGTTTCAGAGACTAATAATTAGAATGGATAACAAATTCTTTGGGCCACAAATAACGTTGCCATGTTTCTAAAGTTTGAACTAGAGCAAACAACTCCTTATCATAGGTAGAGTAGTTCAAACTTGGCCCACTCAATTTCTCACTGAAATATGCTACAGGTTTCCCCTCTTGTAATGGCACACCTCCCAAATCAATTCTACTAGCATCACATTTGAGCTCAAAAGTTTTATTGAAATAAGGAAGTTGGTGCAATGGTACATGTGTTAACTTATCTTTTAGCGTGTCAAAGGCATTCTTGTGTGTAGTATCCCAAGTGAATGGCACTCCTTTCTTGGTCAGTTCGTGTAGGGGGGCTATAATGGTGCTGAAATTCTTCACAAAGCGGCAGTAGAATCCAGCAAGTCCGGGGAAACTTCTCACTTGTGTGACTGTTGTGGGAACCGACTAGCTGTGTATTGCGTCAACCTTGGCTTGATCAACATCAATTCCCTGTAGGGTCACAACATAGCAAAGAAAAGATACTCGATCCATGCAAAACATGCACTTATCAAGGTTACGAAATAAACATGCATCGCGTAGAGCATCAAAAGCAGCACACAATTGATTAACATGTTCCTCTAGTGTTCTGCTATATATTAAATGTCATCAAACTATACCACCACAAATTTTCCAATGAAAGCACACAAAACTTCATTCATTAATCTCGTGAAAGTGTTGGGTGCACTAATGAGACCAAAAGGCATGACTAGCCACTCGTATTGTTCGAACTTAGTTTTAAAAGCTGTTTTCCATTCATCTCCTAACTTCATGCGAATCTGGTGGTAACCACTACGCAAATCAATTTTAGAGAACACAATTGAGCCACTCAATTCATCAAGCATATCATCTAGCCTAGGAATAGGGTGACGATATCTGATTGTAATGTTATTAATTGCTCAACAATCTATGCACATGTGCCATGATCCATCTTTTTTAGGAACAAGAAGTACAGGAACAACACAAGGACTAAGAGATTCATGCACATAACCTTTGTCAAGCAATTCTTGCACTTGGTGCTGCATTTCTTTTGTTTCCTCGGGGATGGGTCCTACATGGTTTAAAGGTCCTTGTTTGGTTTTGGTAATTGAGTGACAACCTAGGTGGACTAATATGTGTTTATGTGAGATACACAGGTGATTAGTCCACAGGTATACTAGTGTGAGCAACACATGCCATGTAGGTGAAAATGGCTTGGATATGTTGCAAGGCTCACACATGTGATTAATGAGCTCATTGCATATAAGACATGACATGGAGTCATGTGACTAGGTGGAGAAGATCAAGATAAGGCTTGGATTGATGGACCGGTTTCAAGCGTGAAGGGCAATTCGCGTGGCAAGGAAACTTGAGCAAAAACTTGGCACCGATGGACCGAAGCAAATTTGAAGAGCAAGTGAGGTCAAGATCGATGAACCAATAAGGTCACATGATGATATGAAGTGGATTATATCATCTGTCGATCAAGGTTGGTGCACGTGTTGCATCAACATTGGAGGAGATGAAATGTAATGCGCAAGGCAAAGGTATATTTGTAGGGCATTTCATTTCACCGGTCAAAGATTGTGTAGAGAAGTGCATGACGGGATTTAGGATAGATGGCCGTACTATCAAGAGGGACAAACTTGTTTGCATATCAGTCATCTAGTTCCACTCGAGTGATCTAACATTGCATGCATTGCTAGGATCGAGTGGCGTGGTGAAAAGAGAGAATAATCCTTTGAAAAATGATTGTGAAAATGCTAACACACTTGCACATGGTGGTGTACACTTGGTAGTGTTAGCACATTTGCAAAGGAGAGAAATTAGAAGAGAAGGAGGCATCTCTGAGTGCTCTGGACCCTTAGACGGCAAGGGGCCAGACCATGATTCGAGGGTCCAGTACCTAACCCTTGCTCTCTAGTGCTATTGGTAGGGAGTCAGACTTGGAGGCTGGCTCTGGACCCAGGGGTCCGGAACCTAGGCCGCGGGTCTAGTAGCTTACCCAACGTGGAGCAGACTCCGGACCCTGGGTGTCCAATGGGTCTGGACCAAGGTCCGTGCGTCCGGTTGTGCCACATGGCGCAATGGCGTGCAAGTGAGCGAGCTCTGGACTCGGAGGCATGGTCTAGAGTGCTGAACTAGACTGGGTCCAGTGTGTTTTTGTGCTCTCGGGAGCTGTCTATTATGCTTGAAACTATGGTGCACATTGGTCCAAACCCTTGGTCTGGACGCTCGGTCTGGAGCTGGTGCTGCGCGCACGAAGTAGCCATTGGAGGCCAACGGTCGGCTTCAAATGTGACAGTATCGCCCAATTTATACTAGATCAAGTACAGCTTCCCCTGCTAACACGTTGGCACACCCACTTTCACTTATCTAAATCCGGTAGTCCACTGAGTGTCATGAAGGACCTCGGTAAATCCACATCATAACCAAGACCCTAATAGATACACAGAGTTTGTAGCAGAAATAATATTACAATTGAGTTCACAAATAAATAATACATACTGAGTTCAAATCTAATTAGAGAAAACATAGCTTTGAAATGCTTACAATATCATAAGTTGAAATATATTGCAAGCTTAAATGACATCCTCCAACAAAAGCATGTAGAAGAGAAATAAATACTGAGTCGCCGAGCCCACCGACACTTAGTCACCACCTTCAGCAGGCTGAGAACTTCATCTATAACATGGCAGGATAAAACCCTGAGTACTGGAATGTACTCAGCTAGAATTACCCGACATGAGAGAAATAAAAAGACTCTCAAGGATACGCAAGACTTATTTGGTGGAGATAGTTGGTTAGGATAACTTTGCAAAAAAGCATTACTATCATAAATCCTCACTTTCAATATTTTATTCAATATTTTAGCATCAAGTTTAGTGAAGCTATTTAAGGCTAAGTTTGCACCTGTTCTATAGCAATCACTTGATAATTAAGCATCACAGTAGTAATCATATCCAATTTATCGTATAATCAGCATAACCATCATATTCCATAAACATGTTACTACGAATGTTGGAAGTTCACTCAAGTTTCTCACTATCTAGGAGAGATGACGATTCAAATCGATTGCAACCATCTAGGCAGAAATCCATAACACAAACCCAGGCATACCGCACAAAGGCAGCCTTAGGTCACCTTTGGTATAATTTGGGAATAGTCATGGGTTTGATCTGAGCCGCACACTCAGGGACCAACCGGAAGCCTACATGTTTAGACAATGGTGTGTCCAAGGTCGTATCCATGTCCCTGTACATACATCCTCCCCTCTAGTGTGCGCGCCATCATAACAACTCCCAACCCGAATTGAGCTACTCGGCTTCATGGTCGAAACGACTTATCTGGCCAGCTAAGTGAAAGGCGGCGTTCAATCTCGAGCAAGGTCCAACAAAGGTACGATCCTTAATCAACACAGACGGGATCAACATAAGTCATATCACTATCAACATATAAGATCATGCCTGGTCTCCATTTATATAACATCACATGGTTCTTATCCATGATAGCAAATATAGCGAACCGTGACTAGATATCCACCTATATCTCGCAGGTGACAGAAAATCACCTGACTTCTACCGGTCTAAGCATGGCTAAGTATAGATTGGCCTACTCATACTAGTAAGGGTACATGTACATCTATTAGTCCTTTCATCTTCAGGTTAGGTCCACCAAACACCATCTTTGAGTCCAGCTCCAACATCATGTCCGTCAGCTCCTCGCATTGTACATCTAGCGTATCTAGATGAGATGCACAATGCAGATGTATGAATGCATAGAAAGCAACTCATGATGCATTGTAATAGGCATACAAGACAAGGACAAGGTCACCCCATATTGACTTATTAAGCACTAGAGAGTAAGTTATTTTAATTGGCTATCACACAAACCTATCATGCTAGGATGATAAGAAGGCAACACTAAGTATCTATTCACAAGGCAACTGAAGTTAAGCTATCATAAGGCACTTAGCTAGCAAAAGCTAAATAAGCTTAACATCAAATAACCAGCAGGTTAGAGATGACTTAAGTAAGATACATGTTCATTAGATATTTCAACCAAATTAGCTCTATCAAGCATAACAGAATTTTTGCTACGCACAGGTTCTGGACAGCAGCACAGCAGTCAATTGTTTTCATCATAACTAGAGATCTAGACATCCCATAAAGGTGATCTTAGACTTTCTGGAAACATTAGGAAAATTTCTACAATTATATTATTTACACCCGGAGCTGATTCATTAGTTAACCATGTTGAAAACTACAAGGAAGCAGAACTGCACAGCAAGGACAGAAAACTAACATGAACTTCAGAAATGTATATATGAAGTTCTAGACATCCAACAAATATGATTCTTAAATTTCTTTAAATCTTATTAAGTTATCTATAACTTTCTTATTACCATATGAAGATGAAACAACAGTTAACAAGACCAAACAATACGAAGAAGCAAATTTGTCCAGACTTGGATAGATTCTTGCATTAAGCTTTAGACATCTATATCTAGAGTTATAGACTACCAAAAGCTGTGTTCTCTAACATTTTGGACAGCTTATAAAAAGTACTACAACTATTTAGTTGATATCAAGAGGTGATTCACAAGTTATCTTAGTCAAAAGGTACAACAAGGCAGCACTACACAGAGAGCAAGCAAAACCTGACAGGGAGATTGTAAAATCTATAACTCTCAGATCTATGGTCCTAAAATCACGAGGTTTTAGGACACCCAAGATGAGGGAGTTATATACAACTTTTGTATTAACCACATTCACATAAAACATCATTATCACCACAAAATTACCAGCATAACAGAAACAGGTATAGCAGCCATTTCAGCACGCATGTGTAAACAAGTTCTCCACTTGGTTCACTAACAAGATCATACATGTACAACTAATTACATAGACCACAACTTAGTATTAACATAGTTAATTATCCTTAGTCCTAGATAACATGAAAACCACACTAAACATTTCTCTAAGCATGGAGGTCACGAAGTGATGCTTATCTCTCATTTCCAATTACTGGACACTTGTTTACCGAGTAGCAAACATGAGCAACACAAAGAAAAGTAACCTGCCCCAAGGTGATTTAGGGGCTGGTCTTCCCACACACAAACATCCTCAACATTCACACAATGATCATCTCATCCAAAGTAGAGCTAAAGCAAAGGTTATCGACTTGCATAAATGACAAAATTATTAGTTGTTATATTAACATGAGACCTGTCGGGGACCTAATACCGGGGTACCCAATGGGGTGGAGCTAATAACCATCGAACGTTGATGCTTCCGGTCAGACAAGAACGCTACTATGCTTCTTGCCTGAACGATGGAAGATTGGTTCTGCCTCGCCCGACCCCCGAGGGCTAGACTCCGCCTTGCCTGACCCCCAAGGGCTAGACTCCGCCTTGCCCGACGGCTGAGGGCTGGCTCCGCCTCGCCCGACGGCTGAGGGCTAGCTCTGCCCTGCCCGACGTCCGAGGGCGGGCTCCGTCTCGCCCGATGGCTGAGGGATGGCTCCGGCTCACCCGTCGACTGAGGGCTGGCTCCGCCCCGCCTGACGTCCAAGGGCAGGCTCCGCCTCCCCCGATGACTACACCCTGCTCCTTCATGATGACGAGCACAGGGTACGACAGGACATTTGAGTCAACCACAATACCGAGAACCATGCCCTGCACGCTTACAGGAAGGTACCATCAGGATACGATGGGACGGGCGCTTTAAGCCCTTTTCGACCGAACAGAGCCCAAACAGTGTTGTAGGTGCCGACTTTTGTCCTACAGTGTTGTAGGCGGCGCCATCAGCCCTCGGGCGTGTATACTAACACAGACATATGACAACCACTATAGTCCAAGAGAGAACTCACATCATCAACAGTAACAGGTGAGTAGTCACTTCCCCATCTACTCCCCGCAGAGTCATGGCTCGGCACCCTAACACACCGCACCGTCCACCGGAGGAGGATGGGACGTGACCCCTCGCTGAAACGAAGCCAGAGCCTGGCCCTATGAGGATCAACGAAGCATGCTATCCCTGGCATGGTCTGCCATGACAGCAGGATAGGCTCAAGGGATAAGGAAGACCCAGCACCCTCGAAGGACCTTCTCTATCTTTGGTTTTTTCCTCTTTCTCCCATCTGTAACCCTTGCTCCCCCCTTGATCTATAAAAGGGAGGGCAGGACACCCCACTAGGGGGACAGATCAATTCCACACACAACACATAGCCAAGCAGCAACCGATCTCTTGGCGTCCTTTTGACCTTTCCATCAGAGACTTGGGACCTGTCCCTCTCTCGACCGTTTGTACCCCCTACTACGAACCTTTTTCGGTACTAATAACACGAGCAGCAGCAAACTGGACGTAGGGACATTTTGTCTGAACCAGTATAAATCTTGTGTCCTTTAGTACACCATCCGAGTCTAACACGCAACAATTATAGATTTACTAGTCGGTGTTTGTTCGAAACACCGACAGTTGGCGCGCCAGGTAGGGGCCTTTGCGTGTTCCAAATTAGGCCTCAGATGGCTAACCACGCAATCAGCTGGGTCCTGGGTGCACACGTGCGCTTCGGTGACCTAGACTTCATCATCATGGTGGGAGGAGAGTTGGCGTTGGCCCACGCCGCCATCCAATCTCTCCCCTCCATCGGCTTCAACTACGGGAGGCTTGAGCACCAGCTTGGCATCTCCCTTGGACCTCAGCTGTCCAGGGAGGACCCATGCCGCCTCACCCTCTCTTTGGAACACTCTGCACGGAGCGCCCTGATGGCGCTTCCGTTTGGTCTCCGCAACACCACAGCGACCGTTAGCCACCTTGTGGCACAGCGCACGATCCCGTCCCCCGCGAACAACGAGTTCGTGGGGATGATCGAAAGCATCATGGAATCCCTCCATGGCCTCCACGTGGAGGAGCCGGGGTCAGACTTTGGCTCTGACTCTAGTAAGGGGAGCCATCACCCCTCCTAGGGATGTTTCGTGGCGGGTACCCCCGAGGGACATATCGAGAGCATCTCGCAGAGGAGGCTACCCTGGCAGGCAACCCTGGTGACGAAACCAAAGGGGGGACGGTGACCCCACCTCACGTAGGGGTGGTGTAGCTAAGAGCCTGAAAGCGGGAGATCGATGAAGCCAGACTCACGCTTGTACGGGAATACGCGGAGGTCGATCGGGAGATTGAACGCCATGGAGACGGTGGGCGCGCACGCGCCGTGGCCCATGATGTGAATTGAAGGATCATCGCCTATGATGAAACCCTTCCTCGCTTCGCTCGGGCAAGCTAGAATATCGCCACTGCAATGGCCTTGCTCCATGGCCTCCCAGAGGCCACAACGCCCGAGGATCATCAGGCCCACCACGAAATTCGCACGCTGCTTGAGCGTGCGGCGGCGCAGCAGGCGGAGAGCTCCTTGTCTCGGTGATGTGAGCTCAACATCAGCCAGCGCACACCCTCGGTGCATCCCGCCAGGGATGCATCAGTCCACCAAGCACCACAAGGTGGCAGGCAGCGCGCTGTGGCCAAGATACATCAGTGTCTCGACCGTAACCACGATGCACGCAGCACCCTCGACGCCCGCAGATGCACCTACAGTGACCCAAGAGAAGGAGCCCGCCACGGCTATCATCCTCGTCGTGGCGGACGCTACGACAGCAGCGAGGACCAAAGCCCGAGCCCCGGCCTGCTAGGCCCTCGGGCCTTCGGCTGACACATCCTCAATGCTGCTTTCCCACCAAGGTACCGACCACCTACCAATATCCCTAAGTACTTTGGGGAGACAAACCCTCCGAATAGGAAAGCGCGCTAGTCGACTTCTTCCGCGGCAACAAAGACATCTTTGTGTGGAAACCCTCGGATATGCCAGGCATTCCAAGGGAGGTCGCCGAGCATACCTTGAAGATCCATCCAGGCTCTAGGCCGGTGAAGCAATGCCTGCATCACTTCGACGAGGAGAAACGCAGGGCCATCGACGAGGAGAAACGCAGGGCCATCGATGAAGAAATAGCCAAACTCTCGGCGGCCGGATTCATCAGGGAAGTAGACCACCCAGAGTGGTTGGCTAATCCCATTCTTGTGCAAAAGAAGAGCGGGAAATGGAGGATGTGTGTTGACTATACATGCCTCAACAAGGCGTGCCCAAAGGATCCGTTCCCTTTGCCATGCATAGACCAAATAGTTGACTCTACCTCTGGGTGCGAAACCCTTTGCTTCCTTGATGCGTACTCTGACTACCATCAAATCATGATGAAAGAGTCCGACCAGCTCGTGACATCTTTCATCACCCCCTTCGGATCATTCTGCTATGTCTCAATGCCGTTTGGTCTGAAGAACACTAGGGCTACGTACCAGCGCTGTATGCTCAAATGCGTCGGGGACCTCATCGGGTGGACCGTTGAGGCCTACGTTGATGATATCATGGTTAAGTCCAAGCGGACTGACCATCTCGTTGCCGATCTTGAGCAAACCTTTGTGAAACTCTAAGCGAATGGCATCAAACTCAATCCTGAGAAGTGTGTTTTCGGGGTCCTGAGGGGCATGCTGCTCGGCTTCATTGTCTCCGAGCGTGGCATCGAAGCCAACCCGGAGAAGATTTCAGCCATCACAAGGATGGGCCTGATTCAGAACATAAAGGGGGTTCAGTGAATCACAGGGTGCCTCACCACCCTTAGCCTATTCATCTTGCACCTCGACGAATGAGGTCTCCCCCTTTATCGACTCTTGAAAAAAGCCGACTGCTTTGAGTGGATGTCCGAGGCCCAGGAGGCACTTGACATGGTCAAAACTGCTTCTGACAAGGCCCCTGATCCTAGTTCCTCCAAGCAATGGAAAATCCCTCCTGCTATACATAGCGGCCACCATGCAAGTGGTCAGCACCGCCCTGGTAGTAGAGCGGGAGGAAGAGGGGCACGCCCTCAAGGTGCAATGCCCTGTGTACTTCATCAGCAAGGTACTATCCGACTCCAAGACCCGCTACTCCCAAATCCTAAAGCTCCTATACACCATCCTCATCACCAAGAGGAAGCTACGCCACTACTTCGAGTCACACCCCATGACGGTCGTGACGTCATTCCCCCTCAGCGAGGTCATCCAGAGCCAGGACGCCACAGGAAGAACCGCAAAGTGGGCACTCGAGTTGATGGATCAAGGCATCACATATGCCTCCCGAACGGCGATCAAGTCCCAGGTGTGGGCTGACTTCATCGTAGAATGGACCAAGGTCCAAACACCACCGGTCAGTCATCGACCAAGAGTACTGGACGATGTACTTCGATGGATCGCTGATGAAGAAGGGCACCGGCGTGGGGCTGGTCTTCCTATCACCCCTCGGGGTCCGCATGAGGTACTTGGTTCGTCTCCATTTCCCCTCATCAAATAATGTGGCCGAGTATGAAGCACTCATCAATGGCCTACGCATCGCCGTTGAGTTGGGCATCCAACGCCTCGATATCCAAGGTGACTCCTAGCTGGTCATCAAACAAGTCATGAAGGAGTCGAGCTGCCACAACGCCAAGATGGCTACGTACTGCCAAGAAGTTCGATGGTTGGAGGACAAGTTCGATGGCCTCAAACTCAATCACATCCCAAGGCGCCTCAACGAGGCGGCCGACGCGCTTGCGAAAGCGGCGTCCGGTTGAGAGCCGGTGCCAATGGGCATCTTCGCCAGCGACCAACACAAACCCTCGGTGTGCTATGAAGGGTCAGAGTGGGCCGATGATGGCCCATCTGATCCAACCCCGGTGGCTGACCAACCAATGGCTCCGTCTAGCCCTGAGGTCATGGAGCTTGAGGAGGATCCAGTGACAGAGCCCAACCTTTTGATCGATTGGAGAACAGTCTACCTCAACTACTTCCTCCATGACACACTAATAATGGACAAGATGAAAGCTCGATGGCTTGCACTTCGTGCCAAGTCCTTCATTCTTGTAGAGGGTGAACTCTACAAATGAAGCCGCACTGGGATCCTGCAGCTCTGTATCCCCATGGAACAGGGAAAGCTTCTACTGAGCGATATCCACGGTGGGGTCTATGGGCACCACGCCGCGCCTAGAACTTTGGTTGGGAACGCATTTCGATAGGGCTTCTACTGGCCCAATGCAGTAGCCGACGCTAAGCGGATCGTACGCACCTGCAAAGGGTGCCAGTACTACGCTCGGCAAACTCACCTCCTGGTCCAGGCACTCCAGATGGTCCCCATCACATGGCCCTTCGCAGTCTGGGGGCTCGATCTGGTTGGGCCCCTCAAGAAGGTGCCCGGGGGCTACACCCACTTGCTTGTCACCATAGACAAGTTCACAAAATGGATCAAAGCTCAGCTAATCTCCATGATCAAGTCTGAGCAAGCAGTGCTGTTCTTCCTCGACATCATCCATCATTTTGGAGTACCGAACTCCATCATCACAGACAACGACACACAGTTCACCGGCAAGAAATTCCTTCGATTCTGCGATGAACAACACATCCGAGTCGATTGGGCCACCGTCGCGCACCCCCGAACGAACGGGCAGGTCGAGCGCGCAAACGGCATGCTCCTACAGGGCCTCAAGCCTAGGATCTTCAACTAGTTGAACAAGTTTGGTGCACACTGGGTCGCCGAGCTCCCTACGATGCTTTGGAGCCTAAGAACAACTCCCAGCTGGGCCACCGGCTACACGCCTTTCTTCATGGTCTATGGTTCTGAGGCCATCCTCCCAACCGACCTCGACTATGGAGCACCGAGAATCAGAGCATACGACAAATAGGGAGCCGAGGCATCCCACGAAGACGCCATGGACCAGCTAGACAAAGCTTGCGATGTCACCCTCCTCCGTTTGGCCAACTACCAACAGGCGTTGCATCGATACCACAGCCGACGGGTGTGGGACCGAGCCTTCAATGTCAGGGACCTGGTTCTCTGCCTCGTGCAGAGCAACAAGGACTGTCACAAGCTCTCCCCGCCCTGGGAGGGGCCATACGTCGTCGCGGAAGTACTCTAACCAGGCGCCTACAAGTTGAGAACCATAGACGGTGAGGTCTTCACCAACGCCTGGAACATTGAGCAGCTACGTCATTTTTACCCTTAAATAAACACATACTTTTTCTTATCAGTTTTTGTCTTCAAAAATTCCTGATCTTTAGTGACATCCGACCCCTGCAAAGTGTGAGGGGTCGGACCTCACTCGGGGGCTGATATAAGTACGTTTACCTTACTAACACTCTCGGTGTTATCTTGCAAACATTCTCTGTGTTTTCCCTCTTTTCTCATGGTAAGTCCTAAAGGCTAGAATTTCAGGAACAAAATCTGAGTATAACTGGTAGGACTGCGGGAAACTCACGGCCCAGTGGCTATGGGCTCCTTGCTCACTAGCATGATCACAATTGATTCACCCGCACTCCAAGTTTTTGCGACCTCAACTGTGGGAAGGGTCGAAAGGCACTAAAACCTCTTTTACAAAAGAGGGAGAAGAGCTGAAAAGCTATTTACCGTAACGAAATTTAAGAACTTGTTCATTCTTTGCACAAATTCATCACTTACAAAGTGATTTCATCACAAAAAGGACTGATGTATTCATAAATACAAAAGACTATTCACACAGGGGCTCCCCCACAACTTATTCGATTATAGTTTCTGACCAGTTCTACTATGGGCACTACTACGGTCGCCGCGCCATGCTCTCCATCGGCGACGTCCTACCGCTCCACGGGATCCTCGAGGGCGCCATCATCTGCAACATCGAGCACCATGTCGGCGACTATGGTGCCTTCACCAGGGCGTCCAGGGACTACGCCATCGTGATCAGCCACAACCCTAACAACGGCACCTGGATGGGGGGCACTCCCCACCAAAGAAAGGCCACCATGGCTGATGGATGTCTCTAACATCTCATCAAGCTTCATGAACTGGCTGATCTGAGCAACAGCAAGGGCGCAACCCCCTATCGACGCAGTCCTAGACGGCTTCCCCACCAACAAGGGTCGCCTAGAGAAGGTTCACCGGAAGAAGTCCCTGTACGGCTCCATCTCGACGAAGGCCTCATGGAAAAACAGCAAAGCCAACGACGCTCAGCACCCTCTAGTGGGCCTCCCCCTTCGGCAGCAGTGGCCCCTTCTCGACAAAGGTGGCCAGCACCATCTCATCTACGTTGGATGACCTCCAGCTCGACATCGCACTCTAGATTCATGAATGGATCTATGAGTTCTCCTCTCCCTCGCATTACCCTCTCTCACTTAGGAATCGCCGCGACATACGAACGTGCTCGGCAAGAAGGAGAAAGGAGGAGAGGTAGCAGCTTAGGAACAGGCAAAGGAATGGGACGAGAACTCCCCTCCCCCTCCCTATTTAAGGAAGAGGCACAACAGCTGAGGAAAGGTGAAAGGTTGGGACAGAAAACTCTCTCCCTTCCCCTATTCAATGCAGATGGGAAATCGATGCTGACAGGAATCCGAGGGGACGCGCCTGGACCGATGGGACGCACTCTGGTCGACGAGATGTCACCTGGTCAAACATGACGTTGCCTGGGCATGGCCCACCACTACCGCGCGCCGGGCACGAGAATCAGGGCACACCCGCATGTAGGCGACTCTCCGCTTCCCTAGGCAGGACCACAGAATGACCTGACTATGGAACCCCCGTCTAGGGGGGCGCCAATGGGCCTCCTGGGTCGATCAAATGACCTAGGTAAAACAACGAACTAACGACCGTTGAAAGATAAGCACCTCTGTTTACTTACTTTGAGTGTTAATTGCATTACTGAGCTTCCAACCCCAGCAACGGCAAGGGCACGAACATCGCTTGGGGGTTGCCGAGAGTGTCTACTTGTTTAGACATCCTCATCGCCTGACCCCTCCTTACGCTTAAAAATCGGAGACACGATGTGCGGGTGTAAAACTTTGAGTAAAACTGGACGAACCACTAGACCCTACGCCCCGATGGCTACGATGTTTTTGTTCACCAGTACAATCGAATTCATAGTTCCCCGCACCCCAAGCTTTAGCATCCACCTTCTCGAGAAGGGTTCGGAGGGGTCCTCCTACAGAAACTCCTTCAAGGAGAAGCTGTTAGGTCGCCTAAAATCAATCTAACGGCTCGGATCGCCACCGAGAGACGAAAACAAAAAATTGCGATGCTCGTGCAGGTCACGCCGGCCCCATCACAAACGTCAGACTTGAACCCCGCACGAACATGTCTGGTAAGAGCTTCTCGTCGCTCATACCACCAAGGTAACATTACCGACCCCACTTTCATTTCAATTAAATCATACATTAAACCCATACAACCAAACGTTGCATATGCGATTGTTGCATCTCAATGCTTTGTGTCGCGCCACGAAGTGGCTCCTGCCTGATTTGATATGAGTGGAAACTGATCGAGGTTCGAAGGCCGGCCCACAAAGGGCTCGAGGCCACCTCGCGTCAAACAGAGCCAGGGGAGAAAAACCGAGATGAGCCCCAGCGGCCTTGCCCGACCCCGCTTAGAAGCGGACAGGGACGTCTCGACCTTTCTTGTTCGATTCTAACCTCGAGCCAAACCCATAGAATCTCCATCGAGGAGAGGCCAACGGGCCACCTGAGCCTATTGAACGGCTCAGGCATCTACCGGGAGGCGGGTTAAGAAGTAGTGGAATGCCACATGAGGGCTCTGCCGACCTCGTCAGCTAATGATGGACCTAGATTCCACACAAACGTGCCCATTGCGAGCTCATTGAGTGCGACACTCGAGCCATCGAGGCAAGTGTCGTCAACTCAGCCCCTCCGGTTGTAGAAACAGAGGACAGGGTGACGCGCGAAACATGGCCGACCCCTATCAAACCCCAAGGGGCTCGAGGGCTCGAGCCACTCGATCAGAGATTGAGGGACCAAGGTTCGAAGGCTAGCCCATGAAGGGTCCGAGGCCGCCTCGCGTCAAACAAGAGCTAGGGGAGAAAACGCAGATGAGCCTCAGTGGCCTTTGCCCAACCCGCATTGAGGCGGATAGGGTCATCTCGACCTTCTAGTTCAATCCAGCCTCTAGTCGAGCCCATAGAATCCCCATTGAGGGGGAATCTATTGGAAGGCAGGTCAAGGAGCAATGAAACGCCACCCGGGGGCTTTACCGACCCTATCACGAAGCAACAGGATCGGATTCCGTTCGAACATCTCCGTTAGCGAGCTCATCAAGCACGTCACTCGAGCCATTGAGGCAAGTGACGTTGCCTCAACCCCTCCAATTGTGGAAACCATGGATGAGGCGATAGTTACAAAACAAGCCGACCCTTGACCGAATCCCTACCACACGTGGGGGCTCGAGGAAGGCCGGGCCAGCAATAAGACCAAACGCACGGTCACGAAATGATCACCAAAATCGTAAGTAAGGGTTACGTGCGAATAGAAGAGTAAGTTTGCTACCCTCGCTTCGGTCTCTAATAACATCCAGCCCCAGCGACCGCAATGGGACATATCTCACTCGGGGGCTGATAAAGGTATAAATACCTCCTTTTTTTGAAACAGTCATTGCATCAGACCTCTTCCTCGTGTTAAGGTTAGCGGCAAGGTTTGTGGGAGCAGATAAACGAGCATGCCGGGTAAGACTACAAAAAGCCCACGCCCCAATGGCTATGGTAACTTTGCTCACCAGCATAATTGAAATTTCCCCCTTATACACCTCAGGCCCTATGGTCTTAACGAATGGAAGGGTCGGATCGCATAAACCTTTTTTTATTGCAAAAAGGAAGGAAGTAAGCTCAAACGAACGAAACAAAATTGTGAAATGAAATTACGAATCTATTTTCGGACACAAAAGTACCAACACTTGTCCACATAGTATAGATAAATGTTTATCAAACTTATTCAACTAACTACTTCCTCGGAAGGAGAACTATGTCTTTCAGCCTATTCGCCAGCTTCTGCATAATCGGAGTCACCACCTTCTCAATCTCATCCAGCTCGAAGTTTGCATAGCTAGGCGCGAAGCCAAGGCTCATTGCCTCCAAGTTGATTTCTTGATCATAATGAGAGCGGGCAACAGCAAAGGCTTGGGTGATCCCGGCGTGAAAGGCGTTCTCCTCAAGCTAGCGCACCCGCACCGTGATATCCACGGCACGGGCCACAAGTGAGCTGGTTTCCTCTGGCCGCACCACCCCTAGGTCATCAAAGAGCACCCTAACGGTGGCGCGTAGAAGATCATGCTCATCACTCTCGGCCTGAAGAATCCCGCGCACCTCAGCAAGCTCCATACCTAGCCCGGCAGAGATGCTCTCGGCGTCCAACCTTTGGGTCGCCGCGGCTCCAAGATCTGCCCGGAGGGAGCTGACCACCTGACGTGCTTCGTCGTGCTCTCGGATGGTCTGGTCGTGCTGCTCGCGGACCATGCCATGCTCCGAGCAGAGTCTTTCTACGGTATGGCATAGCCTGTCTCGCTCCATGTGTAGCCGGGCGATCACCTCGGCATCCTGATTCGCCCTCTGCCGCAGGGCCACAGAGCTTTCCTCGGCTTCCAGCTTGAGGCCTCGCTCCCTCTCCAGCTCTTCTAGGAGCTCGATGGCCCGCTATCTGGCCTCGGCATCCTTCTGGAGCAGCTCGTCCTGCTCCATTCGGACCCTGGCAGCCGCCTTCTCGTCCTGCTGCACCCTCGCAGACAGATCCTAGAACATCCCACGGATCTCCTCCATGTCCCGACACGCCTCGGCTTCCCGCTGTTGGGCGGCAGCAAGCTGGGCGCTCACATCTCCAGCAACGAGCCTCCTTGGTGAGGCAGTCCCATTCCACCTTTTGCTCATAGAGGAACTAGGATTTCTCCTGGCTATGAGCAATGAGGGACTGAAAAGAAGACCAGCATAAAAAATACAAAAATAACAAAAATACATGAAGAAAGAAGAAAGCAAGAGGGAAGATCAAGTAGATACCTGGCCTGTGGGAATGATGACATCATGTAGGACACCCCTGGCCTAGCTCAAGGCATCCATCATAGCTGAGAACCCAATGTCGACACTCTCCCGCTCCATACTCTCGGTAGCATCGTCGAGTGAGAAGAGAGTCAACATTGGGTCTTGAGGAGCCATCCACTAGAGCGGTGGCTCTCCCCGCACGGGCGAGCCGCTACCCCCCGACATCAGGGCCGATGGTGACCCCCCGCTGATCCTCTCCACCACCGCCATGACACCCAGGGACCCTCTAGCTACATCCTCCTCCGTCCAGCCCACCTCGGCACCGTCGCCTGGGCCACCGGTGGCACGGATTGCGCTGCACCTTCGGACACCACTGTGGCTGCATCCAGCTACGCCTGGCTTGTCACGGTTGTGGCCACCTCCGCTTGCGATGCCGGGGCCTCTGCTTGTGGTGCCGTGCCCACAACAGAGGGCACCACAAGCGCAAGTGGTGGCTCCGTCCGCTATGACGTAGGTGGCAGAATCACATCTGTCGCCGTTTGCTCGGCGACCCCCGAAGGTGCTTCTTCAGCCCCGGCACCTGCTTGACCCGCTGAGGGCACGGGCACCACCGCGGGCGGTGCCTGACCGGCTGACAAGGCCACAACATTGGCTCCACTCCTGCCCGAAACAGGAGCAACATCGGGCGACGGCACTCGTTCCACCTGAAGAGCAACGCTCTTCTTGGGTGCCAGTGCCAAAGAACAGCCCCATCTCAAGGCATAGGTCACATAGAAAAATAGAAAAATAGGAAAAACAGAGGAATCGGTGACTTATGCTGGCGCTATTGGGCGGTAGGAACGTTTGGGGGACAAATCCCCAATTTCCTGCTCCAACTCATCTGGGCGGGACCGTTTTGAGCCTGCCCCCTGCTCCCGGGTAGAGGGGCTCGTCTCCCTTGCCTCCGAGGGTGCGGCAGTAGAGCCACCCCTCTCTATTGGCACCTCGGGCATGGCGGTAGATCTGCCCACCCCTATCAGCTCGTGGGGCATGGCAGTGGAGCCATGCCCCTCCACTAGCACCCCGGGCGTGGCAGCTGATCCACCCGCTCCCACCAGTCCTGCGGATGGGCTGATAGTTTGGCCCATCTTCGTCGGCCTCACGGACTCACTTCCCCCGCATGGAAAGGGAAGGGTCCCTGCATGGATGAGTGGGTACCTATCAGCGTATCCTCACCCTCCAGGACATCCCACTCCACATCGGCAACTACCTCATCGAACTCCTCGTCGTCGTCATCATCACTACCAGTCTCTTCTCCTCACTCCTGTGCTTGTTGCTTCCATAGCATCTTCTTCCCCTTGAGCTCCCTCGTCTTCCTTTCCCACTCGGCCGCAGTGCGATTCGCCGTCACCACGATCCGGTCCTTCGGCAGTAGAGCTAGGCTATCCCTGAAGACGAGTCTCTTCGACTGGTCCTGCTATCCTGAGGTCAACATCAAGGGGCCGGGAATTCAAGAAAAAGGAGGCATGGGGAAAAAGAACTTACGAAATCAATGAAGCCCGGTTTCGGCCGCATTGGGGGATGCCCCAACACCGGATACACAAAATAAAGGACAACGCCGGCGTTGTCCTTTGAAGGCTCCATCGCCTCCTTGATGCACTGCACCACTTCGGTGGGGGGGAGGAGCGCTTCGTCGATAAGCGCCATCCCTTCGAGCGGTGCCTCGGGCACCATCAAGTATAGGGGAAGCGCGCGGCTCATCAGCGGTGCCACCCTCCGTGCATGATAGGCGCCGATGATCCCCGATCCCTTCACGCAACTCTCCTTCAGAATTTGGAGGGTGGCGAGATGGTCCTTTATCTTCTTCTTGTCTTTGTCCGGGACACCCCACTTCCACAGCCCCGGGACCTCTTCGATGATGCGCCCGGAGAACACTAGCAAGGGGGTGGCAACATCGTCCTTGACGTAAAACCAATGCGAATGCCACCCCTTGTTGGAGGTCGACAGACGCATCGATGGGTATTCGTTCACCCGGTTGTTGCGGAGATGAATGCCGGCGCATCCCATCGGCACGCTCAGATCTTGCTTCCCGACCCGCTTCTTGTAAAGATTGACGGCGAAGAGATACCACCACAAGTTGAAGTGGGGACTAATCCCCAGGAACCCCTAACATAGGGCGACGAATGCCGCAATGTGCTGGACCCCATTGGGAGTAAGGTGCTGCAACTCCACCTGGTAGTAAACCAATAGCCCCCGAAGGAACTTGTGAGCAGGTATGGCGAATCCTCGCTCGTGGAAGTGAGCGAAGGACATGACATACCCTTCAGGCAGCGATAGCTCGTCCTCATTACTGGGCAGCCGCCGCTCCTCGGCAGCAGCCAGCGGGCAAAGGAGGCCACGACGAATGAGGCCCTCCAAGCGCTGAGGCATGATGTCGGATCTACACCATGGCTCCATTGAACGATTAGGAGGGGGGTGGACACGAGCTTGATGACAGCTGCGATATGGATGCGAGCTTGACGGCGGCTGCGATGTGGGCGCGGGAAGCTCAGGCGATTGGCGGCGGAGATTGTGGATGCAAAGGTGACGAGACGAAGTAAGGAACCCTGGGGGCGAACCCCTTGGTTTTATAGGGGCAATGGATGTGAAAAGAGCAATCGTCTGCCTAGGTCTCCGAGCCTGCCATGATATGTCACCACGTCACGTCGCGGGATATGCGCCCGCGATCCCTATCCTTTCCCACTAAAATCACACCGGACGTTTCGCCTTCCCGAGCAGGCGAGGACTCTTTTCCCACAGAGGGGATATGGGTCAAAAAAGCATTCCTTTGGTCTGCCTGGGCCCAAGAGTTCGAGGGCGGGCCCAATAGTTTTGATGGTCATCCCAACGAGGGATGGGCCCGTGAGCACTGTTCGTCTAAACGGTCGTTTAGCCCATTTACACACCGTTTAAATGCTACACGGTGGTACATCGTTTCCGTTTTATCAGTTGTTTTGACCGTTTAAACGGCCATTTTCCCGTTTAAACACCCGTTTTGCTCGAATAATGGGCTAAATGGTAGGTGACTGACTATTTACCATTTAGCGTTTAGGATAACACTGCCCGCGAGCGACCAGAACTCAGTCCCATGAGCCTCAAGTGAACCTCGATCCGCAACCAAGTCCCAACCGGGCTGACCCTAGAGGAATCCCCACGAATGGGATACCAGGGTTCCCTTTAAACTGTTCAGTTGACAAAAACCAAATCTCACAACCATACCCACGAAGGGTCCGAAATCACCCGGGGGCTCGGGGGCTACACCCGACGGGTGCGCTCGCGCGCACCCTCTGGTGAATCAAAATACCCCCCGAGCGATTCTGCCTGAATCACCTGGGAGCTCGAGGGCTGGAGTTATGCCTAGGGGGTGGCAGGGGCTGGTATATATAGGCCGGAGCATCCAACATGAGCCCTTTGATCAAATCGACTTAAAGGACGGCAGAGATGCAACCTAGGAGCTGGTGGAGAACCGACATTCAAAGGAGGGGCTAACATGTTGGCCCCACCTATCAGTCTCTGCCTCGGTGCAGAGTCCTCTTGAGTCTTCTAGAGTCTTCTGGTGTCCGTTTTGCTGCGGATAAGCATGATTAAATCTAACATGTAGGTCCACCTTGATGGTTTTCTGAATAAACCCTGTAGAAAATACAGATTCACCAAAACTCATGGAATTTGTTAGTTTAAACCCCTAGACCTTTGTTGGTGATTATATTTATGCCCTTATACATGTTATATTGATGGTTTATAATGGTTGTTAACTACCATCAATAGTGTTACAGCCCTCCCCCTTTAATAGAATCTCGTCTCGAGATTAAGAGTGAAAGACTTTTAAGGGAAAAGAAGCATGTCATCCATTTTCAACAGCTGCGCTAGCACAAGGTTACTTAGAATTTTTGAATACCAAAGAGGTTATAGGGACAGGACAACTTTCTGAGCTTCCCCGTGGTTTTGTAGTTACTCTGGCCTGGAGAATTTCCTTCATTCTCTCCCATGAAGCATCATTACTTTGGGAGGAGTCCAAGATAACGACGTCTCGAGTATGCCTAAGCTTCCATGAGACATAGCCTTCATAGCTACCAAAGAGCATTTGTCTACCACCTCTTGCAATATGTAATATTTATATCAGTGACCAGTTCTTCAAAGGTTATCCTCTTTGCAATGTTAAAAGGAAGTCCTATGGCATCTAGTTTGATATATGGATCTTTAGAGGGATACAGAGAGATAACCAAGGAAAAAGCCCACAAGAAGATAACACATTGGTGTAGTTCTGCAATGGATCAAGACTAGAAACCTTGATACCAATGCATGCTGAGCAGCACAACCTTGTGTCGCATGCCATAGGATGCTCCCGGTTTCATCGCAGCACCGTTAGTGCTAATCATAACACCACTACCGATCAAAGAACCAAAGTGAAATTTCAAGTGGCATAGATTGGGTTGTATGAACAAGCACTATGCAAAGGAGGGATAGTGTCGTGGGGTCACAACCGTGTCAAGCATTATTGTTCGAGGTGGTGTTAGAGTACGTGTCTCTGGTGGCTCAGGTGCACTCAAGGACACAAGAAGCACACAGAGGACACAATGGTTTATCCTGGTTGGAGCCAATCGATGGCATACGTCCAGCAACTAATGATCCTTCTACTCAAGAGCACCCAAAATCGAGGGGTTACAACAGAGTGTATAGGATAAGGAGAGAGATTTGGTAGGGGGATAGCTCGGTGCTAATCCTTAGGTTGCCTTACCGCTGGTCGAGCCTTCTCCCTCGTCGGAGAGGAGGAAGATGATAGATCGGTGGACGAGCTCTTGGTGCCCTCTCTGGATTGCTCTGCTCTTGGTGCAAAGCTTGAGCAGAATGATGAGGATGCGAATGATCTACCTTGGATCATCCACCCCCATCTTTGGATCCAACCTATCCCTTATATACTGAGATAGGTCAGGTACATGGCGGTTTGGGGAGCTGAGCCTATCCCTTATATACTGAGATAGGATCTTGAAGTGGTGTTCTGTGGGCCATGGCTATGTCATCGAGCTGAAGAAGCCATGGCATCGTCTGGCTACTCTGTTCTGACACGCTGAGTGTCAGGCTGTGTTGGCTTGGACCAACCTCCCCCAGGTGCACCTTCTGGAGACTTCTTGGTGGCGAAGGAGGCCATCTCGAGGGGCTGACGTGTAGGCCCGGGAGCTTCTAAGCCCCTGGAAGCCGTGGAGGAACTTGTCTTCTTGTGCCACGCCTCGTACATGACCCTGTCGGGGGGGCGGTAGATAGAGCCGTGCCCAAGGGTAGCGCCGGGGAGCCCTCAAGCCTCGGTGGTTCAGGGCATGTCTTCTTGTGCCCAGGCCTTGGCTAGCGCCCAAGGCTAGGAGAAGGCCAAGGATCGGGTCCAAGCTTCCATCGATCGGGAGCCTAAGGCATGGTCGAGCCCCTAGCCCCAAGCGATGGTGGCGATTATGCTTGGGCTCGGCCGATCTCTTAGCCCTAAGGGGGTGCGCGAGCATACCCAATGGGTATAGCCCCTGAGCCTTGGGGCAATCCTGGAAGGGTCAGTCGAGGGGTCTATCGGTCGGGAACCTTTGATCCCGAGGCTTAACATACCCATATGTTAGGATCTCATCAGATAGCTAACAAAGATGGCAACAAGGAGGAGGTCCAAGGACAAAAACATGGCACAAGATAGATGAACTGTCAAAGACAACCGAACATGAGACTCTTGCTTAGTTCCACATACGCCTTATGTCAACCAAGGAGATTTCCATATCGACGATCAACGTGGGATTAGGTCTGGTTGTGTAGCAGCATGAGGTCTAGGCTGATAAATATTTAGAGATTTAGCCGATAAGGCAAGACATGATTCACCAGCAAAAGATCACAGACCAAGATGAAAAGAGAGAGATTAACCTTGGATCGAATGATTCATACGCATAGGTACAAAGGAATGCACAAGGGAATGGCATGAATGACATGATGCAAACATAGTGGTGCTCACAATCATAGCATTCATCTACAGCAACAAAACCACACATAAACATGCAAAACATGATGGCAAGGTGTTGTTATCTTTTATATTCTTTTTACTGAGTAGGTGTATATCCCTTCTCCGATAGAGAAGACAAGTTTTGACTTACTTCTAGCAACTAGTTTTGGGCGTATGCAGCATAACAATAGGAATACACAGACACACCACAACACAAGCAAACCATAGGAAAGATTAAAAAAAAACTAGTCTAGTTACATAGGTAGCAAGCCAGAAAATTGAAAAACTGCACCCAAACAGAAATCTGCATGCCTACAAAAATTACAGCAGCTGGATACATTCTAAACATGCTAGAAAAGTTAAGGTTGCAGCCCATTTAAATTGTTTACAAGCATTTATCAATTTACTTATCAAACAAAGTGATACAGAGAACCACTATTTCCTATGCCGATAAAATACTGAGAAAATTACAGCAGTTCAAACATGCATTCAACAACCTACTGTGAAAATTTCAAAATTGTTGGATATGTAAAACTGCCTGGACATAAAAGACAAGACAGACTAGCTGAAACAAACTTAAATAGGTCCAGCCTACTTAACCGGGTTAAACATCATATATCATATGTTTCTTGCATTAAGTATGTCACCAGGAAGCTATGAAAATTAGTTCCACCTATTTTGGATACATATAATTCCCATACTCATTTTTGCAGGAAAACAAGCATGAAATAAGGTTAAAACAATACAGCACAGTAAAGGCATTCAAAAAGCAAGTTTATTATTTTTCCTAGCTAGTGCATGTCAAATAAAATCTAACCAAACTGGAATCACAATTTTTGGACACCCCTAGCTCCCTTTTTACATTTTACAAGTTTAAAGAGCATATTTCAAAGATAAAAGATACTGCATTTGAAAAGTTGCCAAACAGCAAGTTTTTTTATTAGGCAGACCATTTCAAGATAAAACTAACCAAATTGGTTTCACCCAAATTGGATGTTCCTAGCTCAAGTTATGGAATTTACAAGACTAGCACATTTTCTTCACACAAGAGAGATAACATCACATTTATCACAAGTTGGAACAAGTTACTTATTATTGGAACAAGGATGAGGGGAGCATATTTATGCACAAGCAACAATCATGATGCATGCTCATTCTATTTGTCCTCACAAAATTGCCAGCCTAAGGTGGCAATCACGTTCTATTTCGGTGGCATAACACGTACTCTCTCGATATATAGCTAGTCGTCAGCCATATTCAAACTACGCATTTGTAGTTAGTGTACTATAGAAAATTCACATCACAACCCACCCCAACATATATTACCATTTACCAATATAGATAAATGGCACACATGTGATTCCATGCTGCATGGACAACAGAATTTTACGCCCCATATATTGCTATATGGGCCACACCTCAAGTAGTCCACTTCTTGAGGGAAGCGTCCGGTTAGCAACACCGGTGAGAAGTTGCTGGCTTATCGTGCGGCAAGCCACAAATATCGGCGCCGTGCGATATCCCACGCCTATTGTGCCGTGCGATAGGGCAGTCTATCGGTGCCACTCGACAGCCAGTGGTTCCATACCTTCTTACCTGGGCATAGGTGCGACGTTGCATGCAAATTTAAATTGCAGGAAGTAAATTGTAGAAAGTAAACCCACCCATACATACACTTTAGAGTGAGTTTACTTATTGCCACCTAAAAGTCCTTAATTGGGCCTAACTGGAGATTGTCGCTAGCATAGTTTTGAAAATTAGATTTGAGAAACTTCCCTATAGCTAAATTTTTAGTCAAATAGGCTTTTCAAAACAAAAATTTTGTTTTAAAAAACTATGTACATGACAGTATTATGCTTAACCTTACTCCGATACCAGCTGTGATAGAACCACCTAATTTATACAAGATCAAGTACGACTACCACCGCTAACACGCTGGCACACACACTTTCACAGTATTATGCTTAACCTTACTCCGATGCCGCTGAGTGTCAAGAAGCACCTCTGTAAATCCACATCACAACCAAGACCGTAATAGGTTAAGCAAATACACATCATATACATAGAGTTTGCAGCAGAAATAATATTACATTGAGTTCACAAATAAATAATACATACTGAGTTCAAATCTAATTAGAGGAAACATAGTTTTGAAATACTTACAATATCATAAGTTGAAATATATTGCCAGCTTAAATGACATCCTCCAACAAAAGCATGTAGATGAGAAATAAATACAGAGTCACCGAGCCGATCGACACTTAGTCACTACCTTCAGCAGGCCAAGAACTTCATCTACAACATGGTGGGATAAAACCCTGAGTACTGGAATGTACTCACCTAGACTTACCCGATAGGAAAAAATAAAAAGACTCTCAAGGATATGCAAGGCATATTTGGCGGAGATAGTTGGATAGCATAACTTTGCAAAAGAGCATTACTATCATAAGTCCTTACTTTCAATATTTTATTCAACATTTTAGCATCAAGTTTAGTGAAGCTATTTAAGGAAAAGTTTGCACCTGTTCTATAGCAATCACTAGATAATTAAGCATCATAGTAGTAACCATATCCATTTTATCATATAATCAGCATAACCATCATATTCCATAAACATGTTACTACGAATGTTGGAAGTTCACTCAAGTTTCTCACTATCCAGGAGAGACGGTGATTCAAATCGATTGCAACCAGCTAGGCAGAAATTCATAACACAAACCCTGGCATACCACGTGAAGGCAGTGTTAGGTCACCTTTGGTACAATTTGGGAACAGTCATGGGTTTGATCTGAGCCACACACTCAGGGACCAACCAGAAGCTGGGATGTTTAGACAATGGTCTGCCCAAGGTCCGATCCATGTCCCCACACATATATCCTCCCCTCTAGTGTGCACATCAACATAACAACTCCTAGCCTAAATTGAGCTACTCGGCTTCACAGTCGGAATGACTTTTCTGGCCAGCTAAGTGAAAGGTGGCGTTCATTCTTGAGCAATGTCCAACAATGGTACAGTCTGTAACCGACACAGACCAGATCAACATAAGTCATATCACCATCAACATATATGATCATGCCTGGTCTCCATTTATATAACATCACATGGTTCTTTTTCACGATAGCAAATATAGCCAACCGTGACTAGATATCCACCTATATCTCGTAGGTGATAGGAAATCATCTATCTTCTATTGGTCTAAGCATGGCTAAGTGTCAGAGATATGGGCTAGGGGTACCTACGCCGCTCGTATATATGACCATCACCTAGCTATCGGCCCAGCAACCGTCAGGGAGGAGGCCCATGAGGGCTGACACCGTCGACCAACGTGGAGATCAAGGCAAACCCGGGCGAACATATTTAGACGATAGCTAGGATCATTCTGTTGCGCATATCGTGTAACAAACTAGGAAACAATCTGTTAGCCCGATCGCCCCCTCTGTAACCCTACCTCTCTTGCTTATATAAAGGAGGGTAGGGACCTTGGACTCAGCATCCATCATCCACCTATTCCATCTACCTCATAGGTAGGAGCAGCAACCCCTATAATTGAGCATACGAATACAAGAGTAGCCACACCACTAGAGTAGGGTTTAGCGCGCCCCGCACCCCGAACTAGTATAAATATTTGTCTCATGTGCTACCATCTGATTCTGTCTATGATATCAGGTTGCTGGATATTACCGGAGCAAAACAATCCAACAGTTGGTCCGCTAGGTAGGGCCTTTCGTGTTCAGACTAATATTGTGTTTTAGATGAGAATCATTTCAGCGATGAACCAAAGGAGGAGCAATCGAGCAAAAGGATCACCTTCGATAAGCTCGACTTCATCGCTGACCAATTTGGGGACCTATGCCTCCAAGAGCCTGACCCAACTGAGAAGGGAGAACAGTCCCTCCAGATCCATGCTTTCACTGCCGGATTTGGAGGAGGCTATGCATGTAGGACTAGACCCTCTCAGGAGGTACCTAAGATGCTATGCCCACCTCTTCGTTGAGGATAGGCGAGAAGGTGAGCCTGTCCACACTTTTCACATTAGATCAAAACTCGTCATCGACCAAAGCTGTATATTTGTAAAACTCAGGAAGCTACCCCTCCAAGAACAATGGAGCAAAGCCTTGGTTCCCTGTGATCATAGCATCAAACATCTCGGTCTTAGATGCCCTACGGGATACTAAGGGGCCACAAAACTAACATTGGTGTAGCTACGCTAACCGACTGGTATGCCACCCGGGGAATGACTATGACTAGTCTAGCATTGTTCAAACAAGACACCCGGGGGCTAGACGTACATGACAATATTTGTCAGAGTTGAGAGGTAGTCTCGAACCGATAACTCACTCTACTCAAACAAAAAAGCACCCCACAGGCTCACGTCAGCGGTGGTACGGATCTAACCCTCGGATGAGTCACGATGATTCACCGAGTGTTTAGGGGCTACTATCATTCGCTGCCATCACATAGAGGACTCAACTTGCAAAAACAACAACAAACTGCAAGGTCCAAATTTTATTATACTCTCTTGTTTACGAGGAGTACATTGCCTATTCCTAAAGGGGAGCATCATTGATGATCTGCTCCACATCAATGACAGTGGCGATTGCCTCGGTGTTACCACTAAACTCAACAACAAACCGCTTGACATTCACATCATTAGGGATCTCCACCATCAAAAACCTAGGCGTCAACCTGCGTAGGTCCATCTGATGACAAAGATGGAGATGAGCTGCAGTCAAGGCCCCTGCAGCCCCATGGCGGATGCCATGGGCCACCACCTCCCGTATTTGCATCGGGTGGCAGTGGAGCCAATCAGGAGTGCTCGTACCCGTCGGCAACACCATTGTGACAGCAGCAATCACCACGTCACGGCGCGCCGAATAGCGCTCATCACTGGACTTCACCAGGGTAGTGGAGGAATGCGCCTAGGCGACTGCCTCATCCTGCCTATGGGCAACCTCTGCCAACTACCTAGCTAGATCCTCGCTGGCCCGCTGTAGCCCCACCACCTCGGCCTGGGCAGCGGCCAGCTGCTCCTAACAACCTAGGAACAAGAAGGGTAAAACTCAAAGTTACCCTCACCAAGGCACGAAGAAAGTGGATCCCAACTCACCAGCAAGCTCCGCCTAAGTCACCGCCACCGCGGCCTTGGCCTCGGTGGCCTCTCCACTCGTGGCATTAGACGCCGCCTTCGCTACTGAGATGTATTCCCTCAGTTGCCTCCCCTCCTGAGTGACATCATGAAGGGCCTCACGCATCACATCGGCCTCCTGCACCATGGCGAGAGCACCTCCTCCATCGCTGCCTCACCCCAATGGAAGCTGCGACAACGACGGAACACCCCCATCAATGGGGTGCCTTGGATCAGGGCACGCTATCGAGATGGCCCGACAATTGATGATTCACTCAAACCGCCCCTCTTCCTGGCAAGCCCAAGAGATGGATCTACGCTTACCCGAGTCACACCAGCTGATCACAAAGAAGAACGGGGCCCTAGAACACATGTTTCCTAGCGGCCCCTCCTCCGTCTCCACCCTCGCATGCTTGTCGCCAGCCATGGATCATGGACAAAGGCTTGGGAGAAATCACGACAGGCAAAAGAAGGTAAGAGTATGAAAGCTATGGCACATATTTGCTAATTTTCCTCTGTTTCCCCTATTTTTATAGGCAGGGGACATGCACGGCCAATGGAATTCCAAAAATCCCTTCGAGCGGTGTTGTTAGTTATGGCTAGGCCATGTCCCCATGATCTCCGAGGGGACGCCTTTCGAGGTATACATGGGGAAATGAGCCATTGAAGCCGATCTCTCAGCTTCCTTGGGAAGGAATCCATTCGTGTAACCATGACAACCGTAGGGCCTAGTGGGCCAAACCACGACGTATCGTCACCCTAGCCAGTGTAGGCGAGTGATCTGACACTCAGGTCATGTACTCGGCTTGGCTCACCCTGGCAGCTGGTGTAAGCGGTAGTGACTCATTCACTATCGACCCTACCCCTACTAGAGTCAGGGGTATTCGGGAGGGTCACCAGTCTGATCCTAAAATCTCTAACACTCGGTGTCATGTAAATCTCCCAATGCCCAGATGAGCTCAAAGTACCTTATTTCAGCAGATGTGTGCCCCTTCATGGGAAACCGGAAAACTAGTTTGCCCACGGCTGTAACCTAAAATCTAGAAAAAGAGTTTTATGACGTGCCCCCGCTGGTTAGGCTTTGCCCTGCCACTTCATTTTAGTGATAGCGGGCGTTCACTCGTTCTACTCATTACCAGCTCGAAGAGTAATATGCGCAACTGTCCACAGCTGCTCACGCATTCGTTACTCGCCCATAGCAACTCCTGGCTTGGGACACTATTACATTGGCCTCAGGCATCTAAGACAATGACCTCGCTCTTTCCACTAATGAGGCCCACGAAAATTCGGGATCTGTTGCTTAACGGGTCCCTAAGAAAAACATGACGCCCTTAGTGCTGTTAACCAACGACCCTAATTGGGTCGCTCAAAAACCAACTGGCATAGTGACGCACGAGTGATAGAGGTGCATCTACCCCATCCTCATTATTGTTCAGCGACTAGTACTTAATGATGCGCAACCACTAGTTTACATGCCAAAATACTTCAGGAACCAACTTCCCGAGTATTGTGGTTTTTTCACCCTACTATGGCGCCTACAGACGTCCTAGAAGCTACACTTCCGGTTACTGGGTTCCACCACCCGAGCGAGACATTGAAAACATCCCGAGGGCTATGCCCAGGAAACTACGTTTTGCAATATGGGGTGTAACACCTGAGCTAGGCGCTTATAGCTGCTAGGGAACTACGTTCCATGATGTACGGTGTACCACTGTTGTTGATGGTAGTTAACAATCATTATAAACCATCAATATAACATGCATAAGGGCATAAATATTATCACCAATGAAGGTCAAGGGATTTAAACTAACAAATCCCATGAGTTTTGGTGAATCTGTATTTTCTGCAATGTTTATTTAGAAAACCATCAAGGTGGACTTACATGTCAGATTTAATCGCACTTATCCACAGCGAAACGGACACCAGAAGAATCTAGAAGACTCAAGAGGACTCGACGCTGAGGTAGAGAGGCAGAGGCTACTAGGTGGAGCTAGCCGACCTCACGTACAGGCCGGCTAGCCCCTAGGGCCCACTATCAGCCTCCGCATTGCAATGCCAGTTCTCCACCGCATCCTAGGTTGCATCTACGCTGTCCTTTAAGTCAGTTTGATCTAAGGGCTCACATTGGATGCTCTGGTCTATATATCAGCCCCTACCACCCCCCACACATAACCCCAGTCATCAAGTCATTTGAGAAGACAAAATCCCAAACCATACTCAGAGGTCCATCATATTCTAGGGCATAGCTAGTTAGTCTATGTCTAGAGGGAGGCAAGCAGGCTTCGCTTGGATTCCCAATCATGTTAAGAGCGTGGTTTGGTATAATCTTTGTACCCCCTCTCTTTTGTATCTCCATTACTTTTATATGCTAGCTACAATTGTTATGACAATATTAGTATTCATCTTATTCATGTTCTTCGTTATAATGTTCATGGTCTACTTTGATTATATGCTTAGTATAGTTGGATTATCATCATGTTCATGCATAAGTTCATATAGGGCTCACTCTAAGGATCCATGGGTGAGTGGTCGACATTGTGTAAGCTTGGTGCTTATACATTGTTTACCTGTGGATACACCCTATATTCCGAGTCATGTGGTAGTACATGGATGTGACACTCCCGTTGAGTTCTTTGTAGTCCACTCCCCGAATATAGGTGCACATAGGGTCCAGTTATGAAGGAAGAACAAGCTCTGTTCTTAATCTTCCTTAGTAATATCCCTTATGTGTAGATATGACAATGATCTTAATAATGATTACTAGGTATAATTACAGTAATCAATATCTGCTTTTGACTTGTAATTAAGAATGACTTAGGAATTATTCCTTTAATATTCTACCTGACCATGCTAATGCCATAGAAAGGAGTACTCTGAGTGATTTATCATTATTATTAATCAATACTTATCATATATCTTATTCTATGACTTACCCCTATTAAATTGGTTATAGTTTATTTCTCTATCAATAGTATAATTTATCAATACATGTCCATGCCAGACCTTCCCTGTGGTAAAAATATAAATAACGATACCTGGAATACTCTCAGGTGAAGTGCTACAATGGTATATTATCTGTACGCTTGCAGATTCCTTTCATATATATATTCATATCTATTCTTCCTAGTCACATAAATTAATAGAGAACCGCTTAGTATTATTCTAGTAGTAATGCTATGTAGTACCAACAAGCATCTCTGGCATCATCACTAGGGATGACAACCTAGTAAAGTAATGTTAGGAGATATAGGTTTATAATAGGTGGCTATTTAAACAAGTGACAAGTTAATAAACACCAACGAGCATTTCTGGTGCCATTGCCAGGGAAGGTAGCTAGGGAAAGGAAGTATTGATAAACTTATACTTATTGTTGTGATCAAGGAAAACCATTGACCTCTGCTCAAACAGGCTTATCATTGTTTTATGTACTTGCGTAACTTATGTTGGATAATGAATGACCAGTTTTGACCTTTCGATGAACTACGTTGAAGATCCAGAAGCATTACTTAAAAGGACTAAGGCTAAACTCAAAAAAGTTTTAGCTTTAGAGTCAGAAGACAACCAGATAAGGCAAAACTTAACACCTGAATTTGAAGCTATGGCTACTAGGACTCTCCGTGAATTCTCTGCTCCAACTATGACCAACATCCGTACTGGACCGACAGTCAATGTTGGAGATAATGGATTCAAGCTCAAGCCAGCCCTCATCAACATGGTGCAAGCAAGCTAGTTTTGTGGAAAGGCACATGAAGATGCGAGTGCACATCTCCAACACTTCCTAGAGATCTATAGCACTTTCACCATCAAAGGAGTAACCCAAGATGCCATTTTACTTTGCCTCTTCCCATTCTCACTCTTGGCGAAGGCGAAGCAGTGGTTCTACACCACCAAAAGATAGAAATACCACATAGGATAACAGCAACACTGCCTTCCTAGCAAAAGTTCTTTCCCACAGGCAAGACTAATGCTCTATATGGGAGAATCTCAAGCTTTCAGCAACAACATGATGAATCTATCCCTGAGGCATGGGAACACTTTAAAGATTACATTGCGTAATGTCCTCATCATGGGATGGAGAATTGGCTACTCATGTAGACTTTCTACCATGGGTTGACCAATAGTACTCATGAGATTATGGATGCTGCTGCTGGAGGTGCATTCCTATCAATCACCATACCAGCTGCAACAGCTCTTGTGGAGAAGATGGCCTCCAATCAAGGTTGGAATGAAGAACGCGTTTAAACCTTCAAGAGAGGTGGAGGTATGCATCAACTCAAGGAGGTAGACATGCTATCTGCCAAGATGGACCTGCTGATGAAGAAGCTTGAAGATCGAGCCAATGAGAAGCAAGAAGTCATGCACAATCATGATTCTCGCAGGACATATGAAGTGCGTGGAAACACTAGGCATTCAGGGAGCAACTATCTTGAAACTCATGAGGATGTGAACTTTGTCAACAACTACTCTCGTCCTCAATAGAATCAAGGATGGAATCAGCAATAGAGACCGAACTACCAAGATAATTACCAAGGTAACTATCAAGGTAATAATTTTAATAATTTCAATCAACCACCCTTAAGAGAATTAATTGCTGGCCAATCAAAACTTATGGAGGGATTATATAGAAAGGTAACTACCAATGATAAAATTCTAGAGAACATAAATAATAGAATGGATAGCTTTACTTCTGCCATTAAGAATAAACATAGCTTTAATAAAATGATAGAATCACAAATAGCTTAGCTAGCTGCTGATGTTCCTCTATGAGACAAAGGTAAGATTCCAGGGCAACCAGAAGATCTAGAAACTACAAATCTTGTCGATATTCACAATGCAACATATTACTACAACCATCGATGGAAAGGTGGATAGATTATACCTTGCCGGAAAAGAAGAGCAATCTAGGAGACCTGTCGTCCCCATCGCTATGGGACCTCACATTTTTCAAGAAGCTATCTGTAACTTCAGAGCAAGTGTCAACATCATGCCTAAGATAATTTATGGTCAAATTAATGGAGATACTTTGTTGTACACAAATATGCATTTGCAGCTTGTAGATTAGTCACTCTGCTACCCCAATGGAGTTCTTGAAGACACCATTGTTCGAGTGGGACAATCATATGCTCCCATAGACTTTGTGGTTTTGGAAACAGGTGGAGATGTAAGGGCACCCATTATTTTGGGCCGACCTTTCCTAAGCATCGCAAAAGCCATCATCTACGCGGATAATGCTAAGATTTTCTTCACAATCAAGGATAGAAAGGAGAAGTTTTCTTTTAAGAATCATATCTTGCAATCTTCTGGACATCCACAAATGTTGTACCAGCCCGAAGGGACAACATGACCAAGAAGAAGAACAACAGGAGGAGGAAGAACAAAGCTAGATAGTCACAATAAGAATTAGTCAACATGATCAACACACTCAAATCAGAGTATGACCACCTCCTCGCTTCACCATTCCTTGCGGAGAAGGATGATCCAAGCGTACCAACGATCGAGTGTACCATTGGACAAAAAATATCCCACAAGACCTTCTGCGACATTGGATCAGGTGTTAACATAATGTCCAAGGTAACATACGAATACTTATTTGGTGATGAACCTTTGTTCCCTACATATATGCAATTGCAGATGGTGGACCAATCAATCAAATTCCCAGAGAGAATAGCGAAAGATGTTATGGTAAGAATACATGATCAATTTGCCCCTACCGATTTCATGGTTCTAGACATGTGTGAAGAAGAAGATGATACGCCCATCATCCTTGGAAGACCGTTCCTCAACACTACCAACACGATCATTTACGTCGGATCTAGAGAAGTCTACTTCCAATTCTCTAGAGAGAAGGTACGTTGTTATTTCAATAGGTATACCACTTATGAGCAGCCGAAGAAGTCCCGCTCTAGGAGGAGACGTCAATCATCCCGAAACTAAAAGAATCAATCCCCAAAGAAAAGTTGGGAGGAAGATGAGGAACCTGAAGAACCTATGAAAGATGAACCTACTCTACCTAAGTCAATTCCACAAACCAAGCAGGTATGGAAAGAGAAGGTGACATCACCATCAGAGACACCATCATAAGATGTGCAGCTGTCTAGGTCTCCATCGCTGAGATTGGATGATGCACCCGAAGAGTAAAGGATTTTTCTCTAGCCAAGTCCTGTCTAGAGGAATAAAAAATCCGAACCCTAGCCATGAGGTAACATCTATAGTTATCCATATTTACTTTCTAGAGTTGCATGAATTCTTTTCACTTTAGCATATTTACTTGTCTGCATTAGCATTGCATTTAGAAAAGGAAGATAAAAAGTTTCATTATTGTATATCATCATATTATACGGTGTGTAAACACCCACATGAATATTCACTGTGGTGGCATAAAAAATATATATATATATCATGCATGCATATTTTTTGTCTGCATTATATAAATAAGAAAATGCAAAAATGTAAAATAGACATCCTGCTAGAACTTTGCCAATTAGGAAATATGTCTAAACCCCTAAGGACAACAAATTAATGAATGGCAGAACGCTAACTCCTTATCCTAATCCGTGCCACGAGTTTTGGTGTTCTTGTTGGAGTATTTTGCAGGATGATCAAGAGTAAAGCCATCCATCCGAAGTACATTTTTCTGAGCCACTATCACACCCGCTGCACAAGGAACCCTACTTTTGGACGGATGAGAAAGACTTATGTTGGTAGACTCACTCTAAGAAAGACCACGACAACATCCAGCTTGGGGAAGGAGCATCCCCGATGTATCTCGCTAAGTATTTCTTTTCATTTGCTATTTTTAAGTTTGCTATATAGTTGCTAAAAATAATAATGAAATAAAAAGATGCATAACAAACTAAAAGCAAAATAAAAATTTATATTTGTATTAGCCATATATATAATAGTAAGGTGTGATCTTAAAAATGAAAACAAAATAGAAAGTGTGTGTCTAGTTTTCTATTTTTAAGAAGCTAAATAAATGGAGTATGAGAATAATCTCTTGCAATGGAAATGATGAATAGTTGCTCTATCATAATTCCTTACAAGTACCTAGTTTTCAGCCTTGAATTCTTCCGAGTTTTGGATATGACTGTTTTGATATAAGAATTTACTCTAAACTTGAAACTCGTGGGTAGCATATGCTTGATCTAAGTCTAGGTAATTGACGGATATGGTATGAGAAGGTCTGAGCTGTTGTTTATCTTGTTCCAAGTGACACTAAAGTTTTGGAGATTTATCTTTAAAAAAATATTAAAATCCTACATGATGAGCTCTTATATGATAAAGCTTGAATTCCTACCAGATCCTATATGATATTTAGATTAGCAAAACTTCCACATATATGTTGCTTGCATTGCATTGAGTTTTGTCAAGCTTTGTTGACCCTTATGAGAGGTTTGTCATGCTCTTAAAATCAAGATCACATACACACCACCCAAATATGCACTAATCCTACACTGGGGGTAGGCGCAACAACATGCCATTCTATCTAGATCCACCCAAAAAGGTTTTATTCCTACACTGGGAGTAAACACCAAAAATATTCTTGATAGGAATTTCCACCAAATAAATGCTCTAAGTTCTTGTTGCTATCTCTCAAAACTTTTGTTGCATAAAAGAGGCATGAGGCTATGCAAAAGTTATTCATAAAAAAAAGAATTAAAAAAAATGGACACAAAAGTATCCGAGATAATGAAAACAATAGGTACTTAGATGCCTGCCAAAAAAAGAGAAAGAGAGATAAATAAGATAGCCCCTGTTCTCTAGCAAATGTTTCTAAGTTTCAAAAGAGAGATATGTTTTCAAGGAGCATAGTAGAATTAGGTTAGCCACCATATATATCCATCACATTCATGCACACACATGCACATCTTGATTTGATTGTATGACTCAACTCTCTTTGGATCTGAGGTTTGACTTTACAATATATGTTTTGCAAGTATGCTCTTTTATGCTTTCTCCCTACCTATGGACTCCACATAAGCTTTAGTTGTAGGAAGAGAAAAAAAGGACATAACATCTTTACTGCCTTTGGTGAGGATCCACAAATACCATATATATTGAGAGACTTAAGAGTGTCATACAATGGAACCTCTGAGTTGGAAAATGCATAATAACTCTAGAATAATGGTTGAGCAAAGAACTTGAGACATAGTGCTTGACATGATCATTCTGTCTTTCAATTACTCAAGACCCAAGTGAAGGCTAAGAAGCCCCATGGTTGAAGGTAATATGGGTAAGTTTGAAAGTCAGATTGGTTTGTTCTAATCTGTAACACCCGGGCTCAGGGCTTAATAGGATTAATAGGATACTCGTACCAATAAGTTACAACTTCTTTTCTGGAAGCCCATCTCTTAAGAACTCCAAGGTTAAGCGTGCTTGGCCTGAAGCGATGGGTGACTGACCGGGAAGTTCTTCTCGGGTGCGCACGAGTGAGGACAAAGTGCGTAGAAAAGACAAGTGTTGGTCTGTGAGGGCAGTCTATATCCTAGTTAAGCTTACCAGATGTAAGCAGACCTAGCCTCGGAGAGGTGGGACGTTACAGAATGGTATCAAAGCCAACTCTCGTGGTTTCACGGGCGCGTGTGTCTTAGTTGCGCAGGCATGGTGCGCATGGCTGGTGTGGATCTGGCGTGGTCACACAACATGGCACATGCGCTGGCATTAGACACACGGACGTGGCTAAGAGGGGACATTCCTGGCTTGGGATTGATCGATGAGGACGTCGATCTCTTAAGGGGGTGAGGATGTAACACCCGAGCTCAGGGCTTAATAGGATTAATAGGATACTCGTACCAACAAGTTGCAACTTCTTTTCTGGAAGCCCATCTCTTAAGAACTCCAAGGTTAAGCGTGCTTGGCCTGAAGCGATGGGTGACCGACCGGGAAGTTCTTCCCAGTGCGCATGAGTGAGGACAAAGTGCGTAGAAAAGACAAGTGTTGGTCTGTGAGGGCAGTCTATATCCTAGTTAAGCTGCCAGATATAAGCGGGCCCAACCTCGGAGAGGTGGGACGTTACATAATGGTATCAAAGCGTGCATGTATTCTGTGAGAGCATATCTGGACAGGTTGTTGAATGCGTGCATGTATTCTATGAGAGTCTTCGTTCCCTGAGTGAGCCTCATAAATTCAGCGGCTTTCATGCGTATTAGGCCCGGGGGAATGTGATGTCCCCTAAAAGCCAGCTTGAACTGTTCCCACATAACTCGCGCATTAGCAGGTAGTGATGACAAGAAATGTGTCCACCAGATTCCTGCTGGTCCTTGCAGCTGATGAGAAGCATACTCAGCTTTTAGATGCTCTGTGACTCTTAGCAAGCGAAACTTCTGCTCAATGGTGTTGAGCCATTCGTCAGCTTGTAGTGGTTCCTCAGCCACCTTGAAGATAGGAGGCTTTGTATCCAGAAATTCCTTGAATGTACTGTGTTGATTTGGCTCGGCCCCTAGTTGCTGTGGGTGGCCACGAGTGGTGTTCTGCGCAATGAGGCACAGAGCTTCTTCCATTGTCCTTTGGCTCCCCAAGAACTGAGCAAAGAACTCCTAAGCAGACGGCGGCGGTGGTGGTGGCAAGTCATCACCATTGCCATCATGACAGCTACCAGCTCCAGCACGGGTGCGCGTCATCTGCGAAGTTGGAACAATAAGCGATTATTGGTTGATGCCACAAGATTGCAGATGAATTTATAATCATGCCCAACTGAAATTACTAGAGAAAATTCTCAAATTCACAATAAAAACAGAGGCATAACAATTCATTCTCGCAACATGATACCACCAATTTTATCACTTATCGGACTCGCACCGCGTTAACATACTAGTCACTAGGTGACTCTAATCTTCATTAAGATCGCTGTCGAGGTCGGAGATAGGATTATCCTCATTCTCTGGCTCCACTTCTTTCTAGGTATACTTCATTCCACTGATAGAGGGGCGGTTCATGGTACCCTACAAAGTGCAAAACTCTCACAACAGGGTAGGTGTTCCAAAAACCATTAGGAAATTCTCACTCCAACTGGTGCTTCCATCGGTACCATCAACATGTACACTTTTGTGAGACAAGACCATAATGGATAAGAGTTACATAACCGAGTAAGAAATTTATAAGGGGAGGAACAATGTAATTATTTGAATGATAATTATCATGATGCATGCTCGTTCCGTACGTCCTCACAAACTTAGACAAAAAATTGTTTCTAACGGTAGACACGGTGGCATACATACGTTCTCTCATATATGGCGTAACTAATCGAGCTACACATTTCGTTGTTAGTGTACCTACATAAGATTTCATTTCAGCCCTAAACCCATAATGAAATATGCAGAATGTAATTGTAAATACTTCCATATATGTATACCCATACATATACTTCCGTATCAAACTACCCGATAACAATTTAAACCCACAATTAAATACGCACCATATACACATGCAAGCATGCATACATAGCCTTACCAAAGCTAACTCTCCCCGACCGCACGCTCACATCTTGCGGTCATACACTCATCATCTTACCTTGGCGTAGAGGCATTTGATCCACACATTACCATTCAAGTGAATGGCATCCATACAATAGCACGTCGTATGGACGACGAAGTAAAAACCCCCATGTTAGTACTTAAATAGCCACCTAATAGTCCTTAATTTGGGCATAAGGAAAGTGATCATTGGCACACTTTAGATTTCAAATACCTATTATATAGCTATCAGTTGCTAGAGAAGGGTTTTTAGAAAACAAAAACTTTTGTTTTAAATACACATGTGACAATTAACGTTGAATCTTGCTCTGATGCCAGCTGTCGCAGAACCGACCAATTTATAAGAGTACAAGTACAATAGCAGCCCGCAAGCGGTCGCACTGTCATACTTGAACCCATATAAACCCGGTAGTCCGTCGAGTACCACGACGGGTCTCGATAAACGATTTACAACAACCAAGATCGTACATGATTCCACATACATGCCACATATTACCTAAAGTTCACAGATACATTTCTCCATCAGAGTACGAATAAAAGTTATTACAAACCGAGTTTGATAGATAAAAGCAGAAGCAAATTAAGTTTGAAAGTAAAGTTTCCAACATAGTTTAGTACAGTGCCAAAATACGATCACGGTCCACAAAAGCATGCAGAAGGATTAATAAGAAGCCTGCCCAAGGCTTACTCCTCATCCATAGCGGGATAGAAGCAACTCTTGCAATAACCATGATACACAGTGCCATCTGCAACATGGGAAATAAAACCCTGAGTACGAGAAGGTACTCAGCTAGACTTACCCGTCATAAACCAGAAATAAAATGACTCCAAGGATTATGCAAGGCTGTATAAGTGGAGATAGCTTGACAACATTTTGCATAAAAGCAAATGACTTATTGTACAATTAGGATTCCTTTATCAATTATTTATAACTATCCATCTCTAGATTAGCAACTATCCTGTGCCAAACATGTGGTATATCCATTTAAAAGCATACAATAGTAACCATAGCAGGTATTGTAATTCCATATTCATTCGAACCATCATGTTTCATAACACAGTTACTACGATGTTGGGACTAGCCAAGTTTCTCACTATCCAAGAGAGACGGCGATTCAAATCGATTTCAACCAGCTGGGAATTTATTCCTAACACAAACCCAGGTCTACCAGCCACGATAGCCTTAGGTCACCTTTGGTACAACTTAGGTACACATTTCATGGGTCCGTACCACGCCGCACAATCTGGAACACCAGATGCCAGGACGTTCAGGCCTAGCCTGCCCTTGGGCTCAGTCTGATCGTTCCCCCGGAAGGAGCGCACAACAGAACGGGTCCTGACCTGAGTTGAATTACTCGGCTTTGTGGTCGGAACGAGTTATCCGGCCAGCTAAGTGAGAGACATGCGTTCAATCTTGTCAGAAGCACCAACAACGGTACGGTCCTTAATCGACACAGACGGGGATAGATCCACACCCAAGACCTCCATGTCTTGTTGCTTCTCTATCGACATCCTGTCCGGTCTCCATTTACATTAACCATGGTTCTTTTCCACGATAGCAATCATAACCAACCGTGTTCCGGTATCCACCTATATCTCGCAGGTGACAGGAAATCACCCGACTTCTACCGGTCTAAGCATGGCTAAGCATATATTCGATCCTGGACCTATACCGGTTAAAGGTGTAATAGCTGGACAAGGAATGTATATGCATCAAGTGGTTCCATTCAACTCTTATAACCTAACGCATCAATCATACGTACTTAAGTAATCATTTGTAAAATACTGGGAGACTTAGAATGCTCCGGGGCTTGCCTCGTAGAAAGGAAGTAGGGCGGTGATCAGGACACTTCGGAAGCTCTTCAGGATTCTGCTCCTCGCCTTCGGGAGCTACGACTTGAGGATTCTCCTGCTGGCCCCCTTCCTCTGCTTCGTCGAATTCCAGCAATGTTATTTCTTCCTCCGATCCTAGATGCATGAATATGGCATAAGTATTACGAATGCATATATGTTAACAAGTGCATCATGTTTATTGAGTAGGTGCATATCTCTTCTCGATTATTTAATTAACTACTTCCACAATGCATCTACTATATCACAAAACAGCAGCTACTTGTTTTACTCATAACTAGAGTTCTACTAATCCAAATGCAGTGATCCTAGACTTTCTGGAAAGCTTATGAAATTATGTACAACTTTGTTATTAACCATTTTTACAGCAAACATCATCCCTATCATACAACTTAGCAAACTCTAGAATCTGTCCGGAAACTATTCCAATTCGCATTATAAATTAACAATACTTCTACTTCATATAAGTATTCAAACTTTTACAACCAAAAGTCTACCAACAGTTTAAGCATACCAAATACATCCAAGAAAACATAATGGTGAAGCCCAAACTATTTATTTAAATGTCTTTATCATTTTATTTGGACACATAGGTTAAATAATAAACCTATACCAAATTTGCATCATAAATTCTCAGAAAATTACAGTGGCTTACTAGTTCTACCAATAGACTACTGTAAAAATTTTATGCCATTTTGCCAAGTAAAACATCCTATACAAAAATGACAAGGCAACAAGTCTTGAAATAGCATAAATAGAAAACCCTATTGAAAAGTGTCAAGCAACAGATTTCCTATTTTTCTTAGCATCCATATACTAATAGGATAACCTCCAACAAATTTCATGAATATTGGATTCCTAAATAATTTATAAAAATTCACACAAGGATCTCCTAATTATAAAATAAAAATCTATAACAACAAATCTACACATGCACTGATCCTCACATTTTTACCAGAGTTCATACATGACAAGAATAGCTTACCACAAAAATTTCATAATTTTTGGAGCACAAGAACTCTAGATATAAAATAAACAAGTTTGCATGCATTCAAAAACACATGCAAAACTCTATTTAAATCTCCCAAAATTTCTACTGTAAATGTTAATAACATATTTTTCCTAAATACTACACTTCCTAAGGAACACTACACAATTTATTGCATAATTTTTGAAGCTACCAAACTGGAGATATAAATTCACAAAACATATGAAATCTGCATTCAAAATGAACTAGCTTTAATACATGGAGTCGCTGACCAGTGGGACCTGTCAGTCAGGGGACCCCACACGTCATTGAGACACGAACAGAGCCGGCGGCGCTACGTGACTGGCGCGGTCGAAGCTCGCCGACGGCGAACTTGCCGGCGGTAACATCTTCACGGCGTGACCTACGTGACTTAGCGCATCTATTGCACCACTTGGCCGGCCTTATCGTCGACGCTAGTGACGACGGCGGCGGCCATGGTGGCTCGGCGAGGCGGGACAATGGCGGTACGCTAGTGACTACCTCGGCGGCGCGACCTAAAGCTCGGACGAGCATCGCTGGACTACAAGGAACCTATTGCGCGCGCTCTCGTGGCCTGCAGTGGTCGAGTTAGGTGGGACCACGGCGACGAAGGGTGGCGGTGGAGCTCCAGCGAGGACCGCACATGGCATGGGAGCTTACCGTGCTACTTCGGCTAGCAATGCAGGCTCGATGGGACAGAGGGGGCACTACGTGGCTTCTGTGGTGACAGAGGGGTGACGAGGGCGAGCTGGCGCTAGCAATGGCGTCGGCGGCGCGCCTGAGCTACGGTGACGACTGTGGGTGAGCGAAGGAGGCAACAGAATGTGAAATGAAAGCGCGGAGACGGAGCAGGCGACTTCGGGGCGCTATGCAGGGCACTGCGTGTAACACCCTAGGTGTTTAGGCTTCCACTAAATTGCATGTCATTTCATAAACATGTGCATTATCTATGTCATCATGCCATTATCATTGAAACATACATATGCAACATTTTAAATTGTGTGTTTCATGCTTGATTGCTTAGAGTGGTAGTAGTGCAACATGTGAATGTAACATGAAACTCTCATACTTTGAAACATGGCAATATGGTAGTAATGTGGCAATTATAAAATGACAACAAGGTCTTGAAACATGTGAAACATTGCATTGTAACATATGAGTGAATTACTTGTTTTAGTTGCTTTATCACATGTGATCATTAAAGGTTGGTATAACAATTTGGTAAAGTGGTTGATCATGGTCTATTACACCTTAACTATACTTAGGTTACTTGTTGGGACATTGTTCATGAAGATCAAAATGACCAAAATGCCCTCAAGTGGAGGTTTGACTTGAATTGACTCCAGAGTCTCACAGTTTGACTGATTCAAAAGACCAACTTAGAAATCTTGCATGGCTGTACACTCTTTACAAAAGTTGTAGCTAATTTATTAAGGAACAAAAGTTGTTTTATGACCAACTCATGAAAATGTGTGGAACATGCTCAAACATGGCCCACAAGTCAGAAGTTCATGTTCAGTTCACTGAAAAATTTGTTTAAGTCTTAAACTATAATTTCAGTGTGATTGAGCCATCTTTGGCTTGATGTAACTGCTTATCCATGGCGAATTAGATCATGGTCTTTGAATAGAAGTTGTAGATGGATGGTAGGCCTACAATTTTCATGTACACTGTTTTTGCAAACGAGCAACGGATTAGTCAGGATAATGCGTTGAAGTCGCGCTGTCAGGCTGATCAAATCGACTGAATGGCGTGCTACAGTGTTCGACAGGTTCAGATTGTCACCGCCGCGTGGCGCCACCCATCGCCGATCGCTTGAGCGCGCAGGCCACGCGCCGCGGGCGCCCTGGCAAGACTAGCTGTGTCATGGAGCACCCCAGCGCCTGCCCGACCGAGTCGCCCGCTCCATTCTCATCCCTCGCCTTCCACAGCGCGCAACACTGAAGCCATCCGCCATTGCCAGCCGGACCTTCGCCCTCACCTAGCTCCCGCGTCCTAGCAAAAATGTGTTGCCCAGCTCACCCAGAGCCTCGCCGTGTTTCCCTCTACCTCCTCCACCCCACCGTCGTGCCAATTTCACCTTGGTAAGGATGAAATCGCCGTTTTTCCCCACCACCGCCTTGTCGGACCTTCGCCGGAGTTAGCGCTCCACGCGGCCAGCTCTCCTCGCGCCATTGCCGTCCCTCCTCTACCTCGCGCTAGGTCTAAGGAGCACTAAGGAAGCTCATAGGGTCACCGTTAGGGGCCGCGACGCCGTAGTTTCATCGGAGCCGGTCAAGCCACGGCCGAGCACTGCCGTGGCCATCGCCACCCCCTCTAGCTGCGTCATTTGCTGCAATAGATGGTTCCCCTATGTCCATTTGGGTGAGGTGAAACTGTTGGCACCGTTGCCTTCGCCGAAGGAGCCACCGGCGGCGAGTTGCACCGTCATCTTCCTCCGCTCCCCTGTCTGTCTCGCTGACACGCAGGCCCCTCCCGTCAGTCGCCGCGGCTGAGGCAGGAGCCCAGCGTGGGCCGCACCATTGTCTGGGCCACGCCAGTGCGCTTCGCGGGCCGCCGTTCCTTCGGGCCAGCCCAACAGTGGCTGTGATTTGTTTTCTTATTTGTTTTGTTTTTATTATTTCACAGATTAGTGTATAGATTCAAAAATGTGTATCTCCTAGTTGGTAGATCCAAATGCTATGGTTCCAATTTTGTTGAGTTCATGATAATGTCTAGTATTTAATAAAAATATTATATGGGCACATGTTTTAGAAATTCTGGATGAATTAAATAGGACTTTGAAATGTGTTTTTGGATACATGCAAACTTGTTTGAATTTTATCTTGAGTTTCTGTGGTCCAAAAATTATGAAATTTTGTGGGTAATCTATTATTGCTTAGTAGAAGCTCTAGTTAAAATTTTAGAGCTAGTGCATGTGGAGTTTTTGAGTTATAGAATTTCCTTTTATCAATGGATGGATCTTGTGTGAATTTTCATAATTTTTCTATAGATCCAGTAAAGGTAAAATTTGGTGAGTGCTATTCTTATGCTTGAATTATACTAGGAAAAATGTGAAATCTGTTGCTTGACACATTTCATTAGGGTTTCCTAATTATGATAAAAATAGGCATGCCACCTGTTATTTTGGATACAGCAAGTTCTGCTTGCTCAATGGCTTTGAAATTTTTATGGTAGTCTATGTGAAGCATGAGATAGCTACTGTAATTTTTGTAGATTTTTATGAACAGTTTTACTATATGTTGCATTAATCACCTAATTAACTAAATAAATTAGAAAAGGACATTAAATGATTTATTTAGAAGTTGGCATTATACTTTCTAGTGTTCCTCTGGTATGTGTAACAAGTTGGTAAACTTGGTTTGGTCAAATTAGGCTTTTGCATCATCATTAAATAATTAAGTTAGTAACCCTGTCATTGCGGGACAGATTCTAGGTTTACTGGAATTTGATTTGGTTAACTTAAGAATCATACTTCGATGTTTACAAATGAATTGTAGAGAATTTCATAAGCTTTACAGAATGTCCTCTTGCAAGTCATTTGGATTTGTAGAACTCTGGTTGTAATTGAATTAAGGGACTATTTGTGTGCATACGAAACTTTAAATGTTGATTTATGTATGCCTTTACTATTTCTAAGTTTGTGGTAATGTTCCTAGGTGTTAGGTCTTTAACTGAAGATGAGCATCTTTATCTTAGGTTATGCAAGTTAGGTAAGTTGATCTTGTTCTTCAAGTTAAGTTAGATACCTGTCTTAATCGGTAAACGAGTGTCCAGTAGTGTTTTCGTTAAACACTTATTGTGATTCATTCATCATGAGCATCATGTCATTCCTTATGCATCCATGATATTTATCTCATGCATCGGCATGCAATAGGTGTACCGGAAGGAGTGACCCTGCTGGAATTCGAGGAACTGAGCGAGCAGCAGCAGCCGACACCGAAGGTTCAGGAGGTGCAGCCTTCAGAAGAAGTGCCAGACGAGGTCGCCGTTGAGTGCCCGGATCACCGTCCGTGCAACTTTGTGAAAGGCAAGCCCCGGAGCATATTAAGCCTCCTAATTTCCAAAATGTAGTTACAATATTATTATTATATATCTATATATATATTGTTGCATTAAGTTTAGGTGTTGGATGCAAACAATTGCTGCATTGGTTACCCAATCCTTGTCTAGATATTGATACCCGAAATCCTATGTAGCTCAGGCTCGTGTAGTGCTTAGCCCTGCTCAAACACGGTAGAAGTCGGGTGATTTCCTATCACCTGTGAGATATAGGAAGATACATATGGCACGGTTGGCTATATTTGCTATCGTGGAAAAGAATCAGTCTTAATTTGAAATGAAGACCAGACGGAGGCTTGCCGGTTTGCAGTGACTCCGTCTGTGTCGATTAAGGACTGAATCTTGGAGCCTTTCTTGTTCATGTTGAACGCATGCCTCTCTCTTAGTTGGCTGTGTCCGATGACCGACCACGAAGCCGAGTAGCTCACCTCAGGCCAGGAGTCGATAAGTATAAAGTGCGCCTCGGAAGGGAGCCGTAGGCATGAGTCCAAGGGCAGGTGATTTAAAAGTCCTGATCGTCCTGGCAGAAGGGTAATTCCTGAGAGTGCTGGCGCTGATCGAACCCGCGAATTTGGTTCCTGAGTTGTTCCAAAGGTGACCCACGGCTACCCTTGCAAAGTATGCCAGGGTGAGAGTTAGGAATACCCCCTCAGCTGAGTTGTAATTCGATTCGAGTCGCCGTCTCTCCCGGTTAGTGAGAACTTGACGGGCTTATCTCCAATGTAGATGCACTAAATAACATAATGGTTCAGAAATGATGATATGATGATGACAGCCTTATTATACCTGCTATGGTTAATATTGTTTGCTCCTAATAAGTGAGTGCTCTAGTACAGGTGCTAATCTAGTGGACAGGTAAATAATGATAAGCTTGATGCTAAGTTTAAATTGGCTGGCTACTATAATCATAAGCTCTTTATGCAACTGTGTCAAGCTAGCCCACCTCATAAGCCTTGCATGATCCTTGGTGTCTTTTTTTTCTGGTTTTGGCGGGTAAGTCTAGCTGAGTACCTTCTCGTACTTAGGGTTTATCTCCCACCTATTGCAGATGACTAGTTCTACTTTGGTTGCTGCAAGTACTGCCTTCTCCTAGCTGGAGATGAAGACTAGACCGTTGGGCACGGTCGCTACTAGTTCTCGTACCTGATAATGCTTTTGTGGGACATGACTCAGATCTGGCAATGTATTTGAAACTATGAAGTTATATACTAAACTATGTTGCTTCCGCGCATTTGAACTTGGTTTGTAATATTTTATTTGAACTCTGATGGATGTAATCCGAATGCTACTTATGAAATGTTGTAACGGATGATGTGTTGTGTTGAATCACTACGATCTTGGTTTGTATGTCGAGAGTTGGTTGAAATCCTTCATGATTTCCGGACTACCGGGATTATGGGAGCTTAAGTACAGGAATTTGATCGCTTCGGTGATTGTTTTTGTACTTACGTTCTTATGATTTGGTCGGTTCTGTTACACTGCGGCTCGACGTGGCTGGGCTGATCAGAGCAATGGTGACGCGCGGCCTCCATCGGCTCCACGCAGCGGCCAGGCTCTGGCGCGGTCGGCCACTGACGAACGGTGATTCAGTCGGTTCGGTTAAGCAAAGCCGAGCCCGATGACGAGTTTTCACATTGATGAAACAGCTAATCCGTGGCTCCAATTTGTAACTGATCTAAACAACTTTCGTAGACATAAGTACCAGCTACAAATCATGTTCAAAGAACTCGTTCTAATTCACAATAGAAATGGAGTAAAATCATCCCAAATATCGGCTGTCAGTCAGTCAAGGTTCATGACTTAGCAAAAATTTTGTTAAGTCCTGAAATGTTGATTTACTGATTTTTGTGATCCAATTTCACACATGTTAGGAGCTGAATCATTCAATGACCCAAAAATAAAAGTTGTTCCTTATGTCAAATACTAGAACTTTGCTTTAGTGATCTCCTCCATGCAAGGTCTCTAACACCTAGTTCAAACTTGGTCAAACATGTCACATTTAAATGATGATACACATCAAAGCATGGCTTAATGACCTATTTACCCCTAACCATGAATATCAAAGTTGTTCATAATGATACTCTAAACATGTTTAAGTCATTTGCAAGGTCATTCCATCATTTCATGTAGTAGGCACTCATAGAGCTATTTAGTGTAATCACATGAAACATGACTTAAGGCTTGATCATGGGAAGTGACATTCATGAACCATGTTCCATTGGCTAACCTAAGTATTGCCAATATATTTTTGTGACTCATACCAACCATCTACATGTATACTCTTATGATCATATGCATATACACATGGAGACATGAAATAATGAGAAAAGTTGCATATGTTTAAGAAACATGCGATAACAAGAAAACGTTGCAGATGTTTCAATCCAATGTTTCAGTTGTAAATGCTTGTTTATGAATGCTTGATGATCATGCTCGTGTTATGCAAGTTAGGTTATGCAAGGCTAACACCCGAGGTGTTACAACCCCTCCCCCTTATAAAAATCTCGTCCTGAGATTTGCAAGACCTACCATTCTTGGAAAAAGGTGGGATAAACTTCTCATAGATAATCTTCTCTTTCCCACGTAGCATCTTGTTCACTATGATTGTTCCACACCACCTTATAGAACTTAATAATCTTACTCCGTGTTACTCTTTCCAACTTCTCTAAAACTCGAATTGACTTTTCTTCATAGGTCAAATCCGATTGAAGCTGCACGTTGGTGGGTGCAATAGCTTCTTCAGGTACTCGAAGACATTTCTTCAACTGAGAAACATGGAAGACATCAAATATTGCACTCATCTCTGGTGGAAGTTGTAACTTATAAGCAACATTCCCTTTCCGTTCCACAATCTTGTACTGCCCTACATATCTTGGTGAAAGCTTCTTTTTCATCCCAAATCTCTTCACACCTTTCATGGGTGATACTCTCAAGTATACATAGTCACTCGCTTCAAAAGTCAGTGGTCTTCTTCTTTTGTCGGCATAACTCTTTTTTCTTGATTGAGCTGCCTTCATATGTTGTTGGATGATATGTACTTGCTCTTCGGCTTCATTGACAAAGTCAATACCAAAGTATCTCCTTTCACCGGGCTCAATCCAATTCAATGGAGTTCTACATTTTCTGCCATACAAGGCTTCAAATGGAGCCATCTTGATACTCGCTTGATAACTGTTGTTATAGGAGAATTCAGCTAAAGGTAACCATTTCTCCCATGAACCCTTTGAAGATATAACACAAGCTCTAAGTAAATCTTCTAGGATTTGGTTCACTCGCTCTGTCTGTCCTGAAGTTTGCAGATGGTATGCCAAACTTCTGATTAGCTTGGTTCCCAAAGCCTGGTGTAAGTGCTCCCAGAAACGAGCTATGAACTGTGGTCCTCGATCTGAGATTATAGTCCTGGGTACTCCATGCAGTCTCACGATCTGGGAAACATATATCTCAGCATATTTTCCAACTATATACCGTGTGTTCACGGGTATAAAGTGTGCTGACTTGGTGAGACGATCAACAATAACCCATATGGAATCGTGACCTTGTGGCGTCATTGGAAGGCCTGTGATAAAGTCCATGCTGATTTCCTCCCATTTCCATCCTGGAATAGGCAATGGCTGAAGTAGTCCGGCAGATTTCATATGGACAGCTTTTACTCTACTGCAGTTATCACACCTAGCAACATAGGCTGCGATCTCTTTCTTCATCTTAGTCCACCAAAAACGGGTTTTCAAATCTTGGTACATCTTACTACTACCCGGATGGATGGACAATTTGGACAAGTGAGCTTCATCTAAAATTTGATTCCTTAGCTCACGGTCTTTTGGTACCACAAGTCGGTCCTCAAACCATAATACACCTCTTTCGTCCAATCTAAAATGTTTGGTTTCTTGCTCTTGCATTTTTCTCTTGATATGACTTATTCCTACATCTGTCTACTGTAGCTCTATGATTTTGCTCTCAAGTGAACAACTGATCGTGATATTATGTAGTACAGCAGGATGTAACAAGTTGAATCCATCTTCCAATAATGCTTCCACGGTGTTGCAATGAGACTTCCGACTAAGTGCATCGGCTACTACATTAGCTTTACCCGGATGGTAATGCACTTTTAAATTGTAATCCTTAATTAGCTCTAACCATCTTCGTTGTCTCATGTTCAGCTCTGGTTGGGTAAAGATATACTTGAGACTTTTGTGGTCAGTATATATATGACATACATTGCCCAACAAGTCATGTCTCCATATCTTTAATGCGTGAACCACTGCTGCAAGTTCTAAATCATGAGTGGGGTAGTTGACTTCATGTTTCCTCAATTGCCGAGAAGCATATGCAATAACCCTTCCTTCTTGCATAAGCACACATCCCAAACCTATTCTCGATGCATCACAAAATACATCGAAAGGTTTTCAATGTCTGGCTGTGCTAGCACAGGTGCTGTAGTCAACAAAGTTCTGAGGGTGTGAAAAGTTGTTTCACATTCTGGTGTCCAATTGTATTTCTCATCCTTCTGAAGTAGTCTGGTCATAGGCTTAGCTATCTTTGAGAAATCTGGAATGAAACGACGATAATATCCTGCTAACCCTAGAAAACTCCGAACTTCATGAACCAAAGTTGGGGCTTTCCAATCCATGACCTCTTGTACTTTTGATGGGTCTATAGAGATTCCATCTCTTGATAAGATGTGACCTAAGAAAGGTACTTTGCTCAACCAAAATTCACATTTGCTAAACTTGGCATATAGCTTATGCTCCCTCAATCTGGATAAAACAATCCTCAGATGCTCTTCATGATCTGACTCATTTTCCGAATAAATCAATATATCATCGATAAACACGACCACGAACTTATCGAGTTCGGGCATGAATACCGAGTTCATCAGGTACATGAAGTAGGCTGGAGCATTTGTTAGTCTGAAAGACATAACCAAATACTCATATAAGCCGTACCTAGTAGAGAAAGCAGTTTTAGGTATATCCTTCGGTCTGATCTTTATCTGATGGTAACCTAATCTCAAGTCAATTTTGGAGAATACCTTTGCCTTTGCTAGCTGATCGAACAAGATGTCGATGCAGGGCAATGGATATTTGTTCTTGATGGTCACAACATTGAGTGGTCTGTAATCTACACACATTCTCAGTGACTTGTCCTTCTTTTTCACAAACAAGGCTGGACATCCACACGGAGATGAGCTAGGTTGGATAAGACCTTTGTCCAATAGATCTTGCAATTGAACCTTAAGTTCTGCTAACTCATTGGGTGGCATTCTATAGGGCCTTCTTGATATGGGTGCTGTACTTGGCACTAACTCAATCTTAAATTCCACCTCCCTATCAGGTGGTAAGCCTGGTAATTCCTCTAGAAATACATCCAAAAACTCACAAACTACGGGGATATCACAAAGTGTGGTGGCTTGGATAGCACAAGCTAAATGTTGGAGTTCGAAATTGCGGGAGAGTGGTACTAGAAAAGCATTCCCTCCCGTGGGTTCCCTCAACATAATAGTACGGGTGCTAGTGTCAATAAGAACACCATGATCCTTCATCCAATTCATGCCTAAGATTACACTTATCGATAGCCCGGGCAATATTATCAAATCCGTTGTGTACTCCCTCCCTTGTATAGAGATGAGTACATTTTTTACTATCTTTTTGGTAGTAACAGTACCCCCTGCTGAACTTATGTTATAACCCCCTTTGCTTACTTCAATTATTTCTTGATCATGTCTAGATGCAAATGCTTGACTCATAAATGAATGAGAAGCTCCCGAATCAAATAAAACAACAGCGAGATGCTTGTTGACGAGAAACATACCAGCTGTGACACTTCTCCAGCGGGCACTTCCTCAACAGCGGTATAATGCACGTATCCCGGACGTGCCCTTGCATTTGCCTGCCTCTGATTGTTCTGATTCTGGTTGCTATTCTTCTTGGGGTGGGGGCATTCCTTGGACCAATGACCCAGTTGGTTGCAGTTGAAACATGGTTGATTATTTCTAAATCCGGTGGAGCTGTCCTGACTACCATTTCCTTTTGGCAAGGCAATTGTGAACGCCTTACGGAATGGTTTCTGAGGCCTGTTATTCTAAGCTTTAGGTGGTGGAGGCCTAAACTTGGGTGCAGGTGGACGGAATTGTGGCCTAGCTGTGATAGGCGCTCTTGCATGTGAAGATCCGGAGGCACCTGCCTCGAATGCCCTCTTGCGACTCTTAGCAGTTGCATGCATATTATTGTGGTTTTCCTAGGTCAGAGCATCACTAATAAACTCATTGTAAGTAGCACACCTAGAATTGGCCATGGTCTTCATCAGTTTGGTACCTAGGCCTCGCTTGAAACTCTCTATCTTCTTCTCCTCAGTATCCACAAAACCTGGAGCATATCTGGACAGGTTGTTGAATGTGTGCATGTATTCTGTGAGAGTCTTCATTCCCTGAGTGAGCCTCATAAATTCAGCAGCTTTCATGCGCATTAGGCCTGGGGGAATATGATGTCCCCTAAAAGCCAGCTTGAACTGTTCCCAGGTCACTCGCGCGTTAGCGGGCAAAGACGACAGGAAATGTGTCCACCAGATCCCTGCTGGTCCTTGCAATTGATGAGAAGCATACTCAGCCTTCAGATGCTCGGTGACTCTTAGCAAGCAAAACTTCTGCTCAATGGTGTTGAGCCACTCGTCAGCCTGTAGTGGTTCCTCAGTCACCTTGAAGATAGGAGGCTTTGTATCCAGAAATTCCTTGAATGTACTGTGCTAATTTGGCTCGGCCCCTGGTTGCTGTGGGTGGCCACGAGCGGTGTTTTGCGCGATGAGGCGCAGAGCTTCTTCCATTGTCCTTTGGCTCCCCAAGAACTGAGCAAAGAACTCCTGAGCAGACGGCAGCGGTGGTGGTGGTAAGTCATCACCATTGCCATCATGACTGCTACCAGCTCCAGCACGGGTGCGCGTCATCTGCGAAGTTGCAACAATAAGCGATTATTGGTTGATATCAAGAGATTGCAGATGAATCATAATCATGCCAAACTGAAATTACTGGAGAAAATTCTCAAATTCACAATAAAAATAGAGGCATAACAATTCATTCTCGCAACATGGCATCCCCAATTTGACCACTTATCGCACTCATAACGCATGCAAATTTAAATCGTGATCACCAACAAGGACCGGAATTGCATTGATGTTCAACCAAATGTGCGATAGTCGTGCGATTAACAATATTACATGATAGTCGGATTACCCATACTAAATTTGAACTACAGGTCCATTACATGAATAAAGGTGATACATTCGCCCTTCCACTAAGTACTAAGCGATCTAATCCTCATCATGATCACTATCGAGGTCAGAGGTAGGATCCTCTCCTCCCTCAGGCTCCACTTCTTCCTCAGGCTCCACTTCTTCTTCTTCCTCATCCTCCTCTAGATCCATCTCCGTGGCTCCAGGCGGAACATAAGGGTGGAGCTGGTTATTCAGCTGATGAACCTCCTCATGTAGGTTGTCGTTGTATTCTTCCGCATTGGCCAGCTGCTGCTCCAGCTCAAACTGTCGAGCTCTTAGAACATCTTCCCTAGACCAGGCTTCATTCCTCTGATGAGTTAACTGAGCCATCTCTACATTGAGCCTCTTAATCTCAGCGTCGTGCTCCCTCTGAAGCTGACGTCGGTCATCGCGGGCATGACCAAGAGCACCAGACACACGTCTTAGGCTACCTTCTACTCCATCTAACACCCTAATCACTGCGAACATGGCGCTCATGGCAGGGTTATTGCTGTTCTGCCCTTCTGCTGCACCAATATCCAAAGGTCTTCCTCTTGCCTGCTGCTATGAGTCAGTGGAGGGGTTGCCCCTCGGAAAGACTCCAACCAAAGCGGCTGCCAATTCCTAAGGAAAACGATCCATGATATCCCTCAGTATCCCAAAGGCTGCCCTGCCAGCTGCTTCTTTAGCAGTCCTGCCAGTTGACTCATAACACCAACCTGTCCACTCAGAATCCTCACCTCGGGGACGAACAACGGCCTCCACAGTAACTAAGAGACCTTCCCCCAACTGCTCATTTGCCCAGAAGTAGCGAGGCTCCATTCCATCAAGATAGCCTACATAGCTGAGCACTCTCCACAAGAGTGTAGGCATCCCAAACTCTCCAAGAAACGTGTGACGTTGATGGGTACGTGGAGCAAGCTAACGGCTGGGAGCTCTGCCTCCGGTGGACTTGCGAGCGGTCTGCTTTGTGCGTGCCATCTACACCATCAACATGTACCACTTGGTGAGACAAGACCATAATGGATAAGAGTTACATAACCGAGTAAGAATTTTATAAGGGGAGGAACAATTTAATTATGTGAATAATAATTATCATGATGCATGCTCGTTCCGTACGTCCTCACAAACTTAGGAAAAATTTTGTTTCTAGCGGTAGACACGGTGGCATACATACGTTCTCTCATAAATAGCGTAACTAGTCGAGCTACACGTTTCGCTGTTTGTGTACCTGCACAAGATTTCATTTCAGCCCTAAACCCATAATGAAATATGCAGAATGTAATTTGTAAATACTTCCATATATGTATACCCATACATATACTTCCGTATCAATCTACCCGACAATAATTTGAACCCACAATTAAATACGCACCATATACACATGCAGGCATGCATACATAGACGTACCAAAGCTAACTCTCCCTGACCGCACGCTCACATCTTGCGGTCATACACTCATCATCTTACCTTGGCGTAGAGGCATTTGATCCATACATTACCATTCAAGTGAATGGCATCCATACAATAGCACGCCGTATGGACGACGAAGTAAAAACCCCCATGTTAGTACTTAAATAGCCACCTAATAGTCCTTAATTTGGACATAAGGAAAGTGATCATTGGCACACTTTAGATTTCAAATACCTATTATATAGCTATCAGTTGCTAGAGAAGGGTTTTTAGAAAACAAAAACTTTTGTTTTAAATACACATGTGACAATTAACATTGAATCTTGCTCTGATGCTAGCTGTCGCAGAACCGACCAATTTATAAGAGTACAAGTACAATGGCAGCCCACAAGCGGTCGCACTGTCATACTTGAACCCATATAAACCCGGTAGTCCGTCGAGTACCACGACGGGTCTCGATAAACGATTTACAACAACCAAGATTGTACATGATTCCACATACATGCCACATATTACATAAAGTTCATAGATACATTTCTCCATCAGAGTACGAATAAAAGTTATTACAAACCGAGTTTGATAGATAAAAGCGGAAGCAAATTAAGTTTGAAAGTAAAGTTTCCAACATAGTTTAGTACAGTGCCAAAATACGATCACGGTCCACAAAAGCATGCAGAAGGATTAATAAGAAGCCTGCCCAAGGCTTACTCCTCATCCACAGTGGGATAGAAACAACTCTTGCAATAACCATGATACATAGTGCCATCTGCAACATGGGAAATAAAACCCTGAGTACGAGAAGGTACTCAGCTAGACTTACCCGTCATAAACCAGAAATAAAATGACTCCAATGATTATGCAAGGCTGTATAAGTGGAGATAGCTTGACAACATTTTGCATAAAAGCAAATGACTTATTGTACAATTAGGATTCCTTTATCAATTATTTATAACTATCCATCTCTAGATTAGCAACTATCCTGTGCCAAACATGTGGTATATCCATTTAAAAGCATACAATAGTAACCATAGCAGATATTGTAATTCCATATTCATTCGAACCATCATGTTTCATAACACAGTTACTACGATGTTGGGACTAGCCAAGTTTCTCACTATCCGGGAGAGACGGCGATTCGAATCGATTTCAACCAGCTGGGAATTTATTCCTAACACAAACCCAGGTCTACCAGCCACGATAGCCTTAGGTCACCTTTGGTACAACTCAGGTACACATTTCATGGGTCCGTACCGCACCGCACAATCTGGAACACCAGATGCTAGGACGTTTAGGCCTAGCCTGCCCTTGGGCTCAGTCTGATCGTTCCCCCGGAAGGAGCGCACAACAGAACGGGTCCCGGCCTGAGTTGAATTACTCGGCTTCACGATCGGAATGAGTTATCCGGCCAGCTAAGTGAGAGGCATGCGTTCAATCTTGTCAAAAGCGCCAACAACGGTATGGTCCTTAATCGACACAGACGGGGATAGATCCACACCCAAGACCTCCATGTCTTGTTGCTTCTCTATCGACATCCCGCCCGGTCTCCATTTACATTAACCATGGTTCTTTTCCACGATAGCAATCATAACCAACCGTGTTCCGGAATCCACCTATATCTCGCAGGTGACAGGAAATCACCCGACTTCTATCGGTCTAAGCATGGCTAAGCATATATTCGATCCTAGACCTATACCGGTTAAAGGTGTAATAGCTGGACAAGGAATGTATATGCATCAAGTGGTTCCATTCAACTCTTATAACCTAATGCATCAATCATACGTACTTAAGTAATCATTTGTAAAATACTGGGAGACTTAGAATGCTCTGGGGCTTGCCTCGCAGAAAGGAAGTAGGGCGGTGATCAGGACACTTCGGAAGCTCTTCAGGATTCTGCTCCTCGCCTTCGGGAGTTGCGACTTGAGGATTCTCCTGCTGGCCCCCTTCCTCTGCTTCGTCGAACTCCAGCAACGTTATTTGTTCCTTCGATCCTAGATGCATGAATATGGCATAAGTATTACGAATGCATATATGTTAACAAGTGCATCATGTTTATTGAGTAGGTGCATATCTCTTCTCGATTATTTAATTAACTACTTCCACAATGCATCTACTATATCACAAAACAGTAGCTACTTGTTTTACTCATAACTGGAGTTCTACTAATCCAAATGTAGTGATCCTAGACTTTCTGGAAAGCTTATCAAATTATCTACAACTTTGTTATTAACCATTTTTACAGAAAACATCATCCCTATCATACAACTTAGCAAACTCCAGAATCTTTCCGAAAACTATTCCAATTCGCATTATAAATTAACAATACTTCTACTTCATATAAGTATTCAAACTTTTACAACCAAAAGTCTACCAACAGTTTAAGCATACCAAATACATCCAAGAAAACATAATGGTGAAGCCCAAACTATTTATTTAAATGTCTTTATCATTTTATTTGGACACATAGGTTAAATAATAAACCTATACCAAATGTGCATCATAAATTCTCAAAAAAGTACAGTGGCTTACTAGTGCTACCAATAGACTACTGTAAAAATTTCATGCCATTTTGCCAAGTAAAACATCCTATACAAAAATGACAAAGCAGCAAGGCTTGAAATAGCATAAATAGAAAACCCTATTGAAAAGTGTCAAGCAATAGATTTCCTATTTTTCTTAACATCCATATACTAATAGGATAACCTCCAACAAATTTCATGAATATTGGATTCCTAAATAATTTATAAAAATTCACACAAGGATCTCCTAATTATAAAATAAAAATCTATAACTACAAATCTACACATGCACTGATCCTCAAATTTTTACCAGAGTTTATACATGACAAGAATAGCTTACCACAAAATTTTCATAATTTTTAGAGCACAGGAACTCTAGATATAAAATAAACAAGTTTGCATGCATTCAAAAACACATGCAAAACTCTATTTAAATCTCCCAAAATTTCTACTATAAATGTTAATAACATATTTTTCCTAAATACTACACTTCCTAAGGAACACTACACAATTTATTACACAATTTTTGAAGCTACCAAACTGGAGATCTAAAATTCACAAAACATATGAAATCTGCATTCAAAATGAACTAGCTTTAATACATGGAGTCGCTGACCGGTGGGACCTGTCAGTCAGGGGACCCCACACGTCATTGAGACACGAACAGAGCCGACGGCACTACGCGACTGGCGCGGTCGAAGCTCGCCGACGGCGAACTTGCCGGCGGTAACATCTTCACGGCGTGACCTACGTGACTTAGCGCATCTATTGCACCACTTGGCCGGCCTTATCGTCGATGCTAGTGACGACGGCGGTGGCCATGGCGGCTCGGTGAGGCGGGGCAACGGCGGTACGCCGGTGACTACCTCGGCGGCGTGACCTAAAGCTCGGACGAGCATCGCTGGACTACAAGGAACCTATTGCGTGCGCTCTCGTGGCCTGCAGTGGTCGGGTTAGGTGGGACCACGGCGACGAAGGGTGGCGGCGGAGCTCCGGCGTGGACCGCACGTGGCACGGGAGCTTACCGTGCTACTTCGGCTAGCAATGCAGGCTCGATGGGACTGAGGGGGCACTATGTGGCTTCTGTGGTGATAGAGGGGCGACAAGGGCGAGCTGGCGCTAGCAATGGCGTCGGCGGCACGCCTGAGCTACGGTGGCGGCTGCGGGTGAGCGAAGGAGGCAACAGAATGTGAAATGAAAGCGCGGGGACGGAGCAGGCGACTTCGGGGCGCTATGCAGGGCGCTGTGGCTCGACATGGCTGGGCTGATCAGAGCAATGGCGACACGCGGCCTCCATCGGCTCCACGCGGCGGCTAGGCTCTGGCGCGGTCGGCCACTAACGAACAGCGATTCAGTCGGTTCGGTTAATCAAAGCCGAGCCTGATGACGAGTTTTCACATTGATGAAACAGCTAATCCATGGCTCCAATTCGTAACTGATCTAAACAACTTTTGTAGACATAAGTACCAGCTACAAATCTTGTTCAAAGAACTCGTTCTAATTCGCAACAGAAACGGAGTAAAATCATCCCAAATATCGGCTGTCAGTCAGTCAAGGTTCATGACTTAGCAAAAATTTTGTTAAGTCCTGAAATGTGGATTTACTGATTTTTGTGATCCAATGTCACACATGTTAGGAGCTGAATCATTCAATGACCCAAAAATAAAAGTTGTTCCTTATGTCAAATACTACAACTTTGCTTTAGTGATCTCCTCCATGCAAGGTCTCTAACACCTAGTTCAAACTTGGTCAAACATGTCACATTTAAATGATGATACACATCAAAGCATGGCTTAATGACCTATTTACCCCTAACCATGAATATCAAAGTTGTTCATAATGATACTCTAAACATGTTTAAGTAATTTGCAAGGTCATTCCATCATTTCATGTAGTAGGCACTCATAGAGCTATTTAGTGTAATCACATGAAACATGACTTAAGGCTTGATCATGGGAAGTGACATTCATGAACCATGTTCCATTGGCTAACCTAAGTATTGCCAATATATTTTTGTGACTCATACCAACCATCTACATGTATACTCTTATGATCATATGCATATACACATGGAGACATGAAATAATGAGAAAAGTTGCATATGTTTAAGAAACATGCGATAACAAGCAAACGTTGTAGATGTTTTAATCTAATGTTTCAGTTTTAAATGCTTGTTTATGAATGCTTGATGATCATGCTCATGTTATGCAAGGCTAACACCCGAGGTGTTACATAATCCGGAGAAGAATTCTTGTTTGAACGCATGTGTACTTTTGAGGAGTGAAAGCATCAACGTAGCTCCTGATTTTTTTACTAAGTTTAGCTTTGCTAAGGGACTAGAAAAGGTTAAGCTTGGGGGAGTTTGTTGATGGTAGTTACAACCATTATAAACCATCAATATAACATGCATAAGGGCATAAATATAATCACCAGCAAAGGTCTAGAGGTCTAAACTAACAAATTCCATGAGTTTTGGTGAATCTGTATTTTCTGCCGGGTTTATTCAAAAAACCGTCAAGGTGGATCTACATGTCATATTTAATCATGCTTATCCGTAGCAAAACGAACGCCAGAAGACTCTAGAAGACTCAAGAGGAATCCGCACCGAGGCACAGAGGCAGAGGCTGCTAGGTGGGGCCACCCAGGCCCACCTATAGGCCGGTCGGCCCCTAGGGCCCACTGTCAGCCTCCATGTTGCAATGTCGGTTCTCCACCATGTCCTAGGTTGCATCTACGCCGTCCTTTAAGTCGGTTTGATCCAAGGGCTCACGTTGGACGCTTCGGCCTATATATATCAGCCCCTGCCACCACCCAGGCATAACCCCAGTCATCAAGTCATTTGAGAAGACAAAAACCCTAATAATCCTCAGAGCTCCATTATATTCTAGGGCATAGCTAGTTAGGCTAGGTCTAGAGGGAGGCAAGCAGGCTTCGCTTGGATTTCCGATCATGTTAAGAGCGTGGTTTGGTATAATCTTTGTACCCACTCTCTTTTGTATCTCCATTACTTTTATATGCTAGCTACAATTGTTATGATAATATTAGTACTCATCTTATTCATGTTCTTTGTTATAATGTTCATGGTCTACTTTGATTATATGCTTAGTATAGTTGGATTATCATCATGTTCATGCATAAGTTCATATAGCGCTCAATCTAAGGATCCATGGGTGAGTGGTCGACATTGTGTAAGCGTGGTGCTTATACATTGTTTACCTACGGATACACCCTATATTCCGAGTCATGTGGTAGTTCGCGGATGTGACAGTCCCGTTGAGTTCTTTGTAGTCCACTCTCCGAATATTGGTGCTCATAGGGTCCGGTTATGAAGGAAGAACAAGCTCTGTTCTTAATCTTCCTTAGTAATATGCTTTATGTGTAGATATGACAATGATCTTAACAATGATTACTATGTATAATTGCACTAATCAATGTATGCTTTGACTTATAATTAAGAATGACTTAGGAATTATTCCTCTAATATTCTACCTGACTATGATAATGCCATTGAAAGGAGTACTCTTAGTGATTTATCATTATTATTAATCAATACTTATCATATATGTTATCCTATGACTTACCCCGTTATGAGTAGAACATTGGTTATGGTTTATTTCTCCATCAATAATATAAGTTATCAATACATGTCTGTGCCAGACCTTGCCTATGGTAAAAATATAAATAATAATATATGTAATACTCTCGGGTGAAGTGCTATAATGGTATATTTTCTATGCGCTTGCAAATTCCTTTTATATATATATATTCATATCTATTCTTCCTAGTCACATAAATTAAAAAGAACTGCTTAGTTTTATTCTAGTAGTAATGCTATGTAGTACCAACAAGCATCTCTAGCATCATCACTAGGGATGACAACCTAGTAAAGTAATGTTAGGAGATATAGGTTTATAATAGGCGGCTATTAAAACAAGTGACAAGTTGATAAATACCAACAACTGCCCCACTCGATACTTGAAGAAGATTCTCGCTACCCAAGAAATGCTATTAGTACTCGAATGGCAACATACTAGCTCCCCAATACTTAGGGGTATCTAATTGTGCTGCTTAAGACATCAGCACCCGAAGATGCTCACTGGTACTTATAGTACGCAGAACTTGCAGGGGAAATTGTGACATCCCAAGGGCTAGAGCTACATGCTAGCTTTCCATTAAGTCCTACAGGGGCTACTATTAGAGATATGAGCCAGGGGTTCCTGCACCACCCGTATATATGACCATCACCCAGCTATTGACCCAGCAGCTATCAGGGAGGAGGCCCGCAAGGGCTGACACCGATGACCAACATGGAGATCAAGGCAAACTCGGGCGGACGTATCTAGACGATAGCTAGGATCATGTAACAAACTAGGAAACAATCTATTAGCATGGTTGCCCCCTCTGTAACCCTACCTCTCCTGCCTATATAAAGGAGGGTAGGGACCTCGGGCTCGGGATCCATCTTCCACCTATTCAATCTACCTCTTAGCTAGGAGCAATAGCCCCTATAATTGAGCATATACGAATACAAGAGCAGCCGCACCATTGGGGTAGGGTTTAGCATGCAACACGTTCGAACCAGTAAAAATATCTGTGTCTTATGTGCTACCATCTGATTCCATTTATGTGATCACATTGCTAGATATTGCCGGAGCAAAACATTTTGACACTAAGCATAGATCGGCCTACTCATACTAGTAAGGGTACAGGTATATATAATGGACAAGGTAAGTCATGAAGCAATTGATGAGGACATCCCTTCCATTGATACAACCACACCTGCTGCACAACAAGGTCTAATGACAAGAGCTCAAGCACGACAACTTAATTATCAGGTAAAGTCGTTCCTCGCTGTTCATACAAACTCGTCTCAGAATTGGATGCTACTAAATCATGGTGATGATTGTCTTATTCTTAGGAATGTTGGTCAAGACCCCATTGCCTCATGTTTAGACCCCATGATGAGAATGGAGCAACCGAACAAGTGGGAATCATCATTAATGGGGCGCTCGGCTCATCTCGAGACAGCAGGAAACACTCCATCAAACATACCATAACTCCTTGATACGAGATCCAATGAAGCTAGTTTTTGACTTGTTGGAAAGAGCTCATCGTCCTCTTTCAAATGGGTCCAACCCCACTATCATAATCTACCAAAGCTGTGCGCAGCAAGCAAAAGGATGCACAGACCTACAGCTTGGGCCTGGGCCTTGTACTGACTAGAGCCCATTGAGGGACGCCCAGATTAGGGTTTCCCACTCCCGCTTGTGCTCTCCTCCTTATAAATAGAACCAGCAGCCATCAGAATGAGGGTGGGTTTTGTTTAGATGTAAGATAGCTGTTGCTTCTTCCTTGTAAACGCGTGTGTCAGCTAGACCACCCGATTTGCTTGTTTCAAGACCCCAACTTGTGATTTAGATTCAGCCTTTGGCTTAAATCCGTGAGTTATTTGCTTGTTCATCTTGTTCTTGCTTGTTCTCAGTTGCTTGCAAGTTCATGGTGTTCTTGGCATGGCAAGAACATCACAATCAGAGCCGGTGTACCTGTTGCTAAGGCGCAGCAACCTTGTGGTCGTTGTAGTCGGACAGCCAATGTTGAATCCACCCCAAATCGAGTTTATCCACACTCACCAAAAGATCAGGAACAACCCCTTGTCCCATCATGTGGTAATCAGAGCAAGGTTCTTTGATGAGTAATTTACCGTTCATTACTTTACCTATAGTCCAGAAATATAAAAATAGGATAGAACTGAAATTCCAAACACAAGTTTGAGCCTTGCTGATCTGCTTAGTTCTTTCCTTGTTGAGTTTGTGGTTTACATCATGGTGTCAAGTGCTGGTTCTTAGGTTCTAATCCTTTAGAGTTTCGAGTTCTTGTCACGTTTCAGTCACCACACAATCCGCTGTTGCCTTTCCCCCCACTTTAGCCGCTGCAATCTCCATCAATACCACCACCACCACCACCAAAAGCACCGCTGCTCTCTCCACCTTTTTGCTAAAGCCCTCACCACCATCACCTTTAGCCGCGCCTACACAAACACTACCTTATGCACTTGTCCTTTTGGTGCAAATCTGAGTACACTCAGTTTTGAAAATAAGAGAGTTCAAATTGCATATTTGTACTACTTGTTGCAATCCTTATCCCTATTAAAAGAAAGTCTATGCTACTTGCTGCATTCTTGTTATAATCTTATTGCAAAAGTTTAGTTTGTGCTACTTGTCGAAAAGAAAAGAAAAGAAAAAGAAAACACAATAGAAAATAGAAAAGAAAAAGAAAGGAAAAGGAGGAAAGAAAGAAACAAAAAAAGAAGAGTTAAGTTGATGCTATTTACTCTAATCATTTCCATTGCTTGCTACTGTCCGGTGACAACATTTGTGTCTAGGCTCACGTCTCTAGCACGGGTTAGCCTGGGACCAGCACGGTACTATCTTTGAACACTTATTCAACTTGCATTGACTAATGTGGTTCCATCTGTACCTTGATATTTTTAAGCCACCTATAGCTCCACAAATTATCTACAATGTCACAGGGTTCTACTTGCTACTACTTGTAACACCCCGGGTGTTATAAATACTAAAACTGCCATATCATCATATGCATTGCAAAGCATTTGGTCATATTGAGAACTTTGATATGCATTCACTAAAACAAGTTTATATTTGTGTTATAAGTGTTGCCTTGTAGTGTTTGAATCATGTTCCAAGTTTTGTTTGGATTGGGATCTTCGAAAACCCTAATTTCGGCCTTTAAGTTTTGACCTGGAAAACCCATTTCAAAATCGAAGCACATTTTGGGGTTGAGCCTTAAAGCAAAGTTGTAGAACTTTTGATTTTGAACAACTTTTATTTTTGGAGATTTTTTAGTTGTTACACAAATTTGGGAGTAATTTGGCTTTGAAAACGAATGACAATTCTGTAATTCCTGTGAACAGTGTTCACCGCCTAAGCTACATGGCCGACGATCTTCTTCGGTGTTCCAGGCGCGTCGTGGCCGTCTTTGGCATCGCGCTGGCGCGATGAAGGCTTCCACGTGGCTTCTCTTTGCTTCTAAGCTGCGCTATTTAGCCTGAGCCATCGCCGTTCATCTCCTTTCTTCTTCCTCTGCTTTTGCCATCGCCACCGCCTAATTCTGTTGAGCTTGCGCCATTGTCTTAGTGCTTGCCAGTCGCAGCTATAGCCTGTCACGGCTCCGCCTGCTCCTTGCGCATCCAATCGACTTGCTTTTGTAGCTTGACTTCGCCGGGAAACTGTTGTGCGCGCTCTTCTTCCTCGTGGCCGGCAGCGTCGCCGTCGCGTTCGCCTCACCGTGGCCAGTGCTCCACGGTGCGTATCCATCCTTGATTTGTAGCCCTTCAGCTTCACCGTGTTACCGTGGTCCTCTGTGACCTTTTGATTGAACCATTCCTCCGCTGCAGTCACCAGGAGTCGAGCTTGCCATCACCGCCGTTGCTGTCACCATCGTCTGACGCCACCTTTGCTGCTCATCATCTACCGCACATTCTAACACGTTTGTGGTGAGCTTCTGTTGCTTCTCGAGTAGTTTTAGAGAGCTCTAGCAAGCTCTAGTTGCTTGAATGCTGCGGTGCCGCCGTGTCCTGCTTGGCCGAGCCACCATGGCCGGCGTGGTGCTCGGTCCTAGCCGTGGTTGGTCTCGTTTGTGCCACCAATCAACGCGTAGGGATGTAGGGGTCATTTTGGTACCTTGGCCGTCGCCGTTGAACTCGCCGTCGGCGAGTTTTTGCCGGTCAGCGCGCATGTCGCCGTGGTCAAAGCGTGAGGTTAGGGATGATAAGTGGGACCCGGGTGTCAGTGACTCAGCGTTCAAAATGAATTTTCTGTTTTTCAGAATTGAATGAATAGTGTCTGTTTTTGTTATTTTTGTGTGGATTTATGTAGAGCTCCAAAAATTATGAAAATTTTTGTGTGACCTCTCTATGATGCATATTATTTAAGAAAAATATGAAATGTCGTTTTTTAGTAATTTTTGAATGTGATAAAAATTGCTCAATTAATTAATAAATGAGTTTCCATGATTTTTCTATGCTTATTTATGTATCCAAAAATTATGAAAATTGTTTTGCCACTTAGTTATCATGTGATGAACATTTACAAAAAAAATTAGCTCAATTGGAACAAGTTGATTTATTTCATAATTCTTAATTAAATAATTAATTCATAAAAGCAAATAGTAACCTTTAATGATTTAGGTTTTGATTGAATTTTTGATTGAGTGATGTCCTTGGGTCATTAGTTGGTAATGATCGTTGGCAATTGAATTAGGTGTTACGAAAAAGGTTTAGTTAGTTTGACTTGTAACTGTACCGCGAAGGAAAGTTGTATTCAAGTTGTTAACTTTTGCGTCCATCATCGAGCATCATATTTTGTATCTCGCATCATGTTAAACATGGCATTGTTACTACGTGTAGTGAACGAAGGTGAACACGTGGTAGTTAATCAAGTGGTTGAGGAGGTTAATCCGTCTGTTGAGGTCGGGTTGGATAATTGTGGTCCGACTCCTGAACCAGACTTTTCCGTCAACGAAGGCAAGCCCCGGATGCATACAACCCTACCTTGTGTTTTACCAATTGATTTCGCTTTTGCTTTTCTGTACTGCATTAAGTGATTAGGAGTTAAGTGAAAACCTAATTGGTGCATTACCAACCTTCTTCTTCTTCCATATCTACCCTGTTATTAGTTTTAATTCGTATATGCCTAGTTTTGCTTAGCTATGCTTAGAACGATGAAAGTCGAGTGATTACCTGTCATCTGCAAGTGTTAAATGGGACTTTGGTTACTTATGTTATCATGTGATATGAGCATGTGGAGTAATAAATCTAGACCAGGCGGACTCGATGTGTGTGAGCCACAAGGCATGGAGGTCTTGTGAGCGGGTTCTTTTCGCCTGTGTCGGTTAAGGTCCGTACCGTTGTTGAACTGTGTGTGGTGAGACTTTGTAGTATTAACCACATACTCCGGTAATCCTTAACTTGGTTATTCTATTACGAGAATGGCTACTCGCGCACTGGGAGTGGAGAGATGGCGGGAATAGCGTGTACCCACGTGGCAATGGGCTGGATTGGTGGAGTATTGTATTCTCGGGTGGCATGGACCCGTTCTTGTTTTAGAGGACCTGAGGGTAGGTTGGTATATGTAGGTCGGAGACCTGCATATGTCGTGTGGTCTGGACTTCCCAGCTGGGTTTTTAATCGGTTCGAATCGTCGTTGCTCCTCGGTTATGGAGACTCACTTCTCTGTTCATCATCGTAGATAAATAATTGGAACTTGAGGATGGTTTGTGAAGGTGTTGGTTATGAAGTTTCATGATCTCAATGCTGATCGTGTCAGCTTTGTATATGATCTTAAGAAGTTTTAAATGTTGATGTAAGAATTTTGTTAAAAAGCTTTTACGCAAAAGAACTTTGATTATTGCTAAAGCCATACCTTGAGTCCCCTGAGTATGCATTCCTGCGTTCTATTAACTCTTATTTCAGTTAAGTCTTGTTGAGTACTTTTGTACTCAGGGTTCGTTGACCCTTGTTGCAGGTGAGGCTCATGAGCAGATCTATTTTGGATCGTGCTGCATGACTGTTGTTCCATGTGATGACGATAAGTAAATGTGTGGCTCTTGGGCAGGGCAACTTGTTAGTGTGTTCTGTAATATGTTATAATGCCACTCCACTACTTTGGTTTGTATTATTTATCGAACTTAGTTGTATGGTTTGAAACAAATGGTTTGTAAACTATGTTATTATATGACTTTCGCTAATTTACTTTGGTGTAGATATTTGAATAAATGTTGTAATACTGCAATGACTCTGTAATGTGATCCTGCTCAGAAATCGTGGATGATTCGAGGCTCTCCGAGGATACCTGACAGTCTTCTAAAGTTACCGGGAACCTATGCATAGTTGTCAAAGGTCATCGGACAGTGACAGGTGCATGTGGGCCCTATAATTTAGGAGGTTCTGCCACACTACTTGTGTTGTTCTTATCGTCGCCAACACCATCTGCATAGCAAGGTAAGGACATGTAAGAACTCAGTTGCACATGCTGAGATAATGAAAATTGTTGTCACCAAATTCAGTTAGTTGGTAGGACATATTTTCTTGTGATTCCCTTGCTGCATACTAACCATGGCAGTAGAAGGTGAAAGGACCCCTCCACAATCACCTCGATCGAAAGCCTTGCTGCAACACTTTGAACGCAAAGTGAGGCTCCATGCTGAACACCTTGATGAGGACGTTCGTGTCATAAATGAGCGCCTTGGTCAATTGGAGACGGTTCAGATTGAGACCAACACCAAGTTGGCTTCCTTGGAAGGCACTCTTGGTTCTGTTAATACATCTCTTGTAGGTGTCTTGGAGTGATTGGAGAGGATAGAACATAATCGATGTGATGGTTTCGAACGACACAAACACAACAACAACAACAACATGAGCAGCGCTGCTGGTCATGATGAAAAAGAATATGCAGCGGACACTGAGCTTGATGAGGAGGTGAATGGTCATTGACGCATCAAACAACATCGCCGCCGCCATGAGACAGGTCCTCGCCCACCACGGCAAGAGGTACATGCCGATGACTCATTTGGCAAGATTAAATTCACCATACCTGCTTTTGATGTCAGGTATAATCCTGATATGTACCTTAGTTGGGAATTAGCTGTTGATCAGAAATTTACTTGCCATGATTTCCTTGAGGACAAATGTATTAGGGCTGCAACTAGTGAGTTTACTAACTTTGCCTCTGTTTGGTGGTCTGAATACCATCGTAAGAACCCAAATAACACACCAACTTGGGATGCTTTGAAACGGGTCATGCGGGCCAGATTTGTTTCTTCTTATTATGCCCGTGATCTTTTACATAAGTTGTAACAATTGAGGCAAGGATCCAAATCTATAGAAGAGTACTATCAAGAGCTACAAATGGGTATGCTTCGTTGTGGGCTAGAGGAAAATGAGGATGGTGCCATAGCTAGCTTTATGGGTGGGCTAAACAGGGAGATTCAGGACATTCTAGCTTACAAGGAATATAATTCTGTCAATCGTTTATTTCACCTTGCTTGTAAAGCTGAACGAGAAGTGCAGGGATGATGAGCTAGCATGAGGGCTAACATTCCTGTAGGTCATGCTAGCCCATGGACACCCTCCAATGCTGCTGCACCGTCAACACGTGCACCCCCACAATCTTCCTCGACCACCAAGCCACGCTCCTCTACAACAAATTTTGTACCATGCCCAAGTGAACCAACTAGAGGAGCAACGGCTACATCTACCAAGAGTTCATCCTCGGTGGTATCCACGGGGGGAACAAGGGATATTCAGTGCCTACGCTGCAAAGGATATGGCCACATATGCAAGGACTTCCCAAGCACACGTGTGATGGTTGTGCGAGCTGATGGTGGGTACTCCTTTGCTAGTGATTTTGATGAAGAAACATATGCTTTGCTTGCTGCTAACAATGTAGCGGAAGGAGATGATTTCCAACAAGATGAAGAGCACATTGGGGCTGAAGCTGCTGAGCACTATGAGAGCCTCATGGTGCAACGGGTGCTAAGTGCCCAAATGGAGAGGGCTGAACAAAATTAGCGCCACACTTTGTTTCAAACCAAGTGTGTGATCAAGGAACGCTCTTGCTGTGTGATCATAGATGGAGGAAGCTGCAACAACATGGCAAGTGTTGAAATGGTGGAGAAGCTTTCGTTGAGCACAAAACCACACCCGCAGCCTTACTACATTCAGTGGCTTGACAGCAGCGGCAAGGTGAATGTAACACGATTGGTAAGGGTAGAGTTTGCCATTGGTTCTTATCATGATTCCATTGACTGCGATGTTGTGCCTATGCAAGCATGCTCTATGTTGTTAGGTAGACCATGGCAGTTTGATAAAGATTCCTTGCACTTTGGTAAAACAAATCAATACTCTTTTGTGCATAATGACAAGAAGATTGTGTTGCACCCCATGTCCCCTGAGGCTATTCTACGAGATGAACTTGCTAGAGCTAGCACACTTAAGAATCAGGCTGTTGCTAGTGAAAATTAGATTATCGCTAATGAACTTGAGAAACATAAGAAGTCTAGAAAATCTGTTCATCATAATAAAAATGAGATCAAGCTAAAAGGCTCTTGTTACTTTGCCACCAAATCTAATTTGGATGAGATTGATGCTAGTACTACTGTTTGCTATGCTTTGGTTTGCAAAGAAACTTTATTTTCACTCGAAGATACATCTATTTCTTTGCCTCCTGCTGTCACTAATCTTTTGCAGGCGTATGCCGATGTTTTTCCAAAGGAGGTACCACCGGGGCTGCCACCAATTCGAGGGATAGAACACCAGATTGACCTCATCCCCGGGGCTTCCTTGCCTAATCGTGCGCCATACAGGACCAACCCGGACGAGACAAAAGAGATTCAGCGACAAGTACAAGAATTGCTCAACAAAGGTTATGTGCGTGAGTCTCTTAGCCCTTGTGCCGTTCCCGTGCTTTTAGTTCCTAAGAAGGATGGATCATGGCGCATGTGTGTTGATTGTAGAGCGATAAACAACATCACAATCAGATATCGTCATCCTATTCCAAGGTTAGATGATATGCTTGATGAATTGAGTGGCTCAATTGTGTTCTCTAAAATTGATTTGCGTAGTGGTTACCACCAGATTCGCATGAAGCTAGGAGATGAATGGAAAACAACGTTCAAAACTAAGTTTGGTTTATATGAATGGCTAGTCATGCCCTTTGGATTGACTAATGCACCCAGCACTTTCATGAGATTAATGAATGAGGTTTTACGCGATTTTATTGGCAGAATCATGGTGGTATACTTTGATGACATCTTGATATATAGTAGATCATTAGAGGAACATCTTGATCATTTGCGTGCCATTTTGAATGCTCTACGGGATGCACACTTGTTTGGCAACCGTGAGAAGTGCACCTTTTGCACAGATCGAGTCTCTTTTCTTGGATATGTTGTGACACCACAGGGAATCGAAGTTGATCAAGCCAAGGTTGAGGCCATACACAACTGGCCTATTCCTTGCACGGTCACACAAGTGCGGAGTTTTCTAGGACTTGCTGGTTTCTACCGTTGATTTGTGAAGGACTTCAGCACCATTGCAGCCCCGCTGCATGAACTCACCAAGAAGGGTGCAACCTTCACTTGGGTTGCAGCCCAATAGGATGCTTTCAACATGCTCAAAGATAAGTTAACTCATGCACCCTTGCTCCAACTTCCTGATTTCAATAAAACCTTTGAGCTTGAATGCGATGCTAGTGGAATTGGTTTGGGTGGTGTGCTGCTACAAGATGGCAAACCTGTAGCATATTTTAGCGAAAAATTGAGTGGGCCTAGTCTAAACTATTCTACTTATGATAAGGAATTGCTTGCTTTAGTTAGAACCTTGGAAACATGGCAGTATTATTTATGGCCCAAAGAATTCATTATACATTCTGATCATGAGTCATTGAAACACATTTGAAGCCAAGCAAAACTGAACCGTAGGCATGCTAAATGGGTTGAATTCATTGAATCTTTCCCTTATGTCATCAAACACAAGAAGGGTGAAGAAAACATCATTGCTGATGCTTTGTCTAGGCGTTATACCATGCTGTCCAAACTTCATTTCAAAATATTTGGATTAGAAACAATTAAAGCATAATATTCTCATGATGATGATTTCAAGAATGTGTTGCTGAATTGCAAAGAGGGACAAACTTGGAACAAATTTGTCCTTGCTGATGGGTTTGTATTTCGAGCTAACAAGCTATGCATTCTAGCTTGCTCCGTGCGTTTGTTATTGTTGCAGGAAGCACATGGAGGAGGACTCATGGGACATTTTGGTGTGAAAAAGACAGAGGACATCCTTGCTGGTCATTTCTTTTGGCCCAAGATGAGGAGAGACGTGGAGAGGTTCGTTGCTCGCTGCACAACATGCCAGAAAGCTAAGTCACGCCTTAATCCTCATGGTTTATACATGCCTCTTCCTGTTCCAAGTGCACCGTGGGAAGATATTTCCATGGACTTTATTTTAGGACTGCCTAGAACAAAGAAGGGGAGGGATAGTGTGTTTGTTTTTGTGGACAGATTTTCTAAAATGGCACATTTCATACCATGTCATAAGAGCGATGATGCTACACATGTTGCTGATTTGTTCTTTTGTGAGATTGTTCGATTGCACGATGTGCCTAACACCATTGTTTCTGACGGGATGCAAAATTTCTTAGTCATTTTTGGAGAACTTTGTGGGCTAAGCTAGGGACTAAGCTTTTATTTTCCACTACTTGTCATCCCCAAACTGATGGACAAACTGAGGTTGTCAATAGAACATTATCCACTTTGCTTAGGGCTGCTTTGAAAAAGAACATAAAAATGTGAGAAGAGTGCTTGCCTCATGTTGAGTTTGCTTATAATCGTTCACAACATTCTACCACTAAGAAAAGCCCTTTTGAGATTATTTATGGGTTTGTGCCATGTGCTCCTATTGATTTGTTACCTCTTCCGACCTCGGAGCGAGTGAACTTTGATGCCAAACAACGTGCTGAACTGATCTTAAAATTGCATGAAACCACTAAAGAGAAAATAGAGTGCATGAATGCAAAGTATAAAGTAGCTGGTAGCAAAGGGAAGAAACATGTCATTTTTTATCCTGGTGATCTAGTTTGGCTCCATTTGAGAAAAGATAGGTTCCCTGATTTATGAAAGTCTAAGTTGCTACCTAGAGCCGATGGTCCTTTTAAGGTGTTAGAAAGGATTAATGATAATGCGTACCAACTTGAGCTACCTGCAGCTTTTGGGGTTAGCCCCACATTTAACATTGTAGATTTGAAGCCATATTTGGGAGAAGAGGATGAACTAGAGTCGAGGACGACTCAAGTGCAAGAAGGGGAGGATGATGAGGACATCCCTTCCATTGATACAACCACACATGCTGCACAACAAGGTCCGATGACAAGAGCTCGAGCATGACAACTTAATTATTAGGTAAAGTCGTTCTTCGCTGTTCATACAAACTCGTCTCAGAATTGGATGCTACTAAATCATGGTGATGATTGTCTTATTCTTAGGAATGTTGGTCAAGACCCCATTGCCTCATGTTTAGACCCCATGATGAGGATGGAGCAGCCAAACAAGTTGGAATCATCATTAATGGGGCCCTCAGCTCATCTCGAGACAGCAGGAAACACTCCATCAAAAATACCATAACTCCTTGATACGAGATCCAATGAAGCTAGTTTTTGACTTGTTGGAAAGAGCTCATCGTCCTCTTTCAGATGGGTCCAACCCCACTATCATAATCTACCGAAGTTGTGCGCAGCAAGCAAAAGGATGCACAGACCTACAGCTTGGGCCTGGGCCTTGTACTAACTAGAGCCCATTGAGGGACGCCCAGATTAGGGTTTCCCACTCCCCCTTGTGCTCTCCTCCTTATAAATAGAACCAGCAGCCATCAGAATGAGGGTGGGTTTTGTTTAGATGCAAGATAGCTGCTGCTTCTTCCTTGTAAACGCGTGTGTCAGCTAGACCACCCGATTTGCTTGTTTCAAGACCCCAACTTGTGATTTAGATTCAGCCTTTGGCTTAAATCCTTGAGTTATTTGCTTGTTCATCTTGTTCTTGCTTGTTCTCGGTTGCTTGTAGGTTCATGGTGTTCTTGGCACGGCAAGAACATCACAATCAGAGCTGGTGTACCTATTGCTAAGGCGCAGCAACCTTGTGGTCGTTGTAGTTTATCCACCCCAAGTCCACCCCAAATCGAGTTTATCCACACTCACCAAAAGATCAGGAACAACCCCTTGTCCCATCAGCAATGGTTTCATCTAATTCCTATCAACCTAATGCACAATACAAGATTATACTCAAGTGCATTTTGAAAGAGGATAGGAGGCTTATAATGCTCCGGGGCTTGCCTGGGATCCAACACTAGGTCAGTGTTTCTTAGATGACACTCGCTAGGTGAGCATCTCCGGTCCTAGCACTTGCTTAGTCCTTCCATCTTTAGGTTAGGTCCACCAAACACCATCTTCGGGTCCAACTCAAAGATCATGTCCGTCGGCTCCTTGCATTGTACAAATAGCGTACCTAGATGAGATGCACATTGCAGATGTATGAATGCATAGAAAGCAACTCATGATGCGTTGCAATAGGCATACAAGATAAGGACAAGGTCACACCATATTGACTTATTAAGCACTAGAGAGTATGTTATTTTAATTGGCTGTCACACAAACCTATCATGCTAGGATGATAAGAAGGCAACACTAAGTATCTATTCACAAGGCAACTTAAGTTAAGCTATCATAAGGCACGTAGCTAGCACAAGCTAAATAAGCTTAACATTATGCAACCAGCAGGTTAAGTAAGATACATGTTCATTAGATATTTCAAGCAAATTAGCTCTACCAAGCATAACAAAATTATTGCTACACACAAGTTCTGGACAGCAGCACAACAGTTACTTATTTTAGTCATAACTAGAGATCTAGGCATCCCATAAAGGTGATATTAGACTTTCTGTAAATCTTAGGAAATTTACTACAATTTTGTTATTTACAACCGGAGCTGATTCATTAGTTAACCATGTTGAAAACCACAAGGAACCAAAACTGCACAGCAAGGACAGAAAACTGACATGAACTTCATAAATGTTTATCTGAAGCTCTAGACACCCAACAAACATGATTCTTAACTTTATGTAAAGATTATTAAGTTATATATAACTTTTTTTTTATTATCATCTCAAGATAAATCAACAGTTAACAAGACCAAACAAACGAAGAAGCAAATTTGTCCAGACTTGGACAGATTCTAGCATTAAGCTTTAGACATCTATATCTAGAGTTATACGCCACCAAAAGGTGTGCTCTCTAACATTTTGGACAGCTTATAAAAATTACTACAACTATTTAGTTGACATCAAGAGGTGATTGACAAGTTATCTTAGTCAAAAGGTACAGCAAGGCAGCACTACATAGAGAACAAGCAAAACCTGATAGGGAGATTGTAAAATCTATAACTCTCAGACCTATGGTCCTAAAATAATGAAATTTTAGGACACCCAAGATGAGGGAGTTATCTACAACTTTTGTATTAACCATATTCATAGAAAACATCATTATCACCACGAAATTACCCACACAACAGAAATAGGTATAGCAGCCATTTCAGCACGCATGTGTAAACAAGTTCTCTACTTGGTTCACTAACAAGATCATACATGTACGACTAATTACATAGACCACAACTTCGTATTAACATAGTTAATTAGACTTAGTCCTAGATAACATGAAAAGCACACTAAACATGTCTCTAAGCATGGAGGTCACAAGGTGCCGAGTAGCCAACATGATCAACACATAAAGAAAGGTAACCTGCCCCCAAGGTGATTTAGGGGCAGGTCTTCCCACACACAAGCATCCTCAACATTCACACAATGATCATCTCATCCAAAGTAGAGCTAAAGAAAAGGTTATCAACTTGCATAAGCAATATAATTATTAGTGAGAGCACACATGTAAGCCATCTCAAGGTCTAACTAAAACTAACATAATTCAACAAGATCTCCAAGTTAGTGTAAGCAAGTGAGCATCACAAGTATCATAGATAGAGATAATTATATCACTAATTACTATCCTTTTGCATAGATCAACATACAACTTAATTATAGTATCGCAACACATATGTAACATACCAAGCTTAGCATCACCACAAGCATGGTGATCAGCAACCAACCACTACCAACTAGCATGGATAGCATCACAAACATCAATTAAGAATTTCCCCCATTAAACTTTCATTAGCTTATATATATTAAAACACTGGAGTGCTATTCTACACTCTAGGTGTAGAATAACCACAAGCCAAAACTGAGCAGAAAAATACTGAGTACTACTGAACAGCGTTCAGTATCACTCAGTACTACACCCAGCACCATGAAATACTGAATAATACTGAAACACGACTACTGAACGATACTGAATTCTGTTCAGTATAACAGTTTGATGTTGAATAGTATTCTACACCTAGGGTGTAGAATAGTGTGTGTATATTAAAACATATATATTCATTTTAGGTGATATTACTAACAACTAGTTTGGACTTGTAATTTTTACAGGTGAAAGGTAACATCAAAGCATAACAACTGTAGAAATATTACGTGCTCAGGTTTTATGAATTAATTGCTACAATAAAAATAAGTTTTTATTGCAATAAGCATGTGAGAGCAAGATAAATCTATAATTCAACATTTTCTGTAAAAGCACAGTCATGTTGAGTGTTCTTATGTTACAACAGCATCATATAAAGCTAGTAGAACCATCTTTTCCATTTTTACACATGTATATTATTTATAACACTTTAACAAGCACTAAACAAGTTAAATCAAAAGCTCAGACACACTGCATCCAATGAAGCTAAAATTTTTACCATAGCACAAGCATCACATGAATAACCTAGCATAAAAATTTCACATCATTTGGAGCAATACAACAGCACATATGAATTAAACATAGAAAACCCTAAACAAGCATAGATATATATCTACAACAAAAACTTTGCACTAACACATCCCATATTATGACTCTACTACATAGATCTACTCACAAGGATTTCAAAACATCTTTATTTTCCATTTTATGATATTTCTACGAACTGCTATGCATTTCAAAGTTTCAACCAATTTATGCACAATGAAAAAGATTAGCAGATAAAGGAAAACACTTTGGCATCCGAAACCTGGGATCTTTAACAAATTAATCAACCCACAATCTAAAAAACCTTCTCTCTGGCTATTAAATATCTGGAACCAAGATATAGTTTCTATTTTTTTATCTCCCCTTCTTCTTTCTCTTGGCATGAATGGAGTAGGGGATGGAGGAGGCCGGCCAAATCCCGTCCGTTTGGTTGCCGTTGGTGGCCAGGGAGGGTTGTCCGGCCCTAGCCGTGGCTGTGCCTAGCCCTGACAGGGCCAGTTGCAGTCAGCAATGGCTCGGCCGCAGTAGCAGCAGGCGGCACTTATGGCCAGAACGACGACACGATGATGAAACAGTGCAAAACGAGGACTGGGCGGTGAGGTTGGCTGGTGTGGAGGCAGTGGTAGTGGCGCTGGTTGGGGCAAGGTGGCCTTGGAAAGCAAGGCCATAGCAGTGTCGTGCTCTGCTCGTGGTTGACCTCTAGGGCGAGCGAGAGCGAGACAAAGAGCGAGCGAGAGAGATGGAGAGCAAGTGAGCAAGAGCGGAGGGCACCAGGCGACCAAGACGGGCGAGCAGGGCATCGTGCCATGGATGCGAGCAGGTGCGAGGGCCACATGACGTATTTCTCTAGCATGCTGTTGGCCACAATGCGGCTCCCTACCAATCCTAATGGCCAAGGGATCGATTGAAACTGCTGTCTTCCTCCTCTAACTCTCTAACCGGTTGATGGCTGATTCAACCAATTAGTCCTTATTATAGAGCTACACGAGCACTACAACTTTGCTTAAAGAAGTTTGATTAGATTCGAACTGGTTTGCAAACTACAAGGCTCCAAAGATAGCCACTCAAAACTGGGAAACTAAAAAATTCAGTTCCTAGACTTGGCCGATTTTTGGAGATGTAAAACAACATAGGGTTTGGTCTTGGGCTCTCTATTTGGCTATATTAGAAGCCGGACTAGGTCTTGGTCCTTAAACAAAGGTTGCTACACTCAAGCTAAACTAGAACTCTTATTTATGGTCAAACATCACTAGAGCACTCTAAGTCATAGATCAACTAAAGTCAAACTTGCATCACGAAAAAGGTGATTCCTAGAACATTAACACCTAGAAGCATTTTTAGGCTAAAAGATCAATATAAACCCTAGCTCATTTTTGATACTAAGTGGTTCTAGGTTGGTTAAGTGAGCAAACAACACTTCATTATATTACCAAACATCACCACAAAAGGTTGCATAGAAATTAAAGCATTACATACTATCATACAAAGGCATTCAAAGATGCTTATGCTCAGGACAAGAATGCAAGATGCTCATGCCAAGGTCATGCATATGTAGGAGACATGATTAACACTACTCATGCCTGGTTTGAAAAGAGTTAACGTTAAGCACAAGAATTACGCCATGACTTCCAAGGTTGTGAATTAGGGCTCCTAATTATCACTTGACATAACTAACTAGAGTCCAAACTCATTGCTAACTTGTGACTAACACCTAGGGTGTTACATCAAACGGACAGTACACATGGCACGATCCTATGTTCTAGACCCTGGTGATGGATGGTCTGGACCCTCGGTCCGGTTCCTGGGTCCAAAGCCCCTGCAGCCAACTTTTGAGCAACGGTTCTATTTGGCTCTTTGGCTATAAATAGAAGGGGTGCTCGGGCTTGGCTGAGGTTGAGCACCTTGGGGGACTTAGTGTCCATGCTTGAGCGTGCTTGGGAGCCCTCTAACTCACCTGTGCTTAGTGTGAATCAATTGCGATTGAGTGATTCTAGTGCGTTGCATTGCGAGGTTACATCGAGTGGCACTAGGTGATCGAGTTGTAGCTGGTGGTGCTTGTTACTCTTGGAGGTTGCCACCTCCTAGATGGCTTGGTGGCATGCTACGTCATGAAGCCCGCAAGAAGATTGTGCGGAGCTTTGGAGAAGTGAGTGTGGGGGTGTTGTGCTTGCCTCGCAGGAGCCACAAAGAGCAACTCTAGTAGAGCGAGATGCAAAAGGCGACAAGTGGTCTGGTCGTGTCAAATTTCTACAGCTTGTGGTAGGCACTCCACATGGGAGAGTGTGACTTATGGGTCACCACTAGCATGAGGACCGGCGGCAACCTTGTAGCTTGTCTCAACGGGGATTAAGTGGTTGGCAAACCACCGAACCTTAGGATAAAAATCACCATGTAAACATTATTCATCCCGTTGGTTTGCTATCTCCAAACACAAGCCTATAATTATTCATTTCTATATTGTGCTTGTGTTATTGTTGCTCTTATATAGGTAGTTTGCTTTAGTAGCATATTAGTTGCTCTCTTGCATAACTAGGTGGCTTGTGTAGCCTTGCTAGTTATATTGCTTAGTTTGTGTATCTAAGTAATTTGAGCTCTCTAATTTGGCTTGTGTAGCCTTGTTATTGAGCATTGCTAGTGAGCTTAGGCTTTGTGCTCTTGAATACTAGCATGTGTAGGAGCTCCCCGGTGCTTGAGTACTAAAGGCATAGGTTTGTATGACCATGCATACTAGAATTGTTTAGGTGAGCTTTACCTATCCCAACACCTTAGTTGCTAAATTAGGATCTTTGTAAGGTGCTTGTGAATTTAGATAGAGGGGTGTAGTCTTGGCTAGACTGATAGTTTTAATTCTACACTTGTTTTGGTTAGCGGTGCGATTAATTTTAAGAAAGGACTATTTACCCCCCTCTAGTCTGCCATCTCGACCCTACAAGTTGTACTAGAGCTAGGTCTCTCATTTGTGGTCTTCACCAACCTGAGAGGATAGCAAACTATGGGCTAGATGTTGATTGTGACATACACACATTTTTTATGGCACACACTATGCATGGTGGAAACACCATATGCATGATCATTTCCATGATTTCGGTCCTAAGTTTTGGTGGATCATTGTTGTTGGCTTTAGTCATGATGCCTTGGATGAGAGCAATCTAATCCAAGCACAAGAGGATTGCTTGCAACTTGATGCATGTGCTCTTAATTATCTAACATGTGCTCTAAATGAAGATGTTTATATATAGATGTGTGTGGGACATGGAGAGTGCCATGATATGTGGATGGCACTCCAAGCTTTTTCGGTGACTCCTACACATGGGATGATGGAAAATTCGAGGAGTGATCCAAAGGAGAGTGCACATGAGGATGTTGAGCATGACCACAACTTGGTGATTGTGGAAGATTGCTCCACCTAATGGTCAAGTGATGATTATAATGATGATGATGAATCTACCGCAAGTTCACTTGACAAGATTGATGGCTCAACCTCAAGTGATGCAAATGATGATTCTATTCCAAGCACACTTGATGATGATGATGATGATAATGGCTATGAGAGTGGTGCTTCTACAAGCTCTCCAACATCTCCACATTGCTTCATGTCACAAGGTGACACTAAGGTACCTAATGCTAATGTGGTTGATCATGTTGATCAAACTTATAAGCTTGTTAGTAGACTCACTAAAGCTTTAGAAAATGAGATGGCTAAAACAATGAAGTTGAAAAATGAAAAGTCATTTCTAAAGAATGCATGTGAACAACAAAAGCATCTGTTTACACCAAAATTTGGGAGAAAAACGCAGGAACTCGAAGGCTTCCAAGATTGTGTCAATCAAGGAATCGATTGCTTGAGGATTGATATCAGCTGATTCAGATACGACACTGGAATCGGCTCTCTTCAGATAGCGCCAGCAGATAACGATAAAAGCTGCAGTTGGCGTCGGGAAACTACATATCGGACTCTACAAAAAGGGAAAGATTAGGGTCCAAGTTATCTTAAAATAGGAATGTTTTCTTTTATACTAAAGATTGTAATGAGTCGTACTCGAGTAGGATTCATGTTTAGGCTCTGGGTATAAATATTGGAAACCGGCTATTGTAAGGGACACACAATCAATCAAATATAAGTTACTTACTTTTTCGGCTCCAGCCACCCCTTAGGAGTAGGAGTAGAGTAGATCTCAGCGAGTTCTTCAGCGAGCAGGGCTACATCGGTCCGGCCAACCTCTGGCTTGTCTATAAGTACCGTCATGGCTTATACTTCTGTTCATACGGCTGCATTGATCTGGTCGACCTCTACTGTGACTCTGGTATAAGCTAGTTATCGACTATTGTCTAGTTCAAGTATGGCTACATCGATCCGGTCGATCTCCACAGCTCGAATTAGATTAAGGTCAAGTTATCAGCTCTACCTAAGAATGACAATCTTTGGTAGATTCATTAAGTTACCAATCTTGCTGATGTTCTTATCATCATTAGTTTGCAGCAACATCAATCTGCCCGGTCGAGATCAATTTAGATCGGCCTCATATCCTTTGGGTCCGTCGTCTGCTTTGTCACAACACGATACTTTTTACAATGAACAACGGGTTATGTCTTATTGGCTGTTTTTACTTCGATCTTGATCGTGCATAGTATGCGGTTAAGGCATGAATAATCTTGAAGAGGTTTGCTAGCTAGTTGAATCTAGTTTATAGTTCACCATTATGGTTGTAACGATCCGGTCGATCCCCACTAATGGCACTATAGATTGGAGGATGCTAGTTAGTAGATTTGTTCCTGGTTAGGCGTGACCTTAGCTGTTTGCTATGCCTGCATCGGCTAAATAGCCGATCACCTGTGGGTTAATGCCTATGGTGTGCGTCCATGACTCTGTTAAGCGTGAATAGATCTGTGTGCTTTAAGGGTTTGATTCGTTGTCTTTTTCATGGCTGCATCGATCCGGTCGAACCCCACTGTTAGAGATAGCAGGTTGAGTCTAAGGAGTCCATATGTTTATTCATGTGAAATAGTCGATTGTTCACACGCTGTAGTCCTTTTCACCTGAATCGGCTATCTTAGCAGATTCATCCGATCCTTCACATATAGCATGTCTTTCGAAAAGCCTGTTGAAGTACGGATATTTTTGTGGATTCTTCGATTTTAGTTTGTTACTATCATCATAGCTACCATCGATCTAGTTGAACCTCACTATTGGTGGTAACAGGTTAGATTCAGAGCATCTATAGATCCGTTTGTATTAGATAGTCGATTTATTCGCATGTTATATATTTTCTTGTTAAGTTCATCGGCTCAATGATTTATACGGGTAATATCCATCTTGCTGATGATCTCATTTACATCTATGAGTATTGTACTTGTCAACATAAAAATCAATTGCTACCCATGAGCTTTACAGTCCGTAACAGCCAATTTCTGTGCGGATCGGCTATTCAGTGGCTTTTCCCGTATGGCTGCTCCCGAAGCGGCACACTTGGAACTATCTGGGCATAGACTGGCATGTTCCACCTTAAATTACTAATAAACTTTCTCTCCTTGTCAATTGCAGGGTCAAATTGACTGGTACGTCTCGGGAGGAATACGTAGGACCGCTCATCCATGCGTTGAAGCCAGGCGGATCTCTAGCTCCATCAAGCAGACCCTTCTGACTTGCTCGTGTGTCAACACGACGTGTTTTTTCGTGCTGACACATGTTCTGGCATGCCCGGTGGGACCTCACAATCGTCATGGCGGCTTACAACAACAACGACATCCTTATGGTACCTTATGAAGACCTACCTAATGGAGATAAAGATGTCATCAGCAAGGCTATAGAAGAATTTTAGAACAAGTGTTTATTATCCTACACCAAGACACGTGACAATACAATTGTTCAGAAATATCCACTATCAAGAGTTCTGTTGCATGGGCAGACAGATGTAGATGAAGCTTAAGACAAGCGTTTCTTCATGGAAGCTGTAAACAAATCTGTTCATGATGCCATATCAAACCATAATGAAGTTTTCTTGAACACATTCCACAACACCATGAACAAGGTGTTTCATGGGTTTCTAGTTGATCAGGTTGGGCTGGCTTATTACAACATTCCACATCCGTTGACTCAGGGGACTAATCAAGCCGATACTAGCCATCAAGAAGTAGCACTAGCTAGTAATGATGATGTCCAGGTAGTTCAGTGTTCATCTAAGCAAGTTCAAGGTGCTACTATGAATTAGATACAGTATAATCCTGGATCATCAGTGCAGCATGTGCAATAGCCGATGGGACAAGGTCAGAACCAGATGATTAATTTTGGCACATCAGGCCACATACCGTCGTTGGCTCAAAAAATAGCACCATCAATTTAAAGGATCCTTAGAGATATAGATCATAACATCTATAACCAGAGACTTCAAGCAGCAAACCAGCAAAGGACCCAGTAGATAGAGATTCCATAGGGATATCATTATGGCATAGATTACAACACCCTTCACATGATTTCGAATCCAAGGTATCAAGGTACACAGGATTTCTATCCATAGATGGGTCAGCAGGTGCAGGGAAATCCAAATTCAAATGCTGATGAGTTGTTGCTGAGAGTGACTGAGATGATGAAGAATCAGTTTGGTTTGAAGCGAAAAGGGCAGACCTTCTCATACAAACGCCCATATCCAGAATGGTATGATTTGGCCGCTCTTCCTACAAATTACAGGTTCCCAGAGTTTGCTAAGTTCACCGACCAAGACAGCACAAGCACATTAGAACATGTCAGTCGATATCTTACATAGTTGGATGAAGTATCCATTGAAGAAGCCCATCGAGTTCGTTCTTCTCCTTGGCCCTGTTAGGGCCAGCCTTCACTTGGTTTTCATCATTGCTAGTTAACTTCATTACCAATTGGGCTGACCTAGAGAAGAAGTTTCATACTGTCGGTACAGAAAGTGACCAACTAGTGAATATTTGTAGTTTTGCTGTACGTTGTGATTGGAGGTGGCCTAGCACTCAATGACACATGATATATACTAGTTCAGGCAATGTGCCCTACGTCTAGTGTGGGTTAGTCGATGACTTTATTCCTGAGCCTAGGTGCTCGAAGTCTGTAGTGGGGTTACAAACGAGAAGGAGAAAGAGCGGTGTATGAGAGGCCCGGTCGGGTCCAACCGAAAGGGCCGAGGGCGACCAGAACTCCGCTATGAGCTAGGTGTTCAAGCATGTGCTTGAGGGGTTTGTGAGCTATCGATCTAGTGAGTCTAAACTTGAAGAAGTGGACCTCCTTTGTTGGAGGGAGCGCATCCCCTTTTATAGATAAAGGGGATGGCTTTATAGGTGAGAGGGAAAGAGTACAGATGTTTCTAAGCCTTGTTGCCCACGCCAACGAGGGTAGCGATGATGGTAGGCGCCCACAATACTGTTGATGTCACTGTAGAATGTCAGGTGCACATGGGAGGTTGCATTGGCTTCTTCAGGAAGGGTGGATGTCGGTACCTACAAAATACTATTGGTATGTGAGGAGCCCTACCCTGTGTACCAGGTATGGTGAACCCTGGCGCCCACTATCGATGCCCAGAGGTATGTGGGGGGCTTTTTGCCGTATGGGAGACCATTGGTGCCTACAATACTGTAGACACAAATGTCGGCGCCTATAATACTATTTGTGTCAGGGCGGTTGAGGAGCACTGTTCCCGCAGGCGTACAGGGTATGGTCCCGGTATCATGGTTTGACTTTGCGCGCAGCCTTCTCCATCGTCTCTGGTCCCTTCCGAGCGGGCGTCCCTGGTCGGATGACCCTAGTCGGCCCTGGCTGCTCCAGTCGGAGAAGAGTGGTAAGCAGGCTTCCTACGGGGTCCCCGGTTGAAGACGCGGGGTCGGAGTAGGAAGCGGTGTTTTGGGCCAGGCCTTCTCGATCGAAGAGACCGCCCGGAGGCGGCTGGTGCCCAAAGCGAATGCTCCGGTCGGAGAGGTGGGCCGGAGAAGTTGATGAGCGAGCGCTTGTTTTTGGGTAGACCTTCCAGTCGGCGACCGAACTGTCCCTCCGGCCCGTTGTGTTCTCGGCTCTTGGGCCGGCCCACGAACTACATGCTGTTTTCTTGGGCTGAGCCCTGGCGTAGAAGCCGGTTTCCGAGGGACCCCGGGTTTATGAACCCGACAGGAGCCCCGAGCCCCCAGGCAATTTGAGCAGAATCGTCCAGGGGATTTTTGTCCTACCGACGGGTGCGTGAGAGCGCACCCACGGGTGTAGCCCCCAGGCGGTTCGGGCAGAACCAGCCGGGGGGTTTTCTGTGTTGCCGAGCGCACCCGTGGGTGTAGCCCCTGAGCCCCTAGGCGGTTTGGGCAGAACCACCTGGGGGGTGTTGTTTCAGCGGACGTTTAGTTTGAGATGGATTTTTGTTTAACCGCGGTGTCGTTGTGCAGCCGAGGGGTTTTTTAGGCGTGGGGATGAGACAGAACTTACTGATCCCGGCGTCGGTGCGCGCCACGAATTGGGTGAGAAGGTTTAGTTTGGAAAAAACGCTGGCATCGGTGCGCGCCACGGACGGTGATGGTTCGGATGTGTCAGAGCTCACTGATCTTTAGCGTCGTTGCGCGTCGTGGGATCGAGCGAGGTGGAGCCGTGAACGGAGGGAGTTAGTTTAGTTAGTTCAGGAATCAGATGAGCTGGAGCTCATGGATCCTGGGAGCGCAGTTGAAAGTGAAGCCGTTATGCGAGTTTAGGAGTCATGGTCCCAAGGTTTATTGGAGCGCAGTGAAGCCGTCTGAAGCCATTACGCGAGTTTAGGAGTCGTGGTCCTGGGTTTTATTAGAGCGCAGTGAAGCCGGCTGAAGCCGTTACGCGAGTTTAGGAGTCGCGGTCCTGGGTTTTATTGGAGCGCAGTGAAGCCATATGAAGCCGTTGCATGAGTTTAGGAGTCGTGGTCCAAGGTTTTATTGGAGCGCAGTGAAACCATATGAAGCCGTTACGCGAGTTTAGGAGTCGCAGTCCCAGGTTTTATTGGAGCGTAGTGAAGCCATCTGAAGCCGTTTTGAAGCCAAAGCGTAGTTAGTTGGTTAATGTTCGGACGAGGTGATGCTCACAGATCCTGGCGTCGCTGCGCGTCGCGGGCTCGGGCGAGTCAGTGTCGTGGATCTGGTGAGTTTGAGGTCGCTGTCCTAGGCATTTTTCTTGAGCCCCCGAGCCCTATCAGGCCTTCATGGGGGTTGATGTGAGTATTGTGCGTTACCCCATCCTTGGTTCCTCACAACCGGAGGGATTGAGTTTCATCGCCTGTCCCAATCGCTCGGGCTCGAAGACTAGCTCGGTGAGTTCGCTAACGGGTGTGATCGAGTGGAATCCGGGTCCGTCGTTCGTGACGGGGTCGGCATAGCCCTCTTGTGACATTCCACTACTCCTTTACCTACAACCTGACAGATGCCTAGGTCGTTCCGGAGACCGACCTGGGTGGCCTAACGGCCTCCACTTCGATGGAGATTCTGTGGGCCTAGTGAGAGGTTCAACATCGAACGAGAAGGTTGAGATGACCTGGTCTGCCGGACAAGGCTAGGACCACACGGTGCTCATCTACGGTTTTCTCCCCTGGCTCTATTGGTTGCCCTATGTCGAATGAGGCAACCGCCGCTTCGTGACGCAACACAGAGCGTTCTAGTGCATTTCGCTGCACGTGCGATGCTTAGTTCTCAAGCCCCCAGGCAGTTCAGGGCCCGAATCATCCGGGAGGCACGGGCGTATGAAATGAATGCGCATATGGATTTATGAATGATTTATAAAGAAATAGAGGGGGTTTTGGTAATGTTTACCTTAATGACTGGAATGACGGGGCTCGGAGAGCTTCAGTCGGAAACGTCTGACCGGGACCCGAGCTCGTCATTCATGATGGAGTCGGCATGGCCCACGTGGGGCGTCCCTTCGCTTCCTACCCATCTCTCGGGGTTTATCCTGAGTGATTCGATCGGATCGGGGGATCGGTCGGTCTCCTGGCGGAGATTTCATCTTTTGGTCTCCCTAGGCCTGGCCTAGGGAAGCGGGAAGCCACCCACGTGCGTTGGCGCTTCGGTTCCTTTGCCCGTCGTGTGGTAGTGGTTGATCGTGTGGTAGTGGTGGGCCATGGCCAGTCCATGTCCCGTCTGATTAGGAGTCATTCTGTAACACCCTCGGTGTTTGGCTTCCACTAAGTGCATTTCATTTCATAAACATATGCATCATCTATGTCATCATCGCCATTGTTACTGAAACATGCATGTGCAACAATTTCAACTGTGTATGTTTCATGCTTGATTGTTGTGAATAGTAATGGTGTAACATGTGAATGTAACATGAAACTCTCATACTTGGAAACATGGCAACATGGTAGTAAGGTGACAAGTGTAGAATAACAACCTAGCCATGAAACATATGAAACATATGAAACATTACATTGCAACGTATGAGTGAATTGTTTGTTTTAGTCGCTTTATTCCATGTGATCCTTAGAAGTGGTATAACAAGTTTGTAGAGTGGTTGATTATGGTCTGATACACCTTAACTACACTTAGGTTACTTGTTTGGACACTGTTCATGTAGGTCAAAATGACAGAATTGCCCTTGAATGGAGGTTTGACTTGAAAGGAACCCTAGAGTGCCACTGTTTGACTGTTTAAAAAGTCCAACTTAGAGACTTTGCATGGCTGTGCACTCTTTACAAAAGTTGTAGCAAATTTATCAAGGAACAAAAGTTGTTTTATGACCAACTCATGAAAATGGCTAGAACATGCTCAAACATGGCCCACCAATCAGTCTTACATGCTGATTCATACTTAGCGAATTTTCTAAGTCCTAAATCTGAAGTACAGTTTCGTGTACCCATGTTTGGAGCCGTGTATCTCACTGACCAAGCCAAACTAGCTCGAGCTCCAATTAGCAAACTTGTAGTACTTATGTAGATCTCCAACTTTGTTAACTACGACTTAACCTGGATCGCCACGGATTAGGAGTTAATGATCGTCGAATGGGCGCTGTCAGTCTTCGGATTGAGCACTGAATCGGAGCTACAGTGACCGACCGTTTTCAATTCGCCGGGACGTGCAGCGCATGCAAGCGTCGTCGACCGGGCTGATCGCTGCCACGCGCGCCGCGTGGCGTCTGCCGCCGCCGCAGCCCGCGCGCTTTGAAGCTACCTCGCTACCGCCCGAAACTTTTCGCCCTTTCCCATTTCGCATTCCTCACCTTCCACCGCGGCGCCCCAAGAGAGCATCGCCCGTCCGCCATTGCTCCGCATTCGCCCGGCCGCTTCGCCGCCACCGCAAAAGCGCGTTGTTCTGTTCATCCGCAGTGCGCGCGCCGTGACCTACTCCACCTCCTCCACCTCATAGTGCGTCAATTAGACTTGGGTAAGGTCGTTGTGACTTTTCGACACCGGCTGCGCCATGGCGCGCCGGTGACCTCACTGTACAAGACGGCACACGTTCCCCTCCTCCATTTTTAGCTCGCGTTTAGCTTTCTCCTTCATGAGTAGTAGCGCTTGGGTGTAAATCCTTCCACCAATCTTTGGTCCACCCTTGGCCGGACACGGCCGAGCCGCCGCGCGGCGCCATGGCCGAGTCGCCGAGCTCCGTGGGTGGAGCACCTAAGGACCGCTAGAGCTTCGGTTTTGTAGGTCGGTCGATGTGTGGGAACTTGGGGAGCACACGGTGTTGTCCACCGCCGGAGGAGTCACCGTCGGCGAGTTCTCTGCCGCCGCCTTGGGCGGAACCGTCTCTCCCCTGTCTTCGTCTCATCGACGGATGGGGTCACCGACGCCTTGGCCCCCGCGACGTCACCGCCAAGCTAGGCGGGAGTCCAGCGTGGGCCGCGACGCGTCTTGGGCCGCGCCAGCACGTGTTCGCGGGCCGCCGTTCTTTCGGACCGGCCCAACAGCGGCTTTGATTTATTTCTTATTTGTTTTGCTGTATTATTTCACATATTTGTGTTGATATTCAAAAATATGTATCTCCTAGCTGGTAGATCCAAATGCTATGGTTCCAATTTTGTTGAGTTCATGATAATGTCTAGTATTTAATAAAAATATTATATGGACACATGTTTTAGAAAAATTTGATGAATTAAATAGGAGTTTGAAATGTGTTTTTAGAAGCATGCAAACTTGTTTGAATTTTATCTTGAGTTTCTGTGGTCCAAAAATTATGAAATTTTGTGGGCAGTCTGTTATTGCTGATGTGAAGCTCTGGTAAAAATTTTAGAGCTAGTGCATGTGTAGTTTTTAAGTTATAGAATTTCCTTTTATTAATAAGTGGATCTTGTGTGAATTTTCATAATTTTTCTATAGATCCAGTGAAGGTGAAATTTTATGGGTGCTATTCTTATGCTAGAAGGATGCTAGGAAAAATGGGAAATCTGTTGCTTGACACTTTTTAATAAGGTTTCCTAATTATGCTAGAAATAGACATGGCATCTGTTATTTTGGATACAGCAAGTTATGTTGGTCCAATGGCTTTGAAATTTTTATGGTAGTCTATGTGCAGCATGAGATAGCTACTGTAATTTTTGTAGATTTTTATGAATAGTTTTACTATATATTGCTTAAATCACCTAATTAACTAAATAAATTGGAAAAGGATATTAAATAATTTATTTAGAAGCTAGCACTATATTTTCTGATGTTTCTTAGATATGAAAAACAAGTTGGTAAACTTGGTTTGGTCAAATTAGGCTTTTGCACCATCATTAAATAATTAAGTTTAGCAACCCCGTCATTCTGGACAGATTCTAGGTCTACTGGAATTTGATTTGGTTAACTTCAGAATCATGCCTTGATGTTTACAAATGAATTGTAGAGAATTTCATAAGCTTTCCAGAATGTCCTCTTGCAAGTCATTTGGATTTATAAAACTCTGGTTATGATAAAATTAAGTTACTACTTGTTGCATATGAAGCTTTAATGTTATTTTAAGTATGTCTTTACTATTCTAAGTTCATGGTACTGTTCCTAGGTGTTAGGCCTTTAACTGAAGATGAGCATCTTTATCTTAGGTTATGCAAGTTAGGTAAGTTGCTCTTGTTATTTAAGTTAAGTTGGATGCATGCTTAAAGTGATTTGCATAGAGCTAATTACTTTCGTAATCGAGTGTCCAAATGATGTTTTCATAAACACCCATTGTGATTCATTCATCATGAGCATCATGTCATTCCTTATGCATCCATGATATTTATCTTGTGCATCGGCATGCAATAGGTGTACCGGAAGGAGTAACCCTGCTGGAATTGAGGAACCGAAGCGAGCAGCAAGTAAATGACGCCGGAGATTCGAGGAGGAGCAGCCTTTCAGAGAAGTGCGAGACGAGGTCGCCGTTGAGTGCCCGACCACCGTCCTTGCAACTTTGTGAAAGGCAAGCCCGGAGCATATTAAGCCTCCTATTTTCCGAACTGCAGATTCTGATTATTATTACATATATTGTTGCATTAAGTTTAGGTGTTGGATGCAAACACTTGCTTTGCATTGGTTACCTATTCCTTGTCCAGATATTGTTACCCACGAATCCTATGTAGCTCAGCTCGAGTAGTGCTTAGCCCCGCTTAAACACGGTAGAAGTCGGGTGATTTCTGTCACCTGCGAGATATAGGAAGATACATGTGGCACGGTTGGCTATATTTGCTATCGTGGAGAAGAACCAGTCTTAATTTGAAATGAAGACCGGACGGAGGCTTGCCGGTTTGCGCAGTGACTGCGTCGTGTGTAAGCAAGGACTGATTCTTGGAGCCTTTCTGTTCATGTTGAACGATGCCTCTCTCTTAGTTGGCCGGTCTCGAGACCGACCACGAAGCCGAGTAGCTCACCTCAGGCGGGAGTCGATAAGTATAAAGTGCGCCTCGAGAAGGGAGCCGAGGCGTGAGTCCAAGGGCGGTGATTTAAAAGTCCCGATCGTCGTCTGGCGGAAGGGTAATCCCCGAGAGTCTTCATACTGATCGAACCCGCGAATTTGGTTCTGAGATGTTCCAAAGGTGATTCACGGCTACCCTTGCAAAGTATGCCGAGGTGAGAGTTAGGAATACCCCTCACCTGAGTTGTAATTCGATTGAATCGCCGCGTCTCCCAAGTTAGTGAGAACTTGACGGGCTTATCTCCAATGTAGATACACTTAATAACTTAATGGTTCGGAAATGATGATATGATGATGACAGCCTTATTATATACTGCTATGGTTAATATTGTTTGCTCCTAATAAGTGAGTGCTCTAGTACAGGTGCTAATCTAGTGGACAGGTAAATGATGATAAGCTTGATGCTAAGTTTAAATTGGTTACTATGCTCATAAGCTCTTTTATGCAAATGTGTCAAGCTAGCCCACCTGAAAAGCCTTGCATGATCCTTGGTGTCTTTTATTTCTGATTTTTGTCGGGTAAGTCTATTTGAGTACCTTCTCGTACTCTGGGGTTTATTTCCCACCGCTGCAGATGACCAGTTCTTCTTTGGTTGCTGCAAGTACTGGCCTTCCCCCTCTGGGGATGAAGACTAGACCGTTGGGCGCGGTCTCTACTAGTTCTCGTACCTAATAATGCTTTTGTGGGACATGACTCTGATCTGGCAATGTAATTGAAACTATGAAGTTATGTACTAAACTATGTTGCTTCCGCACACTCAAACTTGGTTTGTAATATTTTATTTGAACTCTGATGGATGTAATTCGAATGCTACTTGTGAAATGTTGTAACGAATGATGTGTTGTGTTGAATCATTACGATCTTGGTTTGTATGTCGAGAGTTGGTTGAAATCCTTCGTGATTTCCGGACTACCGGGATTATGGGAGCTTAAGTACAGGAATTTGATCGCTTCGGTGATTGTTTTTGTACTTACGTTCTTATGATTTGGTCGGTTCTGTTACACATTCCATCGAGCAGGGCGCGTCTCATTGGTGCAGGGCATGTCTCATCTGCATTAAATGGAAAAAGAGAGAGAAAATCTCGCTCCGCCATTATGCCTTCCCCGATCGGCGGGTTGTTCTTTAACCGCTATTCCCTTTTCTTTATCTAGGAGAAGGGAGAGGGTTTTTGTTCCATTCTTTTGCCTGTTCTTCATCTGCCGCCGCCTTCTCTCTTCCTTTTTGCCGTGAGCATTCCTAAGAGCCGTGGAGGTTTCTAGGAAAGAAGGGGGAGAGAGCGAGGGAAAAGAGAGGAACTCACTGATCTTCTTGTGATCCAGAGCGAAGATGTCGGACTGGAGGCCGTCCAATGTGAGGAAGTTGGTGCTGGAGGCTTTCGTCAAGAAGGGTTTTCCGCCGCCGCAGGAGGTGGCGCACTGGAGGGTCCCTAGAGGGGAGGAGTTCCCGCAACCTTGTCCCGATGAGGTGGTTTCTTTCCTTACCTTCCATGAGCACGGATTAGGATACCCCGCGCACTGGTTCCTGCACGGGCTCCTCAACAAGTGGGGTCTAGAGCTGTAGCACCTCAATCCAACAGGGGTGTTGCACATTGCTGGTTTCTTCACCGTCTGTGAGGCTTTCCTCGGGATGGAGCGGCACGTGGATCTCTTTCGGCTTTTCTTCTCCGGGAGAGCGATGGCGGACTGGAGTTCGGCCGAGATCGCACTGGTGGGAGGCTTCGCCTTGTAGAGGAAGCTGAGTGTGGGAGGCTCGTATCCCACGTATGTCCCATGTGACTCCAATAGGGGATGGCATGGGGAGTGGTTCTATATCAGGAATCCGACGAGGGCGCCATTTCCAGCGTTCACCGGCGGGAGGCCGGTGAAGCAGAAGAGTTGGTCGTGGGGCTGCACCCACACGGAGAGGCACAAGGTGGAGGTCATCGAGGTAGAGCTCCCGAAGCTCATAAGGGGTGGCCTCGACGGGGTGCGGGTGTTCCAGACTCTTTACCGCCACTAGGTTGCGCCGTTGGCGGAGAGGACGCACCCGATGTGGGAGTACGGTGGCCGGTCGGACCCGAACCACGCGTCACCGGATGAGCTGTCGGACAATGAGATCTAGAGCTGCATCGGCCGAGTGCTCTAGCAGAGGCCCAGAGAGACGGTCATGGGAAAACCCATACCGTTCAATGCCTCGATCGTGCCTACACTGGTATGCTCCTTGTTTTCTTCGCGCTCTTTCTCTGCTTTTCTCCCATTTCTTTGATTTTGGCTTAATCGTTCCATAGGGGCTCGGGAGGTACAAGTCTCGGCCGCACCTTCCTAAGGGACCAGAGGGCCGAGCCCAGCAGGCTGCCCAGAAGGAGGTGGTAGACACCAGGAAGAAGAAAAGAACCAAGGAGGTTCAGCGGAAGGAAGAGAAGAAGGAGGTCGCCCGGCGCGTGAGGGCCATGGAGCATAGGAGCGATGTCTAGTTGGAACTCACGTCGGATGATCCTATGGACTTGGACGACATGGTCTTCTCCGATGAGGAGGAGAGTCGGGAGGTCGTCATGACCTCGATGGTGCGTCGTGACCCTACGGCGACGTCCGCTGGCGAGGAGTAGGAGGCCGCGCGGCGTGCGGCGGTTCCTGCATTGAGGAAGCATGTGGCAAGCATGGACACCGTTGGCAAGTGCGCAGCGAAGTGAACATGGTGACCGCACCCCTCAGCGGTGTCGCCGGTCCCGTCGTCGCCTGCGGCGGACGTGGCTGAGCGAGCCGGGTGGTCCGAGGAGTGGAATGGCGCTCGTGTGGCGACGGGACCGGTGCCAACACTGGACTCACAGCCGGAGGAGGCCCCGCCGGCCGTGGGCATGGTCGAGCAGTCCGGGCAGTCTGAGGGGCAGACTGGTGCCCGGTCGACATGTGACTTGCAGTCAGAGGCCACCCTGCCCACGGCTCCGGTCAGGGAGTCCCGAGCCGGAGGTCGCAGCGACCCGCAGGCCGGGCAGGGGCCGGTCGGAACGGCTCCGACCCCATCTGAAGTGAGGGGGCGCGGGTCGCAGCCTGGGAGCGGTCCTTCTCCCGCAGGTCTGTGGTCGTCGGAGTCTGCCTTCCGAGTCATGCCGCTCGCCACCCGATATGTTTCCTTTTGTTGCTTCTTCGATCTTTGCTGGTCGAGTCGTTTTGGAGTGTGGCTTACCCGTGGTTCTTGTCAGCGGCCGGGGGATGCCAGGTTTGAGCATCGCCCCGACCCCCTTGTGGGAGGATTGGAGGCCCACTCTGTAGCGTGTTGCGGCGAGCGAAGGGGGCAGCAGGGTGGCGGCGGTGAAGCCTTCCCTCCCGGGGGCAGTGGCCCCTGGGATGGCTGCTGATAAGGCGGTAGTGGCAGCGTTGGTGTTGGCGGCGATCCCGGTGCTGATGGCAGCAGTTGTGTCGGAGGTAACTCTCGTGGGCCCTCCTCTGTCGGTCGCGGTGGAGGAGACGAGGGAGGGCGAGCTCCCTACCTTGTCGGGTGGAGGGCTGCACGACCTATCCTTGCCGTCGAAGCCGAAGGCACCAGAGGGGGGTGCAGTAGGGACGGAGTTGGGATGCCCGGTGGCGTCCTATGCGAATGAGGTGGTGGAGATCCCGTCTGACGATGAGGCGGATATCCCGGCGGGGACGCCGGTGCCACCGCGGGAGCCGGCGGTGTCGCCGCGAGAGCTAGCGGTGGTCCAGTTGGAGGCTAGGCCCTCTACTGGTTTGTCGGAGAGCGACCTAGAGTGGCCCTACCCTGAGGACCCATCGAAGGCATGGTTCATCCTCTGGGATTCCTAGGAGCACCAGCTCTGGGACATTTTTGGGGGGCAAGGGCATGCCACGGTGTTCAAGCTTACCAAGTTGTCCGCAAAGCTCAAGAATGCCTGGAAGTAGGCTCAGTTTGCTCGGCAGCTGGTGGAGGTTAACCTGTAGCTCGCCACGGAGGTGAGTTCCTGGTATTTGTCCTTGCGCTCTAAATTTTGTCAGTTGTTTTTAGTGTGCTTGTTTTTCATAGGAAATAAGGAAGGTGTCGTCCCGCAAGTCTTAGTTCCTCTGAGCAACACATGCCCGGATGGCCGAGCTTGAGCGTCAGGTGGAGTCCGCTTGCCGCGAGTCCCAGGTCTAGGTGGCCGCGGCGTGGGCGGAGGGGCAGCGTGCGGTAGAGCGGGGTACTGCTGCCGAGCAAGGGCTCGAGGCGACGAAGGTCCGCCAGGAGGAGATCGAGGCGGGGCTTCGGACATCCTTGGCGAACACTGAGGTGGCACTCCAAGAGGCCTTGGTGGCCCTTGAGCCGGAGCGGGCCGCCCTAGAGTCGACACAGAAGGCCCTGGAGGCGGAGCAGAGGGCCCAGCCAGAGGCGGATCAGGAGGTGCTCGCGCTCCGAGGCTAGGTGATGGGGACGGAGGATGCGAGTGCCCGGCTACATGAGCAGGTGGCTCGGTAGGCAGAGGATCTCTCCACCCTTGAGGCCTCTCGCATCGGTGTGTACCTTTTTATTTTCTTGTAGTGTTTATTTTTCCCTTAGCCTGTTTCTAAGCTTGTCGCCCTTCCTCCAGAGCTGGGTGAAAAGGTGAAGGTGCTAGAGCGAGACCTGCAGACGTCCAAGGCGAGCTTCAGTCGGAATGCCGAGGAGCTGGCCAAGTTCGGTGAAGAGCGACGTGCTCTCGAAGGGGATCTCAACCAGATCCGCAATGTTGCCCAGCTCGTCATCTCAGAAATCTTCGGGTCGGCGCCAAGTACCAGCGTGCCCGTGGTCTAGCTGGCGGAGGTTCCAGATGCAGTCTGGGAGCTTGTCAAGAGCGGGCTGTTCTACGGAGCATCGGGGGTGCTGACCTCGGTGGCGATGCACCACCTGAACCTGGACTTCGATGCTATCTGCAGTGGGTATGCTGAAGGTCTGAGCATGGAGGACATTCAATCCATTGGGGAGAGCTTGCTGCCGCACGCGCGGTCGGTGTCAGAGCGAGTCTCTACCGAGTGGGTGATGGACGTTCACCGTGAAGACATGGCCCGAAGCATGCGTCGAGAGGACGCTTCCGAGCCTGCGGATAGCCTGGAGCCTAGTTTGGGGAGGGATGTTGCCTTGGCTTCGATCAAGCCAAATGTCGTGTCGACGGGGAGTGAGCAGCGTGCGCCGTTGTTGGTCGCGTCGCCAGTAGATGCCACCGGGCCGGTTTAATAGCTTGCAGAATATAAGTAGTTAGTAAACATAGAAAGTTTAAGTTCATGGGGGAGCCCCTGTGTAAAACTTTTGTGTGTGTTTTAATGACTACAGTTGGTTTTTGCTTTTGTGATGGAGTTGCTCCGTTCGGGGAAGGTTGTTCCCTTTCGTTTCTTGGTTTTCCCTTAGCATAATTTTGTTTTTTGTTTCTTTCTTTCTCATACCTGCCTGTTTGTCCCGTAGGCTGCAACCTTGTGAGCCCAGGACGTGGCCCACGAGGCTCGGCTGCTCATAACTATAGGAAAAGGCGGGGTGCGATTAGTCAGAATGTTTTAAAGCAAAGCTACGTAAGGCTAATCAAAAGAATGAACTGCCCTTCTATTCGGGTAAGGAGTTTTCTCCATATGAAAAAGAGTATTCAAAGTAAAAAACAAAATAGAGGGGTAGTGGAGCCCCCTAGTGGAGCCCCCGAGCGCCCTGAGCCAAAAAGTGTTCAGGTCGGGGTGCTCTTATAGGAGCGTTCGCTAAGTAAACAATGGTAAAACTGAAACTTAGGGAAAGGAAAAAAAGACATAGCTGTTCCAAGGGTTTGGAGAGAACATCGTTGTCATTGTGTTTCAGTCGGTAGGTGTCTGGTCGGATCACTTCAGTCTTCAGTCGTCTGGATCCTCGCCTGTTGTGCCCCCTTCTTCTGCTGCTGCTTCTTCACCTTTTTCTCTCCTTGGCCCGCCAGACTACCTTAGCAGGCGCTTGAGGAGCTGGTAGTCCTTGTAGAGATGGTTGACGGGATAGTTGTGGTTGGTGCACGGGCTCTCCATGAGCTCGTGAAAGTGTCCCGATCGGTCCTGCTAGGGCAGCGTGCCCAGCTGTTCGGCCACGGCGACCAAAGCGGAGTTGGCTGATCGGCGGTGATCCTTTCTGTTCTTTTTCCCCTCTGCGTGGAGGGGTCTTCGTCTTGATCCTGGCGTTTGGCCTTACCTTTGCCGTGGCCTCCGTTGAAGCAAGGTAAGAACGATGCTTGTTGGGGGAGTTGGGCAAAGGTCGGTGGTCCAGGGCCGTCAGTGCTGGGACTCTGGTCGCCGCTGCATGTGCCTCGGTTTGGTCCAAGCCACACGTAGATAGGCAGTTGGTGCGGAGCGGTCGTCAGGTCAAGATGAGGTGCCGTTGCGGCCTCATGTGCCGCGCTTAGCAGTTGTTGTGGTGACAGGGTGTAGTGCCCCATCTACTGCATCCCTGTTTCCCGGACAGGGAGCGAGGTTGCGGGTCAGCGTCGCGATACGGAGCACTCCGCTTGCTGAATAGCGGTAGTCTCCACCAGTGCCTAAAGGTTTCGGTGGATCGCTCGTTCACGAGGGTCGTTCGGCTTGGACAGGCTGCGCAGGAGCATTGCCACGGCGGCAATGTTCTGACTGGCCCGAGCGAACTATGGGGGATCGGTCCCCCTATCTGGGGTGTTGCGCTAGACCTGACAAGCGTGACCCCGAGTGCCGTTCACTGGTCACGCGACGGGCGTAGTGTAGCGCATCGAGCGTGCTGGCGTAGTCGGTGGCTGATGCGACCACTATCGTCGTAGTTCCTCCCTGTGCTCAGGCATGAGCTCGGGGGTCTCCGTACAAGGGCCCGGAGGGGCGTGAGTCTGTGAGGACTTCGTTGCCCCTGGTGGCTGTTCAGGAGCGTCCATCATATTGCACTCTTGGGACGGACGGTGGCTGGGTGCCACATCGCCGATGCTGGAGCCGTCACTCCCGACGTTGTCGTCCATGATGTCAAGGAAACAGGTGGGAGCATTGCTCGCCATCCCCACGAACTCAGATGTGAGAGGGGGCGGCACCATGATTTTTTGGAGCCCCCGGGCATACGCGTTCATGGGAGATGCGAGGCCGTAGGGGAACCGGTTGTACGGTGGCCACGACGGGGACAACGGCAGCCCTCCGAGTATTTGGCGGAGGATAGAATGTAGTAGGTAAAGAACGGCATGTATATTACTCACAGTGGGGTTTAAGCAGAGAGTTTGCTCGGAATGAAGCGCAGATGCCGCGCCGTAGAGGTCGTGCATCCCGGAGTCGATGGAGAACGTCTCTCCGATGGGTGCCAGGTCACGAGTCTCCTTGCGGAGGTGGAATACGCCGCGCTGGTCGACAATGAAGTCCAAGCTTTCGAAGAGGAAGGCCTACGACGGCTCGAGGACAGGAGGAACCCACATCCCGGCGGGTGAGAGTGCGGGAAAGTCCAGTGAGCCGAAGCGAGTCGTATCGCCCGAGCCCACCACGGTGGGGGTGGCGGAAAAATGGGCCATCCGATGGCCAAAAAGTGTTGAACGTACAGCGTCCTCCCCACGGACGGTGCCAACTATCGGTACAGAAAGTGACCAACAAGTGAATATTTGTAGTTTAGTTGTACGTTGTGATCGGAGGTGGCCTAGCACTCTGTGGGGGGTATGACCCTGGATACCCATGGCAGGCCACATGGGCTACGCCTCCAGGGGCGGTCCAGCCCACGAGAAGGAGCCTTGCAGGGCACGATTCTTCTCGGCGCCTCCCGCAAGGCATGGGTAGGATATCCGGAAGATGTTACGTGATCTGATAGGATATGTACGATCCCATGTTTCTTGTAATATGTTATTACTTTCCGGTTATCTCTCAGATCTAACCGACTTGTAACCTTGCCCCCCGGACTATATAAGGCGGGCAGGGACACCCTACAAAATCACGGCAAATCATACGATAGCTAATACAAACCAACAGGCCATAGGAGTAAGGTATTACGTCATACTGACGGCCTGAACCTGTATAACTCGTGTGTCTCTGTTGCCTTCTTGTTCTTGATTACACGCTCCTCTGCCGATCAATCTACCATCACGAGACACCCCTCGGTGGACTGCCGATGATATTTCATCGACAGTTGGCACGCTAGGTAGGGGTGTGCGTGCTGTTTCCTTGTCGAACAAGATGGCTTTTTCCGCAGGCTCTTCGTCCCTCCCGTAGCCCGGCCAGATCTTCACGGTCGGATCCATCACGTGGGTCATGAACGCCGACGGAGTTGGAGAGCTTCTCGAGCCAGTGCAGATCCGCTCCGCGCCGACCACCCTCACACCTGCGACCGCAGATCCAATCTCGGAACCACTTTTGGGGTTGACTTCATCAGCTACTCGCCGCTCGCTTCCTCGCTACCGGAGGAGGCATGTCAACAATGATGATCTGATCGAGTCTATCGATCGGGTCGGCCTGAAACTCGCCGATTGCCTCTCCATTGCTGAGTCGGCTCTGGACACCCTTGTTCAGCACCGACCACCTTCCGATCTCGATCTATCAGTGTTCAGTGCTCGGTAAACCTTAGGCTCGCCAACGCCGCTGCTACGTATCAGGACGCCCTGAGGGGCAAATTCGCTGACCAGGTCACCGATCAGCTCCCACCAACCGTCAACATGCTGCACACCAGCCGGGGTCCTAGAACGTCCCTACAAACTATCCTAGAGGAAAATCCAAACTTCAAGTCTCAAGGCTCCACGGAGCCCCTCGCCAAGACCTTCACCGAGCAACCCCCTCTCCTGCCTTTCCGGGGTGGCGCAATCTTCAACGTCAGCATCGACAACCCCCCTTGGAACGGCGAAATAGATGAAGAACGCGCCGCTCGTGAAAACAGGAACGCCAACCACACGCAACGCTGTGATAACGAACGCGCCATTGCGATGGCCGAAGCCGCTCGTGATAACCAGTTCGACTCGCAAGGAAGGCCCCTCCATCGCAACCTCAATGAAGAATTCCTCCGCGTTGATGGCCACGACGTCTTCAAAACTCCACGCACCAATCTGGCGGTGGCCGCCAACGAACTTGCACACCTCCCGTAGACGCCCGAGCTCGCCAAGGTCGCCGCTATGCTAAAAGCGGCACACTGTCAAGTTAATGAGATCTGAGAGGTTCAGAGACCTTCATGCTCCACAAGCGCGATTCGCCGATCAGCTGATCCTAGATCTAATCACTGCCCCAGTCAAAGCTGTTTCGCCGATCAGCCACTACCTCCCCAGGGGGGAGTTGGAGGACACCATGTCGAGCATCATCGCCAGCACGACCAAGAGGTCGAGCAGGACGCCCGAGTGCACCTCAATAACCTTCGGGATGCACGATGGTGTATCGATCAACATCATTTCGGGCGCCATGAAGATGAAGTACGACGCCGCCAGGAGTACGACCAGGAGTATGGTAACCCAGACTCAGCTCTGGAGCCGATCGTCGCTGGTAATACTGCTGATATCCGGCCTGACAACCCGGAAGGGCCCCCAGCGTTCACCAGGGCGCTCCGAACGCTCTAGTGGCCCCGTGGTTTCAAAATCACTAGAGTCGAGCCCTATGAAGGAAGGATGAACCCAACTCAGTGGCTGCAGGCTTATGCCACCGCTGTCCGCACCACCGGAGGAGACACCAACGTCATGGCGAATTATCTCCCCGTCATGCTCATGCCAGCCGCCATGAGCTGGTTCACAAGCCTTGCCCCAGACTCCATCGGATCTTGGGAAGATCTGAAGAGAGTCTTCACCGACAACTACATGGCAACATGCAAGCGTCCGGGCACCAAGCACGATCTCAACCGCATCACCCAAAAGCCGTCCGAACTACTCCGCAGCTACATCAGACGCTTCTCCGAGATGAGGAATTCTATTCCCAACATCACGGAAGCTGAAGTCATCACCGCCTTCGTCCGAGGACTTCGTCACCGTGAACTCCGCTCTAAGTTCAACAGAAAGCCACCTACCGGCATCGACGAGATGATCACAACCGCCAACCAGTACACCGACGCCGAGGAAGCGGAGGTGCGTTTTAATGAAGATACAGACACTAATCGCCCGCCTCGCCACCACGACGACCGCAACGACGACCGGCAGCACAACGTTCGCCGCCATGACGACCGCAACGACGACCGACGATACAACAATCGGCGCTACGACGACCGTTGTTTCCATCAGGACAACGGACGAGATCGGCCAGATGGATTCAAACCTGGTCAGAATCACCGCCACCGACCATATCACTTTGTTGCCAACGTCAATGAGCCACACGCAAAGCGTAACTATGATGAGCAGTACAAGAAGATCCTCGACAGACCGTGCCCCCTGCACAAGAATGTCAAACACAAGATGAAAGACTGCCTCGGATTGGCTAAGGAGTTCCAGGAGAAAAAGTACAACGACGACAATGCTGGGAATGGAGAACGCCGACCACTTGGGGATAATAATAATGCTTTCTAGGACCATGACAAGGTGGTCGCCACCATCTTTGGGGGTTTCGCCTCTAACGAGAGCAGAAGGGAACGGAAGCTCACCGCCCGACGAGTGCTCGCCGTCGCTTCAGAGGAAACTATTGCCAACCCCAGCTATGGCCCGTGGTCTGAAATCCCCATCACCTTCAGTAGGGCCGACCAGTGGGCGGACATACCCTACACAGGGCATTTTCCCCTCATCCTTGATGCGACTATCCAGAAGGTGCTCTTCAGAAAAGTCCTTGTCGACAGTGGGAGCGCTTTGAATCTACTCTTCGCTAGAGCCCTAAGGGAGCTCGGCCTTGGGACAATAGATCTCATGCCCTCAGACTCCTCCTTCTAGGGTGTAGTACCTGGCAGGGCATCCAGACCGCTTGGGGAAATTACCCTACCAGTACAGTTTGGCACGGCAACCAACTACCAAGTGGAGCATATCAACTTCTATGTCGCCGACTTCGACACCGCCTACCATGCAATACTAGGGCGTCCGGCTCTGGCCAAGTTCATGGCCGTTCCGCACTACGCGTATCTAGTGTTGAAGATGCCTTCACCCATAGGAGTCCTATCTCTGTGGGCCAACCTCTCCGTCGCGTACGCCTGCGAGACAGAAAGTCTCACCCTCGCTGAAGCCACCGACCTCTCCATCCAGATGGCTAGCGTGGTCGCCGAAGCCAAGGTGGCGTCTGCTGACGACATGGAGATCCCAGAGCCTCCTCGAGCCTCTGCCAAGTCCAAGGAAGTCAAGGAGATCGGCCTCGGCCTCGATGACCCTTCCAAGATGGTGAAAATTGGGGCTCACCTCGACCCCAAATAGGAAAGCGTGCTCGTCTCCTTCCTATGTGCCAACGCCGACGTGTTTGCTTGGAAACCTGTAGACATGCCGGGGGTACCGCGGGAGAAGATCGAGCACTCCTTGAATGTCTCGCCGACTGCCAAACCGATCAAGCAAAAACTTCGCCGATTTGTGCTGGACAAAAAGGAGGCCATTAGGGTAGAAATAAAATGGCTCTTAGCTGCCAGATTTATAAAAGAAGTGTATCATCCAGATTGGTTAGCTAATCCTATTCTTGTTAAGAAAAAGAATAAAGAATGGAGAATGTGTGTTGATTATATTGATCTTAACAAACACTGCCCTAAAGACCCCTTCGGCCTGCCTTGGATAGACAAGGTTGTAGACTCCACCGCTGGCTGCGAGTTGCTCTCCTTTCTTGACTATTATTCCGGCTACCATCAGATCTCCCTCAAGAAAGAAGACCAGGTCAAGACATCGTTCATCACGCCTTTTGGTGCATACTGCTACACCACTATGTCCTTCGGACTAAAGAATGCTGGAGCGACTTACCAAAGGGCTATCCAGACGTGCCTCGACCAATAGATCGGCCACAACATCGAAGTCTACATCGACAACGTGGTCGTCAAGACTAGAACCACCGACGATCTTATCGCCGACCTTGAAGAAACTTTCTCTAACCTGAACAAATACCGATGGAAGCTGAACCCTTCAAAGTGCATCTTTGGAGTTCCATCCGGTATCCTGCTGGGATACATCGTTAGCGCTCGGGGCATCGAACCAAACCCTAACAAGGTCTCTGCCATCACCAACATGAAACGGTCGACATGTGTCAAGGATATACAGAAGCTTACAGGCTGCATGGCTGCGCTAAGCCGTTTTATCTCGCGTCTTGGTGAAAAAGGGCTACCTTTCTTCAAGCTCCTTAAGGCCTCCGAGCATTTTTCTTTGTTAGAGGAGGCAGACACAACTTTTGAGCAGCTCAAGTTGTTCTTAACAAAACCTCCAATCATGACAGCGCCACGACCAGATGAAACTCTGCTGGTTTACATCGCCGCCACCTCTCGCGTTGTCAGTACGGCTATTGTCGTCGAACACGAGGAAACTGGACACGCCTACAAGGTGCAACGTCCAGTCTATTTCATCAGCGAGGTACTTAATGAGCCCAAAACTCGTTATCCTTAGGTGCAAAAGCTGTATATGCAATTTTGATTACCTCATACAAGCTCCGACATTACTTCGAATACTACAAGATCGCCGTGGTCATAGAGTTCCCTCTGGGGGATATTCTCCGCAATAAAGAGGCCAATGGTCAAATCATCTAGTGGACTGTTGAGCTCGGCACTTACTCCATTGACTTTAGAAGCAGACCGACCGTTAAGTCACAGGCGCTTGCTGATTTCATTGCTGAGTGGACCGAGATCCAAGAACCCATTGTCGCCGCTTGCCCAGAGCACTGGGTGATGTACTTCGACGGAGCCCTTAACATCAATGGTGCTGGTGCAGGCATTCTGTTCATCACGCCGACAAAGGACAAACTCTGATATGTTCTTTGCATACATTTTCCGGCCTCCAACAACGCCGCGGAATACGAAGCATGTCTCCAAGGTCTCCGTATAGCCGTCGAGCTCGACGTCAAACGCCTCATGGTATATGGGGATTCCGCGCTGGTTATCAACCAGCTCAATAAGGATTGGTCCTGTTCCAGTGAGAAAATGGACGCATACTGCGCTGAAATCAGGAAGCTTGAAGGGAAATTCTACGGTATCGAGTACCACCACATGGTATGGGATCAAAATCAACCAGCCGACCAGCTATCAAAGATAGGATCTTCTCGTGCCATGGTTCCGCCGGGGGTTTTCGTTCAAGACCTCCTAACACCATCCATTAAAGAAGATAAGGAAGTTGTAGAAGTACCCGCTGCCGAGCAGTTGGTACTCGCGGTACCTTCGCCGGTCGCCGATTGGAGGGAACAGTTCATCAAATACCTCTCCAACGATGAAGTACCCGCCGACAAAATCGAAACCGCACGACTAATTCGCCGAAGTAAGCATTACGTGTTGGTAGACGGTAGCCTGATGAGGAAAAGTGCCAAGGAAGGGATACTGCAGAAGTGCATCATCCAAGACGACGGTGTGAAGCTACTTTCCAAAATTCACTCTGGTTCCTGTGGAAATCATGCGGCTTTGAGAACACTAGTCGGCAAAGCTTTCCGAGCAGGTTTTTACTGGCCCACGGCCATCTCCGATGCAAAAAATCTCATTCGACGATGTGAGGGTTGTCAGTTTTTTGCCAAGCAAATACATGTACCGTCACAAGAACTACAGACCATTCCAGCTTCCTGGCCATTCGCATGCTGGGGACTGGATATGATCGGGCCTTTCAAACCAGCGCCAGGAGGTTTCCGGTATGTGCACGTCGCCGTCGATAAGTTCTCCAAGTGGATTGAGTACAAACCACTCGTCTCAGCTACTACAAAGAAAGCAGCCGAGCTCTTTGAAGACATCATACACAGATTCGGTCTCCCGAATAGCATCATCACCGACCTCAGGATGACGTTTACCGGCCATCATTTTTGGGACTTCTGCGAAGACCGGTGCATCTCTGTTAAATACATTTTCGTTGCTCATCCTAGAGCTAACGGCTAGGCCGAGCGGGCTAACAGTATGATCCTCGACGCCCTCAAAAAAAGGCTCTATCAGAAAGAAGAAAAGCATCTGGGCAGATGGCTCAAAGAACTACCAGCTGTGGTATGGGGACTACGCACTCAAGCTAGTCGCAGTACCGGCGTATCTCCATATTTTATGGTCTACGGCTCAGAAGCCATACTCCCAGCGGATATTGCTTTCCGAGCACCTAGAGTAGAAAATTATGATGAAGAGCAAGCCTCAGCTGTTTGAACAAAAGACGTTGATCGAGCTAAGGAAGAGCGTCTAATTACTTGCGTTCGCACAGCCAAGTACCTCGAAGGTCTACGGAGGTATTACAACCGCAACATCAAAGGTCGCTCGTTCGCAATCGGCGACCTCGTCTTACGTAGGAAACAAAAAACCGAAGGGCTTCACAAGCTGTCTTCCCCTGGGAAGGACCTTACGTCATCAAAGGTATTACTCGACCAAGGTCTTATCGCTTATGTGACCTAGATGGACTTGATGTTCCTAACTCCTGGCACATAGAGCAGCTTATACGTTTCTATCCCTGAAACAACACAGATTTGTATTCTTTACCTTCAGATTAATAAAGTTTTGGTCTCCATATTTTTCCTCCATTTTCTCCTCCATTATAAGCTTCACTTACCATTATCGGGCTATACAACACTCCGTGACGACCTCTAATATGCTCGCCATGTACGTTCGAATCACCGAACACGATTCCTCCGAAACGCCGAACACGATAACTCCAAATCGCCAAACACGATTTCTCCAAATCGCCGAACACGATAACTCCAAATCGCCAAACATGATTTCTCCAAATCGCCGAACATGTTAACTCAAAATCGCCGAACACGATTCCTCTGAAATGACGAACACGTTAACTCCAAAAATCGACGAACACGATTTCTCCAAAAATTGCCTACTATGTTTTCTCCGAATCACAAAAGTTTTTCCTCCTAAAAACGACAATGATTTTTGTAGTCCAAATTTCGTAACATAGCTCACCGATCGTCGAGCAACACATGTTTTTCTTTTCTGTTTTCTATGGGGAAGACCCAGTCTCCGATTACTTCCTACACGCGCTAAGGGGCTCCGCGCTCTGCGTTACGGTTGGTCGGCTGCGGTTCCTTGGTCATGCCTGTTAATCCTACATGTGTCAGGGTCTCTGTGCTCGACGTTATGGACTATGGCCTAGTCAAGGCCTAGATTTCAGGCATAGACTAACTGCTCGGACGCCACTTTAAATATTTTTCTCGGCAAGTTAATCAAATTGGCTGCTGGGCAGCATGTGTTTTGCTTTGATAACTATGGAGGAAACCCAGGCTCTAACATCCCACCACGTGTGCTATGGGCTCCATGCTCTGTGTATCGGGCGGTAGGATACGGTCCTATGGTAACGCTTGTTTTCCCAACATGCACATGGGCTACGTGCTTTGCGTTATGAATTACGGGCTAGCTAAAGCATCAGGTTTAGTGCAAACTAACTAATCAAACACTACTTATATTATGCATAACGGTGTCGGGTTATTAATACAAACGACTCTTCATCGCTAAATAAAGTAAGTAGTACAGGCGACAGTATCCGAGTAGCTCGTTAAGATTCGCTAGCAGCTTCTGTTTCACCAAATAGGTCTATATCGCCGACAAGCATTTTTGCTGCATCTTCAACTTCATCCTCCAGTTGCTGGGTTTGCGCGTCGCTCAGCCTGTCTGCGAACCCACCACCTATCGATTGGATGTCGATAGACGGATAGTGGGACCGAACCAATGCAAGGGCATGAGTAGCGGTGGTCAAAACGGCATCACAATTGAAATTTTTGAAATTCTCCCACGCTGCCTTGCATCTCTGAATGATGGTGTCTGGCCCTTGCTACCTGCTGTCAGGACGAGGTGCCGGTTCAATGTCGACGCAGTCGAGTACTGGTGCCATTGCGGCGGTTATAGTGTTGAAGTTGTCTTTCTGGACTTTGGCTTCCTGCACCAGCACATCGAACTATGCCTTGGTTTTATGGCGATAATCTACAAAAATTGGAATGGTTCGTTAGATCAGAAAAGTACTACAACATTACTTCTGATCAGGGGGTATCTACCTTTCAGTTCTTCGGCCAGTTTGGCTGCTTGCTCCGACTCTTTCGCTTTCTCTTGTCGAATTTCCTCGATGGTCTGGCGACGCTGGTTGAGTTCTGCGTCTTGCTCTGCAAGCACAACAGTTATCATAACAACGGATTGGCAAATTATTGCAAAGTACATTATGTAGTAAGGCATACTGGATTTCTGCTTGGATACATCCTCGAACTGCTGGCACTTCCGATCGAGTTGCTCGGATTTATTTTTGAGTTCTCCGGTTTTCTTAACCAATTGCTCGGACATATTTTTTAGCTCCTCGGATACAATCGCTAGTTGCTCGGACTTCTTCAGCTGCTCGGATGCAGCCGTTAATTGTTTGGATAGAACCCCTTTCTGATGTTCAAGGTCCCGCGAGTTAGACTCTACAAGGTCCCATTCGCGCTGGGCCCTCTTAATATTCTTCTCCAAAAGATTTAACGCCTCTCGGAGTTTCTTGTTTTCCTCAGCGAGGGGCTCCATCCTCTTCATCAGTTGATGCCGCTGCTCGGCTGTTCGAGCTATCCCCTGTGGATGAACAATGCTATAGCTAAACCATGGTTTCCAACAACATATATCAGTGTTTCAGGTGCGGTACTCACCTCGATTTGAGTCATAACACCAGCAACGGCAGATTTTAACCTCTTTATTTCCCTGGTGGTGTCTTCTTCCTCGACAACTACCACCTCTTCCCCGCATTTTCAGAGAATCCGGACGAACTGGGGTTTGGGTGGGGCACGCTCGATCTCCACAACCTTGTCCTCCTCCGTCATCGATTGAGGCTCTACTAGGGGACTCCATGGTCGGACAGCTGCTTCGACCACTCCTGGCATCGCTGCAGGTGGTGAAGGTTGCTCCTCGGCCATCGACGGAGTTGCATCCTCAGCCTCCGGTGCATCAACAATAGGTGCAGTTTCCGCTTCCAAAGTATCAACCTTTTCAGTCGTAGCCTCGGTCATGGTCTCCGATGCGCCTGTCGTGTGCGCCAATGATTCACCGTTGCCAAAACCGCTAGCAGTGGCAGCTGGCCCGTCATCTGTTGGCCGAGCACTCGGGGACTCCCGGATAGGGGCAGTTGGCATTTTTTCTCCTGAGGGTACGAGCCTCGGCGTTGCCCTGCGTAATATCAACTTTTCAGTAATCAAGAAAATTCAAAGAACAATATTATTACTCCAAGGCAAATATACTTACGGTTTGGTCTTTCAATTAAATTTCTTGAACCAGCGATGCCTGCCTGATCCCCCAGGTGCTGCTGCTTGGTCCGCCTGATGGGAGGACTCCTGCTCCTCTACAATAGGGTGCCCCTCTGCTTGGTCCCCCGGGGCCGCCTCTGTGTGCTACTTTGCAGCTATCCCCTCTAGCTGCTCGGGGACTTTGGTCGTCTGCGCCACTGGGACTTCCATCGTTGCCCGCACATGGCTTCTCCTCACTTGCTGCTCGGGAGCTTCAGCATCTGTCGATGGCTTTTTCGTGCTCGGCGGATGCACTGCCTGGTCCTCATCATCGTCCGACCACTCTAGCATAGCGTTTCTTCATGGTCGAGCGGTTCGGTCTTCACCAATCGAGACGCCGCCTGATTTTGGTGCAGCAAAACTTGCGGTTTTTCTCCTTTTTTGGACCGGCTCATCTACTGCCAGTCTTTTCCTGTGGATCTTCTCCGATGCTGGGGATGGACTATCTGACGAGATGCTCTGCTCCTCCTCTTCGGACTATAGCGGTCACCGGATGTCCACTCCTTTCGGCCAATCGGTTCTCGGCACATTTGAAAAGTATATTTTCCTATCCTACGAATGGACCTTTACATAAGTAAGTCAGTCCTTTGCTCGGACATTGATGCCTAAACAATGCAAGGTGAAAGGGTTACCTGAGGAGGGGGATTGGTATAGTTGAAAGCCTTTGTCCCTTTTGGCCAACTAAATGAGACATTGGAAGTAAATAGGTCCATGGCACGGTCTATTACTTCTTTCTTCATCAGACGGTCTGTGTTTTCCCGGGTACCGTCGTTGTCACCTTTATAGTCGAATGCCGGGTGGGCCCTCTCTTTGCAGGGCTGGATGCGCCGCACTATGAAGCTAGCTGCCACCAGTTCACCCCTAAGCTCCACGCCCTTAATCAAGTCCAGAAGTTCCATTACTTGCTCCATGTCAGCATTGTTGGGTCTCTCCGACCAGTTACTATGATTAACCGGGATGTGGTGGACGTCGCATCGAATCATTGAGTGACTTTGTTTGATATAGAACCATCTGGCATTCCAACCTTTAAGGGAGGTATTTAGCGGTACGCTGATGTATTCGCTGGCCATCCCATCCCTGAGTTGCAGGTACACGCCGCCGACCACCTTGGAACCGTTGCCCCCCTTCTTCTTCAGACAGAACAGATGCCTGAAGAGGTTGAAGTGCGGAAGAACACCGAGAAATGCCTCGCAGAAATGGATAAAGATAGACATGTGTAGAATGGTGTTGGGGTGCATATTACAGAGGCTAATCGCCCAAAACTCCATAAGATCCCTCAGAAAGGGGTGGACAGGAAACCCTAATCCTCGCCAGAAATAATCTTCAAATACTACAGCCTCATTAGTATGAGGTGTTGGGAAGGGCTCACCACTAGCTGGCCGCCATCCAGCAGTGAGGTGGTCTGGGAGAACGCCCGCCGCCACCATCCTATTGAGATCCGCCGCCCCCGTCTTCGACGGCACCCACTCCTCATCGCGGCTGGCTCCGGTGGCCACCTTCTTTGGCTTTGCGGCTCCTTTTTTTGGCGCCATTCTCTCCGGATTGGAACTGGGTTGGAGGCGAGTGCTCGCGATGGTGCGGAATGTGGAGCGTAGGGATTGTGAAGGAAGGAAGAAAGGCAGATTGAGTGAGGTAGGAGGCGATGTATGTGGCGGCGTGGTCATAAAGCACTTCCTCTAGTTTTCATTGCGTCTGAGGGTTTTTGGGAAACCGTTCCCGCTATTAGCGCTACTTCGACTCCACCAATGTGGTTTAATGGGCCGCAAATTGGGCTATCTCATAACAGTAGCCAATGTCGCTCATTTATCGCCGCCAAAATATTCACCGATTTCTCCGCAATTTAATGAGGTTCAGTACCCGATGCTGCATAGCCATTACTTCGATTTTTTCTCTACGGTTTGATTTATTCGATATTTACGCTCGACACACGGGGACTGGCTACTTGTTTGGGTGGATTACTTTTTTCTGAGCCTGGCACCACATGACTACGTCACCTACTGTCAGGCTCGGGGACTAAGTGGGCACACTTCACCTTGCGGTGAATGTGTTTGTTTCTTCTGAAAGACTCTGAGCCTCTAAAAGTTAAATCAAGGTATCTTTAATCTTGTGGTCGGACTCTAAGTGGGCACACTTCATTTTACCACGCAGGAATTTTCAATTCTGAAATTGAGCTCCTTACACCCTTATGTCCAGCCGTGCTCGGAACACACTGGTCGGCGATGGTGTACGCTGCTCGGCAGCTTCTCACAACTGCTCGACGATTCATTATGGTGGTCGAACCATGATTTGGATAGCTCGATTTTTGTTCACACCTGCTCAGAAATGTTCAAGATGGCGTTGTTCAACGGGTACAATGCGCTTGGGGACTAGCTGTGGGGGGTATGACCCCGGATACCCACGGCAGGCCACATGGGCTACGCCTCCAGGGGTGGTCCAGCCCATGAGAAGGAGCCTTGCGGGGCACGATTCTGCTCGGCGCCTCCCGCAAGGCATGGGGAGGATATTCAGAAGATGTTACGTGATCTGATAGGATATGTACGATCCCATGTTTCTTGTAATCTATTATTACTTTCCGGTTATCTCTCAGATCTAACTGACTTGTAACCTTGCCCCCCGGACTATATAAGGCGGGCAGGGACCCCCTACAAAATCACGGCAAATCATACGATAGCTAATACAAACCAACAGGCCACAGGAGTAAGGTATTACGTCATACTGACGGCCTGAACCTATATAACTCATGTGTCTCTGTTGCCTTCTTGTTCTTGATTACACGCTCCTCTGCCGATCAATCTACCATCGCGGGATACCCCTCGGTGGACTGCCGACGATATTCCGTCGACACACTCAATGACACAGGATATATACTGGTTTAGGCAACATGCCCTACGTCCAGTGTGGGTCAGTCGGTGACTTTATTCCTAAGCCCAGGTGCTCGAAGTCTGTAGTGGGGTTACAAACGAGAAGGAGAAAGAGAGGTGTACGAGAGGCCCGGTCGGGTCCAACTGGAAGGGCTGAGGGCGACCGGAACTCCGCTATGAGCTAGGTGTTCAAGTGTGTGCTTGAGGGGTTTGTGAGCTATCGATCTAGTGAGTCTGAACTTGAAGAAGTGGACCTCCTTTATTGGAGGGAGCACATCCCCTTTTATAGATAAAGGGGATGGCTTTACAGGTGAGAAGGAGAGAGTACGGATGTTTCTAAGCCTTGTTGCCCACGCCGATGAGGGTAGCGATGATGGTAGGCGCCCACAATACTGTTGATGTCATTGTAGAATGTCAGGTGCACATGGGAGGTTGCGTTGGCTTCTTCAGGAAGGGTGGATGTCGGTACCTACAAAATACTATTGGTATGCGAGGAGCCCTACCCTGTGTACTAGGTATGGTGAACCCTGGCGCCCACTATCGATGCCCAGAGGTATGTGGGGGGCTTTTTGCCGTATGGGAGCCCAATGGCGCCTACAATACTATAGACACAAATGTCGGTGCCTACAATACTGTTTGTGTTAGGGCAGTTGAGGAGCACTGTTCCCCAGGCGTACAGGGTATGGTCCTGGTATCGTGGTTTGACTTTGCGCGCGACCTTCTCTGTCGTCCCTGGTCCCTTCCGAGCGGGCGTCCCCGGTCGGATGGTCCCAGCCAGCCCTGGCCACGCCAGTCGGAGAAGAGTGGTAAGGAGGCTTCCTACGGGGTCCCCAGTCGGAGACGCGGGGTCAGAGTAGGAAGCAGTGTTTTGGGCCAAGCCTTCCCGATCGGAGAGATCGCCCAGAGGCGGCTGGTGCCCAAAGCGAATGCCTCGGTCGGAGAGGTGGGCCGGAGAAGTTGATGAGCGAGCGCTTGTTTTTGGGTAGACCTTCCGGTCAGCGTCCGGACTGTCCATCCAGCCCGTTGTGTTCTAGGCTCTTGGGCCGGCCCATGAACTACATGCTATTTTCTTGGGCCGAGCCCTGGCATAGAAGCCGATCCCCGGGGGACCCTGGTTTTATGAGCCCGACACATACATACTTTTACACTAGGACAAGGGAAAAGAAGATTACCGATTTGACAACTATAAGGCAGAGAACTAATGAATCGGGCATTGAGTTTCTTCAGAGCTTCCGAGAGACTAGAAATTTATGTTTCTCATTAAACTTGGCTGATGATCAGCTAGCTGCTTTGGCCGTTCAAGGAATGTTGCCAACATGGAGAGAGAAGGTATTGGGACAAGAGTTTGATAACTTGGGTCAATTGGCTCAATGAGTGGCAGCGTTCAATAGCCAGTTCTAGAATATGTGTAGAGATACCTGATTCCAGAAAAGTACCACAATGGCTGAAGCTTATAATCCATATTCAGTTAATGATGGCTATGAGAACGATGAAGAAGAGGAAGTTGCGTGGCTAAATGGAATTGGGGTAAGAAGATGGTAATGGTGCCAAATCCTTGGGGAAGAGGAGTCAAGGAGAGCTTTAACTTTGACGTCATGAAATCAGACAAGCTCTTTGATTTCTTGCTTGAGAAGGGGCAGATCAAGTTGCCGATAATCATGTTTTGTTGCCCCTGATCAGTTGAAGAATAAGAAGTTCTGCAAGTTTCATAACGCTACATCTCATTCTACTAATGAATACAGAGTTTTCCGACAGCATATACAGATGGCTATTCAGCAAGGAAGGCTCAAATTCGATATGCCTCGGAAGATGAAAGTTGATGATAATCCTTTCCTAGGAGATTAGAACATGGTCGATGCTAGGATGCTCAAAGGGAAGACTAAGGTCCTAACATCAACTAGATCAAAAGAAACTGGAACAGTCGATCCTGAGATGCAAATATCGGCTGATGAATACAGAGAAATTAGAAGACATCGCGATAAGCAAAAGAGCCGATATGAGCAGGGAGAAACGTCAAAAGATGGGGCGACAAAGCCATGTGTCACATCTCAAATTTTGTTGAATAAATGGCAGCAACAGAAGGAAAAAGATTATCAGCATTGGTTAGAAGAGCAAGAATATCAGCGTCAATAGGAAAAAGAGAAGTATGAAAGAAAGCAAGCTGAATCACATTGGAATTGTCCTTTCTTCAGACATTGCTGGAACAAAGGTTTGAAATTGCCTACTAGAAATAACTGTCTAGAGTGCAGCGAACAATATTGGGAGTTTAGGCAATCTCAAACCAATCGCCGATCTATCCATGCTCGAGATGCGTATCATCATAATAACATGGATCGGTGCTTAAAAAACAGAAGTGTTCATGATCGGCTTGGAAAGCGAGTTGATCAAAATTGGGTTGATTATGAAGAAGAAAGTAATGAGTTAGAATATGTTTGGCAGGAAGGCCAATGGTGTCTAGGAGGTCTGACAAGAAGCTAGAAAAGAAGAGTGTAATGGTTAAGGAATAGAGAACTGGAACAGGCTCAAGCATCTGGTAGACCTCAAGTGTGGCATGCTAAGCAAACAGCCGATAAAAGGCAACCATCGCCTAATATTCAAATGGCTTTTCTGTTGCCATTAGAGTTCAGAGGCCCAGCAGATCAAGAAGTTTACTTAGATTTTGATGAATCAGAGTATAAGATAGTTGCCAAGTTGATAGTTATACAACAGACTATATTTGATAAACCAGTCAAGCATCGGCACTTAAAGGCTTTATATGTAATAGGTTTTGTTGATGGGAAGCCGATGAACAAGATGTTGGTGGATGGAGGTGCTTCTGCCAATCTTATGCCTTACACCACTTTTCATAAACTTGGCAAGGGACCAGGAGATCTGATTGAGACCGACATGATGCTTAAGGACTTTGGGGGTAATGCGTCTAAGACTCGGGGGGGGGGCAATGAATGTTGAACTGACAATCGGGAGTAAGACTCTGCTCACCACATTCTTCATCATTGATGGAAAAGGGTCATATAGTTTACTCCTTGGTCGTGATTGGATTCATACAAACTATTGTGTGCCATCAACCATGCATCAGTGTTTGATTCAATGGCATGGAGATGATGTTGAGCTAGTTCGCGCTAATAAGTCTGTGAGTATCGCAACAGCCGATCCAGTCTTTTAGGAGCTAGAAGACTTCGAATGCTTTTCTAGCAAGTTATGGGAAGGAGGCTTCGTTAAGATTAGTAATGAAGGCCAACAGCCAATCCAAGCAATCGGCTCTAAGAGTTTGTTTTAATGAATAGTCATGGCTTCACGTCGGCCGTTGGATTAAGGGAAATAAGCATTGGTCCTGGAGATAGGCTTAGGCCGACGTATGTGAGCGCTAAGTCAAATCCTGAGTGCAAGCCAGAGTTGATAGATCTATTGAAGGAAGTTTTGTTCCGCTTAATGAGATGCTTGACCTAGATCGATCGATCGTTTAACCTTTGGTCTAAAAATTTCTGGTGCAACCTATCAATAGCGATCGATGAAAAATATTTGAAGGGATATTATCCTAGCGTTTCATCAACACCTAATAGCCGATTCATTTAGTCATCGGCTCTAATAGCCGGTACCAGAAGGTATCGTCTCTAGTTCAAAGAACAAACCTGAAGATGTAAAAGCCGATACGATATGTATTGCCTATAGAGCAAAAGCAAAAACAAAGACAATTGTGACACATACAAGGGCATTGCACTGAAATACGGTCATGGAAAAATAGAAGATTTCATTCATTAGTTTGCCCTAAATACAAACTAATCGAAGACTTTTTTCACCACATCCTGAGCGGATGTGATGTCCACAATGGCCTCCACCGTGATGACGAATTCTTCGATCAAATCCTCATGCTCCTCGGGGCCATCACCCATCGGGAAGCCAGTCTCCATGGTGTGGAGCTCGTACCCGGTCTGGACTTGTGCCACGGCTAGCGCCACCAACGCGCCATGACAAACACTGTGAAGAGCGATCTCCTGAATGCGGGCCAGAATGTCTTGGAGGCGTGCATTGATGAGGGGGCCCCGAACATTGATGGCATCCACGGCCGCATTCGCCACCAGTTGAAGGGACTCCAACTGCAACATCAGGGCTGGCGATCACAGAAATAGGAAAGTTATCAGCATAAAAGGCAATGGAAATCGGAATAGAGCGTTCTTGGAATTCATCTTACCCGCCACCATGGCATCGGACTCGACCAGCCGCGCCCGAACAACACTAGCCTCCTCTTCGGCAGCATGAAGGGCAGCTTGGGAGACCCCGAGACGGATCTCATGCTAGCCGCTTTCCCAAGTCTCCTTGGAATAATAGTCTTGGGCCGCCCTCCACTCTCGGAGGAAACACCAGGCGTCGTCGCCGTCGTAGGAGTCATAAGAATCCGATGACGAGGCCGGTGCAGAAGATGCAGCATCAGAGGGCTCGCTAGCCCTAGGAAGAGGACGAGGACTGTCATTCAAAATGAACCTATGGATGAGTCAGAATAGTTCATCATCATGAACAGAAGATTTTGATCTCATCTCATGTGTCGAAGGCGCTAGTTCACCGAAACATTCTCCTCCGGAATCTCCTCTGCTGCACGCTTGCCTCGGCTATCCTCGCCGGCCATTGAGTTGATTGGATCTACTGGAAAGGAAAGAAGGCCACTACAGAGTTTTGCGAGGGTGGAGAAGTGCAAAGGAACAGGAGCAGTTGTGAATGTAGATGTGTTCGAGACCGCAACCCTCGGCTGGATTTGAAGCCACGGAACGAAGAGGTGGATGCCTCGGATGTGCAAAAGGCAACCACAATTAATAGAAGGTGAAGCGCCACTTCACTAATGCCGAAGAGAATATGGTGTTGGGTGACTAAGGACAGAAGATCGAGGGGTTCTCTTAATAAAGGCCATGTTTTCAGACTTAATTGGATTAAGGTTGGAAGTCTGGAATTGGCTATGTTCAAATCAGCACTTTGGCCGAAACAAGAAGTACTATTAGGCAACAGAGAGTATGATTACCATCGATTCTACACAAGATATATGATACACGAATTACAAGTCTAGAACATTTTGGATTGCTTTCAACACTTCTAGCCGGATAGCATCAACTTCTGCGATTTGTTGCTTATCTTCTTTGGCTGATCTAGGAATGTTCTCGAGGCTACTTCGGATGGCTCTGCCTTCTCTAACTTTGGCTAGTAGTTCCTGCTTCTTTTGTTTGATGGCATCGGGTATTTGAGCCAGGGTGGACTTATGATGATCAATGGCAACCTTCACGTTTTCTAGCTCCTTCTCAAGTTCTACACACTTGATTTCTAGTTGAGACAACTCTAGGTCGATCCTGAGGGAGGAGTTCTTCAAATGATCAATCAGCTGTGTCAGCTCTTTGGCCTCTTGCCTGTTGGCGTTCCCCTTGGCCAATAAAGTTTCATGGTTGGATAGATTCCTCTGAGCCTTTTTCACCTTCAGGGCCTGATCTTCAAAAATAGATAAATGTGACAAGACTCTAGAGAGAACTAGGGATGGATTACCCTTAATAAACAAGAAGACTCTTTGCATTGAATCAGTGTCTTGGACTAAATCGGCTATATTCTTCTCAAACATTGGCAATATATCTCTTTGCTAATTTCTGGTCTCTTCTGACAAAGCTTCCTTAGAGGAGGTGGTTGACGATCTGATTTTATCTTCATCAAGATACTCCTCAAGATTGAAAGAGTAGCTCAGGGCTAGGAGATTGAGTGCCTGTGTATAAGAAAATCTTGGTTAGGAGGTTTGAATCAATTTTATAACAAAATGGATGGTGAAGAGGATACAATACCTTTTCTGTAGTAGCCTCTGTCTGAAGAGGAGGAACAGCTGATGATGCACCAATAATATCTGGTTGAATCGGCTCTGAACTCTCAACATTGACATCTACAAACATCAAGGAAAATTTTTAGTTCATGTTTGTTGCAGAGAAATAAATTGATTATGTGACTTTCCTACCATCAGTTGTGTGCTGGATTGGGGAATCGATAGTTTGAATATCAGCGATAGCAGGATCATTTTCAATGAGGAGACTGTCAGATTCTTGCTCTTGTGTAGGTGTTTCCTTAGGAAGTATCTAGCATGGTAGGAAGTCAGATGAAGAATAAAAGTTGAATAGAATCAAGAATTTTTGAGAAAACACTTCGGCAACATCAAGGGTAAGATAGAAGGACTCATATCTTCTGCTGTTTTGGAAGCATCTGTTGTTTCAACCAAAATTGGCTCTTCTCGGGGCTCGGTTGATGAAGGTCTATTTGATGCCGAATCAAACGCCTAGGACAACAGCTCCGCACCTAGAACTGATTGGGATGCAATGGTTGATAACTGTGAAAAAAGGGTATTAGAAGTTGAACATCAGTTTGAGAGGAATATGGATTGTTTACCTTAGCAGCTGATGGTCTCGTTCTACGAAGTCTTTTCCCAGTAATGGCTTTCTGGGTTGCCCCTTGGACCGCCTTATTCTTTGAAGATTGATATGTCACAATCGTGCGGGCAGCATGAGTTTTCATCAATTTCTTCAAAGAAGGTGTAGTTGATCCTATTCTTGAAACTAGGCATGGTGGCTGATAATCTATAGGATGCGCTTTCCTATCCAAGCTTGGAGGATCAAATTTAGTGTCCTAAAAGGGTCGGTTAGAACAGTTGGCAAGGGAATTCATCAAGTAATGTCTCTGAAAAGGGGATGAAAGTTACCTCACTGTCAGAAGCGAATTCCCCGTCCAGCGCTATACACAAAGGGTTGACCAACCCACAGAAAAGATGGGAGTGCCATTCTTGCCACCAGGAGTCAAATAGAGTGGAAGAGAAGCTGACTCTGATCCAGTCATGCACACAAAGGGAAGGAAGATTTGGTCCCAATTGAAAAACTCTGGAGGCTTCCATCACCTCACTAATATCTTCTCTTGGCTTCAATGTGTTTTTGAAGAACAATTGAGGGGGGAGTTGACCAAAACCAAACTGACGGGCTACGAAAGATGGATTATAAAACTTATAAGTTGGAAGGTTGCCTAGAAGAAAGGAGCCTATAGCCATTTTTCCATGACCATGACAAAATTCGGCTGGAAGAACGCAGGGCTTGATGAAGGAATTAAAGATTGCAGCCGCCGTCTCATCCGAATAGCCTGATTCAAATCTAAATTTGAATGCGAAAATCAACTCATTGTTCTCATCTTCATCATATGGTAGCCAAGTCAGGGTGTCTGCAACAAACCCTCTATAAAATGTTTTGAAGAGATGGCCAATATCGATATCAATTGTTATGGCCGATGCAGCCACACCATAGCTCATGCACTGACGGGTTCTTCCTTCTTTGCCTCTATATTCCTCATCGAAGTTGGAGGAAGGGAAACTCAGGCTTCTGAGATTAGGCTGTACAATCTTGTACATGTACAGGTTGAGTCACAGTTGTATCAACCACCAAGGGCCACAGATAGTATGCACTGGTTCATTCTTTAGTAATTGGGCAGCTACCTAGTACAGTAGATGATAAGCAGCTCCTAGCAGATACTTTCCAAGAGGGATATGCTTGCCTATTGCTAGATGCTCTGCCATGAGTTTATGATTATAAGTCGGACCACAAGATGACCCACAGAAGATGAATCTTTCTAACCACATGTCCAGAAAGGCCACGTATTCCTTTTCACCAATAGTTGATTCGTCTCCAATATGGTTCAGAATGTAACTTGCCCATCTTGTGCAGTCTGACATCTTGGCCAATTTCTTGGAACCAGCACTCAAGTACTCATAAGGCTGCATTGATCTAGTAATTCTAAGGCCGGTCAACATGTAAACATCGACCAGAGTGATGGTCATTGGACCATGACCAAAAACAAAGGCATTCAGGGCATTGGACCAGAAATAAGATGCAGAAATCAAGAGTGAATCATTCCTCTCCATCCCGGACAATGAGAGTGTCAAACATTGATTCAAATCATAAACCTCCCAATCTCTGGCCTTTTTCTCAGATACCCTATGAAACCAATCTCTCCATCCCTTAGGCATTTTAGGCTAGTTTCTGAAAGGGGTTTTGATATTCTAGGAGGATGAATCCACTACAGACTGTTTGAAAGGGATTTGGTTGGTTTCTTGACGGATGAAATCAGATGGATCAGGGTCACCCATAGGCCCAAGAAAATAGACATTGGAAGCGACAGATGATGGAATCAAGATTTTGTTCCTCGTTTCCTAGAAATCGGATGAAATAAATTTGAGAAGACAAGATGTACAGGGTAGCGGCCGGTACTTGGAGAATGGAACCTTGGAAGCATACCTCAAGGACGTGGTCGTTGGTCACCATTAAAGCCGAAGTAGATTTGAGTCTGACGAAGATCGCTTGAAAAGCGGCTTGATGGAACAGAGGATTTGCTAGGGTTTGAGGCCTCGGCGATGACGGCGTCGGATGTTAAGATTTGCTCGAGGAAGAAGGGAAAAGCAAATAGGCTGAGTGAGTTGGAAGAGATACTATTGGGATATTATATAAAACTCGGGCTGGGAAGTTAGGAGTCATGCGTATATCTCGAATAGAACGGTTGCGGCGTGGTAAATGGATAAATAGGAATTTTGGAATAAAATCACTTTTATCCCAAAATTGGGGGCATGTGTTTACACCAAAATTTGGGAGAAAAATGCGGGAACTCGAAGGCTTCCAAGATTATGTCAATCAAGGGATCGATTGCTTGAGGATCGATATCAGCTGATTCAGATACGACACTGAAATCAGCTCTCTTCAGATAGCGCCAGCTGATAACGATAAAAGCTGCGGTTGGTGTCAGGAAACTACATATCAGACTCTACAAAAAGGGAAAGATTAGGGTCCAAGTTATCTTAAAATAGGAATGTTTTCTTTTATATCGAAGATTGTAATGAGTCGTACTCGAGTAGGATTCATGTTTAGGCTCCGGGTATAAATATTGGACCCCGGCTATTGTAAAGGACACACAATCAATCAAATACAAGTGACTTACTTTTTTGGCTCCAGCCAGCCCTTAGGAGTAGGAGTAGAGTAGATCTCGGTGAGTTCTTCAGTGAGCAGGGCTGCATTGGTCCGGCCGACCTCCGGCTTGTCTGTAAGTACCATCATGGCTTATACTTCTGTTCATATGGCTGCATCGATCCGGTCAACCTTCACTATGACTCTAGTATAAGCTAATTATCGACTCTTGTCTAGTTCAAGTATGGCTGCATCGATCCAGTCGACCTCCACTGCTCGAATTAGATTAAGGTCAAGTTATCGGCTCTACCTAAGAATGGCAATCTTTGGTAGATTCATTAAGTTACCGATCTTGCTGATGTTCTTATCGTCATTAGTTTGCAGCAACATCAATCTGCCTGGTCGAGAACGATTTAGATCGGCCTCATATCCTTTGGGTCCGTCGTTTGCTTTGTCACGACATGATACTTTTTACAATGAACGATGGGTTATGTCTTATCGGTTGTTTTTACTTCAATCTTGATCATGCATAGTACGCGGTTAAGGCATGAATAATCTTGAAGAGGTTTACTGGCTAGTTGAATCTAGTTTATAGTTCACCATTATGGCTGTAACGATCCAGTCGATCCCCACTAATGGCACTAGAGATTGGAGGATGCTAATTAGTAGATTTGTTTATAGTTAGGCATGACCTTAGCTGTTTGCTATGCCTGCATCGGCTAAATAGCCGATCGCCTATGCGTTAACGTCTACGGTGTGCGTCCATGACTATGTTAAGCGTTAATAGATCTGTGTGCTTTAAGGGTTTGATTTGTTGTCTTTTTCACGGCTGCATCGGTCCGGTCGAACTCCACTGTTAGAGATAGCAGGTTGAGTCTGAGGAGTCCATACCTTTGTTCATGTGAAATAGTCAATTGTTCACACATTGTAGTCCTTTTCACCTGAATCGGCTATCTTAGCCGATTCATCCGAGCCTTCACATATAGCATGTCTTTTGAAAAGCCTGTGGAAGTATGGATGTTTTTGTGGATTCTTCAGTTTTAGTTTGTTACTATCATCATAGCTGCCATCGATCCGGTCGAACCTCACTATTGGTGGTAACAGGTTAGATTCAGAGCGTCTGTAGATCCGTTTGTATTAGTTAGTTGATTTGTTCACATGTTATATCTTTTCTTGTTAAGTTCATTGGCTCAATGATTTATACAGGTAATATCCATCTAGCTGATGATCTCATTTACATCTACGAGTATTGTACCTGTCAACATAAAAATCAATCTCTACCCATGAGCTTTACAGTCTGTAACAGCCGATTTCTGTGCGGATCGGCTATTCAGTCGCTTTTCCCATATGGCTGCTGCTGAAGCAGCACACTTGGAACTGTCTGGGCATAGACCAGCATGTTCCACCTTAAATTACTAATAAACTTTCTATCATTGTTAATTATAGGGTCAAATTGATTGGCACATCTCGGGAGGAATACGTAGGACCGATCATCCCTGCGTTGAAGCCAGGCGGATCTCTAGCTCGATCGAGCAGACCCTTCTAGCTTGCTTGTGTGTCGACACGATGCGTTTTTTCATGCCGACAGTATCTATTTTATATCATTACTTGTTCAATGTGGAGCTAAAATTGAATCATGAGGAGCTTAGTGTTGCTCATGACACCTTGGTACAAGACCATGCTTTTCTCACTAAAAAGCTTTCCAATGGAAAAATTAAAATTAGTGAGAGCTCATCACATGGGTTAAATGATCAATCACATAATGTTGCTAACCTTTGTGATGTAGGGAAGAAGCATGTATCCACCTCTTGCTATGATTTATTAGTTATGCCATGTTCTTCACATTTAGATGCTTCTTCCACTTCCATGTCTTGTGAGACTAACATTTTGAAGGAGAACATTGAGCTCAAAAGAGAAGTGAAGAAATTGAGCAACAAATTAGAGAGGTGCTACAACTCAAAAGTCACCTTTGAGCATATGTTGAAGAGTCAAAGAATCTATGGTGACAAGTGTGGCCTTGGTTTCAACATGAGCATGAAAAAGGGCGAGGGAAAAAAGAGAAAGAAAGATGAAGAAGCAAGCTCGAGAGAAGCTCTCTCATTTCATGTGCTACCGATGCCATGAAGTGGGACATCTTCATAATTCATGCCCCAATGAAGAAAAGCTCAAGTTAAAGAAAGAAGAAGAGAGGCTAAAGCATGTCAAGTGCTTCAAGTGCCGCACATGCCAACCAAGCAATTGGTGGAGCAACAAGTGAAGCCTCAACCAAAGCCACAAGTTGAGCAAGAAAAGAAGCCCCAAGTTCAAGTCAAGAACAACCATGAAGATGGCATTGATGGGAAGAGAAGAAGAAGAAGACAAGAAGTGGTGGAAGAGCAAGGCATCCAAAGTTCAATCAAGATGCCAAGATGATGAGCAAGAATCAAAATAAGAAGAGAGATTTGGCTCACATCAACTGCTACAAGTGTGAAGATATAGGACACTTTGCCTCAAGGTGTCCTACCAAGCTTGAGAAGAAGGCTCAAGCAACTCATGAGAGGCAAGGCAATGAGAAGCACCACATGAGCAAGAAAGAAAAGGCTCAATCAAAGAGAATGTGCTACTCATGCCGGGAAAGGGGACACATGGATAATTCATGTCCCCTAGGTAACAATTCTAAGCCTATTTCAATTAATGATAATATTGTGCTTAGAAAGGATGGTAATGGTACCTCTTTGGTTGCTATTGCAAAACATCCCGCTATCCATACTAAGGTAATGCCTAAATATGTTTCTCCTAACTTGAGAGGACTCAAACTAGTTTGGGTACCATCAAAAAGTGGATGAATGTTTGTAGCTACAACTGGCATTGGAGACTTGGTTCAAGTGGTATTCATTTTGTAGATCATGTGATTGAGCCAAGTATTGAAGAATGATGATTATTAACCCAATGCCATGTCAAATAAGTGAAGTTCAAATGCACTACAACATACAAGTGCTATAATTGAAGTTTTGGTGATTTATTGGTTATTATTGGAGGCTTGCAAATATTTGAGTTAAAGATTTCTAATGGATGGTCATGAGCTATAAAGGTATGCTCTTTGTTGATCTAGTTCATTTGGTTGCATATAAGTTAATTGAATTGGATATATATGCATATGTTGATCTATAAAGGTATGCTAATGGATGGTCATGAGCTATAAAGGTATGCTCTTTGTTGATCTAGTTCATTTGGTTGCATATAAGTTAATTGAATTGGATATAAGCATGTAGCAGTGTGGGAAGATGTGAAATATGGTAGCAATTGATAAGTCAAATGAAGCTCAAATTTTTACATATACAAGAAGACTTAGTGAAGCACATCTTCACTAAATTTTGTGGTCATTGGATCTATACATTAAGAGTTATCGATTATTCATTGAAAGGTATAGAATCTACAAGAAAAGTGACAATTAGTGGATTGATCAAGAGTCACTTTGATTGAAAGGTCCTCAAGTTGGAAACATGTCTATAAGTGGTTGAGGGACCTAAGTTTGGTTTTGAGATGAGCTAGAAGCATGACAAGCAAAGGGAATGTTGGTATTTCTAAACAGAAATAATCCACAAGCGCACAGAATTACCATTGTAGCACTTCATCCGGAAGTATTCAGGATATCGTATTTTCCACAGTGAACAAAGGTACTATTCTAGCTAGTTCATTGAAGGACAACACAAGAGTAGAGTTGGAAGAGGTTGAGATGGATTCCTATGGTTTGAGTCTAAGGATAGATAAACTATACTTCTACTTGCTTACTTCGGGCATTGGCTTATACTTAGTCTACCAAGCTCCTCCGGCTTACAGCTCTACGTCGAACCTGAATGCAGGGGATTACAAGGGATGGACAGGGCTATCACCACCTACCAGCTACCCCTCAACTATGGGGCACGAGGCAAATGAAGGTAGCCTCTAGCCTAGACACCATGTCTATGCTATCGACTACTACTCTAGCGTTGTATAGGGTTATTCGTCTCTATCAGTAGCCCTCTACTAGAGTATCTACTACAAGAGCGGATGATGAACTCGCAAACATGTAATAGTAAATCTTAACTAGTCAAAGACTTAATTCCATAAGAATCCTAAATACTTACTTAGCGGGAGAACCCATTGAGGTAAAGGTGCTCGTTGAGGTACAAGTTGGGGAGACACCAACAAGCCCATAAGAGGTCCTAACATATGGGTATGTTATGCCTTGGGTCCAATGGTTCTCAAATGAAGAAGACCCCCGACCGACCCCTCTAGGATCACCTAGGGGCTCGGGGGCTATACCCCTCAGGTACGCTTCTACACACCCTCTGAGAAGAAACCTGATCGAGCCTAATCCATCATGACCTCCGCTTGGGGCTTGGGGGCTTGCCCGAGCCCTGAGGTTCCCAATCTACGATGACACTTCAGCCCCGCCCTCAGCTCCTGCCTCGCCAACGACGCCAGCCATGGTCGGGGCACAAGAAGACAAGCCCCGAGCTACCAAGGCTCGGGGGCTCCCCCAGCACTGCCCCGTGGGCACGGCATTGCCGGCCATTTACCTGACAAGGTCACGCATAGGACATGACACAAGAAGACAAAGCTTCCTAGTGGCCTCCAGGGGCTCAAAGGCCCTTGGGCCCGTGCATTAGCCCTTGGATCCGATTTCCTTCACCGCCAAGAAGACTCCAAAAAGTCCACCTAGGGGAGGCTAGTCCAAGCCGACACTACCTGACACGTAGTGTCAGAACAGAGCAGCCGGACGACGCGCATGGCTTCTTTGGCTCCACGACACCGCCATGGTCCGCAGCACATCGCTGCAAGGCCCTCCTAGACTTCGGTGCATGTAGACCATAGACTAGTTCCCCCAAATAGTAATGTACCCAACCTATCTTGTTATATAAGGGATAAGGTCTGACCTCGGGGGAAAGAGGAAACTCAGATCATTCCATTTTATTCCTTTGGCCTCAGCTCAGCATCGAAGAGCAAGGAAACCCACCGAGGGGCACTGAGAGCTCCTCCACTGCATCCCTTTCTCTTTCTCCTCTCCGATGAGGGGAAGGCACCACCAGCGGCGAGTCAACCTTAGAATTAGCACCGAGCTAACCCCCTACTAAATCTCTCAACAACCCTGTTGTAGCCCCTGATTTTGGGTGCTTTTGAGTATAAGGATCATCAGCTGCTGGACGTAGGGCACCGATTGGCCTGAACTAGGATAAACCGTTGCATTCTCTCTGTGATTTTTGTCACTACTAGGAATATCCACTTCTATGACGAACAACTTTCATCATTGAAGGAGCCAAATTCTTCATAATATTAGTTTTATGATGAGTTTATCATGAAAAATGGTTCATCACAGAAGTCGCCTCATTCTTGCAATTCTATGATGATTTTATGACGAATTTATGATGAAAAATGGTTCGTCATAGAAGTCGCGTCATTCTTGCAATTCTATGACAATTCTAGAAATTTGTCATAGAATTAGATAGATCTATGATGAAAACTGATCGTCATAGAACTATTTTGGCATACGTGGCAGGGGGCAACCACACTAGCAGGTGCTTCCGTTGGAGATGCTTTCCACGTGTATATGCTATAGCCGGTTGCATTGGAGATGGTTTGGGTACATGTCACCTTCTTATTGCACAACGTGGCCATCTCTGGTTCTTGCATGTTGTAGGTTCTTACTGGACCACGTGTCGGGACCCTATTGTTCCACATGTCAGTTTTCTATTGGCACACGTGTCGTGTTGTGGTTGGGTCACATGTCACTTCTTCATTGGACCAAGTGTCATTTTTTTTATTGGTCCACGTCATGTGACCACAATATCCCGAATGTCTTTCTTTTACTCAACCACATGTCTCGATGTTGTATGTCCTCGTGTCAGTATTTTATTGGGCCACGTGTCGCGCCCTAAGCTACCCACATGTCTTTTTTTGATTCGACCACGTGGTAGGAAGGATTTGTACCATGTATTTTGTTTGTATTGGCCCACGTGCCTTGTCGTGGTTGTTACACGTGTCATTCACTGGTTCATCCACGTGTCAGATTCTTATTTAACAACATGCCTGTGCCGAATCAAATAAACATGTGCACACCAATCATTACATCAGAGAAAATTATTTCATATCTACACTGCTGCACAAAATGATGACATGCATAATTATATTGAACCTGAATCAAATAATAGTTCAGCTCAGTAGTAAACCACTAATAGAGTTCACATATCAAGCCGCCAAAATTTCACATCAAAACAACAAACTAACCACATGTTCACTACATCAACAAGACTGAGAGTTACCAGCGCTTAAGAGCATGATATGCTCACGGAGCTTATTGTACTCCTATTGCTGTTTATTAAACTCCTTAAACTCCCTATCAGTGTTTTATGCCTTCCTCTTTAGTTGATCCACTTGTTCAGTAAGGACAACTGAACTTACCTGATGAGCAGCAAGCTATTCCTGAAGTCTGGAGCAGGTTGTCCTGATGCCAGCATTCTTCAAAGAAAAGGTGTTGCAGCTAGCTTGGGAGAGGACCTTGGAAATAAAATTAGCAACTAGTTCTGCTCATATAGTTTCCATAGCTTCCTACGAAAACCAAGGAGTAAACATTAGGAAGAGGACTTAAATTGCAGAACCAAGAGATTATTTCATTACAAGTAATGCGTAGGTCTTCCTCAGCCTACTACTGACAGAGATTCATAAGCACAATGCATAGGTAACATATTAATTATTGTAATATTATAACTTCTAAATGATGGTGCTACTTTAGGCTCATCCTACTTTTCCTTCTTTTATGCCAATGGCTTCAATAGATTTCATGGAAAACAAATCAAGGTACTTACCACTGCTTCTCTTACAGCATCGCTTAGTCTCGTGCTGCTACTGGTATGGAAGTTGTTGAAGATTCCCACTGCATCAGCATCTTCATGAGGTTGATCATGTTCTTCAATGAGCACTTCTTGATTGTGTCCTGCGTCCTTCCTATTTTTGTCCTTCTATAAAAATTGCACATGCCTTTCTATTGATACAAAAGGCATTGCGTATTTGATATAAAAAGAGTAACACAACCATCACTTACATATGCTTTGCCGGTGGGCAATATAGGAGCGAGATCCTGTAACCTGGTGGCACTTGACTTTTGCATAGTTTCACTTGTTCTGCTTTGAGACTGCCTATAACCACAATTGTGTTAGATTGCGGCACAAGTAGACCACATAAAGACTAGACATGAAATAAATGAGTTCACACACACATACACACACCTTGTTCTTGGAACTTAACCACATGTGGACAAGTGCACACCACTCTACGTCATTCATGCAAGACACAGGAGAGGTCTTTCTGATTTCATTAGTGGGGATGCCGTTGAAGTAAGATTGCTTGAACCTATACCATGTCTGTCGTACAATAGGCTAGAATATACTCATGCATGCTTCTTTTGTTGCTTCATCATTGTCATCAATGGCCAGCCTCAACTGTAGAAGTGTGAATGCAAATTGAATCCATTACTAAGTTGCTCAAGGCAGAGTTAAATGTCAACAGAGGATATACATACTTATGGATACCTTGGCCATAAATCCATTGAGATGTTCGATCCGTTGCTTGTAATGTATCTAATGCGGGAAAATTGGTACTTGAGACCTGACTACTACACCTACCTCTGAGGCAAACTTGGCAGCTTGCAATGGATCATGTGGCCTTCTGTTCCCCTTGACAGCCAAGATAGGCATCCTTGTTTCCATTGATTGGGTGGTTTTTTGAAGCCCAACGCCCTTAGTTGCTTGTCTCGACTTCCTCGCTCTTCTCTACAATGATATTACATAGTTTTCATACATTCAGATTGTTAGAAAAGTAACATGGATATCAAATAGTGTGACTTGATTTATAGACATGCCTATGCTAGTACCAACCTTCACAAGTTTGGTCATTCTGCTAGTGGGGAGGTGGAGTCTCCTCTTTGGCATGGCTAAGGTCATCTTCACGTGACCAGTCACTCACAGGGCTTTGTTCCCCTTATGCGTGCTGACTTTTGGACCTAGTTGGAAATACAAGATGCTACAACTCTGCTGGACTAGTTGGCTTCACTCTCTTGGATTGCCATCCCCTAGGACCCATATCGATGCTGCCTTTTGCCCTACTAGCAGGGACTTCTCTACGGCTTGTTCAACCCACAACCTGAAATTAGAGAAACAAACTTAAGCGGCAAGCATGTAAAAATTGCATTGCTATCCACACAGCAAAGAATTGAATTGCACTGCTACCTAAACCAACCCCCCTCCCATCCTAACATGACAAGATAGAACAAGCACCTCAATTGCAAGGGGTACTCGCTCTTCTAAATCTATATCTGTATCACCATATCCCTGAACATGCTCCCTTGCTTCACGGAGATATTCCGGATGTCAACATGTAGATCGCAAAGGCATTTATTGAGTTAACCTTGTACCGAATGTCAACAAACAGAGCAGGAGCGTGCAAATTAGGCGCCTAAACTATAGCTTATACAGAAGCCATTACTTGAATAAAGCACATGTGAACTACAACTTATACAGAAGCTATTATACTCGAATAAAGCACATGTGAACTACAATCAACTAAGAAACTTGTAACCCCATCACTATATATCTACATGTCCCAGGTTCAACAACTAGAGTACAACACACATCATAAAAGAAATTTGGGTACCTCTTCCTATTCCTGTCTATGCTACATCGTCGACACTGCCCTCTTGTCATCCTGGTCATGGAAGTGGTGCGGCCAGCATCGATGAAGGGGTAGCAAATCCAGTGTGGCAATCATCAATGATGACGTTGGGGCTCGGTCATGATAGGTGCCGACATAGGGGGTCTGGATCCAGTGTGTACCACCGCTAACGGCGGTCCTTCCACCATTAGTAGACCTGTTGTCGACGAAGGGAATCGGATCTGGCTCTGGCTCCGGCTCTAGCTATGGTTTGGAAAGGTATGAGAGAGGGTGCGTGTGGGGGGTATGACCCCGGATACCCATGGCAGACCACATGGGCTGTGCCTCCAGGGGCAGCCCAACCCACAAGATGAAGCCTTGCGGGGCACGACTCTGCTCGGCGCCTCCCGCAAGACACCGGGAAGACATCCTAAACATACTACGAGATCTGTTAGGATACGTATGATCCCATGATTCCTGTAATATGTTATTACTTTTCAATTATCTCTCAGATCTAACCGACTTGTAACCCTACCCCTCGGACTATATAAGGCGGGCAAGGACCCCCTCCAAACTCAAGCAATATCATATGATAGCCAATATAATCCAACAGACCGCAGGAGTAGGGTATTACATCATACTAACGGCCTCAACTTGTTCTTGATTACACGCCTCTCTGCCGATCAATCTACCTTCGTGGGATACCCCTCGGAGGACTGTCGATGATATTATGTCGACAGTTGGCGCACTAGGTAGGGTGTGCGTGCTGTTTCTATATCAAACAAGATGGTATGTTCTGCAGGCTCTTTATACTTCCTGTAGCCCGGCTAGATCTTCACGGTCGAATCGATCTCGTGGATCATCAACGTTGATGGAGTCGGAGAGCTCATTGAGCCAGTGCAGATCGATTCTGCGCCGATCACCCCAACACCTACGACTACAGATCTAATCTCGGAATCGCCTCCGAGGTTGCCTTCATCGACAATTTGCCACCCGCTTCCTCGCTACTAGAGGAGGTAGATCAACAATGATGATCTAATTGCATCCATCGATCAGGTTGGTCAGAAGCTCGCCGATTGCCTCTCCATCGCCGAATCAGCTCTAGACACTCTCGTTCAACGCCAACCACCCTCCGATCCAGATCTATCAGAAGCTGCTTGGGAAACTCCAGGGTTTACAGCCCTACCCTTTGGGCTCAGCAACATCGCCGCCACCTACCAAGATGCCCTAAGGGGCAAATTCACCGACGAGGTTGGAGATGTCCATCCTCCCACCGACCAGATCGCCGACTAGCCTCCGCCGGCCGTCAACATGGTACACGTTGGCCAACGCCCCGGAGCATCCCTCCAAACTATCCTAGAGGAGAATCCAGACTCTGAGCCCCAAGGCTCTATGGAGATCGTCGCTGAAACCACCACCGAGCTACTTCCTCTCCATCCTTTCTGTGGGGGTGCAATCTTCAACGTCAGCGTTGATAGCCCCCCCCCCACGAGAAGGGGAAACCGAGGAGGACCACGCCGCCCGTGTCAACAGGAATGTCAACCGTGCATAGCGCCGAGCAAATGAGGCTACCCTTGTGATGGCTGAGGCTCAGCTTGACTCACAAGGAAGGCCACCCCAATGCAACCTCAATGACGAGTTTGTCCGTGTTGACGGCCATGACATCTACAAGACTCCAAGCGCCAATCTGGTAGTGGCCGCCAATGAGATCGCCTAGCTCCCGTAGACACCAGAGGTCGCCAAGGTCACCGCCATGCTTAAAGTGGCGCACTATCAGGTCAACGAGATCCGCCAGGATCAGAGACCTTCATACTCCACAACCTCGATTCACCAATCAGCCACGCCAAGATCCGATCACCGCCCAAGTCGCTTCACCGACCAGCACTGTGATGATAGGCAGCCCCTTTAGGGGGGAGCTAGGGACAACCGTGTCAAGCACCTTCACCAACACGACTAGGAGGTCGACCAGGACATCCGAGTGCTCCTCAACAATTTTTGGGATGCGCGATGACGTATCGACAAACACCGCTTCGGTCGCCATGAAGAAGAATTACGCCATCGCCAGGAGTATGAGAAAAAGTATGGTAACCCAGACTCAGCTCTCAAGCCGCTCAACACCACCAATGCTGTAGATCACGGCGCCGACAACCCCAAAGGGCCCCCAACGTTCACAAGGGCGCTCCGAACACTTCAGTGGCCCCATGGTTTCAAAATCACCGGGGTCGAGCCCTACGAGGGAAGGATGAACCCAACATAGTGGCTATAGGCTTACGCCACTGCTGTCCACGCCGCCAGAGGAGACACCAGTGTCATGGCAAACTATCTTCCCGTCATGGTCACGCCAACCGCCATGAACTAGTTCACAAGCCTCGCCCCAGATTCCATCGGTTCCTAGGAAGAGCTGAAGAAGGTCTTCACTGACAACTACATGGCTACATGCACTCACCCAGGCACCAAGCATGATCTGAACCGCATCAACCAGAAGCCATCAGAGCTCCTCTGTAGCTACATCAGACGCTTTTCTGAGATGAGGAATTCTATTCCCAACATCACGGAAGCTGAGGTCATCACCGCCTTCATCCGAGGACTCCATCACTGCGAGCTTCGCTCCAAGTTCAATCGCAAGCCACCCACAGGGATTGGTGAGATGATCGCGAGCACCAACTAGTACGCCGACACCGAGGAAGCCAATGTGCGCTTCAACGAGGATGTGGGCACTCATCGCCTAACTTGCCGCAGCGACGATTGCTCCAACGATCGGCGCCACAACGACCGCCGCTATGATGACCATAGTTAACATCGGGACAGTGGTCGTGATCAGCCAGAAGGCTCCAAGTCTAGTCAATATTGCCGACGCCGACCAGACCATATCATCACCACTATTAACGAGCCTTGAGCCAATCATAACTACGACGAGAAGTACAAGAAGATCCTCGATGGCCTATGCCCTCTCCACAAGAACACAAAGCATAAGATGAAGGATTGCCTCGGCTTGGCTAAGGAATTCTAGAACAAAAAGCTAGAGGACGACAACAACGACAGCGTCGGAGGCCGTCGACCACCTAGGGGCAACAACAATGCCTTCTAGGATCATGACACGGTGGTCGCCACCATCTTCGGGGGCCTCGCCTCCATCAAGAGCAGAAGAGAATGGAAGCTCGCCGCTTGTCGGGTGCTCGCCGTCACTACGGAAGACTCCGCCACCAACCCTACCTATCACCCTTGGTTTGAGGTCCCCATCACCTTTAGTAGGGCAACCAGTGGGCGGATATCCCTTACATGGGGTGTTTCCCCCTCGTCCTCCATGCAACCGACCAGAAAGTGCTTTTTAGAAAAGTGCTCGTCGACGGTTGGAGCCCTAAAAGAGTTAGTCCTTAGGATGACAGATCTCACACCCTCAGACTCCTCCTTCTGGGGTGTGGTACCTAGCAGGGCATCCAAACCGCTTAGAGAGATCACCCTACCAGTACAGTTCGGCACGACAAGCAACTACCGCGTCGAGCACATCAACTTCTACATTGCCGACTTCAACAATGCCTACCACACCATACTTGCTTGGCCAGCTCTGGCCATGTTCATGGCTGTACCGCACTATGCTTATCTGGTGCTGAAGATGTCTTTACCTGCAGGTGTCCTGGCCCTACGGGCCAACCTCTCCATCACCTACGCCTACGAGACAGAGAGTCTCACCGTTGCCGAAGCCACCGACCTCTCCATCCAGATGGCTAGTGTGGTCACCGATGCCAAGACGGTGCCCGCCGACGACCTGGAGATCCCATCGCTGGAGCCTCCTCATGCCTCCGCCAAGTCCAAGGAAACCAAGGAAGTCAGCCTTGGCCTCGACGACCCCTCCAAGACAGTGAAGATTGGGGCTCACCTTGACCCCAAATAGGAAAGTGCGCTTGTCTCCTTCCTACGTGCCAACGCTGATGTGGTCGCCTAGAAACCTGTAGACATGTCAGGGGTACCATGGGAGAAGATCAAGCAGAAACTTCGATGATTCAAGCCAGAGAAGAAGGAGGCTATTAGGGTAGAAATAAAATGGCTCCTAGCTGCCGGATTCAAAAAAGAAGTGTATCATCCTGAGTGGTTAGCAAACCATATTCTCGTTCAAAGAAAGAATGAAGAATGGAGAATGTGTGTTGATTACACTGATCTTAACAAACACTATGCTAAGGACCCCTTCGATCTATCTCAGATAGATGAGGTTGTAGACTCCACCATCGACTACGAACTACTCTCCTTCCTCGACTGTTACTTTGGCTATCACCAGATCTCCCCAAGGAAGAAGACCAGATCAAGACATCGTTCGTCACGCCTTTCGGTGTGTACTACTACACCACCATGTCCTTTGGACTCAAGAACACTAGGGCGACATACCAAAGGGCCATCCAGATGTGCCTCGATCAACAGATTGGCCGCAATGTCGAAGCTTACATCAGCGATGTGGTCATCAAGTCCAACACCACCGATGATCTTTTCGCCGACCTCGAAGAAACGTTCACCAACCTAAAAAGGTACCGATGGAAGCTGAACCCTTCAAAGTGCATCTTTGGAGTTCCATCTAGTATACTACTGGGCTACATCATCAGCACCCGTGGCATCAAGCCCAACCCTGACAAGGTCTCTGCCATCACCAACATGAAACGGCCAACATGCGTCAAGGATATAAAGAAGCTTATAGGTTGCATGGCTGCTCTCAACCGCTTTATATCGCACCTCAGCGAAAAGGGACTACCTTTCTTCAAACTCCTCAAGGCCTCCGAGTGCTTTTCCTGGTCGGAAGAGGCAAATACAGCTTTCGAGCGGCTCAAGTTGTTTTTAACAAAGCCTCCGATCATGACAGCGCCTTGACCAGATGAAACTCTACTGATCTACATTGCCGCCACTTCTCGCGTTGTTAGCACAGCTATTGTCGTTGAACGCGAGGAGGCTGGGCACGCCTATAAGGTGCAACATCCGGTCTACTTCATCAGCGAGGTCCTAAATGAGCCCAAAACTCATTATTCTCAGGTCCAAAAGCTGCTATACGCCATTCTAATTAGGTCGTGCAAGCTCTGCCACTACTTCGAGTATTACAAGATCACCATGTTCACCGAGTTCCCTCTGAGGGACATTCTCCACAACAAAGAGGCCAACGGCCGCATCATCAAGTGGGCTATCGAGCTCAGCACTTACTCCATCGAATTCAGAAGCAAGCCTACCATCAAGTCTCAGGCGCTCACTGATTTCGTCGCTGAGTGGACTGAGATTCAAGAGTCCATCGCTGCCACTTGCCCCGAGCAATGGGTGATGTACTTTGATGGCGCTCTCGACATCAACGGTGCTGGTGCGGGCATTCTCTTCATCATGCCGACCAAGGATAAGCTTTGATATGTTCTCTGAATGCATTTTCCGACCTCCAACAACGCCGCCGAATACGAAGCATGTCTCCACAGACTTCGTATAGCCATTGAGCTCGGCATCAAATGCCTCATGGTATATGGGGACTCCGCACTGGTCATCAACCAGCTCAACAAAGACTAGTCCTGCTCCAATGACAAGATGGATGCATATTGCGCCAAAATCAGGAAGCTTGAAGGGAAATTCTTCGGTATCGAGTACCACCACGTGGTACGAGATCAAAATTAGCTCGCCGACCACCTATCCAAGTTAGGCTCCTCTCGTGCCACGATTCTACCGGGGGTCTTCATCCAAGATCTTTTGGCGCCATCCATTAAGGAAGAAAAGGAAGTTAAGGAAATTCCCCCCACCGAGAAGCTGGTACTTACGGTACCTTCGTCGGCCACCGATTGGAGGGAACAGTTCGTCAAGTACCTCACCAGCGCCGAAGTACCCGCCGACAAGACTGAAACCGAACGCCTAATTCATCCATTACGTGCTGGTGGATGGCAATTTGATGAGGAAAAGTGCCAAGGAAGGGATACTGCAGAAATGCATCACCCAAGAAGAGGGAGCGAAACTACTTCTTGAAATTCACTCTGGTTCCTGCAGCAAATACGCGGCCTCGAGAAACCTGATCGGCAAAGCTTTCCGAGCTAGTTTTTACTGGCCCACGGCCATCTCCGATGCAGAAGACCTCGTCCGACGTTGTGAAGGAAGTCAATGTTGCACCAAGCAAAAAAATGTGCCGGCACAAGAACTATAGACCATCCTAGCCAGTGCTAGGTGGTTTTTGGTACGTGTACATCGCCATCAACAAGTTCTCCAAGTGGATCGAATATAAACCGCTTGTCTCGACTACGACAAAGAAGGCAGTCGAGCTTTTCAAAGATATCATCCACAGATTCGGTCTCCCGAACAGCATTATCACCGACCTCGGAACCACATTCACTAGTCATCATTTTTGGGACTTCTACAAAGAACAATGCATCTCCATTAAATACGTCTCTGTTGCCCATCCCAGAGCCAACGGCCAGGTCGAACGGGTGAACGGCATGATCCTTGATGCCCTAAAAAAGAGGCTATATCAGAAAGAGGAAAAGCATCCGGGCAGATGGCTCAAAGAGCCACCAGCAGTGGTCTAGGGACTGCACACTCAAGCTAGTCGCAGCACTGGTGTGTCTCCATATTTCTTGGTCTACAGCTCAGAAGCCATACTACCAGCGGACATTGCCTTCTGAGCACCTAGGGTGGAACATTATGGTGAAGGGCAAGCCATAGCTGTTCGGATACAGGATGTCGATAGGGCCGAGGAAGAATGCCTAATCATCTGCGTCAGCATAGCCAAATACCTAGAAGGCTTACGGAGATACTACAACCGCAACATCAAAGGTTGTTCATTTGCTGTCGGCGACCTCGTTCTCCACAAAAAGCAAAAAACCAAAGGGATGCACAAGCTCTCCTCCCCTGGGAAGGGCCTTACGTTGTCAAAGAGGTTACCCGACAAGGGTCTTATCGCCTACGTGACTTGGACGGAACCAATATCCCCAATTCATGGCACATCGAGCACCTTATATGTTTCTATCCTTGAAACGCTCCAGATATGTATTCTTCACCCCATGATGAATAAAGTTTTGGTTGCCATAATTTGTCTCCATTATTTCTCCATTACGATTTAATCTCCACTTACGGTCGCCGAGCTCTAAGCTACTCCTTAACGAACTCCAATACGAGATCGCCATAACTGCTCCGCCATGTTTCTCCATATCTCCAACGTGTGATTGCCATGAACACTCTGCCGCGTTTCTCCATATCTCCGAAATGTTTCGCCGACCACCGGGCAGCGCACATTCTATTCTGCACTCTATGGAGAAGACCCAGTCTCCGATCTCTCCCTACACATGCTATGGGCTTCGCGCTTTGCGTTATGGGTGGTCAGTTGCGGTTCCTTGGTCACGCCTGTTCCTCCTACACGTGCACGGGCCCCGCGCTCAACGTTATGGACTATGGGCTAGCCAAGGCCAAGAGCTCAGTGAAGAACTAACTGCTTGGATGCCACTTATACTATGTTTATCTCCAAGTTAATTCACCAACCGCTGAGCAACACACATTCCGCTTTGATCTCTATGGAGAAGACCCAGTCTTCGATCTCTCCCTACACGTGGTACAGGCTCTGCGCTCTGCGTTATGGGTGGTCAGCTGTGGTTCCTTGGTCACGCCTATTCCTCCTACACGTGCATGGGCTCCGCGCTCGATGTTATGGACTATGGGCTAGCTAAGGCCAAAGAGTTCAGTAGCGAACTAACTGCTCGGACGCTACTTATACTACGTATAATTGCGTTAGGGCTAATACTACAATGATTTTTTTCCGCAATTCCAGCAAACTGCATAAACATGCACTTGTTACTTTACAACATTTATACATATACATAAATGTCTATTTGTGCCCTTGCGCAGTCTAACTACTCTCTCCAGTTAATACAGCATAACTCTCCGAGCAGATCACCGAGCTTCGCCATTGCCGTCTGTCTCACCGAATAGGTCAATGTCGCTGGCCAGCTTCTTCGCCGCATCCTCCACCTCGTCCTCCAGCTGCTGGTGCTCCGCCTCCTCCATCCCTCCAGTGAATCTAGCCCCTATCGCCTAAAGGTCAAAGGCTAGGTAGTGGGACCGAACCACCTCAAGGGCATGAGTAACGGCGGTAACAATGGCGTCATGGTTGAAGCTCTTGAAGTTCTCCCACGCCGCCTTGCACCTCTCGATGATGGTGTCCGAACATGGCGGCCTGCCATCTGGCTGAGGAGCCACCTCTAGGTCGCCGTAGTCGAGCACCGGTTTGACTCCGGCGACTACGGCGTCGAACTTGTCCCTTTGGGTCCTGGCCTCCTACACCAGCACATCAAACTGTGCCTTGACCCTCTGACTGTAGTCTACAAGTATTACAAATTTTCATCAAGCAAGGAAACTACTTCAACAGTAACTCCAACCAGGAAGTACTCACCTTTTAGCTCCTTGGTTAGTTTGTCTACTCGCCCTAACTCCTTTGCCTTCTCCTCTCAGAGTTGCTCGACGGCTTGGCGCAGCTGGTCGAGCTCCGCATCTTGCTCTACAAGCACAACAGTCATCACCAAAAATATGGCTGTTCAACAACATAAAGCACATTCATCGATATGCCATACCTGCTTTCTGCTCGGATATGTTCCTAAGCTGCTCGGACTTCCACTCCAGCTGCTCAGAAGCACTAGACAGCTGCTCGAAGATAGTGGCCAGTTGCTCAGACTTGCCACACATAGCTGCTCAGACACGGTCGCCAGCTACTCGGATAGGATGCCCTTCTAGTACTCTAGGTCCCGCGCATTGGACTCAATAAGGTATCGCTAGCGCTGGCCCCTCTGGATGTTCTTCTCCATAAGTTTCATCGCCTCTTTGAGTTTTTCATTCTCCTCGGTGAGAGGCTCCATCCTCTTTATCAGCTAGCGCCACTGCTCGACAGTCTGAGTTATCCCCTACAAGAACATCAAGATTATGATGAAGAACAATCTCCAACATTGTAGATGAACATTATAGATGTAGTACTGACCTTGATTTGCTTCATCACTCCAGCAAGGGCAGACTCCAGCCTCTTGAGCTCCCTGGTGGTGTCCTCCTCCTCAACAATCACTACCTCATTGCCGTGTTGCAGAGGATTCAGATAGCTTTGGGTTGAGATTCCTCATGTTCGATCTCTTCCACCTCGTCCTCCTCCGCCGCAGCTAGAGGCACCACCGGGGGCCCCGTGGCCGGACAGCTTGTTTGACCACACCCTTCGACGCTTTAGGGAGCGTCATCTGCTCCTCGAGGACTGCAGGTTTCTCCACTCCAGCCTCTGGCATAGCATCAGTGCTCCAATTTCCGCTCCTGAATACCCGGCAGCTTCTGCTGTTGCCTTGGGCACTGTCGCCGATCCATCCGCCATCGACGCCAGCCTCTCGCCGCCACCAAGTCCATCAGCAGCGGCTGCTAACTCCTCTGCCGGCTGCTAAGCGCTCGGGGACTCCGGGACAGGAGCCGCCGGCATTGCCTCCACCCCAGGACCAGCCCCTGGCTGCTCGTTAGCCTCAACGGGTGGGGTCAGATCCTACGCACGCCTCGTGCTGCATCAGATTAGCTTGTTAGTCACCAAAAAAGGATAAGGATATGACAACTAAATAACTCCAAGACAAGGGTACTTAAGTAGCGGCTTTCCGGTAGATTTTTCTAAACTAGCGCTGCCTACCTGAGCCCCTAGCCAAGGCCTTGGGTCAATTCCTGCGTCTTGGGGTGGAGGTCTTGTGGTCTCCACCGTCGGCTTCTCCTCCGCCTGCCGTTCTGGGACTCCCCTTTCCTGCTGCTCGAGGACTCCCTCCGCCCACTGCTCTAGAACTCCCCTTGCCTGCTACTCGGGGACTCCCATCACCTACTGTTGGGGGACTCCCTCCTTTCCCTTTGTTTGTCCCTCCGCGCGCTTGCTGCGCAGTGCGGAGGCTCCTTCATGCTCAGTGGAGGAGCCATTGGAACTTCGTCATCATCCGACCACTCAGACATCACGGTACTCCGAGTCCGAGTGGTCTAATCACTGCCAAGTGAGATACCACCTGACTTAAGGGGAGCGGCACCCACCTTCTTTCTCTTCTTCTAGACCGGCTCATCTGCCGCTGCCCTCTTCCCCCGGACTTTCTCTGACACCGGGGATGGACTCTCCGATGAGATGCTGATGGCTCCCTCCTTAGGCTACGTCAGTGGTCGGGCATCTACTGCCTATGGCCAATCGCCCCTCGGCACGGCTGAGAAGTACACCGCTCTTTCTTGTGAATGGATCTTCGCATAAGTGAATTAGTCCACTGCTCGGCAATGACAAAAGATAAAAAGCATTAGGAACACACAATTGAGATATTTACCTGAGGAGCTAGATTCTGGCAGTGAAAGGGTCTCATCTGCCCTGGTAAGTTGAATGAGGCAAGTGGAGCGAATAGCTCTGCGGCCCGCTCCTGCACAACATCCCTCGATAGCATCTCCGTCCTCTCCCAGGTACCGTCGGTCTCCCCTTTGAAATCAAAGGCTACGTGGGCCCTCTCCTTGTAGGGCTGGATGTGGCGCACTATGAGGCTCGCCGCCACTAGTCCACCGTTGGTCTTCACACATTTTATTAAGCCAAGGAGCTCCTTCACTTGCTCCATGTCAGCACTGCTTGGTTTCTCCGACCAGCTCTTTTGGCTTTCTGAGATGTGGTCGACATCGCAGCGGATTGTAATGTGGCTCTGCTTCATGTAGAACCACCTAGCGTTCCACCCCTTTAGCGAAGTATTCAGCGGTACAGTGATGTACTCGCTCACCATCCCATCCTGGAGTTGCAGATATACGCCGCTGACCACCTTGGAACTGCCGCCGCCTTTCTTCTTCAACCAGAACAGGTGTCTAGAGAGGTTGAAGTGCGGGAGAATCCCCAGATATGCTTCACAGAAGTGGATAAAGATCGAGATGTGCAAGACGGTATTTGGGTGGAGATTGCACAGACTAAGTGCCCAAAACTCCAACAGATCACTCAAAAAAGGATGAATAGGAAATCCTAACCCTCGCCAGAAATAATCCTCAAACACCACTACTTCATTAGTATGAGGCATTGGGATGGGCTCACCGCTGGCTGGACACCATCCGGTGGTGACACGGTTAGGAAGAACGCTCGCCTCCACCAATCTGTTGAGCTTCGACTCTCCCATGCGCAACGGCACCCACTCTTCGTCACGGCTGGCTCTGACGCTCACCTTCTTTGGGTTCGCAGCGCCCCTTTTAGGCACCATCTCTCAGATCTAGATGGAGACTGGCGGCGGAAGCGCGCTTGGATGTGGATCTAGAAATGCGAGGGCTGAGGAGGAAGATGAAATGGCAAAGTGGCAAAGGTGGGAGCGCGGGGTGCGGCGGCGCAGTTATAAAGCACTCCCCCACCCTTTCGCATTCGAGGGTTTTTGGGAAACCGCTCCCATGATTTGCACCTCTCTGAATTCTTCGCAATAGCAAGGTGGGCCGTTACCTAGGCTTTCGCACAACCATGGCCCGTATCGCCGATTTATCTCCGCAATTTGTTACGGCTCGCCGAATAGTCGCTGACTTCTCCATCAATTGTTATGGCTCAGTAATTACTATTGTACAACCATTACTTCGGTATTTTCTCCACGATTTGTTTTCTCCAAGATTTCCTCTTGTGGCTTGGGGACTGTGTCAGCATTACGTCTTGGTTCCTCACCGCATTGGGGATTTTGTTTTGTTGACTACTGTTTCTGACCCTGGCACCACGTGACCACGTCACCTACTGTCAGGCTCGGGGACTAAGTGGGCACACTTCACCTTGTAGTGAATGTGCTATTTTCTCATTTTCGGGCTACGCCCGGGGACTGGCTGCTTGCTCAGCTAGTCTTCTACTATTTTTCTACTTTGGACCCTAGCACCACATGACTATGTCATCTACTATCAAGCTTAGGGACTAAGTGGGCACACTTCACCTTGCGGTGAGTGTGTTTGTTTTAATCTAGAAGACTCCGCGCTTCTTGAAGCTAAAGAAGACTATCTCCCTTTCTCATGGTCAAACTCTAAGTGGGCACACTTGGTCCACTGCGAAGAAATTTTTGATTCTAAACTTGAGCTCCATACACCCTTATGGCAAGCCGTACTTGGGTTACACTGCTCGACGACGGTTCACACGGCTCGGTGATGGTTCACACTGCTCGGCGACGGCTCATGCTGCTCGCGATGGTTCACACAGCTCGGCGACGGTTCGTGCTGCTCGACAATGGTTCACGCTGCTCGGCAACTGCTCACAATTGCTCGACACCTCATCACGATGGTTGGACCTTGAGTTTGACTGCTCGACTTTGTTTGCACCTGCTTGGACAAGCTCAAGACGGCATTGCACAATGGGTACAAGGTGCTCAGGGACTAGCTATGGGGGGTACGACCCCAGATACCCATGACAGACCATATGGGCTGCGCCTCTAGGGGTGGCCCAGCCGACAAGACGAAGCCTTACGTGGCACAACTCTGCTTGGCACCTCTCATAAGACACCGGGAAGATATGCTGAAGATACTACGCGATCTGTTAGGATATGTATGATCCCATGATTCCTGTAATCTGTTATTACTTTCTGGTTATCTCTAAGATCTAACCGACTTGTAACCCTGCCCCCGGACTATATAAGGCGGGTAGGGACCCCCTCCAAACTCACGCAATATCATACGATGGACAATACAATCCAACAGACCATAGGAGTAGGTAATTATGTCATATTGATGGCCTGAACCTGTCTAACTCGTGTGTCTCTATTGCCTTCTTGTTCTTGATTACATGCCTCTCTGCCGATCAATCTACCTTTGTGGGATACCCCTCAGAGGACTACCGACGATATTCTGTCGATAGTGCGGTTGGAGAGTGGAGAGGGAGTCAAGCTGCTATGCCGATGCGCCTAGCTAGGGTTCAGACCAGGGTGGCAGAGGGGGCTAGGCTTTGGAGCAGGAGGAGAGATAGTGCGGCTGGTCCGGCTGGAGAATGGAGATGGAGGCGGAGACGATGACTCCTTGCGCTTTTATGTGGACATCACAATACTGCAAATACCCTTGTCTGAAATTGATGGCGTGGTAAACCAATTTTCCACGAGGAGGGCAAAAGAGAGAGAGATCTAATTTTTAGTTCGTGTTGGTGGCACTGCTGGGCGTGGGGATTTAATTTTTGCCCGAAATCAAATTTTCGCACGGGCAGATCACCACCCCGTCTAGCGTCTTGCGAGCAGAGACCAAATTTTATATGACGAATGGTGATGACATATATGGAGTAATACACTAATGTGTTTAACCGTCGAATCACCAATATTAATCCCCCAAGTTTCAGTGGACCCCCCCAAGTTTCGATGGACAAGGACTCTTGACAATGTTTATGTGTTGGTGATGCAATTACGTGGCACGTGAGACAATCGGCTACTAAAGGCATTCTTTGATCAGTACCCATCTTTTCCTCTTTTGCACACCGTTTCCATCACCGTTCGCCCCCTCCAGTGCCACCCACCCTACGCTGCCTCAACCCTCCCCCTCCCCCCTCCACCCACCCCCTCCCCTCGCACATCAAAACCTCTTGCATAGATCCTTCCAAGCTGTGGGGATCTACTGCGCCACAGCGATCTACCGTGCCGCCGTCTGTCAGCGTGCCACACCTCCAACAAGCAAGCTGGTCGAGATTGCCTTCTCACCTCAGCATGGTGAGGCCATCTGCAATCTCCTATTTTTTTCTTCATGAATTTATGGTGTTTGATGAAACACATGTGTAATTTTTTTCATTGTTGCAGATGGCATGAGTTAAATCAAATCAGGTATAACTACCACATCATAGAAAGAGCCGGAGGCAGGCAACCATTCTCCGAGAAGTAGAGGAACAGGCACCACCATAGCCCATAAAAGAGCTAGAGGAAGCCTCGCAATGTCCTAGAAGCAGAGGTACAAGCACCACCATAGCCCAAGAAGAGGCAGAGGAAGGCGGACTGTATCCGAGAAGCAGAGGAAGAAGCAACCAAAGCTATGCTAGCCCTAGAGTTCAGGAATTCTCACAAGCGAACTCGAACGGCCCGCCAATAGCAGTAGCATGAGGAGAGTGCTGAAATGGAACTTAGGGAGGAGGAGCTCACTAAGGAACAACTATAGCAAATGACCGAGTTCCACTCCAAAAACCAGACCAGTCACCTTGCATCATCCTGGATCAAATATGCAGCTACTCATGGGGCGCATGCGCTCACACTCCTAAAGGTTCGATGTGTGACACAATTGGAGGTACGAGCAACAGTCATGGAGGGTAATTTGATGTGTGCCACAATTGGTGGTACGAGGAGCAGTCGAGGAGATAATTTGATGTCTGCCAATGGTGGTACGAGGAGCAGTCGTGGAGGTTTGATGTCTGCCAATGGTGGTACGAGGAGATAATTCGATGTCTGCCAATGGCTTCTATATAAAATACTATTAGTCGTACTCTGTCTTTACGAAGCATGTATTATAAAAGGACCTTAGCTGTATTATGGTCAAGTTTAGAATGTATTTGCTTGACACAATTCCTTTTCCATTACTTTATCTTAGGACTTTAAATCTCGGGACGAGATTTCTTTTAGGGGGAAAGGTTGTAACACCTCTAGTGTTTTAAACACTAAAATATGCCATGTCATTATATGCATTGCACATCATTCTTGTGTTAGTGAAAACTCTGATATGCATTAACTAAAACAAGTTTACTTTTATGATTATATGTGTTGACTTGTATGGGATGAATCAAGTTCAAAACCTTACTATTAAATTGGAATTCCAAAACCCTAATTTGCAGCATTTAATACTACCCTGGAAAACCTAATTAAAAATTTAAGCATAATTTGGGGTTGAGCCTAAAAGAAAAAGTGTAGAGCTTGTCAATGTGTACAAAGTTGGTTTTTAGAGTTTTCAAAGTTGTTATATAAAATTTGAAGTAATTTGAAAGGGGATAAATTCTTAAAGTGTCCCCTTTTGATTTTAAACTTGCATTGTTAAATGTAGATAGAATTTGAGTATGGTTATTAAAGCAAAGTTGTAGAACTTTGAATTTGGAGCAACTTTTATTTTTGGAGATTTTTGAGTTACCATACAAATTTGAAAGTAATTTGAAAAATGAAGCGAGTGGCAATTCAGTAAATATCTTGAACAGTGCAAGCAGGCAGCTCTCACCGGCGGCAAGCTTCCACCGGCTTCCACGCGCGCCCGCGAGTGACACCTCCTGCTTTGATGTGTCCGCGTTGCTGTTACGTGTCAAGCGCACCTCTCCCGACGCTCTCCGCTCACCTGGTAAGTCTGAGAGCGCTCTCCTATCGCTCTCTCCTTCCCTCTGTTTCCCGTCAAGCTCCGACGAGCTCGCGCCGGAGTCATAGGGCCCTCCTAGCCTTAGCCGAGCATGTCACCATGATCGCCATCACCTAGCGCCTCCATATCACCCACTTGCGCAGCTTCTATCCCTCTGGTTTGCCCGGCGTAACCTCGTCTTCTCCAACTCCGGCGAGGATCCGCTGAGATCCATTCCACCTTAGATAGGTAGTTCGGGTGGGCTTCTTGCCTCATCTTTTGTTGTTTCTTGATCTTCATTCTCTCATGATGTTCATGAGCTTGATCGTTGCTCATTTGGTCAGTTGCTTTCCTCAGAATGGAGCATTGTCGTGAGTTCACGCCGCCGCTATCGTCTCCAACGCCGACGACCTAGCTCCGCCTCGCCTTAGCCGTCGTTCTCGCACGCATCAACTTCGGGGTGAGCCACTGAACATGTCTGTGTGATCTATTTTACCTCTACCATGCTGTAGCCATGGGACCATGGGACGCCGGCGAGTTTTGCTCCACCGTGCCGCTGCACGCGTCACTACTAGTGTTGTGAAGTGTTGTTGGTTCAATTAAGTGCTCGGTTAAGTCTGTTAGGAGGTGCTAAGTACGCCGGAGACCTTAGTGTTGCCAGAGAAGTCGTAGATTGCCATCGCCGTCTCGGCAGGACACCGTCGTGCCGCCATCGTCACCGGTGAGGTCTCTGCTATAGTCTAGATGTTCAACCAGTACCAGTAGTCGAAGCGCAGCGCTGGGGAGGTCATGTTGGTTTAATCCATACCGTCGGAGACCTCACCACCAGTGAGTAATCGCCCGTCAGAGGGCCTCGCCGCCGTGGTCAGCGCGGGCTGACCGGTGGGGTCACCCTGTCAGTGGCTGTTGAAGTGACAATGATTTTTTCTATTTTGCAGAAATGGTTAAATAGTGCTATGATTTGTTTATTTTGTGTAGAAATAAATAGAGCTTCAAAAATTATGAAAATTTTTGTGTGACCTCTCTGAGATGTGAGATATTTAGAAAAAATATTAAATGTTACTTTTCAGTACACTTTGAATGTGATAAAAATTTCTCAAATTAATTAATAAATGGAATTCCATGATTTTTCTAGGCTTAAATAATTATCCAAAATTTATGAAAATTGTTTTTCCACTTAGTTATCATGTGGTGAGCCTTCACAAAAATTTGGAGCTCATTTGGAAAAAGTTGATTTATATCATAATTTTGAATTAATTAATTGATTAATAAAAACAAAAAGTAAACCTTAATGACTTAGGTTTTGTTTGAATTTGGGATTGAGTGATGACCTTGGGTCATTAGCATAAAATGATCATTGGCACTTTAAGTAATTGTTTGAGTTTATGATCAAGTTGTGATTAAGAAATGTTAATTAGTATAACCCCACTAAGGTCATTAGTGTTAATCTAAGTAAACCCTAGAGAAGGTTTAGTTAGTTGTTAGTTTGTAACTACACCGGGAAGGAAAGTTGTACTCAAGTTATTAACTTTTGCATCCATCGTCAAGCATCATGTTTTATGTCTCGCATCATATTAAACATGGCATTGTTACTACATGTAGTGAACGAAAGTGAGAACTTGGTAGTCAACCAAGTTGTTGAGGAAGTCAACCCACCTGTTGAGGTCGGGTTTGATATATGTGGAACATCTCTGGAACCTGACTATTCCGACAATCAAGGCAAGCCCCGGATGCATTTAAACCTACCTTGTGTTTTACAAATTTATATTTTTTTAATGTTGCATTAAGTGATTAGGAGTTGAGTAGAAACCTAATTGGTGCATTACCAACCTTGTTTTTCCATATCAACCTTGTTACCAGCTTCAATTCGAGAATGCCTAATTATGCTTAGCCATGCTTAGACCGATAAAAGTCGGGTGATTACCTGTCACCTGCGAGATATAAATGGATTTTTGGATACAATTAGTTATTTATGTTATCATGAGATATAATCATGTGGAGTAATAAATCTAGACTAGGCGGACTCGATGTATGAGAGCCACAAGACATGGATGTCTTGTGAGCGGGTTCTTTCTGCCTGTGTTGATTAAGAACCATCCGTTGTTGAATTGCATGAGGAGAGACTTTGTAGTACTGGCCACATACTCCGGTAAGCCTTAACTCGGCTATTCTATTACAAGAATGGCTACTCGCACATTGGGAGTGGTGAGATGGCGAGAGTAGCGTGTACCCGCGTGGCAATGGGCTGGATTGGTGGAGTACTGTGCTCTCGGGTGGCGCGGACCAATTCTTGTTTTAGAGGATCTGAGGGTAGGTTGATATAGGTAGGTCAGGGACCTACATATGTCATGTGGTTGGGAATCCCTAGCTGGGTTATAATCGGTTCAAATCGTCGTTGCTCCTCGGTTATGGAGACTCAACTCACTGTTCATCATCGTAGTTAACAAATGGAACTTGAGTAAGATTTGAGAAAGAGTTTGATATGAAGTTCATGATCTCAATATGGATCATGTCATCTTTATATATGGTCTTTATGAAGATTTAAATGTTGAAAGAAAGAATCTTGTTAGAGAGCTTTTACGCAAAAGAACTTTGATTCTTGCTAAAGCCTTACCTTGAATCCCCGAGCCTGCATTCCTATGTCTTCTCCGTTTATACGTCGGTTAAGTCTTGTTGAGTACTTTTGTACTCAGGGTTCTTTAACCCTTGTTGCAGGTGAGCCTCATGAGCAGGTCTGCTTTGGACCGTGCGGCATGATGGTTTTTCAAATTGAAGATGACAAGTAAATGTGTGGCCCTTGGGCAGGGCACTTTAATTGTGTGTTTTGTTTTATGTTACTAATGCTACTCCACTACTATGGTTTGTAATAATAATCGTATTTGGTTTGTAAGATTTGAAACAACTATTTTGTAACTAAGTTATTGTAGGACTTCCACTATTTTACTCTGATGTAAATTATTGAATAAACTGTTGTAATACTGCAATGACTCTATAATGGATCCTGCTCGGAAGAAATCGTGGATGATTCGGGTTTCCCGAGGACACCCGACAGGCTTCTTAAGTTACCAGGAAGATATGCATAGTCATCAGAAGTCATTAGACAATGACAGGAGCATGTGGGCTCTATAATTTAGGAGGTTCTACCACAAACTGGTATCAGAGTGACCATTACAAAGATTTTTGTAGTATTGTTTTACAAAAACTTCAAAATGATTTGGGGCAAATAAATTTAACCTGTTAATTTGGTCCAAATTGCTTCTAACTTATCTTATTTCATTCTCGCAATTCCTTATTTGATTAATAAGGCTTTATATGGTGGAGTAGTAATCTTATTATGCCCTATATAATAAGAACTATTGTTTATGTACCTTAGAAGCTTTGATGTTTAAGTTTCGTAAGAACGATTCATGCATCATGATTAATCCACTTGTTAATTACTTTCCCTCTTAGTTTGGGTTGAGTAGTATAAATCCCATTCTTACTACTCTTTAGACTTTTCTCAGATTGTCTTACTGTTATTAAATCTTGCTTTCTATAGTATGGCTCGTACCAAGATAATGCCCCATAAGTCCATTGGACCCAAAGGAGTTCCTCATCACCAGCTTGCCCCTAGGAGTGATGGTGCTAGTAGTAGCAGCTTTAGGCCTGATCCCTAGGCTGAGGTACAGAGGCTTTCAGCAGAATTAGCACAGGCTACTAGAGATAGGGCCTTGGATGCCATCCAAGTGGGTGAGTTACAGGATCAATTGAGGCGTCTCACCACCGCTCATAAGAACTATGAGCGTATGTTAGTTCGTATGGTGAAAGGAAGAAATGGGGCTTGGCATAGAGAAGATATAGCTAGAGCCCGAGTTCATGAGTTAGAGTTCTATGTAGAAGACTTAGAAGAATATTATACCAATTTGCATGAAGAAGTCCATAGGCTGAACAATCTCATGGATCCAAATCATGAGCCTCAAGCAGATGCAATGGACCCAGGTGTCATCATAGCAGATGATAATGAACCTAAACAGGAAGAAGAAGAGGATCCAAAAGAAGTAGTGGTGGTCAATGAAAGTGATGATGAAGGCAGAAATGTTTCTGGAATGGATACCGATCATGAGGTTTGATGTGATCAAGGAGAAGAGTAGAGTTGTAATATAGTGAGTTCTAGTCAAGCTGGGTAGTCTTGCTTAAGTGTAGACTTGTGTATAAATAAGTGAACCCAATGTAATGTGTTTGTAGTAAGCTCTTTTAATAGTTCAATAAATGTTTGTGAGTAAAGTTTGGTTTGTCATGAACAGATGCCTCGTACTCGGGCTTCGGATATTCCTGGTTCTTCACAAGACGAGGATGGTGTTCCTGATCCACCACCAGTTCTGCCAAATTGGGCTGATGCTATCGCGGCACTAGTCAATGTGACCGTAGATAATGCTCGGTTGCTTTAGGAGTTATCTCAAAGCAATCAAAATATGATGCAAGGGAATCATAGTCGTAATCATCAAAGGCAAGAAGCTACATATGTTGACTTCACGGATACACGACCACCAGTATTTTCAAAGGCTGACGAACCACTCAAAGCTGATGATTGGCTTCGTACCATAGAGCAGAAGTTCGACCTCATTCCATGCACTAAGTTCTAGAAGCCTATTTTTGCTACCCAACAACTTAGAGGTGTAGCAGGTGCTTGGTGGGCAAACCTTGTGGCCATGCAATCAGCCGGTACTCGGTTAACTTGGGTCGAGTTCCGCACTGCTTTTCATGCCCATTATATTCCAGATGGAGTTATGGCCATGAAGCTTGATGAGTTTCTTGCTTTGAAGCAAGGTGATCAAACAGTCATGCAGTATGTGGGCAAGTTGAATCACCTTTCACAGTACACACCTGAGCATGTTAGCATAGATGCCAAGAAGAAGAAGTGGTTCATGCGTGGTCTTAATACCAAACTTCAGACCATGATAACTACCTGCACAAATGTCACGTATCATGAGGCAGTTAACATTGCTATTGCTTCAGAGGAGAAAAATCGGCAGCATAAGGAAATTAAGAAGAAAAAGAGCATGCCATCTGGGTCTTTCGGTGGCAATCAAAAGAGACAGAAGATAATTTATCATCCGATGAATCACTACCGTCCTCCTTATCGCCCGCCATAGTTCCAAGCCAGGCAACGACCAAATGTCCGTGCTACCATAACTTACCCAAACTCACAACATACAAATGTTCCTGGTGTTCGTGCTCTAACACCCCAAGGCCACAATTACCCATGTTTCAATTGTGGGAAGTTAGGTCATTTCTCTAGGGGATGTCCGTATCCTAAGCAGTATAATCTGAATTTTTAGAAGGCTCCCGAAAATCAACAATAGGGTCAAGCTCAGGACAAGAACAATAATCAAAATGCTCAAAAGGGCATAAATGAAAAGAAGACGGGGCGGGTTTTCTATACTCAAGCTGGGGAGAATCCAGAATGGGAACCCGTGATGCTGGGTATGTTTCCTGTCGCCGATCATCCTGCAATTATGCTTTTCGATTCTAGTGCATCTCATACATTCATCAATAGAACCTTTGTCATAAAGCATGAAATTCCAGTTGGGGAAATAAAGGAAAATTTCTATATACAGTCGCCCGAGGGACGTCTGTGTACTAAGGAAATAGTGTACTAGGTACCCATAAACCTGGGTGGGCACATTTTTCCCACCACCATGATTATTCTAAAAGATCAGGATATAGATGTGATCCTGGGGATGAACTGGATGCATCAGCATAAAGCTGTTGTAGATACTTTGAATAGGACAATAAGGTTGAGTTTGCCAGACAGTAATTCTCAGCTTCTTATCCAACTTCCAATCTTAAAGAGATCAGTGGAAAAATTTTGTGCAACTTCCATTAAGGAGATTAGAGATATCCCTGTAGTTTGTGAATTTCCAGATGTTTTTCCTGAAGATTTATCTGGTCTACCACCTGATAGAGATGTTCAGTTTGGAATAGATCTAAAGCCTGGAACAGCTCCGATCTCTAGGAGAGCTTATAGGATGCCTCCCAAGGAATTAGTTGAGTTGAAGACTCAATTGCAAGAGTTGATTGATAAAGGTTTTATCCAACCTAGTTCATCACCTTGGGGATGTCCTACAATTTTTGTGAAAAAGAAAGATGAGACCCTGAGATTGTGTGTTGACTATCGTCCATTGAATGAAGTGACAATTAAAAATAAATATCCCTTACCTCGGATAGATTTACTTTTTGATCAACTGGCTAGAGCCAAGGTTTTCTCCAAGATTGATTTGAGGTCAGGTTATCATCAAATCAAAATTAAGCCTGAAGATATTCCCAAAATGGCATTTACCACCAGATATGGATTATATGAGTACCTGGTAATGCCTTTTGGTTTGATGAATGCCCCAGCTCACTTCATGTATCTGATGAATTCAGTATTCATGCCTGAGCTAGACAAGTTTGTAGTGGTCTTCATTGATGACATCTTAATATATTCCAAGAACAAGAAAGAACATGCTAAACATCTTAGAGTTGTTCTGACACGCCTAAGAGAACATCAGTTATATGCCAAGTTCAGTAAGTGTGACTTCTGGCTAAAGGAAGTACAATTTTTAGGACATGTCTTGTCAGCTGAAGGAGTTGCGGTAGATCCTAGCAAAGTTAAGGATATACTAGATTGGAAACCACCAACCACTATTCATGAGGTTCGAAGTTTTCTAGGAATGGCGGGTTATTACCGTCGTTTTATTCCAGATTTCTCTAGAATATCCAAGTCCATCACTGGATTGTTGAAGAACCAAGCCAAGTTTGTCTGGTCACCTAACTGTGAAGAAGCTTTCTAGACTTTGAAGAGATTATTAACCACTGCACCAGTGTTACCACAGCCAGATATCGAGAAACCGTTCGATGTTTATTGTGATGCTTCTGGTATTGGTATTGGGTGTGCATTGATGCAAGAAGGCCGAGTCATCGCCTATGCTTCCGGACAACTTAAGCGACATGAAGAACATTATCCAACTCATGATTTGGAGTTAGCAGCAGTTGTCCATGCTTTGAAGATTTGGTGGCATTATCTGCTTGGTAATACTTGTCATATTTATATAGATCATAAGAGTTTAAAGTATATCTTTACTCAATCAGAATTGAACATGCGGCAAAGAAGATGGTTGGAATTGATTAAAGATTATGATTTGGAGGTGCATTACCACCCTGGTAAGGCAAATGTGGTTGTAGATGCACTCAGTCGTAAGAGTCATTGCAATTGCATGACAATGAAGACAATGGATCTAACTTTTTGTCATGAGATGGAGAAGTTGAATATAGAGATAATTCAACAAGGTAGTTTGACCAATATAACTGTTGAATCAACTATTCGAGACCAAATTATTGCCGCTCAGAAAGAAAACAAGGGTATAACCCATATCAAAGAAAGAGTCAGGAATGGAAAGCGGCATGCTTCAGAATAGATGATGCAGGTGTGCTATGGTTGAAGAATCGCCTAGTGGTACCAAAGGTTCCTGAGTTGCAACAGTCGATTCTTGAAGAGGCACATACCACCAGGTTCTCTATTCATCTGGGAAGTAATAAAATGTACCATGACTTGAAACAGAGATTCTGGTGGACCAAAATGAAGATAGAGATTACTCGATATATAGCCAAGTGTGATACTTGTCAAAAAGTAAAAGCTATACATTTGAAGTCCACTAGAGAGTTACAGCCATTGCCTATTCCAGCTTGGAAGTGGGAGGATATTAGTATGGACTTTATCGTTGGTCTACCCAAGACATCAAAAGGTTTTGACTCAATATGGGTTATTGTAGATCGACTAACTAAGTCAGCACATTTTCTTCCAGTCAAGAATATATATCCCACTATCCAATATGCCAAGTTGTATTTAGCACGAATCATGAGCTTACATGGTGTACCAAAGATCATTGTGTCGGATAGAGGTACCCAGTTTGTCTCCAACTTTTGGAAACATTTGCATGCTTCGTTGGGTACCAAACTTCTGTATAGTACCACTAATCATCCATAGACTGATGGTCAGACTAAAAGGGTAAATCAAGTACTTGAAGATATGTTAAGGTGTTGTGTCCTTAACTATTCCAATAAGTGGGATGAATGTTTGCCTTTGGCTAAGTTCTCATACAATAATAGTTATCAAGAGAGCATTAAGATGGATCCGTTTGAAGCACTCTATGGTCGTAGGTGCAGAACCTCGCTAAATTGGTCTGAACCTGGGGAAAGATGGTTCTTTGGAGTTAACCTTGTGAAAGAAATAGAAGAGAAGGTTAGGAAGATACAAAATAATTTGAAGATAGCTCAGTCCCGACAAAAGAGTTATGCAGATAAACGACGTCGACCATTGGTGTTTAACAAGGGAGATTATGTATATCTGAAGGTATCACCAATGAAGGAAGTCAACTATTTTGGTGTTAAAGGCAAGTTGGCACCTCGTTATATTGGACCATTTAAAATTTTGGAGAGGTGTGGAAAGGTGGCATATCGCTTGAAGTTACCAGAACATCTCTCAGCTGTACACGATGTGTTCCATGTTTCCCAATTAAAGAAATGCCTTCAAGTGCCTGATCAAAATGTTGATATTGAAGGAGTTGAACTTGAACCTAATTTGACCTATTCTGAATATCCTATCCGAGTTCTGGATCAGAAAGACCGTGTCACTTGAAGGAGGACAATCAAGTTCTACAAGATACAATGGAATCAACATTCCAAAGAAGAAGCTACTTGGGAATCCGAAGATTACTTGCTAGAACAGTTTCCGGAGTTCCTTGCTTCTATATAAAATACTATTAGTTGTACTCTGTCTTTACGAAGCATGCATTATAAAAGGACCTTAGCTGTATTATGGTCAAGTTTAGAATGTATTTGCTTGACACATTTCCTTTTCCATTATTTTATCTTAGGACTTTAAATCTCAGGACGAGATTTCTTTTAGGGGGAAAGGTTGTAACACCTCTGATGTTTTAAACACTAAAATATGCCATGTCATCATATGCATTACACATCATTCTTGTGTTAGTGAAAACTTTGATATGCATTCACTAAAACAAGTTTACTTTTATGATTATATGTGTTGACTTGTATGGGATGAATCAAGTTCAAAACCTTAGTATTAAATTGGAATTCCAAAACCCTAATTTCCAGCATTTAATACTACCCTGGAAAACCTAATTCAAAATTTAAGCACAATTTGGGGTTGAGCCTAAAAGAAAAAGTGTAGAGCTTGTCAATGTGTACAAAGTTGGTTTTTAGAGTTTTCAAGGTTGTTATATAAAATTTGAAGTAATTTGAAACGGGATAAATTCTTAAAGTGTCCCCTTTTGATTTTAAACTTGCATTGTTAAATGTAGACAAAATTTGAGTATGGTTATTAAAGCAAAGTTGTAAAACTTTGAATTTGGAGCAACTTTTATTTTTGGAGATTTTTTAGTTACCATACAAATTTCAAAGTAATTTGAAAAATGAAGTGAGTGGCAATTCGGTAAATATCTTGAACAGTGCAAGCTGGCAGCTCTCGCCGATGGCAAGCTTCCACCGGCTTCCACGCACGGCTGCGAGCAACACCTCCTGCTTCGATGTGTCCGCGTTGCTGTTACGTGTCAAGCGCACCTCTCCTGCCGCTCTTCGCTCGCCTGATAAGTCTGAGAGCACTCTCCTGTCGCTCTCTCCTTCCCTCTATTTCCCGTCAAGCTCCGACGAGCTCGCACCGGAGTCATAGAGCCCTCCCAGCCTCAGCCGAGCACATCACCATGGTCGCCATCACCTAGCGCCTCCATATCACCCACTTGCGTAGCTTCTATCCCTCTGGTTTGCCCAGCGTAACCTCGTCTTCTCCAACTCCAGCGACGATCCGCCAAGATCCTTTCCACCTTGGACAGGTAGTTCGGGTGGGCTTCTTTCTTCATCTTTTGCTGTTTCTTGATCTTCATTCTCTGATGATGTTCATGAGCTTGATCGTGGCTCATTTGGTCAGTTGCTTTCCTCAGAACGGAGCATTACCGTGAGTTCACGCCGCCGCTATCATCTCCAACACCGATGACTTAGCTCCGCCTCGCCTTAGCCATCGTTTTCGCACGCATCAGCTTCAGGGTGAGCCACTGAACATGTCTATGTGATCTATTTTACCTCTACCACACCATAGCCACAGGACCGCGGGACGCCGGCGAGTTTTGCTCCGTCGTGCCGCTGCACGTGTCGCTGCTAGTGTTGTGAAGTGTTGTTTGTTCAATTAAGTGCTCGGTGAAGTCCGTTAGGAGGTGCTAAGTACGCCGGAGACCTTAGTGCTGCCAGAGAAGTCGTAGATCGTTGTTGCCGTCTCGGCAGGACACCGCCGTGCCGCCATCGTCGCTGGTGAGGTCTCTGTCGTAGTCTAGATGTTCAACCAGTACTAGTAGTCGAAGCACAGCGCTGGGGAGGTCATGTTGGTTCAATCCATACCATTGGAGACCTCACCACCAGCGAGTAATCGCCGGTCAGAGGGCCTCGCCACCGTGGTCAGCGTGGGCTGACCGGTGGGGTCACCCTGTCAGTGGCTGTTGAAGTGAGAATGAATTTTTCTATTTTGCAGAAATGGTTAAATAGTGCTGTGATTTGTTTATTTTGTGTAGAAATAAATAAAGCTCCAAAAATTATGAAAATTTTTGTGTGACCTCTCTGAGATGTGAGATATTTAGAAAAAATATTAAATGTTACTTTTCAGTACATTTTGAATGTGATAAAAATTTCTCAAATTAATTAATAAATGGAATTCCATGATTTTTCTAGGCTTAAATAATTGTCCAAAAATTATGAAAATTGTTTTTCCACTTAGTTATCATGTGATGAGCCTTCACAAAAATTTGGAGCTCATTTAGAAAAAGTTGATTTATATCATAATTTTGAATTAATTAATTGATTAATAAAAAAAATAGTAAACCTTAATGACTTAGGTTTTGTTTGAATTTGGGATTGAGTGATGACCTTGGGTCATTAGCATAAAATGATCCTTGACACTTTAAGTAAGTGTTTGAGTTTATGATCTAGTTGTGATTAAGAAATGTTAAGTAGTATAACCCCACTAAGGTCATTAGTGTTAATCTAAGTAAACCCTAGGGAAGGTTTAGTTAGTTGTTAGTTTGTAACTATACCGCGAAGGAAAGTTGTACTCAAGTTATTAACTTTTGCATCCATCGTCAAGCATCATGTGTTATATCTCGCATCATATTAAACATGGCATTGTTACTACGTGTAGTGAACGAAAGTGAGAACTTGGTAGTCAACCAAGTTGTTGAGGAAGTCAACCCACCTGTTGAGGTCGGGTTTGATATCTGTGGAACATCTCCGAAACCTAATTATTCTGACAATCAAGGCAAGCCCCGGATGCATTTAAACCTACCTCATGTTTTACAAATTTATATTATTTTTTAATGTTGCATTAAGTGATTAGGAGTTGAGTGGAAACCTAATTAGTGCATTACGAACCTTGTTTTTCCATATCAACCTTGTTACCAGCTTCAATTCGAGAATGCCTAATTATGCTTAGCCATGCTTAGACTGATAAAAGTCGGGTGATTACCTGTCACCTGCGAGATATAAATGGATTTTTGAATACAATTAGTTATTTATGTTATCATGAGATATAATCATGTGGAGTAATAAATCTAGACCGGGCGGACTCGGTGTATGAGAGCCACAAGACATGGATGTCTTGTGAGTGGGTTCCTTCCGCCTGTGTCGATTAAGAACCGTCCGTTGTTGAATTGCATAAGGTGAGACTTTGTAGTACTGGACACATACTCCGGTAAGCCTTAACTTGGCTATTCTATTATGAGAATGGCTACTCGCGCACTGGGAGTGGAGAGATGGTGAGAGTAGCATGTACTCATGTGGTAATGGGCTGGATTGGTGGAGTACTGTGCTCTCAGGTGGCGTGGACCCATTCTTGTTTTAGAGGATCTGAGGGTAGGTTGATATCGGAAGGTCAGGGACCTACATATGTCGTGTGGTTGGGAATCCCCAGCTGGGTTATAATCGGTTCAAATCATCGTTGCTCCTCGGTTATGGAGACTCAACTCACTGTTCATCATCGTAGTTAACAAATGGAACTTGAATAAGATTTGTGAAAGAGTTTGATATGAAGTTCATGATCTCAATATGGATCATGTCAGCTTTATATATGATCTTTATGAAGATTTAAATGTTGAAAGAAAGAATCTTGTTAGAGAGCTTTTACGCAAAAGAACTTTGATTCTTGCTAAAGCCTTACCTTGAATCCTCGAGCTTGCATTCCTGTGTCTTCTCTGTTTATACGTCGGTTAAGTCTTGTTGAGTACTTTTGTACTTAGGGTTCTTTAACCCTTGTTGCAGGTGAGCCTCATGAGCAGGTCTGCTTTGGACCGTGCTGCATGACAGTTTTTCAAATCGAAGATGACAAGTAAATGTGTGGCCCTTGGGCAGGGCACTTTAATTGTGTGTTTTGTTTTATGTTACTAATGCTACTCCACTACTATGGTTTGTAATAATAATCGTACTTGGTTTGTAAGATTTGAAACAACTGTTTTGTAACTAAGTTATTGTAAGACTTCCGCTATTTTACTCTGATGTAAATTATTGAATAAACTGTTGTAATGCTGCAATGACTCTATAATGGATCCTGCTCGGAAGAAATCATGGATGATTCGGGTTTCCCGAGGACACCCGACAGGCTTCTTAAGTTACTGGGAACATATGCATAGTCGTCAGAAGTCATTGGACAATGATAGGTGCATGTGGGCCCTATAATTTAGGAGGTTATGCCACACCCTCACATCATCAGCTGTCTTCTACACATGATTGACTCTAAGGAGAATGGGCCATTGTACAACGAGTCGGCCTACGAGGTTATGACCTACATGCTAGCAAGTCCGAATGATCATCATCGTGGACAGTGTACCCTTAGGTCCGTTAAAGAGCTATTACCCATACAGGATAGAGAAAGACATGAAATGGTGGATGCAGCCCTAGAGCAGGCAGAGCACCAGTCTGGGATTGGAGGAATCTTGAATGTACGAATGCAAGATTTAGACTCCGATGATAGCGACTACCATGACCCTATGTCAGATGACCATGATGAGGGAGGGTCATCCTTCGGTGGCGTGGCCAACAAAGAGATGATTGATGTTCCACCTACTACAGAGACATTAGCCAAGAAAGCACTACCTCCAATGTCCATTCAGCAACCGTCGGAGCTTGGACAGATACTTGGTTGGCTAGTTGTCGGCCAGGAAGAAAACCAGAAGCATATAGAATGACAAGACAAGCTTTTGGAACGACGAGAGAGGTGTTTGAAAGCAAGTATTGATAAGCAAGTCGAGAGTGTGGTCCTTCTCAAAGAGCAGATGAGCCAGCAATCATCTGCTTTTTGTGAGGCCATCAACCAACAAGGCCAAAAAATTGACTTGATGTGCAATGTGTTCACCGGTTGCTTTAATCAACTGTACAGTGCCATAGGGGTTAAGGCCCCTGACTTTTAGACACTTTAGTCACAATGTGGTAGTCAGGTCAACCCCATTGCTGGTTATCTAACTGGTCCTGATAATACAACTATCCACACAGAGTTACCCATTGCGACGACGCTACATAAGCAGAGTTTAGCTTTAGGCCCTGATCAGGCTAGTGGTCCACCTTCTTTACCCCCTCAGGTCAAGGTGCAGGTCACCATAGAGGCACATACATAGCCTATCAGGGCTTCTCCAATACCTAAGATACCTAAGCAAGCTTTAGGTTCTGATGAGGCAGGTGATCCATCTTCTTCACCCCCTTAGGTTGAGGTGCAAACCGCCACAGGGACACATACAGAGCCTCTTGGGGCATCTCCAATGACCGAGATGCCTAAACCTGCTAATGCTAGTATTACTACATTCAAACATAAGCAGAGTTCACCTTCAGCTCATGAGGCAGCTGATCGACCTTCTCTGCCCAATCAGGTCAAGGGGCTAGATACTGCGTGCGATGCCACTGGGGCACATACAGAGCCTCCTAGGGCTTCCCCAACAATCATAGAGCCTGATGCAACCACTAAGCCTACTAATCCTACCATTAATAGGGCTGAGTCGACACCAGGGTCTATTTTATGGTTCTATAATAAGTTGTATATGTTGAACCCTTTTTATCACTATGTTGCCATGTAGGCATCAAAATTTGGACTTAAAACAATTCTTGATGTAATAATTGATGTCTTGCTTATGACACAATGTCTATTTTATGGTTCTATAATAAGTTGTACATGTTGAACAATTTTTACCACTATGCTGCCACTGTAAATTAAACCTAACATCTAAGTGCGATATGAGCGACATCTATCTAGTCTGACTACCTCATTGCATCTCGAGCCATTCCTCTTAGGAGAGAACTACAGGGTCAAACAATCCCATTACAAGTCGAGAAGTCGCTCGGACACAAAATCTATTGTCCAATGCATTACAATCATAGAGTAGGGGACTTTCTTTCATATGCAATCAAATCTTGCATGCGCATTCAGAAAAGAGTAATACACATTGTGCTGATGATTAACATTTACAATGCCTGATGTAGATGGAAGCATTCAGAATAGAAATATGTGAAGTTACTAAGTTACCTATGGTGTTTTATAAGAGGGAAGGAAGCTCCCTAAAACCTAACTCCCTTTCGAGAGGGGAGGCAGGATCTAGCCCATGACCTCCTAATCACCTCATCTAAGCATGTCGGTCGCACAAGCCGATCGCATCGAAGCACAAGAAGCAAACACCGTGAAAGACAAAGTGACGCACATAAGTTGCTCTTCGAATTAAAGTAACAAACTAGCCTTTCATTAAGATTGGAATGACCCTAGATACAATCTACGGCTCAAAGAAGGTAGCGAGGACGATGTCTCCCATATGTGTGGCCACCACGATGGCCTTTGTGGCAGCGGTAAAGTCACCATTGAGCTTCTCCTCCTCCTCATCGACGCCAACTAGAAAGCCAGGTTCAAGCAGGTGTAGATCATGGCTGGAATGAAGCTACGATGCGGCTAGGGCAAAGGCAGCCCCATGGCACACCCCGCTAAGGGCCACCACCCTAACCTGAGCTAGCATGGCTAGCAGACGGTCCTCAAGTAGGACACCCCTGCATTCATGCCATTGATGGCGACGAGGGCCGCCTCTCAAAGAGTGGCCAACTCCTCCTCTAGGGCTGACAACACTAAAAACTATTAAAACAGGGCCGTGGACATTTGGATAGAGCTTCTCAACAAAGGAAACCTTACCAATCATCTAGGTCTGAGCATTGCCAGCTGCCGCCTAGGCATCAGTAGTCTCCCGCTCTGAGGCGGCAAGGGCCGTCTCGACGGTATCGAGGCAGAGCGCAAGCCAACTAACCTCGCCCTCGGGGTCGGAGCACAGGTCGTGAGCCGCATCCCGATTATGGAGGGGCTCATGGACTTCTTGGTGGCCAGGGGGAGAAGACCCCTCTGGTTCCATAGGGCACGCATCCAGAGAACGAGCGGCATCGGATAACCACCCAACCTCTAGTGTCGCGTCGTGAGAAATGGCACTAAAAAGATTATGGAGATTAGAATGGAATGACTCCGGCAACTAAGAACAAGACCGCCTTACCCAAGGTGCCACAAATGGAAGTGAAGACTTGGCGGGGGGCTGCTCCCCTCTGGAGGGTTCTATGTTGGACGCTTCCCATGGTCCATCACTCTAGCCAAAGATGCGACTCGCTCGAGGCTGGAGAGAAGGCGAAGGAGTATCACAGGAAGACAGAGAAGAGCAGTTGCCTCACTCTTACCTCTCTCATAGATTTATGGCTAAACCAACCAAACTGGGCTCTCTGGGTTTCATGCAAATTTAATACATATTTAATTGTTGTGGATTTCCAAACAACAAGTTGTAGCGGGTGTAGTCAGAAAAAGGGTAATAGATATTGTTTCACACGTTACAATCACATAGTATCGGACTTTCTCGCATGTGCATTCTAAAAAGAGTAGTACACATTGTGCCAACGATTAACATTTATACAATGCTTGACGCAGGTGAAAGTATTCAGTCATTCTCCGATGCGTTACAATCACGTAGCTTCGAACTTTCTCGCGTGTGCATTCAGAAAAGAGTACTACACATTGTGCCAACAACTAACATTTATACAATGCCTGACATAGGTGAAAGCATTCAGTCATTGTCCGACACCTTACAATCACGCAGTTTCAGTCTTTCTCGCATGTGCATTTAGAAAAGAGTAATACACATTGTGCCAATGATTAACATTTACAATGCCTGACGTAGGTGCAATCATTCAGAACAAAAATACACTAATAAGTTACTAAGTTACCTATGGTATTTCATATGTTTTGTGGATCAGTTGGAGGCCATTGTGCATTTCATTGTTGATGGCAAGCAGATCCGGCATCAGGAGCCGCATCCACTCCTAGCACCAGGCCACGGCCTCCTCCTTTGTGGGTTGCGCATCAAACAACCCGCAAGCATAGCCTATCAGTCCATTTCTCCATGATGTGCTTCAGGACCTTCTTCATCATCGACTCTAGTGACACGGCTGGCTTCCACCTAGTGATGAGCATGTGGAACATGTCGTACCCTTCATTCGGTGGGATGACACTAATGGCAACGAACTAGGACACCAAGCGTGGTACAACGAGCTTGTCGATGAATGGCGTCCACCAATCGGTCCCACCGAAACCGAGCTCATACTGCAGAACCATCTTGTCATCACAATCTACCATGAAGAACCACCTGCACAGAGCACCCTACCAATCTTTTCTAGGGAACTCACCCTATAGGAGGTCAAGCATTTTCTGGGGAGAAATCTCAGATGCCCACCTCATCATGTGGTCAACCCACACGTTCGTAGATGCCATTCCTCCCGGCGGTGGCTTATTATGAACATTTCCAAGTCCACGCTTCAGGTGATGAATGATGACACCATCGACAAACCCGTTCCAAATGTTAGGCCAAGTTACTTGCTTCCATGGCAGCACAATGTCATAATTTTTGTGCGTGTTTTCACCAGTACACTTCAATAGGAAGTTCTGGACCACGGTCAGCACCTTGGTGAGCATCGGCTGTAAAAAGTCTCAGTCCATGGTCGACATCCACGGCTGTAGAAATATGTTAACTAGAACAATCTCCTAGGAAGCGTCATACCTATCGACAGCTCCGGACAGTCTAGGCAACACTACATCATGCAGGAATTCCCTAGCATGAGGGAACTCAGGCGGTACATTGTGCAAGAACTATACCACTTATTCCTATTGTGGGAACCTGGTGGGAGTCCACGTCTCCTTCAACCATTTCATAATGGGGTCAACCACTAGTTCAATGAGCATCCTGGTATATGGCGAGGAGGCAGACCCATCGTCCAAGAGTATGTACTTGAGCTTGCTCACTACCTCCATCTTCCTGTTCGGGTGCTCCAGCGGATCATACCACGTCAACTGCTTGAACGTCCCCTGCACGATATGGACCAACATCTTGCGCGCTGTGTTCGGTAGGGACATCTCCATGTAATAGGATGTATACTCAGTCAGCAACTTCATAAACTCACTGATAACCATATCCAAGACGACCTCAGTGTGGCTCTCCTATGGGCTTGGTGGTTGCATGACCTCGTCATTATGAGGACTCAAATTGCTTGTGCCCTCTTCATCAGACAAGGTTGAATTGTTTGAGGGATTATTGGCTGTAGGGATGATGTAGGAGGCGTCGACGCGGTTGGTGCCAAGACTCGAGTACCTATGGTGCAATCGCACCTAGATGAGGTTGGTGTCCCCTTGGTGGTGTAGTCCAAGGTTGTGGCCAGCACTATAGCCCATGTGTTCCATTATCCGGTGAACCGCTAAGTTATTCATAGCGGTTGTCATCGACGCCGTTGGAAAGGGCGACGCTCGATGCACGTCTAGCGGAGCGGAATGGCCGGACCATGACGCTAGGCCCCTAGAGACAAACAACATGGGTCGCCTATAATCGATGGCAGCAATGGGCATGGCATCCTTGTTGGTAGCCGTGGTGCCATCAACATCGACAACCGTGACACCACCAGCATAGGCAACCGTTGCGCCATCAGCATCGACAACCATGACACCAGGGGTAGCGCTAGTGTTGGGCTCTGCTAGCGCCATATGCTAGATGTTGTCGCTGGTGGGCTCGTCAGAGGCCATGAGAAGCGGCGACTGTCATGTGGATGGATGTCACAACAAAGTGGGCAGCGAAAGAAGTTGTGCACTATTAACTTTTTCACTTAAGTACGAGAATGTGTTGTGGTTGTTCCAAACATTGGATGGAGGATGATCAGTAACTGCTGCATAAATGCGGTTGAATTAAGATTGGGCCGTGTCCATCGCATCGCCATGGGCATGGCAACCATCAAAGATTTCCCTTTCTGATCGGAGGACATGGGAGTATAGCTATTGAGATTTTTGAGACCCTAAGACAGTCCGACCCTATGAAATATAGATGCTCTAGATCACTAGAGTCGATGAACAACAAAATGCATTACTGGCAACTATCAAGGGCTATCCAACTAGTCCATAGAACCCAACTATCAGGGTCTAACAACTAGTTCTAGTCTATAGAACCCAACAATTAGTTCACTTTTTTAGCCATGGCTAACTAGTCATAGTCCATCCAAACAGGGCCTAAGACAGTCCGATACTAGGAAATCTTGATAGGCTGAATAATATTTCTGATGAGAACAAAATATAGATTGTGTCAGCTCTTGCACCGAGTTCACCGCAACCATCTGTTGTTTGTTTTGCGCACCTCCACCTTGAGCTTAGCTTCATCGTACTCTTGCTCCTCCTCCCATTCCTTGTCCTCATCATCACTGTAGGTGGCCTCATGGATCATGCTAAAGAAGCAGGTGTCGCCAATGTTGAGGTGGTTGCTTGCACAGAACTCATCCCACCCATACTTGAACGACATGCACACTTTGTTGTTCATGCGGGCCCTCTCCAAGGCCATGAACTAGGACTGCCTAGGCATCTATAGCTCAACGGCTTGCCACTGCTAGTAGCCATGCGCTACCTCAAAGTCCACTGGCATGTTCTTCGCCTCGCACAAAAAAAGATTGATGAGAAAGACAACACTGGTAACTTGCAACATCGGTACATTCTACATCTCGCACGAGTGCTCACCAGATACTTCACTTTGAGGTGGTACTTCTTTAGGATCATTGCAAAACTCCTCGGGTCCGCGATGGGTAGATATAGATGACTATTGCTGGCCTTGAAGTCATGCGGGAACTGCTTGTGACAGGTGGTAATCTATGACCAGCCGTCATACCGCAATACAAGAGAGAACCTGTCTTGGAGGTCGAGGGAGTAGGCGAAGTGCTTCCATCCCAGACATAGTTACAAGTGACCACCATTGGGGAACACATCTACCTTCCATCGGGCTAGGCTCTGCTCGTCGTCCAGACAAAGCTCAAATTTTCGGCGACCTCCGACAGCCCAGGCCATTGCAGCCAACAATTTTTGCGTGCGCAACAATCAACATAGCCAGATAGAGGGACAAGTTCATTCCCAAAGGCAAACCCTAGCATGTCAGATTCAACACATAGAAGATGGGCACTTACCAATGTTTCTGCATACAATCTAGGAAGAAGGATCTTCATGCACTCTAGGTCACTCTGGCTCGGTCCGGCCATGTCTTTTTGCAACCCTGCCTTGCCAACTAGGGAACTTGACAGTCTTGAGGAATCCTTGCTAGTATGTCTCTGTTCTCGTTCTCCCCTCATGGTGGGGCTTTCTTTTTCTTTATTTCTGGTGTTGTCACAAACGCAAGGAGTGGACACAATGTTAGGCATTAGTGGAGGAACTAACATGTAGTAAAAACTAGCACTGAGACTGACGTTGTCTCATTAGCATAAATGGAGGAGATGTGCTCTATTTTCATTAGTGTATGCTTGGGAACGTCAATACTCTTGCATCTTTGGTCGAACACACCTTCTGCGGTATGACTGGTTGACGTTCCTGAGGTTGTGCGATAGCACCCGAGCGGTGAAAAGACCTATGACCACCGCACCAGGCTTTCAAGTCTCAACTGTGTCATGGTGGTATGATCTGTCGTGAACCCAACTCATCTTATTTGCATGTATCTGATAAAAATTGTTGAACTTGCAACAGCCATGTAGTGAGGAGTTCATCTGAACAAGTCTAAGCTCGTTCTAGTGCACAATGGAGGAGGCATAGATGTTGCATTTTTAGTGCACATGCTAGAATGTCCGCCGCTATCCATTTGATCTTTCATCGGATAGTAAGTGTACCCATCTCTAGCTAGCCGCTGCTTGTCTCTACAAAACCAACCAAGATAAATTGCTTACAAAAGCAACTCCTCTTCACTCTTTAGTCTGCACCTCAACTGTTGTGACTGCTTGGATAGGAGTGAAAAGGCCTATCACAACCGCACTAGGCTTTCAAGTCTCAACCGTGTCATGGTGGTCAAAATCTCTTAAATTTTCACTACTATCCAGCTTTCATCCTGCATTCACTTTGCTCTCGGATAGTATACCTGTCTATGTCCTACCGCCGTATATTTGAAGGTCCTACACACACACGCAAGAAAGTCCTACCATCGTATATTTGAACGCATCAGATAGTATACATGTCCATGTCATACATTATGAAAAATGAGTGAGTGTAGTCGATCACAAACTATGAAATTTGTGCAAATGTACTCCCGGCCCCATGTCATACATTATGAAAAATGTTACTTTCTTTTTAGAATTAAATTAAAACCCAAGCAGAACACGGTACACGTGACCACGCCCCTACTACTAGTAATAATGATATTGGATGAAATGACGAGTGAGTGTAGTCGATCACAAACTATAAAATTTTACTACGCACGCTAGAAAGTCCATCGTCCGCACAATTGATGGCATCGGGGCAAGCTCACGCTGTCTCATCGACATAAATGGCGGAGATGTGCTCTATTTTTGCAGCCATCGGTGTAATACGGTTGCGATTCCTGAGGGAGCGCGACGGCACCCACCTCCAGGAAAGATAAATCTTCATGGAGTCTCTTGCCTTAGAAGCCTTGGTGTCCCTGTGTATAAATAAATATTTATGGAGTATCTTGCCTTAGAAGCCCGAGTGTCCCTGTGTATACATAAAGCCTGGCCTCAATCCAATTCATATTGTTTACCATTCCACCTTCCATTGAGCAAAAGCCCTCTCCTCGCCACCCAACTCGACCACCCCATCGGTTGCCATGAAGGTCGTTGGTGGCCTGGCTACAGTCCTCGCTTCCTCTAGTGGTTCAGTGGAAGCGGGGCCGATGGCTCACCCCTGGTTGGTGACGGCAGAGGCGGCGGCAATGTCTAATCCCCTTAGATCGGCATTCCCGTCACTGAGACTCATGCCATCTCCTAGGATGCTGCTCTCCCCGTCATCCTCGGTGACAATGCTGACGTCATTGGCACCCATGGTTCGCTCGCCATCGCTGGCCTCTATGTGGTCCCGCTCGCTGTCACCAGGTGCGCTTGCCGTCACTGAATCTGCTCCCCACGTGGGCGGGTCACCTGCACCATCGCGGTCCCCCTCGCCATCCATCGAGGCCAAGGCTGACGACGAGGGTGACATCTTGGACAAGGTCAAGGCCATGGCTGACATCTTGGCTAAGGCTGAGTCTAACGACTCTCCAGGCTAGATCACGACAGAATTGAAGGATGATCGTCTCAATGGCTATGCAATGCCTATTCTCCTAGGCCCAAATATATTCTTGCGCGTCAGCCCATATGGCGGTCTAGTGTGCCCCATCTACCCCAACCGTAAGGCCCGTGATTGGAGCAACACCGATGTTAGGGTGCATGTGCTAGCGAGGGCACAGACCCCCTAGATGGCCCCTACACCAATGATAAGAACATTGCCCGCCATCGCGCCCTAGCAAGGAACCAGGGCTAGATGGCCTAAAGGGATCGTCGGCCATGCCGGTTCGCCATGGCTGAGAGGTTTGCTGTCTTCAACCAAGGCCAATTTACCTTGTAGGTGTTGGATTTTGTTCGCACCTGTTGGTGCCCTTATTGCATGACTTGCGTAGAGGTGTGGGATGGCACTCCTCATTAGTAGTATCAAGTCATGTCAACATATGTAGTTAGGACTAGTTTGTTGCTAGGTGCCGTTAGAATTAGTATGAGGTCATGTTAATCATCTATAGTTAGAAATAGTATGTCTAGGTAGTAGTTGGATGACTTTGAGTAGTGGGATGGCACTGCTCTCTTCTTATTATTATGGCAGATGAAGGCATGGTTATGTAGGCTGAACTCGTATCGTTTCTGTAATTCACATATATATGAAGTCTGGTTTGCCATTATCTTTCTATCTAATGGCACTGATATCGTCTTGTTATGCATGTAATGTGTGCATTTGTGCAAACATTTTGTTTCACAAAGTATCGTTTACCATTATCTTTGTGCGCACTTGATGGTCTGAGCATTGTAAACCTAAACAGGCTGAACATATCTCAATCCAACCATGCAAGGGTTGCTTTGTGCTTTGGTTTGGTGAACCAAACACATATCAATAGTGGTAGTAGTAGTCATGAGTGGCTTTGATCTGTGTTGAACCCAACTCATCACTTCGCTCTCAACAACCGCGCAAGGTTTCTTTGAGAGGAGCAAGCCTAGCCTAAATGCAGAATAGAGTAGCCATAGGAGTTGAAATTCTACTGCACACATATCTATGGTGAACCCAACTTGTCTTGTTTGTATGTATCTGATAAAATTTGTTGAACTTGCAACAACCATACCATGAGGAGTTCATCTGAACAAGTCTCGCCTAGACAGAAAGTCCAACAGCCATACATTTCATATCATCATGCTATCTCAAAGGTTGGGTACGCCATTATTCTAGTGGTTTAGCGGAGTAGGGGCCGATGGCGCACCCCAGGTTGTTGTTGATGGAGGCGGCACCGATGTTCTGTCATGGGAGAACAGCATTCCCGTCGCTCTACCGTAGGCCGTCTCCTAGGCTACCATTGCTCTCTCCATCACCCTCGATGACAACGCTGATGCCATCAGCACCGGTGCTTCGCTCGTGACCGCCGGCCGTCGATGGGTCCACTCACCGCCGCCAGATCTGCTCCCGGTGGGAGTGGGTCTCCTCCACCATCGTGGTCCCCCTCACCGTCCGTTGAGGCCATGGGGAGTCCGAGGGCTCTCCGAGAAAAATCATGACGTACTTCGATGATCATCATCTGCATGCCTACCCAATGCCTATCCCCATGGGCCTGAATCTATTCATTTGCACGAGCCCGTTTGGTAGCCTGGTGTGCCCCGTTTGCCCCAACTGTATGTCCTATGGTTGGAATGATGCCGCCACCAGGGCGCATGTCCTAGCAAAGGCACGCGGCCTTCAAGATGGCTACTACACCAAGGACAAAAACATTGCCTGTCATTGTGCCCTAACGAGGAACCAGCGTTGGATGGACTGAAGGGATCGTCTGGCCGCGGCGGTTCACCGTGGTGGAGAGGTCTAGTATACTGCCTCGTGTGAAGTCATGTTAATCATCTGTAGTTAGAACTAGTATGTCTAGGTAATAGCTAGATGACTTTGAGTAGTGGGACATTTACCATTATCGTCATGCGCACTTGATGGTCCGAGTAATGGGGACGGGGATCCCGATCTTCCGTCAGGTAGAGGTAACTATCGTTGTGGCAGAGAATGACAATCGATCCGGCTTTATATCGAAAGATCAAACCCTGCAATCTTAGCACAACAACTCCTCTGGTTATCAACCGAGACACGGATCCGGTTGACCTCGCTAAGAGGGCTAATCCCTGCCTGCGCAATGAAGAACACAAGCAAGAACAAGAAAGAGAACAACCAAATTGCAGATGAATGATTAATCTCACAATGTTGGGGTCTCACAAACCAATGAACGGCGAAACTATTCTTGATAGATTAATCTAAGCAAAACCTAAACCCTAATGGAGGGGTGTTGACTATTTATGAAGACTCTAGGGTCATGCAAGACCCCTGGATGCGCCCCCTAATGGGCCAAAACACGATACACGGTCCAACGGACCAAAAGACGGTGTTGCAGCACCCTGGTAGATTCTGGATGCTAAATTGTTTCGATGATTCCTGTTGATTCTGAAGGACTTTTGATGTGAGACCACTTGCATTGGCTTCCTTATCTAATTAGCTTTCCATACATATGTGGATCATCGAAAATGGAGCCTGGACGTGCCCGTGTGACCAGTTTTATGACAGACTGGTCCTGGAACCCGAGATGGGCTCCAACTTCAGTTGGACTGGGCCTCTAGCTTGTGTTGGTCGTCCTTACTGGTCTTCTCCACCTCTATGCCTTTCCCCAAGTTCCTCATGACCCTCTCTTATGTTCCTAAGCAAGATAACATCATTAGGTAGTAATCTATTCTCAAAAGTATGAAAAGGATTGCTTAAGAACGAGCTCACCTCTAAATTGAGTTGACGCATTTGAGCTCAGGTCATTGGACCTTGCATAACGGTTGGGGTATCAGTGGTTACATCCGAAGGAGTGATGTCCTCATCATCCTCCCCCTCTTGAAACTGAGTCGTCCTCGACTCAAGCTCATCTTCTCCAAAATAAGGTTTCCAATCTGCAATGTTAAAGGTGGGACTAACCCCGAACTCGTGTGGCAACTCAAGTTTGTAGGCATTATCATTTATTTTCTCAATTATCTTATAAGGACCAGCTGCTCTAGGCATTAATTTAGACTTATGTAGCTCAAGAAATCTATCTTTTCTCAAATGTAACCAAACCAAATCACCCGGTTCAAGTTTAATTTCTTTCCTACCTTTACTACCAGCAATTCTATACTTTGCATTGATTCATTCAATATTTGCTTTAGTTGTTTCGTGCAACTTACGAATGAAATCAGCATGCTCTCTAGCATCACTATGTGTTCTTTCAGAGGTAGGTAAAGGCAAAAGATCAATAGGAGCATGGGGGTTAAAACCATACACTACTTGAAAGGGATTTACCTTGGTGGTGGAATGTTCTGCCCGGTTATATGCAAACTCCACATGCGGCAAACACTCTTCCCACATCTTCAAATTGCGCTTCAAAATTGCTCTCAACATGGTGGACAATGTTCGATTCACTACCTCTGTTTGAACATCAGTTTGGGGATGACATGTTGTAGAAAACAGCAGCTTGGTCCCCAATTTATTCCACAAAGTGCGCCAAAAATGACTCAAGAATTTTGCATCGCGATCTAAAACAATAGTAGAAGGCATACCATGCAAGCGAACAGTTTCTTGAAAGAAAAGGTCAGCAATATGAACAGCATCGTCGCTCTTATGACAAGGAATAAAATGTGCCATCTTAGAAAAACGATCAACAACCACAAAAATACTATCCCTCCCCCTCTTAGTCCTTGGCAAACCCAACACAAAATCCATAGATATGTCATCCCAAGGAGTAGAAGGAATAGGTAGAGGCATATAAAAACCATGTGGGTTCAACCGTGACTTAGCTTTTTGACATGTGGCACACCGAGCCACGTACCGTTCTACATCTCGCCTCATCCTTGGCCAAAAGAAATGTGTGGACAACACCTCCTCCGTCTTCTTGGCACCAAAATGTCCCATCAATCTGCCTCCATGCGCCTCCTGCAACAACAAAAGACGAACGGAGCCAACTGGAATGCATAGGTGGTTAGCTCTAAATAAAAACCCATCATTGATCATAAACTTATTCCATGTATGTCCCTCTCTACAATTCAGCAACACATCCTTAAAATCAAGATCAAGCGCATATTATTCTTTTATTGATTCAAGCCCAAAAATCCGACAATCAAGTTGGGACAGCAAGGTATATCGTCTAGACAAAGCATCAGCAATCACATTATCCTTCCCTTTCTTGTGTTTGATAATATAAGGAAAATATTCAATAAATTCAACCCATTTAGCATGCTTATGATTCAGATTATGTTGAGAGCGAAGATACTTAAGTGATTCATGATCAGAATGAATAACAAATTCTTTAGGCCACAAATAATGACGCCATGTCTCTAAAGAATAGACAAGTGCATACAATTCCTTATCATACGTGGAATAATTCAGAACAGGGCCATGCAATTTTTCACTAAAGTAAGCAATGGGTTTACCATCTTGCATCAAAACACCCCCAATGCCAACTCCACTAGCATCACATTCTAGCTCAAAAGTCTTACCAAAGTTTGAAAGTTGCAGCAATGGTGCGTGTGTGAGCTTGTCCTTCAAAGTGTCAAAGGACTCCTCATGTTCCTTTCCCCAATGAAACACCACCCCTTTCTTTGTCAACTCATGCAATGGGGCAGCAATGGTGCTGAAATCTTTGATGAATCGGCGGTAGAATCCTGCAAGACCAAGAAAACTCCTCACCTGCGTGACGGTTTGGGGAATCGGCTAGCTCTTTATGGCTTCAATTTTCATCTCGTCCACCTCAATTCCCTGTGGAGTTACAACATAGCCAAGAAAAGAAACTCGATCCGTGCAAAAGATGCACTTCTCAAGGTTACCAAATAATCGTGCATCACGTAAAGCATTAAAAACAGCACGTAAGTGATCCATATGTTCAACAAAAGACTTGCTGTAAATCAATATATCATCAAAGTAAACTACCACAAAATGACCAATAAAAGCTCTTAAAACCTCATTCATTAAGCGCATGAAAGTGCTAGGTGCATTTGTCAAAACCAAAAGGCATTACTAACCACTCATACAACCCGAATTTGGTTTTAAACGCGGTTTTCCATTCATCTCCAAGTTTCATTCTAATTTGGTGGTAGCCACTTCGCAAGTCAATCTTGGTGAAAATTATAGAACCACACAACTCATCAAGCAAGTCATCTAGCCTAGGAATAGGATGACGATACCGAATAGTAATATTATTGATGGCTCTACAATCAACACACATATGCCAAGTTCCATCTTTGTTAGGAACCAAAAGTACAGGAACGGCACAAGGACTAAGGCTTTCACGTACATACCCACGGTCCAAAAGGTCTTGGACTTGCCGCTGAATTTCCTTAGTCTCCTCAGGATTGGTTCAATAGGCAGCATGGTTGGGCAAGGTTGCTCTCAGAATCAAATTGATTTGATGCTCTATCCCTCTCATAGGTGGCAGCCCCGAGGGTATCTTAGCTGGAAAATTTTCCTCATACTCTTGCAAAAGGTTAGTGACAGTAGGAGGCACCGAACTAACAATATCATCAAGCGAAAACATAGCTTGTTTGCATACCAAAGCATAACAAATATCATCATCAGAAATTTCAGCAAAGTAACATTTTGTTGCAAGCATAACACCACCCTTCAATTTAATCCCCTCAGCCCTAGAAATAGATGTAGACTTATCCTTTTTTGGTGGGAGAATAGAATTAGCAACTTGCTGATTTTCAGATTGAACATCATTCAAACTAGCAGCGCGTTCTCTATCAGCTTGTACAATATGAGCAGGGGCCAAAGGTACCAAAGTAATTTTCTTTCCTTTATGCACAAAAGTGTATTTATTACTTCTACCATGATGTGTAGCATCATTGTCATGTTCCCAAGGATGACCCAATAAGAGTGAATAGACTTGCATAGGTACCACATCACAATCAACAGAATCAGCATAAGAACCAATGGAAAATGAAACTCAACAAATTTGTGTTACCTTTGCTTTTCTAGAATCATTTAGCCACTGAATATGGTATGGACGTGGGCGCGGGCGTGTGGTCAAGCCAAGCTTCTTGACAAAATCAGAACTCACCAAATTATTGCAGCTACCTCCATCAATAATGACATGTGCTCGACGGTTGCTGATGACGAAGAAAATCTAGAACATGTTATGGCGTTGTAGCTTTTTAGGTTGTTGTACTTGTGTGCTGAGCACCCGCTGTACAATGATGCTCCTATAGGCCACCGTGGCTTTGTCACCAAGGACTTCGCCGTCTGCCTCATCTATATCTTCATCTTCTTCATCTTCAATGTCAGAGGTGCTGATGTAACCATCTTCTATAGCAATGTATGCCCGCTGACTTGGGCAGTCCTTCTGCACATGGCCAATTCCATGGCAGCGGTGGCACTAAATGCCCGAAGTGCGTCCCGTCGATGCAACGGATGAGGCACTCTTGGTAGGCACCTGCAAAGAATTTTGACCTGAATCTGAAGGTCATGCAGGAGGTGCCTTAGGTGTAGTGGCAACTCTAGAGGCTGCTAGTCGCTTGCTCGCTGGTGGAGGTGCCAGAAAAGTGGTTGGCTTGGTCAGCCCCGAAGATGGTGCCGAGTGTGGCGTGTAAGTGGTGCTGACCTTGCTCTTGCTCTGCTATTTCATGCCCCTGCAATTCCTTTTCTGCAAGCATAGCGAACTAAAACAACTGGTTGACAGTGTGAAATTCTTTATAATCAACAATGTCCTGAATCTCACGCCTCAAACCCAAATAAAAATGACAAATGTAATCTTCGTTCCCCTCCACAACACTACAATGCATCAATCCCTTTTGGAGCTCACCATAGTAATCATGTATAGATTTCTCTCCTTGTTCTAAACGCATCAATTTCTTATGCAAGTCTCTATGATAAGAAGGAGGAACAAAACGATCACACATAGCTATCTTAAGTTCTTCCCACGTACCAGGTAAAGCATCCTGTGCAGCTAGCCCATTCCACCAAATAATGGCAAAGTCCTTAAACTTACTAGTAGCTTGTCGAACTCTATGTTGCTCAGGCACAAGGTGGGCACTAAACTTTTGTTCTACCATCATCTCCCAATCAAGATATCCCTCAGCATCATAATGACCCGAAAAAGATGGTATTGTGAACTTAATCTTAGCATAAGGATCATCGGGCACACGATGATTATTACCTTGATGGTGGTGGACACCACATATACCTGTCGTGTTGTGGCAAAGACGTCGTTGTAATCTTGCTTGTCGGAAGGCTGCTCGATCTATGTTCCCATTGACATCATGCACCATGTCTTCTAGCAAGAGACCATTGATGTTGCTACCAGAGAGGTCATTGTTGACGGCCACAAAGGTTTCCAACTTAGTAACCTTGTCGGTTAGCGTGGAAATTCATTTGTCCAATCTCTCCATGATGTTGCCAATGTTGAGTTCAATGAGTGCGTCAGTGACGGCCTTCTTGATGGCCTCATTCATCCTTTTTTGGGCATTTTCTACAGCAGCTTGCAGTTGCTCTTGGCTAACACACTCGTTGAAATCCTTGGGATTGTTATCTCTAGTCTGATCATCTCCTGCCATTGTAAACACAAAAACAGGAACAATCGATGAAAGTTATCCCTACCAAATGACTACGTGGTTGTAGTGGTGTCACTTTTCATAGCAAGTGGAAGCGTCTTACCAAGCTGCTACAAAGTTCTTACCAGCGCAAGCAGCGGACGGTACAACCGGCGGCTGGTTCATGATACATGTGAGGCAGTGGTACCGAGATTGCAAGGGCCTTTTTCTATACTGATCTGTAGAGTTTGTGGAGCTTGGAAGGCACACAAAGAATAATATGTATATTTGGTACACAAGTCAGCAACAGAAAGTAATGATGAATTATAGTCCAATGTACTTGTTCTCGTTGCTGGTCTAAAATGTTCTAAGTGCCAAGTGTGTAACAAACAAGTATGGTGGATAGCAAGGTGACAGGTGTGTGACAAACAAGTATGGTAGATAGCAAGAGCAACACGAACAAGGAACCAGATAGCACACGCTAACACAGCTCACTTTGGCCTTCTCTATGTGCTCCTTTAGATATTGTTCCTCTTTTGCCCCTCTCTTTTTTCTATTTTTTTGGGCTGTCGTTGTTTTTTTGGGAAACTTTGACTTTTTTTAAAAAAATGATATTTTTTCACTTAGGAGCACAAAAGAAGTAACCACAGAAAATATGAGCTTAAACAAGTGAAAGGCGTGGCCTGTGGAAAATTCAGAAGACGTGCTAAAAATTGACAAAAAGCTTGTGACCACGAAAAGAGGATCTTGTGACCAGTTTTTGGCCAAAATAAAAAATTTTGAACCTAGCAAAGCAGGGGATGAACGGATCCAAAAAAAATTTCTGATCGATTTTGATATATGGAACGTCGAAATCCGAGTTCGTATGCGAAAACTAGACCAGTTTTGAGAACGGACTCCGAATTAGAGGATAAAACGGGAACAATGCACGCAAAATTGGTCACGACAGCAAGGATTTGATGGAAACGATGGGGGAAAACACACGAACTGGACTCTAACATGACCTAACCAGCAACAAGACCTTGACCAGGACACAAACTCAACACGACGGACTCTGAAACTGAAATATGCAAAGGCTATGGCGCGGAAGGTTCTAGGACAGGAAAAAAACGAGTATGGCACTGGACTATGGGTTGAATGCGAAACACTCACAACTAGGAAACTAGGGGATCAATGTGAACCTGATGGTATACCTTAGCTCTGATTACCACTTAATGGGGACGGGGATCCTGATCTTCCGTTAGGTAGAGGTAACTATCGTTGTGGCGGAGAATGACACACCGATCCGGCTTCAGATCAAAAGATCAAACCCTGCAATCTTAGCACCATAACTCATCTAGTTATCAACCGAGACATGGATCCAATTCACCTCATCTAGAAGGCTAATCCCTGCCTACGCAATGAAGAACACAAGCAAGAACAAGAAAGAGAACAACCAAATTGCAGATCAATGATTAATCTCACGATGTTGGGGTCTCACAAACCGATGAACGGCAAAACTGTTCTTGATAGATTAATCTAAGCAAAACTCAAACCCTAATGGAGGGGTGGCAGCTGTTTATGAAGACTCTAGGGTCGTGCAAGACCCTTGGACGTGTCCCCTAATGGGCCCAAACACGATACATGGTCCAACAGACCAAAAGACGGTGTCGCAGCACCCTGTCAGATTCTGGACGTTGAGTTGTTTCAATGATTCCTGTTGATTCCAAAGGACTTTTGATGTGAGACCACTTGCATTGGCTTCCTTATCTAATTAGCTTTCCATCCATATGTGGATCATCGAAAACAGAGCCCGGACGCGCCCATGTGACCAGTTTTATGACAGACTGGTCCTGGAACCTGAGATGGGCTCCAACTTCAGTTGGACTAGGCCTCCAGCTTGTGTTGGTCATCCTTGCTGCTCTTCTCCACCTCTATGCCTTTCTCCAAGTTCCTCATGACCCTCTCCTATGTTCCTAAGCAAGATAACATCATTAGGTAGTAATCTATTCTCAAAAGTATGAAAAGGATTGCTTAAGAACGAGCTCACCTCTAAATTGAGTTGACGCATTCGAGCTCGAGTCATTGGACCTTGCATAATGGTTGGAGGATCAATGGGTAGATCCAAAGGAGTGATGTCCTCATCACCGACCATTGTCCATCTGAGTAGACCAGACACTTCTCACTCTTGCCAACTGCGCAAGGATACCTTTGTGCCTCGGTTGGGTGAACAGAAAGTGTATCAGTAGTGGTAGTAGTCATGAGTGGCTTTGATCTATGGTCAACCTAACTCATGTCTTCAATAAAATTTGTTGAATTTGCAAGAACCATGCAGTGGGGGGTTCATCTAAACAAGTGTCACCTCGATCTAATGCACAATGGAGGAGGCATATATGTTGCATTTTTTACTGCACACGCCAGATAGTCCACCGCTGTCCATTTGATCTCTCATCGGATAATAAAAAGTGTAGCCATCTCTAGCTAGCTGCTTGCATGCCGCTACAAAACCAACCAAGAGAAATTGCTTACGAAAGCAACTCCTCTTCACTCTTTAGTCTGCCCCATGACTATTGTCACTGCATTTTTGGAGTGAAGTAACTGCAAAGGCTTTCCTCCTGCATTCGATTCACTATTGGCAATTGCGCAAGGGTTGCTTTGTGCCTCAGTTTGGAAAACCAAACACGTATCAATATACATACTTGGCATGCTGGTCGAACTGATTAATGATCTCACCGTAGTGGTTGAAGCATGCTGTGTGAAAAGGAATGCTTTATGTCAATGGCTTATGCAGTGTATATGAACTTATAACAAGTACTAGTTGTAGTTGAATGGAATAGTCATGTACACAACAGACAGTCCGCATAGTGCAGTACTGACCCCAGCGGACAAATCCTATGTGTCCACTGCAGCACAAGTTTATAACAACTGAGCATACCGAACATGTTCAGAATACAAAGCCAGAAATCCAAAGCAAAGTACAGCTTTAGAATACATGTTTTCCCAAAGATTATACATGGAATCTCCTACAAGTCATCATCACCTCTAGACATGTGATCTCTGCCGTCATAGTTACTATCATCACTACAATACTGGTTTCCAGTATCATCTTCATCCTCGCTGCCTTCAAGTATGCCAACTGCTTCCCTCTTATCTCTTAGAAAGTCTTCTACCAGTTGGGGAGTTATTCCTAACACAAACCCATACTTCCCCCATCGGGGTCACGTTGGGTCACCTTTGGTACAATTTATGTATAGTTGTGGGTCCGATCAGTGCCGCACCCTTAGGGATACTACTAGTCTGCCAGGAAGTTTAGGCCCGACCTACCCTTGGACTCACGCCACTGGCTCCCCGCACATTCTTATTTCCTCTAGTGTGCGCACTTTCACTTACCGGGTCCTGGCCTGAGTTGAGCTACTCGGCTTCACGGTCGGTACGACTTATCCGGCCAACTAAGTGCTAGGCATGCGTTCAACATGACATGAGGACGTACAGCGAATCGGTCCATAGCCGAGACAGACGAGGATAAATAGGCACCAAGACCTCCATGCCTTGTTGCTTCTGTATCACAATCCCGCCCAGTCTCCCTTTATTCATCAACACATGGTTATTCCCACGATAGCAATTATAGCCAACCGTGATCAGATATCTACCTATCTCTTGTAGGTGACAGGAAATCACCCGACTTCTATCAGACTAAGCATGGCTAAGCATATATTCGATCCTAGACCTACAAATGATTCAAGATATATTTGTCTGGACAAGGAAAGTATATGCAACAAGTGGTTCCAATCAACCCCTAGTACTTAATGCATCAACATAAAAGGACTCAAGTTAATATTTAGAAAATATAGGAAGCTTAGAATGCTCCGGGGCTTGCCTTTCAGGAATGAGGAAGGTTGGTGATCAGGACACTCAGGAAGATATTCCACATTGACTCCTCCTTCCGCCTAAACCTCCTGCTCCTAGGCTACCTGTTGCTCCTCCTGACGCTCTGGTTCGAACTCGAGTAGTGTCACACCTTCCGGGGAACCTATTGTATGCATATGCACAAATGAGTATCATGGATGCATAAGAGATGAGATAACATGATAAAGTGTATACGCATGAGCATGGTTATCCACAAGATGTATGATAAGTTTAACATCCATTGACCAAGTAGGTGTATAACTTTCTTCTAGTTGATCTTTACTGAGTAGGTGCATATCTCTTCGAAAGTACAAGAAACATACACTCACCAAGTTCTAGGAACTTAAGGTAAAGTTGTTCATCATCAGTAAGAGGCTTAGAACCTGCAGCTAACATCTAATCTCAATTAGCCTAAGCATCTACACAAGCATCACATAAGACAAACAATTACAATTTGACTTAGTCATTTCCTGGACTATAAACAGCAGCTATTTATTTTGGCCATACCTGGAGTTCTACTCAACCAAATACTTTGATCTTGGACTTTCTAGAAATCTTATAAAACTTCCTACAACTTTCTTATAGTCATCTCAAGATGATTCAACAGCTATCAAGGTCAAACAAAACAATTTCCCAGATCTGTCCAGAAATTCCAGAGAATTAGCATTTCTAGAGACAAAATTCCAACAGCTATAACTCTCAAACCATTTAGTCTATTGCCATGAAAATTTGACACAAGCAATATAAGTAAGTTATCTACAACTTTGTTATTGACAAGATTCACAGAAAACATCATTTTGCTCATGCAATTTACTTAACAACAGAAACGGTCCAAAACAGTCACTCTAATTGAATTATAGAGCAATTAATATTTCACTGCATACAAGCAATCAAATCTGGGCACAACCAATGGTACCAACAGTTCATAGACATCATATACACTTTAGAAAACATAATGGTCAAGCCCAAATAAATTATTTAAATGCCTTTATTAATTTATTTGGACACTAGGGTGAAATAAGGAACATATATCAAAAGTGCACAGTTAATTCTAAGAAAATTACAATAGCCTCCATATGACCCCAAAACTCTACTGTATAAATTTCATGCCATTTGGATAAGTATAGCCATCTCTACAAAAATGACAAATTATAAAGGCTTATTTTAGCAAAAATAGTTTAGTCTAGTGAAAAGTGTTAAAAAACAAATTTCATATTTTTCTTACATTCATCATAGTACCATAACACTATGTAAAAATTTTCATGATCATAAGTTATGTATTTTTACCCCATTTATTTTCACTAGAAACTAGCAATTAATCAAGGTTAAATAGGAAGACCATATTCTAGGTATACCTACTATAGGGTTAGCATTTTTCCTAGCTAGATCATGTCAACACAAGACCAGTAAAATTGGAATGACAATTTTTGCACTTCCCTAGCTCAAGATATGCATTTTACAAAATGGAAACAAATTTAAAAGCAATTATATAGCTCAATTTAATTCTCCTAGAAAAATATCCCAAACTGTAGGTTTCATATTTTTATCACATAACACACTTCATGATGAATCCAATAAAATTTGGAACACTCAATTTGGACACTCCTAGCTCTAGATATGAATTTTTGAAATTTGCTACAAAATCTGGAATAATAAATAAAGAAAATCGAATTTCAATTCGAGCTCAACTGCTAGGTGCACCCGGTCCAATGCACCCACTACGACTAACAGTGGGGGCCCATAGGTCAACGGGTCCAACCCGTCAGCGACATAGGAGCAGAGGATGGCTCTGACCGGTGAAAGCTCACCGACGGCGAGGTCTCCGGATAACCCCCGGGCACCATCGTGTTACTCTCGTCAACCCATACCCAGGGGTACCCCAAGTTGGGTCGGCGGCTCACCAGAGCAAGCTCATCGACGAGCATGGCGGACGGCGGTGGTTGCGTGGTGGCACGCCAGCCGTCTCCGGCCACGGTAGGCTCAGACAGGAGCGGCTACACCTCTACTGGGATCTAGTGGAGACCTAGGGTTTGGATTGGGGCTTGTGAGGGCATCGGTGAGGCACAACCGCATGCATGGCAGCACGACGGCACGAGCGCAATGGCAGCACAGCGACGTTCCGCTCCGACTAGGCCAACATTGGCTCAACAGCCAGCGGCGTGAGTAGGACATGACCCTATGCTAACCCATTGTGTACAATAGCCACGGCGAGCGCTCGGCGTCGGTTCATACACCACTGAACCTGACTGATGAAGCAAGTTCAAGCGTTCAGTCCTCCTAATCCATGGTGATTTAGCAAAAACTTCCTTAATAAAAGCTATAGAGCTACGTGAGTACTATAGGATTGCTTAAAGGAGTTTTGTGTAATTCACAATGGTTTTTAAACTACAAAGCTCTAAAGTGAGGTACCTTGAAACCAAAATCAGCATTTGGGACTTAGCAAAATTTCCAACTTTAGAAACAGCATTTGATTGCTACTTTGGAGCTATTTTTGACCATGTTAGGCACTAATTCAGCTCATGACCCCTAAATAAAGTTTGTTACCCATGACAAGAACTACAACTTTTATTTAGGTCACATAGCCATGCAAGCTCTCTAAACTACTATTGAACTTTAGTCAAACTAGCATCAAGAAAATGACATTTCAATGTAAACCAACACTTAGAATCAAAATTGGTTCATGTCATGAATACAAAAATTGTTCCATTTACCATCCTAGATGTGTCTAAGGTGTTTTTGTGACCTCACAACCATCTCTTACATTGGTCACACATGATCACAAGCATATGCATGTATATAATCAACATCAACCATTTGCATTAACAAGCATGACCATAAAGCATACACACGTTGCAACATAGAATAACAAAGGTATGTTTCATATGAATGTTTCATATGTTTATGCTCATATATGAATGAATGATGCTTATGTTCATGCAATGCAAGTGCAAAAGTGCAAGCCTAATACCTAGGGTGTTACAGCCCCTCCCCCTTATAGAAATCTCGTCCCGAGATTCGAAAGACCTACCATTTTTCATAAAAGATGGGATAAACCTCACGTAAATAATCTTCCCATTCCTACATAGCATCTTGCTCACTATGATTATTCCACATCACCTTGTGAAACTTGATCACATGGTTTTGAGTTACTCTATCCCTGCTATCTATAATTTGCACCGGCTTCTCTTCATAGGCTAGATCCGATTTTAACTTGATATCTCTAACCTCCACTCTTTCTTCTAGAACACGTATGCATTTCTTTAATTGGGATACATGAAAAACGTTGAAGATAGCCCTCATTTCTGGAGGTAACTGGATCTTGTAGGCTACTCTTCCACTTTTCTCAATGATTGGATATGGACCTACATATCTAGGTGCAAGCTTTCTTTTCACACCAAACTGTTGTACCTGTTTCATTGGTGACACTTTTAGGTATACATAATCACCTACTTTAAATTCAATGGGTCTTCTTCTCTTGTCCGCATAACTCTTCTGCCTGGATTGAGCGGCTTCAATATGTTGTTGAAATATATGCACCTGCTCTTTAGCCTCTTTGACAAAATCAATACCATAGTATCTTCTTTCTCCAGGTTCAACCCAATTCCATGGAGCCATCTTAATACTCTCTTGGTAACTATTCTTGTAGGAAAATTCAGCTAAAGGTAGCGAGCAGTGAACTGAGGCCCTCTATCAGACACAATGGTTCTTGGCACACCATGTAGACGTACTATGTGGGAGAAATACAACTCAGCATACTCATGCGGTCGGTAGTTGGTTCTGACTGGAATGAAATGTGTAGACTTAGTTAGGCGATCCATAATCACCCATATGGAATCAAAATTCTTGTGAGTAGGTGGAAGTCCAACAATAAAATCCATGCTAACTTCTTCCCACTTCCAACCTGGAACAGACAGTGGTTGAAGCAGTCTAGTAGGTTTCAAATGAACAGCCTTGACACGACAACAATTATCACATTTAGCAACATAAGTTGCAATTTCCTTCTTCATTTTGGTCCACCAAAAATGGGTCTTCAAGTCCTGATACATTTTACTACTACCCAAATGAATGGACAATTTAGAAGAGTGAGCCTCACCTAAGATTTGGTTTCTAAGTTCCTTATCCTTCGGCACTACCAGTCTATCTTTAAACAATAGATCACCGTTCTCATCTATCCTAAAATGCTTAGTCTCTTGCTCTTTTATCTTTCTTTTGATGTGGAACACACCTGGATTAGTCTTCTGAAGCTTGATGATCTTGCTCTCAAGGGAACAATTGATCATAATATTGTGCAGCACAACATGATGTAACAAATTGAAGCCATCTTCTAACAGAGAATTGCAATGAGACTTTCTGCTCAAAGCATCTGCAACAACATTCTCTTTGCTAGGATGATAATGTACTTCTAAATTGTAATCTTTGATCAATTCTAGCCATCTTCTCTATCTCATATTCAATTCAGGTTGAGTGAAGATATACTTAAGAATCTTATGATCTGTGTAAATATGACACACATTGCCAAGCAAATAGTGTCTCCAAATCTTCAATGCATGGACAATCGCTGCTAATTCCAAGTCATGGGTTGGGTAATTGACTTCATGCTTCTTCAGCTGACATGAGGCATAAGCAATGACTCAGCCTTCCTACATAAGAACACATCCCAAAATCGGTACCTGAAGCATCACAAAACACATCAAAAGGTTTCTCGATATCAAGTTGTGCTAAAACATGAGCTGAAGTCAACAAAGTCCGTAAAGTGCGAAAAGCAGCCTCACACTCCGGAGTCCACACAAACTTCTCATCTTTCTGAAGCAATCTTGTCATTAGCTTGGTGATTTTGGAGAAGTTTAGAATGAACCAATGGTAGTAACCTGCTAAACCAAGAAAACTATGAATTTCATGAACTGAAGTCAGGACCTTGCAATCCATAACTTCTTGCACCTTAGAGGGGTCTATAGAGATCCCATTTTCTGACAGCACATGCCCTAGAAAATGTACCTTCCGAAGCCAAAACTCACACTTGCTAAACTTTGCATACAACTTATGTTCTCTTAGCCTGGTTAGAACAACTCTCAGGTGCTCTACGTGATCCTCCACATTTTCTAAATAGACCAGAATGTCATCGATGAACACAACCACAAACTTATCCAGTTCGGCCAGGAACACCAAATTCATCAGATACATGAAATATGCAGGAGCATTTGTCAGCCCAAAGGACATGACCAAATACTCATACAGGCCATACCTAGTGGAGAAAGCAATCTTAGGTATATCTTCTGGCCTGATTTTAATCTGATGGTAACCAGATCTCAAATCGATCTTGGAGAACACCTTAGCCCTTAATAACTGATCAAACAAGATATCAATTCAAGGCAAAGGATACTTGTTCTTGACCATTATGGTATTAAGTGGTCAGTAGTCCACACACATCTGCAAGGATTTGTCTTTCTTCTTCACAAATGAGGCGAGACAACCCCACGAAGATGAGCTAGGTCGAATGAGACCTTTGTCAAAAAGCTCTTACAATTGAACCTTAAGGTCGGCTAGCTCATTTGGTGACATTCTATATGGCCTCCGAGAGATGGGTGATGTACCCGATAATAACTCAATCTTAAACTCTACATCCCTATCGGGTGGCAACCCAGGCAATTCATCTAGAAACACATCCGAAAACTCACATACCACCGGAATGTCAGGGAGGGTCATGATCTTAATAGCATAGGCTAAGTTCTGGAGATCAAAACTCCTAGGAAGTGGCACTAGGAAAGCATTGTTACTCTAGGGTTCCCTCAACATGATGGTTCTAGTTGAAGTGTCAATGAGAACTCCATGGCCACTCAGCCATTTCATACCCAAGATTACATCTATCCCCAACCATGGCAATACTACAAGATCTGAGGTATACTCTCGGTTGCTTATTGAGATGCGCACATCTCTGACTATCTGGTTGGTAGAGATACTATTTCCGGCTACACTTATGCAATAACCACCCTTATCTATAGTAACTACCACCTAATCATGCTTGGATGCAAATGTTTGACTCATAAATGAATGTGAAGCTCTAGAATAAAAAAAACAACTGCGGGGTGTTGGTTCATAAGAAACCTACCCGTAGTAACAACTTCACCTGAAGGAATCTCTTCTAGGCTGGCATAGTACACATGTCCCTATCATGCATTTGGATTACCCTGCTTCTGGTTGTTGTTCTTCTTGGGATAGGGGCAATTTCTTGCCCAATGGCCAGGCTTGTTGTAGTTCCAGCATGGCATGTTGCTAGGTGGAATGCTAGAGCTTCGTTGTCCTATGCTACCCTTTGGTAGAGCAATAGAAAGGGCCTTGCGATATACTTTCTGAGTCTGACTGGTCTGTACCTTCTTCTAAGGTGGTCTATACTTTGGAGCAGGTGGGCGGAACTAAGGTCTCGTAGCAATAGGAGCTTTTGACTGAGATGCACCTACTTCGTAAGCTCTCTTACAACTCTTAGATGCTGAATAAATGTTGTTTTGATTCTCCTAAGTTAAAGCATCACTAACAAACTCATTGAAAGTGGCACACTTGTTGTTAGCTAGAGTCTTCATTAGCTCCGGACTAAGCCCCCTCTTGAAACTAGCAATCTTCTTTGCATCAATGCCAACAAACTCTGTGGTATACCTTGACAAATTGTTAAAGGCTTGCAGATACTCAGTTAGGCTCTTGGTACCTTATGTCAGCTTCATGAATTCTGTATGTTTCATGCTCATATTACCCAGGGGAATATAATGTCCCCTAAATGTAGCCTTAAACTAGTTCTAGGTAATTTGAGCATTCTCAGGCAGAGTGGATCGATGATGACTCCAGCACATGCCTACAGGCCCCTGCATCTAGTGTGATGCGTACTCTACCTTCAGGTGATCTGTGGCCCTTAAGAGATGGAACTTATGTTCAATTATATTTAGCCATTCATCAGCCTACAATGGCTCCTCTACTTCCTTAAAGATAGGAGGTTTGGTGTAAAAAAAGTCCTTAAAATCGCTGAACTGGTTAGGTTCAGGCCCTTGGCGTTGGTCCCTTCCTCATCCATGGCCAGCATTCTGCGTAAGACCGTGCAGCACTTCTCCCATGGAATGTTGGGTTTCCATGAGCTAGGACATCATCTCCGCTGGCGTGGGATGCAGTGGTGGTGGGAGGTCCTCATTGTCATTGCCACGCGAACCACCACCACCCGCATCATCTCCACCAGCTCCCCTACGAGTGCGCGTCATCTGCATAATTGCAACCACAAGTAATTATTGATGATGTCAGAAAAATTGTAGAGGAATTATATAATTATGCAAACTAAATTTACTAGAGAGAATTTACATTCATACAGTAAAACAAAGGCATAATAATTCATTTTCACAACACAACATCATCAATTATATTACTTGGCGATCACACAATGCATTCCCGGACATGCCAAATACTTGCCAGCACACAAACTAGACATTTATTAAGGTTCAACAATGACATAGATTAAAAATGCAAGGTTCCAAGATTACATCAAAGGAGTACATCATGAGATGGAAATCTAAATTACGAGTTTATTACATAAAGGATCAAAGATAGAGAGCTAGCGCATCTAGCTAGGTACTATAGCTAAGCTACGCCTCGGAGTGGTCGCTGTCGATGTCGGACACATCATCATTGTGGTTGTCCTTAAAAGGCTCGACCTCCTCCTCCTCCTCAGGATCAGCCTTGGCATCCACCTCCATGCCATCACCCTCAGCAATCAACACATTGGGATTTTCTTCCACCGCTGGAGCTGGAGGAAGAATTGGGTTCACCATGTTGTTCAGACAATGAACAACTAGCTGAAGCTCTTCAATCTAGCGTATGAGTTCCTGCTCTCTATGATCAAACTTCATTGTCTGCCTAGCAGCCTAAAACACAGTCCGGATTCTAGCTGCCTCCCTAGCCTCAGCAAGGCGAATGACCTCGTCCCTCTCAGCATGGATGTCCTATATCTCTACCCTAGCTACATCTCTTTCTGCAATAGCATTCACCAACTGAACCCGGTGAGCTTCCAAAGCTATAATAGCATTATCGGTTTCCCGATGAGCCTCTCTAGCTGCTCTCCGATGCCTGTGCACATGCCCTCATAGCTGGTGTTGCGCATCCTATGCTCGCTGGAGCTCTAGCATGTAGCTGACGTAGCTATCTTGGCAGGAGTAGAACATCTTTAGGACGGTGAACATAGCGCTCATAATAGCACTAGAGCTTTTTGCTCGCTCATCATGGTCTCTCACTAGTGCATTACTGCCCGGCTGCATCCAAGTGGTCACCGATGGATCCACCGGGGGAAATGTTCCAGCTGGACTGTTGATGAGCTCATCACCAAACTCCTGACAGATCTCACTCATGCTTCCAAAGCTACCACTTGGACACCTTCCCAAGGAGACTGCCCATCTGACTCAATACTCCAACCTTGCCACTATGGATTGTCTGTACGGGCTAGAATGGTCACCCGCACATCATACCACGGCTGCCCCTCAACTGCCACTTCGCTCTAGAAGTAGCGGGGTGGCTCAGCGTACACAACTGAGTTTAGCACCCTCCATAGCAAGGTAGGAGTGCCAAACACAGTTAGGAACGTGTCACTATGAGGCGGGGCTTTTGGTGCTACCATCTGTATCAAAGTGTGCAACTCTTGTGAAAGGATATCATACGTGAGAAGAAATTTAATGAATGGGGTAAGCAATTACAAGGGATGAAGGAATGCAAAAATGTAAATGCATGAGTGAACATGATGCATGCACGTTCCGTACGTCCTCATGAATCTTAGGTAAAATTTAAAATTCTAACGACATACACGGTGGCATGCATACGTTCTCTCAATATATATAACTAATTGGGCTACACATTTCACTGTTAGTATACCTGCACAAGAATTTCATTTAAGCCCAACCCAACAATTTTATATGCCAAAATGTAAATCTGGGCTCTAGGTTGCAACTAAATACTTGCATATATATATATATATATACCCATACATATACTTCCGTATCAAAGCTACCCAAAAGTAAATACGTGCCATACATACATATAAATATGCATCCACAGCCATATCAAAGGTAACTCATAATTAAATACCTTAGTGTATATATATGGGACATATATATACTACAGTACTAAAGCTACCTCTCCCCTTAGACCGCACGCTCACCCTTGCGGTCTTGCCACTCTTACCTTGGGCGTAGAAGCAATTGATCCATACATTACCACTCAAGTGAATGGCATCCATACAAGAGCACGTCGTATGGACGACGAAAGTAAAAACCAACATGTTAGTACTTATTTAGCCACCTAATAGTCCTTAACTAGGCATAAAGGATATGACCACTGCACACTCTAAATTTAAAATTCATATTTTAACACACCTATATATATAAGTTGTCAAACTGATTTTATAAAACAAAACCTTTGTTTTAAATACCCATGTGACAAGTTTAGTGTTGAACCTTGCTCTGATGCCAGCTGTAACTAAACCATCCAACATACAACCCAAGATCGTACATGATTCAACATAATAAGTCACATGTTACATCATAGTTCATAAATGGTTCACAAGTATCTCACATACATCGGAGTTCACATAGTTATTACAAACCAAGTTCAAATAGCGAAAGTAAAGTAGTTTGACATCAACATCACACTTAGTTCAAATACATGCCAGTACCACGGTCATTTCCAACAAAAGCATAAGAGAGAGGATAACTTAGGAGTACCATGCCCCATGGTTTAGTCCTCATCCACGGTAGGATGAAGACAATTCTTATAGTACCCATGATACATCATATCATCTGTAACAAGAGGGAATAAACCCTGAGTACAAGAATGTACTCAGCTAGACTTACCCGTCATAAACCAGAAATAATATGACACCAAGGAGTATGCAAGGCTTTATCGGTAGAGTTAGCTTGACAACATTTTGCATAAAAGCTTAAGTAACATAACTTGAAGATTTAATATCTTTAGCATCAAATTGACTACCTATTCAATTAAGCATCTCTAGATTAGCACCTCTACTAGAGCAATCACTTGATTAAACTAACAAGCATTAGTAACCATATCTGGTGTATTAATTTGAGCATCATCATAACCATCAAGTTCCATCAATTAATGCAACGTTGCTGCTGCTTAGTCAAGTTCTCACTATTCGGGAGAGACGGTGACTCGAATCGATTCCAACCAGCTGGGGAGTTATTCCTAATGCAAATCCATACTTCCCCCATCAGGGTTGCATCGGGTCAACTTTGGTACAATTCAGGTACAGTCATGGGTTTGATCAGCGCCGCACCCTCAGGGATACTACTAGTCTGCCAGGAAGTTCAGGCCTGGCCTGCCCTTAGACTCATGCCACTGGCTCCCCACACATCCTTACTTCCTCTAGTGTGCGCACTTTCACTTATCGGGTCCTAGCCTGAGTTGAGCTACTCGGCTTCGTAGTCAGAATGACTTATTCGGCCAACTAAGTGCTAGGCGTGCGTTCAACATGACATGAGTACGTACAACGAATCAGTCCTTAACCAACACAGACAGGGATAAATAGGCACCAAGACCTCCATGCCTTATAGCTTCTCTATCACAATCCCGCCTGGTCTCATTTTATTCATCAACACATGGTTATTCCCACGATAGCAATTATAGCCAACCGTGATCAGATATCTACCTATATCTTGCAGGAGAGAGGAAATCATCCGACTTCTATCGGACTAAGCATGGCTAAGCATATATTCGATGCTGGACCTACAAAGGATTCAAGATATATTTGTCTAGACAAGGAAAGTATATGCAGCAAGTGGTTCCAATCAACCCCTAGTACTTAATGCATCAATATAAAAGGACTCAAGTTGATATTTAGAAAACATAGGAGGCTTAGAATGCTCTGAGGCTTGCCTTTCAGGAATAAAGAAGGTTGGTGATCAGGACACTCAGGAAGATCTTCCACATTGACTCCTCCTTCCGCCTGAACCTCCTACTCCTGGGCTGCCTGTTGCTCCTCCTGATGCTTGGGTTCGAACTTGAGTAGCGTCACTCCTTTCGAGGAACCTATTGCATGCATATGCACAAATGAGTATCATGAATGCATAAGAGATGATATGACATGATAAAGTGTATACGCATGAGCATGGTTCTCCGCAAGATGTATGATAAGTTTAACATTCATGGACCAAGTAGATGTATAACTTTCTTCTAGTTGATCTTTACTGAGTAGGTGCATATCTCTTCGATAGTATAAGAAACATACACTCATCAAGTTCTAGTAACCTAAGGTAAAGTTGTTCATCATCAGTAAGAGGCTTAGAACCTGCAGCTAACAACTAATCTCAATTAGCCTAAGCATCTACACAAGCATCAGATAAGACAAATAATTATAATTTGACTTAGTCATTTCCTGGACTGTAAACAACAGCTACTTATTTTGGCCATATCTGGAGTTCTACTCAACAAAATACTATGATCTTCGACTTTATGGAAAGCTTATAAAACTGCTTACATCTTTCTAATAGTCATCTCAAGATTATTCAATGGCTATCAAGGTAAAACAAAGTAATTTTCTAGATCTGTCCAGAAATTCTAGAGAATAAACATTTCTGGAGATAAACTTCCAACAGCTATAACTCTCAAACCATTTATCCTATTACCATGAAAATTTGATACAAGCAAGATAAGTAAGTTATCTATAACTTTGTTGTTTACAAGATTCACAGCAAACATCAGTTTATCCATGCAATTTACTTGACAACAGAAACTGTTCAAAATAGTCACTCTAATTGAATTATAAAGCAATTAATATTTCACTGTATACAAGCAATCAAATCTGGGCACAACCAGTGGTACCAACAGTTCATAGTCATCATATACACTTTAGAAAACATAATGCTCAAGCCCAAATAAATTATTTAAATGCCTTAATTAATTTATTTGGACACTAGGGTGAAATAAGGAACATATACGAAAAAGTGCACAGTAAATTCTGAGAAAATTATAGTAGCCTACATATGACCCCAAAAGTCTAATATACAAATTTCATGCCATTTGGATAAGTATAGCCATCTCTACAAAAATGACAAGTTACAAAGGCTTATTTTAGCAAAAATAGTTTAGTCTAGTGAAAAGTGTCAAACAACAAATTTCATATTTTTCATACATTCATCATAGTACTATAACACTGTGTAAAAATTTTCATGATCATAAGTTATGTATTTTTACTAGAAACTAGCAATTAATCATGGTTAAATAGAAAGACCATATTCCAAGTATACCTACTGTAGGTTTAGCATTTTTCCTAGCTAGATCATGTCAACACAAGACCAGTAAAATTAGAATGACAATTTTTGCACTTCCCTAGCTCAAGATATGCATTTTACAAGATGGAAACAAATTTAAAAGCAATTATATCGCTCAATTTAATTCTCCTAGAAAATATCCCAAACAGTAGGTTTCATATTTTTATCACATAATACACTTCATGATGAATCCAACAAAATTTGGAACTCTCAATTTGGGCACTCCAAGCTCTAGATATGAATTTTTGAAATTTGCTACAAAATCTGGGATAATAAATAAAGAAAATCGAATTTCAAATCGAGCTCAGCTGCTAGGTGCACCCGGTCTAGTGCACCCACTGCGACTAACAGTGGGGGCCCACCCGTCAGCGACACAGTAGTAGAGGACGGTGTTGACCGGTGAAAACTCACCGACGACGAAGTCTTCGGCGAAACCCTAGGCACCATTGTGTTCCTCTCGTCAACCCACACCCAGGGGTACCTCGGTGAAACCAACACTTAGAAGCAAAATTGGTTCATGTCATGAATACAAAAATTACTCCATTTACCATCGTAGATGTGTATAAGGTGTTTTCATGACCTCACTACCATCTCTTACATTGGTCACACATGATCACAAGCATATGCATGTAAATAATCAACATCAACCACTTGCATTAACAAGCATGACCATAAAGCATACACATGTTGCAACACAGAATAACAAAGGTATGTTTCATATGTTTATGCTCATATATGAATGAATGATGCTTATGCTCATGCAATGCAAGTGCAAAAGTGCAAGCCTAACACCTAGGGTGTTATAGGGGTCATGGCTCCCGCCGGGTTGGATGGCCCCTAAGTCAAGGCCTTCATCATGGATCCCATCCCACGATGGGAAGAATCGTACATACGTCCTGTCGGACCATATTTGGATGGTGGTGTTGGTATTTCTTAACGCATACCGAAATAATCCACAAGCGCATAGAATTACCGTTGTAGTATTTCACCCGGAAGTATTCAGGGTATCATATTTCCATGAGGAACGGATGTGTAATAGTCTCTTAGCTAGTTCACCTAGGGTAAGAAGAAGAAAGATAGCTTGGGTAGCGAGGTTTTCTAGGGATAAAGATCCTAAGTTAAGATAGCTTTGCCACTATATACTTACTTCGAGCATCGGCTTATACTTGGTCTGCCAATTACCTCTAGCTTCCAGCTCTATGCCGTACTTGGATGTGGGGGATTATGAGAATGGACAAGGCTATCACCACCTGCCGCCTACCCCTCAACCGTAGGGTACGAGGCAAACAAAGGTAGAGTCTAGCCTATACACCACGTCTACGCTACCGACTACTACTCTAGCGTCGATCAGGGTTATCCATCTTTATCAGGGCCCTCTACTAGAGTATTCGCTACAAGAGCGGATGACAAACCCACAAGTAAATAATGAACAAGAATAACTTAAAGTAAGAGCTCACCACCGTAGATAAACATGAACCTTATACTCCAAATAGTATTTGGAACATAGAGGTACAAGTGTAGAAGAGCCGACGATTCCCGGTATTCCTTCCGCTAAGTGTACAAGTGGCCCCGAGTACACTAGTGAAGGTAGCTGACAACTCTGGTACTTCTCCACTCTTACTCTCTCACTCCCTACACTAAGACTAGGTAGAGAGCTAAGATATGAATGAAGCTCTTCTCTTCTTGCTACATTGTGTTTCCCTTGTGCGGTTTTCTTCCTTGATGTGAAATGAGGTGGAGAGGTCCTCCTTTTATAATTGGAGAGGAGGGGTGTATCCCTTGGATCCCCTCATATGGAAGGAGCAAACTGCCATCCTGCATTTAATTTATCGTCATCCCCACCTGAACCGACCAAAGAGATGCGGTATGAACCGCCTTGACAAGGTTGGGCCTTAGGTGTGCCACCATGGGTGCGCCCGCACCTTGGTTGGCCCACCTTGAGTCCAATTTCATTGGGAGTTCTCCTTTGATCTTCTAGAGTGGGCCTATGTGGGTTTTCTGTGAAGTTGAAGTGATTTGCCTTGGTTATGGGCATGTCCTCCACTCTTCTGGGCCCTGATTTATCTGCTTATGGGCCTTCTCCCCCTTAGGATCATGTCAAGTGTTTGTGTTATTGTATTTCTTGTGTACTTTCAGCACATTTCTTGTGTTTATCCCAACATGTCCTTCTGCAAATGGTAAATCACCAAAACTCATGAAAGTGATTAGTTATAAGCCCTATTTCTAGTTTTGGTGTCTATATGCTTGGATTTTATGTAAGAGTTGGCAGTTAGAAATAGTAGTTAAAGACCGCCAACAAGATCCCCCACACTTAGCCCTTTGGTCGTCCTCGAGTAAAGTTCAAGGGACTAAGATGGGTCATCTCCTTGATATGATATCTGCATATAAGTTATTCCAAGCTTCACCTACACCTGTGAACATTCTAAGTGTCTACCATAGATTCTTGAGTGATTGGATAATGGAACAGTAAGGATTCAAATCCCCTTACTACACTTTGCTTAGAAACTTGGGTTTTGTTTGAATTTGAAAATATAAATTTAGCTTTGCTCCTCAAAATGATTCACTTGATCACTCAATGTGTATAGTCCTCATCAAAGGCATTTGATATTTGCCTTCTATTCATCCTACCTCTAAAGGTTTTTTGTGGAGTTTTGGGTAGGTAAGAAAAAGAGGCATACTTGCATCACATAATATTGGTAAGTCAAAAACTAGATCCAAGGAGATGCAAGTCATATACTTTGATCATGATTGTGCAAGTGTGTGGTTTTTTTAATTTTTTTCCTAAAATTCTAAACTCCTTTGTACATGGCTCTCTCTTTTGATGGTTGCCTTTTATTTGAATGTATGGGCTATCTTTCTCTCTTTCTTTTTTTCACTTTTTTCTTCATGCTTTTTAGCATGGGATTATTCATGTTCTTTGTCATGGATTTTTTTCTCTCTCATGCTCTTTTGGTATGTATTTTTTTAGCATAGCCCATACTTTCTTCTAGCACATAAAATTTTTTGAGAGAGATACTCATGTCATATGAATGGAGTATTTTTATTTGGTGGATGAAAAAACATGTTTTTGTGTAACTCTCAGTGTAAGAGTTAGAATATTATTTTGTGGGTATACGTAAATCTTGATCATAGGTGCATGACCAGAATCTCAACAAGGGTCACAACAATTTAACAATGCTCAATGTAAAAACAAGCAGCACATGACTAAGGTTTTTTATCATGGAATATTGTCATATGGCCTTGGTAGGAATTATAATCATTTGAGGAGCATGCTAACCGAGATTTGATTTTATAAATAAATCCCAAGTTCTTTGCAAAAGTGAGCAAGTTTCATTTCCATCCTACTATATCTCATATTTTAATTACCTAGATAAAATGGGGTCCCTATGATAGGTTGTTCACATGTTTAGGAATATTGGCGTGGAATAAAGAATATGCAAACTTCTCATCAAAGGATAGCATGGAGATGGGGCATTTGTTTGATTTGTAAAATTTGTTTATTTTTAACCTTTATGTAGGGAGTGAGAGTAGTGTTGCACAAACCATCGGTTGAAGAGGAAGGAGTTAAGGGATTTAGATGTGGTTTGGCTAAACCAAAGGTTCAGCCAATCCACTTTGAAGCTATTTGTCCTATCCTTCTGCATGATGATCGCCGAGGTTGTGCAACGTGTTGATGGGAGATGTTGAATGTTTGCGTATCAAACTTGAGAGATCTCCCCCACACTTATTCTTGTACCTATTTTTATTAGAAGAAACAAAGATGGAAACAAACAAGGGCTCTTCTAGCTAAAACACTAGGGAGCCTAAATTTTATTTATTTTATTTATTATTTATTATTTATGATTATTATATTTTATTTTTAGTCTATGCTTTTATTATTTTTATTTATTTATTTTATTTTACCATTATTAAAAACTTGTTCACCCAACTTTTTATTACTTTTTCAGTTTACTCACGCAAGACTAAAGGAAAGTTTGCAGAATAATCTTAGCCTTGATTTATCTCCATTATAAATTACTCTATTGTTTATGAAAGTAATTACTCAAAGTTCATTAACCAGAATTCAACACCATGTTAAATTTTGATTAAAGAAGGCTATTTTAACCTACGCACCATGCTTAATTTAAAAAGGCTATGGATGTACTATTAATAAATACATCCAAACCAGAGCATATACATCATAAGCAAGAGAAGTATGTATGAGCAGGATCATGTTTTCATGGAGACAAACATGAGTAAGGGAGTTGGTGAATATTTATTACCTTTGCATACCTAAATATACTCACTGGTAGCATATGTGGATGGAAGTTTTGAGACAGCTACAGCGGTGGCTTGATCGTACATGGTTCAACTCAGGCGGGTACAAAGGCTAGGCTACACACATGGCTAGTGTGAATGGACCATGGGCCTTGGTGGTAAGCAAAGGCTTTGAGGAGAGCCCTTCTTGCTTGTGGGAGCAATGCTGGGTGGAGTCAGATAACATATTGGTGTTGGCCATCCTACGCCCTCTCTCCTCTTCTTTCTTTTTCCCCTTTTTTATCGTATATTGTCTTTTTTCTCTTTTTTTTCTCTCTCTCTCTTTCAGCTTTCTTTTTTCTCTCTTTTTTCATATAGTTTTTTTCTTGTTTTTTATCCTTCTTTTTTTTAGCTTCTTTTTTTTGGCAAGGTAGAGCTGACATCATTTTTTTCTTTTTAACCAAGATAGCCTTTGATGTGTATGGAACTTGTGGTGAGAATCTCATCATTCTCCCGCACACTTAGACTTTTGTGCAAAAGTCCAGCGTGCCATGTCGAGGTCTCCTTTGGAGTGTGTTCCATCACCAACGGTTATCAAGGTGTATGGTTGATTCATCTCCCATGTTCTCTAGCATCATATGTACCCTTGTTCTTCTTAATCTCAACCTAAAATGGTTAGTGACCAAGAATACCCGAAGGTGCATACTATCCTTACCATATGCTCTTGCTTTTATTAATAAAACAGTTGTTTTTGTTTTATGATAATCTGGGGTATCTCCCGGCAGTGCTTAATTTATGGTCATAAGCTTGACCGCCAAAGCCAGGAAAGAGTTCATAGCCAGAAGCTATGATTGTCTTTGATGATGGTGGCTCTAAGAACTCGTCCTAAGGAGCAAAAAGATTTTTTTGAATGGAGGGGCTTCATGGTGAAAAAGAATAAAAGGAATAATGAACAAGACTAACTTAAAGTAAGAGCTTAACACGGTAGATAAACATGAACCTTATACTCCAAATAGTATTCATAACATAGAAGTACAAGTATAGAAGAGCCGACGATTCTCGGTATTCCTTCCACTAAGTGTACAAGTGGCCCTGGGTACACTAGTGGAGGTAGCTGACAACTCTAGTACTTCTCCACTCTTACTCTCTCACTCCCTACACTAAGACTAGCTATAGAGCAAAGATATGAATGAAGCTCTTCTCTTCTTGCTACATTGTGTTTCCGTTGTGTGATTTTCTTCCTTGATGTCAAATAAGGGGGGAGAGGTCCTGCTTTTATAGGTGGAGAGGAGGGGTTTATTCCTTGGATCCCCTCATATGGAAGGAGCAAACTGCCATCCTGCATTTAATTTACTACCATCCCCACCTGAACCGACCAAATAGAGGCGGTATGAACTGCCCTAACAAGGTTGGGCCTGAGGTGAGCCACCAAGGGTGTGCCCACACCATGGGTGCGGCTGCACCCTGGTTGGCCCACCTTGAGTCCAATTTCATTGGGAGTTCTCCTTTGATCTTCTAGAGTGGGCCTATGTGGGTTTTCTGTGAAGTTGAAGTGGTTTGCCTTGGTTATGGGCCTATCCTCCACTCTTTTAGGCCCTGATTTATCTGGTAATCGGCCTTCTCCCCCTTGGGCTCATGTAGGGTGTTTGTGTTGTTGTATTTCTTGTGTACTTTTGGCACATTTCTTGTGTTTATCCCAACATGCCCTTCTACAAATGGTAAATCACCAAAACTCATGGAATTGATTAGTTATAAGCCCTATTTCTAGTTTGGTGTTTGTATCCTTGGATTTTATGCAAGAGTTGGTAGTTAGAAATAGTAGTTAAGGACCGCCAATAGGTGGGTCACCGTACTTGTTGTCACCACCATGAGGTGCTATCTTGTCTACGCAGCCTCACGTAGGAATGGTGTCCGACCGTAACGAGGTGACCACTGTCCCCTCGGTCCTTGCGGTGTTAGAGTAGCATGCTTACTTTTGCCAGAGTAGGTGGCTAGGCTTGATCTCTCCTTATTCCAACCAGGGGTCGTGATAGTTGGGAGGTCATGAGTCTCTTGCACATCATGTGGCTAAGTCTGATGGAGGGAGAGGTCATGGCTGACCCTAGCCTTGGCGATCGGCTTGGTTCGCTTGGCTCCCCTAGGCCTCAGTCATTCGGGCCTTTGCTAGCTTATATAATATGGACCGCGTGGCGCGCTAACTAATCTGTGCCATGAGACACCCTAGGGTTATAACCCCAACAGCAGCCCCTGAGCGTTTTTGCAATCATGAAGTGATCGTGAAAGCGCTATGTTGTATGCATATCAAATGCGGGTTCATAGTTCGTGGTTTGTTTGAGCTTCATCACTTGACCCCTTATGGGATGGTGCATTCAATGCGGTAGGTGGCTGTTGTGCTTTGCCCCGTCAGGACACCCTGACGATGTGGTACATGACCACTGAGCCCTACCGTGTTAGTGTGCCGCGTTTTGGGGTTTGTGACCCATGCAGGGCCGAGTGGTCTTATCGATGTTGTTTTGGCCTTGTCTTTGAGAGGGTCTCAATTTCTCCGACCTTAGGTGGGCATTTGACATTGGCCTTGGCCTTCCATGGGTTGCCATGTGGCATGAGGGTTTTAGGCTACTCAATCTTCCTTTGGGCCTATAAATGGAGGTTTTCCTACCATTTGAACCACTTATGGCTGCGGCCACAAATTGCTCCCTACTTCCCTGTTGAGAGAACCGTGAGGTCCCAAGCATGCGACCCACCAAGGGTCACTTTCTTCCACCCCTTCCAACAACTAGCGCTAGAAGGAGATTTGTGGGTGAGGGTGGGATGAGTTGGTGTGGCCCTCGAATCCATTGTCTTGTGACCTCCTCACTCTCCATGGCTTTCGGTCCAGAGATGCGAGGTAGTCCTGAGGTCCGGATGGTCTCAACGCCCTATCCACAACCCGGTGGAAATGGTGTTGTCTGCCTTCCGCCCTGCCTCTTTAGCTTCACCAGTCATGATGATTGAAAGGGGTTTGCGAGGTGTCCCTTTCTACTGGGCTTTTGATCAGTGATAGAGGGGGAGTCCCACAAGCCTCCTTCTAGCATCGTGGCCTTTGGAGCTTGCGACCTTTCCACCATGTTGGTGTCATCAGGATTTCGATGTGGTGTACGGCACGGCCATGCTTGTAATTGCTGACCCTAAACAAGGGATGGTCCTTTGTTTGAAGGTTGCGATGTTTATTAAAATATCATAGCAATCCCCTAAGCCTGCTCGGGCGTGGGCACCTAGATTTCAAGGTCAGGATTTCTGAGCGGGTTGTTGGTTTGCCACCACATGAAGTGGGGGTGTCACCAATGGCCCTAACTCGGACATCCTAGCCCTGAATGTGCCCTCTACTGTCGTTAATGTGATTTCAGGGTGGCTCCCCATTCTAGGATTGTCATACGCCCTTGACTACGGATGGTGGGGTGGCAGACTTTCTTTCTTAGGGCAAGTACTGCTCTTACGAAGGAAAGCGTCGCCATGAGTTTTTGGCCATTTTGCTCCGTCGACTTCTCTCTGGAGGGGTCGATGACTCTTACCGGATTGTGAGGTCATGGAGTGAGCCATGGGTCGTGGACCTAGGGCATGGGGGAGGAGTCTAGTCATGGCTTGGCCTTGTCCTTGGACATACCATGGGGTCCCTACTCCTCTTTCTCCGGTGCCCTTTCTGAAACCCCGAGGGGTCATGACACCTTGTTACAGGTGGGTCTGATTTTCACCCCACACGGGGAGAGGCTCATCCACCGTAACCACACAGTTGGAGCAGTGTGCCTCGTCGAGGTCAATGGGTAATTCGAGTGGGACCCGATATCCTCCCCAATCGACGTGGAGTTTGGCTGTGCCTCGTTGAGAGATGTCCCATAAATCATTGGTCGTCATGCCTGTCGGTCCCCAACCGCCTCCATAGTGGCCAGAGGGCAAGATGCCTCCCCAAGAGGGGTTCAACCTAGGGGACTTTGAAGCGAACGACTCAAACATAGGAAGAGATGGTCACGAGGCTCAACACCACCGATTAGAGCCACTGGGGCCCATCTCATCCTGCCCCTATCACTTGGTGGCCTTGAGCCTTTCTAAGGGTTGGCCAGAGGGAAATTTTCATAGACACAATGCGGGGTCATGAGCGTGGTGGTTACTTTGCGCATGGAGTCGATAGATCATTGCCTCCCTAGTCGTTGCGCGGCTTAAATGGCAGCCACTTGCTTGTGAACAGGCACTATGCCACTTCGTCATGATAACAGAGGGTCACTCGGCATGAATCCTAGGGGTGGTTGACCTCCCTGGTTTTTTATGACTTAATGATGCCCTCATGCGTAGTTATGAGTTACATTGTGTTGCCTCATTTCTTGAGGGCTTATGGGACCTGCTCCGAGGTAGACTCAGTGCGGGTGCATTTTGCATCTCAGGGCGCCACCACTTAAATAGCTCCTTCTGCCTAGGCTTGATCCTTACCTTTGCTTTTGCTTTCCACTGCCATCTGTTGCAAACAAAAGAACGAAAGGGAACTGGGAGTTTGGGCCTGAGAGTTTTACCTAGGTTGCATGCCACCGCTCGTCGCCATACTGTGTATTCGCCATCCCCTGCTAGTTCCACCGTCACCACCTTGCTTTCCTCTTGCACAATGAAATGGGTGAGTGGGTACCTTCGGAGGTGCTGGAGGTGAGGCTGTAGCGGCTAGTGGAGAAAGGCCTTCTTCCTCCGAAGGAGGTTACTGGGTGGAGGGCTGCTATTGGTGGAAATTAATGACAACATTCGACTATCAATTATTATCCAAAATAGGAGAAATAAACAATCTTTTGACACATATGCCTTTACTATTGACATAGTTCCACTTGTATTGGAGAAAACATGTTTTGTAGGACAAATATTTTAATACAAGTGGAAAATGATCAAAATGCACAAAAAAGAAAGCGTAATGCAGATTCTATACCAAAGTACCAAGCAAAGGCCCACCTACACATCAAATCTGGACCAAGCACCAAGGTGGGAGGGGCCCAGGTCCACCCAGGAACTGACCATGCGAAGGCGGTTGTGAGCCAGCCCCACCTGGGTGCGGGCACACTAGGGGTGCGACCATACCCCTACTGCTGCCACCTGGGCCTGACTTCCACCGTCTGATGCATGGCGGCATGCTATGCCGGTGATGGACTTAAAACCTCCTCACTTGGTGATTGCGCTAAGAAATGCTAACAATCATTTATGGCGCCGTTGCCGGGGAGGGCATAGGTTAAAGAATCTAGTAGGACATGAACAATGATCACATGCATGTAATGGTAGCCATAGTTTATGCAGGCTAATTTTGCTTGTTTTCTTCCTATTGTGGATAAAAATAGGATAGTATATGAGTGATTTTGATCTGCTGAACAACTACACCGATAATCCAGAGGCACTCGTAAGGAAGATCTGGTCTCATACCACTTCTTCTTCTGCTACTCCACCGGTAGTTGAACCAGTCACTCCGCACCATCCGTTACTACTGAAATAGCCAAGTCACTCCACGACTACTTGTAACAACGCAGATTTTCCAACAACCAAAAATCTGAACTTAAATTTTTTTCTAACAAAACCCATGCATGGTGAGTGTGCATACTAGGAAACCACCCATGTAGTTGCACAAGTATATCCCAAGCTAGTTTGTTTGAGCATGTTGCATTTAAAATTCAACTTGTGAGTTGCTTCTTCATGATTTTATGTGATGTAATAAAATCAACTCAACCTTTATAAATAACTTGTTGTGTGTGTTGCCAACCCTTGGCTTTGACCCTAATACCCTAGTTGACACCTAGTGGACCCCATAAGGGTGTGTACAAGCCCGACAATACATGTACACACACATTGCAGCCCAAGGTGTAAATAGAAATGAGAAATAGAAATAGAGAAAAGGAATTAAAAAAGGGGGAAAAAGGATAAGGGAAAGTAGCCCAGCTGCAGCAAGCAGCCTAGCCCCACTGGCCCACGTCGCCCGTGCAGCACCATCACCCACTCCCACACACCCAGCGCCATGGCCTCGGTCCGCCCGCACCCCCGCTCGCACATGTGTAGCCGCGTAGCCCAGCAACAGCCCACACCTATGGCCCGTGTTGCGATGCTTCCTCTGTCGCCTTCCCCTACCGCTGACCGCTAGACCCACCTTGTCATCCCCTTTACTCTCCCCTCCTCTACTTTTCCCACTGAAGAAGGAGAGCACCTCACCCGTGCAGGCATCCGAGGCCGCACCCTCGCATCACAGCCGCTAGCCCTTGGGCCGATGGGCGCCGACGCACGGATGGATGTCTCATCCATGATCCATAGTGTATGCACCCTCTCCCAGCCATGCTGCACCGACGCCAATGCCCGCCGCCATGGCCACGCACCATGACATCGCCCCATCCACCTTTTTGATCGGATGCCACTCGAATTGGGAGCGCCAGCACCCACACCACCACCCAGCATTCCCAAAACCCTAAGCCAGACCTTGACCGCCCTCCACGTACCCCTTTCCCTCCATCCGCCATCCACCAGTCACCATGGCCATGAGTGTAACACCCCAGTGTTAAGCTTTGCATTTGACATTTGCATTTCATGAGCACAAGCATCATCCAAACATTCATGAACATGAGCATATGAAATTTCATCTCATTCTTATACATTGTCACATGAAATGTTGATTTATGTGTTTATGCTTGCAATCATGTATGACCAATGTATGAGATGGTTGTGAGGTCATGAAAACACATTAGACACATCTAGGATGGTAAATGGAACAATGTTTGTATTCATGACCTAGGCCAATTTTGCTTCTAAGTGTTGGTTTCATTTGAAATGCCATTTCCATGATGCTAGTTTGACCAAAGTTGAACAGTAGCTTAGAGTACTTGCATGGTTGTGTGACCTAAATAAAAGTTGTAGTACTTGACTAGGGTAACAACTTTTATTTTTGGGTCAAGGTCTAATTCAGTGCATAGCATGCTAAAAAAATAGCTCACAAGTATCAACAAAATGATGTTTTGAGACTTGCCAAATTTTCTAAGTGTTGAAACGGTTTTCAGTTTCAAAGTACCTCACTTTGGAGCAATGTAGTATGCTAACCAGTGAGAATTAGATGATGGTTCTTAAAGCAAAGATGTAGATGGCATGTAGCTCCATAATTTTTGTTAATGGAGTTTTTGTAATCAACGAACAGATTAGGAGTTACATGGGGTTGATGTGGCGCTGTCAATCGGCGATGGCGGCGTTTGAATCGTGTGGACACACATGGCAGTGGCCGACCAGCCACATGCCATGGCCACCTCATGGCGGCAGCACACCGGCATTGGCCTAGCTAGTCAGGCTAGCGTGGGCACACAAATGCCGTGCACTCGCCGCTCACTCCACTCACCAGCCCTCGCCTTCTCCCTCTCGCTCTGCCTCTCCAAAGCGCAGCACCGAGCCCACCGCAGCTCTGCCATAGCCACTCGCCATCGGTGTTACCTCGCCAGCCAATTCGTCTTGGCCAAAGCTGCTACGCCATCAACTCTACCTCCTCAAGCCACCAGCACCACCTACCGACCCTAGGTACAGCGGCATTTCACCTCACCGCAGCAGCCATCGTCACCAGAGCGCCGCTGCGCTCGCGGCTCACCGTGGTCCCGCCATTTCACCACACCGCATGCCTTCGCCTCCTTTGGTCCAACACCATGCTAGAGTCTAGATGCTTAGGCCAGAGCTAGGAAAGATGTCACCACTTGACGATGCCAGAATGAGCCGCTGCTCCACGCGCACCCGCCATGTCCGCCGTGGCACTCGAGCTCGCCACCGCCGAGTTGGTTCACTGTTTCCCTCCTTTCTCTCACGCCTTAGGTCGAGTAACCCTAGACCTCGCTAGTGGCATGATGGAGACCCACCTTTCGCCGCCATCTAGCCAGAATAATGTGAGTACCACAGTGCTCCGTGCGCCGCCACATGACCATGCACGCGTCCAAACTCACCGATGCCACCTCGAGCCCGCACCTACACCGTGTAGCTTCGCTAGGTCACCAGGATGGAGTAGCCATCCTCACCAGAGTGTGCCGTAGTCAGAGATGGCCGGTGTACCATCGCCAGACCTCCGCCGTTTGCCATGGCCACCGTCGAGCTTGCTCTGGCAAGCCACCGAGCCAACGAAGCCTACCAGTCGATGAGGGTGTGTGAGATGAGTGAAGTGGTGAAGATGCTACCGCCGGAGACCTCGCCGTCGGCGAGTTCTCGCCGATCAGCGCCATCCCCTATTTTGAACTCGCTGACGAGTGGGTCCCTGTTGACCGCGGGCCCCAACTGTCAGTCTATGTGATGATGTGATTTTTTGGATTTATTTCACAGATTTGAATGCATGTTTCAAAAATTCATATCTAGAGCTAGGAGTGTCCAATTTTGGTGAAACAAATTTTGTTGGATTCCACATAAAGTGTAGTATTTGATAAAAATATGAGATGCACTGTTTCTAGTATTTTTCTAGGAGAATAAAATGTAGCTAGATAAATACTTTTTAAATGGTTTCTATTTTGTAAATTGCATAACTTGAGCTAGAAAAGTGATAAAATTGTGATTCCAATTTTGCTGGTATTGAGTTGACATGATATAGCTAGGAAAAATATTAAACCTACATTAGACATACTTAAAATATGGTCTTCCTATTTAATCCTAATTAATTGTTAGTTTTTAGTGGAATTAATTGGGATAAAAATACATAACATATGATTATGCAAATTTTTACACAGTAATCTTATGCTTGGTGGAATGTAAGAAAAATAGTAAATTTGTTGCTTGACACTTTTCACTATGCTAAACTATTTTTGCTAAAATAAGCCTATGTACCTTGTCATTTTTGTAAAGGTAGTTATACTTATCTAAATGGCATGAATATTGTACAGTAGACTATTAAGGTCATTTGTAGACTACTTTAATTTTCACAGAATTTATTAAGCACTAGAAATATTTATCCTTTAAATCACCTTATTATTTAAGGAAATTAATAAATGGATATAAATAAATTATTTATGTTTAACCATGATGTTTTATATGGTGCTTGTGATGCATATGATCTGTTGATGTAATTAGTTAGGCTTAAAAGCAATTGGTTGTATGCAACTAGTTAATTATTGCTTTATAATTCAACTAGATGGCTGCATGTATAGTTTCGGTTGTGATGATAATTTTATGATGATAATGTTCTTTTCTGTAAAACTTGTTAATAACAAAGTTGTAGATAACTTACTTATCTACCTTGTGTTAAATTTTTGTAGTCATAGACCTTATGGTTTAAGAATTATGGCTGTTAGAAGTCTGCTGTCCGAAATGCTTGCTCTCTAGATAGATTTGAATGATTGAATTGTTTGAGTAAGATCACTGCTGAATCAAATTAAGATGATTAAAATAAAGTTGTAGGCAATTTCATAATCTTTCCAGAAGGTCCACAATCATAATATTTTGATCTGTATAACTCCAGTTATGGTCAAAACAAGTGGCTGTTGTCTTGTGGTCCAGAAAATGTTTTACATAAGTGTTTGTTTAGTTATTAGAGAAGAGATAAGCACCTACTCAGTAAAATAAGATGCAACTTGTTATTACTTGATGAAAAGCCATTGAAAACACTTGGGAGGATGCATTCATCACATCATATCATATTATACATGTCACCATATATGCATTCGTGATATCTTATTTCATGCTCATGCATATAGGATCGTCCGAAGAAATAACTCTATTAGAGTTCAACGAAGAAGAGGAGGATCAGCAGGAGACGCCTCAGACCGCAGCTCGGAGAAGAGGCACAAACTCTCGAGGATCTCCCTGAGTGTCTGGATCACCGGCCAACCTCTTTTCTCAAAAGCAAGCCCCGGTGCATTCTAAGTCTCCCATGTTTTACAAACTATCACTTGAGTCCGTTATGTTTGATGCATAAAGTTAGAAGATTTGATTGGAAACACTTGATGCATAGAACTACCTTGTCCAGTTACATATACCTTTAACCCTGTGTAGGTCCAGGATTGAATATATGCTTAGCCATGCTTATCCGATAGAAGTCAGGTGATTTCCTGTCACCTGCGAGATATAGGTGGATATCGAAGCACAGTTGGCTATATTTGCTATCATGGAAAAGAACCAGGGGGCAATGTAAATGGAGGCCGGGTGGAGTCTATGTGTAGGTTGACTCATGTGATTCCGTCTGTGCCGGTTAAGGACCGTACCTTTGTTGGCGCTTGTGACAAGATTGAATGCATACCTATCACTTAGCTGGCCGGATAACTCATTTCGACCACAAAGCTAAGTAGCTCAACTCAGGCCAGTCCCCGTTCTATAAAAGTGCGCACTCTGGATGGTAGTAAGGATGTGCGGGGAGCCAGACATGAGCCCAAGGGAAGGGTAGTCCTGATTGTCCTAGTAGCTAGTTGTCCCTGATTGTGTGGTGCTGGTCGAATCCGTGAAATGTGTACCTGAGTTGTACCAAAGGTGACCTAAGGTGACTGTTGATCTAGTTTGCCTGGGTTTGTGTTAGGAATAAATTCCCAGCTGGTTGAAATCGATTTGAATAACCGTCTCTCCCGGACAGTGAGAAACTTGGCTAGTCCCAACATCGTAGTAACTATGTTATGGAATGAGAAGGTTCGGATGAACATGGAGTTACTACACCGGCTATGGTTACTATTGTATGCTACTAAATGATATACCACATGTTTGGTACAGGTTAGTTGCTAATCTAGAGATGAATAGCTATAATTAACTTGATGACCGAAATATAATTGTACAACTGAATTAGTCGCTTTTTATGCAAAATGTTGTTAAGCCACCTCGACTGATAAAGCCTTGCATAATCCTTGGAGTCACCTTATTTTTGGTTTATGATGGGTAAGTCTAGCTGAGTACCTTCTCGTACTTAGGGTTTTATTCCCATTGTTGCAAATGGTATAGTTTATCACGGCTATTGCAAGGACTGCTTCTGTCCCGCCGTGGACGAGGAGTGAGCCCTAGGCAGGCATCTCTTATTAATCCTTCTTATATGCTTTTGTGGGAGTGTGATCATGAGTTGGCACTGTGTTTGAACTATGATGGCAGATGATAGTTCCAAACTTTAATTTGCTTCCGCTACTATTTTACTCGAACTTGGTTTGTAATAACCTTAATTCGTACTATGATGAATGAACTGAATTTGTGAACCTTATGTAACATGTGACATGTATGTTGAATCATGTATGATCTTGGTTGTATGTTGTTGGTTAATCGAGACCCTTCGTGGTACTCGACGAACTACCGGGTTTATATGGGTTCAAGTATAACAGTGCGACCACTTTGCGGGCTACCATTGTATTTCTGCTCTTATAAATTGGTCGCTTCTGCTACAGCTGGCATCAGAGCAAGATTCAACATTAATTGCCACATGTGTATTTAAAACAAAGGTTTTGTCTTCCAAAATCAGTTTCTAGCAACTTATAGCTATATATATAGGTGTTTTAAAAACCTAGAGTTTGAATCTAAAGTGTGCCAGTGATCGCTTCCTTTATGCCCAGTTAAGGACTTTAGGTGGCTAATTAAGTACTAACTTGGTGGTTTTCCTTTTCATCATCCATACGACGTGCTATTGTATGGATGCCATTCATTTGAGTGGTAATGTATGGATCAAATGCCTCTATGCCCAAGGTAAGATGCTAATCATCATCAGAGTGGCATGACCGCAAGTTGTGAGCGTGCGGTCTAATGGGGAGAGTTAGCTTTGATATTGAAGTGTATATATGCCTCATATATATACATAAGTATTTAATTGTGGGTTAGCTTTGATACGACTGTATATGCATATTTATATGTATATATAGGATGTATTTACTTTTGGGTAGCTTTGATGCAGAAGTATATATATATGGGTATATATATGGAAGTATTTAGATTGCAACCTAGAGCCTAGATTTACATTTTGCATATATAATTGTGGGGTTGGGCTAAAATGAAACTCTTGTGCAGATACACTAATAGTGAAACGTGTAGCCCGACTAGTTGTGTTATATATGAGAGAATGCTTGTATGCCACCGTGTAAGCCGTTAGAAGTTTTAATTTTCCTAAGTTTGTGAGGACGTACGGAACGTGCATGCATCATGATAAATCATTATTTCATACTTGCATTGTTCCTCCCCTTTTAAATCTCTTACTCGGTTATGTAACTCTTATCCATTATGTCTTTGTCTCACGAGAGTTACACCATGTTGTTGGTACAGATGGCAGCACCGGCTGGAAGTGAGAATTTCCTGTTGATGTTTGGTACTCCTGTCCTACTTTGTCTAGTCTTGCATTATGCGGGTTATTATGAACCACCCCTCTATTACTAGAATGAAGTATACCTAGAGGGACAACCATGGTATGAAGTACAGCTGACCATACCAGCTCATAACCAAGCACCCTTCTGGCAGGAATGGAAGGTGGAATCTAAAGGAAAAACTCCTTGGGAGGCTGCCCAAGTAGTGGCTTTTGAGGTGCTGAGTCAGATTTGTCAGCAGCCTGGGGATGAGTTTACCGGCAGTGCCGCTGGTACTTTTCCTTGAGTGGATCCATCCACAACAGTATGGGCATAGCGCAACAGCAATGCGTTGATCCAAGACCGAGATGAGCGGGAAGACAGTTCTAGTCCTACTATGAGTGCAATGTTTGAAGTGATGAAGATGTTCTACACTCGTAAGGACACAAGGGACTTCTGGCAGGAGTCCTATACCACTTGCATGGATAAGCTGATGAGAGCCAAAGCTGCACAGTGTAAGCTAAAGAAGCATGTGCGCAAGCTCAAAAAGGTAGCAAGTGAGGCTCGATGGGAAACTGATCAGGCATATGTAGCATTAGGAAATCTCCACACCCAAATGGGGCAAGTTGATCAGTAGAGAGCTGCCATCCAAGAGGCAAGAGTGGATGATCAGGCAGTGCTACCAAGATTGCAGGAGCACCTGGAGGCCACCCATGCCGAGGCATTCATAGCTACGCGCCAGCGGATCCTAGCAAACAACCGTGCAGCTGTGGCAGAAGCAGAATGAAACAGGACTGATGCCTTGAGTGTATAGTAGGACCGTGTCAAGAGGGACTTGGTGCCAGCAGCTTGCACAGACCCAGAACATGGTGGTTGATCTTCAGCATGAGGTGCATTTCCTGAACAACCAACTACACCCGATCCTTAATGAGGAAGAAGAAGATCCAGAGATGTTAGTTGAAGATGACGGTTGGGAGGAAGAAGAAGTGGAGCTAGAGGATAAGGATGATCCTATCACCAACCTTGACAAGGAGCACGCTGAGGATTAGAATCGCCTAGTGACTAGTTAAAGCGTTAGATGTATCCCTGTTATTCATGTAATGGACTTGTAGTTGAAGTTTGGTATTCATGATTTGACGTCCATGTAATATTGGCAGTTTGCATGTTGTTTCATTATGGGTTGGACTTTAATGAAATTTCAGTTTCATTTTACTGATGGATTATGACATGCATGTTAACGCGCTGCGAGCACGATAAGTGATCTAATTGGTGATGTCATGTTGCGAGAATGAATTATTATGCCTCTATTTTATTGTATGAATTTAAGAATTCTCTCCAGTAATTTTAGTTTGGCATGATTATACAATTCATCTGCAATCTCCTGACATAATCCAATAATCACTTATTGTTGCAACTTTACAGATGACTCGCACTCGCGTTGGAGCCGGCAATAGCCAAGGTGGCAACGATGGTGACTTACCACCACCACCACTATCTGCGAATGAATTGTTTGCACAATTCTTGGGTAGTTAGAGAATAATGGAGGAAGCATTGCGCCTCATTGCACAGAACACTGCTCATGCCCATCAGCAATAACAGGGGCTGGAGCCAAATCAATACAGCTCTTTCAAGGATTTCCTAGACACCAAGCCTCCTATCTTCAAGGTGGCCGAAGAACCGCTCTAGGCATATGAATGGCTGAACATAATCGAGCAAAAGTTCTGTCTATTGAGGGTTATGGAACATCAGAAGGTAGAATATGTGTCCCATTAGCTGTAGGGACCGGTCGGAATATGGTGGACCCATTTCCTGTCATCTCTACCTACCAACTCTCAGGTCACAGGGGAGAAATTTAAGTTAGCCTTTAAGGGACATCACATTCCCCCGGGGCTAATGCGCATGAAAGTAGCCGAGTTCATGCGACTCACCCAAGGGACCAAGACCCTTACTGAGTACATGCATGCATTCAACAATTTATCCCGTTATGCCCCAAGGTTCATCGATACAGAAGAAAAGAAGATTGAAAGCTTCAAGAGAGGCCTTAGCACTAAGCTAATGAAAACTATGGCCAACTTGAGGTGTACCACATACAATGAGTTCATCAGTGATGCCTTGACCAAGGAGAACCAGAACAATTTGCAAGCGGTAGTGAAGGGCCGCAAGAGAGCAGCTGAGGCTGGCGCCTCAGGATCTTCCTAGTCCAGAGCTCTAATGGCGGCTAGGCCCTAGTTTCATCCACCCGCACCCAAGTTTAGGCATCCTTTGCCAAAAGCCCAGGCCAGCCGACCTCAGAAGGTGTTTCGTAAGGCGTTTACCATTGCCCTACCCAAGGGGATCAGAGGGCAAGGAAGCTCAGTAGGACCCAGGAGCAATCATCCATGCTTCAACTATAATCAGTTGGGCCATTGGTCCAAGGCGTGCCCCTATCCTAAGAAGAACAGCAATCAAAACCAGGGCAATCCGAGATAGGCAAATTCTAAAGCACGACCTGGATACGTACATTACACCACGGTTGAAGAAGTTCCTATGGGAGAGGTTGTCATTGCTGGTATGTTTCTTGTTAACAAACATCTTGCCATTGTTTTATTTGATTCTAGAGCTTCTCATTCATTTATGAGCCAAGCATTCGCATCTAAGTATGATAAAAAAATAATTGAGGTAAACAAGGGTGGTTATAGTATAAGATCAGCTGGGGTTACTATCTCTACAAATCAGATAGTCAGGGATGTGCTCATCTCTATACAAGAGAGGGAGTACATGATGGATCTGATAGTATTGCCCGGATTAGCCATAGATGTGATCTTAGGCATGAAATGGATGAGCGATCATGGGGTTCTCATAGACACTAGCACTAGGACAATTATGTTGAGAGAACCAAAGGGAGGTAATGCTTTTCTAGTACCACTTCCTCAAAGTTTTGATCTCCAAAACTTGTCTTATGCTATCCAAGCCACTACCCTTTGTGATATTCCAGTGGTTTGTGAGTTTCCTGATGTATTTTCAGATGAGTTGCCAGGTTTACCGCCTGATAGGGATGTGGAATTTAAGATTGAGTTAGTGCCAGGTATGGCACCTATCTCAAGAAGACCCTATAGGATGCCACCAAATGAGTTAGTCAAACTTAAAATTTAGTTATAAGAACTATTGAGCAAAGGTCTCATTCAACCTAGTTCATCTCCATGGGGATGTCTAGCTTTATTTGTAAATAAGAACGACAAATCATTGAGAATGTGTGTGGATTATAGGCCACTTAATGTTGTGACCATTCAGAATAAGTATCCTTTGCCTCGTATCGATATCTTGTTTGATCAGTTGGCAAAAGCAAAGGTATTATCTAAGATTGACTTGAGGTCAGGCTATCATCAGATTAAGATCAGGCCAGAGAATATACCTAAAACAACTTTCTCCACTAGGTACAGCTTGTATGAGTATTTATTCATATCTTTTGGACTGACGAATGCTCCTACCTACTTCATGTACTTGATGAATTCGGTATTCATGCCCAAGCTCGATAAGTTCATGGTTGTGTTTATCGATGATATCTTGATTAATTCAGAGAATGAGGCAGACCATGCAGAGCATCTGAGAATTGTTTTGTCCATATTGAGGGAACATAAGTTATATGCCAAATTCAGCAAGTGTGAATTCTGGTTGAGCAAAGTACCTTTCTTGTGTCACATCTTATCTAGAGATGGAATTTCTTTAGACCCATCTAAAGTACAAGAGGTCATGGATTGGAAGGCCCCGACTTCGGTTCATGAAGTTCAGAGTTTTCTAGGGTTATCAGGTTACTATCATCGTTTCATTCTTGATTTCTCCAAGATAGCTAAGCCCATGACCAGACTACTTTAGAAAGATGAAAAGTTTAGTTGGACGCCAGAGTGTGAAGCCGCTTTTCACACCCTGAGGAACTTGTTAACTATCGCTCTGGTTTTAGCACAACCCGACATTGAAAAGCCTTTCGTTGTGTTCTGTGATGCATCGGGTATAGATTTGGTGTGTGTGCTCATGCAAGAAGGAAGAGTTATTGCCTATGCTTCTTGGTGGTTGAGAAAGCATGAGGTCAATTACCTATGCATGATTTAGAGCTTGCGGCAGTTGTTCATGCGTTGAAGATATGTAGACATTATTTGTTGGGAAACGTATGTCACATATATACTGACCACAAAAGTCTCAAATATATCTTCACTCAACCTGAGCTGAACACGAGGCAGCGAAGATGGTTAGAGCTAATCAAGGACTACAATTTGGAAGTGCACTACCATCTAGGGAAAGCTAATGTTGTAGCAGATGCACTTAGTCAGAAATCTCATTGTGACACTTTGGAAGCCTTGTTGGAAGATGGATTTAATTTGTCACATCCCGTTGTGCTGCATAATATCACTGTTAGTTGCTCACTTGAGAGCAAAATCATAGAACTATAGAAGACAGATGTAGGTGTATTTCACATCAAGAGAAAGATGAAAGTACAAGGAACCAAGCATTTTATGTTGGATGAAAGAGTTGTGCTATGGTTTGAGGACCGACTTGTGGTACCAAAAGACTGTGAGCTTAGAAATCAAATTTTAGATGAAGCTCATTCATCCAAGTTGTTTATCCACCCGGGTAGTAGCAAAATGTTTTAAGATTTCAAAACTCATTTTTGGTGGACCAAGATGAAGAAAGAGATCGCCGCCTATGTCGCTAGGTGTGATAATTGTAGTAAAGTAAAGGTCGTTCATTTGAAATCTGTTGGATTACTTCAACCATTGCCTATTCTAGGCTAGAAATGGGAGGAAATAAGTATGGACTTTATTATAGGCCTCCCACTAACACAACAAGGTCATGATTCCATATGGGTCATTGTAGATTGCCTTACCAAGTCAGCACATTTTATACCAGTTAACACAAGGTATCTAGCTAGGAAGTACGCTGAGCTGTACGTTTCTCAGATCGTGAGACTACATGGAGTACCAAGGACCATAATCTCAGATCGAGGACCACAATTTATAGCTATTTTTTGGATACACTTGCAACAGGCTTTGTGAACTAAACTAATTAGAAGTTCAGCATATCATCCACAAACTTCGAGATAGACCGAGCGAGTGAACTAGATCTTTGGAGATATGTTGAGAGCCTATGTTATATCTTCTAAGGGTTCATGGGAGAAGTGGCTACCTTTAGCCAAGTTTTCCTATAACAATAGTTATCAAGCGAGCATCAAGATGGCTCCTTTTGAAGCCTTGTATGGTCAGAAATGTAGAACTACTTTGAATTGGATTGAGCCCAGCGAAAGAAGATACTTTGGCATTGACTTTGTCACCGAAGCTGAAGAACAGGTACGCATTATCCAATAGCATATGAAAGTAGCTCAATCAAGACAAAAGAGTTATGTTAATAAAAGAAGAACACTAACTTTTGAAGTGGGAGACTATGTATACTTAAAAGTGTCATCCATGAAAGGAGTGCAGAGATTTGGAGTAAAAAGAAAGCTTGTGCCTAGATATGTAGGGCTATACAAGATTATGAATGGAAAGGAAATGTCGGCTACAAGTTACAACTTCCTCCTAAGATGAGTACAATATTCGATGTCTTCCATGTTTCCTAGTTGAAAAGATGTCTTCGCATTAAGCTTCAATCGGATTTGACCTATGAAGAGAAACAAATCTGAGTGTTAGAAGAGATGAAAAGAGTAACACGGAGCAAGGTTATTAAGTTCTACAAAGTGGTGTGGAATAACCACAATGAACAAGATGCCACGTGGGAACGGGAGGATTACTTACGTGAAGTTTATCCCACCTTTTACGAAGAATGGTAGGTCTTGCAAATCTTGGGATGAGATTTCTATTAGGGGGAGGGGCTATAACACCCTACTGTTAAGCTTTGCATTTAACATCTGCATTTCATGAGCACAAGCATCATCCAAGCATTCATGAACATGAGCATATGAAATATCATCTCATTTTTGTACATTGTCACATGAAATGTTGATTTATATATGTGTTTATGCTTGCAATCATGTATGACCAAGGTATGAGATGGTAGTGAGGTCATGAAAACACCTTAGACACATCTAGGATGGTAAATGGAACAATGTTTGTATTTGTTGGGGACCAATACTAGGGTACCCGAAGAGGAGCTAATAACCATCAACATTGATTTGTCTGAGCAGTCAAGAGCTCGACTATAGCTCCAACCGACCCCCAGGTGCACAAACTCTGCCGCACCCCACCCCTAAGGGTTGGCTCCACCTCGCTTGACACCGAGGCCGCGGGCTCCACCTTGTCTGAACCCTGAGGGTGGCTCCGCCTCGCCCGACACTGAGGCCACGGGCTCCGCCTCACCTGCCCCCTGAGGGTTGGCTCCACTTCGCCCAACACCAAGGCCACGGGCTCCACCTTGCTCAACCCCTAAGGGTTGACTCCACCTCGCCTAACCCCTAAGGGTGGCTCTGTCTCGCCTAACCCCTGAGGGTTGGCTATGCCTTGCCCGACACCGAGGCCGTGAGCTCTGCCTCGCCCAACCCTTGAGGGTGGCTCTACCTCACCCGACCCCTGAGGGTTGGCTCCACCTCACCCGATACTGAGGCTATGGGCTCCGCCTCTCCCAACACCGAGGCCGGGGGCTTCGCCTCACCCGACCCCTGAGGGTTGGCTCTACATCGCTCGACACCGAGGCTACAGGCTCCGCCTCGCTCGACTCCTGAGGGTGGCTCCGCCTCACCCAACCCCTAAGGGTTGGCTCCACCTCGCCCGACACAGAGGCCATAGGCTCTGCCTCACCCAACCCCTGAGGGCAGACTCCACCTTGCTTGACCCCTGAGGGTGGGCTCCGTCTTGCCCGACGCCAAGGCTGTGGGCTCTGCCTCGCCTGACCCCCGAGGGCTGGCTCCACCTCGCCTGACCCTTGGGTTTGGGCTCTGCCTTGCCTGAGGCTTAGGTTTGTGCTCTGCCTTGCCTAGCCTCTAGGGAGGAACTCTGCCTTGCCCTATCTTGAGGCCGAGGACTCTATCTCGCCCGACGGAGACCCATACCACCGCCAACTACTCCCGGTCCAAGCGTATGGGCCTGGGTCAAAGCTCTGACGCTAGGGAAGAGACCAACACACCTTGATGTACCCCATGATGGGCCATACCTAGGGGTTCACATCAGGAACAACGTCGGGCATATCAGTGTTGTTCTGCCTAACCCTCGTACAAACACTAATGGGCGCGTCAGTTCACCACGATGTCTGCTAGGATGGAGTGGAGCGCCATGACCAGTAGGTGATGCCTGCACATGACGCCAGTGACTGACAGGGTCATAACAAGAAGCTGTCCCTATTGATGTCTATAGGGTCGGTGGGACCCACATAGAGGAGAAGAAGGACCTAGCGATCCTGAAGGACTTCTTCCTCTCGTTCTCTTCTCTTCCTCCACTATAACCCGTGCTTTCCCTTGGCCTATAAAAGGGAAAGCAGGGCATCCCACAAGGGGCATCAGACAAATGATCGCAACACATCACATCAAACCATCGGACTCAAATCCGATCAATCCATCAAACCCCGAACATGCAGCCATGCAGCGATCGAGCTCTCAGCACCCATTCATTCCTTCCACTAGAGATTGGGACCTATCCCTCTCTTGACCATTTGTAACCCTTACTATGAACTTTCAGTGCTAGTAACACAAGCAGCAACAACGAACCGGACATAGGGACATTCTGCCCAAACCAGTATAAACCTCGTGTCCTCTTAGAACACCATCTGAGCCAGACTCACAATATTAGAAATTTACTTGTTGGTGGCAACTTGAAACATTGATAGTTGGTGGGCTAGGTAGGGGCCTTTTGCACGTCTCGACATCCACACCAGGCCTCAGATAGCTAGTCACAACCTCAATTGGGTCCTGGGCACGAACATGCGCTTCTGGGATGTGGACTTCATCATCACGATAGAGGGAGAGTGGGTGATGGCTCCCGCCACCATCTGACCTCTCCACTCCATCGGCCTCGATGCGATCACCGAGGTGCTTGAGGAGCTGCAGCTACACACGCTGGAGGCCCACAGCCCTAGGAGCAACCAGCTCCTTGGCTTTGACCACAGGAGGTTAGAGCGCTAGCTCGGCATCTTCCTGGGACCCCAACCATCTCGGGAGGACCTGCGCCACTTCACCTTTTTGTTCGCCAACATCATGGCGCAACTTGCCGGAGGAGAGCCACTCTCTCCGGCATCATTCGCTAACATCATGGCGCAGCTTGCTAGAGGAGAGCCACTCTCTCCGGCATACCTCATCCAAAGTGCCACGACAGCGCTCCTATCCGGCCTTCGCAATGCCACAGAGACCGTTGACCGCCCTGTGGCGCAACACGTGCCTCCATCCCCCGCGAATGATGAGTTCATGGGGATGACTGAATATGTGGTGGAGTCTTTCCATTTCCTACTCGCAGGAGAGTTAAAGTCACCCTCCAGCTCTGACTCTAACAGGGGGAGCCATCACCCCTCTCACAAATGTTTCATGGCTGGTACCCCCGGGGGACACGTCGAAAGCAACCATGAAAAGAAGGCTACCCCGACGAATGACCTCGACGATGAGGTCGAGGGGGAGACAGGGGCCCCACCCTGCCTATGGGTGGAGCATCTAAAGGCCTAGCACCTAGAGCTTGAGGAAGCATGACTCCAGCTCGTGTAGGAACACACGAAGCTCGATCAGGAGATTGGGTGCCACAGAGACGGTGGGCGCACGTGCGCCATGGCCTACGACATAAATCGGAGGATCATCGTGGACGATGAAGCCCTCCAACACTTTGCCCGGGTGAGCTAGAACATCACTGCTGCGGCGGCCTTGCTCCGTCTGCTTCCGAGGCCCACGACGCCCGAGGATCATTGGGTCCACTATGAGATTCGCACGCTGCTCAAGCATGTGGCGGCGCAGCAGGCCAATAGCTTGCTGTCTCAATGGCGCGAGCTCAATGCTAGCTAGCGCACGCCCTCAGTGCGACCCAAGAAGGACACGTTAGTCCACCAGGCACCACAAGGTGGCGGGCAGCGCACCACGGTCTCGGTGCATGAGCGTCTCGGCCACAACCATGACGCACGCGACACCCTCGACGCCCGTAGATGTACCCGCGATGATCCGAGAGAGGGAGCTAGCCATGGCTATCACCCTCATCGTGCGGATGCTATGATAGCAGTGAGGAAAGAAGCCCAAGCCCCGGCCTATCGGGGCCTTAGGCCTTCGGACGACACATCCTCAACGCTGCCTTCCCACCAAGGTACCAACCACCAACCAACATCTTGAAATACTCTAGGAAAACGAACCCTAGACTGTGGCTCGAGGATTATCAGCTTGCCTACCAAGCTGGTGGAGCTGATAATGACAATTTCATTATCCGCAACCTTCCATTGTTCCTGGCCGATTCAGCACGAACATGGTTGGAACACCTTCCACCCAACAGAATCCAAAGTTAGGCAGACCTAAAAGAAATCTTCATGGGGAACTTTCGGGGCATGTACAAGTGCCCTAGGAACCCATGGGATCTCAAGAACTACCGATATAAGGCTAAAGAAACCCTTCGTGGGTACATCCAGCGCTTCTCCTGGCAATGCAACGAGCTGTCTAACATCACCGATGCTGACGTTATAGGAGCTTTCCTATCTGGGACCACCTATGAGTCCCTGGTTCACAAGCTAGGATGTAAGGGCACATGAACCACCAAGAAGCTCCTCGACATCACCACCAGCCATGCCTCGGGTGAGGAGGTGGTCGGAGTGATCTTCGACCGCCTAAAAGGCAAGGCAAAGAGGGATGAGGATGCCAGTGAAGGCGCCTCTAACTGTCCCGTTAAGAAGAAGAACAAGAAGTGGCGTGAGGACTCGTTCGTGGCCATCGCCGACTGCAAGGGGCGCCGAAAGCCCATGGAGGGTACTCCAGACCACTTCGAGAAGCTGCTCGAAGGGCCATGCCCGAACCATGCCTTCCTCGTCAAGCATCTATACAAGGACTGTGGCCTTATGAAATGGTTCTTGTTCGGAGGCTTCAACAGGGGGGAGCATGGGAAGGACTCCAAGCCAACCGCGAATGACGTCGAGGGGATGGATGGTGACTTTCCAACACCGGATGGCTGCCTCATGATCTTTGGAGGGTCGGTGGCCTATGACTCTAAGCGTCGCCAAAAGCTCATGCACCGTGAGGTCTATACGGCCGAGCCAGTCGTGCCTACCTTCCTCTGGTGGTCAGAGTCCGCCATAACCTTTGATCGAACAGACCACTCGGAGAGCGTCCCGCAACTAGGGAGGTCTATGCTCGTGGTCGACTCGATCATTGGCATGAAGTGGCTCTCTAAGGCACTGATGGATGGAGGCAACGGCCTCAACATCATGTATGCCAAGACGCTCGATGCCATGGGCATAAGCCAACTCCACATCCGACTAACCGGAGCTCCTTTCCACGGCATCATGCCTAGAAAGCAGGCTGTGCCACTTGGCAGATCGATCTACCCGTCACCTTTGGGGATCCATCCAATTATAGGATGGAGACCCTCACCTTCGAGGTGGTTGGGTTCTATGGAACCTACCACGCCATCCTGGGATGTCCATTCTACCCGAAGTTCATGGCGGTCCCCAACTACACCTACCTGAAGATGAAGATGTCATGCCCAGTCAGGGTCATCACCATCAGCACCTCCTTCTAGTGCACCTACGAGTGCAAGGTCGAGTGTTGCGAACATGTTGTGGCAATCGTCGCCTCCAAGGATGTGACAGAACCGCCCAATTTATACAAGATCAAGTATGGCTGTCCCCACTAACACGTTGACATGCGCATACTTTCACTTATACAAACCTGGTAGTCTGACGAGTGTCACGAAGGACCTCGGTAAATCAACATCACAACCAAGATTGCGTGATTAAGCAAATACACATCACATACGCAGAGTTGCAGCAGAAATAATATTATAAATGGGTTCACAAATAATAGCACAAGTTTGGGTTTCAAAACCAATTTGTGAAAACAACATAGCTTTCAAATGGTTACATTAATATAAGTTCCAAATACATTGCTAGCATAAGTGACATCCTCAGATAAAAGCATATAGATGAGAAATAAATATAGAGTCACCGAGCCCACATGCGGTTAGCCACCATCTTCAGCAGGCCAAGAACTTCACCTGCAACATGGTGGGATAAACCCTGAGTACTCGAATGTACTCAGCTAGACTTACCCGTCATAAACCAGAAATAAAGTGACACCAAGGAGTATGCAAGGCTTTATAAGTGGAGGTAGCTTGACAACATTTTGCATAAAAAGCGATTAACTCAATTATATAATTATAATTCTGTCATCAAGTTAATTATAACTATCCATCTCTAGATTAGCAACTATCCTGTGCCAAACATGTGGTATATCATTTTAGAGCATACAATAGTAACCATAGCCGGTATAGTAATTCCATGTTTATTCGAACCATCATATTCCATAATACAATTACTACGATGTTGGAGCTAGCCAAGTTTCTCACTATCCGGGAGAGACGGCGATTCGAATCAATTTCAACTAGCTGGGAATTTATTCCTAACACAAACCCACACTTCCCCCGTCGGGGTCGCGTCGGGTCACCTTTGGTACAACTTAGGTACACATTTCGTGGGTTCGTACAGCGCTGCGCAATCAGGGACTGACGGTAGCCAGATCGCTCAAGCCATGCCTGCCCACGGTCCCGGACCAGGTCGCTAAGGTCATGCTTGCCCACGGTCTATTGATCCACTCCCCGTAGAGGGCACACAACAGAACGAGGCCCGGCCTGAGTTGAGCTACTCGGCTTTGCGGTCGAAATGAGTTATCCGGCCAGCTAAGTGATAGGCATGCATTCAATCTTGTCAAAAGGTCCAACAACGGTACGGTCCTTAATCAGCACAGACGGAATCACATGAGTCAACCTACCATAGACTCCGCCCGGCCTCGATTTACATCACCCCATGGTTCTTTTCCACGATAGCAAATATAGCCAACCATGCTTCGGTATCCACCTATATCTCACAGGTGACAGGAAATCACCCGACTTCTACCGGTCTAAGCAGGGCTAAGCATATATTTGATCCTGGACCTACATAGGGTTAAAGGTGTATTTCTGGACAAGGAAATTATATGCATCAAGTGGTTCCAATTAACTCTTATAACCTAATGCATCAATCATAAAGGACTCGAGTAATATTTTGTAAAACACTAGGAGACTTAGAATGCTCCGGGGCTTGCCTGGAATCCAACACTAGGTTAGTGTTTGTTAGATGACACTCGCTTGGTGAGCATCTCCCGTCCTAGCACTTGTCCAGTCCTTCCACCTTCGGGATAGGTCCACCATACACCATCTTTTGGTTCGGCTCCAACATCACGTCCTTCACGTGGTTCATCTAGCGCACCTAGATGAGATGCAAGATGCAAGTGCATGAATATGAAGAATGGTAATACAAGATGCATCACATAAGCATTCAAGACAAACACAAGATTATGCAAGACATAGACACCAATAACTATTTAACTAACATCACACAACTAACTATAGAGAGCAAGCACATCAAGCATGACACAAATTTAACAAGTTCACAAGTATCATAACTTGACCATCAACAAGGGCATAAGCCACACTTAGCAACACATGGAGTAAACAACCACAACTAGTATATGTCTATTTCTGGACTGGAAACAACAGCTTCGTGTTTGGATCATAACTAGAGTTATACAAATCCAATAGCCATGAAACAAGACATTTAGGAAAGCTTATGAAATTCTACATTTCATCTACATCCATCATAGCATGATTCACAAGTTAAGTGGGTCAAAATTGTATATTTACAGAAACTGGTCTAAACAAGACAGAGAGCAATCAATTCTGTAACCCAACTTTAAACAGCTATAACTCTTAAACTACTTGGACAAATGACACCAAATTTTAACAAAAGCTAGATACATAAATTATCTACAACTTTTGTATAAACAAGTTTCACAACAAAGCACATTATCATGAAGAACTTTGCTAAGTTCCCAGATCTGTTCATAAACCACATCGGCAAGAAAATAATTATTAACTTATGTTGCAAACACATAATTGGGCAAAACCAACTTTACCAACATTTCACACATGACTAAAGAACACCAGAAAGCATGGTGCTCACCTCTAAATAAATTTTCTTAAAGCATTTCTTAATTTATTTAGACATCAAGGTGTATTTATGAACATATACCAAAAATGCACAATAAATTCTACAAACATTACGGTAGCTCACATATCCTCTCAATAGTCTACTGTACAAATTTCATACTATTTGCATAAGTATAGGTGCCTCTATGAAAAAGACAATTTGCTATTGCAAGAAATCATGTGAGAGCAAGATAACCAATAACTCACTCATACTTCATCCAATACTCATGAATCTTTTACCACACATCAACTATCACATGAGTAGCATGCCACAAAAATTTCACTTCATTTGGAGCCCTAGATCTTTAGTTATGGAAAATAACAAATTCAACTAGCATTACAAACTTACTGCACAAATCTATTTTTGCAGCTAAAACTTTAAACTAAAACATGCCATATTATAGATCTACTGCATACATAATTTCATAAGCATTCCAAAAAGTCCTCATTTACTATTTTAAGATTTTTCTACTAACTACTACGAATTTTCAAAGTTGATCATTCAAATCTGCAAAAATCAAAGAAAAGACATGTAAATCTTTCATCGGGATCCCTGTAGAAAACAAAAATTAAACAACAGCAAATATGTCCTTCTTATCACTATTCCCCTGAGTCAAGGACTTTGTAGACCGACCCTTCTCTTTTCTTGAATTCAAGCGTGAGGTCCTTCCTCTCGGTTCATAGCAGAGGAGATGGCTGGCTTGCGGCTCCGACGGCCATGGTCGTCGACAGTGGCGGTGGAGTGGCGAGGAGGACCAAGGGCCCGTGCAAACCTGTGCATGGCTTCAGCATGGCCCGCGGTGGCCTGTAGTGGCCCGGCCATGCACATGCATGGTGCACGGAGGCGTAGCTCCTGCGGCGGCGGTACTACGGTCAGCATGGAGTGGTGGAGCGCAGAGGCGAGGGGGCACAGCGGCACTGCAAGCTCAGCGACGGCGAAGAACTGAGCAGGAGACACCGGCAGCCAGGAGGCTCTGCGTGAGGTGGGGAAGGAGGAGGAAGGGAGGGGAACCAGCAGCATGGCATGGCAGGGTGGTGGTTGGAGGCTCGAGAGAGAGTGAGCGCGTCGTGGCCATGGGAGCATAGCTCGGCGGCCATGGCTGTGCACGCTCCAGCAGAGTAGAGCAGAGAGCAGAGAGGGAGTGGGGAGGCGAGTGAGGGGCGTCAGGGCAGCTCTGCATCTTCACATCACGAGCGTGGGTGAGGTGGTGGTCATGCGAACAAGCACGAGGGCCACGCGGCAGCGGCCTCCTGCGCTCGGTCGGCCGAGCTGACAATACTACCTCAAACATACAATGGAAACTCCATATTTCCCATCCTCTATCTCCCGATAAGGTGGTCCTTTGATCACGGTGAAAGAGGCAAAGATGTAGATCTTTGTGAGGTGAACAATATTTCTTTAAGCATCAAGAGCTAACTCGACCTAGATTTGGAGATATGTATCTTCAAAGGAGGGTACCTCAAAACCGACTTCTGCAGTTCAGTTACGGGCTGACTGAAACTGCATTATTCTCCCCCTTATACTCTCTAATCCATCCAGTTTCAGCAGAAACGTCAGTAATACAAGTTGTAGACATACAGGAGTACTACAACTTATATTAGAGGTTGATGAACTTGTTCTGCCTGGTTTGGGAGATACAGAGCTCCAATTATGCTAACCTGAAACTGAAATTTCAGTTCCCAGACTTAGTAAAATTTTGAGTACTGTAAACAGCTGTAGGTTCCAAGTTTGAGCCTCAGATTGACTTTCTTACAAGCTGATATAGCTCTTGGTACAAAAACAAAGTTGGTTCTACTCCACTCAAACTTCAACTTTTATTTAAGGTGCAACTCCATGCAAGCACTGTAAGAGATTGGTCAACGTAGGTCAAAGTAGCATCACGGTAAAGCTTAAATCAGAGTTTTAGTCCGATTGAGGCATTTTCTTGACCTCTACTCAACACGAACCCTTCATGACTTTTGTTGTAGAGTTCAATTAGAGTCATTTGGGCAATGTAGCAAGGTTTGGTTGATGACCTATAATTCCATTCACTTGATAAAGTAATCCAAGAAAGACTTTTAACTTATCATTTCATGTGACTTCTTGATTCCAAACTTCATGAAACTTTTCCACTCATCTAGGTGGGTGGAAATTGATGTGAGGCACATGAAAGAAACACCTTCAACATTACTTAGGTGTATATCTGAAAAGGGCCAATATGCAAGCAAAGGTGTGTTGCCCAAGTTTAAGTTGGAGCTCACTCTTGTAGATTTGATCTTGACACCTTCATCACCACTTAACATGCCATGTTTGAGTTCAAAACCATTGCTTAACTATTGACAAACACCTGGGGTGTTACCAAGGAGCTTGCGACCATTAGGAAGGAGGTCGCTAAAGAAGCACCTAACCCCAAGCAGTCGCCCGGGTCTTTTGAGCCGGTGGAGGGCACCAAGGAGGTCCTCATAGACCCTAGCTGCTCTAAGGATGAAGTGGTGTGCATTGGCACCACGCTTTCCTCTAAATAGGAAAGTGCGCTTGTCGGCTTCCTCTGCACCAACAAAGACATCTTTGTGTGGAAACCCTCGGACATGCCAGGCATTTTGAGAGAAGTCACCGAGCATGCGTTGAAGATGAAGCCAGGCTCTAAGCCGGTGAAGCAGCGCCTATGTCACTTCGATGAAGGGAATCACAAGGCCATCGGCGAAGAGATCGTGAAGCTATTGTCAGCAGGGTTCATCAGGGAAGTATACCACCTAGAGTGGTTAGCCAATCCCGTCCTTGTGCGAAAAAGAGCGAGAAATGGAGAATGTGTGTTGACTACGTGGGTCTCAACAAAGTGTGTGCAAAGGATCCGTTTCCTTTGCCACACATAGACTAAGTAGTCGACTCTACCTCAGGGTGTGAAACCCTTTGCTTCCTTGATGCATACTCCGGGTACCATCAAATCATGATGAAAGAGTCTGACCAGCTCGCGATGTCTTTCATCACCCTGTTTGGATCATTCTACTATGTCACAATGCCATTCGGTCTGAAGAACACAGGGGCTACATACTAGTGTTGTATGCTCAAGTGTTTTAGAGACCTCATCAGGTGAACCGTTGAGGCCTACGTAGACGACATCATGGTCAAGTCCAAACGGGCCGACCAAGTCATAGTCAACCTTGAGTAGACCTTCGCAAAACTCCAAGCAAATGACATTAAGCTCAATCCTGAGAAGTGCGTTTTGGGGTCCCGAGAGGTATGCTGCTTGGTTTCATCATTTCTGATCATGGCATCGAATCTAACCCGGAGAAAATCTCAGCCATCAGAAGGATGGGCTTAATTCAGAACATGAAGGGGGTATAGCGAGTTATAGGGTGCCTCGCCATGCTCAGCCACTTCATCTCATGCCTCAGCGAACAAGGTCTCCCCCTCTATCGGCTTCTGAAGAAGGCTGACCATTTCGAATGGACGCCCGAGGCCCAAGAGGCGCTTGACACGGTCAAACAACTCCTGACGAAGCCCTTGAGACTGGTTCCTCTGACCGACGGGGAACCGCTTCTACTCTACATTGCGTCCACAATGCAAGTGGTTAGCGCTGCCCTAGTGGTGGAGTGAGAAGAAGAGGGACACGCCCTCAAAGTACAGCACCCCATGTACTTCGTTAGCGAGGTCTTTTCTGATTCCATGACCCGCTACCCCCAAATCTAGAAGCTTCTGTACACCGTCCTCATCGCCAAGAGAAAGCTACATCACTACTTCAAGTCACATCTAGTGATGGTCGTGACGTCCTTCCCCCTCGATGAGGTTGTCCAAAACTAGGATGCCACGGTGATAATCGTGAAGTGGGCGCTCGACCTGATGGGTCAAGGCATTTCGTATGCCTCCCGAACAGCCAACAAATCCCAAGTGCTAGTTGATTTCATTGCATAGTGGACCGAGGTCTAAATGCCATCAGCAGTTGTAGACCAGGAGTACTGAATGATGTACTTCGATGGATCACTGATGAAGAAAGGCGTCAGCGAGGGGTTGGTCTTTGTTTCACCCCTCGGGGTACGCATGAGATACATGGTCCGCATCCATTTCCCCTCCTCCAACAATGTGGCTGAATATGAGGCGCTCAACAATGGCCTATGCCTCGCCATCGAGTTAGGTATCTGATGCCTCAATGTCTGGGGTGACTCCCAGCTGGTCATCGACCAAGTCATGAAGGAGTCGAGCTACCATGACACTAAGATGGCTGCATACTATCGAGAAGTCCACCAATTGGAGGACAAGTTCGATGGCCTCGAGCTCAATCACATCCCAAGGCATCTCAATGAGGCGGTCGATGCGCTGGTGAAGGCGGCGTCTGGCCAAGAGATGGTGCCGATAGGCATCTTTGCCAGCGATTAGCACGAACTCTCGGTCCGCTATGAGGAGCCAGAACAAGCCGGTGATGGGCCGTCTGCCCTGGGCTCAGGGGCTAACTAGCTGTCGACTCCATCTGACCCTAAAGTCATGGAGCTTGACGAGGATCCAGCGATAGAGCCTGACCCTTTGGTCAGCTGGAGGATGCCTTACCTCTACTACCTTCTCCGCAAGAAGCTACCAATGGATAAGATGGAGTCTTGGCGGCTCACGCATCATGCCAAGTCTTTCGTCCTTGTTGAGGGTGAACTCTACAAATGAAGCCACACTAGGATCCTGTAGCACTGCATCCCTATTGAACAGGGGAAGCGGCTATTGAGTGACATCCATGGTGGGGTCTGCGGACACCATGCCGCACCAAGAACCCTCATTGGAAATGCAATCCGACCAGGCTTCTACTGGTCGACCGTAGTAGCCGACGCCAAACAGATTGTGTGCACCTACGAAGGGTGTTAGTACTACGCTCAGTAGACCCACCTACCAGCCCAAGCACTCTAGATGAGTGCCCGATCACGTGGCAGTTTGTGGTCTGGGGGCTCAATCTGGTCGAACATCTCAAAAGAGTGCCCAAGGGCTATACCCACTTGCTTGTCACCATAGATAAGTTTACAAAGTGGATAGAGACCCGACCGATCTCTGCAATCAAGTCTGAGCAAGCTGTGCTGTTCTACCTTGATATTGTCCATCACTTTGGAGTACCAAATGTAACAGAACCGACCAAATCATAAGAACGTAAGTACAAAAACAATCACCGAAGCGATCAAATTCCTGTACTTAAGCTCCCATAATCCCGGTAGTCCGGAAATCACGAAGGATTTCAACCAACTCTCGACATACAAACCAAGATCGTAATGATTCAACACAACACATCATTCGTTACAACATTTCACAAGTAGCATTCGGATTACATCCATCAGAGTTCAAATAAAATATTACAAACCAAGTTTGAGTGTGCGGAAGCAACATAGTTTAGTACATAACTTCATAGTTTCAATTACATTGCCGGATCGAGTCATGTCCCACAAAAGCATTATCGGTATGAGAACTAGTAGAGACCGCGCCTCAACGGTCTAGTCTTCATCCCCAAAGAGAGGAGAAGGCGTACTTAAGCAACCAAAGAAGAAGGCTGGTCATCCGCATGTGTGGAAATAAACCCCGAGTACGAGAAGGTACTCTCGACTAGACTTACCCGACAAAAATCAGAAATAAAAGACACCAAGGATCATGCAAGGCTTTTCGGTGGGCTAGCTTGGCACATTTGCATAAAAGAGCTTATGAGCATAGTGACCAATTTAAACTTAGCATCAAGCTTATCATCATTTACTGTCCACTAGATTAGCACACTGTACTAGAGCACTCACTTATTAGGAGCAAACAATATTAACCATAGCAGGTATAATAAGGTTGGCATCATCATATCATCATTTCCGAACCATTAAGTATTAAGTGTATCTACATTGGAGATAAGCCCGTCAAGTTCTCACTAACCGGGAGAGACGGCGATTGAATCGAATTACAACTCAGGTGAGGGGTATTCCTAACTCTCACCCCGGCATACTTTGCAAGGGTAGCCGTGGGTCACCTTTGGAACATCTCAGAACCAAATTCGCGGGTTCGATCAGCGCCAAAGACTCTCGTGGATTACCCTTCCGCGGGACGATCAGGACTTTTAAATCACCGCCCTTGGACTCACGCCCACGGCTCCCTTCCGAGGCGCACTTTATACTTATCGACTCCCGGCCTGAGGTGAGCTACTCGGGGCCATGGGTCGGTCATCGGACACACAACCAACTAAGAGAGAGGCATGCGTTCAACATGAGCAGGAAAGGCTCCAAGAATCAGTCCTTAAGCGACACGACGGAGTCACCGCAAACCGACAAGCCTCCGTCCGGTCTTCATTTCAAATTAAGATGGTTCTTTTCCACGATAGCAAATATAGCCAACCGTGCACATGTATCTTCCTATATCTCGCAGTGATGTGAAATCACCCGACTTCTACCGCGTTGAAGCGTGGCTAAGCACTACTCGAGCCTCGAGCTACATAGGATTGTGGTAACAATATCTGGACAAGGAATGGGTAACCAATGCAGCAAGTGTTTGCATCCAACACCTAAACTTAATGCAACAATATATGTAATAATAATACTGTAACTGCAGTTCGGAAAATAGGAGGCTTAATATGCTCCGGGGCTTGCCTTTCACGAAGTTGCAAGGACGGTGGTCAGGGCACTCAACGGCGACCTCGTCTGGCACTTCTCCTGAAGGCTGCTCCTCCTGAATCTCCCCGCGTCATTTGCTGCTTTTCGCTTTCGGTTCCTCAATTCCAGCAGGTTACTCCTTCCGTACACCTATTGCATGCCGATGCACAAGATAAATATCATGAATGCATAAGGAATGACATGATGCTCATGATGAATGAATCACAATGGGTGTTTACGAAAACATCACTGGACCCTCGTTTACCGAGTAATTAGCTCTATTCAAATCACTTTAAGCATGTATCCAACTTAACTTAAATAACAAGAGCAACTTACCTAACTTGCATAACCTAAGATAAAGATGCTCATCTTCAGTTAAAGGCCTAACACCTAGCAACAGTACCATGAACTTAGAATAGTACAGACATGCTTAAAATAACAGTTAAAGCTTCATATGCAACAAGTAGTAACTTAATTCTATCATAACCAGAGTTCTATAACTCCAAATGACTTGCAAGAGGACATTCTGGAAAGCTTATGAAATTCTCTACAATTCATTTGTAAGCATCAAGGCATGATTCTGAAGTTAACCAAATCAATTTCCAGTAGACCTAGAATCTGTCCAGAATGACGGGGTTGCTAACTTAATTATTTAATGATGGTGCAAAAGCCCAATTTGACCAAACCAAGTTTACCAACTTGTTTTTCATATCTAAGAAACATCCGAAAGTATAGTGCTAGCTTCTAAATAAATTATTTAATATCCTTTTCCAATTTATTTAGTTAATTAGGTGATTTAAGCAATATATAGTAAAACTATTCATAAAAATCTACAAAAATTACAGTAGCTATCTCATGCTGCACATAGACTACCATAAAAATTCCAAAGCAATTGGACCAACATAACTTGCTGTATCCAAAATAACAGATGCTATGTCTATTTCTAGCATAATTAGGAAACCTTATTAAAAAGTGTCAAGCAACAGATTTCCTATTTTCCTAGCATCCTTCTAGCATAAGAATAGCACCCATAAAATTTCACCTTCACTGGATCTATAGAAAATTATGAAAATTCACACAAGATCCATCTATTAATAAAAGGAAATTCTAAAACTCAAAAACTACACATGCACTAGCTCTAAAATTTTTACTAGAGCTTCACATCAGCAATAACAGACTGCCCACAAAATTTCATAATTTTTGGACCACAGAAACTCAAGATAAAATTCAAACAAGTTTGCATGCTTCTAAAAACACATTTCAAACTCCTATTTAATTCATCAAATTTTTCTAAAACATGTGTCCATATAATATTTTTATTAAATACTAGACATTATCATGAACTCAACAAAATTGGAACCATAGCATTTGGATCTATATACTAGGAGCTACATATTTTTCAAGATGTACATAAATCTGTGAAAATAAAATAAACAAAACAAATCGAAAACAAAAATCGTGGAGCCGGCCCCGGTGACACGGCGCCCACAGCCGCGCTGCCTGCCGGACAATGGCGCATGCAAGGCCCAAGCTGGGCTCCCGCCTCAGCAGACACGCCGACAGGAGGACCAGCGTGTCGGACGAGACAAGCGAGGGAGGAGCGGCGGCGGTGATGAGTCGCCGACGGCGGCGATTTCTCCGGCGACGAGGAGAGTACCTTCGTGACCGTCACGACCTCCCGCGTTGATTGGTGCCCCAATCACTCTCTCTACCGGTCCCTAGGTACGCCGGCCATGGCGCACGGCGGCTCGGTCATGGCGCACGGCGGCGCTCCGGTGAACCCCGGCGCTAGGTACCCAGGCAAAGCGCGCATCAGCTTCCAGAGACCAAGGCGGACCTGTCTATGCTACTGCTAATGGCTGTGGTGAAGTGCGCGAGTGTAGCCATGTGATGTCACCGGCGGCGACCATGGCGCGGTGGTGCGCGGCCGTGTTCCGGCTCGGCCAGAATGGCTTCGTCGGTAACGTCATAACTAGAGCAAATACGACAGCTAGAGAAGATGAAACGAAGGCTAGGGAAGCAGGAGCGGTGCGGAGCTGCGCCGGCCACGATGACCCGCAACTCCGGCGAGGTAGGCCATGACTACGGCGTCGGAAAACTGGCCAAGGTCCTCACCTACAGCACGATTGGCTCAGCTAGAAGGTGGGGAAGGTCCAGACGAACACGACGGAGCTATGGTGAAGGCGTAGTGCGGGTAGATGCAGCGGTGAGCAAGCTCTGCGACGGCGGAGCTATGGCGGAGTGGCTGCTTGCGGCTGCGCTTGTAGTGGCGAGCGGAGAAATGGAAAAAGGATGGCGAGGGCGTCGGCAGGCGCGGGGTGGCTTCAAGGCGCGCGTCATGACGCCAGAGAGGCGACGGCGTGGCGTGTGGCCATGCGGTCAGCCGGCCTTCGACGCGCGGCGCACACGCGTCCGGCGTTTTCTGAAAAACGCGACCACTGTAGCTTCCATTCAGTCGGGGTGAGCAGCCTGACAGCGCGACTTCCTCGTGGTAAAATGGCTAATCCGTTGCTTGTTTGCAAAAATAAAGTGTTCATGAAAAATGTAGACCAAACATCCATCCGCAATTTACTTTCAAGAACTATCACCTAATTCGCCATGGATCGAAGTTACAACAAGCCAAAGATGGCTCGATCCAACTGAAATGCACCATGACTTAGAATATTTTTCTAAGTGTTGAAAACAGCATGTAATTTCTGACTTGTGGGCCATGTTTGAGCATGTTCTAGCCATTTTCATGAGTTGGTCATAAAACAACTTTTGTTCCTTAATAAATTTGCTACAACTTTTGTAAAGAGTGCACAGCCATGCAAAGTCTCTAAGTTGGACTTTTTAAACAGTCAAACAATGACACTCCAAGGGTCAATTCAAGTCAAAATCGCATTCGAGGGCATTTTGGTTATTTTGATCTACATGAACAATGTTCCAACAAGTAAACTAAGTATAGTTAAGGTGTATTAGACCATGATCAACCATTTTACAAAGTTGTTATACCTCTTCTCACTGATCACATGTGATAAAGAAAGTAAAACAAGCAATTCATACATATGTTTCAATACAATGTTCCACATGTTATGTGACCTTGTTGTTATACTATACTTGTCACCTTACTACCATGTTGCCATGTTTCCAAGTATGAGAGTTTCATGTTACATTCACATGTTGCACTACTACCATTCACAAGCAATCTAGTACGAAACAAACAGAATATGCGAATGTTTCATATGTATGTTTCAGGGAAAATGACATGATGAGATAATTGATGCACATGTTTATGAGACGAAATGCAATTAGTAGAAGCCAAACACCGAGGGTGTTACAGCCCTCCCCCCTTAGAAAAATCTCGTCCCGAGATTTGGAAAGCGTACCAATCAGTATAGAAAGCTGGATAGTTTTCCTTTAAATAATCTTCCCGCTCCCAAGTTGCATCCCGTTCACTATGATTACTCCAAACTACCTTGTATAACTTAACCACTCGTGTACGAGTCACTCTTTCTTGAGTATCCAGAACTTGCACGGGCTTTTCCTCATAAGAAAGATCAGATTTCAAGTTGACTTTTCTGGTTGCTATTCTTTCCTCAGGAATACAAAGACACTTCTTCAACTGGGACACATGGAATACCGGAAATATAGCTCCCATCTCACGGGGTAGATCGAGCTTATATGCTACTCTTCCACTTTTCTCGATAATGCGGTAGGGTCCAACATATCGAGGCTCAAGCTTCCTTTTAATTCCAAAACGCTTGACTCCTTTCATAGGGGATACCTTTAGATAAACATGATCACCTACTTCAAACTCAATAGGTTTCCTTCTCTTGTCAGCATAGCTCTTTTGTCTAGCCTGTGCGGCAGTCATATTCTTTTGTATAGTTCGGACTTGCTCTTCGGCTTCTTTTACAAAGTCAATACCATAGAATCTTCTTTCCCGGGTTCCACCCGATTCAAAGGAGTTCTACACTTGCGCCATAAAGAGCTTCAAAAGGAGCCATTTTGATACTCTCTTGATAACTGTTGTTATAAGAGAATTCAGCGAGAGGTAACCAGTCTTCCCAAGAGCCTTTGCAAGAAATAAGACAAGCTCTAAGCATGTCCTCAAGAATTTGATTAACACGCTCAGTCTGTCCTGATGTTTGCGGATGATAGGCAGAACTGCGGATTAGATGAGTGCCAAGATTCTGATGTAAGCACTCCCAAAAGCGAGCCGTGAACTGAGGTCCTCTATCAGAAACAATGGATTTGGGTACACCATGGAGACGTACCACTTGTTGAAAATAAATCTCAAAGATAATTGTGAGGATGATAGGTAGACTTTGACCGGAATAAAGTGAGCGGATTTAGTTAGACGATCTACGATAACCCAGATGGAATCACAACCCTTGTTGGTAGTGGGTAATCCAACAATAAAATCCATACTAATTTCTTCCCACTTCCAACCAGGAATGGAGAGTGGTCGCATGTGATCGGGCCTTGAATAGCCTTGACTCTGCAATGCTTATCACACCTTGCCACGTAAGTGCGATTTCTTTCTTCATCTTGGTCCACCAATAATACAAACTTGAGATCTTGATACATTTTACTACTACGGGATGGATGGACAACTTAGAAGAATGGGCTTCAACCATAATTTGATTTCTAAGTTCTTTATCCTTGGGTACCACAAGTCTATCATTAAACCAAAGAATTCCTTTGTCATCGACCTTAAAGTGTTTGGTCTCTTTCTCTTTCATTTTCCGTTTGATGTGAAACACACCCACATCAGGTCTTCGGAGTTCGATAATTCGACTTCTAAGAGAGCAATCCACGGTGATATTGTGAAGTACTACAGGATGAAGGAGGTGTGACAGATGAAAGTCTTCACTAACTAAGGAATTGCAATGGCTTTTTTTCGCTTAAGGCATCAAGAACCACATTTGCTTTACCGGGATGGTAGTGCACTTGAAGGTTGTAGTCCTTGATCAATTCTAACCAGCGTACGTTGACGCATGTTCAACTCGGGTTGAGTAAAAATGTACTTGAGGCTTTTATGGTCAAGATAGATATTGCACACATTACCCAACAAGTAATGTCTCCAAATCTTCGTGGCATGAACAAGCTGCGGCTAGCTCTAAGTCATGGGTAGGATAGTTGACTTCATGCTTTCGAAGTCGGGCGCCAAGCATAAGCAATTACTCGGCCTTTCCTGCATAAGAACACACCCCAAACCGGTGCCACATGCATCACAATAGACATCAAAAGGCTTTTCGATGTCGGGTTGTGCTAATACACAGAGCAGAGGTTAGCAAGGTCCGCAAAGTGTGGAAAGCCTCTTCACACTTGAGTCCACACAAACTTCTCATCTTTTTTGCAAGAGTCGAGTCATGGGCTTGGCGATTTTGAGAAATCCGGGATAAAGCGACGATAATAAACCAACTCATTGGGCGGCATTCTATAGGGCCTTCGAGATATAGGAGCCGCATGCGAATAAGTTCTATCTTGAATTCTACATCATGGTCCGGAGGTAATCCGGGCAAGTCATCGGGGAAGACATCCGAAACTCACGAGACAAACCGGTAGATCCTCAATGGCTTTGGCTAGGGTAGCATTGGGCTGTATTGTGAAGAGAGATATCACGAGGTAATCGCACTAGAAAACCCTTCTTATCCACAGGATCCTCAACATTACCACACGGGTTGACGTGTCGATCAAGACTCCATTCCCACTCATCCACTTCATTCCTAGGATTATATCAATTCCTACCCCGGTAGCACTACAAGATCTGTAAGAAACTCTCGATCCCCAATTTCAAGCTTTACATCTTTTACTACTTGGTTAGTCATGATATTATTCCCAAAGCAAAGACTAATACAATAACCACCCTTGACAATTGTAATCACATTCATCTTATGCTTAGATGCAAAAGTAGAACTCACAAAGGAATGTGAAGCACCCGAATCAAAGAGCACAACTGCAGGGTGATCATTAACAAGAAACTTACCAATGGGTGACCACTTCACCAAAGAGGAATTTCCTCTCTGAAGAGTGTAATGAACACGCCCGACGGACGCTTCCTTGAGCATTCTTGGGAGGGTGGGGACACCTATTTGCCCAATGACCAGGCTGGTTACTACGCCCAACACGGCTGTTAGCTGGTGGGACATTGAGCTGCCCCGCTTGTAAGTATTCTTTGGCAAGGAAATTGTGTACCCCTCTAAAAACCAGTTTTAGCTTGATTCTTCTTTCCGAGGTGGGCGGCACGGACATTAGCATTGGGTGGACGGATCACTGGGCCTTGGATATCATTGGTGCCTTAGACCGAGAAGCACCTGAATCAAAGTTTCTTTTTTGCGGTTCTTAGAAGCGGCATATATCTTATCATTGTTCTCTTGAGTCGAGTGTCACTAATAAACTCATTGAAGGTGACACACTTGCGCTTGCCCATTGACTTCATCAATTTAGGGAAAGTCCCTCTTGAAGCTAGCTATTCTCTTAGCGCCGGTATCGACAAACTCGGGAGCATACCCGCCAAAGTTGTTGAATGCCCGGAGGTATTCATTGAGACTCTTGTTGCCTTGGGTGAGCTTCATAAACTCGGTATGCTTAATGGCCATGAGACCAGGAGGAATAAAGTGTCCTCTGAAAGCTGCCTGAAACTGACCCCAAACTATCTCGACGTTTGCAGGGAAGGTGGTCTTGTGATGTGTCCACACGAGATACCTGCAGGGGCCTTGGAGCTGGTGTCCTGCATATGTGGCCTTCATACCCTCACCAAACGGAGCAATCCAAACCTTTGCTCTATCGTGCTCAACCATTCATCAGCTTGCAATGGTTCTTCTGCCTCACGAAAGACAGGAGGCTTTGTATCCATGAAGTCCTTAAAGCTGTTGTACTGGTTTGGCTCGGGTCCTTGGCGGACATGACGATCCTCACGGTTAGCCATCTGATGCATAGCCTCCGCTAACATCATACCGACTTTCCACCACTGCTCGTGCATTAGGCTCACCGGTGGTGTGGGGTGGTGGAGGTGGTTGTTCCTCATTTCCCATGCCACGACCGCGACGAAGGTTATGATGAGCCATCTGCAAAATGTATAGCCAATGAGCACTGACGATGTGGAAATTTTTGTAGATGAATCGTATAATTATGCCCAAACTGAGTCCATTGGAGGAATGCATTTAGATAATCAACAGAGGCACAATCATTCATCACAACCACACAACTCATCAAAGCGTCAATGGACACATAAATGCGATGAACTTAATCAACCACTCGATCCATAGACCGCAAAGACGGAATTTATCAAAGGCTCATATACGTGGAGCATAATACGTTCGATAGGTTACATCCAAGCCATAGTGGTTCCAAACTTACATCCAAAGATAACTTATGGTTCGATATTACATCCCAACGATTACTTATTCCAAAGCTACTCGTTCATGCATGAGGATCAACAAAAGACTAGCTCTTGCGCATTAGCTAAGTAGTAAGCTAAACCACGATCGTCCCTCGGAGTCGATTGTCGAAGATCTCTCCTCCATCTTCATCACTATGAGGCTCCAACTCCTCATCTTCCTCCTCATCGGTGGAATGTCCTCAGTCCATTGACCTCCATGTCATCATCACCTTCACCATGATGACACCGTAACCCATCTCATCCTCGGGGAGGCGGGAGAGGGTGAAGTTGATTGTGTAACAGTGAACCTCCTCATGGAGATTGTCATTGTACTCCTCAGCAGAATTGCCACTTTGTGCTCTAGCTCTACCGTCGTGCTCTCAACACATCCTCCTCGTGCAGGCTTCATTCCGTTGGTTCATCACGTGAATCAACATGCGCTCACGCTTGCGGTGAGCAACTGTTAACCTCGAACCTCAAGGGTCTCTTGGTCCCTTTCCGAGTTACTTGCTCCAAGCGGTCTTGAGCCGCATTCTCTCAAAGCAATCACCCGAGCAAGCTCATCCTCAGCCTTTTCTCCTCTCAGTAGGCTCGGGGACGGGGGCTCACGAGGAGCTAAACGGTGACGCTGGCGCGCCCGCCTCCAGCGGACTTTATGAAAGCAGTCAAGGCGCTTCGTGCGCGCCATCTCAGTAAAAAGTTACAACATAAGGGAGAATCATTTAAGGGATACGAAATTTAATTATCCGGGACAATCATATTTTAAAGGAGGGAGTAATGCAAGAAATGTCATGTATGCTTGAACATGATGCATGCACGATCCAGACGTCCTCACCATCCTAGAAAAATTTAAAGGCTAGCGAAATATACGGTGGCATACATACGTTCTCTCCTATACGGTAGCTAGTCGATCTACAACGATACGTTGTTAGTGTACTGCAGAAAATTTCATTTCAGCCGATAATTTCCCACAATGCATAAAAGCAAGCAAGAATTAAATACTTTCATACATACATCCCCCGATGCACATACTCTAGTATCACGCCCTACCCGTCGAGATACCCACATTTAAGTACTCTCATAGATACATGATTGAACATGTAAATATGCGAGCAACCACAACTACTCTCCCTAGACCGACGATTGGACGGTCATGCCCTCACAACTCCCACTTACCAGAGGCGTAGAGGTATTTGATCCAAACATTACCACCCAAGCGGATGGCATCCATATAATAGCACGCCGTATGGACGATTTAAATGAAACAAGCAGGAACCCCAAGTTAGTACTTTAATAAGCCACCTAAGAGTCCTTATTTGGGCATAAGGGATATGACCACCGGCAATACTTAGTATTTAATTTAGGATTTTCACAAATACTTTTGTTTTAAATACACAAATGACGTGTTTAGTGTCAAATCTTGCTCGATGCCACCGTAATGTAGAACCGACCAAATCATAAGAACGTAAGTACAAAAACAATCACCGGCGATCAAATTTCTGTACTTAAGCTCCCATAATCCGGTGAGTCCGGAAATCACGAAGGATTTCAACCAACTCTCGACATACAAACCAAGATCGTAATGATTCAACACAACACATCATTCGTTACAACATTTTCACAAGTAGCATTCGGATTACATCCATCGAGTTCAAATAAAATATTACAAACCAAGTTTGAGTGTGCGGAAGCAACATAGTTTAGTACATAACTTCATAGTTTCAATTACATTGCCGGATCGTAGTCATGTCCCACAAAAGCATTATCAGCACGAGAACTAGTAGAGACCGCGCCTAACGGTCTAGTCTTCATCCCCAAAGAGGAGAAGGCAAGATTTGCAAACAACCAAAGAAGAACCGGTCATCACGCAATGTGGAAATAAACCCCGAGTACGAGAAGGTACTCACTAGACTTACCCGACAAAAATCAGAAATAAAAGACACCAAGGATCATGCAAGGCTTTTTCGGTGGGCTAGCTTGGCACATTTGCATAAAAGAGCTTATGAGCATAGTGACCAATTTAAACTTAGCATCAAGCTTATCATCATTTACTGTCCACTAGATTAGCACCTGTACTAGAGCACTCACTTATTAGGAGCAAACAATATTAACCATAGCAGGTATAATAAAGGCTGGCATCATCATATCATCATTTCCAAACCATTAAGTATTAAGTGTATCTACATTGGAGATAAGCCCGTCAAGTTCTCACTAACTTGGAGAGACGGCGATTGAATCGAATTACAACTCAGGTGAGGGGTATTCCTAACTCTCACCCCGCATACTTTGCAAGGGTAGCCGTGGGTCACCTTTGGAACATCTCAGAACCAAATTCATGGGTTCGATCGGCGCCCAAGACTCTCGTGGATTACCCTTCCGCCAGGACGATCGGGACTTTTAAATCACCGCCTTTGACTCACGCCACGGCTCCCTTCCGAGGCGCACTTTATACTTATCGACTCCCGCCCGAGGTGAGCTACTCGGCTTCATGGGTCGGTCATCGGACTGGCCAACTAAGAGAGAGGCATGCGTTCAACATGAACAGAAAGGCTCCAAGAATCAGTCCTTAAGCGACACGCAGACGGAGTCACCGCAAACCGACAAGCCTCCGTCCGGTCTTCATTTCAAATTAAGACTGGTTTTTTCCACGATAGCAAATATAGCCAACCGTGCCACATGTATCTTCCTATATCTCGCAGGTGATGTGAAATCACCCGACTTCTACCGCGTTGAAGCTGTGGCTAAGCACTACTCGAGCCTCGAGCTACATAGGATTCTGTGGTAACAATATCTCGGACAAGGAATGGGTAACCAATGCAGCAAGTGTTTGCATCCAACACCTAAACTTAATGCAACAATATATGTAATAATAATATCAGAATCGCAGTTCGGAAAATAGGAGGCTTAATATGCTCCGGGGCTTGCCTTTCACGAAGTTGCAAGGACGGTGGTCGAGGGCACTCAACGGCGACCTCGTCTCGGCACTTCTCCCAAGGCTGCTCCTCCACGAATCTCCGGCGTCATTGCCTTGCTCGCTCGCTTTCGGTTCCTAATTCCAAAGAGGTTACTCCTTCCGGTACACCTATTGCATGCCGATGCACAAGATAAATATCATGAATGCATAAGGAATGACATGATGCTCATGATGAATGAATCACAATGGGTGTTTACGAAAACATCACTTTGGACCCTCGTTTACCGAAAGTAATTAGCTCTATTCAAATCACTTTAAGCATGTATCCAACTTAACTTAAATAACAAGAGCAACTTACCTAACTTGCATAACCTAAGATAAAGATGCTCATCTTCAGTTAAAGGCCTAACACCTAGCAACAGTACCATGAACTTAGAATAGTACAGACATGCTTAAAATAACAGATTTAAAGCTTCATATGCAACAAGTAGTAACTTAATTCTATCATAACCAGAGTTCTATAACTCCAAATGACTTGCAAGAGGACATTCTGGAAAGCTTATGAAATTCTCTACAATTCATTTGTAAGCATCAAGGCATGATTCTGAAGTTAACCAAATCAATTTCCAGTAGACCTAGAATCTGTCCAGAATGACGGGGTTGCTAACTTAATTATTTAATGATGGTGCAAAAGCCCAATTTGACCAAACCAAGTTTACCAACTTGTTTTTCATATCTAAGAAACATCCGAAAGTATAGTGCTAGCTTCTAAATAAATTATTTAATATCCTTTTCCAATTTATTTAGTTAATTAGGTGATTTAAGCAATATATAGTAAAACTATTCATAAAAATCTACAAAATTACAGTAGCTATCTCATGCTGCACATAGACTACCATAAAAATTCCAAAGCAATTGGACCAACATAACTTGCTGTATCCAAAATAACAGATGCTATGTCTATTTCTAGCATAATTAGGAAACCTTATTAAAAAGTGTCAAGCAACAGATTTCCTATTTTTCCTAGCATCCTTCTAGCATAAGAATAGCACCCATAAAATTTCACCTTCACTGGATCTATAGAAAAATTATGAAAATTCACACAAGATCCATCTATTAATAAAAGGAAATTCTAAAACTCAAAAACTACACATGCACTAGCTCTAAAATTTTTACTAGAGCTTCACATCAGCAATAACAGACTGCCCACAAAATTTCATAAATTTTGGACCACAGAAACTCAAGATAAAATTCAAACAAGTTTGCATGCTTCTAAAAAACACATTTCAAACTCCTATTTAATTCATCAAATTTTTCTAAAACATGTGTCCATATAATATTTTTATTAAATACTAGACATTATCATGAACTCAACAAAATTGGAACCATAGCATTTGGATCTATATACTAGGAGCTACATATTTTTCAAGATGTACATAAATCTGTGAAAATAAAATAAACAAAACAAATCAGAAAACAAAAACTGTGGAGCCGGCCCGGTCAGACACGGCGGCCCACGAGCGCACAGGCGCGGCCCAGACAATGGCGCAAGCGGCCCAAGCTGGGCTCCCGCCTCAGCAGCGACGCTGACAGGGAGGACCCGCGTGTCAGCGAGACAAGCAGGGGAGGAGCGCGGCGGCGATGAGCGTTTCACGACCGGCGACTTCTCCGGCGACGAGAGAGAGTACCTTCGTGACCGGCCACGACCTCCCGCGTTGATTGGTGCCCCAATCACTCTCTCTACCGGTCCCCTAGGTACGCCGCCATGGCGCCACGGCGGCTTTCGGTCATGGCAAGACGGCGGCGGCCTCCGGTGAAACCCGGCGCTAGGTACCCAGGCAAAGCGCGCATCAGCTTCCAGAGACCAAGGCGGACCTGTCTATGCTACTGCTAATGGCTGTGGTGAAGTGCGCGAGTGTAGCCATGTGATGTCACCGGCGGCGACCATGGCGCGGTGGTGCGCGGCCGTGTTCCGGCTCGGCCAGAATGGCTTCGTCGGTAACGTCATAACTAGAGCAAATACGACAGCTAGAGAAGATGAAACGAAGGCTAGGGAAGGTGAGCGGTGCGGAGCTGCGCGGCCACGATGACCCGCAACTCCGGCGAGGTAGGCTATGACTACGGCGTCGGAAAATCGGCCAAGGTCCTCACCTACAAACACGATTGGCTCAGCTAGAAGGTGGGGAAGGTCCACGAACACGACGGAGCTATGGTGAAGGCGTGAAAGTGGGTAGATGCAGTGGTGAGCAAGCTCGCGACGGCGGAGCTATGGCGGAGTGGTCGCTATGGGCCGCGCTTGTAGTGGTGGAGCGGAGAAATGGAAAAGGATTGGCGAGGGCGTCGGCAGCGCTGGGTGGTTTAAGCAAGCTCGCGACGCCAGAGGCGACGACGGGCGCAGCGGCGTGGCCATGGGTCAGCCGACCTTCGACATGCAGCAAGCGCGCAGCGTCCGGCGTTTTTCAAAAACGCGACCATCGTAGCTTCCATTCGATCGGGGTGAAATGACTGACGGTAGCGACTTCCTCGTGGTAAAATGGCTAATCCGTTGCTTGTTTGCAAAAACAAGTGTTCATGAAAAATGTAGACCAAACATCCATCTGCAATTTACTTTCAAGAACTATCACCTAATTCGCCATGGATCAGAAGTTACAACAAGCCAAAGATGGCTCGATCCAACTGAAATGCACCATGACTTAGAATATTTTTCTAAGTGTTGAAAACAGCATGTAATTTCTGACTTGTGGGCCATGTTTGAGCATGTTCTAGCCATTTTCATGAGTTGGTCATAAAACAACTTTTGTTCCTTAATAAATTTGCTACAACTTTTGTAAAGAGTGCACAGCCATGCAAAGTCTCTAAGTTGGACTTTTTAAACAGTCAAACAATGACACTCCAAGGGTCAATTCAAGTCAAAATCGCATTCGAGGGCATTTTGGTTATTTTGATCTACATGAACAATGTTCCAACAAGTAAACTAAGTATAGTTAAGGTGTATTAGACCATGATCAACCATTTTACAAAGTTGTTATACCTCTTCTACTGATCACATGTGATAAAGAAAGTAAAACAAGCAATTCATACATATGTTTCAATACAATGTTCCACATGTTGCGTGACCTTGTTGTTATACTATACTTGTCACCTTACTACCATGTTGCCATGTTTCCAAGTATGAGAGTTTCATGTTACATTCACATGTTGCACTACTACCATTCACAAGCAATCTAGTACGAAACAAACAGAATATGCGAATGTTTCATATGTATGTTTCAGGGAAAATGACATGATGAGATAATTGATGCACATGTTTATGAGACGAAATGCAATTAGTAGAAGCCAAACACCGAGGGTGTTACACCAAACTCCATTATCATGTACAATAGCACGCAGTTCAATGGGAAGAAGTTTCTCCAATTTTGTGATGAATATCATATCCGCGTCGACTGGGCTGCCATAGCGCACCCCCGCACGAATGGGTAGGTCGAGTGCACAAACAACATGGTCCTATAGGGCCTCAAGCCTAGGATCTTCAACCGGTTGAACAAGTTTGGCGAATGATGGGTCACCGAGCTTCCTGTGGTGCTCTAGAGCCTGAGGACGTCCCCTCGCCAGGCCACTGGCTACACGCCATTCTTCAAGGTCTATAGTTCCAAGGTTGTCCTCTTGATCGACCTCAACTATGGAGTGCCAAGGTTCAAGGCATACGACGAAGAGGGAACCGAGGTGTCCCTCAAGGATGCATGGACTAGGTGGATGAAGCGCGTGATGTTGCCCTCCTCCACTCAGTCAAGTACCAGCAGGCATTGCGATAGTACCACAGCCGTCGTGTGCGGGGTCTAACCTTCAACATCCGAGACCTAGTCCTCCGCCTCATCTAGAGCAGCAAGGACCGACACAAGCTCTCTCCACCATGGGAGGCACCGTATGTCATCGCAGAGGTGCTCCGACTAGGCATCTACAAGCTCAAGACCATAGATGGCGAGGTCCTAGCCAATGCCTGGAACATCGAGCAGCTACGTCACTTTTACCCTTAATAAACGCACACTTTCTCTTATAAGTTTCGCTATCGAACTCCCCGACCTTTAGTTACACCCGACCCTAGCAACGGCGGGGAGTTGGGCATCAGTCAAGGGCTATTAAGTGTGTATATATATGGTAGACAGCCTCTATGTTCGACCCTTTCTCACGATTAAGACCCAGAAGCAAAGTTTGCGGAAACAAACACTGAGTAAAACTGGTCGGACTGTGAGAAACCTATGCCTCGGCAGCTACGGCACCTTTGCTCACCAATGTGATCAGAGTTTTTTTTCCGCACCCCGAGCTTTTTGGCCTTAGCCATGGAAAGAGTTGATACGCGTTTAAGAGTCTATCCACCTGGTGAATATTCTTTGTGCCTGACCCCCTCTCACGTTGAGACCTAGAAGCTAGGGATACAGAAACAAACTCTGAGTAAAACTAGTCGGACTGCGAGAAACCTACGCCTCGGTGGCTACGGCGCCATTGCTCTCCAGCATGATCAGAGTTTGCTCACCCGCACCCCAAGCTTTACGGCCTTGACGACGGAAAGGGTCAAAACACACCAACCTTTTTTATACGAAAGGGAGAGAGGGGTTAAAAACTGTTTGGCCATAACAAAATCTAAGAGCTTGTCCATTTATTATGAGTTCATCACCTGGCTTATCCGCCTAACTAAGTTTTTGGGTGGGATGTTCTCATCCCCTATCTCCGTAGGTAAGTCATGTCCCAGCAGGTAACAAAAGTCGAGAGACGGGTAGGGAACTGCAGGATGCCCCACGTAGGTTATGTCGAGCCCATCACGAATGACGAACCTGGACTCCACTCGAACATGTCTGGTAAGTTTTGTCCCAGTAGGTAACACAAGTCGATCGGATGGCTTGGCCGCTGCCGAAAGATGGGTAGGGAGCTGTAGGATGCCCCATGTAGGTTATGCCAACCCCGTCATGAACGATGGACCCAGACTCCACTCGAACATGCCTGGTAAGAGCTCCTCGAACACGTCACTCGTGATGTCAAGGTAGGTCCTAAGCCAGCAGGTCACCCTTAATTTGCGCACATTTTCTCTTTTTAGTTTTCCTATCAAGCCCCCGACACCCAGCAATGGCATGGGGTCAGGCCCCGCTCAGGGCTGGCAAGATTATCTATTCGCTAGACATTCTTTATGTCTAACCCCTTCTCACATTAAAACCTAGAGGCAAGGTGTGCGGAAACAAACTCTGAGTAAAACTGGTCGAACCACTAGAAACCTACGCCCTAGCGGCTATGGTGTTTCTGCTCACCAACATGATCAGAGTTTTTGTCCCCGCACCCCAAACTTTAGCCTTCGCCTTCCCAGGAAGGGTTTGGAGGGGACCACCGGTAGAATCTCCATCGAGGAGAGGCCGACAGGTCACCCAAGTCGGTCGGACAGCTCGGGCCGCTACCGAGAGATAGGTACGTAGAAGTGGGATGCCTCATCCAGGTTACACCGGCTCTGTCATGAATGTCAGACCCGGACCCCACACAGACATATCTAGTAAGAGCTCCCCGAACCCGTCACTTGCGCCATCGAGGTAACTTTACCGACACCCACTTTTCTTTTCCATTGCATGATCATTCATTCATCCATTCTCATGCATGCATTCATACATTCATTCATCCATCCATTCTCATGAACACATTCATACATACATTCATACATTCATCCATACAATCATCCCATACATCTAAGCACTGCATATGCAATTCATACATACATTCATCCATACAATCATCCCATACATCCAAGCACTGCATATGCAATTATTGCATCACAACGCTTCGCATCGCGTCATAAAGCGGTAGTCGTCTCACTCGACATGAGCGGCAACCGACCAAGGTTCGAAGTCTATCCCACGAAGGGCTCGAGGCCACCTCACATCAAACAGAGCCAGGGGAGAAAAACTTAGATGAGCCCCAGCGACCTTGCTCAACCCTACTTAGAAGCGGACTGGGACATCTAGACCTTTCTCGTTTGATCCTAACCTTGAGCCAAGCCCACAGAATCTCCATCGAGGAGAGGCCAGCGGGCACCCAAGCCAATCAAATAGCTCGGGCATCTGTTGGGAGGCAGGTTAAAGAGCAGTGGAATGACACATGAGGGCTATGCTGACCCCATCAGCGAATGACAGACCTAGATTCCACTCGAACATGCCTCTTAGCAAGCTCACCGAGCGCGACACTCGAGCCAATGAGGCAAGTGTCATTAGCTTAGCCCCTCCAGTTGTGAAAACTGAGGATGGGGTGATGCATGAAATCTGGCCGACCCCTACCGACCCCCATGGGGCTTAGGGGCTCGAGCTACCTAACCCGAACTCAGAAATCCAACTGATCGGGGTTTGAAGGCTGGCCCACGAAGGGCCCGAGGCCGCCTCATGTCGAATAGATCTAGGGGAGAAAACATCGATGATCCCTAGAGGCCTTCACCCGACCCGCTTAGAAGCGAACAGGGTCATCTCAACCTTCTTGTTCGATCCTAACCTCGAGCCGAGCCCACAGAATCCCCATTAAGGGGAGGCCATCGGGCCACCTGAGTCACACTCCGGAATGGCTCAGGCATCTACCAGGAGGTGGGTTAAGGAGCAGTGGAATGCCACATTAGGGCTATGCCAACCCCGTCACAAACAACGGACCCGGATTCCACTCGAATATGCCCATTAGCGAGCTCACCGAGCGCGTCACTCGAGCCATCGAGGCAAGTGACATTAGCTCAACCCCTCTGGTTGTGAAAACCACGGATAGGGCGATGATCATAAAGATGAGCTGACCCTCGACCGGACCCCTGCTATGTGCGGGGACTTGAGGAAAGTTGGACTCGCAAGGAGACCAAACGCGCGGTCACAGAACGATGGCTTAGATCCTCGGGAGGGGGTACGCACGAAAACAAGAGACGCTTTATCCTACTAGTTTTGCTATCCTCTCCTTGATCTTTAGTGACACCCGACCTCAACAATGGCAAGGGGTCGGGTCTCACTCAGGGGCTAATAAGGGTATACATACACCATTTTTGAAATAGTCACCGTGCTTGACACCCTTCCTCACGTTAAAACTAGTGGCAAGGTTTGCGGAAACGAACGACTGAGCAAGGCTGGGCAGACTGCAAGAAACCTGTACCCCAGTGGCTAAGGCACTCTTGCTTTCTAGCGTGATCAGAGTTTCCCTCCTACACCTCAGGCCCTATGGTCTTAACAAATGGAAGGGTCAGAGCACATGAACCCCTTTTCACACATAAAAAGGGAGGAAAAACAAATTCGATCAAACGAAACAAAATGACAAGTTTGTTCAGATAGTACAGAGGGGTCAGAGCTTGTCCGCTTGTTACATGAATGATTGCCAACCTATCTGGCTAACTAACCTCTCCGAGGGAGAACTATGCTCTCTATTCTATCCGCCAGGTCCTGCAAAAGGGGAGCCACTACCGTCTCCATCTCCTCCAGCTCGTGGGCTTCATAGCCAGGCGTGAAGCCGTGGCTCATCGCCTCTAGATCGATGTTGTCCCCATAGTGAGAATGAGCAATCATGAAGGATTGATCGACCCCAGCACAAAGCACATTCCTCTCGAGCTGGCACACTCGCGCCGTGTGGGGGTATTAACCCCTATACCCTTATGGCTAGGTTTGGGCCAGCCTAGACTAGGGGGTTCAGTCCACCAGAAGACGACGCGCGGCCCAGCTGATCTGCTCGGAGTCCCGCGCAAAGAATCAAGGCAAACTTGGAGATCAAGCAAGATCCTGGTCGGTTAGAATAGGAATCTTTATCCGGCCACCTATGACAATTGTAACTGGTTAGGATTAGTTTCCAGATCTGTAACCCTACCCCCTAGACTATATAAGGCGGGCAGGGGACCCCTCTCAAAAACAATCTCATTGATATACAGCAATAGAATCAGACGCAGGACGTAGGTATTACGCCCTCACGGTGGCCAAACCTGGATAAAACCTCATGTATGTCTTGCGTCACCATCTCGTTCGTAGCTTGCGCACCTGTCTACCAATAATCTACTACCTTAGGCATACCCCTAGGTAGACTGCCGACCATATTTTGTCGACAGTGGTGCGCCAGGTAGGGGGTGTGCGTACTGCTCCCCAGATGAACAAGTTGGTCATCATCCCCGGCTCCACGGCTACGCCGAGTGGCCTCACGTTCACCATCGGTCAGATCACCTGGACCACTGGCTCTGACAACTTCATCGCCATGACCAAGGAGGAGGCACAGATCCAATCTTCGTTGACCACTGCTTCACCAGCATCGCTATGGCTCCAACCACGTTCGATCTGGCTCTAGCCACACCAGCGTCGTCTTCAGCCACACCGACAACCCGTCGTTCGCTTCCTCGCTACAAAGGGAGGCAGATCGACAACACCGACCTGCTCGACTCCATCGATCGAGTCGGCACCAAGCTTGCTGAAACCCTAGCTCTGGTAGATTCGATTCAAAATTAACCTACCGAGCAGGTCTAAGCATGGCTAAGCATATATTCGATCCTGGAAATCAGCCAACCGTGCTCTGGTATCCACTTATATCTTGTAGGTGACAGGAAATCAGCCGACTTCTACCGGTCTAAGCATGGCTAAGCATATATTCGATTCTGGACCTATACCGGTTAAAGGTGTAATAGCTGGACAAGGAATTTATATGCATCAAGTGGTTCCATTCAACTCTTATAACCTAATGCATCAATCATAAGTACTTAAGTAATCATTTGTAAAATACTGGGAGACTTAGAATGCTCCGGAACTTGCCCCGCAGAAAGGAAGTAGGGCGGTGATCAGGACACTCCGGAAGCTCTTTAGGATTCTGCTCCTCGCCTTCGGGAGCTGCGACTTGAGGATTCTCCTGCTGGTCCCCTTCCTCTACTTCGTTGAATTCCAGCAACGTTATTTCTTCCTCCGATCCTAGATGCATGAATATGGCATAAGATATTGCGAATGCATACATGCGTACAAGTATAAAATGATGACACAGGATGAATGCATTCGTATAAGTAGTCTTAACATCATGGTGTTAACAAATGCATCATATTTTACCGAGCAGGTGTATATCTCTCTTAATTACTTAATCAAACACATTTACAATTCATTCACTACACACAAAACAGCAGCTGCTTGGTTTACTTATAACTGAAGTTCTACTTATCCAAATGCTGTGATATTAGACTTTCTAGAAAGCTTATAAAATTGTCTACAACTCTTATTTAATCACCAAAAACTAATTCACAATTTATCTTAACCAAAACAGACAATCAATCCAGCGCTGTCCAGAAATTCCAGAGAACAAGCAAATTCAGAAAGGCTAACTTTAAACAGCTGTAACTCCTAAACCGTTTGACCTATGTCCTGAAATTTTAACACAAGACATATGATGAAGTTATCTACAACTTTGTTATTAACTATTTTTACAGCAAACATCATTTTTATCATGCAACTCATCAAACTCCAGAATCTGTCTGGAATCCATCCAATTCGCATTACAAAGTAACAATACTTCTACTTCATCTAATAATTCAAAGTTTGACAACACAAAGTTTACCACCAGTTTAAGCATACCAAATACATGCAAGAAAATATAATGGTGAAGCCCAAACTATTTATTTATATGCCTTTATTATTTTATTTAGATACATAGGTTAAATAATAAACATATACCAAATGTGTATCATAATTTCTTAGAAAATTACAGTGGCTTACTAGTGCTACCAATAGACTACTGTAAAAGATTCATGCCATTTTACCAAGTAAAACATCCTATACAAAAATGACAAGGCAGCAAGGCTTGAATTAGCATAAATAGAAAACCCTATTGAAAAGTGTTAAGAAATTTTTTTTATTATTTTTCTTAGCATCCATATACTACTAGGATAACCTCCAACAAATTTCATGAATATTGGATTCCTAAATAATTTATAAAAATTCACACAAGGATCTCCTAATTATAAAAGAAAAATCTATAACTATAAATATACACATGCACGAATCCTCAAATTTTTACCAGAGTTCATACATGACAAGAATAGCTTACCACAAAAATTTCATAATTTTTGGAGCACAGGAACTCTAGATATAAAATAAACAAATTTGCATGCATTCAAAAACACATTTCAAATCTCTATTTAAATCTCCAAAAATTTCTACTGTAGATGTCAAGAATATATTTTCCTAAATACTACCCTTCCTAAGGAACATAACCAAATTTATTTCCTAATTTTTGAAGCTACCAAACTGAAGATATAAAAATCACAAAAGAATTCAAAAACTGGAATCAAATGAGCTAGCTTTCAAATACGGAGTCGCTGACCGGTGGGACCCGCCAGTCAGGCGACCCCACATGTCATCGACTCGAAACAGGGCAGCTACGCTGTAACGTCCAGTCCCGACATACATGGCCCCGGCCCACTCTTCCTAGGAGTGGTCCGACCCGCGTAGCAACCCGCTTGAACTTTCGTCCTCGCTTCGTTCAAAACGGTTAACCGAAGGTTACTATGCATCCCTGGCCCTGGTATTTAAGTCGATCCGGCGATCTCAGAGATTCCAGTATGGTACTAACTGGCTGCGCAGTGTTTTTCCATGGTGCTACAGTACCCGTGAACAGTACCCCCCGAAATCGGTCGCCCCATTTTGTCGGGTGAACAGTGCTCGGTGAACAGTACCCCCGGGAAATGAGGGCGCACCTGAGTGCGGACGGGTGCTGGAGAGGTGAAGGCACGCTCTGGCCTGGCTCTGCCGCGCAGGGCAGGGCGTTGGCGACGCGCGTCCAGCCGCGACGTCCACGCGGCGCTCGGACTCTGATCGGTTTCGGCCAATGAACCGGCGTTCAGTTCATTAGTTAACCCTGATACTAGCCTGACAGCGAGTTTTCATGTTGATTTATCTGCTAAATCATGGCTCTAACGTGCAAACACTCTAAACCAAAATGGTAAACCTATGTACCAGCTACAAATCTCTTTCAGTGAACTCATGTTAAATCGCAACCGAGACTGAGTAAAATCACCCCCAAAGTAGGCATATGATCATGAACTATGTTCCATTTGCTAACCTAAGTGTTGCTACATGTTTATGTGACTCACATCCACCAAGTACATTTGTCCACTCATGATCATATGCATAAACACATGGAGACATGAAATAATGAGACAAGTTGCATATGTTCAAAGAAACATGCGATAACAAGCAAATGTTACAGATGTTTCAATCAAACATTTCAATTGTAAATGCTTGTTTATGAATGCTTGATGATCATGCTCATGTTATGCAAGTCAAGTTATGCCAGGCTAACACCCGAGGTGTTACAGCAGGCACGACGCATAAGGCTCCAACCACGCGATCTCAACAATGCCTTTGATAGGGTAGGGGAAAAGCAGGTCTTCAGGACTCCAAGCGCTAACGTAGCTGTTGCTATGGCGACAATGCAACGACTGCCCAATACCCTAGAAATCTAGGCAATTCGTGATGATATGCAAGGCTACCTGACGGCTACTATGGCCCAGACCGCAGAGATTGCAAACCAAGCTCAGGCTTCGATCGCCTCAGTCGAATCAAGCCACAGTCGTCAGTATTCAAGTTTCCCACAGCCACCCAACCAACGTGGCTCATGCAACAATGTCCCACCAGACAACCATCAAGGCGGAAACGGTGGTCATGATGGTGGTCGGGATGACAACCGCCGCTACAACCGGGACGATAATCGACGAGAAAACCGTGACAATCGCCGTGATAACCATGGTCGCAGGGTCAACCAGGGCGGCAATTAGGATCGCCGTGATGGCAATAATGATCTCCGCCATTATCTTAGAGAACGCGATCTACGCGATCGCATCAACCAAAGAGCCAATGATCGTGCATCCTATGAAAGCTATTGCCGTATGGAATATGATACTACCCACGGCCCTCTGGGTTTGAAGCAGTTTACTCCTCACCTTCGCCCAGTCGTGTGGCCAAAAAACTTCAAGCTCGAAAAACTCCAGAAGTACGACGGCAAGGAGAACCCCGAGTTATGGGTCATGCTCTACAAAACCGTGTGCAGATCAGCCATGGCTGATGAGCACATCATGTCTAATTACTTCCCAATCGCCGTCGGCCATGCATGCCACCAATGGCTGGTCAGCTTGCCGGCAAACTACTTTGATTCTTGGCAAGAGCTCAAGCAAGCATTCATCGACAACTTGATTGCTACTTGTGAACAACCTGGCAACAAATATGATCTGCAGCGGATTCGAGATCGCAAAGATGAGCCACTACGCGAGTACGTCCGACGCTTCTCAGAGATGCGCATCAAAGTCCCATCAATCTTCGACAATGAGGCAATCGAAGCTTTCATCACTGGTCTCCACTTCCACGATGCCCTAAGGGACAAGCTCCTCTGCAAAAGACCTGAATCGATCATAGCGCTCCTAGCTACTGCTAAAAAATATGCGGACACCGATGATGCTAAAAAGATAATCATCGAAGAAGCAGCAAGGGTTCCATGCTCCGACCACCCCCCACACCACGATGACTACCGCAGCAACCGTGGTCGGAACGGCAATTTTGATCACCGCAACTAGCGCAATGATTCTCACGGCAGCCACGACCAGCGTAATCAGCGATGTAATCGCCATGACGATTATAGGGGCAAGTGTGCTCGGGAAGATGACGGCGAAGTCAACATCATTAAAAAAGGTGGCGGACGTCGCAACTATGAAGAAGACTACACCAAAGCATTGAAAGGACCTTGCCAACTCCATCTCAAGTCAAACCATACCATGGAGAATTGTCGTGTTCTCAAATCCATCTACACGCGCCAACAGGCTCCGGATAAATCTGACAAGCCTAACGACGTAGGGGAGCAGCGTAATGAGGACGACGATGATGAAGACATAGATCCCCGTCACAAGTACATCAAGCCAACCAACCGTGTCCACACCATCATGGGGGGCAAAGTGTCCATCGAGACCAAACAAGAGCGCAAGCTGCTCGCCCGCGCTTGCTTGAACGTGAACAATGCCGACAACCTCATCGCCGATCCATGGCTCCCTCCTTGGTCTCACTGCGAGATCTCCTTCAGCAGAAAGGACCAATGGGCTGCAATACCTGAGCCAGGGCATTTTCCTCTGGTTCTCGACCCTTGTATCAACAAGGTTCAGTTCGATAGAGTGCTGATTGATGGCGGCAGTTCCATCGATATACTATTCCAGAACAGTTTGCCAGCTTTGAAGATAACCCAGGCTGATCTCAAGCCATACGAGGCACAGTTCTAGGGTGTTCTCCCCGAACAGAGCTCCACACCTCTCGGGCAGATCACGCTACCTATGCAGTTTGGTAGCCCTGAACACTTTCGCACCAACTACGTCAACTTCGTGGTCGCTGACTTCGAAGGCACCTACCATGCTATCCTTGGCCGACCAGCGCTCACCAAGTTCATGGCCATACCTCACTACAAGTATTTGGTGCTCAAGATGCCTACTGAGAAGGGGGTTATAACTCTTAGGGGCAACATATACGCAGCTTACACTTGCGAGGATGACAGCTTCAAAATAGCAGAGGCTCACGACCTCTCTATTCGCATGGCCGAGACCATGCTCGACGCCAAGCAGACCCCAGCTGACCACCTGGAGATCCCAGAGCTTGAGGCCCCATGCAAGAACATCAAGTCCAAAGAGCACAAAGAGATCCAGCTGGTCGACAGTGATCCTAGCAAAACGGCCCTTATCGGGGCCAACCTGGATCCTAAATAGGAAGACGCGCTCGTTAGGTTCTTGAGGAGCAACGTGAGTGTGTTCGCATGGAAACCCGCTGACATGCCCGGTGTACCTCGGAACTTGATCGAGCACTCCTTAAATGTCGATGGCAAGGCCAAACCCATCAAGCAGAAGCTACGACGGTTCACTCGCGACAAAAAGGAGGCTACTAGGGTAGAAGTTACACGGCTTTTAGCAGCCAGATTTATCAAAGAAGTGTATGATCCGGAGTGGTTAGCCAACCCAGTTCTTGTACACAAAAAGAATAAGGAATGGAGAATGTGCGTTGATTACACTGATCTCAACAAACACTACCCTAAAGACCCCTTCGGCTTACCTCACATAGACGAGGTCGTAGATTCAACTGCCGGTTGTGAGTTGCTTTCCTTTCTCGATTGCTACTCTGGTTATCACCAGATCGCTCTAAAAAAGGACGACCAGATCAAGACATCCTTCATCACGCCCTTCGGCGCCTACTGCTACACGACCATGTCATTCAGGCTCAAGAACGCTGGGGCTACCTACCAACACGCCATATAGGCCTGCCTCAAAGATGAGATAAAAGACGACCTCGTCGAGGCTTATGTTGACGATGTAGTTGTTAAAACCAAGGAAGCATACACCCTTGTCGACAACCTAGAACGTACCTTTGCAGCCCTTAACACATTCCAATGGAAATTAAACCCAAAGAAGTGCATCTTTGGTGTTCCATCTGGTATACTACTCGGCAACATCGTCAGTCACGACGACATACGCCCTAACCCAGAGAAAGTAAAAGCTGTCTTGGACATGAAGCCGCCCAAAAAGGTGAAGGATGTTTAGAAGCTTACCGGATACATGGCTGCCCTTAGTCGTTTCATATCTAGATTAGGCGAAAAAGGACTACCGTTTTTCCAGCTGCTCAAAGTATCCATGAAGTTTGAGTGGTCGGAGGAAGCAGACGCTGCTTTTACACAGCTGAAACAATTCCTTACATCACCTCCGGTCCTCACTGCTCCCAGAGAAGACAAAACCCTCCTGCTTTACATTGTGGCAACTAATCGAGTGGTCTCCAATGCCATGGTGGTCGAGCGCGATGAGCCCAACCACGTCTACAAGGTACAGCGACCAATCTATTTCATTAGTGAGGTGCTCAGCGAATCCAAGACCAGGTACCCACAGATTCAAAAACTGATCTACGCCATACTAATTACACCCCGAAAGTTGAAACACTACTTCGACAGATATCGTGTGGTGGTCGTGACCGAGTACCCTCTAGGAGACATCATTCGCAACAAGGATGCAAACGGGCGCATTGTCAAATGGGCAATGGAGCTATGCCCTTTCTCCTTGGAATTTGCAAGCCGTACTACAATCAGGTCTCAGGAGCTTGTTGATTTCATCGTCGAGTGGACAGACTTAAGCACACCTGCCTCTCAGGGGCTCGCTGAGTATTGGAAGATGTACTTCGATGGCTCTCTCAACATCGACGGCACCGGAGCAGGAGTCCTTTTGGTATCACCATCCAAGGAGTAGCTCTGATACATCCTCAGGAATTATTTCCCAGCATCTAATAACGCCGCCGAGTACGAAGCATGCCTACACGGTCTGCGCATTGCGGTCGAGCTCGATGTCAAGCGTCTCTATGTCTATGGAGACTCGGCTCTAGTCATCAACCAACTCAACAAGGACTGGGATACGACCAGCAAAAAGATGGACGCATACTGCAAAGCGATCAGAAAGCTAGAAGGCAAGTTCTATGGCATCGAGTACACACATGTGGTTTGGGACAAAAATCAAGCAGTAGATGCGCTGTCAAAGTTTGGATCATCCCGAGCCAAAGTCCCACATGGCATATTTGTTCAATACCTGCTCACACCCTCCATCAAAGAAGAAGATCCCGCGGTTGACAAGCCTCAAGACCAGCCATTGGTGGCTACGGTTCCGGCGTCAAACACCACCAAGAAGCCCGACTGGAGAGTACCTTTCATCAAGTACCTAACAGATGGTAGCGGTTACACCGATCGAATAGAAAACGAACGCCTGATGCGCCGTAGTAAGCAGTATCTGCTCGTCGATGGCAAATTGTGGCGCAAGAACGCGAAGGAGGAAATCTTGATGAAGTGTATAACCCAGGAGGATGGCGAACATCTCCGAGACAAAATCCACTCTAGCTCCTGCGGCAACCACGCGGCCTTGAGAACGCTGGTCGGCAAGGCTTTCCAAGCAGGGTTCTATTGGCCGTCAGCCGTAGTCGATGCAGAGAAGCTAGTCCACCACTATGAAGGTTGTCAGTTTTTCACCAAGAGAATCCATGTACTAGCACACGAGATTCAGACTATACCAGCCTCTTGGCCCTTCGCATGCTGGGTATTGGATATGATCGGGCCTTTCAAACCGGCTCCTGGAAAATTTACGTGCGTCTTTGTGTTGATCGACAAATTCTCCAAGTGGATAGAGTACATGCCCCTGGTCAAGGCATCTTCATAAAAGGCTGTCGCATTCCTCGACCTGGTAATCCACCGCTTCAGCATACCCAACAGCATCATCATTGATCTCGGTACTCAGTTCACCAGGAACATTTTTGGGACTTCTGCGATGAAAGGAGTATAGTAGTGAAATATGTCTTGGTGGCACACCCTAGAGCTAATGGACAGGTCGAGCGAGCAAATGGTATGATCCTGGATGCACTTAAGAAGAGGATGTACAGAGAGAATGACAAGGCTCCTAGAAGATGGCTCAAAGAGTTACCAGCCATGGTCTGGGGTCTCAGAACCTAGCCCAGTCGCAATACTGGCGTATCACCATACTTTATGGTTTATGGCGCTGAGGTAGTGCTCCCAGTAGATATAGCCTTCAGATTAGCACGGGTAGAGAACTTCGACGAAGACAAGGCCAAGGAAGTGAGGGAGCTCGAAGTGAATAGTGTTGAAGAGAAGCGGCTTGATTCTTGCGTACGTACAGCAAAATACCTTGCTGTTTTGCACACGTACTACAACAAGAACGTCAAGGAGCGATTCTTCGTGGTCGGGGACCTGGTCCTGAAGTGGAAGACGAATCAGGCTGGTGTCCACAAACTCGCAACCCCATGGGAAGGACCATTCATGATCAAGGAAGTCACATGCCCTATGTCTTATAGGTTAGCTCGCCTAGACGGCACAGACGTACCCAATTCCTATCACATCGACAAGCTTAGGCGTTTATATGTTTAGCTACTAAGATATGTACCCCTCTTGTACTTTTGATGTATTTTAATAAAGCTATTATGATTTCTTCGACCACTCTAATGTGTCACTTCGAAGTCTATTGTTATTCTAACTTTACCAGTTAAAACCAACCACCATTCCTTCATGGGTTCTCGGAGCAGGCCCTATCTCCGGTTCCTCCCAACGCGTGCATGGGATCCGCTCTCTACGCTATGGGTGATCGGTAGGCTCTCTCTGGTTTGACTTGCGTGTTTCTACGTGTGCACAAGCTACGCACCTCACACTTCGACTGCAAGACAAACCAGGGCCGTACAAACCTTTCAGGATGACGTGTCGACTAAACCGGTATAACTAAACAGAACGCCAACACGTTCTTACTTAGTTATATCAACATCATATCCGAGCTTAAACACGTTTTTTACAAAACAAACAAGCTTATGTTGAGATACAGTTACATTATTACAAGCTTGCCTGAAAAGGTCTAAGTTTACAATAACCCAACTACATCTTCTTCTACAGCTATAGCCTACACTATTGGCTGGTCGGGGCATGTGGTGCCTGTTGCTTGCTGGGCCTGACATCATGCTTGGGTCTCTAGGACTCTGGCATTGATCGAGCTGAAGAAGATGGCCCCGCCGATGCCTGGCTAGTCGAGACCGCAGGCTTCGCTGGTTGGCTTGAAGATGATGGCGTTCCTTGTACGGGTGGTGTCGCACCTCCACACAGGTTAATATCACCAATTATTTTCACCGACAAGTCTAGTTGGGTCATCCATAGCTCCTTGGCCTTGTTTGGATCTACCTCCTTCGGGTATCTAGCCTCCAGGTGCTTGAGATCGATCAGGGGGTAATGAGCATGTACCATGCTTAGTACATGTGAGCCTGTGTACTCTCCGGCCTCCTTCATGAACTCCTGGAACCATCCCCATGCCCTTTGGCATCTCTCGATCAATCCCAGCTATGGCGTCCTTGCCACATCTTTTGCTAGCGCCGGATCGATGAGGTTAAGGACCGACAAAATGCCCTTTGCCACCTCCTGGCACCGGCTTTTCCAGGTGTCACGGTCCTTGGTGATCTCTTGGCATTGCGCCTTCCAGTCGTCATGGTCTTTCATCATGGCCTCCAGATGTTTCTTTGCATTGATTTTTATAACTGCAAACCGCACATGCCGTTAAGACGTTAGACCACGCCAAACTACGGTGGCAACAAAAACGAGCAAAGGCGGTTGGATAACTTACCTTTCAGCTCCTCTGTCATCTTGGTCGTATGGTCCCGGAGCCACGACTGGTCTTGCGCCAGTTTTCTGTTGTTCTCGTTTAGGCGATCACACTCCCCGACCACACGACTGTTCTCCTCTTGGAGACGGGTCACTTCAGCTTCTAAGCCTGCACTACAGCTGTTACTACCAACAATGCAACAGCACTTGTCAGTAGTCAGTATGATCAAATGGCTACTTACTTGTTCTTTCTCACTCTTTCTTACTGAGCTAGATGACCTGGTTCTGGTTCTGGGAATCTTGCACCGTCTTTGCATGTTCGGTGGCTTCAAGTTGTTGGCGCAAGCGGTTCACCTCCGTCGTCAGCTCCTTGTTGTTTGCAATGATCCCATCTATCTGGTCGAACCATTTCTTGTGGTACCTTGTGGTTTTCATTAAATCCTGTGTGCAGATAGCTAAGTAAGACAAGTACGACTAGACCGCACGACCAGGGGGTGAAGCGAAGCTTACCTGTACTTCCGTAACAAGCCGCTTCGCTGCTTGTTCAACTTTCTTGGTTTCTTCTACCTCTGGGATTTCCTCATGGATAACCCATTGGTCGTTCCGCCAACATGACACATAAACATGTTGTCGCTTGTCTTGTGGATGGCCCAGGACCTCCTCCACCTCGTCCTCTTTGGGCTCTTCTTCGAGTCCTGGTGCTGGCCCAGCGTCAGCAGCATCTGCGATCACCACAGCCTTCCCATGAGCTGCAGCGTCGGTAAATGTGGTCTATGCTCTCACCTCCGGCCGCTGCTCCTCGGTTTGCTCTGTTACCCTCGACGTTGTGGTGTTGCCCTCAGCAGGTTTAGTGCTTGGAGCACTCGTGCCTGGCTCGGACTGGTCCTTCGACCACCTGCTCGGGGACTGTTGTCTAACTGCTCGCTTGCTGAGGCCCTGACGGATCTTCTACTATGGCTTCCTCAGTGGTCGGCTGCTGGGTAGTCTGCTCTGTACTTATTGGCGGTGCCACGCCACTTCCGGCTAGCTGGTCCAGACTTTCTGTGGATGCCGAGCTAGTACATCCAAGATAAGTTCAGAAAGCAATCATATTAAATGCAAATTGCTAACTTATATCAAGGTTACAAATACTTACATGTTAGAAGCATGGAATGATGTGGAGAAGGCGCGTCTCTTTGGCTGTACTTGCTCCACGTGCTGTGCGGATGACCCCTGGTCTCCCTCTACATCCAGCACTATCGCTAGGCCTTGGTGCTCGACTCCTCCGCCACTTGTCCTTCGCGTTGTAGTGGTCGGTGGCGTGCACGGTTGAGTTGTCGCTCCCATCGCCGGTCGCGTTCTTTGCCCAGGTACTCCTAAGGTCGACCTGGCTACATCCTTCACCACCGTCGGTGATGTGGGTCTCACAGGCGCGAAGGACCCATCTTGCTCCATTGACTCTAGTTGCTTCCTCCTTTTTTGAGGGACAAGTTGAAAGGTGTCTGCGTCTTTTGCCTCCTCTGCGTCATCGTCCGGCCAAGCAAAAATCGCCTGCCGACGCTTGCTGACCGGGTTCTCTTCCGGGTCCCCCTCGGGCTCATTGATACTTAGCGCTCCTCCGGTGAGCAGGGTGGTTACTGACCTATTCTTCGACTGTTTGGGGGCAGCCGGCCGCTTACTAGCAGCTTTGGCCGCTGCCTCCTCTCTAGCTCCGAGCACCGCCCAGTCGACGTCCTCATCCTCGATCTCGATGTTGGTCTGGGTGGTGGGATCAGCTCCTTGTGGCCACTCTACTCCAGGGGTGGCCACACAAACACTGTCGCTCTATCCCAACCATTAACCTAGGTAACAAAAACGAGTGAACACAGTAAGTTTTCACTTACCCTATCACAATATAAGACTACGGGTACGTGGCAAGACGAGTTACCTTTGGGGGAGGTCGGGCAAGCTTGAAAGCATGCTCGATGTCGCTCAATCTGGCATAATTTGGATTGGCTAAATTAAATAGCTCGCCAATTCTAGCTTTGACTTCGATTTTGTCAAGCGCCCTCTGCCTCATCCTCGTCGAGTCTGTGTTCCCTTGATACTCATAGCCAGGATGTACCCTCTTCTGGCAGGGCTGGACCCGTCGACTGATGAAACTCCCGACTACGCTCGGACCATACAGTTTTTTCCACGGGATCATTCCAAATATTTTTGGGATCTATCCCAGGTGCTCGGGTTTCTCCGACCAGCTCGTCTTCTTCTCCGGAATGTAGCCTGCGTCGCACAGCGTGATCATGTTCGGCTCTTCGCGGATGTAGAACCATTTTTTGTACTAGTCGTCGAGCGACGTGTTCCATGGGCAGTGTAGGTACTGGGCTTTCATGCCGTCATGGAGGTTGAGGTATACACCTCCGGCTATCTTCGAACTACCACTTCCTTTCTTCCGCAGACAGAAAAGATGGCGGAAAAAATTGAAATGGGGCTGGAAGCCGCCATACGCTTCGCACAGGTGAATAAAAGTGGCGACAAGGAGGATCGAGTTGGGATGCAGATTGCAAATCCCAATCTCGTAGTAAAGACAGAGCCCCTAAAGAAATGGATGCATTGGAACTCCAAATCCCCATTTAAAGAAATCCTCGAACACCACGATCTCACCTGGTTGTGGATCGGGGTACCTCTCACCCTCTGGCGCACGCCATCCTGCGAACTCCTTGTCATGGAGTACCCCCATGGTGACGAGGTCTTCAATGGTCTACTCGTTGCTTTTCGACTTCCACCATTCCTTCGCATGACCCCTGTTTTCTTCTATGCATCACTTTTCGCCATTTCCTTTCGTATTTCGCCTCTGACTCCGGCCTTGCTGGTGAACGGGGAGTGTGTTGATCTTCAACAGCAGCTGGGGAGTAGCAAGGGCGGCGGTTGAAGTGGCGGCGGATTGATTGGTGGCGATTTTGGATCTATTAGGGTTGGTTGGCGAGAGGAAGACAAAAGCTGCGGTTGCGAATGGCAATGGGGTTTGGTAAATAGTAACTGACCTATCATATGTTGTATTTAACCCAAGAGTTACGCTGTTTCGTCTGCCTGGGATTCTTGGGGGACATGCGCAAGCGCCATAGACGGCTGTTTTTCCCATTTGCAGTATTACTCAGCCTCGAGATCTACGCCAATAAATGCGCCTCTTCGTTGCCAGTGTGGGAGGGCCCATGCTGACGCACCTACTTACAGGTGCCACGCAACTGTTTGCTTCACAAGACAAAAAGGCAGTATGACGTGCTATACCCGTCTACTTTTTTGACAAGACGTGTCAGACCGGACTTGACAGAACAAATAGATAAATAAATACATAAAATAATAGTAATAGTGGCATATGTTTTTTTGCCACATTCCTTGTGCTTAGGAACTGTCCTAACCACCATTGTGCTCGGGGACTGTCCTGATCACCATTGTGCTCGTTGACTGTCCTGACCACTATTGTGCTCGGGGACTGTCCTGACCACCATCGTGCTCGGGGACTGTTCCGACCACTCTCGTGCTCGGGACTGTCTCGACCACTCTCCGACCATTGCTTGGGTTATTCTCGGGGATTCGTTGTTTTCCCCATGCTGTATTCGGGGACTGCCCCGACCACTCTCCGACCATTGCTTGGGGACTGCTCTCCTCGGCTACATGTGATTTGTACTCACATACAGTTGAGAGGGATTTATTTTTTCTCACTTAGACCTTGCTACAAGGCTGATACCTCGCCTTCCAGCAAGCTCAGGGACTACATCGGTATGATGCACCTATCGGTGCAGTTCGTATCGCGTGTACGATGATTGGATTCTCAACTTAACTGAAAATTCTTTTTTAGACCCTGGCACCACGTGCCTACATCACCTACTACCAGGCTCAGGGACTAAGTGGGCACACTTCACCTTACGGTGAATGTGCTTATTTTATCGACCCCTACGCTCTGACAGTTGGCCATAACTACTCTTGTACAAGGGTCACTTACATTTCTTTTCAAAAATACAAGTGGGCACACTTGATCAGGAAAGAAATCTTTTTCTTTTTTTCTTTAGAGCACCATGCATTCTTCGGACAACCGGAATCTTCGGCTATAATCGTGGTCTACTACTTTCTTTGTTGACCAGAATATTGGCGCATTTGCTTGGTCAGTGTTTCAACCAGTTGGAGATGACATGAAGACAGACTGCATTAGCCGAAGAAGATCAAACGGCGTGTTGCAACATAATACATGGTGCTCAGGGACTAGGTGTGGGGGTATTAACCCCAATACCCTTACGGCTAGGTTTGGGCCGGCCCGGACCAGGGGTTGATCCACCACAAGACGACGCATGGCCCAGTCGATCTGCTCGGAGTCCCGCGCAAGGAATCAAGGCAGACTTGGAGATCAAGCAAGATCCTGGTCGGTTAGAATAGGAATCCTTATCCGGCCACCTATGGCAATTGTAACCGGTTAGGATTAGTTTCTAGATCTGTAACCCTGCCCCCAGACTATATAAGGCGGGCAGGGCACCCCTCCCAAAAACAATCTCATTGATATACAGCAATACAATTAGATGTAGGACGTAGGTATTACACCCTCACGGCGGCCGAACCTGGATAAAACCTCGTGTCTGTCTTGCATCACCATCTCGTTCGTAGCTTGCGCACCTGTCTGCCAATAATCTACTACCTTGGGCATACCCCTAGGTAGACTGCCAACCATATTTTGTCGACACGCCATGATCTCGACGGCACGGGCCGTGAGCAAGCTAGTCCCCTCCGACCACATCACCTCTAGGTCATCGCAGACCACTCTGAGGGCATCGCTCAGGATACCGAGCTCATTGCTCTCCGCCTAGAGCTCGACAAGGTCCACGGCCAGCCCAGCAAAAACACTCTTGTCCTCTAGCTTCTGGGTCATCATGTTTCCAAGCTCAGTCTGGAGGGAGCCGACCTTCTGCTGCACATCGTCACATGCTTGGCAGGCCTGGTCATGCTCTCGAAAGGCCTAGTCGCGCTCCTCATGAGTTGCGATATGCTCTGAGCAGAGCCTCTCCATGGTCTAGAGCTGCTCATCCCGCTCCTTGCGTAGCGGGGCGACCACCGTTGCATCTAGGCTCGCCCTCTTCTCTAGGACCGCGAGCTTCACCTTGGCCCCCAGCTTTAGGTCCCTTTCGTTCTCAACCTTTGCCAGAAGGTCGAGGATCCACTGGCGGGTCTTGGTGTCCTTCTGGAGTAGCTCATCCCTCTCCTTCCTGACCTTGGTGGCCTCCTCGTCGTCCCTCTATGATCTCGCTGATAGGGCCTCGAATGCCCTCTCGGCCTTGTCAGCATGCCGATGGGCCTCGGCCACCCGTGACCGAAGACTATTTGCCTCCTCATCGAGGGGAGTCAGTTCAGCCACCCTCTACTAGGCCGCAACAAGCTGAGCGGTCACCTCCCCACATAGTCATGCCTCCTCGGTGAGGTGGTCCTAGGTTTCCTTCTGCTCACGAAGGAACCGAGATTTCCCCCGGCTATGAGCGATAAGGGACTGAAAGAAGATGATGGTCAGAATACAAAAAATATATAGAGAGAGAAAAGGGCGAGAAGCAGGGTCAAGCGAATACCCAGCTGGAGGGAACAACAACATCGCACAAGACACCTTAGGCGTGGTCCAGGGCTTCGAGCATGGACGCGACCCCCACGTTGAGGCTCTCCCGCTCCATGCTCTCTGTGGCATCGTTGAGAGTGAAGAGCGTCGACGTCAGATCCTCTAGACTTGCCTACCAAAGTAGGGGCTTGCTCCATGTAGGCAAGTCACTGCCCATCGACGTCAGGTCCAGGGATGGCTCCCTACTGGCTTCAATCGCCGCCGACCCTTCACGCCGTGATGTCCCCACCGGGACACTCCCTTCGGTGATGGAAGGGGTCAGCGGTACGGACGCTAACTCCTTTCCTAGCTCCACGACCTCTGGGGACCCCTCAGCTATGTCCCCCTCTGTTTGGCCCATGCTAGACGCCGTCACCTAGGCCACCGATGGCGTGAGTCGCGCTAGTTCCTCTAGAGCCACCATGATGGCGCTCGGCTATGACCCACCTGTCACAGCTACTACCACCTCTACCTGTGTCGGTGGGGTCCTAACCAGTTGTGTCACGCCCACCATGGTCGGCACCATGAGTGGGGTCAGCAGCCCCATCCACCCCATCGTTGGCAGTGGTATGACCGCCATCGCTGGCTATTCCATGACCTCCGAAGGTGTCCCTTGAGCCCCCATGTCCGACTATCCTGCCGAGGGCATGAGCGCCACCGTGGGTGGTGCCTAACCAGTCGGCGATGCAGTCACATAGGCCCTGCTCCCGCCCAAAATGGGCGCGACGCTAGCTGCCTCACTTCAAGGGCGACGCTCTTCTTTGGTGCCAGCCCCAATGGATTATGCTACCTCCTGACGCTGCAAGAGATGAAAAGCATAAGTCACGATGAAATCTGACCAAAACAGGGAAAAATAGAGGAGCAGACAACTCACCTCGACGCTGTTGGGTGGCAAATACGTGTGAGGGGTGAACCCCTCGACCTCTGCTCTGCCTCGTTAGGGTGAGGCCATTTCAAGCCTACCCCCTACTCCTAGGCAGAGGGGCTCGCTTCCCTTGACTCTTAGGGCATGGCGGTGGAGCCGCCCACCTCCATCGACATCTCAAGTGCGGTAGCAGAGCCACCCGTCTCCATTGACTCCTGAGGGAGGCCGATGGTACATCCCACCTCCGCCGGCTCCCCGAACGTACCCTCCCCTCCATGGAACGGGAAGGGTCCTAACTCCTGCAAGGGCAAACCAATACCTGTCAGCGCATGCTCATTCTCTAGGATGTCCCAATCGACATCCTCGGCTACCTCATCGTCACCGCCATCATCGTCGCTGTTGGTGTCCTCCCCCCATTCCCGCGCCTATAGCTTTCTGCTATTTCTTCTTCTTCTTGTCCTCCTTCACCATCCTGAGCTGCTCACCCTCGGCGTGATTCACCACCCTCATGGACGAAACCCTCGGCAACGGCGCCGGGTGATCCATGAAGATGAGGTCCCTCAGTTGGTCCCATCCCTCTCAAAGTTAGTATCAAGAGGTTAGGAAATCAATTGAAGAGGAGGTATGAGGAGGGGAAACTTACAAAGATGACATGGCCTGGTTCTAGCCGCATTAGAGGATGTCCCGGCACTAGGTAGACGAAATCGAGGGGAGGCACCCGTGTTGTCCCGCAAAGGCTCCATCACCTCCTTAATGCATTGCGCAATCTTGGAGTTGGGGAGCACCCCCTCGACGAGTGCCATTCCATCAAATGATGCCTCGGGCGCCATCGCATATAGCGGGAGCGCTCACATCATCAACAACGCCACCCTCCTTGCGTGGTAGGCCCTGATGATGCATGCACCTTTAGGCCGTTCTCCTTGAGGATGTGGATGGCGTCGATGTGGTCCCAGATCTTCTATTTGTCCTTCTCCGGGATGCCCCACTTCCTTCATGACTCTGGGGTCTCTTCGATCAGGCGCCCGGTGAACTCTGGTAGAGGGGCGATGGAGTTGTTCTTGAGGTAGAACCCCTGTGAGTGCCACCCCTTGTTGGACATCAAAAGCCACATGGGCAGGTACTCGCCAACCTGATTGTTCCAGAGCTGGATGCCGACGCACCCCATCGGCATATGCAGCTCCTGCCTGCCGCGCTTCTTCCTATTTTTCTAGAGGGTGACAATGAAGAGGTACCTGCACAGATCAAAGTGAGGGCTGATCCCTAGGAACACCTTGTATAGCGCGATGAACACTGCCATGTGCTAGATCCCGTTGGGGTTGAGATGTTGTAGCTCGATCTTGTAATAATGCAGCAGCCCTCGAAGAAATTTGTGGGCGAGGGTCATGAACCCATGCTCATGGAAGTAGGCGAACGACACCACATAGCCGTCGGGCAGTGACGTTAGATCCTCCTCGCCGGGCAGTAGCCACTCCTCGGTTGAGGTCCGTGCGTGGAGAAGACCACGACGGATGAGGCCTTCCATGCGCTGGAAGGTGATATCGATGCGGCACCACGGATCCATTGGAGGTGGGGGCAGACAGATGCGAGCTCGACGGCGATGGGGATGCAGAGGCAAGAAACCTAGGTGATTGGTGGTAGCAGTCATAGCTGTGGAGGCAAGGAAGCAAGGTATGGAACCTTGGGGGCAAACCCTTTGGTTTTATAGGGGCGACGAGTGGGAGGAAACCAACCACCCGCCTAGATCTCCGTGCCTTCCATGATCTGCCACAACGTCCCACCGCGAGACACGCACACACAATCTCTGTCTGTTTCCTCGGAAAACTCACCGGACATTTCACCTCTCTGGATGGGCCACGACTCGTCGCGGGTAAGAGGAATACGAATCTAAAAGCGTCTCTATGGCCCGACTGGGCCTAGGAGTTCGTAGGTCGGCCCATCGATGGGTTCGACAAACCGCTCCAGGCACCTTTGGGGTGAGAGGTGGAAAGGGATGGGCCTCGCTAGCGGCTAGTACCCGGGCGAACGAGCACCGCGGGCATCCCGACCCATGATCAGGTCTCGGCCAGTTACGATGCATGTTTTTTCTTCAAAGAAAGGTACTTAGCCCTCGAGACCGATTGAACATACCTGAGAACTATATGGATTGACCACTGGGAATCTGGGGTCAGTCGCCATGCTAACCCAAGCCAGATCCCCATGAATGGGATACCAAGGGCCCCACTCAGACTAGCCCATTGATAGCTCACCGAGTGCCATGATTCATCCTTAGAAGAAAATTGTGGCATGGCTTGGCCCCTGCTATGGGAGGGAGCTCAAGGAAACGGAATCACCGTCCCTAGGTCACACTATGGGCGACAAAAGAATGCCAAGGCCTTCAGAGTCCTCCCGTTTGGAAAAGCCTCCGAAGGAGTATTCTACTCCTTCGTAGGCTCGGGGACTACTGGCGGGGACCAATACTATGGTACCAAAGAGGAGCTAATAACCATCAACATTGATTTGTCCGAGTAGTCAAGAGCATGACTATAGCTCCAATCGACCCCTAGGTGCACAAACTTCGCCTCGCCCGACCCTTAAGGGTTGGCTCCACTTCGCCCGACACGGAGGCCACGGGCTCTACCTCGCCTGACCCCTAAGGGTTGGATCTGCCTCGTCCAACACTGAGGACATGGGCTCTGCCTCCCCCAACCCCTGAGAGTGGACTCCACCTCACCCGACCCCTGAGGGTGGCTCCGCCTCGCTCGACACCTGAGGCTTGGCTCTGCCTCACCCGACACCGAGGCCGCAGGCTCTACCTCTCCTGACCCCCGAGGGTTGGCTCTACCTCTCCCAACACTGAGGCCGCGGGCTCTACCTCGCCTACCTCCTGAGGGTGGCTCTGCCTCACCCGACCCCTGAGGGTTGGCTCCACCTCACTGGACATAGAGGCCATGGGCTCCACCTCGCCTGACCCCTAAGGGCAGACTCTACCTCGCCTGCCCCCTAAGGGTAGGCTCTGTTTCGCCCAACACCGAGGTCGCGGGCTTCGCCTCACCCAACCCTCAAGGGCTGGCTCCGCCTTGCCCGACCCTTGGGTTTGGGCTCCGCCTCGCCCGAGCCTTGGTTTTGCGCTCCGCCTTACCCGGCCTCTAGGGAGGAACTTTGCCTTGCCCAACCCTGAGGCTAGGGACTCTGTCTCGCCCGACGGAGACCCATACCGCCGCCAACCACTCCAGGTCCAAGCATATGGGCTTGGGTCAAAGCTCTAAGGATAGGGAAGAGACTAGCATGCCTCGATGTAGCCCATGACGGGCCATACCTGGGGGTTCACATCAGGAACAATGTCGGGCGTACCGGTGCTATTCTGCCTAACCCCTGTACGAACACTAATGGGCGCGTCAGTTCACCACGATGTCTGCTAGGACAGAGTGGAGCACCATGACCAGTAGGCAATGCCTGCACATGATGCTAGTGATGGATAGGGCCGTGACAAGAAGCTATCCCTCTTGACATCTACAGGGTCGGTGGTTCCCACATACAGGAGAAGAAGGACCCGATGATCCTAAAGGACTTCTTCCTCTCATTCTCTTCTCTTCCTCCACTATAACCCATGCTTTCCCTTGGCCTATAAAAGGGAAAGCAGGGTGTCCCACAAGGGGCATCGGACGAATGATCGCAACACATCGCATCGAACCATCGGACTATAATCCAATCAAACCATCAAACCCCGAACATGCAGCCAAGCAGCGATTGAGCTCTCTGCACCCAATTGTTCCTTCCACCAGAGACTTGGGACCTGCCCCTCTCTCGACCGTTTGTAACCCCTACTATGAACTTTTAGTGCTAGTAACACGAGCAGCAGCAACAAACTGGATATAGGGACATTCTGCCCGAACCAAAATAAACCTCGTGCCTCTTAGCACGCCAGCCGAGCTAGACACGTAATATTAGAAATTTACTTGTTGGTGGCAACTCAAAACATCGATAGTATTCATGACATATCACACCTGATTTTAAGAACAAAACCAGATACACACCATATGTGAGCCCAGGAAGTCAAATCTCACATATAGCTACAAATAAGGGTAACATCATAAGACAATGCTTAATATATAACATACTTAGTATAAAGGACATAACCTTAGATAGCAAACAGCGAATAGACAACTCTGATCTTTGGGTGAAGACTCCAATTCTACCAGGGACAACTGACTAGTTGATCGCAAACCTAATTCCTCCAAACTCTATCAATCTAGTACCCATCTGGGATTTTTCCAAAGATTTAAAAAGTAAAACAAGCGTAAGTACATGTCATACTCAACAAATATTACATGGGGTTCATGAGGCTCAAAAGGATGACACTGTTTTAACCATGATTAGCTTTTAATGAGTCATGATTTTAGCAATGAAGTAGCAACAAATTTATCATAAGCTCATATAAACACATGATCAGGTAAACATGAATAACGAATAGCATAAACAGTAATCATTAGTGAGCATCTTTATCATCAGTTTTGTTCATCTATTCCATAAGGGTCCAAGGCTACTCATGACCGTGAGCACGGCTGATATGCCAGTTTTACACTCTGCAGAAGTTGTACACTTTCACTTTGAGTCGTGATTTACCCTTTCACCCGAGGTGCTCAACCACTTGACCCACTACCAAGGAAGGTTGGCAGGGTTCACTATGAAGCCTTTCAAAGGTTCGTCTAACAAGTTAGGTCTGCTATGTTTCTGTGCCCTATGAATGTAGGGCTCCCCTTCCAACAGGCACAATGATGCGCAACCTATACACTGATGGACAGTGGCCGCACTATATCCAACCCGAAACACACCCCTCTTGTGCCACAAAGGTAACCTCTAACAAGATAGAAAAGGTCCTCATACTAAGGTAAAGCCAGAGCCATGTAGCCCTCACAGTTGTACTGCAAGTCCCGGATGTTCACTTACAGATAAGTCCTTAGGGAGAGGAATCTAGAGCACCATAAAAAGAGCCCAATGTTCTAGCCCCCTGGTTTCATGTTGCTAAAAAGCATTTTTTAGTGTTTATTGCATATATCATTAGTCAAGTTACAAGATCATGGCTTTAGTTGAGCACTAGCATCATACTACCCAATGCAATACCCCATAGATAACAAGGTGCAATATAACAAAGTACTAGGAAATCCTTAGTGGTAGTCAAGGTAGACACATGCAATATGAATTAAATGATTAAAGGTGTATATGACAACAAGGAACATCCCAAGCTATACTTGCCTTAAACTTGCTTTACACCCAAAGCAACTTGCTGAGAGAAGCTTCAACTTTATCTTCCATTCTGCAGCTTCGTGCACTCAACTTCTGATCTCCACTGCTTATGTACGGTTCTCTTCTACTCGTGGCAAACACCAAGCACAAAGAAACTTACAAGGAAGCAAGCAAAGTAAACTAAGAATAATACACCAATCATAGCAAAAGCTTTAAAACAACGTACTAGCAGGGAGGGTTCGTTGTTGTGGTTTTGACAATGCAAGAAATGTCAATAATGGAATTACCGTTAAAAAGAAACGACTACCAAGAGTTTTATATTATACTATAAAAGAAAAGGAACAATTGTAAGCTGGATTTATCTTAGTTAACAAAACCATGGAAAAAAATATTAGTTTAGATTAGTCAAATCATCTTTTAATTCAAAAGTCAAGTTATGGCCGGTCTTATTTTATTAATAAATACGACCGTCCAATTTAAGTCATATTAAACTTTAAATTTACGAAGATGAAATAACACGTGAAAATATCTATTCGAATTATACGTGATGCATGTTTGAGCTAACCAAACTATAATTACAAACATATATATTAATATTAATCAAATTAGAGTTTATTTAGGAAAGATTGACATTTAGCTATGTTGTTTTTAATTATAAAATTGGTTATATATATATATATATATTAATTAATTTAATATTCAACTATATATAGAAAAACATGTGACATGAGAACATTGGTAGTACTGCATAGAGCGTGTCGGCACGAATCTAACACAGCTTGATTTATTTTAATTAAGAAAATCATATTAATGACATTAATTCATATTAGTCAATTTATGTTTTCCTTCAAAAACTAAGTTAAACCTAGTCATATTCTATTAATAAATGTTGTCGTATAAATAAATAAATTAAACTTTAACTTTAGAAAAAACTAACGTGTGGGAACATCTATTGGAATTATGTATGACGTATGTTCAAGCTAAGCAATTTATAATTGAGAAACATGATTATGTTAGTAATTAATTATATTAACATTTGTGTATAAACTATGAAGTGTGACACCTATGTTGCTTTTAATTTAGAAAAACAGTCGTGTACTATTAGTTAAATGAATATTTAGTTTACAAATCACAAGCACGTAATACGTCAAACGTCGTTGCTAGCACGTAAAATAGATGGGGAACACAGAACACAAACGTGCAGGTGCTCACCATCAACAAGGGGACGACAGCAATGGCAGGCTCAGCAGGAGCAGACGGCAGCATGGCTCATCGAGAATTCAGGGTTCGTCTCAATGAAGCTCTCCATGTCTACGAGTTCTCCATCCCAGCAAGTGGTGCACCCGACAATTGATGCATCACCATCTAGCAGTAGGGTGCGGGCATCGGTGGCCTGTAGCAGGAGCCGAGCAGCCACACGGAGTTGTGTCTGGCTGGCCAGGCACAAGCCGAACCACAATGTCGCGGTGATGCAAGGACGAAGTCAAGCAGCACATGTGTAACACCCTAGGTGTTTAGGCTTCCACTAAATTGCATGTCATTTCATAAACATGTGCATTATCTATGTCATCATGCCATTATCATTGAAACATACATATGCAACATTTCAAATTGTATGTGTTTCATGCTTGATTGCTTAGAGTGGTAGTAGTGCAACATGTGAATGTAACATGAAACTCTCATACTTTGAAGCATGGCAACATGGTAGTAGTATGACAAGTATAAAATAACCACAAGGTCCTGAAACATGTGAAACATGGAATTGAAACATATGAATGAATTGCTTGTTTTACTTTCTTTATCACATGTGATCATTAGAAGTGGTATAACAATTTTGTAAAGTGGTTGATCATGGTCTATTACACCTTAACTATACTTAGGTTACTTGTTGGGACATTGTTCATGTAGATCAAAATGACCAAAATGCCCTCAAGTGCAAGTTTGGCTTGAATTGACCTTGGAGTGTCATTGTTTGACTGTTTAAAAAAATCCAACTTAGAGACTTTGCATGGCTGTGCACTCTTTACAAAAGTTGTAGCAAATTTATCAAGGAACAAAAGTCTCAATATGACCATCTCATGAAAATGGCTAGAACATGTTCAAAAAGGACCCACAAGTCAGCATTGATGGTGGATTCAACATTTGAAATTTTTCTAAGTCACAAAGCAGATTTCAGTTTCATGAGCTGATGTTTGGAGCACTGTATCTCACTAACCAAGCCAAACTAGCTCGAGCTCCAATTAGCAAACTTGTAGTACTCACGTAGGTCTCCAACTTTGTTAACTACAACTTAACCTGGATCGCCACGGTTTAAGAGATCCAACGCTATCAATCTTGGCTGTCAGGCTGATCGTTTTCACTGAATCAAAGCTACAGTGCTACCATTTTCAGAAAACGCCCGACGCGTGTTCGCCGCGCGTCGACGGTCGGCTGAGCGCGCAGGCCACGCGCCATGGTCAGCCTGACGCCGCTGCCCGCTGGCGCCCGCTTGAAGGCCGTGCCCGCCTGCCCTCCCGGTCGACCGTGCTCTCTATTTCCCCTCCCGCGCGTGCTGGAGCCACCGAAAGCAGCCGCCGCCGCATCATTGCTGCTGAGAGCGTAGCCGTCGCGCAGCCCCTCCGCCGGTCTGCCCCGGATAAATTGCTCGCGCACATAGGAGCGTCTCACACTGCTCTACTCGCTCGAGCTCTCCGCAGTTGTGTCCGTGGCTAGGTGAGAGTCCTATGGCCGATTCTGTGACGCCGCCATGTCTGGCGCCTCACCGGAGCGCGAGCTCGCCGTGGCCTGAGCTGATCAGCGCTCCTCCGTGCCCCCTTTGCTCTGCATTGTCTTCCCCGCGCCTCGTAGTGTCTCTAATCCTACCCCATCTAACCGCTACCGCCCGGAGGTCGCCGGTGGGTGAGCCTCGCCGGAGTAAACTCCGCCATTGCACGGGCCTCTCCGTGGCTAGGCTTCCCGAGCACACCCCCTAACCCTATCTTAGCACTAGTACTGTCGCCTGAGCTCCATGGTGCCGTAGAACCGTTCGCCTGGGCCAGCCGTGGCCGAAGCCGGCCAGCGCACCGTCGTGTTGCGCCACCGAGCCGCCATGGCCGGCGATGAACCATTTCCAGTGCACCTCTACCCTAACCATGAACCTCTATCGATGCGGGATGGTGTGGTGAACACCAAGGTGGGGTTAGTTTTGCCGGCAGCTTCGCCGCCGGCGAGCTATCGCCATCTCACCGTCGACCCTCGCCGTGCTCTGTTTTTGTGTCAATGACGTGTGGGCCCTTCTGTTCTGTGGGTCCCGTGTATCTGTGACAGTGAAGAAAGAAGCTAGTTCATTTTTTTCAGTTTTGAATCCAATTTTGTAAATTTGATAACTCAAGTGTGGTAGATCCAAATGTTATGGTTCCAATTTTGTTGAGTTCCTGGTCATGTCTAGTATTTAATAAAAATATTATATGAGCACATGTTTTAGAAATTTTGAATGAATTAAATAGGACTTTGAAATGTGTTTTTAGATGCATGCAAACTTGTTTGAATTTTATCTTGAGTTTCTGTGGTCCAAAAATTATGAAATTTTGTGGGTAGTCTATAATTGCTTATTAGAAGCTCTGGTTAAAATTTTAGAGCTAGTGCATGTGTAGTTTGTAAGTTATAGAATTTCCTTTTATTAATGGGTGGATCTTGTGTGAATTTTCATAATTTTTCTATAGATCCAGTGAAGGTAAAATTTGATGAGTGCTATTCTTATGCTAGAATGATGCTAGGAGAAATGGGAAATCTGTTGCTTGACACTTTTTAATAAGGTTTCCTAATTATGCTAGAAATAGACATGTCATCTGTTATTTTGGATACAGCAAGTTCTGCTTGTCCAATGGCCTTGAAATTTTTATGGTAGTCTATGTGCAGCATGAGATAGCTACTATAATTTTTGTAGATTTTTATGAATAGTTTTACTATATATTGCTTAAATCACCTAATTAACTAAATAAATTGGAAAAGGATATTAAATAAATTATTTAGAAGTTGGCACTATACTTTCTGATGTTTCTTAGGTATGAAAAACAAGTTGGTAAACTTGGTTTGATCAAATTATGCTTTTGCACAATCATTAAATGATTAAGTTAGTAACCCTGTCAATTCTGGACAGATTCTAAGTTTACTGGAATTCGATTTGGTTAACATAAGAATCATGCTTTGATGTTTACAAATGAATTGTAGAGAATTTCATAAGCTTTCCAGAATGTCCTCTTGCAAGTCATTTGGATTTGTAGAACTCTGGTTGTGATTGAATTAAGGGACTATTTGTGTGCATATGAAGCTTTAAATGTTGATTTATGTATGCCTTTGCTATTTCTAAGTTTGTGGTAATGTTCCTAGGTGTTAGGCCTTTAACTGAAGATGAGCATCTTTATCTTAGGTTATGCAAATTAGGTAAGTTGATCTTGTTCTTCAAGTTAAATTAGATACCTGTTTTAAAGTGATTTGAATAGAGCTATTCTTAATCGGTAAACGAGTGTCCAGTAATGTTTTCGTCAAACACTTACTGTGATTCATTCATCATGAGCATCATGTCATTCCTTATGCATCCATGATATTTATCTCGTGCATCGACATGCAATAGGTGTACCGGAAGGAGTGACCCTGCTGGAATTCGAGGAACCGAGCGAGCAGCAGCAGTCGACACCAGAGGTTCAGGAGGTGCAGCCTTCAGAAGAAGTGCCAGACGAGGTCGCCATTGAGTGCCCGGATCACCGTCCGTGCAACTTTGTGAAAGGCAAGCCCTGGAGCATATTAAGCCTCCTAATTTTCGAAATGCAGTTACAGTATTATTGTTACATATATATATTGTTGCATTAAGTTTAGGTGTTGGATGCAAACACTTGTCGCATTGGTTATCTAATCCTTGTCCAGATATTGATACCACAATCCTATATAGCTCAGCTCGTGTAGTGCTTAGCCTGCTCAAACACGGTAGAAATCGGGTGATTTCTGTCACCTGCGAGATATAGGAATATACATGTGGCACGGTTGACTATATTTGCTATCGTGGAAAAGAACCGGTCTTAATTTGAAATGAAGACCCAAGGCGGAGGCTTGCGGTTTGCAATGACTCGTCGTATGTCGATTAAGGACTGAATCTTGGAGCCTTTCTGTTCATGTTGAACGATGCCTCTCTCTTAGTTGGCCGGTCTGCGGAGACCGACCACGGCCGAGTAGCTCACCACCTCAGCCGGGAGTCGATAAGTATAAAGTGCGCCTCGGAAGGGAGCCGAGGCGTGAGTCCAAAGGCGGTGATTTAAAAGACCCGATCGTCTGGCGGAAGGGTAATCCACGAGAGTCTTGGGCGTTGATCGAACCCCCATGAATTTGGTTCTGAGTTGTTCCAAAGGTGACCCACGGCTACCCTTGCAAAGTATGCCGGGGTGAGAGTTAGGAATACCCTCTCACCTGAGTTGAGTTATAATTCGATTCGAATCGCCGTCTCTCCCAGTTAGTGAGAACTTGACGGGCTTATCTCCAATGTAGATGCACTAAGTAACATAATGGTTCAGAAATGATGATATGATGATGACAGCCTTATTATACCTGCTATGGTTAATATTGTTTGCTCCTAATAAGTGAGTGCTTTAGTACAGGTGCTAATCTAGTGGACAGGTAAATGATGATAAGCTTGATGCTAAGTTTAAATTGGTTACTATAATCATAAGCTCTTTATGCAACGGTGTCAAGCTAGCCCACCTGAAAAGCCTTGCATGATCCTTGGTGTCTTTTATTTCTGTTTTTTGGTGGGTAAGTCTAGCTGAGTACCTTCTCGTACTCAGGGTTTATCTCCCACCTATTGTAGATGACTAGTTCTTCTTTGGTTGCTGCAAGTACTGCCTTCTCCCAGCTGGGGATGAAGACTAGGCCGTTGGGCGCAGTCTCTACTAGTTCTCGTACCTTATAATGCTTTTGTGGGACATGACTCAGATCTGGCAATGTATTTGAAACTATGAAGTTATGTACTAAACTATGTTGCTTCCGCGCATTTGAACTTGGTTTGTAATATTTTATTTGAACTCTAATGGATGTAATCCGAATGCTACTTATGAAATATTGTAACGGATGATGTGTTGTGTTGAATCACTATGATCTTGGTTTGTATGTCGAGAGTTGGTTGAAATCCTTCGTGATTTCCGGACTACCGGGATTATGGGAGCTTAAGTACAGGAATTTGATCGCTTCGGTGATTGTTTTTGTACTTACGTTCTTATGATTTGGTCGGTTCTGTTACAACATGCTTTAGGAGCTATGGCCTTATCACCTGTAGGTCACGGCAAAATGTACAGAAGGTGTAGGTACATACAGAGATGATGAGGAAAAGACAACGTCGCAGGCACTAGCGAATCACACGAAGGAAGAAAAAGGATTTCGTGAGATTTACTGAGAGTTGTTTCTTCCTTGGACTGCACACATGGCCATGGTCCACTACTGCCCTGCTTGAGCCTTGGTGGCCGGCTTTCATGCAGGATCGCCTCGACCGAGATGATGTGGGGCCAGCTTTAGGGCAGGCAGTGCGCTGACTCACGCGGCTAGGAGAAGATGACGACGGCATGTGCTGAACATGGACTGCCGGAGCGGAATCTCCATACTCACACATAGAAGCAGTGCGGCCACGCTCGCTTGGCAGCCTACGGCGGCGGCGACAAGAGGAGGAGAAAAATCTAATTTACTACACGAAGGATTTCCCAAACTAGGGGCTCCACTTACGGTAGTTTTAGTGTGTTTTACCTAAGGTGTTGGTACATATTTATAGGGAGAAAAACTCCCCACATCTATATTACCTAGCAATATGGTACTAATTGATGTCGCACCCTCCACATTTACTAATTGGTCTAAATAATCATTAAAGCCCATTAGTAAATAAATGCACGGACCTTTAGGATTTATTAGGATTATTGCACAAGGGCTTTGAGCGTTGGAAAAACGAGAGATTTATTATTTTCGGAATTAATTAATTTCATGGATAAAATAATTCTAGAAAAGTCTAGAATTATTATTTAAGCCACGAAAAATACTTTGAAAGCTCTGAAAATTTAGGAAAAATTCCCAGAGACATTATGGAACATGAGGAACCCAAATAAAGTATTTGGAGCCCATGATAAGATAATTTGGAGCATCTAAAAACTAGATTGTGCTCATAGACAAGTAGGAACAAGTTCTAGAAAAAGCTGGAAAAATTCCTGAGAAGTTTGTAGAGATTGATTGAGGGATGAGGAACTAAAAGGAGTTATTTGTGTTACAAGGAAAAGATTTTAGAAAGCTCTAAACGAAAACTTGAGCCGAGAAACAAGGAATTTGATTGTAGAAAAAGATAAAGGTGTGCCGGAGACGGAAAATCAATCTACTAACGCATTTTAAAACTTTGCTCACTCTCAACACACAAAGAAGCAACAAGCAAACATCACATTATCCAAAAGCCCATCAAAACTAGAAAACTTTGAAAATTCACATTTTTCCTATAACTAAATTTGTGCTAGCTCAAACTAAACTTGGTAAATTTTATCCAAATATTAAAATAATTCATTTTATTTAGTGTTTTCTAAGCACAACCTAAAATCAGAAATTTTGGGGTGTGACAAACTACCCCACTTAACAGGAATCTCATCCCGAGATTCAGAGAGACTAGGGAGAAAGATAAAGATCTTCACGCCTCCACACTTCCTTGATTTGGGAGTAATGAGATGAAGGAATGAACTTGCATGATAAAGTGGATTTGGGAGTTGCACAGGATAGCAAGGAAGATAAAGGTCAATAATGCTTTGTAGAGGATGCTACCCCACTTAACAAGAGTTTGCTAAACTCTGAATATTCCATACGATGATCCTCGTGTTGGTGTAGTCTTCAGGGCCTTCCTTTGGATCACAAAGATAGGAATGACAAACAAGCAACACACTAAACAAGACAAGCATGCATCATGACATCAAACTACACGTGCTTCTGTAGCAATGGCGGGCATCCTAAGGAGTGGATTATGATGAAAGTCATCACAAATTTCAATAAGGTGAGATCAGAAAACTTTAGTAAACCAAAGAAATAAAAATCAAGGAGATAAGAAGCAATAACTCAAAGGAAGCTATCAAGGAGAGAAGAAAATAGGACAAGGATAAGAAATAATCAATTCAACTAGTCAAGGAGATGACAAAGTAGTTTTGTAGCAAATTCTAAACCTTAGAACGACCAGTTTCTACTAGGCTTGCGTCCTACAGTCAGCATTGCTCTAATACCAATTTGTCGCACCCGGTTTTAAGAACAAAACCAGATACACACCATATGTGAGCCTAGAAAGTCAAATCTCACATATAGCTACAAATAAGGGTAATATCATAAGACAATGCTTAATATATAACATACTTAGTATAAAGGGCATAACCTTAGATAGCAAAATAGCGGAAAAGACAACTCCGATCTTTAGGTGAAGACTCCAATTCCACAGGGACAACTGACTGGTTTATCATAAGCCTAATTCCTCCAAACTCTATCAATCTAGTACCCATCCAGGATTTTTCCAAATATTTAAAAAGTAAAACAAGCGTAAGTACATGTCGTACTCAACAAATATAACATGGGGTTCATGAGGCTCAAAAGGCTAACACTGGTTTAACTGTGATTAGCTTTTAATGAGTCATGATTTTAGCAATTGAGTAGCAACAAATTTATCAAAAGCCCATATAAACACATGATCAGGTAAACATGAATAACGAATAGCATAAACAGTAATCATTAGTGAGCATCTTTATCATCAGTGTTCATCATCTATTCTGTAAGGGTCCAAGGCCGCTCGTGACCGTGAGCACGGCTAATATACCAATTTTACACTCTGTAGAGGTTGTACACTTTCACTATGTGTCGTGATTTACCCTTTCGCCCGAGGTGATCAGCCTCTTGACCCACTACCAAGGAAGGTCGGCAGGGTTCACTATGAAGCCTTTCAAAGGTTCATCTAACAAGTTAGGGCCACTAGATTTTTATGCCCTGCGAATGTAGGGCTCTCCTTCAGACAAGCACAATGACGCGCAACCTATACACTGACAGACAGAGGCCGCACTATATCCAACCCGAAACACACCCCTCTTGCGCCATAAAGGTAACCTCTAATAAACTAGAAAAGATCCTCATACTGAGCTAAAGCCAAAGCCTTGTAGCCCTCACAATTGTACTGCAAGTCTCGGATGTTCGCTTATAGATAAGTCCTTAGGGAGTGGAATCTAGAGCACCATAAAAATAGCCCAATGCTCTAGCCCCTGGTTTCATGTTGCTAAAAAGCATCTTTTAGTGTTTATTGCATATACCATTAGCCAAGTTACAAGATCATGGCTTCAGTTGAGCACTAGCATCATACTACCCAATGCAATACCCCATAGGTAACAAGGTACATGGTAACAAAGTACTAGGAAATCCTTAGTGGTAGTCAAGGTAGACACATGCAGTATGAATTAAATGATTAAAAGGTGTGTAGGACAAGAAGGAACATCCCATGCTATACTTGCCTTAAACTTGCTTTACACCCAAAGCAACTCTCCTAGAGAAGCTTTAACTTTATCTTCCATTATGTAGCTTCTGCAGCTTTGTGCACTCAACTTCTGATCTCCACTGCTTACGTACGGTTCTCTTCTACTCATGGCAAACACTAAGCATAAAGAAACATACAAGCAAGCAATTAAAGTAAACTAAGAACAATGCACCAATCATAACAAAAGCTTTAAAACAACATATAGGAGGGAGGGTTCGTTGTTGTGGTTTCAACAATGCAAAAAATGTTAATAATAGAATTACCATTAAAAAGAAATGACTACCGGGAGTTCTATATTATACTATAAAAGAAAAGGAACAACTGTAAGCTGGATTTATTTTAGGTAACAAAACCATGGAAAAATTATTAGTATAGATTAGTCAAATCATCTTTTATTTCAAAAGTTGAGTTATGACCGGTCATATTTTATTAATAAATACGGCCGTCTAATTTAAGTCATATTAAACTTTAAATTTGCGAAGATGAAATAACACGTGAAAATATCTATTCAAATTATAGGTGATGCATGTTTGAGCTAGGCAAACTATAATTATAAACATATATATTAATATTAATCAAATTAGAGTTTATTTAGGAAAGATCGACATTTAGCTATGTTGTTTTTAATTATAAAATTGGTTGCATATATATATATTAATCAATTTAATATTCAACTATATATAGAAAAACATGTGACATGAAAACATTGGTAGTACTGCGTAGAGCGTGTCGGCACGAATCTAACACAGCTTGATTTATTTTAATGAAGAAAATCATATGGATGACATTAATTCAGATTAGTCAATTTATGTTTTCCTTCAAAAACTAAGTTAAACATAGTCATATTCTTTTAATAAATGTTGTCGTCTAAATAAATAAATTAAACTTTAACTTTAAAAAAACTAACATGTGGGAACATCTATTGGAATTATGTATGACCTATGTTCAAGCTAAGCAATTTATAATTGAGGAACATGATTATGTCAGTAATTAATTATATTAACATTTGTGTATAAACTACGAAGTGTGACACCTATGTTGCTTTTTAATTAGAAAAACAGTGGTACAATATTAGTTAAATGAATATTTAGTTTACAAATCACAAGACCGTAATACGTCATCGTTGCTAGAACGTAGAATAGATGGAGAAGACAGAACACAAACGTGCAGGTGCTCACCATCAACAACAAGGGGACGATAGCCATGGCAGGCTCAATAGGAGGAGATAGCATCATGGCTCGTAGGGAATTTAGGGTTCGTCTCAGTGAAGCTCCCCCCGTCTACGAGTTCTCCGTCGCAGCAAGTGGCGCACCCAACAATTGATGCATCACCATCTAGCAGTAGGGTGCCGGTGGCCTACAGCAGGAGCCGAGCAGCCACACGGAGTTGTGTCTGGCCGGCCAGGCACAAGCCGAACCATGAAGCCGCGGTGATGCAAGGACGAAGTCAAGCAGCACATGCTTTAGGAGCTACAACCTTGTCGCCTGTAGGTCACGGCAAAACGTACAGAAGGAGTAGGTACATATAGAGGTGATGAGGAACAGGCAACGTCACCGGCACTAGCGAATCACAGGAAGGAAGAAAAAGGATTTCATGACATTTAGTGAGAGTTGTTTCTTCCTTGGACTGCACACATGGCCATGGCCGACTATTGCCCTACTTGAGCCTTCGTGGCTGGCTTTCATGCTGGATCGGCTCGACCGAGATGATGTGGGACCGGCTTCAGGGCAGGGCAATGCGCTGACTCACGTGTCTAGGAGAAGATGACGATGGCACGTAATGAGCATGGACTGCCGGAGTAGAATCTCCACGCTCGCGCATAGAGGCAGCACGGCCACGCTCGCTTGGCAGCTTGCGGCGGCGACGACAAGAGGAGGAGAAAAATCTAATTTACTACACAAGGGATTTCCCAAACTAGGGCATCCTTTATGATAGTTTTTATGTGCTTTGCCTAAGAGGTTGGTACATATTTATAGGGAAAAAAACTCCCCACATCTACATCAATTAGCAATATGGTGCTAATTGATGTTGCACCCTTCACATTTACAAATGGGCATAAATAATCATTAAAGCCCATTAGTAAATAAATGCATGGGCCTTTAGGATTTGTTAGGATTATTGCACAAGGGCTTTGAGTGTCGGGAAAAATGAGAGATTTATTATTTTCGGAATTAATTAATTTCGTGGATAAAATAATTTCAGAGAAGTTTAGAATTATTATTTAAGCCACGAAAAATACTCTGAAAGCTCTGATAATTTGGGGAAAATTCCCAGAGACATTGTGGAACATGAGGAACCCAAATAAAGTATTTGGAGCCCATGATAAGATAATTTGGAGCATCTAAAAATTAGATTATGCTCACAAACAAGTAGGAACAGTTCTAGAAAAAGCTAGAAAAATTTCTGAGAAGTTTGTAGAGATTGATTGAGGGATGAGGAACTAAAAGGAGTTATTTGCGTTACACGGAAAAGATTTTAGGAAGCTCCCAACAAAAACTTGAGCCGAGAAACAAATAATTTGATTGTAGAAAAAGATAAAGATATGCCAGAGAAGAAAAATCGACCTACTAACGCATTTTAAAGACTTTGCTCACTCTCAACACACAAAGAAGCAACAAGCAAACATCACATCATCCAAAAGCACGTCAAAACTAGAAAACTTTGAAAATTCATATTTTTCCTATAACTAAATTTACGCTAGCTCAAACTAAACTTGGTAAATTTTATCCAAATATTAAAATAATTCATTTTATTTAGTGTTTTCTATGCACAACCCAAAATCAAAAATTTTAGGGTGTGACATGACCTAGGCCAATTTTGCTTCTAAGTGTTGGTTTCATTTGAAATGCCATTTCCATGATGCTAGTTTGACCAAAGTTGAACAGTAGCTTAGAGTGCTTGCCTAATGTGTGACCTAAATAAAAGTTGTTGTAATTGACTAGGGTAACAACTTTTATTTTTGGGTCAAGGTCTAATTCAGTGCATAGCATGCTCACAAGTATCAACAAAATGCTGTTTTGAGACTTGCAAAATTTTCTAAGTGTTGAAACGGTTTTCAGTTTCAAAGTACCTCACTTTGGAGCAATATAGTTTGTTAACCAGTGAGAATTAGATGATGGTTCTTAAAGCAAAGTTGTAGATGGCATGTAGATCTACAATTTTTGTTAATGTAGTTTTTGCAATCGACGAACGTATTAGGAGTTACATGGGGTTGATGTGGCACTGTCAGTCAGCGATGACGGCGTCTGAATCGCGTGGACGTGCACGGCAGTGGCCGACCAGCCACAGGCCATGGCCGCCGCGTGGCGGCAACATGCCGGCATTGGCTAGGCCGGTCAGGCCAGCATGGGCGTTGGCCCGGCCGGTCACTCCACTCACCTGCCCTTGCCTTCTACCTCTCGCTCTGCCACTCCAAAGCGCAGCGCCGAGCCCGCCGCAGCCGCTCACCGCCGACATAGCCTCGTCGGCCGATTCATCTTGGCCACAGCTGCTACGCTATCACCTCCACCTCCTCAAGCCACCAGCACCACCTACCGACCCTAGGTACTATGGTATTTTGCCTCGCTACAGCCTCTATCATCATCGCAGCGCCGCCACGCTCGTGGCTCACCGTGGTCCCACCGTTTCATCGCGCCGCATGCCTCCACCTCCTCTGGTCCAGCACCACGCTAGAGTCTAGATGCTTAGGCTGGTGCTAGGAATGATGTCATCACTTGACGGTGCTAGAACGAGTCGCCGCTCCATGCGCACCCGCCATAGCCGTCGTGGCACTCGAGCTCTCCACCGCCGAGTTGGTTCACCGTCTCCATCCTTTCTCTCGCGCCTTAGGTCGAGTAACCCTAGACCTCGCTAGTGGCATGATGGAAACCCACCTTTTGCCATCATCTATCTGTAACAGCATGAGCACTACCGTGCTCCGTGCGCCGCTGCACGGCCATGCACGCGGCCAAGCTCACCGACACCACCTCGAGCCCTCACCTACACCGTGTAGCTTCCCTAGGTCAGCAGAATGGAGTAGCCATCCTCGCCTGAGTGTGCCATAGCTGGATATGGCCGGTGTACCACTGCCAAACCTCCGTCGTCTGTCATGGCTACCGTCAAGCTTGCTCCAGCGAGCCACCGAGCCAACTAAGCCTACCAGTCGATGCGGGTGGGTGAGATGAGTAAAGTGGTGAAGACGCTACCGCCGGAGACCTCACCGTCGGCGAGTTCTCGCCGGTCAGCGCCATCCCCTGTTTTGGTCTCACTGACGAGTGGGTCCCCGTTGACCGCGGGCCCCAGCTGTCAGTATGCGTGATGATGTGATTTTCTGGATTTATTTCATAGATTTGAATGCATGTTTCAAAAATTCATATCTAGAGCTAGGAGTGTGCAATTTTGGTGAACCAAATTTTGTTGGATTCCTCATGAAGTGTATTATTTGATAAAAATATGAGATGCACTGTTTTTGGTATTTTTCAAGGAGAATAAAATGTAGCTAGATAAATGCTTTTTAAATGGTTTCTATCTTGTAAATTACATAACTTGAGCTAGAAAAGTGATAAAATTGTGATTCCAATTTTGTTGATCTTGAGTTGACATGCTCTAGCTAGGAAAAATATTAAACCTACATTAAGCATACTTAAAATATGGTCTTCCTATTTAATCCTAAGTAATTGTTAGTTTTTAGTGGAATTAATTGGGATAAAAATACATAACATATGATTATGCTAAATTTTACACAGTAATCTTATGCTTGTAGGAATGTAATAAAAATATTAAATCTATTTCTTGACACTTTTCACTATGCTAAACTATTTATGCTAAAATAAGCTTATGTAACTTATCATTTTGTAAAGGAAGTTATACTTATACAAATGGCTTGAAAATTGTACAATATACTATTAAGGTCATTTGTAGACTATTGTCATTTTCTTAGAATTTATTAAGCAACAGAAATATTTATCCTTTAAATCACCTTATTATTTTAGGAAATTAATAAATGGATATAAATAAATTAGTTATGTTTAACCATGATGTTTTCTATGGTGCTTGTGATGCATATGGTCTGTTGATGTTATTGTTTAGGCTTAAAAGGAATTGGTTGTTTGCAACTAGTTAATTATTGATTTATAATTTAACTAGATGGTTGCATGTATAGTTTTAGTTGTGATGGTAATCTCGTTATGATAATGGTATTTTCTGTAAAACTTGTTAACAACAAAGTTGCAGATAACTTACTTATCTACCTTTGTGTTAAATTTTCGTAGTCATAGGTCTTATGGTTTAAGAATTATGGCTATTAGAAGTCTACTCTCCGAAATGCTTGCTCTCTGGATAGATTTGAATGATTGAATTGTTTGACTTAGATCACTACTGAATCACATTAAGATGATTAAAATAAAGTTGGATGCAATTTCATAAGCTTTCCAGTAGGTCCACAATCATATTTTTTTGATGTGTATAACTCCAGTTATGGTCAAAACAAGTGGCTGCTATCTTGTGGTCCAGAAAATATTTTACATAATTGTTTGTTTAGTTATTAGAGAAGAGATAAGCACCTACTCAATAAAATAAGATGCAACTTGTTATTACTTGATGCAAAGCCATTGAAAACACTTGGGAGGATGCATTCATCACTTCATATCATATTATACATGTGATGAGGACATCACCTGCCTAGATACAGCTACATTAGCAACTTTTGATTCATAGGTGAAACAATCCTTTACCATGATTGTATTTGATACACTTGATGAATTGATGCTGCACCATGATGTGTGTTCATTGTCATTTTCAAAAATACATACATGGATTAAAAAGAGTGTTAAAGACACATGGAAGGCATGGAGGACCAAAGAAGTTGATTGGGGGCCAAGTACAAGTATTCCCAACGTCCTCCACCTGGACACCACGTCATTTTTGGCCCAAGGAAAGAAAGAGATCAAATCCAACATGTTTTGGGGCTGGATTCGGACTCTAGGACAGCTCCAACTTGTGATGTTCACCACGATCACATACTGACTCGGATTGGGGCGTTCAAGTACTTCATGGAATCCTTATTAAGTCTATTTTCGTATGGATCTAGAATCAAGTCCATACATGTTCTGAGGCGGCCGCAATGAACAAATTACTACCGAGAGGTTTTCTGTCCAAAGGTGCGGCGTCGCCTTAGTTTGGTCCAATGTGAAGTGTATCAAGTCGGGTGCATTAGGGATGCATCCTAGGGTTGGAGCACGACTCCAATACCCTGGTGGTCATCCTTCCACCTTCATATACCCCTTAGCCACCACCAAGAATTGTTGGGTTTTGTTTTGTTGAAAGTTTAGTCATTGCTACTTGCTTGTAGACACGTGTGTTGACTAGACCATCTGTTCTACTTGATTCAGAACCCCAACTTTGTGAGTTTAGATTGGTTTTTCACCTCCATATTTGCAATTGAGTTGCTTGTTCTACTTATTCTTGCTTGTTCCTTGATTGCTTGTAGGAATTACCCTAGTGGTTTGGTTGATCGTGCTCCTCAAGATTACAACGGCCATTCGAGGTGGTGTATCGGTTGCTAAGGCACAGCATCCTTGGATGGTTGTAGTCAGGCCGTGAACGTCATCTCCATCCCCAAATCGAGTTATCCACCTTCTCTCATCGAAAGATCAGGATTCAACCCTAGTGGGTTCATATCAGTTGGTATCAGAGCAAGGTTTATCGGTGAGAGACTTCGAATCCTTCGCTGTTTTTAATTTTTCCTATAGTCCAAAACAGCCAAAAAAAGTAGATTAGTTTACCCACAATCCTATAAACCCTTTGAGCCTTTGCTAGCACTGCTTGGTTAGGGCTTGTTAAGTTTTTGGTTGCATCAGTTGTGTCGAGTTGCTGGTCTTAGTGTCTATTCCTTTAGAGTTTTGAGTTCTATCACGTTTTGGTCACCACGAGATCCACCATCACCATATACATCTTTGCTTCGTTTTTGCCACCACGGATCCATATGATGTCCGATTTGAGAGTTTAAATACAATCTGGAAAGATAAAGTTGTCTTGTTTCCAATGCATCTGACCTTTGAGAAAAATTCGTTCTGAGTGCTCCACAATCTTTCTAGATATATCTGCATCTACTATAATAACAAGAGTTGTTAAATCTGAATTCAAAGGGGATGTGTGCAATAGCCTTATTGTTTGGTTTGTCATAGTACCAAACAAAATATTTAGGGCTCTACAAAAAAAGAAGAAAAAAAACAAGAGAAGGAGAAGAAAGAAGGGGCTAAATCTGTTATTTTTTTCGTGTTGTGCTAGTTGCTCTTTTTTAGTGACTATCTTCATGCCTAGGCTCACATCTCTAGCATGGTTTAGCTTAGGACTAGCACAGTATAGCCGTTTAACGATTATAAAGCTTGCTTTTGTGACTAATGTGGTGCTAGTACTTCCTTGCTTTAGCCCACCTATAGCACCACATATTTTGAATACAGCTTGACAGGTGTTGTTGTTGTGGCACCGATACACTTCCCTCCATGGTTGTACACTTGTTGGTTGCCGTCACCTCCTGTTTGGCTTGGTAAGAACTTGTAAGGGCTTGTTTTAACAAGTTGAGTTTGAGAGAATTACAACTGACACATCCTAGTAGTTGATAGGAGGATACATATTATTTTTGTGTTTCTTGTTTTCTACTAATCATGGCAGGTGATACGGAGATTTTTGAGCTATTGAAACTAGACCCTCATATTTAGGATGTCATTCAACACTTGCCGTTATATGATGGTAAGTTTGATCCTAAAGCTTACATTGATTGGGAGCTAAAAGTAGATAATGAATTTGATGAGCATGACCTGTCTGAGAAACAAAAGATTTGTATTGCCTCTAATGTTTTGATTGAATATGCCTTGCTCGAATGGAAACACATTTGTAGGCACAACAAAGTTCTAGAATCTTGGGAAGACTTCAAATTTCTTTTTAGAGATGCATTTGTTCCTGCATATTATGCTGATTATTTGCTTGCAAAATTAGACAACTTGAAGCAAGATAGTAGGACTGTAAAAGAATACTACCATGATTTTAAGATTTGCATCATGTTTGGTGGATTAGATGAATGCATGGAAGATGTTATGAGTAGGTTCATGAGAGGGCTCAATTTTGAAATTCGAACCTTGTTAATTAGTAACTCATACATACATATTGGTCAATTGTTTTGTCTTGCTCTCAATGCTAAAAAGGAGTCTATTATTTATGAATACTTGCAATAATGGTGTGACCCATAATGTCCAAAATTTGTCCACTCTGCATGCTAATGAAAAGCAATAAATAGTGGAACCCACTGCTGATTTTCCTTTGTCACAAAATGAATTACTTGTTGTTCTTTGTGATAAAGAGGACTTGTGTGCTGATGATTCTTTTACTCCTATGCTACAAGTAGCGAATAAGTGTGATACTTTTGGCTTGGAACCATACAAATGTGCTGAAGAAAAGCTTTTTCATCCTATTATTTATGCACAAGATGAACTAAATTTGTTGTTCTCTTTAAATACTTTGGGTTATATTGAATTTGATATTCTATGTAATCTAAATTGTCCAAAAGACAAACTTAAATTTGATTCTAGTTTGTCAAGTTTTAATCATTGTTCGCTTCATGCAATTGGCAAATACAACAGCAAAGGAGAATATTTGATGCATAAAGTTTATATTTGCTCTAATCTGAAATATCCTTATGGGCTACAATACCATGAACGAATAGGGGGCTGCACTAACACTAACAATGTCTTGCAAAGTTTTCCTAGTATTTCCCATATGCAATAGGGTAATCCTGAAGAAAGGGATCGTTGCTGGTTGTGGCCGTACAGCATAGCCATCGCTCTGTGTTCCAACATCAAAGCAAGCACTTTTGAATGCCATTGGAGCAAGTCGAGGACGACTTGCAGCCAAGAAGGGGAGAATGATGAGGACATCACCTACCCGAATACAACCACATTAGCAACTTTTGATTCACAGGTGAAACAATCCTTTACCATGATTGTATTTGATACATTTGATGAATTGATGCTGCACCATGATGTGTGTTCATTGTCATTTTCAGAAATACATACATGGATCAAAAAGAGTGTTAAAGACACATGGAAGGCATGGAGGACCAAAGAAGTTGATTGGGGGTCAAGTACAAGTATTCCCAACATCCTCCACCTGGACACCATGTCACTTTTGGCCCAAGGAAAGAAAGAGATCAAATCCAACACGTTTTGGGGCTGGATTTGGACTCCAGGACAGCTCCAACTTGTGATGTTCACCACGGTCAAATACGGACTCGGATTGGGGCGTTCAAGTACTTCATGGAATCCTTATGAAGTCTATTTTCACATGGATCTAGAATCAAGTCCATACATATTCTGAGGCGGCCAGAATGACTGAATTACTACTAAGAGGTTTTCTATCCATTTGTGCTGCGTTGCCTTAGTTTGGTCCAATGGGCCGTGTATCAAGTCGGGTCCATTAGGGATGCGTCCTAGGGTTGGAGCATGACCCCAATACCCTGGTGGTCATCCTTCCACCTTCATACACCCCTTAGCCATCACCAAGAATAGTTGGGTTTTGTTTTGTTGAAAGTTTAGCCATTGCTACTTCCTTGTAGACGCGTGTGTTGACTAGACCATCCGTTCTACTTGATTCAGAACCCCAACTTTGTGAGTTCAAATTGGTTTTTCACCTCCATATTTGCAATTGAGTTGCTTGTTCTACTTGTTCTTGCTTGGTCCTCGATTGCTTGCAGGAATTTCCCTAGTGGTTTGGTTGATCGTGCTCCTCAAGATCACGACGGCCATTGGAGGTGGTGTATCGGTTGCTAAGGCCCAGCATCCTTGGATGGTTGTAGTTGGGCCATGAATGTCATCTCCATCCCCAAATCGAGTTATCCACCTTCTCTCATCGAAAGATTGGGATTCAACCCCAGCGGATTCATATCAACATGCCACCATATATGCATCCGTGATATCTTATTTCATGCTCATGCATATAGGATCATCCAAAGAAATAACTCTGTTGGAGTTCAACGAAGAAGAAGAGGAGGATCAGCAGGAGACGCCTCAGACCGTAGCTCCAGGAGAAGAGGAACAAACTCTCGAGGATCTCCCTGAGTGCTCGGATCACTGACCAACCTCTTTCCTCAAAGGTAAGCCCCAGAGCATTCTAAGTCTCCCATGATTTACAAAATATCACTTGAGTCCGTTATGTTTGATGCATTAGGTTATAAGATTTGATTGGAAACACTTGATGCATAGAACTACCTTGTCCAGTTACATATACCTTTAACCCTGTGTAGGTCTAGGATAGAATATATGCTTAGCCATGCTTAGACCGGTAGAAGTCGGGTGATTTCCTGCCACCTATGAGATATAGGTGGATACCGAAGCACGGTTGGCTATATTTGCTATCGTGGAAAAGAACCATGGGATAATATAAATAGAGGTCGGGCAGAGTCTATGTGTAGATTGACTCATGTGATTCCGTCTGTGCCGGTTAAGGACCGTACCATTGTTGGTGCTTCTAACAAGATTGAACGCATGCGTATCACTTAGCTGGCCAGATAACTTGTTCCGACCACGAAGCCGAGTAGCTCAACTCAGGCCAGGCCCCATTCTATAAAAGTTCACACTCTTGATGGTAGTAAGGATGTGTGGGGAGCCAGACATGAGCCCAAGGGTAGGGTAGTCCTGATTGTCCTAGCAGCTGGTTGTCCCTGATTGTGCGGCGCTAGTCGAACCCATGAAATGTGTACCTGAGTTGTACCAAAGGTGACCATTGATCTGGTCTGCCTGGGTTTGTGTTAGGAATAAATTTCTAGCTAGTTGAAATCGATTCGAATCGCCGTCTCTCCCGGACAGTGAGAAACTTGGCTAGTCCCAACATCATAGTAACTGTGTTATGGAATGAGATGGTTCGGATGAACATGGAATTACTACACCGGCTATGGTTACTATTGTATGCTACTAAATGATATACCACATGTTTGGCACAGGTTAGTTGTTAATCTAGAGATGAATAGCTATAATTAAATTGATGACAGAAGTATACTTGTACAACTGAATTAGTTGCTTTTTATGCAAAATGTTGTCAAGCTACCTCCACTTATAAAGGCTTCCATAATCCTTGGAGTCACCTTATTTTTGGTTTATGACGGGTAAGTCTAGCTGATTACCTTCTTGTACTCAAGGTTTTATTCCCATTGTTGTAGATGGTACAATTTATCATGGCTATTGCAAGAACTGCTTCTGTCTCACTGTGGACGAGGAGTGAGCCTTGGGTAGGCATCTCTTATTAATCCTTCTTATATGCTTTTGTGGGAGTGCGATCACGAGTTGGCACTGTATTTGAACTATGATTGTAGATTATAGTTCCAAACTTTAATTTGCTTCCGCTACTATTTTACTCGAACTTGGTTTGTAATAACCTTAATTCGTACTCTAATGAATGAACTGTATTTGTGAACCTTATGTAACATGTGACATGTATGTTGAATCATGTACGATCTTGGTTATATGTTGATGGTTAATCGAGACCCTTCATGGTACTCAATGGACTATCGGGTTTATATGGGTTCAAGTATGACAGTGCGACCGCTTGTGGGCTGCCATTGTACTTGTGCTCTTATAAATTCATCGGTTCTGCTATAGCGAGCTCCCTATAAAATGGCACACCCGGTGACCTAGCGTCCTTCCATCGCCCCGCTGCCACTGGTGGCTTCACCAACCACACACCGAGACTGAGAGAAGGGAGGGAGAAGGAAGGAGGGAGGCAGAAGGAGGACCACCACATCGCTATCGCTAGAGAAGAAGACGGTGCCCTGATCATCTTCCTCGCTGTAGCGGTTGGCACGGCACTGCACCGCCTCACCACAGCCCCAACTCACCACCGTGCCACTAGCCTCGCACCACCGCCATCACTAGTGAGCTCATCCCTACTCTCCCATGCTCGTCGCCGTGGACACGCCATGCCACACCGCCATGTTCTCCCCCTTGGGAGGGCCAAAGGCTGGCCTTTTTCACCATTGTGATGATTTGCACACACGAACACAAGCCAAGGCCCAACCTCACCGAGCCACTAGCGCTCGGGAATGCCAGTACCAACATAGCGTACCCGTCGCGGTCGCCAAGGCAAGCATCCACCGCGTCACCACCCCGTTCCTACCACCTCATGCCAGTAGAGTCTAGAGAGGTGCCTCGGCAAGCTTTGCCATGCCGAGGGACGTGTCGGGCGCGAGATAGGGCCACCGGTCATGTTCGCCTTGCCAGACCACCATGCGCCCATGTCGCCATCGTGCTGGAGATGTTCTGGCCATGCCAGGCCGGTAGCGGTTCCCAAACCACCACGGATGGACTCACCTTGATGAGTAGCTCCCAAAGTGCCCACATTTTTGTCCGTAGGAGGCCTGGATGTCGTAGCCGTGCTCGCCTCACCGGTGCGGCGCACGTTGGAGTGCCACCATGTCATGGACAATCTTGATGATCCTGGCCACCTCACATCATGAGGTGGAGCCAATGTCGTGACCTCATATACCCTGCCGACTAACCGGATGGAGGAAAAGCCCCCATCTTGCCCTTGCCCATCGAAGCTGCATGCTCGCTGGAGTTCCGCCATGCGCCTCACCTCGGCGCGAACTCCACCGTGCCTCTAGGTCATCGCCGGCGAGTCATCTAGCCTCACCATGGCCCCAATCAAAGGAAAAGGGCCATCTTGAGCTCTAATCATGGCTGTAGCTGCCTTGCGACAACCCACAGCTGCCGCCGAGCCACTGCCGCCGTGGCCAACCTCACCGGAGCCCTTGGAGCCTTGCCCGGTACCCTAGCCATGCTCACTGGAGCACCCAGAAGCTATAGAAGTCTTGCTTGGGCTATGCCAATGTCCCTGGCACCCTTGCCATCGATCCACGCCGCCGCTGTCCGCTGCGACGCCTACGCCCAGCGCCCGAGCCTCCAAGTCACCGTCTTTGACCCATAGTGGAGTTCCCCATGACCTCATGATGCCATAAACCCCCTTAGCTGCCCCTCTGAGCTGCCATAGTGCAACAACGCGTGAGCTCACTACCGACAAGAGCGCTACCATGAGAGAGAGAGAGAGAGCGCTGCGCCCTCGCCTAAACTCGCGTGCACCCGGTGCACCGTAGACCGAAAGAGAGAGAGAGGGAGGACGTGATCCACCGCGGACCGTGCCTGCAGTCCATGGATCTACACCGTGCTATCCACCAAGGACCAGCCTCGTGGACCTAAGCCTAGTAGCGACCCACTTGCACCACATGCCCACCTGCCTGTGCGATTATTCGGCCAGATCGGCCCAACTCGGCCTATTATCCGGCATGCTAGGCCCAACCCGAGGCTGTCAACCGTTTGACTGACCGTTGACCATTGATCCGGTCCCACCAGTTAGTGACCGTGTTTCCCGTGCCCAATCCCGTGCTACCACATGTCAAGCCACGGATTTTCCAATTCTTTTTCTTTTTCAAGAAAATGATTTAAACTTAGAAAATTCATAGAAAATTCATCCAACCTCAAAAAAATATGAAACTAGTGTCCAAATTTTTCTAAAAATGAACTCTATGTCATAGGCTTACGTTTGAGTACATTTGGATCTTTAGAATTTCTGTTCCTTCTTTGTGATCATCTATAGGAGTCGCTTATCACGACTATATGTCTTGTTTGACAGACCTAGAGGAGTCGCAGACTGAGGAGCATGACCCCAACTAAACTGAGGAGCATGGAGATGACCTACCAGGTTCCATGTCCCACCCAACCTCATATAATCCTATTAGACAAGCTACAATGTAGATGCTAGTGCTTTACTTTTATGCAAATGATCCGTGATAGGTTGCATGGTAGAATTGCTTGTGAGCCATTACCTTGTCTCAACCTACACCCCTGCACACCTGCTATTAGGATAGACGCTCGCTTACTTACTTGCTACTTCTTCTAATACGCATTATATCTGTGATGTGATGCTTGGTGAAGGATTGTATGTGAGTGGTTTAGGCACTTGGTGCCGATGATGTGGTAACAACCGGGGAGATCTTGGCGTGCGTTTTGGGTGTGTGGTGAGTCGATCGGGCAGGATCTTACGACAAGTCATTGGACGAGTGTTGCCAAGGGGTGCGACCTAGGCATCCCCTATAAGAGGTACCTATGGTGGGTGCATGTGAGATAAGGAGATCCCAGGGTAGAGTATATTTATGGGATGAAACCCCAGGATGGAGGTGCCGTCGAGGCACGGGGTGTTGGTTATCCCCTTTGAGAAGATATCATGCCTGGTCTCCCTAAGGACTAGTATGTTGAGAGAACTGGATCATAGGACCCTACGTGCATGCCACTCGTCCCTGAATGGGCAGGGGACGAATGCTGACCAGCTAGGATGGTGCCACTACTACTAGGTTGCAAGTGGATAGTGTAGGGAGGTACGGGCGTGTGGCCCACACCCTCATAAGACAACATAGTGACTTCTAGGGCCTGGTACTACATCTCATAGTCTTAGTGTTTTGGTGGACTCCGGGGTGGGCCATGGCTAAGTGGTAGGTGGCATCGCACTAGTTGGAAGGTAGCCCGGTATCAGCCTAGGCAGGGCATCATCGATGATGGTGATCTTGTGGTTCTAGGTTTACAAGCTCTGTAGAGTTGATCGATCTATATGTATAGCCACATCCTTAGATATGGACATTCCTATAACCTACGCTTCCCTTGATTAGTGAGTGGAGTCCTTTCTTCTCTCCCCCTGGGTTCTTGTGTTGGTTCTCGGCTTTGGCCGATGAGGCAAGGTACGAGCGGGAGTCATCCTTGCCGCCTAGAGAGTGTGAGAGTGGTGAGATGTGTGTGATGGGATGGGAGAACATGTGGATGAGATGGGTTAAAACTTGATGAATTATTATTAAAACTTGACATACTCGCATAGGAAACTACACCACAAATAGGTCTTTTGCTCTACCCTTGCATTCCACTACCACAAAGGAAACACAAAGCATGGGGTGGAAGCTAGAGGCTAGTACAAATCATACTAATAATTGTTTGACAAGGGGATTTTGTATAGGGTGGAAGCTAGTGGCTAGTACAAAGCATAGGGCGGAAGCTAGTGGCTACCACAAAGTAATTTGAAGATAGTTCAGTCCCGACAAAAGAGTTATGCGGATAGACGACGTAGACCATTGGTGTTTAACAAGGGGGATTTTGTATATCTGAAGGTATCACCAATGAAGGGAGTTAACCGTTTTGGTGTTAAAGGCAAGTTGGCACCTCGATATATTGGACCATTTCAAATTTTAGAGAGGTATGGAAAAGTGGCATATCATTTGAAATTACCAGAACATCTCACAGCTGTGCATGATGTGTTCCATATTTCTCAATTGAAGAAGTGTCTCCGAGTGCCTGAGCAGAATGTTGAGGTTAAAGGAGTGGAACTTGAACCTGATTTGACCTATTCTGAGTATCCTATCTGAGTTTTGGATCAGAAAGATCGTGTTACTCGAAGGAGGACAATCAAGTTCTACAAGATACAATGGAATCAACATTCAAAAGAAGAAGCTACTTGGGAATCCGAAGATTACTTGTTAGAAAAAATTTCTAGAGTTTCTTGCGTCGATATAAATTAATGTTAGTTTGCTCTGTTGTGGCAAACCATGTTTATAAAGGAACCTTAGTTGTTTTATGAACAGATTTTGGACATTTTTGGATTGACACATTTCCTTTTCCATTACTTATCCTATGACTTTGAATCTTGGGACGAGATTTCTTTTAGGGGGAAGGATTGTAACACCTCGGGTGTTTAAGTACTAAAACTGCCATGTCATCATATGCATTGCAAGGCATTTGGTCATATTGCAAACTTTGATATGCATTCACTAAAACAAGTTTACATTTATGTTATGAGTGTTGCCTTATATGGTTTGAATTAAGTTCAAACTTTGGTTTGGATTTGAAGTTTCGAAAACCCTGATTTCCAGCGATTAGTTTTGACCTGAAAAACCTATTTCAAAAATGAAGTACATTTTGGGGTTGAGCCTTAAAGCAAAAATGTAGAGTTTGTTGAGTTGTACAAAGTTTTTTTTTGGAGTTTTCAAATTTGTTTAGAAAAATTTGAAGTAATTTGAAAAGGCGAAATGTACTTAAAGTGTCCCCTTTTGAATTCAAATTTGCATTTCAAAATGTAGACCGAATTTGGGTATGGTTATAAAAGCAAAGTTATAGAACTTTGAATTTTGAACAACTTTTGTTTTTGGAGATTTTTGAGTTGTTATGTAAATTTGGGAGTAATTTGTGAAATTTAGTGAATGGCAATTCTGTAAATTCTATGAACAGTGTTCGCCGCTTAAGCTACACCGCCGGCGTTCCTTCTTCGGCGTTCCAGGCGCGCCTATGGCCGCCCTTGGCTTCATGCTCGAGCGGAGACGGCCATGATGTGTCTTCCTCTTGCTTCCTTGGCTGCTCTATAAAGCTCAGACGTCGTCGTCGTTCTTCCTTCTTTTTTTCTCTGTTTTCCCGACGCCACCGCCGCTACTCCGGCGAGCCCGCATCGTCGCCGTAGTGCTCTATTGTCGTAGCCAAGCCAGTTCCAGTTCCATCTCCTTCTTGCGCATCCATCCAGCTAGCTTGGGTCGCCTGATTCTGCCAGGAACCCACTGTGCGAACCTTTCTTCCTCGCGGCCGGTAGAGTCGCCGGTGATACCGTTTCACCGCGGCCAGCGCTCTCCGGTGAGTCTTGGCTCTTGCTTAGTGTACCTACAGCTTCGTATTGATGCCGTGGTGCTTAATACCTCATTGCTTGGTCAATTTGTCCATCACAGTCACCGGTTCACTGCCGTCGTCGTTGTTTTCACCGCCGTGACCTCTGTGAACGCCGCCCCGCTTCGCCGTTGCTGCTCCGGCCTTAATTCCTGCTCGGGCGTGTTCGTGGTGAGATGCTAAACCTTTCTGGACCCTTTGTTTAACTGCTACGGAGCTGCTGTCGCCGGCGTAGCATAGCCGTGCCACCGCATCCGCCAAGGCCTGCGTCAGGCTTGTTTCGTGTCGTAATTAATCTCCGTAGTGCCACAAATCGATGCGCCTAGTCATGGTGAACGTTTTGGTACCTTAGCCGTCGCCGTTGGACTCACCATCGGTGAGGAAGCGTCGGTCAGCGCCGTCGCCGTCGTGGTCAACGCGGGAGGTTGAAGATGACAGGTGGGACCCGGTGTCAGTGACTGTGTAGTTCAAAATGGATTTTTTCTATTTTTAGGAATGAATGAATAGTGTCTATTTTTGTTATTTTTGTGTAGATTTATTTAGAGCTCCAAAAATTATGAAAATTTTTGTGTGACTTCTATGTGATGTATGTTATTTAGGAAAAATATGAAATATTGTTTTTCAATATTTTTGAATGTGATAAAAATTTCTCAATTAATTAATAAATGAGTTTCCATGATTTTTCTAGGCTTATTTATTTATCCAAAACTTATGAAAATTGTTTTGCCACTTAGTTATCATGTGATGAACATTTACAAAAATTTTGAGGTCAATTAGAACAAGTTGATTTATTTCATAATTCTTAATTAAATAATTAATTCATAAAAGCAAATAGTAACCTTTAATGATTTAGGTTTTGATTGAATTTTTGATTGAGTGATGTCCTTGGGTCATTAGTTGGTAATGATCTTTGGCAATTGATGTTAGTATTACGGAAAGGTTTAGTTAGTTTGACTTGTAACTGTACCGCGAAGGAAAGTTGTATTCAAGTTATTACTTTTGCATCCATCGTCAAGCATCATGTCTCATATCTCGCGTCATGTTAAACATGGCATTGTACTACGTGTAGTGAACGAAGGTGAGCACGTGGTAGTTAATCAGGTAGTTGAGGAGGTTGATCCGTCTGTGGAGGTTGGATTTGATATCGGTGGAACGACTCCGGAACCAGACTTTTCCGTCAACGAAGGCAAGCCCCAGATGCATTCAAACCTACCTTGTGTTTTACAAATTGATTTCGCTTTTGCTTTTCTTTACTGCATTAAGTAATTAAGAGTTAAGTGAAAACCTAATTGATGCATTACCAACCTTGTTTTTCCATATCTACCTTGTTACCAGTTTTAATTCATATATGCCTAGTTATGCTTAGCTATGCTTAGAACGATGAAAGTCGGGTGATTACCTGTCACCTACGAATTTTTAAATGGAACTTTAGTTACTTATGTTATCATGTGATATGAGCATGTGGAGTAATAAATCTAGACCGGGCGGACTCGGTGTGTGTGAGCCACAAGACATGGAGGTCATGTGAGCGGGTTCTTTCCGCCTGTGTCGATTAAGGTCCGTCCGTTGTTGAACTGCGTGAGATTAGATTTTGTAGTACTAACCACATACTCCGGTAAGCCTTAACTTGGCGATTCTATTACGAGAATGGCTACTCACGCACTAGGAGTCGAGAGATGGCGGGAATAGCATGTACCCACGTGGTAATGGGCTGGATTGGTGGAGTACTGTATTCTCAGGTGGCGTGGACCCGTTCTTGTTTTAGAGGATCCGAGGGTAGGTTGATATATGTAAGTCGGGGACCTACATATGTCGTGTGGTCTGGAATTCCTAGCTGGGTTTTAATCGGTTCGAATTGTCGTTGCTCCTCAGTTATGGAGACTCAACTCTCTGTTCATCATCGTAGTTTAAATAACTAGAACTTGAGGTTGGTTTGAGAAAGTGTTGGATACAAAGTTTCATGATCTCAATGCGGATCATGTCAGCTTTGTATATGATCTTAAGAAGTTTTAAATGTTGATATAAAGAATTTTGTTAAAAAACTTTTATGCAAAAGAACTTTGATTATTGCTAAAGCCAGACCTTGAATCCCCTAAGTCTGCATTCCTGTGTTCTATTAATTCTTATTTCGGTTAAGTCTTGTTGAGTACTTTTGTACTCAGGGTTCGTTGACCCTTGTTGCAGGTGAGGCTCATGAGCAGATCTGTTTTGGATCGTGATGCATGACTGTTGTTCAGTGCGATGACGATAAGTAAATGTGTGGCCCTTGGGCAGGGTAGCTTATTTGTGTGTTCTATAATATGTTATAATGCCACTCCACTACTTTGGTTTGTATTATTTATCAAACTTAGTTGTATGGTTTGAAACAAATGGTTTGTAAACTATGTTATTGTAAGACTTCCGCTGATTTACTCTAGTGTAGATATTTAAATAAATGTTGTAATACTGCAATGACTCTGTAATGTGATCCTGCTCGGAAATCGTGGATGAATCGGGGTTCTCCGAGGACACCCGATAGTCTTCTTAAGTTACCGGGAACATATGCATAGTTGTCAAAGGTCGTCGGACAGTGATAGGTGCATGTGGGCCCTATAATTTAGGAGGTTCTGCCACAGAATGGTATCAGAGCGATCGTTACAAAGCTTTTGTTGTATTGGTTTACAGAAACTACAAAATTATTTGGGATGACTAAACTTAACTTGTTAATTTGGTCCAAATTGCTTCTGACTTATCTAATTTCTTTCTCACCATTCTTTATTTGATTAAAAAGGTTTTGTGTGGTGGAGTAGTAATCTTACTATGCCCTATATAAAAAAATGTTGTTTCTATTTGTTATAAGCTTTGCTGTTTTTGTTCGTAAGAATGATTCATGCATCATGATTAATTCACTCGTTACTTCCTTCACCTCCGAGTCTGGGTGGGTAGTGTGTATGGGTTGAGTTGTGTAGTCCACCCTTGCTGCTCTTGAGACTATTGTCAGATTGTCTTACTGGGATTAATCTTGCTTCCTATAGTATGGCTCGTACAAAGAAGACACCGCGTAAGTCCACTGGACCCAAAGGAGTTCCTCGTCACCAACTTGCCCCTAGGAATGACGGTGCTAGCAGTAGCAGTTCTAGGCCTGATCCCCAGGTAGAGATATAGAGGATTTCTACAGAGTTAGCATAGGCTACTAGAGATAGGGCCTTGGATGCCATCCAGGTAGGAGAACTACAGGGTCAATTGAGGCGTCTCACCACCACTCACCAGAACTGTGAACGTATGTTAGTTCGTACGGTGGAAGGAAGGAATGAAGCTTGGCATAGAGAAAATGTAGCTAGGGCTAGAACTCATGAGCTAGAATTCTATGTAGAAGATTTAGAAGAACATAATACTTATCTGCATGAGGAAGTTCATAGGCTAAGCAACTCCTAGATCCAAATCATGAACCCCAAGCTAATGCAATGGACCCCGGTGTCATCCTTGCCGATGATAGCGAATCGGAAGAGGAGGAAGAAGAAGATCCTGAAGAATTAGTGATGATCGATGAAAGTGATAATGAGGGCGGAAATATTTCCGGAATGGATACTGAGCCCGAAGTTTGAAGTGATCGAGAAGACGAGTAGAGTTGTATAATAGTTAGTTCTAGTTAAAGTTAGTAGTTTTGTTTAGATGTGGGTTTGTGTTTATATTAGTAAACCCAATGTAATGTGTCTGGAGTAAGCTTTTGTTGCAATTCAATAAAGACTTGTGAGTAAAGTTTGGTTTGCTATGAGCAGATGCGTCGTACGCGGGGTTCGCATATTTCTGGTACTTCACAAGACGAGGACGGTATTCTAGATCCGCCACCAGTTCCAACAAACCTGGCTGATGCTATAGCCGCACTTGTCAATGTGATGGTTGAAAATTCTCGTTTGCTTCATGAGATAGCTCAAAGTAATCAGAATCAGATGCAAGGAAACCGTGGTCGCCATCATAACAGGCAGGAGGCTACATATGTTGATTTTACAGACACAAGACCACCGGTGTTCACCAAGGCAGATGAACCATTGGAGGCTGATGATTGGCTTCGAACCATGGAGCAAAAATTTGATCTTATTCCATGCACGGAGTTTCAGAAACCAGTCTTTGCTGCTCAGCAACTTAGAGGTGCAGCCGGTGCTTGGTAGGAGAATCTTATGGCCATGCAACCCGTAGGTGTTCTGTTAACTTGGACAGAGTTTCATACTACTTTTAGAGCCTATTATATCCCGGAGGGAGTTATGGCTATGAAGATGGATGAATTTCTTGCTTTGAAGCAAGGGGATTAGACGGTTATACAGTATGTGGGAAGATTCAATCATCTATCGTAGTATGCATCTGAACATGTCAACACAGATGCCAAGAAAAAGAAATGGTTTATGAGAGGTCTGAATACCAAATTGTAGACTATGATGACAATTTGTACCAATGTCACTTATCATGAGGCAGTAAATATTTCAATTGCTTCAGAGGCAACGTATCGGCAGCATAAGAAGCTCAAGAAGAAAAAGAGTATGCCGTCTGGATCTTTTGGTGGAGATCAAAAGAGGCAGAGGGTGATTTATCATCCAGTAAATCATAATCGTCCTCCTTATCGTCCGCCGCAGTTTCAAGCCGGTCAGCAATCAAATGTCCGCCCTGCTACAACTTATTAGAATCCACAACCGACAAATGCTTTTGGGGTTTCTGCTCCAACACCCTAGGGTCATAAGTATCCCTGTTTCAATTGTGGCAAGCCTGGTCATTTCTCGAGAGAATGTCTGTATCCAAGGCAGTCTAATCCCAATTATCAGAAGGCCCCTGTAAATCAACAAGGTCAGGCACAGAACAAGAATAACAATCAGAATGCTTAGAAAGGCAAAGATGAAAGGAAGACAGGACGGGTGTTCTATATTCAAGCTGGGGAAATTCCGGAAGGAGAGCCAGTGATGATGGGTATGTTTCCTATCGCCAATCATCCTGCAGTTATGCTGTTTGATTCGGGTGCATCTCATTCTTTCATCAATAGAACATTTGTCGTGAAGCATGAAATTCCAATTGGGGCAACAAAGGAAAATTTCTTTATACAGTCGCCTGAGGGATGTCTGTGTACTAAGGAAATGGTATACCAGGTACCCATAAACCTGGGTGGGCATATTTTTCCCACTACCATGATTATCCTAAAGGATCGGGATATAGATGTAATTTTGGGAATGAATTGGATGTATCAGCATAAGGCTATTATAGATGCTTTGAATAGGACTATAAGGGTGAGTTTGCCAGATAGTAATTCTCAACTTCTCATCCAACTTCCAACCTTAAGAAGATCAGTGGGCAAAGTTTGTGCAACTACCGTCAAAGAGATTAGAGATATCCTGGTAGTGTGTGAATTTCCTGATGTGTTTCCTGAAGATTTACCCGGTCTACCACCTGATAGGGATGTCCAGTTTAACATAGAGTTGAAACCTGGGACAGCTCTGATTTCTCGGAGAGCTTATAGGATGCCACCAAAGGAGTTAGCCGAGTTGAAGACACAGTTGCAAGAATTGATTAAAAAGGGGTTTATCCAACCTAGTTCATCACCTTGGGGATATCCGGCAATTTTTGTGAAAAAGAAAGAAGAGACCCTGAGGTTATGTGTGGACTATCGTCCATTGAATGAAGTGACCATCAAGAATAAGTATCCTTTACCTCGGATAGATTTGCTTTTTGATCAACTGGCCGGAGCTAGAGTTTTCTCCAAGATTGATTTGAGGTCAGGCTATCACCAAATCAAGATAAAGCCTGAAGATATTCCCAAAATGGCATTTACCACAAGATATGGATTATATGAATACTTGGTAATGTCTTTTGGTTTAACAAATGCTCCAGCTCATTTCATGTATCTGATGAATTCAGTATTCATGCCTGAGCTGGATAAGTTTATAGTGGTGTTTATTGATGACATCTTAGTGTATTCCAAGAACAAGACCGAACATGCGGAACATCTCAGAATTGTTCTAACCCGCTTGAGAGAACATCAACTATATGCCAAGTTCAGCAAGTGTGATTTTTGGCTGAAGGAAGTACAGTTTCTTGAACATGTCTTGTCAGCTGAAGGAGTTGCTGTTGATCCAAGTAAAGTTAGGGATGTGCTTGATTGGAAACCGCCAACCATAGTTCATCAAGTTCGGGGTTTTCTGGGATTGGCGGGGTATTACCGTCGTTTTATTCCAGACTTCTCTAAAGTATCAAAGTCCATAACAGAGTTGTTGAAGAACCAAGTCAAGTTTGTCTGGTCATCTGATTGTGAAGAAGCTTTCCAGACTTTGAAGAGACTGTTGACCACTGCACCAGTATTAGCCCAACCTGATATCGAGAAGCCGTTTGATGTTTATTGTGATGCTTCAGGTATTAGTATTGGATGTGTGTTGATGCAAGAAGGCTGAGTCATTGCCTATGCATCCAGGCAACTTAAGCAACATGAAGAACACTATCTGACTCATGATCTGGAGTTAGCAGCTGTTGTCCATGCTCTAAAGATTTGGCGGCATTACCTGCTTGGTAATACGTGCCATATTTATACAGACCACAAGAGTTTTAAGTATATCTTTACTCAGTCAGAATTGAATATGCGACAAAGAAGATGGTTAGAACTGATTAAAGATTATGACTTGGAAGTACAATATCACCCGGGTAAAGCAAATGTGGTTGCAGATGCCCTTAGTCGCAAAAGTTATTGCAATTGCCTGACAGTGAGAATAATGGGTCTGACTTTATGTCAAGAGATGGAGAAGTTGAATGTAGAGGTAATTCAACAAGGTAGTTTGACCAACATAATTGTTGAAGCCAATATTCGAGACCAGATTGTTGCTGCTCAGAAGGAAAACAAGGGTGTAGCCCATATCAAGGAAAGAGTCAGGAATGGAAAAGCGAAATGCTTCACCATATATGATGAAGGTGTGCTTTGGTTCAAGGATCGTCTAGTGGTACCAAAAGTTCCTGAGTTGCGGCAGTCAATTCTTGAAGAGGCACATGCTACTAGATTATCTATCCATCCGGGGAGTAACAAGATGTACCATGACTTGAAACAAAAGTTTTGGTGGACTAAAATGAAGATAGAGATTACTAGATATATAGCAAAGTGTGATACTTGTCAAAAGGCGAAATCTATACATTTAAGGTCTGCTGGTGAGTTACAACCATTACCTATTCTAGCTTGGAAGTGGAAGGACATTAGTATGGACTTTATTGTTGGTCTACCCAAGACATCAAAGGGATTTGACTCAATATGGGTTATTGTAGATCGACTACCCAAGTCAGCACATTTTCTTCCAGTCCAGAATACATATCCCACTATACGGTATGCCAAGATGTATTTAGAGCGAATTGTGAGTTTGCATGGAGTACCAAAAACCATTATGTCAGATAGGGGTACACAGTTTGTCTCCAGTTTTTGGAAACAATTGCATTCTTCATTGGGAACCAAGCTCCTATATAGTATAGCTTATCATCCGCAGACTGATGGACAGACAGAAAGAGTCAATCAAGTGCTTGAAGATATGTTAAGGTGTTGTGTCCTTAACTATTCCAACAAGTGGGATGAATGCTTACCTTTGGCCGAATTCTCATACAATAACAGTTATCAAAAGAGTATTAGGATGGCTCCATTTGAAGCACTCTATGGTCGTAGATGCAGAACATCGCTGAGTTGGTCTGAACCCGGAGAGAGAAGGTTCTTTAGAGTTGACCTTGTGAAAGAAACAGAAGACAAGGTTAGGCAAATACAAAGTAATTTGAAGATAGCTCAGTCCCAACAAAAGAGTTATGCGGATAGACGACGTAGGCCATTGGTGTTTAACAAGGGGGATTTTGTATATCTGAAGGTATCACTAATGAAGGGAGTTAATCATTTTGGTGTTAAAGGCAAGTTGGCACCTCGATATATTGGACCATTTCAAATTTTAGAGAGGTATGGAAAAGTGGCATATCGTTTGAAATTACCAGAATATCTCATAGCTGTGCATGATGTGTTCCATGTTTCTCAATTGAAGAAGTGTCTCCGAGTGCCTGAGCAGAATGTTGAGGTTGAAGGAGTGGAACTTGAACCTGATTTGACATATTCTGAGTATCCTATCCGAGTTTTGGATCAGAAAGATCGTGTTACTCGAAGGAGGACAATCAAGTTCTACAAGATACAATGGAATCAACATTCAGAAGAAGAAGCTACTTGGGAATCCGAAGATTACTTGTTAGAAAAATTTCCAGAGTTTCTTACGTCGATATAAATTAATATTAGTTTGCTCTGTTGTGGCAAACCATGTTTGTAATGGAACCTTAGTTGTTTTATGAATAGATTTTGGATATTTTTGGATTGACACATTTCCTTTTCCATTACTTATCCTATGACTTTGAATCTTGGAACGAGATTTCTTTTAGGGGGAAGAATTGTAACACCTCGGGTGTTTAAATACTAAAACTGCCATGTCATCATATGCATTGCAAGGCATTTGGTCATATTGCAAACTTTGATATGCATTCACTAAATCAAGTTTACATTTATGTTATGAGTGTTGCCTTATATGGTTTGAATTAAGTTCAAACTTTGGTTTGGATTTGAAGTTTCGAAAACCCTAATTTCCAGCGATTAGTTTTGACCCGAAAAACCTATTTCAAAAATGAAGTACATTTTGGGGTTGAGCCTTAAAGCAAAAATGTAGAGTTTGTTGAGTAGTACAAAGTTTGTTTTTGGAGTTTTCAAAGTTGTTTAGAAAAATCTGAAGTAATTTGAAAAGGCGAAATGTACTTAAAGTGTCCCCTTTTGAATTCAAATTTGCATTTCAAAATGTAGACCGAATTCAGGTATGGTTATAAAAGCAAAGTTGTAGAACTTTGAATTTTGAACAACTTTTGTTTTTGGAGATTTTTGAGTTGTTATGTAAATTTGGGAGTAATTTGTGAAATTTGGCGAATGGCAATTCTGTAAATTTTGTGAACAGTGTTCGCCGCTTAAGCTACACCGCCGGCGTTCCTTCTTCGGCGTTTCAGGCGCGCCTGTGGCCGCCCTTGGCTTCACGCTCACGCAGAGACGGCCACGACGTGTCTTCCTCTTGCTTCCTTGGCCGCTCTATAAAGCTTAGACGTCGTCGCCGTTCTTCCTTCTTTTTTTCTCTGTTTTCCCGACACCACCGCCGCTACTCCGGTGAGCCCACATCGTCGCCGTAGTGCTCTATCATCACAGCCAAGCCAGTTCTAGTTCCGTCTCCTTCTTGTGCATCCATCCAGCTAGCTTGGGTCGCCTGATTCCGCCAGGAACCCGCTGTGCGAACCTTTCTTCCTCACGGCCGGCAGAGTCGCCGGTGATCCCGTTTCACTGCGACCAGCGCTCTCCGGTGAGTCTTGGCTCTTGCTCAGTGTACCTATAGCTTCGTATTGATGCTATGGTGCTTAATACCTCATTGCTTGGTCTATTTGCCCATCACAGTCACCGGTTCACTGCCGTCATCATTGTTTTCACCGTCGTGACCTCTGTGAACGCTGCCCCGCTTCGCCGTTGCTGCTCCGGCCTTAATTCCTGCTCGGGCGTGTTCGTGGTGAGATGCTAAACCTTTCTGGACCCTATGTTTAACTGCTACCGAGCTGTCGCCGGCGTAGCGCAGCCGTGCCACTGCATCCTCCATGGCCTGCATCAGGCTTGTTTCGTGTCGTAATTAATCTCCTTAGTGCCACAAATCGATGCGCCTAGTCATGGTGAACGTTTTGGTACCTTAGCCGTCGCCATTGGACTCACCGTCGGCGAGGAAGCGTCGGTCTGTGCCGTCGCCGTCGTGGTCAACGCGGGAGGTTGAAGATGACAGGTGGGACCCGGGTGTCAGTGACTGTGTAGTTCAAAATGGATTTTTTCTATTTTTAGGAATGAATGAATAGTGTCTATTTTTGTTATTTTTGTGTAGATTTATTTAGAGCTCCAAAAATTATGAAAATTTTTGTGTGACTTCTCTGTGATGCATGTTATTTAGGAAAAATATGAAATATTGTTTTTTAGTACTTTTTGAATGTGATAAAAATTCCTCAATTAATTAATAAATGAGTTTCCATGATTTTTCTAGGCTTATTTATTTATCCAAAAATTATGAAAATTGTTTTGCCACTTAGTTATCATGTGATGAACATTTAAAAAAATTTTGAGGTCAATTGGAACAAGTTGATTTATTTCATAATTCTTAATTAAATAATTAATTCATAAAAGCAAATAGTAACCTTTAATGATTTAGGTTTTGATTGAATTTTTGATTGAGTGATGTCCTTGGGTCATTAGTTGGTAATGATCTTTGGCAATTGATGTTAGTATTACGGAAAGGTTTAGTTAGTTTGACTTGTAACTGTACCGCGAAGGAAAGTTGTATTCAAGTTATTACTTTTGCATCCATCGTCAAGCATCATGTCTCATATCTCGCATCATGTTAAATATGGCATTGTACTACGTGTAGTGAACGAAGGTGAGCACGTGGTAGTTAATCAGGTAGTTGAGGAGGTTGATCCGTCTGTGGAGGTTGGATTTGATATCGGTGGAACGACTCCGGAACCAAACTTTTCCGTCAACGAAGGCAAGCCCCGGATGCATTCAAACCTACCTTGTGTTTTACAAATTGATTTCGCTTTTGCTTTTCTTTACTGCATTAAGTGATTAAGAGTTAAGTGAAAACCTAATTGATGCATTACCAACCTTGTTTTTCTATATCTACCTTGTTACCAGTTTTAATTCATATATGCCTAGTTATGCTTAGCTATGCTTAGAACGATGAAAGTCGGGTGATTACCTGTCACCTGCAAATTTTTAAATGGAACTTTAGTTACTTATGTTATCATGTGATATGAGCATGTGGAGTAATAAATCTAGACCGAGCGGACTCGGTGTGTGTGAGCCACAAGACATGGAGGTCATGTGAGCGGGTTCTTTCCGCCTGTGTCGATTAAGGTCCGTCCGTTGTTGAACTGCGTGAGATGAGATTTTGTAGTACTAACCACATACTCCGGTAAGCCTTAACTTGGCGATTCTATTACGAGAATGGTTACTCGCGCACTAGGAGTGGAGAGATGGCGGGAATAGCGTGTACCCACGTGGCAATGGGCTGGATTGGTGGAGTACTCTATTCTCGGGTGGCGTGGACCCGTTCTTGTTTTAGAGGATCCGATGGTAGGTTGATATATGTAAGTCGGGGACCTACATATGTCGTGTGGTCTGGAATTCCTAGCTGGGTTTTAATCGGTTCGAATCGTCGTTGCTCCTCGGTTATGGAGACTCAACTCTCTGTTCATCATCGTAGTTTAAATAACTAGAACTTGAGGTTGGTTTGAGAAAGTGTTGGATACGAAGTTTCATGATCTCACTGCGGATCATGTCAGCTTTGTATATGATCTTAAGAAGTTTTAAATGTTGATATAAAGAATTTTGTTAAAAAACTTTTACGCAAAAGAACTTTGATTATTGCTAAAGCCAGACCTTGAATCCCCTGAGTCTGCATTCCTGCGTTCTATTAATTCTTATTTTGGTTAAGTCTTGTTGAGTACTTTTGTACTCAGGGTTCGTTGACCCTTGTTGCAGGTGAGGCTCATGAGCAGATCTATTTTGGATCGTGCTGCATGACTATTGTTCAGTGCGATGACGATAAGTAAATGTGTGGCCCTTGGGCAGGGTAGCTTATTTGTGTGTTCTGTGCGATGACTGTTGTTCAGTGTAGGTAGGAGAACTACAGGGTCAATTGAGGCGTCTCACCACCACTCACCGGAACTACGAACGTATGTTAGTTCATACGGTGGAAGGAAGGAATGAAGCTTGGCATAGAGAAAATGTAGCTAGAGCTAGAACTCATGAGCTAGAATTCTATGTAGAAGATTTAGAAGAACATAATACTTATCGGCATGAGGAAGTTCATAGGCTAAGCAATCTCCTAGATCCAAATCATGAACCCCAAGCTGATGCAATTTACCCCGGTGTCATCCTTGCCGATGATAGCGAATCGGAAGAGGAGGAAGAAGAAGATCCTGAAGAATTAGTGATGATCGATGAAAGTGATAATGAGGGCGGAAATATTTCTGGAATGGATACCGAGCCCAAAGTTTGAAGTGATCGAGAAGACGAGTAGAATTGTATAATAGTTAGTTCTAGTTAAAGTTAGTAGTTTTGTTTAGATGCAGGTTTGTGTTTATATTAGTAAACCCTATGTAATGTGTCTGGAGTAAGCTTTTGTTGCAATCCAATATAGACTTGTGAGTAAAGTTTTGTTTGCTATGAGCAGATGCGTCGTACACGGGGTTCGCATATTTTTGGTACTTCACAAGACGAGGATGGTATTCCAGATCCGCCACCAGTTCCAACAAACTTGGCTGATGCTATAGCCGCACTTGTCAATGTGACAGATGAAAATTCTCGTTTGCTTCATGAGATAGCTCAAAGTAATCAGAATCAGATGCAAGGAAACCATGGTCGCCATCATAACAGGCAGGAGGCTACATATGTTGATTTTACAGACACAAGACCTCCGGTGTTCACCAAGGCAGATGAACCACTGGAGGCTGACGATTGGCTTCGAACCATAGAGCAGAAATTTGATCTTATTCCATGCACGGAGTTTCATAAACCAGTCTTTGCTGCTCAACAACTTAGAGGTGCAGCCGGTGCTTGGTATGCGAATCTTATGGCCATGTAACCCGTAGGTGTTCTGTTAACTTGGACAGAGTTTCATACTACTTTTAGAGCCCATTATATCCCAGAGGGAGTTATGGCTATGAAGCTAGATGAATTTCTTGCTTTGAAGCAAGGGGATCAGACGGTTATGCAGTATGTGGGAAGATTCAATCATCTATTGTAGTATGCATCTAAACATGTCAACACAGATGCCAAGAAAAAGAAATGGTTTATGAGAGGTCTGAATACCAAATTGCAAACTATGATGACAATTTGTACCAATGTCACTTATCATGAGGCAGTAAATATTGCAATTGCTTCAGAGGCAAAGTATCGGCAGCATAAGGAGCTCAAGAAGAAAAAGAGTATGCCGTCTGGATCTTTTGGTGGAGATCAAAAGCGTAGAGGGTGATTTATCATCCAGTAAATCATAATCATCCTCCTTATCGTCTGCCGCAGTTTCAAGCCGGTCAGTAATCAAATGTCCGCCCTGCTACAACTTATCAGAATCCACAACCGACAAATGCTTCTGGGGTTTCTGCTCCAACACCCTAGGGTCATAAGTATCCCTGTTTCAATTGTGGCAAGCCTGGTCATTTCTCGAGAGAATGTCCGTATCCAAGGCAGTCTAATCCCAATTATCAGAAGGCCCCTATAAATCAACAACAAGGTCAGGCACAGAACAAGAATAACAATCAGAATGCTCGGAAAGGCAAAGATGAAAGGAAGACATGACGGGTGTTCTATATTCAAGCCAAGGAAATTCCGAAAGGAGAGCCAGTGATGATGGGTATGTTTCCTGTCGCCAATCATCCTGTAGTTATGCTTTTTGATTCGGGTGCATCTCATTCTTTCATCAATAGAACATTTGTCGTGAAGCATGAAATTTCAATTGGGGCAACAAAGGAAAATTTCTTTATACAGTCGCCTGGGGGACGTCTGTGTACTAAGGAAATGGTATACCAGGTACCCATAAATCTGGGTGGGCATATTTTTCTCACTACCATGATTATCCTAAAGGATCGGGATATAGATGTAATTTTGGGAATGAATTGGAAGTATCAGCATAAGGCTGTTATAGATGCTTTGAATAGGACTATAAGGGTGAGTTTGCCAGATAGTAATTCTCAACTTCTCATCCAACTTCCAACCTTAAGAAGATCAGTGGGCAAAGTTTGTGCAACTGCCGTCAAAGAGATTAGAGATATCCCGGTAGTGTGTGAATTTCCTGATGTATTTCCTAAAGATTTACCCGGTCTACCACCTGATAGGGATGTCTAGTTTAACATAGAGTTGAAACCTAGGACAGCTCCGATTTCTCAGAGAGCTTATGGGATGCCACCGAAGGAGTTAGCCGAGTTGAAGACTCAGTTGCAAGAATTGATTAAAAAGGGGTTTATCCAACCTAGTTCATCACCTTGGGGATGTCCGGTAATTTTTATGAAAAAGAAAGATGAGACCCTGAGGTTATGTGTGGACTATCGTCTGTTGAATGAAGTGACCATGAAGAATAAGTATCCTTTACCTCGGATAGATTTGCTTTTTGATCAACTGGCCGGAGCCAGAGTTTTCTCCAAGATTGATTTGAGGTCAGGCTATCACCAAATCAAGATAAAGCCTGAAGATATTCCCAAAACGGCATTTACCACAAGATATGGATTATATGAATACTTGGTAATGTCTTTTGGTTTGACAAATGCTCCAGCTCATTTCATGTATCTGATGAATTCAGTATTCATGCCTGAGCTAGACAAATTTGTAGTGGTGTTTATTGATGACATCTTAGTGTATTCTAAGAACAAGACCGAACATGCGAAACATCTCAGAATTGTTCTAACCCGCTTGAGAGAACATCAACTATATGCCAAGTTCAGCAAGTGTGATTTTTGGCTGAAGGAAGTATAGTTTCTTGGACATGTCTTGTTAGCTGAAGGAGTTGCTATTGATCCAAGTAAAGTTAGGGATGTGCTTGATTGGAAACCGCCAACCACAGTTCAACAAGTTCGGAGTTTTCTGGGATTGGTGGGGTATTACCGTTGTTTTATTCCAGATTTCTCTAAAGTATCAAAGTCCATAACAGAGTTGTTGAAGAACCAAGTCAAGTTTGTCTGGTCATCTGATTGTGAAGAAGCTTTCTAGACTTTGAAGAGACTGTTGACCACTGCACCAGTATTAGCCCAACCTGATATCGAGAACCCGTTTGATGTTTATTGTGATGCTTCAGGTATTGGTATTGGATGTGTGTTGATGCAAGAAGGCTGAGTCATTGCCTATGCATCCAGGCAACTTAAGCAACATGAAGAACACTATCCGACTCATGATTTGGAGTTAGCAGCTGTTGTCCATGCTCTAAAGATTTGGCGGCATTACCTGCTTGGTAATACGTGCCATATTTATACAGACCACAAGAGTTTTAAGTATATCTTTACTCAGTCAGAATTGAATATGCCACAAAGAAGATGGTTAGAACTGATTAAAGATTATGACTTGGAAGTACAATATCACCCGGGTAAAGCAAATGTGGTTGCAGATGCCCTTAGTCGCAAAAGTTATTGCAATTGCCTGACAGTGAGAATAATGGGTCTGACTTTATGTCAAGAGATGGAGAAGTTGAATGTAGAGGTAATTCAACAAGGTAGTTTGACCAACATAATTGTTGAAGCCAATATTCGAGACCAGATTGTTGCTGCTCAGAAGGAAAACAAGGGTGTAGCCCATATCAAGGAAAGAGTCAGGAATGGAAAAGCGGAATGCTTCACCATATATGATGAAGGTGTGCTTTGGTTCAAGGATCGTCTAGTGGTACCAAAAGTTCCTGAGTTGCGGCAGTCAATTCTTGAAGAGGCACATGCTACTAGATTATCTATCCATCCGGGGAGTAACAAGATGTACCATGACTTGAAACAAAAGTTTTGGTGGACTAAAATGAAGATAGAGATTACTAGATATATAGCAAAGTGTGATACTTGTCAAAAGGCGAAATCTATACATTTAAGGTCTGCTGGTGAGTTACAACCATTACCTATTCCAGCTTGGAAGTGGAAGGACATTAGTATGGACTTTATTGTTGGTCTACCCAAGACATCAAAGGGATTTGACTCAATATGGGTTATTGTAGATCGACTACCCAAGTCAGCACATTTTCTTCCAGTCCAGAATACATATCCCACTATACGGTATGCCAAGATGTATTTAGAGCGAATTGTGAGTTTGCATGGAGTACCAAAAACCATTGTGTCAGATAGGGGTACACAGTTTGTCTCCAGTTTTTGGAAACAATTGCATTCTTCATTGGGAACCAAGCTCCTATATAGTATAGCTTATCATCCGCAGACTGATGGACAGACAGAAAGAGTCAATCAAGTGCTTGAAGATATGTTAAGGTGTTGTGTCCTTAACTATTCCAACAAGTGGGATGAATGCTTACCTTTGGCCGAATTCTCATACAATAACAGTTATCAAGAGAGTATTAGGATGGCTCCATTTGAAGCACTCTATGGTCGTAGATGCAGAACATCGCTGAGTTGGTCTGAACTCGGAGAGAGAAGGTTCTTTGGAGTTGACCTTGTGAAAGAAACAGAAGACAAGGTTAGGCAAATACAAAGTAATTTGAAGATAGCTTAGTCCCAACAAAAGAGTTATGCGGATAGACGACGTAGACCATTGGTGTTTAACAAGGGGGATTTTGTATATCTGAAGGTATCACCAATGAAGGGAGTTAACCGTTTTGGTGTTAAAGACAAGTTGGCACCTCGATATATTGGACCATTTCAAATTTTAGAGAGGTATGGAAAAGTGGCATATCATTTGAAATTACCAGAACATCTCACAGCTGTGCATGATGTGTTCCATGTTTCTCAATTGAGGAAGTGTCTCCGAGTGCCTGAGCAGAATGTTGAGGTTGAAGGAGTGGAACTTGAACCTGATTTGACCTATTCTGAGTATCCTATCCGAGTTTTGGATCAGAAAGATCGTGTTACTCGAAGGAGGACAATCAAGTTCTACAAGATACAATGGAATCAACATTCAAAAGAAGAAGCTACTTGGGAATCCAAAGATTACTTGTTAGAAAAATTTCCAAAGTTTCTTACGTTGATATAAATTAATGTTAGTTTGGTCTGTTGTGGCAAACCATGTTTGTAAAGGAACCTTAGTTGTTTTATGAATAGATTTTGGATATTTTTGGATTGACACATTTCCTTTTCCATTACTTATCCTATGACTTTGAATCTTGGGACGAGATTTCTTTTACGGGGAAGGATTGTAACACCTCAGGTGTTTAAATACTAAAACTGCCATGTCATCATATGCATTGCAAGGCATTTGGTCATATTGCAAACTTTGATATGCATTCACTAAAACAAGTTTACATTTATGTTATGAGTGTTGCCTTATATGGTTTGAATTAAGTTCAAACTTTGGTTTGGATTTGAAGTTTCGAAAACCCTGATTTCCAGCGATTAGTTTTGACCCGAAAAACCTATTTCAAAAACGAAGTACATTTTGGGGTTGAGCCTTAAAGCAAAAATGTAGAGTTTGTTGAGTTGTACAAAGTTTGTTTTTGGAGTTTTCAAAGTTGTTTAGAAAAATTTGAAGTAATTTGAAAAGGCGAAATGTACTTAAAGTGTCCCCTTTTGAATTCAAATTTGGATTTCAAAATGTAAAACGAATTTGGGTATGGTTATAAAAGCAAAGTTGTAGAACTTTGAATTTTGAACAACTTTTGTTTTTGGAGATTTTTGAGTTGTTATGTAAATTTGGGAGTAATTTGTGAAATTTGGTGAATTGCAATTCTGTAAATTCTGTGAACAGTGTTTGCCGCTTAAGCTACACCGCCGGCATTCCTTCTTCGGCGTTCCAGGCACGCCTGTGGCCGCCCTTGGCTTCACACTCATGCGGATACGGCCGCGACGTGTCTTCCTCTTGCTTCCTTGGCCGCTCTATAAACCTCAGACGTCGTCGTCGTTCTTCCTTCTTTTTTTCTCTGTTTTCCTGACGCCACCGCCGCTACTCCGGCGAGCCCGCATCATCGCCGTAGTGCTCCACCATCATAGCCAAGCTAGTTCCAGTTCCATCTCCTTCTTGCGCATCCATCCCGCCAGCTTGGGTCGCCTGATTCCGCCGGGAACCCGGTGTGCGAACCTTTCTTCCTCGCGGCCGGTAGAGTCACCGGTGATCCCGTTTCACCGCGGCCAGCGCTCTCCGATGAGTCTTGGCTCTTGCTCAGTGTACCTATAGCTTCGTATTGATGCCATGGTGCTTAATACCTCATTGATTGGTCGATTTGTCCATCACAGTCACCGGTTCACCGCCGTCGTCGTTGTTTTCGCCGCCGTGACCTCTGTGAACGCCGCCCCGCTTCGCCGTTGCTGCTCCGGCCTTAATTCCTGCTGGGGCGTGTTCGTGGTGAGATGCTAAACCTTTCTGGATCCTTTGTTTAACTGCTACCGAGCTGCTATCGCCGGCGTAGCGCAGCCGTGCCACCGCATCCGCTATGGCCGGCGTCAGGCTTGTTTCGTGTCGTAATTAATCTCCGTAGTGCCACAAATCGATGTGCCTAGTCATGGTGAACGTTTTGGTACCTTAGCCGTCGCCGTTGGACTCACCGTCGGCGAGGAAGCGTCGATCAGCACCGTCACCGTCGTGGTCAACGTGGGAGGTTGAAGATGACAGGTGGGACCCGGGTGTTAGTGACTGTGTAGTTCAAAATGGATTTTTTCTATTTTTAGGAATGAATGAATAGTGTCTATTTTTATTATTTTTGTGTAGATTTATTTAGAGCTCCAAAAATTTTGAAAATTTTTGTGTGACTTCTATGTGATGTATTTTATTTAGGAAAAATATGAAATATTGTTTTTTAGTACTTTTTGAATGTGATAAAAATTCCTCAATTAATGAATAAATTAGTTTCCATGATTTTTCTAGGCTTATTTATTTATCCAAAAATTATGAAAATTGTTTTGCCACTTAGTTATCATGTGATGAACATTTACAAAAATTTTGAGGTTAATTGGAACAAGTTGATTTATTTCATAATTCTTAATTAAATAATTAATTCATAAAAGCAAATAGTAACCTTTAATGATTTAGGTTTTGATTGAATTTTTGATTGAGTGATGTCCTTGGGTCATTAGTTGGTAATGATCTTTGACAATTGATGTTAGTATTACGGAAAGGTTTAGTTAGTTTGACTTGTAACTGTACCGCGAAGGAAAGTTGTATTCAAGTTATTACTTTTGCATCCATCGTCAAGCATCATGTCTCATATCTCGCATCATGTTAAACATGGCATTGTACTACATGTAGTGAACGAAGGTGAGCACGTGGTAGTTAATCAGGTAGTTGAGGAGGTTGATCCGTCTGTGGAGGTTGGATTTGATATCGGTGGAATGACTCCGGAACCAGACTTTTTCGTCAACGAAGGCAAGCCCCGGATGCATTCAAACCTACCTTGTGTTTTACAAATTGATTTCGCTTTTGCTTTTCTTTACTGCATGAAGTGATTAAGAGTTAAGTGAAAACCTAATTGATGCATTACCAACCTTGTTTTTCCATATCTACCTTGTTACCAGTTTTAATTCATATATGCCTAGTTATGCTTAGCTATGCTTAGAACGATGAAAGTTGGGTGATTACCTGTCACCTGCGAATTTTTAAATGGAACTTTAGTTACTTATGTTATCATGTGATATGAGCATGTGGAGTAATAAATCTAGACCGGGCGGACTCAGTGTGTGTGAGCCACAAGACATGGAGGTCATGTGAGCGGGTTCTTTCCGCCTGTGTCGATTAAGGTCCGTCCGTTGTTGAACTGCGTGAGATGAGATTTTGTAGTACTAACCACATACTCCGGTAAGCCTTAACTTGGCGATTCTATTACAAGAATGGCTACTCGCGCACTAGGAGTGGAGAGATGGCAGGAATAGCGTGTACCCATGTGGTAATGGGCTAGATTGGTGGAGTACTGTATTCTCGGGTGGCGCGGACCCGTTCTTGTTTTAGAGGATCCGAGGGTAGGTTGATATATGTAAGTCGGGGACCTGCATATGTCGTGTGGTCTAGAATTCCTAGCTGGGTTTTAATCGGTTCGAATCATCGTTGCTCCTTGGTTATGGAGACTCAACTCTCTGTTCATCATCGTAGTTTAAATAACTGGAACTTGAGGTTGGTTTGAGAAAGTGTTGGATACGAAGTTTCATGATCTCAATGCGGATCATGTCAGCTTTGTATATGATCTTAAGAAGTTTTAAATGTTGATATAAAGAATTTTGTTAAAAAGCTTTTACGCAAAAGAACTTTGATTATTGCTAAAGCCAAACCTTGAATCCCCTGAGTCTCCATTCCTGCGTTCTATTAATTCTTATTTCGGTTAAGTCTTGTTGAGTACTTTTGTACTTAGGGTTCGTTGACCCTTGTTGCAGGTGAGGCACATGAGCAGATCTATTTTGGATCATGCTGCATGACTGTTGTTCAGTGCGATGACGATAAGTAAATGTGTGGCCCTTGGGCAGGGTAGCTTATTTGTGTGTTCTGTAATATGTTATAATGACACTCCACTAGTTTGGTTTGTATTATTTATCAAACTTAGTTGTATGGTTTGAAACAAATGGTTTGTAAACTATGTTATTGTAAGGCTTCCGCTGATTTACTCTGGTGTAGATATTTGAATAAATGTTGTAATACTGCAATGACTCTGTAATGTGATCCTGCTCAGAAATCATGGATGATTCAGGGTTCTCCGAGGACACCCGACAGTCTTCTGAAATTACCGGGAACATATGCATAGTTGTCAAAGGTCGTCGGACAGTGACAGGTGCATGTGGGCCCTATAATTTTGGAGGTTCTACCACACCAGCCTAGGGGCAAGGATGCTCCACCTTGGGGCAAGGATGCTCCACCACCACCACCACTTCTGTCTGAGGTGATGGACCGCTAGACGCGTCTCATGGAGGCACTGGCTAAGGGGATATTGCGCCGCAATGGAGAACCACCCAACGACTTCTAGAGGAGGCTGGAGGGTTTCCTCAAGCTAAGGCCCCCTACCTTCGATAGCTCAGACGATGACCCCATCGCTGCCAAGCACTGGATGCATGAGATGGAGAAGAAGCTAGGCTTAACCACTTGCTCTGATGAGGAGTGTGTTGGAGTCGCAGACCATTAGCTCACTGGCACCGCACGTGCGTGGTGGGATAGCTACTGTGACACCCACATTGACCCCGCACACATCTCATGGGAGGAGTTCGTTGAAGGCTTCCGCGAGCACCATGTGTCTGAGGGTGTGATGGATACCAAAGTGGAAGAGTTTTGCAACATTTCCCAGGGATCCCAGAAGATCTAGGAGTACGCCAACCACTTCACTCGCATGATGAGGTACGCTCCCGATGAGATAGACTATGAGAAGAAGAAGATGTACTTCTTCAAGAAGGGTCTGAACACATGCCTCAAGGTGGCCCTTTTGGGTCATACGTGCTACACCCTCTAGGAGATGATTAACAAGGTCCTAGAGATGGAGAAGGATCGTTTGGAGGTCAACGCCCTATACAAGGAGAAGAAGCACTAGTCTGAGAGCACCTCTCGTGCCTCGGCATCTCAGAGGCCACTTGCTCATGTGCCCTCGTAGCCTCACCCTCGTGCCATCCAGGGAGCCGCACCTACTTTGAGCCATGGAGGTGGTACCCACACCACCAAATACCACCGCCCCGCTCAGAGATGCCCTGCTCGTAGCCCTATCACATGGAAGACTGCTATGCCTACTGCCATAGGCAGCGTGCCCTTCACTTGCTTCGGCTATGGTTAGCTAGGCCATAAGGTCACTGTCTGCCCCATGAAGAATGCTACACCACCTGCTCTGATCCTAGCAAGATAGGCTTCTATTTAGGGTTCACCACACAAGCCCGCCATGGGACCAAGCCATGGTCGTCTCACCCACCTGACCATGGAGGATGCCCAGAACGCCCCCAACATGGTGTATGGTATGTTTTTAGTGCATGGGTCTAAGGCTTTAGTGCTATTTGATTCTAGTGCTACATGTTCATATGTGTCTACCAAGTTTGCATGAGATCATAACCTACCCATAACTCCATGAAGAGTGCCCATAGAAGAGATATTAGGGAGTGAACATCACCATTGAGGGTCACCCTTTTCTAGCCGATCTTACCTTGCTTCCCTTTGATGGACTAGATGTCATACTAGGGATGGATTGGCTAACTCAACACAAGGGAGTAATATCTTGCTCAACATAGTATGTGGAGATAACACACTCAAGTGGTCATGTAATCCGATGCGAGCCAAACCTTGAGAAGACGGTTTCCATGTTGTGTGCCTTGGAAGCCAAGTCAGTCGAGGAGGTGCCTATAGTATGTGAGTACCCTGATGTGTTCCTCGAAGAGCTACCAGGTATGCCACCTGACCGAGATGTGGAATTTGTCATCGACCTTCTGGCTAGTATAGGACCTATTGCTAAGAGGCCCTACCACATGTCGTTGATGAGCTGGAGGTACTCAAGAAATAGCTTAGGGAGTTGTCTGGCAAGGGGTACATTAGGCCTAGTGCTTCACCTTGGGGTTCCCCTATCTTGTTTGTGAAGAAGAAGGATGGTTCCATGAGGATGTGCATTGACTACCGGAACTTGAATGCCGTGACTATCAAGAACAAGTACCCACTATCGAGGATAGATGATATGCCACCTAACCGAGATGTGGAGTTTGTCATTTACCTTCTGCCTAGTATAGGACCTATTGCTAAGAGGCCCTACCGCATGTCGTTGATGAGCTAGAGGTACTCAAGAAATAGTTTAGGGAGTTGTCTGGCAAGGGGTACATTAGGCCTAGTGCTTCACCTTGGGGTTCCCCTATCTTGTTTGTGAAGAAGAAGGATGGTTCCATGAGGATGTGCATTGATTATCGGAACTTGAATGCCATGACTATCAAGAACAAGTACCCACTGCCAATGATAGATGATCTGCTAGACTAGCTAAGAAATGCCAAGCTCTTTTCCAAGATTGATCTCCGATCTAGGTACCATTAGATGAAGATTAGGACTGAGGACATTCCCAAGGCAGCATTTGTCACTAGGTATGGGAAATATGAGTTCACCGTTGTGTCCTTTGGACTCACTAATGCCAAGTTGTTCATGGAGGAGCTAGATAAGTTTGTGGTATTCATCGATGACATTCTTGTCTATTCGGCCATTGTAGAGGAACATGAGCAGCATATGAGAGCAGTGCTAGAGAAGCTGAGACAAAATCAGCTGTATGCCAAGTTCAGCAAGTGTAAGTTCTAGCTTGAAGAAGTTGCCTTCTTAGGTCACATTCTCGCTATTGAGGGAGTAGCTGTTGATCCCACCAAGATTGAAGCTGTGAAAAGAGTGGGAATAACCCCGCAATGCGACTAATATTCAGAGTTTCCTTGGGTTGGCAGGATACTACCGCCGCTTCATTGAGAACTTTTCCAAGATAGCCAAGCCAATGACCAACCTTCTAAAGAAGACTAATGAGTTTGAGTGGATGCCCGAGTGCGAGCAAAGCTTCCAAACCTTGAAACAAAAGCTTACCACCACTCCTATGTTAGCAATGCCTAACATTCAGCAAGACTTCATGGTCTATTGTATTGCATCCATACATGGACTCGGTTATGTTCTGATGCAAAATGGGAGAGTTATAGCTTATGCTTCCCACCAGCTAAAAGGACCATGAGCAATGCTACCCTACCCATGACCTTGAGCTTGTATCCGTTGTGCATGCCCTGCAGATCTAGAGACACTATCTGATCGAGAACAAATGTGACATCTACACCAATCACAAGAGATTAAAGTACTTTTTCACTAAGGAGGATCTAAGCATGAGATAGTGCCAATCGCTAGAGCTGATTAAGGACTACAACCTAGAGATATACTATCACCCAGGGAAAGTCAATGTAGTTGTAGATGCCCTGAGCCGTAAGAGCTGTTGCCACAGTCTAATGGTAGAAACCATACCACTAGAGCTAAGTTAGGAGATGGAGGACCTTCGACTCAAAATCCTACCTAAGGGAATGCTAAATGAGCTTCGAGTGCAGTACAACCTTGAAGATCGAATCCACAAAGCCTAGCAAGAATGCCCTAAAATTTGGGAAATCCAAGAGCTCATGGAGCTAGGCAAGTGTCCTGAGTTCAGAGAAGGTGAACAAGGAGTGTACTGGTACAAGGATAGAATATGTGTACCCTCTGATGCACCCTTACAAGAGGAGATCCTAGCTGAGGGTCATGACTCTAAGTATTGCATCCATCTAGGAAGTACCAAGATGTATTCCGACTTGAAGAAGCTTTTCTGGTGGAAGAATATGAAAGCTGATATTGCTAGGCATGTCACGCAATGTGACATTTGCAATAGGATCATGGCCGAGTACCAAAGGCCGATAGGACTATTGAAGCCCTTAGATGTTCTGATGTTGAAGTGGGAAAGCAAATCCATGGACATTATAGTGGGTTTACCTCGAACCCCAAAAGGCCACGACTCGATCTAGGTAATTGTTGATATATTGACCAAGGTAGCTCACTTCATAGCTATGAGGAATGACTATAGAACTGAGAAGCTCATAGATCTCTATGTAGACAACATTCTTAGACTTCATGGAGCCCTTGTACGCATAGTGTCTGATCAAGGGATGTAGTATGTGTCCAAGTTCTTGAAGAGTCTCCACAAGGCCATCGGGACTCAACTGGATTATAGCACCGCTTACCATCCTCAGACGGATGGCCAAATAGAGAGAGTGAACCAGATCTTGGACTATATGCTCTGAGCTTGTGTTCTAGAATATGGGTCTGATTGGGAGAGGAGTTTGCCACATGCAGTGTTTTCTTACAACAACAGTTACCAAGCTAGTCTCAAGATGTCACCATTTGAGGCCTTGTATTGGAGGAAGTGTAGGACCCCTCTGATGTGGTTAGAAGTAGGAGAGAGATCGTTCTTTGGCCCCACAAAGATCAAGGATGCCATGGAAGGAGTCACCCAAGTGTGAGAGAATCTGAGAATTGCTCAAAGTCAATAGAAGAGTTACGCAGATAAAAGGCGAAGAGACCTTGAGTTCGAAGTTGGAGACTACATTTACCTCAAAGTCTCCCCACTCCAAGGCACCATCAGGTTCCATGTTAAAGGGAAGTTGGCACCAAGGTATGTTGGACCTTACTGGATTTGTCAGATAGTTGGCAAGCTAGCCTACGAGTTGGAACTGCCTAAGGAATTGACTGGAGTGCACCCAATTTTCCATGTATCTCAACTACGCAAGTGCTTGAAGCTACCAGATGAGCAAGTACCTATAGAGGCACTCAATATACAGAACACTCTAAAGTACAAGAAGCACCCGATACAGATACTCGACAGAGCCGAGAAGGAAACTAGAAGCACGATCATACCTATGTGCAAGGTTCAGTGGAGCAACCACACTAAACGAGAAGCCACTTGGGAGAAAGAGTCAGAACTTCGGATGCTTTACCCCTACCTCTTTGAAAGGTATGTCTCACCTTAATTCTTAGGATGAGATTCCTGTGAGGATGGAGGACTATAACGACATAGGTTTTCCAACAACCAAAAATTTGAACTTAAAATTTTTTTCTAACAAAACCCATGCATTGTGAGTGTGCATACTAGGAAACCACCCATGCAGTTGCACAAGTATATCCCAAGCTAGTTTGTTTGAGCATGTTGCATTTTAAATTCAACTTGTGAGTTGCTTCTTCATGATTTTATGTGATGTAATAAAATCAACTCAACCTTTATAAATAACTTGTTGTGTGTGTTGCCAGCCCTTGGCTTTGACCCTAATACCCTAGTTGACCCCTAGTGGACCCCATAAGGATGTGTACAAGCCTGGCAATACATGTACACACACATAGGAGCCCAAGGTGTAAATAGAAATGAGAAATAGAAATAGAAAAGGAATTAAAAAAGGGGAAAAAGGAAAAGGGAAAGTAGCCTAGCCGTAGCAGGTAGCCTAGCCCCGCCAGCCCAGCCAGTGCCGTGGCCCAGCTCTAGTGAGCGCACTGCTAGCCGACCCAGCCAGTGCTGCGGCCTAGCTCCACCCATGGCCTAGCAATGACCTGCACCCATGCCCCGCGTCATGACGCTGCCGCTGTCGCCTTCCCCCTACCGCTGACCGCCGAAACCGCCTTGTCATCCCCTTCGCTCTCCCCCTCCTTTGCTTTTCCCACCACTGAAGCAGAGCACCTCGTCGGTGCAGGCATCCGAGGCCAAGCCCTCACATCACAGCCACGCCAATGATCCGCGGCGTACACACCCTCTCCTAGCCATGCCACGCCACTGTTGACTGTAACAACCTAGGTTTTCCAATAACCCAAGAATCTGAACATAATTTTTTTTCTAACAAGCCAATGCATGGTGAGTGTGCATACTAGGAAACAACCCATGTAGTTGCACAAGTAGAACCCAAGTTAGCATGGTTGAGCATTGTTGCATTTTAATTCCACTTGTGAGTTGCTACTTCAGGATTTTATGTGATGCAGTAAAATTATTATGTGAGTGTTGCCAACCCTTGGCTGGGACCCTAAAGCCCTAGATGACCTCTAGTGGACCCCACTATGAAGTATATATGTTGTCAACACATATATACATGCATAGGTACCCTTGGTGTAGTGGGAAAATTGAAATAGAAATAGAAAAAGAATTGGAAAAGGGAGGAAAATAGAAAAGGCAAAGAAGCCCAACAGTAGTAGCCCACGCTAAGGCCCAGGCACCGCCACCAGCCCGATCCCACGCTGCACCACGCTGGCTTGCTTCACTGGTGCCGCGGCCTAGCACCACGCCTGTGCTCCTACGCACGCCCGCTCATGGCTAAGCCAGCCCAGCAGCGGCCCACCACCATGCCATGCCCGCGCCCACGTCACCCATCCCCGCTGCCACTGATAGGTGGGACCACCTTGTCATCACCTACCCTCACCCATCTCTACTTTTGCGATGTTAGAGCACCGGCATAGGGAATCTCGTGCGGTCCCCGTACGCCCTAGTCGTTCGTGCCTAGGCCGTTGGGCACCAACGCCCTGATGTGCGCCACGTCCATGATCCATGGCTCGCCTCGCCTACCCTAGCTGGCACCGCGCTGCGCTAACATTGTTGCCCTAGCCCCGCATAGTGACGCCATGGTGTCCTTCCTTTGACCTCCAGCATCTAGTTTTGGGAGAACGAAATCACCCGCGGACCCCCGCTGAAGCCCAAACCCTACCCTAGAGGTCGTATCCATCCTCTACATACCCATTTCACCCCCATCTACCATCCACCGCTCACCATGGCTGAGCTTGGGCTATAAAAGCCCTGAACCAGTGCCCTAGGCTTTTCCTATCCACCCCGTCGCCACTAGTGGCTTCACCAACCACACGCTGAGACCTCAAGAGAGGAAGGAGAAGGGAGGAAGGAAGGAGAAGGAGGAAGCCGAGTTGCCGCCATCAGGAAGTCGTTATCGGAGTCAGAGATGACACCCCGACTGTCTACAATAGCATAGCACCTCGGCACAGCATTGTACCACCTCATCACTACACCACCTCGTCACTGTCCCGCTAGCCTAGCACCATCCCCACCACTGGTGAGCCCCGACATCGTCTTGCTAGCCACCGTGGACACGCCCTGTTGTGCCACCGTGTTCTCCCACTTAGGAGGGCCAAACGCTGGCCTTTTCACCAAAGTGATGCTCTGCACACACGCACACATGCACACGATCCAAGACCTAGCCTTGCCGAGCCACTGGCGCTCGGCAACGCCGGTGCCCCGCACGCGCACTGAGCATGCTCGCCATGGCCAGAGCACTACCAAGGCAGAGCTGTTCTGCCATCACCGAGCCGGTAGAGGTAGGAAGTCCACCTTGGCAAGCCTCGCCTCACTGAGGAACACATCATGCACTAGATGGGAGGAGAAGAGGAGCCCTAGGGACCGCTGGTCACCTTGAGACGCCGGTGCGGCCGTGCGCTCATGCTTCCACCGTGCCATGGCCATCCTGACCGACTTTGGATGCCTCGCGAGATGAGACTAGGCCATCGAGTTTTGCCTTGATCCCGTGCACCTCACCGCGAAGATGGATGAATAGAAAGCCCCCGCCTTATCCTAGTCCACCATAGCCACAAGCTCATTGGAGTTCCACCGCATGCCTTGTCATGGTGTGGACTCAGCCGCACGCCTTGTCATGGTGCGGACTCCACCATGCCTCTAGATCACCATCGTCGAGTCCTGAAGCCATCCCCGTGATCCCAATCAAAGGAAAAGGGCCACTTTTGGCCCATGTTGCTGCCGTAGCCACTTCACCGCCATTCGCCACCGTCGTCATGTCACTGCTGCCACGACCCGCCTCGGTCAAGCACCCAGGTTCCAATTGGAGCCGCTGATGCGTTCGTCGGAGCACGGGGAAGCCAGCGAAAGCTCGTAGGAGCCATCCCAACGCATCGTAGGACCCACCGTCATTACCGTGCCACCGTCGCCCGCTATGAAGCCTATGCCAGGCACTAGGGCCACCAAGGCACCCCTTTTGGCCCACCAGTGAGCTCAATTTGAGCTCACGAAGCAGTAGAGCCCCCTAGCAGCCTCATTGAGCCACCACGACATGAGAATGACCAAGCTCACCACCAACGAGAGAGCCGCTATGAGAGAGAGAGAGATCAGCCATGCCCCTTCGCACCATGAACCAGAGAGAGGAGAGGAAGAAGTGGACACGGTCCACCGAAAACCGTGCCTATGGTCCACGGACCCGCATGGCGCCGTCCACCATGGACCAGCCCCTGTGGATCGAGCCCAGTAGCGGCCCGCTTGTGCCACATGGATGCCTACGCGTCTAACACGTGTCTGTGCTGGACTGCCCTAGACTGGCCCAACCTGGCCCATTGAGCCTAGTCATGGCCCAGTCAATGTTGACCGTTGACCGGTCAACGATGACCATTGACCTGGCCCCACCTATCAGCGACTAGATCTGCCTCGCCCAATTCGAAGCCGCCATGTGTCAGCACCATGATTTTCCATTTCTTTTCTTTTTTAGAAAATGATTTAAACTTAGAAAATTTATACGACCTCAAAAAAATATGAAACCAGTGCCCAAATTTTTCTAAAAATGAGCTCTATGTCATAGGCTTGTGTTAGAGTGCATTTGGATCTTTTGAATTTATGTTGCTTCTTTGTAAACATCTATAGGAGTCGCTTAGTATGGCTATATGTCTCGTTTGACAGACTCAGAGGAGCCACAGACTGAGGAGCATGACCTCGACTACACTAAGGAGCTTAGAGATGACCTGCCAGGTGCCACATCCTACATAACCTTGTAGAATCCTATTAGACATGCTACAATGTAGATGCTAGTGCTTTACTTTTATGCAAATGATCTGTGATAGGTTGCATGGTAGAATTGCTTGTGAGCCATTACCTTGTCGCAACCTATACCCTTGCACATCCACTGTTAGGTTAGACGCTCGCTTACTTACTTGCTACTACTTCTACTATGCATTATATTTGTGTTGTGATGCTTGGTGGAGGATTGTATGTGAGTGATTAAGGCACTAGGTGCCGGTAATGTGGTAACAACTGGGGAGATCTTAGCATGCATTTTGGGTGTGTGGTGAGGATTGAGTCGATCGGGCAGGATCTTACGATGAGTCGTTGGACAAGTCTTGCTAGGGGGGTGTGACCTTGGCATCCCCTACGAGTGGTACCTGTGGTGGGTGCATGTGAGATGAGGAGATCCTGGGGTGGAGTGTCTTTGTTGCATGAAGCCCTTGGATGGAGGTGCCGTCAAGGCATAGGGTGTTGGTTATCCCCTTTGAGAAGATATCCTATCTGTTACCCCTAAGGACTGATATGTCAAGAGAACCAGATCATAGGACCCTACGTGCACGCCACTCATCCCTTAATGGGAATGGGATGGATGTTGACCAGCTAGGATGGTGCCACTACTACTCGGTTGGAAGTAGATAGTGTAGAGAGGTATGGGTGTATGGCCCACACCCTCCTAATATAGCGTAGTGACCTCTCGGGCCTGGTACTATGTCTCATAGTCTTAGCATTTTGGTGGACTCTGGGGTGGCCCAGGGCTGAGTGGTAGGGTGGCATCGCACCGGTTGGAAGGTAGCCCTGTATCAGCCTAGGCGGGGCACGGCCGATGATGGTGATCTTATAGTTCCAAGTGTACATGCTCTGCAGAGTTGATCAATCTATACATATAGCCATGTCCTCAGATATGGACATTCATATGACCTACGCTTCCCTTGATTAGTGAGTGAAGTCCTTTCTTCTCTCCCCCTGGGTTCTTGTGTTGGTTTCTGGCCTTGGCCGATGAGGCAAGGTACGAGCGGGAGTCATCCTTGTCTCCTAGAGAGTGTGAGAGTGGTGAGATGTGTGTGATGGGATGGGAGAACGTGTGGATTAGATGAGTTAAAACTTGACGAATTGTTATTAAAACTTGACATACTCACATAGGAAACTACAGCCACAAATAGGTCTTTTGCTCTACCCTTGCATTCCATTACCACAAAGCAAACGCAAAGCATAGGGTGGGAGCCAGTGTCCAGTACAAATTGTACTAATAATTGTTTGATAGGTTATGAGTCCGAGTACGACTACCAGGGAGATGGTTGGGAGGATTAGAGGTCTCATTCCTACGCTCAAGTTTGGTTGAGAAGATGGAGTTGACGTTCGCTACCTTTATACCTGATGCTGTTCCAGACACTGCTTGCTCTTAGTGATTCCACCAAGTGGCAATGTAATAATGAGTAAACCTTGCTATTTGTACTCTCTTTAAGATAGGTATTCAATGTAGGACTATGATATTGACTGTTATTTGATAATGTGATGGAATGATCACCTGGGACTATCACGTTATATTTTGAATCTATGGATTTCCCTTTGAGGATATTAGGATCCTTTAACTAACGCTTGCCGCCATAGCCTTGCAGCTTGACGTCACCTCTTCCACCTTTTTGACTAGACGTCGCTGGAATTGGGAGCGCCAGCCCCCGCGCCACCACCCAGCATTCCCAAAACCCCAAGCTAGGGCCCTTGATCTCCCTTCATGTACCCCCTTCCCCTCAATCCACCATGCACTAGCTGCCATGGCCGCGAGCTCCCTATAAAAGGGCACACCCAGTGCCCTAGCGCCGTTCCATCACCATGTCACCACTGGTAGCTTCACCAACCACACACTAAGACTGAGAGATGGGAAGTAGAAGGGAGGAAGAAGGTAGAAGGTAGAAGGTGGATGACCATGCCACTGCCGCCAAGGAGCCACCATCGAAGAAGAAGACTATGCCCCGATCGTCTTCCTCACCATAGCGGTTAGGCACTGCACTACACCACCTCACCATAGCCTTGACTCGCCACCATGCCGCTAGCCTAGCCCCACTACCACCATAGGTAAGCTCATCCCTGATCTCCCACGCTCACCACCGTGGACACGCCATGCCGCTCCGCCGTGTTCTCCCCCTTGGGAGGGCCAAAGGCTGGCCTTTTTCATCGTTGTGATGATCTGCACACACTCACACGAGCCAAGGCCCCACCTTGAAAAGCTACTAGAGCTCGAGAACACTAGCGCCAACACAGTGCACCCGCCGTGGTCGCTAAGGCTAGCATCCGCCATGTCACCACCCCATTCTAGGCACCTCACACCGGTAGAGTCTAGAGAGATGCCTCAGCAAGCTTCGTCTCATCGAGGGACACGTCAAGCGCAAGATAGGAGGAGAAGTGGAGCATCGAGGGCCGCTTGTCATGTCTGCCTTGTCGGACCATCGCGTGCCCATGCCACCGCTGTGCCGAAGATGTTCTGGCCATGCTAGGCTGGTAGCGGTTCCCAAACCACCGTAGATGGACTCGCCTTGTTGAGTAGCTCCCAAAGAGCCCACCTTTTTGGCCGTTGGAGGCCTGGATCCCATAGCCGTGCTCGCATTGCAGGCACGGCCGCACATCGGAGCACCACCATGTCATGGACGATCCCGATGATCCCGGCCACCTCATGTCATGAGAAAGAGCTGATGATAGTCCCTATGACCTCGTGCACCCTACTGACTAGCCAGATGGAGGAAAAGCCCCCGTCTTGCCCTTGCCCATCGAAGCCACGCGCTCGCTAGAGCTCCATCGTGCACCTCGCCATGGTGCAGACTCCGTCGCGCCTCTAGGTCACCGTCGGTGAGTCGTCTAGCCTTCTTGTGGTCCCAATCGAAGGAAAAGGGCCACCTTTAGCTCCAATCATGGCCATAGCCGCCTCACCGCAACCTGCTACTGCCACCGAGCCACTGCCGCCGTGGCCAACCTCACCGGAGCCCTTGGAGCCTCGCCTAGTCATGCTCGTTGGAGCACCCAAAAGCTGTAGAAGCCCTGCTTGGGCTATGGCAATGTCCCTGGCACCCTTGCCATCGATCCACGCTGCAGCCATCCACCTCGACGCCTACGCCGGGCGCCTGAGCCTCCAAGTCACCGTCTTTGGCCCACCGTGGAGTTCCCCATGACCTCATGATGCCGTAAACCCCCTAGCTGCCGCTTCGAGCTGCTATAGCACGAGAATGTGCGAGCTCGCCGCCGGTGAGAGCGCCATCGTGAGAGATAGAGGGAGCCGCCGTGACCCTGCCTAAACCCGTGTGCACCCGGTGCATCGTAGACCAAAGAGAGAGCGAGTGGATGCAGTCCACCGCAGATCGTGCCTGCGGTCCATGGATCTGCACCGCGCTATCCACCATGGACCAGCCCCATGGACCTAAGCCCAATAGTAGCTTGCTTGCACCACATGGCTGCCTGCTAGTGCGACATGTGTACAGACCCGGCCCGGCCTAGACCAGCCCAACTCACCCCGCCAAGCCTGGCCCGAGCCTAGTCAATCGTTGACCATTGACTATTGACCATTGACCGTTGATCTAGCCCCACCTGTTAGTGACCATGTATCCCGCACCCAATCTCGTGCTGGCATGTGTCAAGCCCTGGATTTTCCAATTCTTTTTCTTTTACAAGAAAATTATTTAAACTTGGAAAATTCATAGAAAATTCATCTAACCTTAGAAAAATATGAAACCAGTGTCCAATTTTTTTTCTAAAAATGAGCTCTACGTCATAGGATTGTGTTTGAGTACATTTGGATCTTTTGAATTTCTATTGCTTCTTTGTGATCATCTTTAGGAGTCGCTTATCGCGGCTATATATCTCGTTTGACAGACCTAGAGGAGCCGTAGATTGAGGAGCATGACCCCGACTACACAAAAGAGCTTGGAGACAACATGCCAGGTGCCATGTCCCACCTAACCTCGTAGAATCCTATTAGACATGCTACAATGTAGATGCTAGTGCTTTACTTTTATGCAAATGATCTGTGATAGGTTGCATGGTAGAATTGCTTGTGAGCCATTACCTTGTCGCAACCTATACCCTTGCACATCCACTGTTAGGTTAGACGCTCGCTTACTTACTTGCTACTACTTCTACTATGCATTATATTTGTGTTGTGATGCTTGGTGGAGGATTGTATGTGAGTGATTAAGGCACTAGGTGCCGGTAATGTGGTAACAACTGGGGAGATCTTAGCATGCATTTTGGGTGTGTGGTGAGGATTGAGTCGATCGGGCAGGATCTTACGATGAGTCGTTGGACGAGTCTTGCTAGGGGGGTGTGACCTTGGCATCCCCTACGAGTGGTACCTGTGGTGGGTGCATGTGAGATGAGGAGATCCTGGGGTGGAGTGTCTTTGTTGCATGAAGCCCTTGGATGGAGGTGCCGTCAAGGCATAGGGTGTTGGTTATCCCCTTTGAGAAGATATCCTGTCTGTTACCCCTAAGGACTGATATGTCAAGAGAACCAGATCATAGGACCCTACGTGCACGCCACTCATCCCTTAATGGGAATGGGATGGATGTTGACCAGCTAGGATGGTGCCACTACTACTCGGTTGGAAGTAGATAGTGTAGAGAGGTATGGGTGTATGGCCCACACCCTCCTAATATAGCGTAGTGAGCTCTCGGGCCTGGTACTATGTCTCATAGTCTTAGCATTTTGGTGGACTCTGGGGTGGCCCAGGGCTGAGTGGTAGGGTGGCATCGCACCGGTTGGAAGGTAGCCCTGTATCAGCCTAGGCGGGGCACGGCCGATGATGGTGATCTTATAGTTCCAAGTGTACATGCTCTGCAGAGTTGATCAATCTATACATATAGCCATGTCCTCAGATATGGACATTCATATGACCTACGCTTCCCTTGATTAGTGAGTGAAGTCCTTTCTTCTCTCCCCCTGGGTTCTTGTGTTGGTTTCTGGCCTTGGCCGATGAGGCAAGGTACGAGCGGGAGTCATCCTTGTCTCCTAGAGAGTGTGAGAGTGGTGAGATGTGTGTGATGGGATGGGAGAACGTGTGGATTAGATGAGTTAAAACTTGACGAATTGTTATTAAAACTTGACATACTCACATAGGAAACTACAGCCACAAATAGGTCTTTTGCTCTACCCTTGCATTCCATTACCACAAAGCAAACGCAAAGCATAGGGTGGGAGCCAGTGTCCAGTACAAATTGTACTAATAATTGTTTGATAGGTTATGAGTCCGAGTACGACTACCAGGGAGATGGTTGGGAGGATTAGAGGTCTCATTCCTACGCTCAAGTTTGGTTGAGAAGATGGAGTTGACGTTCGCTACCTTTATACCTGATGCTGTTCCAGACACTGCTTGCTCTTAGTGATTCCACCAAGTGGCAATGTAATAATGAGTAAACCTTGCTATTTGTACTCTCTTTAAGATAGGTATTCAATGTAGGACTATGATATTGACTGTTATTTGATAATGTGATGGAATGATCACCTGGGACTATCACGTTATATTTTGAATCTATGGATTTCCCTTTGAGGATATTAGGATCCTTTAACTAACGCTTGCCGCCATAGCCTTGCAGCTTGACGTCACCTCTTCCACCTTTTTGACTAGACGTCGCTGGAATTGGGAGCGCCAGCCCCCGCGCCACCACCCAGCATTCCCAAAACCCCAAGCTAGGGCCCTTGATCTCCCTTCATGTACCCCCTTCCCCTCAATCCACCATGCACTAGCTGCCATGGCCGCGAGCTCCCTATAAAAGGGCACACCCAGTGCCCTAGCGCCGTTCCATCACCATGTCACCACTGGTAGCTTCACCAACCACACACTAAGACTGAGAGATGGGAAGTAGAAGGGAGGAAGAAGGTAGAAGGTAGAAGGTGGATGACCATGCCACTGCCGCCAAGGAGCCACCATCGAAGAAGAAGACTATGCCCCGATCGTCTTCCTCACCATAGCGGTTAGGCACTGCACTACACCACCTCACCATAGCCTTGACTCGCCACCATGCCGCTAGCCTAGCCCCACTACCACCATAGGTAAGCTCATCCCTGATCTCCCACGCTCACCACCGTGGACACGCCATGCCGCTCCGCCGTGTTCTCCCCCTTGGGAGGGCCAAAGGCTGGCCTTTTTCATCGTTGTGATGATCTGCACACACTCACACGAGCCAAGGCCCCACCTTGAAAAGCTACTAGAGCTCGAGAACACTAGCGCCAACACAGTGCACCCGCCGTGGTCGCTAAGGCTAGCATCCGCCATGTCACCACCCCATTCTAGGCACCTCACACCGGTAGAGTCTAGAGAGATGCCTCAGCAAGCTTCGCCTCATCGAGGGACATGTCAAGCGCAAGATAGGAGGAGAAGTGGAGCATCGAGGGCCGCTTGTCATGTCTGCCTTGTCGGACCATCGCGTGCCCATGCCACCGCTGTGCCGAAGATGTTCTGGCCATGCTAGGCTGGTAGCGGTTCCCAAACCACCGTAGATGGACTCGCCTTGTTGAGTAGCTCCCAAAGAGCCCACCTTTTTGGCCGTTGGAGGCCTGGATCCCATAGCCGTGCTCGCATTGCAGGCACGGCCGCACATCGGAGCACCACCATGTCATGGACGATCCCGATGATCCCGGCCACCTCATGTCATGAGAAAGAGCTGATGATAGTCCCTATGACCTCGTGCACCCTACTGACTAGCCAGATGGAGGAAAAGCCCCCGTCTTGCCCTTGCCCATCGAAGCCACGCGCTCGCTAGAGCTCCATCGTGCACCTCGCCATGGTGCAGACTCCGTCGCACCTCTAGGTCACCGTCGGTGAGTCGTCTAGCCTTCTTGTGGTCCCAATCGAAGGAAAAGGGCCACCTTTAGCTCCAATCATGGCCATAGCCGCCTCACCGCAACCTGCTACTGCCACCGAGCCACTGCCGCCGTGGCCAACCTCACCGGAGCCCTTGGAGCCTCGCCTAGTCATGCTCGTTGGAGCACCCAAAAGCTGTAGAAGCCCTGCTTGGGCTATGGCAATGTCCCTGGCACCCTTGCCATCGATCCACGCTGCAGCCATCCACCTCGACGCCTACGCCGGGCGCCTGAGCCTCCAAGTCACCGTCTTTGGCCCACCGTGGAGTTCCCCATGACCTCATGATGCCGTAAACCCCCTAGCTGCCGCTTCGAGCCGCTATAGCACGAGAATGTGCGAGCTCGCCGCCGGTGAGAGCGCCATCGTGAGAGATAGAGGGAGCCGCCGTGACCCTGCCTAAACCCGTGTGCACCCGGTGCATCGTAGACCAAAGAGAGAGCGAGTGGATGCAGTCCACCGCAGATCGTGCCTGCGGTCCATGGATCTGCACCGCGCTATCCACCATGGACCAGCCCCATGGACCTAAGCCCAATAGTAGCTTGCTTGCACCACATGGCTGCCTGCTAGTGCGACATGTGTACAGACCCGGCCCGGCCTAGACCAGCCCAACTCACCCCGCCAAGCCTGGCCCGAGCCTAGTCAATCGTTGACCATTGACTATTGACCATTGACCGTTGATCTAGCCCCACCTGTTAGTGACCATGTATCCCGCACCCAATCTCGTGCTGGCATGTGTCAAGCCCTGGATTTTCCAATTCTTTTTCTTTTACAAGAAAATTATTTAAACTTGGAAAATTCATAGAAAATTCATCTAACCTTAGAAAAATATGAAACCAGTGTCCAATTTTTTTTCTAAAAATGAGCTCTACGTCATAGGATTGTGTTTGAGTACATTTGGATCTTTTGAATTTCTATTGCTTCTTTGTGATCATCTTTAGGAGTCGCTTATCGCGGCTATATATCTCGTTTGACAGACCTAGAGGAGCCGTAGATTGAGGAGCATGACCCCGACTACACAAAAGAGCTTGGAGACAACATGCCAGGTGCCATGTCCCACCTAACCTCGTAGAATCCTATTAGACATGCTACAATGTAGATGCTAGTGCTTTACTTTTATGGAAATGATCCATGATAGGTTGCTTGGTCGAATTGCTTGTGAGCCATTACCTTGTCGCAACCTACACCCCAGCACACCCGCTATTAGGATATATGCTTGCTTACTTACTTGCTACTACTTCTACTACGCATTATATCTGTGATGTGATGCTTGGTGGAGGATTGTATGTGAGTGGTTTAGGCACTTGGTGCAGATGATGTGGTAACAACCAGGGAGATTTTGGCGTGTGTTTTTAGTGTGTAGTGAGGGTTGAGTTGAATGGGCAAGATCTTACGACGAGTCGTTGGACGTGTGTTGATAGGGGGGTGCGACCTGGGCATCCCCTATGAGAGGTACCTGTGGTGGGTGCATGTGAGATGAGGAGATCCCAGGGTAGAGTATCTTTGGTGGATTAAACCCCGAGATGGAGGTCCCGTCGAGGCACAAGGTGTTGGTTATCCCCTTTGAGAAGATATCCTATCCGGTCTCCCTAAGGACTGGAATGTCGAGAGAACTAGATCATAGGACCCTATGTGCACGCCACTCGTCCCTGAATGGGTGGGGGACGGGTGCTGACTAGCTAGGACGGTGCCACTACTACTAGGTTGGAAGTGGATAGTGTAGGGAGGTATGGGCATGTGGCCCACACCCTCCTAAGACAGCGTAGTGACCTCTAGGGCCCGGTACTATGTCTCATAGTCTTAGCATTTCGGTGGACTCAGGGGTGGCCCAGGGCTAAGTGGTAGGGTGGCATCACAGCAGTTGGAAGGTAGCCCGGTATCAGCCTAGGCAGGGCACTACCAATGATGGTGATCTTGTGGTTCCAGGTGTACAAGCTCTATAGAGTTGATCAATTTATACGTATTGCTATGTCCTCAAATATGGACATTCCTATGACCTACGCTTCCCTTGATTAGTGAGTAGAGTCCTTTCTTCTCCCCCTAGGTTCTTGTGTTGGTTCCTTGCTTTGGACGATGAGGCAAGGTACAAGCGAGAGTCATCCTTGTCGCCTAGAGAGTGTGAGAGTGGTGAGATGTGTGTGATGGGATGGGAGAACGTGTGGATTAGATGAGTTAAAACTTGACGAATTGTTATTAAAACTTGACATACTCACATAGGAAACTACAGCCACAAATAGGTCTTTTGCTCTACCCTTGCATTCCATTACCACAAAGCAAACGCAAAGCATAGGGTGGGAGCCAGTGTCCAGTACAAATTGTACTAATAATTGTTTGATAGGTTATGAGTCCGAGTACGACTACCAGGGAGATGGTTGGGAGGATTAGAGGTCTCATTCCTACGCTCAAGTTTGGTTGAGAAGATGGAGTTGACGTTCGCTACCTTTATACCTGATGCTGTTCCAGACACTGCTTGCTCTTAGTGATTCCACCAAGTGGCAATGTAATAATGAGTAAACCTTGCTATTTGTACTCTCTTTAAGATAGGTATTCAATGTAGGACTATGATATTGACTGTTATTTGATAATGTGATGGAATGATCACCTGGGACTATCACGTTATATTTTGAATCTATGGATTTCCCTTTGAGGATATCAGGATCCTTTAACTAACGCTTGCCGCCATAGCCTTGCAGCTTGACGTCACCTCTTCCACCTTTTTGACTAGACGTCGCTGGAATTGGGAGCGCCAGCCCCCGCGCCACCACCCAGCATTCCCAAAACCCCAAGCTAGGGCCCTTGATCTCCCTTCATGTACCCCCTTCCCCTCAATCCACCATGCACTAGCTGCCATGGCCGCGAGCTCCCTATAAAAGGGCACACCCAGTGCCCTAGCGCCGTTCCATCACCATGTCACCACTGGTAGCTTCACCAACCACACACTAAGACTGAGAGATGGGAAGTAGAAGGGAGGAAGAAGGTAGAAGGTAGAAGGTGGATGACCATGCCACTGCCGCCAAGGAGCCACCATCGAAGAAGAAGACTATGCCCCGATCGTCTTCCTCACCATAGCGGTTAGGCACTGCACTACACCACCTCACCATAGCCTTGACTCGCCACCATGCCGCTAGCCTAGCCCCACTACCACCATAGGTAAGCTCATCCCTGATCTCCCACGCTCACCACCGTGGACACGCCATGCCGCTCCGCCGTGTTCTCCCCCTTGGGAGGGCCAAAGGCTGGCCTTTTTCATCGTTGTGATGATCTGCACACACTCACACGAGCCAAGGCCCCACCTTGAAAAGCTACTAGAGCTCGAGAACACTAGCGCCAACACAGTGCACCCGCCGTGGTCGCTAAGGCTAGCATCCGCCATGTCACCACCCCATTCTAGGCACCTCACACCGGTAGAGTCTAGAGAGATGCCTCAGCAAGCTTCGTCTCATCGAGGGACACGTCAAGCGCAAGATAGGAGGAGAAGTGGAGCATCGAGGGCCGCTTGTCATGTCTGCCTTGTCGGACCATCGCGTGCCCATGCCACCGCTGTGCCGAAGATGTTCTGGCCATGCTAGGCTGGTAGCGGTTCCCAAACCACCGTAGATGGACTCGCCTTGTTGAGTAGCTCCCAAAGAGCCCACCTTTTTGGCCGTTGGAGGCCTGGATCCCATAGCCGTGCTCGCATTGCAGGCACGGCCGCACATCGGAGCACCACCATGTCATGGACGATCCCGATGATCCCGGCCACCTCATGTCATGAGAAAGAGCTGATGATAGTCCCTATGACCTCGTGCACCCTACTGACTAGCCAGATGGAGGAAAAGCCCCCGTCTTGCCCTTGCCCATCGAAGCCACGCGCTCGCTAGAGCTCCATCGTGCACCTCGCCATGGTGCAGACTCCGTCGCGCCTCTAGGTCACCGTCGGTGAGTCGTCTAGCCTTCTTGTGGTCCCAATCGAAGGAAAAGGGCCACCTTTAGCTCCAATCATGGCCATAGCCGCCTCACCGCAACCTGCTACTGCCACCGAGCCACTGCCGCCGTGGCCAACCTCACCGGAGCCCTTGGAGCCTCGCCTAGTCATGCTCGTTGGAGCACCCAAAAGCTGTAGAAGCCCTGCTTGGGCTATGGCAATGTCCCTGGCACCCTTGCCATCGATCCACGCTGCAGCCATCCACCTCGACGCCTACGCCGGGCGCCTGAGCCTCCAAGTCACCGTCTTTGGCCCACCGTGGAGTTCCCCATGACCTCATGATGCCGTAAACCCCCTAGCTGCCGCTTCGAGCCGCTATAGCACGAGAATGTGCGAGCTCGCCGCCGGTGAGAGCGCCATCGTGAGAGATAGAGGGAGCCGCCGTGACCCTGCCTAAACCCGTGTGCACCCGGTGCATCGTAGACCAAAGAGAGAGCGAGTGGATGCAGTCCACCGCAGATCGTGCCTGCGGTCCATGGATCTGCACCGCGCTATCCACCATGGACCAGCCCCATGGACCTAAGCCCAATAGTAGCTTGCTTGCACCACATGGCTGCCTGCTAGTGCGACATGTGTACAGACCCGGCCCGGCCTAGACCAGCCCAACTCACCCCGCCAAGCCTGGCCCGAGCCTAGTCAATCGTTGACCATTGACTATTGACCATTGACCGTTGATCTAGCCCCACCTGTTAGTGACCATGTATCCCGCACCCAATCTCGTGGTGGCATGTGTCAAGCCCTGGATTTTCCAATTCTTTTTCTTTTACAAGAAAATTATTTAAACTTGGAAAATTCATAGAAAATTCATCTAACCTTAGAAAAATATGAAACCAGTGTCCAATTTTTTTTCTAAAAATGAGCTCTACGTCATAGGATTGTGTTTGAGTACATTTGGATCTTTTGAATTTCTATTGCTTCTTTGTGATCATCTTTAGGAGTCGCTTATCGCGGCTATATATCTCGTTTGACAGACCTAGAGGAGCCGTAGATTGAGGAGCATGACCCCGACTACACAAAAGAGCTTGGAGACAACATGCCAGGTGCCATGTCCCACCTAACCTCGTAGAATCCTATTAGACATGCTACAATGTAGATGCTAGTGCTTTACTTTTATGGAAATGATCCATGATAGGTTGCTTGGTCGAATTGCTTGTGAGCCATTACCTTGTCGCAACCTACACCCCAGCACACCCGCTATTAGGATATATGCTTGCTTACTTACTTGCTACTACTTCTACTACGCATTATATCTGTGATGTGATGCTTGGTGGAGGATTGTATGTGAGTGGTTTAGGCACTTGGTGCAGATGATGTGGTAACAACCAGGGAGATTTTGGCGTGTGTTTTTAGTGTGTAGTGAGGGTTGAGTTGAATGGGCAAGATCTTACGACGAGTCATTGGACGTGTGTTGATAGGGGGGTGCGACCTGGGCATCCCCTATGAGAGGTACCTGTGGTGGGTGCATGTGAGATGAGGAGATCCCAGGGTAGAGTATCTTTGGTGGATTAAACCCCGAGATGGAGGTCCCGTCGAGGCACAAGGTGTTGGTTATCCCCTTTGAGAAGATATCCTATCCGGTCTCCCTAAGGACTGGAATGTCGAGAGAACTAGATCATAGGACCCTATGTGCACGCCACTCGTCCCTGAATGGGTGGGGGACGGGTGCTGACTAGCTAGGACGGTGCCACTACTACTAGGTTGGAAGTGGATAGTGTAGGGAGGTATGGGCATGTGGCCCACACCCTCCTAAGACAGCGTAGTGACCTCTAGGGCCCGGTACTATGTCTCATAGTCTTAGCATTTCGGTGGACTCAGGGGTGGCCCAGGGCTAAGTGGTAGGGTGGCATCACAGCAGTTGGAAGGTAGCCCGGTATCAGCCTAGGCAGGGCACTACCAATGATGGTGATCTTGTGGTTCCAGGTGTACAAGCTCTATAGAGTTGATCAATTTATATGTATTGCTATGTCCTCAAATATGGACATTCCTATGACCTACGCTTCCCTTGATTAGTGAGTAGAGTCCTTTCTTCTCCCCCTAGGTTCTTGTGTTGGTTCCTTGCTTTGGACGATGAGGCAAGGTACAAGCGAGAGTCATCCTTGTCGCCTAGAGAGTGTGAGAGTGGTGAGATGTGTGTGATGGGATGGGAGAATGTGTGGATGAGATGGGTTAAAACTTGATGAATTATTATTAAAACTTGACATACTCGCATAGGAAATTACAACCACAAATAGGTCTTTTTTTCTACCCTTGCATTCCACTACCACAAACCAAACACAAATCATAGGGTGGGAGCCAGTGGCTAGTAGAAATCATACTAATAATTGTTTGACAGGTTCCAAGCCTGAGTACGACTACCAGGGATACGGTTGGGAGGATTAGAGGTCTTGTTCATATGCTCAAGTTTGGTTGAGAAGATGGAGTCAACGCCCGCTGCCTTTGCTGTTCTAGATGCTATATGCTCTGAGTGATTCCACCAAGTGGCGATGTAATAACGAGTAAACCTTGCTATTTGTACTCTTTTTATGATAGGTATTCGATGTATGACTATGATATCGACTATTATTTGATAATGTGGGATGATCACCTGGGACTATCATGTTATACTTCGAATCTGTGGATTTCCCTTTGAGGAAATCGAGATCATTTCACTACTCCACCCCCACTATTGCCAACATGCCCATTGGGCCCGCAGTCAACACGGGAGCTAGAAACTTTGAACTACGTACTGGCCAGATCATGATGGTGCAGGCAAACCAATTCTATGGTTTGCCTTGCGAGGACGCAAGTGCACACTTGCAACACTTCCTGGAGCTGTGTGACACCATCGTCATCAAAGACGTCGCACCAGCTAGCATAAGGCACCGTCTGTTTCCCTTTTCCCTTGTAGGGAAGGCAAAACAGTGGTTCTACAAGGAGAAGGAAGCTATCAACACGTGGGACAAATGTTCCACGACGTTCCTCGCGAAGTTTTTCCCCATGGGCAAAACCAATGCTCTAAGGGGGATGTAACACCCCGGGTGTTAGTCACAAGTTAAGCAGTGGATTTGGACTTAAGTAAACTATGTCAAGCAATGATCATGATCTCTAGTTCATAATTTTGAAGTGATGATGAAGGTATTGAGGTCAAACCTATGAAAATGAGCCCCAACTTGAACTCGAACAATTCACTTTGCTTACATGTGGACCCTGGTTAAGATTAGGCATAAGTAATGTAAAAAATGCTTATTTCATGAACATTAAACAACATGCATCCATCTTGACCGGTGGAAAAGTTTCATGAAGTTTGGAATCAAGAAGTCACATGAAATGATAAGTAATAACCTTGATTGAATTGCTTTATTAAGTAAATGGGAATATGAGATATCGACCAAACCTTGCTTCCTTGCCCAAATGACTCTAATTGAACTCTACAACAAAAGTCATGTAGGGTTCATGTTGAGTAAATATCAAGAAAAGGCCTCAATTGGTCGAAAACCCTAATTCCAGGGTTTAACGAGGTGCTGCATTGACCAAGATGAAGAAATGGTTTCTGTACTAGATATGAAGTTTGACCTTAATAAAAGTTGAAGTTTGACTGGAGTACAATAAACTTTATTTTTGGACCAAGACCTTATTCAACTTCTAAGTGTCTTATATAGTGATCTCAAGTTTGAATGCAGTGCTATTTTGATCCCTCTAAATAATTCTAAGTCCAGAATTCATCGTCATTGACATTGGTGTTCCACGTTCTCTAGTTATGCATTTCCATATAGTTAAGAATCATGTTTGCTGAATGTCTAGAACTCTAGTTATGCATTTCTGAAGTTAATATCAGTTTTCTATCCTTAGTTGTATAAGCTCTGTTTCATGATATATTTTGACCTTATTATTTGTTGAATCAGCTTTTGGTGTTAATAACAAAGTTTTAGATAATTTCATTAGCTTTCCAGAAAGTCTTGAATCACACTTTTTGCATCCCCAGAACTTTGGGTATGATTAAAACAAGTGACTAGAGTGCTGCTGTTCAGAATCTGTGTTTGTACCTAAAATTGTTTGCTTCACCTTGCTTTGCTTTGTGTGTTGCTAAGTGTGGCTCATGACTTTGATGGTGTTAAGTTAATATACCTAAAATCTTGTGAAACTTGTGTCATGCTTGGTGCTACCTTCCTTTCTATCCTAGCATGATAGGTTGTGGGATGTTTAATTAAGTAACGTGGAGTGCATATATATGTTCGGTGTAACCTTGTGCTCATCTTGAATACTTTCATGTGAGGCATCTCATATTGCCATTCTTCGCATTCATGCACTTGGATTGTTGCATCTCATCTAGGTATGCTAGATGCACCATGTGAAGGACGTGATGTTGGAGCCAAACCCGAAGATGGAGTTTGGTGAATCCATCCAGAAGACAGAAGGACTAAGCAAGTGCCGAGATGGGAGATGCTAGCCAAGCAAGTGTCGTCTAACAAACACTAACCTACTGTTGGATACCAGGCAAGCCCCAGAGCATTCTAAGTCTCCTATGTTTTTACAAATATCACTTGAGTCCTTTATGTTTGATGCATTAGGTTATAAGAGTTGATTGAAACCACTTGATGCATAGAACTACCTTGTCCAGAAATATACCTTGAACCCTATGTAGGTCCAGGATCAAATGTATGCTTAGCAATGCTTAGACCTGTAGAAGTCGGGTGATTTCCTATCACCTACGAGATATAGGTGGATACCAAAGCACGGTTGGCTATATTTGCTATCATGGAAATAACCATGTGTTGATAAATAAAAGGAGACCGGGCGGGATTGTGATAGAGAAGCAACAAGGCATGGAGGTCTTGGTGCCTATTTATCCCTGTCTGTATCAGTTAAGGACCGATTCGCTGTACGTCCTCATGTCATGTTGAACGCATGCCTAGCACTTAGTTGGTTGGGTAACTCGTTCCTACCGTGAAGCCGAGTAGCTCAACTCAGGTCGGGACCCGGTAAGTGAAAGTGCCAACACTGGAGGTAGTAAGGATGTGCGGGGAGCCAGTGGCATGAGTCCAAGGGCAGGCCAGACCTAAACTTCTTGGTAGACTAGAAGAACCTCTGAGGGTGTGGCGCTGATCGAACCCACGGCTGTACCTGAGTTGTACCAAAGGTGACCTAAGACTATCTTGGCACAGGTATGTCTGGGTTTGTGTGAGGAATAACTTCCCAGCTAGTTGGAATCGATTCGAGTCGCCGTCTCTCCCGGATTGTGAGAACTTAACCGAGCAGCGGCAACGTAGCATTAATTGATGGAATTTGATTGTTATGATGAATATGGAATTGTTACACCGGCTATGGTTACTATTGCATGTTACTAAATACTATTCCACATGTTTAGCATAGGTTAGTTGCTAATCTAGAGATGAATAGCTATAATTAACTTAGTTATCGAATTATAAAATGTATAGCTCAACTAGTGGCTTTTATGCAAAATTTTGTCAAGCTAGCTCCACCTATAATGCCTTGCATGATCCTTGGAGTCACTTTATTTCTGGTTTATCATGGGTAAGTCTAGCTGAGTATATTTGAGTACTCAGGGTTTATCCCACCATGTTGCAGGTGAAGTTCTTGGCCTGCTGAAGATGGTGGCTAACCGCCGGTGGGCTCGGTGACTCTATATTTATTTCTCATCTATATGCTTTTATTAGAGGATGTCACTTATGCTAGCAATGTATTTGGAACTTATACTAATGTAATCATTTGAAAGCTATGTTGTTTTCCTTTAACCGATTTTGAAACCCAAACTTGTACTATTATTTGTGAACCCATTTGAAATATTATTTCTGCTACAACTCTGTGTATGTGATGTGTATTTGCTTAATCATGCGATCTTGGTTATGATGTTGATTTACCGAGGTCCTTCATGACACTTGGCAGACTACCATGTTTATATAAGTGAAAGTATGCGCATGTCAACGTGTTAGCGGGGACAGCCGTACTTGATCTTGTATAAATTAGGTGGTTCTGTCACAGCGGAAAATTTCAAACTTCTAGCAAAACTTAATGGAATCCATCCCTAAGGCATGGGAGAGGCTATAGGATTACATCTAGGCCTGCCCGCACCATGGAATTGAGAATTGGCTAGTGCTCTAGAACTTCTACGAAGGGCTCACGCCCATGTCAAAGGGGCACGTAGATGCCGCTGTTGGAGGGGTGTTTCTCTCCCTCACCATCAACAATGCCATAGCACTCATCGAGAAGATGGTGGCAAACCAAAGCTGGGGGCAGGAGCATAAACAACAAAAAGGCATGCATACCATGAAGGAGGTGGATATGCTTGTCGTCAAAATGGATTTGTTATTGAAAAGACTGGACGAGCGTGTCGCTAAAAAGGAAGCCATGAAGAGCACTGTCTAGGCCATGGATTCTCACATGACATGTGAGGTATGTGGAGAAGTCGGGCATTCGGGGAATAACTACCTCGAAACCCATGAAGAAGCATCATACATCAACAACGGGTTCTCATAAGGTAACAATAATGGGTGGAACAATCAGTCCTGTATGTAAGGAGGTAATTCAAACTTCAACTCAAATTTCAATTCGAATCAACCTTCCTTGAAAGACTTGGTCCTAGGCCAAGCAAAAATAAATGAAAATATAACTAAAAGCTTTCATATAATGAGAAAATAATAGAAAATCTTAATTCAAAACTTGAAAATTTGTCCTCCTCTATTAAGAACCAATTAAGTTTTAATAAGATGATAGAAACGCAAATTGCTCAAATTGCTGCTACTATACCTATCAACCATTCGGGGAAAATCTTGGGGCAACCAGAGAATTCCCCCAAATCTGTTCATGCAAGTACAAAGCAATGAAGGAGTCCTTGCTGAAGGCAAATCACTAGTTATCTTTTTTAAAAAATTAAAAATTAAAAATTAAAAATTTCAAAATTTTTAAAATCCAAAATTTAAAATTTGCTTCAAAATAAACTTTTTAGAAAAATAAAATAAAAATTATTTTCTGATAGTATAGATTTTTCTATTGTTATTTCTCATTTTTTAAAATATTTATGAAAATTCAAAATATAATAAATTTTTTGTGGAAAATCAATTTCGGGAGCAAAATTTTGAATCTGAGGGGAGCACCAACGACCATGGGTTGGAGATAGCCGTTGGACACCACCTGACAAAGGGGGCAGCAGTGGGCCCATCATAGGTAAGGGCACACTAGGGGTGCGGCCACACCCTGTAGGTGGCCATTAGCCCTACGCCTTCGCCAACGACTCCTAGCCATTGCCCTCTACCTCCCCAGGATGGTACTTTGCGCTATAAATATTGAGAGCCCGAGTTGAGGCTCTCCTCACCCTCACACTCTCCATTTTCACTCCCTCTCACTCTCTCTTGCTCCATCACTTGCAGAAATATTTTTCCACAAAGCTCAAGAGCAAGGAAACTCTACAGAAAATTCCCAAGTTCACCACCACCAAGCCAAGCTCGTGGGTTGTTCGATTTGTTTTCACTAATGTAACCCGTTTGCAAGCTTTGTTATTGTCTTTTCCACCATGGCCAAGTTCAGGAGGAATCTCACTGGTGCTTTCAAGAAGGCCATGGGATCGAGCTCGAGTTGCTCCCATGGAAGCTCAAGCGCACGCTACACCGAGCCCAAGGAGAGCCGATGCATGAAGAAGAAATCGAGCCAATGGAAGAGCAAGAACAACCGATGGAGGGAGACCGGGAGTTGCAAGCGTACAACCTCATCAAGAACCGTGAGTTCATACACACACCGGCATATGACCCCGACCTCCTACAAAAGATAGGAATGGGCACCGAATTCGCCACCATCTGGAAAGTCATCGGATGGGAGAATGTTGCTACCATTAACGAGCTTTGTCGCAGAACCGACCAATTTATAAGAGTACAAGTACAATGGCGGCCCACAAGCGGTCGCACTGTCATACTTGAACCCATATAAACCCGGTAGTCCGTCGAGTACCACGACGGGTCTCGATAAACGATTTACAACAACCAAGATCGTACATGATTCAACATACATGTCACATATTACATAAAGTTCGCAGATACATTTCCATCATCAGAGTATGAAATAGAGTTATTACAAACCAAGTTTGATTAAATAAAAGCGGAAGCAAATTAAGTTTGAAAGTAGAGTTTCCAACATAGTTTAATACAGTGCCCAGGTACGATCACAGTCCAGAAAAGCGTATAGAAGGATTAATAAAGAAGCCTGCCCAAGGCTCACTCCTCATCCACAGCAGGATAGAAGCAACTCTTGCAATAACCATGATACACAGTGCCATCTGCAACAATGGGAAAATAAAACCCTGAGTACGAGAAGGTACTCAGCTAGACTTACCCGACATAAACCAGAAATAAATTGACTCCAAGGATCATGCAAGGCTTTATAAGTGGAGGTAGCTTGACAACATTTTGCATAAAAAGCGATTAACTCAATTATACAATTATACTTCGGTCACCAAGTTAATTATAGCTATTCATCTCTAGATTAGCAACTATCCTATGCCAAACATGTGGTACATCATTTTAGAGCATACAATAGTAACCATAGCAGGTATTGTAATTCCATATTCGTTCGAACCATCATGTTCCATAATACAATTACTACGATGTTGGGGCTAGCCAAGTTTCTCACTATCCGGGAGAGACGGCGATTTGAATCGATTTCAACCAGCTGGGAATTTATTCCTAACACAAACCAAGGCAGACCAGATCATTAGTCGCCTTAGGTCACCTTTGGTACAACTTAGGTACACATTTCACGGGTCCATACCGCGCCGCACAATCTGGGACACCAGATGCCAGGACGTTCAGGCCTAGCCTGCCCTTGGGCTCAGTCTGATCGCCCCCCGCAAGGAGCGCACAACAGAATGGGTCTCGGCCTGAGTTGAGCTACTCGGCTTCGCGGTCGGAATGAGTTATCCGGCCAGCTAAGTGATAAGCATGTGTTCAATCTTGTCAAAAGTGCCAACAACGGTACGGTCCTTAATCGACACAGACGGGGATAGATCCACACCCAAGACCTCCATGTCTTGTTGTTTCTCTATCGACATCCCGCCCGGTCTCGATTTACATTACCCCATGGTTCTTTTCCACGATAGCAAATATAGCCAACCGTGCTTCGGTATCCACCTATATCTCATAGGTGACACGAAATCACCCGACTTCTATCGGTCTAAGCAGGGCTAAGCATATATTTGATCCTAGACCTATATAGGGTGAAAGGTGTATATATCTAGACAAGGTAGTTCCATGCATCAAGTGTTTCCATTCAACTCTTATAACCTAATGCATCAATCATAAGTACTTAAGTAATCATTTGTAAAATATTAGGAGACTTAATGCTCCAGGGCTTGCCTCGTAGAAAGGAAGTGGGGCGATGATCAGGGCACTCTGGAAGTTCCTCAGGGATTTGCTCCTCGCCTTCGGGAGCTACGACTTGAGGATTCTCCTGCTGGTCCCCTTCCTCTACTTCGTCGAATTCCAGCAATGTTATTTCCTCTGTCGATCCTATATGCATGAATATGGCATAAGGTATTGCGAATGCATACATGCGTACAAGTATAAAATGATGACACATGATGAATGCATTCGTATAAGTATTCTTAACAGCATGGTGTTAACAAATGCATCATATTTTACCGAGTAGGTGCATATCTCTTCTTGATTACTTAATCAAACACATTTACAATTCATTCACTACACACAAAACAGCAGATGCTTGTTTTACTTATAACTGAAGTTATACTTATCCAAATGCTGTGATCTTAGACTTTCTGGAAAGCTTATAAAATTGTCTACAACTCTTATTTAATCACCAAAAGCTAATTTACACTTTATATTAACCAAAACAGACAATCAATCCAGCGCTGTCCAGAAATTCCAAAGAGAAGCATTTCGGAATACTAACTTTAAACAGCTATAAATCCTAAATCGTTTGACCTATTGTCCTGAAATTTTAACACAAGACATATGATGAAGTTATATAAAACTTTGTTATTAACCATTTTTACAGCAAACAACATTTTTATCGTGCAACTTATCAAACTACAGAATCTATCCAGAAACTCTTCTCTCCCGAATTATAAAGCAACGATATTTCTATTGCATATAAACATTCCAAATTTGACTTCACCAATCATACCAACAGTACAAGGGCATCAAATACACTCAAGAAAACATAATGGCCATGCCCAAACTATTTATTTAAATGCCTTTATCAATTTACTAAGATATTTAGATTAAATAATAAACATATACCAAATGTGCATCATAAATTCTCAGAAAATTACAGTGGCTTACTCCAAAAATTACAGTGGCTTACTATACAAAAATGACAACGCATAAAGGCTTAAAATAGCATAAATTGAAAACCCTATTGCAAAGTGTCAAGCAACAGATTTTATATTTTTCTTAACATACATATGGTACTAGGACAACCTCCAACAAATTTCATGAATATTGGATTTATAAATAATTTATAAAAATTCATACAAGGATTACCTTTTTATAAAAGAAAAAATCTATAACTACAAATCTATGCATGCACTGATCCTAATATTTTTACTAGAGCTCATACATGTCAAGAATAGCTTACCACAAAAATTTCATAATTTTTGGAGTACAGGAACTCTAGATATAAAATAAACAAGTTTGCATGCATTCAAAAACACCTTTCAAATTTCTATTTAAATATGCCAAAATTTCTACTGTAAGTGTCAAGACTATATTTTTCCTAAATACTACACTTCCTAAGGAACACTACCAAATTTATTTCACAAATTTTGGATCTCCAGAACTCAATTTATCAATTTTCAAAGTTGCACACAAAACTGAAAATGAATGCACTGGCTTCTTTCCTACTGTCGCTGACAACCGGGACCCACTGGTCAGCCGGTCCACCTGGCAGTGAAACCAAAACAGAGCTGGCGGCGCTGAGCAAGTTTGCGCGGCCACGGCTCGTCGACGGCGAGCTTCGCCGACGGTGACATCTTAACAACATGATCTACTGAGCAGCTCGTGTCGAACGACCTAGGTGGTGGCAGTGGAGGGTGGGCGGAGCATGCTCGTCGCCGGCCATGGCGGCACGGCGGTGCTGCACTGCGGTGTGCCGACCGTCTCCGGCCACGGCGAAGCTAGGAGAGGCGCTTTATAGAACCACGGTGGCCAAGCGAACCGAACTAGACGACCTAGGCGGCTTGAGGCGCTCCGACAAAGCATGGCCACGGCAAAGCCATGGCGGAGCTCCGGCAGAGGCATCCCCGTGGCGACACAAGATGAAATAGGGCTTACCAACGGAGCGGCTGTGGATGCTGCTATGAGGGAAGGATAGAGCAGAGGGAGGCGAAGCTTTGGGCGCAACTGATGGAAGAATGGGGCGGCGGTGAGCTCAGGCGGGCTCGGCGGAGCGTCGCGACGGCAATGGCGCTGCGAAAGCTCGGTGGCTGCGCTGAGGCGAAGGAGAAAGCCAGAAAGGCAAAATGGGAAGCGTAGGGCAGTGCGGGCGAGTGCTAGGGCTGATGTAGTGCGCTCTGGCCTGGCTTGGCCGCACGGGACAGTGCGCCTGCGATGCGCGGCTAGCCGCTGGCTCCACGCGGCGCGCGAGCCCTGGCGATGGTCGGCCACCGAGATGATCGATGCAGTTCATTCAGAAACCCCGATGCAAGCCTGACAGCGTGTTTTCAAAGTGATTTAACCGCTAAACTGTAGCTCCATAACGTAAATTATCTACATGACTTTTGTAGCCCTATGTACCAGCTTCAATTGTTCTTAAAGGATCAAGTGCTAAATCGCAACCAAAACTGAGTAATATCATCCCCAAGGTCGGCTTGTCAGTCTGTCAGTTAAAAGGACTTAGAAGATTTTGCTATGTGATGAAAACAGTCATTTGATGATTTTTGTGAGCTCTAAAAGACTAAGCTATGCACATAATTAGTTCAAGACCTAAACATAAAAGTTGTTCCCCATATTACAGACTACAACTTTGCTTTAGTGACCACATACATGCATAGCCTCTATCATATGATTCAAACATGGTCAAACCTTGTACATTCAAAAGATCACTTCTACAAGAACTATGACTTAGTGACTCATTTAGCCCTAGCCATGAATACCAAAGTTGTTCATAATGATACTCTAAACATGTTTAAGCTAATTGCAAGGTCACCCAATCATTTCATGCATTGGTCACACATAGGGCTATCCAGGTCAACACATGTAACATTACTTAAGTGCTTGATCATGAAAGGTGACATTCATGAACAATGTTCCATTTGCTAACCTAAGTGTTGCTAAATGTTTTTGTGACTCACATCCACCAAGTACATGTTTACACTCATGATCATTTGCATATGTATAAGGAAACATGCGATAACAAGCAAATGTTGCATATGTTTCAATCCAATGTTTCAATTGTAAATGCTTGTTTATGAATGCTTGATGATCATGCTCATGCTATGCAAGTCAAGTTATGCAAGGCTAACACCTAGGGTGTTACAAGCTTGGTTCTCACCTCTTAACAATTCAATTCTTATGCTCTTTGCAAGAAGTTGAGGGTGGGATTATTTTCCATCTTTTTGAGAAAGAATACTATCTTACATGGAGAAATCTTAGCTCTCATATAGGCTTTAATACAAGATGCTCAATTGACTTAGATCATGCTCTCAGGTTTTAATCGCCATGAATTTTGGAGAATGATTTCTAGTCAAAACATAGTTGGCAAGTTTCAACCTCAAAATATGAATATTCATCATCCTACTTTGAGGTTCATGCATCGTTGGATTGCCATGACTTTGTTTACTAGGCAAGACATAATATTTGTTATCATACCGAATTGCAAATGCCATGCTTAAACGGATTAAAATTGTTCCTGTGAAAGAAATTGTTGACACAAAAATGTGGCGATGTGATCAACACATAGCAAGCCAGAAGATCTAAGTGGAATGAGACCAGAGATCTGCTTGGCTTCAACACAGAACCGGATGATTCTGAAAACCCAATGATGTGCCAGTCAATTTGACCTGCAATTGACAAGGGAGAAAATCTTATGAGTAATTTAAGGTGGAACATGTCGGTGTTGCACCAAATAGTTCCAAATGTACGACTAGATAGCCGATTTAATGACGCCATCGACTAAATAGTCGATATCCAGCATAACCAAGAAATGAAGATCTTTAAATCAAGGATTATCAGCTAATATTAACCGATAATGATATGAATCAAAATAACCGATGCTCATGGAACATCAGAAAGCATCATCGACTAAATAGAACATGATCAATATAAAGCGTCTAGCCGATAAGTTTGATGAGAAGAGTATAACATGCGAACAAATTGACTGTCTAATATAAATGAATCTACAAACAGTTTTGAGTCTAATCTATTATCATCAATAGTGAAGTTTGATCGGATCGATGTAGCTATGATAATGATAATAAACTAAAGCCAAAGAATCTATAAAACCATCAATATGTTGACAGAATCATGAAAACATGCTATATGCATGAGAGTATAGAAAAATCAGCTAAAATAGCTGATGCAGTCATAGCAAACAAATAGAGTACATATCTTAATCATGAACAAGACCACTAGTCGATAATTTCTAATCTAAAGTCTTACCAGTGAGGTTCGACCGGATCGATGTAGCTATGGTAGTGTCATTAGATTAGATCTCATTAACTGGTGAGTTTATTCTAGATTGAAACATGTCTTTGGATAGAGACTATGTTTGATTGGAATAGAGATAAAACAGCCAATCTAGCGGAATTAAGCCATCAATTATAAGATTTGAAGCATGACCAGATCAGAGGACGACCAATTAAGATGATATGATGCCGATCTATCTCTATCTCAATCGGGTGATTTTGTTATAATTAATAAAACATTCATTATAGCAAGATCCATAACTAGTGAATCAACCAAAAACAGTAAGAAAAATCTTACTAATCTTAGCAGATTTGATAATTGGTGATACTGTATTAAACAAGTTATTTAACACAAGATCGATAACTTTGATCTATATTATGATTCATTAGAGATCAATTAGTTGATGCAGCCTTACAAACTATGATACAGATCGATAACTAACTTATATTATGGCTCATAAAAGATCAATCAGCTGATGTAGCTTTACAAGCACAATACAAGTCATGACGGTACTCACAAGCAAGCTGGAGGTCGATCAGTTAATGCATCCCTGCTTGCTGAAGAACTCACCGAGATCTACAGTACTCCTACTCCTAATGTGATGGTGAAAGCTAGAAAGATTGTATTGATTGTGTTTTCATCCTTTTTTACAATAACCAGGGTCTAATATTTATACCCGGAACCTAAACATGAATCCTACTAAAATATGACTCATTATAATTCTTGGATTAAAAGAAAACTTCCTAATTTAATAATAACTTGGACCCTAATTTTCCTTATTTGTAGAGTCCGACACATCTTCCTGGCGCCATTCAAACATAGCCCATTGACGCCGTCTGCTGATGTCTTTCATAAAATAGCTGATTCTGACATCACATCTAAATCAGCTGATATCGATTCACATCTAAATGATTCCTTGATGACAGAATCCTGGAAGCTTCGAGTTCCCACGTTCTTCTTCCCAAATTTTGGTGTAAACACATGCCCCTCAATTTTGGGATAAAAATGAATTTATTCCAAAATTCCTATTCATCTGTTCACTGTGTTGCAACCGCTCATTCCAAAATAAATGCGTGACTCCTGATCTCTTGGGCCAAATTCTCTATAATTCCCCAACAATATCATTTCCAGCTCGCTCGGCCTGCTTACTTTCCCCTTCTTTCTCGAGCAAACTTCAACAGTCAAAGCTGCCACCGCCAAAGCCTTAACCCTAGCAAATCCTCTGTTCTACCAAACTGCCGTTCAAGTAACCTTCCTCAGACTCAGATCCATTTTGGCTACAATGGCAACCAGCGACTACGTTCCTAAGGTATGCCTTCAAACTTCTGCCTTTCAAGTGTTAGCTGCTACTCTGTACTTTCCTTTTTCTTAAATTCATCCCGACTGTTTGGCCCTGGATGAAGAATTTGCTTCTGATAGTGAGGTAACTTACTACTTTTCTTTCAAAAGGATTATCTAACAAGTTCTCCTATCAACTCATCTAACAAATTCTTTTGTAGGATACTGAATTTGATCCACTGAATGTGGATAGGAAAGGGCATCCCATAGAATACTATCCACCATGTCCAGCCTCAAGAATGGGATCAACTGCACTCACTCTGAAAAAGTTGATGAAAACCCTAGCTGCCCCAACAATACTCATATATCAGTCTTTAAAATGCAAGGCAACCCAAGGTGTAACTCAAAAAACCACCACTGGGAAGAGGAGACTTCACAGAACAAAATCATCAATTGCTCAGGTAACTTAACTTATCTTACCTCTTAAGATGATATCCAACTTCTAATTCAATCCCTTCATTGCAGCCATCGACTATTGCATCTCAATCAGCTATGGGTGCCGAATTGTTGTCCCAGGCATTTGAATCGGCATCTGCAAACCTCTCATCGACTAATCCCCCTAAGGAGCCGATTACAAGTGGAATAAATGATGCTTTTGACAGACCCAAAATAGCAGAAGATGAGAACCTCTCTACTTCACCACCTGATGCTATCAAGGTATCTCCTCAAGTCTTTTAATCTTATGTAATCCTCACTCTTCTCTGATCAGTCTCCTTAATCAGATACCACCTGAGAAAACACATGCACAACAGCAAAGGTCTAACAATCCAATAGTTGAAGATGATCCTATTGATGCTAATACCCAAACCATAGATTCTCCAACTCAGTAAACAGTCGATGGTAAGAAATTCATATGCACATTCTTGTCCTTCTATAACAAATATAAACAAAAAAACTTCTTGATGCCTGCAGACACTAGCATCGAAAGTCCAGAGCCGATTCAACCAAATGTTGAAAAAGATGTTGGCACATCATCGACTGTTCCTTCTCCTCAGCCAGAGTCTCTTCTAGTAAAGGTATCGTGTTCCCCTCACCATTCATCACATGGTCAACCCATTTTCCATTTCTAATAAGATTCCTTTTGTTCATATGTAGGCACTTAATTCTCCAGCTCTGAGCTACTCCTTCAACTTTGAAGAATACATAGATGAAAGTGAGATTAGCTCATTAGCCATTTCTTCCCAAGAGACTTTATCTGATGAGACCAAAAATTAGCCAAAAGACATGCTACCAATGCTCGAGGGAAATATAGCCGATTTGGTCTAGGATGCAGACCCAATGAGAAGAATCTTCTTGGCCATCAAGGATAATTTGACCCCAAATCTTGCTGAGGCCTTGATACCTATATCCAATATTGAAGACCAAGCTCCCAAGGTGAAAAAGGCTCAAAGAAATCTAATTGACCATGAAGCTTTGATGGCACAAAAGAATTCTAATAAATAGGAAGCCAAAGAATTAGCACAGCTGATCGACAGTTTGAAGAATTCTTCTTCCAAAATTGAACTAGAACTAAATCAGCTAAGAGTTAGGCGTGCTGAGCTTGAAAAAGAACTGGAAAGTGTGAAAACCACCATCAAACGTCATGAGACGAACTTGACTCAGATCCCCAATGCTATCAAACAGAAGAAACAAGAAATGTTGAACACGGTCAAAGAAGGCAAAGCTATTCATAGCAGTCTTGAGAGCATTCCTGGATCAGTCAAAGAAGATAAACAACAAATTGCAGAAGTTGATGCTATTAGGCTGAAAGCACTACAAGCAATTCATGATGCTCTTAACTTGTAATTTACAATCCAATATCTATAGCACATAAACCTGATGATAACTGTACTTTTGGTTCGGCTAGAAGAGCCAATTTGAATTGGGCGATTTCTGATTTTTGACTTTACTCTGACTTAACTGAATCTGAAAATGGCTTTTATCACAAAACCCTTTGAATTCCTTCTCAGTCATCAACGCCATGTTCCCCTCGGTATTAGTGAAGTGGTGCTTCCCCTTCCATCAATTGGGGTTGCTTTCACACGTCCCAAGATATCTACCATCTCGCCTTCGTGGCTATAAATACCAGCCAAGCGCTTCGGCCTCAAACACATCAACATTTGCAACTGCTCTCATTCTCTTGCATCCTTCCATCTTCATAGACCCTGTAGCAGTTTCCTTGTCTCCTCCCAAGATCTAACAGCAACCATGGCAGGCGAGGATAACCGTGGTAACCATGCGGCAGAAGATCTCCTAGAGGAGGAGATGCCAGTGAGCCAGCGGCTTCGCCGCATGAGGTAGGACCAAACGACTCCTGCTCCTATCAATAGATCACCTTCTAATGTGTCTGCAGGTTTGTCTTGAACAACATGCTTCCTCCTCCTCCTCCTGAGGCCAGCGAGCCCTCCAATGTGGCATCCGCCGCCATCCCTGCGCCAGATTCATCATCGGACTCCTCTAACTACTACACTGGCGACAACACCTGACGCTTCCTCCAAGAATGGAGGGTGGTCAAGGACCATTACTCCGAGGCAACTCAGGAGAAGGGTCAGCTTTAGATCTTCCTTGAGGCCTCTTAAGCCGCCCTCCTCACCGCCGAGGAAGAAACCAACACCGCCCAGGCGCGGTTGGCTGAGTCCGACGCCATGGTGGTAGGTAATATGGATTCTAAGAAAACCTCTATTCTTATTTTCTCTACCTTTGTCTTGATAGTTTCTTTGTTTCAATGGTTGCTAGCTCTGACGGTGCAGTTGGAAAACCTCCAACTGGCGACAAACACGGCTACGGCGGCCGTCAACGCCCGCGGCCCCTTACTCATCAACCGCCTGCACGATGCCCTGGCGCGCACCTAGGAGATCGCCCTCCATGGCATCCGTCATGGCATAGCAGTGGCATTGGCCATGGTGTAGGTCCAGACCAGGCACGAGCTCCGCACCATGGAGCCAGGCTTCCCAATGGCCGATGACCCCGACATGCATGAGGAGTTGATCGAGGATTTCGACGATGCGTCTACGGCCATCGTGGACATTACATCCGCCCAGGATGTGATTAATAAAGTTTTTGATTAGTTTGTACTAGGAATAAACTATCAATGAATACAATTTATGCTTCTCTTTTTGAATGTGTTTCCGAATTTGTTGAAATATAAATCTGATTGTCTTTGTGTGTGTTTTTGCTCTATAGGCGATACATATCATATCGGCTTTTACCCCTTCGATTTAATTTTCCTTTTTGAACTAAAGGCGATACCCTCCTGGTACCGGCTATTAGAGCCGATGACTAAACAAATCAGCTATCAAGTATTAATCCAAACACTAGGATAATACTTATTTAGGATTTTTTTCATTGATTGCTCTATCAAACTCCTTTTCCCCTTCTAGTATTTCCAAAATATAAGCATTGCCAGGTGCACAACATTTAATCCAATAAGGACCTTCCCAATTAGGTGTCCATTTGTCAAAGTTGTTGTCTTTAGACCCAATCAACAATCTTACTTTCCAAACTAAATCTCCTTCGCAAAACTGTTTGTTCTTGACCTTTTTATTATATTGCCTTGCAACCCTTAATTTATTGGCCTCAATATTTTCAAGAGCGCGTGGCCGATGACAACTTAAGTCCCCCAAATCATCTATCATAAGGTTTTTATAGACTTCGGCTGTCAAATTATTTTGCAATGTAACACGTCTTGATCCAGTCTGAATCTCCCAAGGAAGAACTGCATTATGCCCATATACCAACTCATAAGGTGATGATTTAATCAATCCATGGCAAGCCATCCTATATGCCCACAATGCATCATTAAGTGTCAGGTACCACTTCATTGGTTGCTCTTCAATTTTCTTCTTAATCAACTTAATCAAAATTTGATTGGATGCCTCTGCCTAGCCATTAGCTTGTGCATAATAAGGAGAAGAATTTAGTAATTTCATTCCCATACTGGCAACAAAATCTCTGAATTCCTCTGATATGAACATTGTCCCTTGATCTGTAGTAATGGTTTGAGAAATCCCAAAACGATAAACAATATCCTCCCTAACAAAATCAACCATATTCTTTGAAGTTACTGTTTTCAAAGGAATCGCCTCAACCCACTTGGTAAAATAATCTATTACCACCAATATGAACTTGTGTCGTCTACTTGAAGGTGAAAAAATTTGGCCAATCAAATTGATTCCCCAGCCTCGAAACGGCCATGGTTTGATTATAGGATTCATAGCCGATGCAGGTAATTTCTGAACATTACCGAAACACTAACAATCTTGACACCCTTTGTAATATTCAAAACAACCTTCTAACATTGATGGCCAAAAATATCCAGTCCTATGAATAATCCACTTCATTTTATGAGCCGATCAATGAGCCCCGCATAATCCTTCATGTACTTCACCCATCAACACCTTTGCTTCTTCTTGACTTAGATATTTAAGCAAAACTCCATCGACTGTTTTGTAATACAACTGATCATCCAACAAAACGTACTTAGTCAATTTATACCTCAATTTTCCGATAACCTTGTGTGATGGATTCTTGAGGTAATCGGCTATTTCAATTCTCCAATCATTAGCCAAGGTCTCACTACTTAAGATTTCTTGGAACACTCGATAGCCTGACGCATTCTGAGCTAACCGATTGGCCTCTTGATTCTGTGCTCTTGGAATATATTGAAGAGAAGTAAGAGGAAACCCCTAAAGCAACTTTCGACACTCATCATGATATCATCTTTAGAATATCATCCTTACATTCATACAGGCCGATCAACAGATTAATAACTAACTATGAATCTCCAAATATTTTAATTGACTCAGCCTTTACTTCCCGAAGAAGTTGAAGTCCCTTAAGAATAGCTTCATATTCTATTTGATTATTGGTAGTCATTGGTTTGGTTTGAAAGGCAAACTCAAAACTTGCCCCCAAGGCAAAATAATAACAATACCAATGCCACCCCCTTGCTTGCACGATGATCCATCAAAGAATAATGTCCAAGGCATAGGTTCCACATAGCCGATGCTTGGTTTATGATGTTGAGTAATAAAATCAGCCATCACTTGCCCTTTGACTGCTTTAGCTGATTCATACCTCAAATCAAATTTTGATAATGCAAGAATACACTTTACCATTCTCCCATTTAATATCTGCATTGACAACATGTGTTTGATCACATCAGCTTTAAACCCAACTGTACACTCAGCCAATAATAAATAATGTCGTAATTTACTGCAAGAGAAATACAAGGATAAGCATAACTTTTTAGTAGGAGAATATCTTGTTTCTGGATCCAAAAGTCTTCTACTTAAATAGAAAACAACCCGTTCCTTTCCTTCAAACTCTTGCATCGAGGCCGATGCAATTGTTTAGCTATCGGCCGACATGTACAACTTAAAAGGCTTACCTTGCTGAGGAGGAACCAGCATGGGTGGAGATTTCATATACACTTTTATGTCCTCAAATGCTTTTTGTTGTACGTTACCCCATTTAAATTCTTGATCATTTTTCAAATTCAACAAAGGAGAAAATGGTAGAACCCTTTTTGACATATTTGAAATAAACCTTTTGATGAAATTAATCTTACCGAGCAGAGATTGTAATTCTATTTTATTAGTTGGAGGTACTGCCTCATCAATTACTTTCATACTTTTCTGACCAATCTCAATTCCTCTCTTGTGGACCATAAAACCCAAAAATTGTCCAGCTGACACTCCAAAGGCACACTTATTATGATTCATCTTTAAACCATGTTTTCTTGTGCACTCCAAAGTCTCCCGTAGATCAGCTAGATGTTCTTTGTACCCTTTGGATTTCACCACCACATCATCAATATAGATTTCAACAATCTTGCCGATCAACTTATGGAAAATATAATTCATTGCCCTCTAATAAGTTGCACCAGCATTCTTCAATCCAAAAGTCATCACAACCCATTCAAATAAGCCGATTACACTAGGGCACCTAAAGGCTGTTTTTGCTATGTCTTCTTCAGCCATAAAAATTGATCATAACTTGCATTACCATCCATAAAACTAATTACCTTGTGCCTGACCGTTGCATCTACCAACATATCGGCTATTGGCATCGGATGGCCATCCATCGGTGTAGCCCTATTCAAATCTCTGAAATCAATACAGACTCTCAACTACCCATTTTTCTTATACACAGGAACTACACTCGATATCCACTCTGCATATCGGCAAGGTCGGATAAATTTTGATTCTAGTAGTCTTTTAGTCTCCTTCTTAATGTCATCTAGAACATTTGGATTAAATCTCCTTGGATCTTGTTTAAATGGCCGATATCCAGGTTTGATTGGCAACCGATGTTCAATAATTGACCGATCTAAACTAGGCATTTCATAATATTCCCAAGCAAAACAATCTTTAAATTCCTTTAACAAATCTATCAATTCTTGTTTATACTCAGGATCCAATTTAGCACTTACATATGTCGGCCTAGGCCTATGTCTAGGACCAATATCTATTTCTTCTAACTCATCGGCCGACGTAAAGCCATGTCCTAGTTTACCATCTGTACCATCTATTGGATTATCCATTCAAACAAACTTTCAGAGCTGACTGCTCGGATTGGCTGTTGGCCTTCATCATTGATTCTAATGAAGCCTCCTTCCCATCGCTTGCTAGAAAAACATTCAAAATCTTCTAGTTCCCAATACATTGGATCACCTGTTGCTATACTCATAGAATCATCAACATGAACTAGCTCAACATTGTCTCCATGCCACTGAATCAAGCATTGATGCATAGTCGATGGTACACAACAATTGACATGAATCCTATCATGACCAAGGAGTAAACTGTATGAACCCTTTCCATCAAAGACAAAGAATGTAGTGAGCAAAGTCTTGCTTCCAATTGTTAATTCAACATTTATTGCCACCCTGGTCTTGGATGCATTACCCCCAAAATCCTTAAGCATCATGTCAGTCTCAATTAGATCTTCTAGTCCTTTACCAAGCTTGCAAAAAGTAGTATAAGGCATCAGATTAATAGAAGCACCTCCATCAACCAACATTTTACTCATCGGCTTCCCATCGACAAAACCTTTCACATATAAAGCCTTCAAATGATGATGCTCAATTGGTTTATCAAATATAGCTTGCTGTATCAATGTCAACTGGGTTGCCATCTCTTCATACTCTAATTCATCAAAATCCAAATAAACTTCTTGATCTATTGGAGCTTTAAATTCAGATGGTAAAAGAAAAGCCATTTGAATATTAGCCGATGGTTGACCCTTATCGGTTGTTTGTTTAGCATGCCATACTTGCGGTTTATTAGATTTATGAGCCTGTTCTAATTCTTTGCTCCTTAGGTGTTGTACTCTTCTCTTCTGACTTCTTGTTAAACCTCCTAGACACCACTATCCTTCTTGCCAAACATACTCTTCATCATCATCTTCTTCGTAATTGGCCTAGTTCTGATCAACAACTCGCTTTCCAAACCGATCATGAATGCTTCAATTTTTTAAGTGCCGATCCACATCATTACGTTGATATTCAATTCGATCATGGATAGACTGGCGGTTGACTTGAGATTGCCTAAACTCCCAATATTGTTCGTTACATTCTAAGCAATTATTCCTAGTAGGCAATCTCAAACCTTTGTTTCAACGATGTCTGAAGAAAAGCCAATTCCAATGTGACTCGGCTTGTTCTCTTTCATATCTCTCATCTTGTTGACGTTGATATTCCTTCTCTTCTAACTAGCGCTGATAATATTTCTCCTTCTGCCATTGCCATTTATTCAACAGAATTTGAGATGTAACACATGGTCTCATCGCACCATCTCTCGATGTTTCTCCCTACTCATATCGGCTCTTTTGTGGATCACGACGCCTTTTAATTTCTCTATATTCATCAGCCAATATTTGCATCTCTGGATCAACTATTCCAGTTTCTCTTGTCCTGGCTAATGTTAAAACTTTAGCTTTCCCTTTGAACAACTTAGGATCAACCATGTTCTGATCCTTTGGGAAAGGATTGTCATCAACTTCATTTTTCAAGCTGTATCAAATTTAAGCTTCCCTTGTTGAATAACCCTCTAAATATGCTATCAAAAAATCCTGCAATCATTAGTAGTATGAGAAGTAGTGTTATGGTACTTGCAGAACTTCTTATTCTTCAACTAATCGAGAGGTAGTATAACATGATTGGCAGGCAGTTTAATCTATACCTTCGCAAGCAAGAAATCAAAAAGTTTGTCTGCTTTTGTAACATCAAAATCATAACTCTCTTCAACTTCTTTTCCCTAAGGATTTGGAACCATTACTATCTTTTTACCCCAATTCCATTCAGTTGCAACAATTTCCTCTTCTTCATCATCATCATCGACTAAATATGGATTATAAGCTTCAGCGATTGCAGCATTCTTCTAGAATCAGGTATCTCTGCGCATATTCTAGAATTGGCTATTAAGTGCTGTCACCCATTGAGCCAATTGACCTAAATTGTCAAAGTCTTGCCTGAGCAACTTTTCTCTCCATGTCGGCAACATTCCTTAAACGACCAACATAGCTAGCTGATCATCAGTCAAATTTAATGAAAAGCTTATGTTTCTTGTTTCTTGAAACCTCTGAAGGAACTCAGCACCCGATTCATTAGACCTTTGCTTTATAGTTGTCAAATTTATGATCTTTCTTTCCCCTGTCCCAGTGTAGAAATATGTATGAAATTTCTTTTCAAGATGACTCCAATTGGCAATAGAATTAATGGCTAGTGATGAAAATCAAGTGAAAGCTGGTCCTGATAGGGACAAAGAGAAGAAACAAACTCGATGCGCTTCTTCAACAGAGACTTCACCCAACTGAGTAAGATATCGACTGACATGTTCTATTGTACTTGTGCTATCTTGACCAGTGAACTTAGCAAATTCTAGAAGCCTATAATTCATAGTAAGGGCCACTAAATCATACCACTCTAGATATGGACGTTTGTACAAAAAGTTCTGCCCTTTTGGTTTTAAACCAAACTGATTTTTCATCATTTCAGTTACTCTGAGCAACAATTCATCAGCATTTGAGTTTGAATTTCTTGGCAATTGCTGACCCATCTGTAGATTAAAATTTTGAGTGCCTTGATATCCTAGATTTGGAATCATATTGAGGGTATTATAATCTGAACCACAATGATATCCTTGTGGAATATCTATCTGTCGAGCCCGTGCTAATTTACTACTTGAAATCTCTGATTAAAAACATTAGGATCTATATCTCTATGAATCCTTTGAACTGATGGTGCTATTTTTTGAGCTGACGGTGGCATTTGGCCTGATGTACCAAAATTAACCATCTGATTCTGAACTTGCCTTATTAGTTGTTGCACACACTGCACTAATGATCTAGGATTATATTGCATTTGATTAATAGTAGCACCCTAAATTTGCACAGATGAATTCTGAATTGCTTGGGCATCATCACTCTTAGCTAGCGCTGGTTCTTGATGGCTAGTACCGGCTTGATTAGTCCCCTAAGTCGACGAATGTGGAATATTGTAATAAGCTGGTCCGACCTGATCAAGTGGAATTCCAAGAAACACCTCCTTCATGGTTTTGTGGAATGTATTCAAGAAAGCTGTATTATGATTCAGCATTGCATCATGAATAGATTTGTTGATAGCTTCTACAAAGAAATGCCTATCATCAGCTTCGTCTGTATCTGATTGCCCATGCATCAAAACTCTCGGCACTGGATATTTTTGAATAACTTTATTGTCACATGTTTTGGTGTATGACAACAAACACTTGTTCTGAAACTCCTCTATAGCCTTACCAATGACATCTTTATCCTCATCAGGTAAGTCTTCATAAGATACCATAAGAATGTCCTTGTTGTTGTGAACCGCCATGACGATTGTGGTCCCACTGGGCGTGCCAAAAAGTGTGTTGACAATAAAATGTGGCGATGTGATCAACACACAGCAAACCAGAAGATCTGAGTGGAATGAGACTAGAGATCTACTTGGCTTCAACACAAAACCAGCTGATTCTGAAAACCCTACAACATGCCAGTCAATTTGACCTGCAATTGACAAGGAGAGAAAATCTTATCAGTAATTTAAGGTGGAACATGTCGGTGTTGCACCAAACTGTTCCAAATGTACGGCTAGATAGCCGATTCAATGAGGCCATCGACTAAATAGTCGATATCCAATGTATCAATGAAATGAAGATCTTTAAACCAAGGATTATCGGCTAATATTAAATGATAATGATACAAATCAAAATAACCGATGCTCATGGAACATCAGAAAGCATCATCGGCTAAATGGAACATGATCAAAATAAAGCGTCTAGCCGATAAGTTTGATGAGAAGAGTATAACATGCGAACAAATCGACTGTTTAATATAAATGAATCTACAAACAGTTCTGAGTCTAATCTATTATCATCAACAATGAGGTTCGATCGGATTGATGCAGCTATGATAATGAAAATATACTAAAGCCAAAGAATTTATAAAACCATCAATATGTTGACAGATTCACGAAAACATGCTATATGCATGAGAGTATAGGCAAATCGGCTAAACCAGCCGATGCAGTCATAGCAAACAAACAGAGTACATATCTTGATCATGAACAAGACCACTAATTGATAATTTCTAATCTGATGTCTTACCAGTGAGGTTTGACCGGATCGATGCAGCTATGGTAGTGTCATTAGATTAGATCTCATTAACTGGTGAGTTTATTCAAGATTGAAACATGTCTTTGGATGCATTCTATGTTTGGTTGGAATAGAGATAAAACAGCCGATCTAGTAGAATTAAGCCATCAATTATAAGATTTGAAGCATGACCAGATCAGAGGATGACCAATTAAGATGATATGATGCCGATCTATCTCTATCTCAATCGGGTGATTTTGTTATAATTAATAAAACATCAATTATAGCAAGATCGATAACTGGTGAATCAACCAAAAACAGCAATGAAAATCCTACTAATCTTAGCAGATTCGATAATTAGTGATATTGTATTAAATAACAAGTTATTTAACACAAGATCGATAACTTTGATATATATTATGATTCATAAGAGATCAATCAACTGATGTAGCCTTACAAACTATGATACAGATCGATAACTAACTTATATTATGGCTCATAAAAGATGAATCAGCTGATGTAGCTTTACAAGCACAATACAAGTCATGGCGGTACTCACAAGCAAGCTGGAGGTCGATCAGTCGATGCAGCCCTGTTTGCTGAAGAACTCACTGAGATCAATAGTACTCCTACTCCTAATGCGATGGCAAAAGCCGGAAAGATTGTATTGATTGTGTGTTCGTCCTTTTTTACAATAATTAGGGTCTAATATTTATACCCGGAACCTAAACATGAATCCTACTCAAATACGACTCATTACAATTCTTGGAATAAAAGAAAACTTCCTAATTTAATAATAACTTGGACCCTAATTTTCCTTATTTGTAGAGTCCGACACATCTTCCTGGCGCTATTCAAACATAGCCCATTGACACCGTCTGCTGATGTCATCTATAAAATAGTTGATTCTGACATCACATATAAATCAGCTGATATCGATTCACATCTAATCGATTCCTTGATAACACAATCCTGGAAGCTTCGAGTTCCCACGTTCTTCTTCCCAAATTTTAGTGTCATTCGTCGACTTCCATGAGCGTGGGTTCATGATCCTGGCGTCGGACTTCTTCTGTGGATTCCTTCACGAGTATGGCATCCAACTACAACACCTTTCTCCTAATGCGGTGCTATAGCTGGCGAGCTTCATTGTTGTCTGTGAGGCATTCCTAGGGATCGAGCCTAACATGGATATGTTCCGGTGAGTGTTTGAGGTCAAGACCCATAAGTCGTATGGCTCTAATGGCGGCATGATCACCCTAGTGGGCAGGATGAATTTCTAGATGTGCTACAGTGTGTCCCGCAACTACCTGTGTCTGCCGTTGAGGACTTCGAACTCCGGCTAGCATGGGAATTGGTTCTACATTCGTGACGCCGCCGCCGCCCCCCTTCCTCGGTTCTCCACTGCCGCACCGATGAGATTGGAGTCATGGAGTTGGTGGTGCGACCGGAGCTGGTCAAAGAAGGTGTTGGAGATCCTCAGGGTCCTTGAGGGCTGAGTGTCAGCTGGCTTGAATTGTGTTGCGGTCCTACGCACCATGGTTGAATTGCGGGTTCAGCCACTAAAGCTGTAGGCGCACTTGTTGTGTGACACACTAGGGTTAGGGACCCAAGCCAGGAGACCAAGGAGATGATCGAGGCCAGCGAAATCATGAAGCGGGTCGCTAGGATGGTCACCCCAACCACCGTTGTTGTGGTTGAGAATGTCGTCGAGGCGTTCTCGGCCACCTATCGGCCAAATCTAGCTAGTCCTCGTTTTCCTCCGTATCTTCTTTTTTGTTCGGGGCCATTAATCTTGTTGATCTTGTTTTTGTAGCCTGTGCCTTCGTTCATCTCCTGATTCCACCTCCCTCACCATTGGGGCACCAAGCACGCCGCACGAGAGAAGGCGGCTGTTGAGGAGAAGAAATGGCTCCACCGTGAGAAGGTGAGGAAGCATGAGGCATGCCAGAAGCATAGGGTCTTGCCATTGGATGATGATGATGATGATGACGATGAGGATGCCGAGGATGAGGACGAGGACCTGGCGGTCCTTGATGCTCCATAGGGATCCAGCAATGCCACCGAACTGAGCGATACTGGCTGTTCAGTGGGTGCTTCGGATGGGAGCGCCACCCAGAAGCGCCCGCCCCATCCCTACCATGGGGTCAAGTCTAAAGCACCCCTGCATAGCCATGGGCGGCGGTCAGAGCCCCATGTCTTCAGCCCATGTCAATCCTTCCTTGGTGGGGGATGAAGTCCTTGTCCAAGGGGAGGATGTCGAGGACACTGTGGTGACAAGGGCCATTCTAGGGCGGATGACACGGGCCATCACTCCTTGGAGTGGTTCGGAGGGAAGGATGGTGACCTCCTCCGGTTCCCTATCATTTGTGCGGAGACTGAGTGCCCTACTTCCTCAGTGCCCCCTTTGGTGGCATTCGAAACGGTGGAGGCAGAGGCCACCGGAGGGTGCGACGTGGGAGATGTTGGCGCCGCTGGCGTGGGTTGAGAAACCTCATCGGCTTCTGACCCTATGGTGTTGTCAATGGTGTCTCCTGTCTTGGCCCCTCCTACAATGTTCTGCCTTTTGTGGAACGCTCCAATAGGTGTGTCATGCTCCCACTATTCCCTTTTCGGTCGGGGTGATTGGTGTTTTCTCTTAGCTGATCTTGATGACTTCTCGGTGTAGCGAACCCCCCATAGGACTCGCCGTCCTGAGGCCATCATTGGGTGTGGCATGTTCTCCTATGTGGACGGAGCCATCCTTGAGTGATGGTGTGGTTTCTAGGCCATTGGCCAGGCTTCCCCCTATTGCGGCCCTACGCTCACCCATCGGAGAGGGTCCCATTTGGCGGGGGACCACCCTTGCGCTGGCGCAGAGGTGAGCAAGGCTATGTTTGCGAAGCGGCCATCAGTTTAGAGGAGGGTGCAGGTTCATCACCTGCAGCTGGCCCCCTATTTGCGAAGGTGATCTCCAACGGACCAACCATGTTGACCCTTTCCTTCCGTGAGGAGGATTTAGAGCTAGGCGAAGATTTCTTCATTTGGCCATACCTCACGGACTCCGGCAAGGCTCTGTTCGTGGTGGATGGTGTGGCCGAACAAATCATGGGGGAGGCAATCTCCCAGAGTCATGAGGGTGTCTGGGAGACCTAGTCCAAACTAGGCCATGTGGATGTTGGCGGTCCTTAACTTACACTTTTAACCACCAACACTCGCATAAAATCCACTGAAATAAGAACCAAACTTAGTTATATGGTTTATAACTAACGAATTCTATGTGTTTTGGTGTTTATTCATTTGCAGGAGAGCATTTGTGGAAATAAACATAAAAGGGCAAAAAATGTGCAAAAGAACAAAGCACAAATACCATTCTACACAAGCCCAAAGGAGCGAGGCCCATTACCATACAAATCAGGGCCCAAACAAAGAGGAGAATAAGGCCAAAACCCAAATCAAATCACCTTATCTTCGTAGAACACCAACATAGGCCAAGTCGAGAAGCCCAAAGGAGCTCGCTCACCAAAAATGGGCGTGTTTGCGTTCAGTGGTGGTGCGGCCACACCACTGGTGCGACCATACCCCAACCGGCCCCTTTTGGCCCCATTTTTGGCAGGTTGCTTCCCACCGACGTTGCAATGATGGTTACATATGTGCCCAGCCAGGTTCAACATATCTTGAGGTTAGTTTGCACTTTCCATGAGGGAATGAGGCATTATTCAAAGAGCCCCCTCCTCTCCACCTATAAAAGGTGGCTCCCCTCTCCTCATTTCAACAACACACAAGAGGAGAAGAGCACCAAAGAGCAAGTGTAACACTACTCAATGGGCTTTGGATCTAGCTAGCTCTAGAAGAGAAATAGGGAGAGATGTGAGGGAAGAGTTCAGGGAAGAAGTGTCAGGTTTATCGAAAACCTTCCCCCACTTGTACCTCGGTGAACACCAGCTTTGTACCTCCATAGGTATTTAGTAAGTGTTCATGATTCTTATGATTCAAAGTCTTTGAGTAGTTAAGCTTTACTTTTACTTGTTTGCGGGTTCATCGTCCGTCCCCGTGGTAGATGCGAGGACTCCTGATAAAGACAGATGTTCCTAGCTAACGCTAGTGTAGTAGTCGATAGCGTAGACGTGGTGTCTAGGCTAGAGGCTACCTTCGTTTGCCTCATACTCCCCAATTGAGGGGTAGGCGGTAGGTGGTGACAGCCGTGTCCATCCCTTGTAACCCCCATGTTCGAGTACGGTGTAGAGCTATAGGCCGGAGGTGCATGGCAGACCAGGTATAAGCCGGTGCCCGATGTAAGCAAGTAGAAGTAGGGTTTATGTATCCTTAGACCAAAAGCCAAAGGAATCCTTCTCTACCCTCACCAGCTACCCTTGTGTTGTCCTTGGACGAATTAGCTAGAAGAAGTACATCTGTTCCCTTTGGAAGTACGGTACCCGGAATACTTCCGGGTGAAAGCTACAACGGTAGTTCCGTATGCTTGCGAATTAACTTCTATAGACATTAAGAAATACCAACAAGCTTTATGGCGCCATTGCCAGGGAACTTTTGCTATTTTCTTCAAACCAAGTTTGTCCTTGTATCTGTATCCTTTCTTTTTATAAAACAAAAATATTTTTTTATCTTTGTCACCATGAAGCCAACCTCAACTCAAAACTATTTTGTTCAAAGGGGGAGTTCCACGAGCCACCACCAAAACTAAACCGTTCATCTAGCTATGAACTCTACCCTGACTTAATAGCCATGGTTTGGGCACTACCCTTCTCAGGGCACAATAATGAAAACCCTTGCCAACACTTGCATGAATTCAAGGAAATGTGTTCATGCTTGAGCATCTCAGGTATGACACAAGAAACACTAAGGTGGAAGTTGTTTCCCTTCTCTCTCATTGGGGAGGCGAAGTAATGGTATGCACATGCCATAGGAAGTACGAATGAGGATTGGGATGAACTTAAAGACATGTTTTGTCTTGCATTCTTCCCTATATCCTGTATTGACTCCCTACCAAGGGCAATCCTTGATTTCGAGTAGCGCGAGAATGAGTCTATAGGTGCAGCCTGGGCTAGGTTTTCAGCACTAATACATGCCGGTCTAGACTTGTCTTTACCTGACAGCATATTGCTATGACTCTTTTGTTTGGGTATTGACATAGAAGCTAACCTATGCCTAGACATGACTACCGGAGGTAGATTTACACATAAAACCATGACGGAACAAGTAGAATTCCTTGAGCACTTCAGAGCCAAACATGCTTCTTCCATCATTAGAACCAAACCCCTCAAGGCCAAAGTCATGTCGAGTGTTGAGGAGTCCTAATCAGTCAAATCCAAACATCCACCATCCTTAGATTTGACTCATGAGCCCTCACCCAAACCACAAACACTAAAGGGAACAATGCTTCATCCTTCGGAGTTCCCCATCAAATTTGAGGATTATGGCAATACCTCGAACATATCACGACACGGAAAGCACACAAAGGAAGTCTCCCCTAGAGTGGAACCATCAAAGGAGTGGTTATTGGAAGTGAAATGTTCTTCTGAAGCAATTCAAATTCTCTCACCTTCCATGGCCATACCTTGCTCATTAAGAGGAACAAACATAGAAGCCATACACAACCCCATAGTCGGGACTAGTATCATGTCAGAATTCCTAGCAAAAAACTTTTGGGTAACATACCGCTAGTCTCGACCAATAAACTCTTCAAAAGTCCTTTTGGACTATTTTTTGAGTGTTGTGAGATCGCCAGGGTCGTGCCAGTCATGATTGACAAAATTGAGGTTTTCATAGACATCCATATCTTTTCCATACTTGAGTTTGATATTCTCATAGGCTACCCTTTGGAAAATCTTATCCAAGAATAACCTTCCCATGGGAGCCTTAACAAAAAGTTGGAAGAAACTGCTTTCGCCACACCTATCTCTTTCCTAGAAAATCTAATGGCAAAGCAGCATTCCAACCATGACCTGTTCGATGAGGTGAAATTCATATCCCCATTTGTTTCACATGAACTTTCGTGTGAAATAGTCCATTCATCACCACCCTTACTTGAACCCAAGCCATGTCCCTCTGGCCATCCAAACGTTGTTCTGAATGATCAGGACTCAACGTTGGTTCCGCATGATTTATCTCTTAAGAAAGAAAACTCTTATGCCATGGACATTTCCAAAGCACCAACTCTGGAGACTGAGGAGAATGATTCCACCATTGAGCATGAAAGTTTCTCTTTTGAGACCCCTCATGTTTCATGCTCATGTTTAGAGTCTCTAGAGTTCGTTGTGCTTAGTACCACTTGCTTCTACAAGCAAGACAATCGCCCATCACTCCTCGTTTCCAAACTTTTTAGGAGGATGATTGTAGATATCTTCATTTATCATAAATATTGCAAATCCTATTTTGGCACTATGGTACTAACCTTGCAGCTTGAGCGATAATGCTAAATGTTTGGTGGTGAAGTTGGGAACTAAACCACCATTGTTAGCTGCAAGATGAAGTTCCCAAGGTTGAGCTTGTGACCATAAACAAAGCACTGCCAGGAGATACCACGGATTATCATGAAAAAAGTATATATATTTACTTAATCATAAAAAAAGAGAGAGATTATCATAAAAAAACAAACTCAACTTTCCTATTAATTAAAGCAAGAACATGTTTTCAAGTTCGTATGCACCTTCGGGTATTCTTGGTTGCTAACCTTTTCAGGTTAAGAACAAGAAGAGCAAGGGACATATGATGCGCGAGAACATAAGAGCTGCATCAACTAAACGCCATGATGCCCTTTGGTGTAGAACATAGGCCTTGACTTTGCACACTTGACTTTTACACAAAAGTCCAAGTGTGGGGGAGGGTGGTAAAAATCTCACGACAAAAGTTCCATCAACACCAAAGGGCATCCTGGTAAAAGAGAGAGAGAGTAATGTTAGCTCTACCTTGCTATAAAAAAAAGAAAGAGTGTAAAAAGAAAAAAAATCTATTATAAAAAATGATGCTAAAAAGGACAAAGAAAAAGAAATATATATATATTTATGAAAAAAAGAAAGAAGAAGAGAGAGGAGGATTCTCCTCTTTAATCCTTTGCTACTTAACACCAAGGCCCATGGCACATACACACTAACCATGTGTATGGCCTAGCCTTGTTGCTTGCCTAAGCTGGACTTCATGCAATCAAGCCACCATTGCATCAACCTCAAGGTGTCCATCCTCATATGCTACTGGTAAAAATGCTCCGGTATGCAAGGGTAAATAAATGTTCACCATCTCCCTTGCTCATGGTTGTCTCCATTAGAATGAAACTTGATCATGGAAATTCATGCTTCCTTTGTTTATGTAGTATGCTCTGGTTTGGGTGTATTCATGAGTACATCCATAGGCTTTTTAAATTAAGCATGTTGCTTAAGTTAAAATAGCCTTCTTTAATCAAAATTTGACATGGTGTTGAAATTTTATTAATGAACTTTGAGTATTACTTTCATAAACAATAGAAGTAATCTACTATGGAGATAAATCAAGACTATGCTTATTTTGCAAACTTTATATTAGCCTTGCTTGAGTAAAAGTCTAGTGAACAAATAAATAATAATAATAATAAATAAAATAGATAATAATAATAATAATAATAATAATAATAATAATAATAATAAATTTAGGTTCCCCGGTGTTCAAGCCGGTAAAACCCTTGCTTGTTTTTGTTTCTTTGTTGAAAATAAAAATAGGTACAAGAATAAGTGTGGGGGAGATCTCTCGAACATAACTAACACACATTCAAGATCTCCCACCTACATGTTGCACAAACATCAGACGATTCATCGTGTAGAAGGACAAGACAGGTAGCTTTAGAAAGGACTGGCTAAACCAAAGGGTTTAGCCAAACCACATCTGAATCCATTAGCTCCTTCCTCTACAATGATGGTTTGTGTAACAAATCCCTCAACTCTCCAAAATTTTGAAGTTTAAAACACTGAACAAATTAAAAATGCAAAACAAATGTCGCTCCACCTCCATGCAAATCTATAAACCACACTTCATTCAGATTCCAAAAGTGATATGTTCATAACATCTTAAAGATAGAAGCTTGCATAAAGTTTGTTCCATATACATATGCTTGTGGGAAATATTCTAATAGGACAATCATGTTGACTAAGTTGTTGTGATGTGTGATATAGTTCTGACTTAGAAATCCTACTATTTCTACTCAAAGCACTTGGAGAATTTGTTTTGATAAAAATGATATAAAACCATAGTATCACATACTCCTCATATGGTGAGCAATTGCTACCAAAGCCAAATATAACATCTAGCAAGTTTCAAGCCTTCCACATACGCTGCTTGTAATTGTATTGAGTTTGGTCAAGTCTTGATGACCCTTGTTGAAAGATTTATCATGCTCCCAAGATCAAGATCACGTACAACCACATACACTTGCTGCCCCTACATTGGGAGTACGCAAAAACATGCTTCCATCCACCAAAAATTTTGCTCCTGTACTAGGAGTAGACAAAAAAATGTTTGTTAGGTAAATACTCCATGTTCTAAAAGATAGTGATCTCTCTCTAAATAGCGGTTTAAAAAGAAGAAACATGGGCTATGCAAAAACCTTAAAAGAAAAAAATATGGACACATGAAGGTCCAAGTACAAAAAATGATGAGCACATGAAGGTTCATGTATTGAAAACAAAGAAAAAGAAGAAGAGAGAGAAAAATAGCCATGTTTCAAAACACTAAGTTATAGAGAGAGATCATATCTACAAAAGGACTATAGTTTTAGTTTACCTTTTCCACACACATGCACATCTTGATCTAAGAGTATGGCATTTCTCTCCTTAGATCCTCGATTTGACTTTACAACAAATGCAATACAAGTATGCTATATTATTTATCCCAACCTAAAGCTCCACATAAACCTTTTTAGAAGTAGGAGAAAACAAAAGAAGGCAAAACATTGCTATGCCTTGGTAAGGATTTATGCACCACTAATTAATTTGAGAGTGCCGTTTGAGGAGTATAAAGTGAACTATGCTTTTCTTAAAGAAAAAGTTTCAAAACTCCAAGTGCTAAGATGTGAAACTAGGGCAATGACTTTGTTTCGAGAACTGTTCCACTTTTCAACAACCCAAGGAAACATGTTAGCTAACGCCACATATCCCACTTGCGTAAAGAACATGTTGGAATAACTTTCATGTATAGCTGTATATCTTGGTATGTTATGCTCATGATTACTTTTATCCCTAAAAAAGCTTTGCTCGAGGACGAGCAAAGGGCTAAGTGTGGGGGAGTTTGTTGGCGGTCCTTAACTCACACTTTTAACCACCAACACTCACATAAAATCCACTAAAATAAACACCAAACTTAGTGATAGGATTTATAGCTAACGAATTCCATGAGTTTTGGTGTTTATTCATTTGCAGGAGGGCATTTGTGGAAATACATATAAAAGGGCTAAAAATGTGCAAAAGAACAAAGCACAAATACCATTCTACACAAGCCCAAAGGAGCGAGGCCCATTACCAGACAAATCAGGGCCCAGACAAAGAGGAGAATAAGGCCAAAACCCAAATCAAATCACCTTATCTTCACAAAACACCACCATGGGCCAAGTCAAGAAGCCCAAAGGAGCTCGCTCACCAAAAATGGGCGCATTTGGGCTCAGTGGCGGTGTGGTCACACCACTGGTGCGGCCGCACCTCAACTGGCCCCTTTCATCCCCATTTTTGGTAGGTCGCTTCCCACTGATATTGCAATGACAGTTACGTAGGTGCTCGGCCAGGTTCAACATATCTTGAGGTTGGTTTGCACTTTCTATGAGGGGATGAGGCATTATTCAAAGAGCCCCCTCCTCTCCACCGATAAAAGGAGGCTTCCCTCTCCTCATTTCAACAACGCACAAGAGAAGAAGAGCACCAAAGAGCAAGAGCAACACTACTCAATGGGCTTAGGCCATAGCTAGCCCTAGAAGAGACATAGGGAGAGATGCGAGGGAAGAGTTCAGGGAAGAAGTGCCAGGCTTGTCGTTAACCTTCCCTCGCTTGTACCTTGGTCAACAATGGCTTTGTACCTCCACAGGTATTTAGTAAGTGTTTGTGATTCTTATGATTCAAAGTTTTTGAGTAGTTAAGCTTTACTTTTACTTTTTTGTAGGTTCATCATCCGTCCCTGTGGTGGATGCTCTAGTAGAGGACTACTGATAAAGATGGATATTCCTAGCTAATGCTAGAGTAGTAGTCAATAGCGTAGATGTGGTGTCTAGGCTAGAGGCTACCTTCGTTTGCCTCGTACTCCATGGTTGAGGGGTAGGCGGCTGGTGGTGATAGCCCTATCCATCCCTTGTAATCCCCCATCTTGGAGTACGGTGTAGAGCTACAGGCCAGAAGTGCCTAGCAGACCAGGTATAAGCCGGTGCCCAATGTAAGCAAGTAGAAGTAGGGTTTATCTATCCTTAGACATAAAGCCATAGGAATCCTTCTCCATCCTCACCAGCTACCCTTATGTTGTCCTTGGACAAATTAGCTAGAAGAAATACCTCTGTTCCTTGTGGAAATACGATACCCTGAATTCTTCCGGGTGAAAGCTACAACGGTATTTTCATATGCTTGCGGATTAACTTCTGTAGGCGTTAAGAAATACCAACAGCGGTCATCGTGGTTGCTCAGCTAGGCGTGGAGGATCAGCGTTAGATGACAGATGAGGTGGTAGTCCAAATGCAGGTGAGCCTTCTCATCTTCCATCTTTGTTGTGCTTCCTCCATTCTTGCTATGGTCATCTGATCACCCCTCTTTTATGTAGGGGCTGATGAGAACTTCGATGGTGAAGTCTTGGTTCCTACGCCTGGCGTACTAGATGCAGGCAAGAGGCACCGCTGACCGCAGCCATTGAAAAGCAGCAGAGGGTGAGGTGCAACACCTACGTGGGGAGTTGGAGGCTTCCCAGAGGTTGACGGAGGAATTGACCCACGAGAGTCATAGGCTCGGTCCCAAATCGAGGCTCTAGCGTCCTAGATGGTCAGCCTCAAGGACACGATACCTGCCGAAGAGACGGAGCTCACCTCAGCTGGCGCTACTCGGGACATAGCTGAATAGGGATGCTAGCACCTCAAGGCTGAATGCTAAAGATGGATGACCGGCTGGCAGCGTTGACCGCCTCTAGACAGGCTCTCTATGACGTCATGCTTGGCACCAACCGAGGGAATACCCAACTGGTGTCTCATCTTGATGAGGCCCATTTCCTTATGGATTCCCTCAATTCTAAGGGAGTTCGTTGTGGCGCTCTCACTGCCTTGACGTCGGTCGGCTTGCATTACGGTGGCATCAATTTTGATGCCGTCGGATGAGGGTATGAGCCGGGGAAATCTGACAGCAATATCCTTTTCATCGACAGTGCCGCCGCTCAAGGTGCAGAGGTCCTTGTGAGCAAGATGCTAGCTGTGAGAATTCACCTCTAGTACTAGTCTTTCGGTGTGTGGGCGTCTAGTTTTGTAAGGGTGGTCTTGTTATGATGGACATGTCTAAGTTTTATGTGTGTATGATGTTGCCTTTTGGCTTTTCTTTTCATTTGAATTGGAATGTGCTTTGTTCCCCCTTGCCCTATGCGTGTGGGTGCATGTTTTAACCTAGGGGCTGGCTCGTGGGGTTAAAAGGTATGCGATCCACTAGAGCGATGAGGCGTCGAGGGTAGGTTGTAGATCCGGCACGATGTGAGAAGAAGGCAATTGGGTGGCGAAAGATTCCTTTCCTTTTGATCCTTTCACCTTGAGCGAGTGAGTTCACCATTTCCTTTTAGACTCGTACAAGTAGGGGATCAAGGTGTGGGTCACCAGATCATCACGATGAGAGGTGAGATTGGAAGGAGTTTGAAATGGACTAGTCATGGGGATGATGACAAACAGTGCTACGCCATAGGTTATGTGTATGTACCTATGTGTGTAGCCCCTACGAGTGAGTCGGGTCAGGCTACGAGCATGAGTCGGATTGAGTCATTCAGGAGTAAGTGCTACTAGGATGTATTGTGTGGACATCATGCTATCTGGTTTGCCCTATGGGTTGGCCCTGAGTTTCTATGACTATTGGTGGGCTTGTATGTGTATGTGGACATGTTTAGGCAGAGAGGTTAAGGTCAAAGTGGATGGGACTGACCAATGTACCAGAAGCTGTTGTGAGACTGGTTCCTGTTGCTCGGGGTGCGGCAAGCCCCTAAGCATTGGCCTGTGGTGAAGTCGTTGCGGTCTCCGAGGCATGAGCCAATGAGGGTGCTTCTTTAGTGCTTAGAACAGTTGTAGCCTATGCGGGTCGACCTCTTGATTGGCTTTCGGTCGACCTTTTCTGGCTCGACATCCTCGGTGGGCCTACAAGCACCTGAGGGTGACTTCTATGAGTTTGGCCTGCTGTGGCTTCTAGCTAGGAGCGCTCGTGCCTTCTGATGCTTGAGCCTTTGAGGCGCGATGACATCATGGTCATTGTGTCCCTACCTCTGGGTGCGGTTGCCACCCTCGACGAGGAGTTGGCGTGTCCTGTCGCTGGGGAAGTGGGGTTTGAGCGCAACACGATTTGGTCCACTTGACGCGACGCACGGTGCGTTCAGGGAGCCCACTTCCTGGGATGCACGTGCCTTCGAGTGATAACTAATAGTCTGCTAAGGCATGATGGGTGGTTTGTCCATCATGTAGGATTGAACCCTAGTTTTGGGCTTGGCTACGCAAGGCGTGGTGTCGGGTAGCTGCCTAATCACTAACGACATTGCCGCGTGGCGGTGGGTAATTTCGTCGTTCGTGCGTGCCCGAACACACTACGCTCTGCTAGTTGCAGAGAAGCTACTCGGGGCATGGTTCTGCCATCAGACCCAGGCGTCCCACGTGGTTGGCCTAGATGGGGTAGAAGCTGGTGATGGGCGCTGACCCATTAGTGCAAATAACCTCATGATTTCCCAAAGGATGTGTCTGGTTGAGACCAGTCCCTGGGTGAGTTCATCATGAACCATGGTCTTCTGGCTTCCTGGACAAAAGACCTGGCCATGGTTGGTGATGAGTAAGGGTATGGGCCCCCCTATGTAGGTGTACTCTAGGATGCTGCCACTAAGGACAGTTCTGAGAGGATGTCCACCATAGACCGCTGGGTCCAGATCTCCAAGGCGAAGGTCCATGCCGTGGCTAAAAGCGGACATGGGCGCTGTAATGACCTAAGACCTATTACAACCTAGGTAGTCATTATTGGACACCAAGAGAGGTCAATTACTAGAAATTTCTATGGAAACCAAGGTTATGTACGTAAGGTGAAGCACTAAGAATCCGCTGACCCACCCAGCATAAAGAAAGAGAACCTCTATTTGGATTGGAGTTTATCCTGTTGACATCATCGACACTCTCTAAGCCTTGAGGAACTACTCAAAAGCAATGTATAGGTCACCAATAACCAACCATCTAATGACTCAATTAATTCAGTGAAGATAGAGAACATCAGACCGTCCGCCACATTACCGGACCATCCGATAGGAGTAAGCCAGAACAAGATCAAGTGGAATTGGGTTGTTTTCCTATTATGGAAGTGGACCCACATGTCAGCATGAGTTGGCACAAGCCTTTAGTAGAAAACACACCATTTCACCCACTCTCTCCCTCATCCATTCATTTGCAACTCTCTCCCTCCCTCTCACTACTAGGAATATCCACTTCTATGACAAACAACTTTGCTCATTGAAGGAGCCAAATTTATCATAATTTTAGTTTTGTGATGAATTTATGACAAAAAATTGTTCGTCATAGAAGTCATGTCATTCCTTGCAATTCTATGACGATTCTAGAAAATTGTCATAGAAGTGGATAGATCTATGATGAAAACTGACCATCATAGAACTACTTTGGCATGCGTGGCAGGGGGTAGCCACACTAGCGGGTGCTTCCGTTTGAGATGCTTTCCACTTGTACATGCTATAGCTGGTTGCATTGGAGATGGTTCGGGTATGTGTCACCTTCTTATTGCACAACATGGCCATCTCTGGTTCTTGCACATTTCAGGTTCTTACTGGACCATGTGTCGGGGCCCTGTTGTTCCACATGTCAGTTTTCTATTAGCACACGTGTCGTGTTGCGGTTGGGTCACATGTCACTTTTTCATTGGACCATGTGTCATATTTTTATTGGTCCACGTGGAGTGACCATAATACCCTACATGTCTTTCTTTTACTTGACCACGTGTCTCGATGCTATACGTCCGTGTGTCAGTATTTTATTGGGCCATTTGTCACGCCCTGAGCTACCCACATGTCTTTTTCTAATTCGACCACATGGTAGGATAGATTTGTACCACATATTTTGTTTGTATTGGCCCACGTGCCCTATCATGGCTATTACACGTGTTATTCACTGGTTCATCCACGTGTCAGATTCTTATTTAGCAACATGCCTATGCCAGATCTACCACGTGCACACCAATCATTACATTAGAGAAAATGATTTTAGATCTACACTTCTGCACAAAATGACTACATGCACAATTATATTGATCCTAAATCAAATAACAATAGTTTAGCTCGGTAGTAGACCACTAACAGAGTTCACATATCAAGCCACCAAAATTTCACATCAAAACAACAAACAAACCACATGTTCACTACATCAACAAGACTAAGAGTTACTAGAGCTTAAGAGCATGATATGCTCATGGAGCTTATTGTACTCCTATTGTTGTTTCTTTAACTCCTTAAACTTCGTATCAATGTTTTCTGCCTTCCTCTTTAGTTGATCCACTTGTTCGGCGAGGACAGCTGAACTTTCCTAATGAGCAGCAAGTCGTTCCCAAAGTCTAGAGCAGCTTGTCCTGATACTAGCATTCTTCAAAGAAAAGGTGTTGCACCTAGCCTGTGAGAGGACCTTGGAAACAACATCAGCAACATGTTCTGCTCATATAGTTTCCATAGCTTCCTATGAAAACCAAGGAGTAAACATTAGGAAGAGAACTTCAATTGTAGAACCAAAAGATTATTTCATTACAAGTAATGCAAAGGTCTTCCTCAGCCTACTACCGACAGAGATTCATAAGCACAATGCCTAGGTAACATATTAACTATTGTAATATTACAACTTCAAAATGAAGGTACTTACCATTACTTTAGGTTCCTCCTACTTTTTCTTCTTTTATGCCAATGGCTTCAGTAGATTTTAAGGAAAGCAAATGAAGGTACTTACCATTACTTCTTTTGCAGCATCGCTCAGTCCCATGTTGCTACTAGTATGGAAGTTGTTGAAGATTCCCACTACATCAACATCTTCATGAGGTCGATCGTGTTCTTCAACAAGCACTTCTTGATCGTGTCCTGCATCCTTCCTATTTTTGTCCTTCTATTAAAATTGCACATGCCTTTCTATTGATACAAAAGGCATTGCGTATTTGATATAAAAAGAGTAACACAACCATCACTTAAATATGCTTGCAGGTGGGCAATATCGGAGCGAGATCCTATAACCTGGTGGCACTTTTTGCATGGTTTCGCTTGTTCTGCTCCAAGATTGCATATAGCCACAATTGTGTTGGACTGTAGCACAAGTAGACCACATAAAGACTAGACAAGAAATAAATGAGTTCACACACACACACACCTTGTTCTTAGAACTTAACCACATGTGGACAAGTGCACACCACTATGCATCATTCATGCAAGATACAGGAGAGGTCTTTTTGATTTCATCAGCGGGGACGCTGTTGAAGTAAGATCGCTTGAACCTATACCGTGTCTACCGTACAATAGACTAGAATATACTCATGCATGTTTTTTTTGTTGCTTCATCATTGTCATCAATGGCCAACCTCAATTCTAGAAGTGTGAATGCAAATTAAATCCATTACTAAGTTACATACTTACAGATAGCTTGGCCACAAATCCATACTTTCTAGTGCGGGAAAATTGGTACTTGAGACCTGATTACTACACCTGCCTCTGAGGCAAACATGGCAGCTTGCAATGGATCATGTGGCTTTTTGTTCCCCTTGACAACCGAGATGGGCATCCTTGTTCCCATTGATTGGGTGGTTTTATGAAGCCCAACCCCGTTAGTTGCTTGCCTCCACTTCCTCGCTCTTCTCTGCAATCATACTACATAGTTTTCATACATTCAGATTGTTAGAAAAGTAACATGTTTATCAAATAGTGTGACTTGATTTATAGACATGTCTAAGGTAGTACCAACCTTCACAAGTTTGGTCATTCTACTAGTGGGGAGGTGGAGTCTCTTTAGCATGGCTAAGGTCATCTTCACGTGACCAGTCCCTCACAGGGCTTTGTTCGCCTTGTGCGTGCTGACTTTTGGACCTAGTTGGAAGTACAAGATGTTGCAAACTCTGTTGGACTAGTTGGCTTCACTCTCTTGGATTGCCATCCCCAAGGACCCATATCAGTGCTGCCTTTTGCCCTGCTGGCGAGGACTTCTCTACTGCTTGTTCAACCCATAGCCTAGAATTAGAGAAACAAACTTAAGCGGCAAGCATGTAAAAATTGTATTGCTATCCACACAACAAAGAATTGAATTACACTACTACCTAAACCAACCCGCCTCCCATCCCAACATGACAAGATAGAACAAGCACCTCAATTGCAAGGGGTAATGGCTCTTCTAAATCTGTATCTGTATCACCATATCCCTGAACACGCTCCCCTGCTTTAGGGAGATATTCCGGATGTCAATATGTAGATTACAAAGGCATTTATTGAGGTAACCTTGTACCAAATGTCAATAAAACAGAGCAGGAGCATGCAAATTAGGTGCCTAAACTATAGCTTATACGGAAGCCATTACTTGAGTAAAGCACATGTGAACTACGGCTTATATAGAAGCTATTACTCGAATAAAGCACATGTGAACTACAATCAACTAAGAAACATGTAACCCCATCACTATATATCTACATGTCCTAGGCCCAACCACTAGAATACAACACACATCGTAAGGCCTTGTTTAGATGTGCATATATTCATCTTGATCCACATGTGTTGAAGTGCATTGGAGTGGAATTAAACAAAGTTCCATTCTAATCCACTCCAACACATGTGGATTGAAGTGGATACACATGCATCCAAATAAGGCCTAGAAGGAATTTGGGTACCTCTTCCTATTTCTGGCTATGTTGCGTCATCGGCACCGCCCTCTTGTCATCCTGGTTACAGAAGTGGTGCGTCTAGCGTCGACGAAGGGGTAGTAGATCCGGTGTGGCGGTCGTCAACGATGACGCTGGGGCTCGGTCATGATAGGTGCCAATGTAGGGGGTCTGGATCTGGCGTGTACCGCCACTAACGGTGGTCCTTCCACCATTAGCGAACCTATTGTCGATGAAGGAGATTGGATCCGAATCTAGCTCTAGCTCTGGCAAGGGTTTGGAAGGGTATGATAGATGGTGCGGCTGGAGAGTGTAGAGGGAGTCAAGCTACTATGCCAATGAGCCTAGCTAGGGTTTAGACCGTGGTGGCAGAGGGGGCTAGGCTTTGGAGCGGGAGGAGAGATGGTGCGGCTAGTCTAGCTGGAGAATGGAGATGGAGGCGGAGATGACAACTCCTTGTGCTTTTATGTGGTCATCACAATACCACAAATACCCTTGTTTGAAATCGATGGCGTGGTGAACCAATTTTCCATGAGGAGGGCAAAAGAGAGACATCTATTTTTTGGTTCATGTGGGCGGAACTGCTGGGCGCGACGATTTCATTTTCACCCGAAATCCAATTTTTGCGCGGGCAGATCGCCGCCCCATTAGGCATCTGGTGAGCAGAGACCAAATTTTATATGATGAATGATGATGATATATACGGAGTAATACACTAAGGCCTTGTTTGGATGCATATGTATCCACCTTAATCCACATATGTTGGAGTGGAATGGAAAGGAATTTAGTTCAATTCCACTCCAACCCACTTCAACACATGTGGATTGAGATGAATACATGCGCATCCAAACAAGGCCTAATGTGTATTAATCATCGGATCTCCAATATTAATCCCCCAAGTTTTGGTGGACCCCCCAAGTTTCCATGGATGATGACTCTTGACAGCGTTTATGTGTCAGTGATGCAATTACGCGGCACGTGGGATAGCCCACCACCAAAAGTATTCTCTCAGTACCCATCTTTTCCTCTTTTGCGTGTCATTTCTGTCACCGTTCACCCCCTCCTACACCACCCACCCTGCACCACCTCCCCCTCCACCCTCCAAAAAATCCCCCCCACCCTCCCCCCCCACACACCAAAACCTCTTGCCCAGATCCTTCCACGCTGCGGGGATCTACTGCCCCACGGTGATCTACCGCACCGCCGTCTGTCAGCACGCCACTGTTCCAGTGAGCAAGCTGATCGAGATCACCTTCTTGCCTCAACATGGTGAGGCCATCTGTGATCTCCTCTTTTTTTCTTCATGATTGTATGGTGTTTGATGAAATGAATGTGTAATTTTTTCTGATTGTTGCAGATGGCACGAATTAAAGTAAAGTGGTCAGAACTACCACATCGTAGAAAAGAGTAGGAGGCGGGTAAACATTCTCCGAGAAGTAGAGGAACAGGCACCACCACAGCCTAGAAAGAGCTAGAGGAAGGCTCACAATCTCCATGAAGCAGAGGAACAAGCACGACTACAGCCTAGGAAGAGGCAGAGGAAGGCGAATATTATTCAAGAAGTAGAGGAAGAAGCAACCAAAGCTATGCTAGCCCTAGAGTCCAAGAATTCTCATAGGCAAACTCGAATGGCCCGCTGATAGCAGCAGCATAAGGAGAGTGCTAAAATGAAACTCGGGGAGGAGGAGCTCACTGAGGAACAACTATAGCTCATGACCGAGTTCCACTCTAAAAACTAGACTAGTCACTTTGCACCTTTCTAGGTCCAATCTATAGTTAGTCATGGGCGCGCGCGCTCTCGCACTCATGGAGGTTCGATGTGTGCCATAATTGGTGGTACGAGGAGCAGTCAAGGAGGTAATTTGATGTCTATCAGTGGTGGTACGAGGAGCAGTCGAGGAGGTTTGGTATCTGCTAATGGTGCTGTGAGAGAGAAAGAGGTGGTTCAGTTCTATGACTTTCGGTATTATAGCTCAAAGAAGATACGGAGCATCAGGTTCTGTGATATTGAGTTTTGGTTTCCACTCCACAAAGAGCCTAGCACAAAATCATAGTTCTAGACTATGACTCAGGAGAGTTTCTTTAGGAGCTACCGTGCTAGAGGGACGGAACTAGCAAACGAAAGGATACTTGGTTGGGATGAGCTTGAGAGAGCAGCTGGTATAACCATCCAGCCCCTCTTTGAGTGGTTCCCAGGCTTCATTCACCTTTTCAGTGAGGTTGATCAAATTGTGATAAGCTGGGTGCGTCAGTTCTATGCAATAGTATAAATTCATCCAGAGCATGACTTCATTGGTTTTATGCTCAATGGTCGGCCAGACCGATTGTACTATAACCACCTGCAATAACTCCTTAGGGTTGACACTTTAGACAAGAAGCTCCACCGGATAGTCTACGAAGATGCTCTTCCTTCATGTCGTAGCAGGGCTAGAGGTACTTTTCTTATAGACTAGGAGATTTGGCTGCTCTTCAAGGAGCCCTTCACCGATGGCTCCTTGCGTACACCGGATAGACTATGTCCAGAGGCTTATGCTCTACACATGGCTCTGAGGAAGACTGTCCTACCTCGTGGTGGTAACAGGGAGTCATTGACCAGCTTGCAGCAGTGGTTACTACTATCGATATGGAGAGGCAAGTAGTTTGACTTCTTACACTTTTTCCTATCTGAAATCGAGGATGTGATAGCTGATGCAATCAATACTAGACAACAGCACGTGTACCCTCAAAACATCAGCTATCTACTACGCTCGATTGACTCTGAAAGGAATGGGCCACTGTACAATGAGTCGACCTGCGAGGTTATGACCTACATGCCTGCAAGTTCAAACAATCATCATCATGGACAGCATGCCCTTAGGTCCGTTCAAGAGCTATTACCCATACAGGATAGAGAAAGACATGAAACAGTGGATGCAGCCCTAGAGCAGGTAGAGCACCAGTCTATGATTGGGGGAATCTTGAATGTACGAATGCAAGATTCAGACTCTGATGACAGCGACTATCGTGACCCTATGTCAGATGACCACGATGAGGGAGGGTCATCCTCTAGTGGTGTGGCCAACAAAGAGATGGATGATGTTCCACCTACTATAGAGATGTTAGCTAAGCAGGCACTGCCTCCAGTGTCCATTCGGCAACCGTCGGAGCTTGGACAGATACCTGCTAGGCTAGTTATCAGCTAGGAAAAAACCAGAAGCATATGGAACGATAAGAGAGGTGTTTGAAAGCTAGTATTGATAAGCAAGCAAAGAGTGTGGTCTTTCTCAAAGAGCAGATGAGCCAAGAATCATCTGCTTTTTATGAGGCCATCAACCAACAAAGCAAAAAAATCAACATGATGTGCAATGTGTTCACCGGTTGCTTTAATCAACTGTACAGTGCCACAGGGGTTAAGTGTAACACCCCAAGTGTTAGTCATGAGTTAAGCAGCGAGTTTGGACTCAAATAGGTTATTTCAAGTGATGATTAAGAGCTCTAGTCTAAATTTTTTGTAGTGGTGATGAAGGCGTTGAGGTCAAATCTATGAAAATGAGCCCCAACTTGAACTTGGACAATACACCTTGCTTTTATGTTGACCCTTTTCAAATGTAGGCTTGAGTAGGGTTCAACATGTCTATTTTATGAGCATCACCTTAGTATCAATCCATCTTGACCATTGGAAAAGTTTCATGAAGTTTGGAGCTAAGAAGTCACATGAAATGATAAGTTATAACCTTCCTTGAATGGGAACTTGGGATGTCGACCAAACCTTGCAACCTTGCTCAAACAGTCCTAATTCAACTCATGAACAAAAGTTATGAAAGGTTCATGTTGAGCAAATGTCAAGAAAATGCTTCCATGGACCAAAAAGCATAATTTTTATCATATTTATGATGCTGCTTTGACCCAAGTAAAAAATTGACTTCAGTACTAGTGGTAGAGTTTGACGATAAATGAAAGTTATAGTTTAGTTTGTGTGCTACAAACTTTGTTTTTAGACCAAAGTCTGAATCTATGTCTAAGCTTGTCAAACAGAGGACTCAAGATTGAATCTACTACTGTTTTCAACCCTAAAAAATATTCTAAGTTTGGGAATTTCCGTAGCAATGACGGTTGACGTCTCGCGTTCTCATATTTTCATTAAGTAACTTGAGTTGATCCAAAAATAAAAGTTGAAGGTAAGCCCATGGGGAAGAGCTCAGAGAACTTTAGCTTGAGTTTGACTTCGTTTTGATCATCAAGTTTGAGTGTCATTAATCTCTATTAACACAATGACACTGTCTAGTTAAGACTTAATTAGCCACTTATCCATATCTTTAATGGCCATGCATCATTAATCAAAGTTATAGAACTATTAGAGGTGAAGATTTTTTCTATAGGCGCCCAGGTCTGAATCTGTCCTGAATATGCCAAAAATGGGAGCCGAAGTCAGGCTCGAGCATGCCCGCCACGTGCTCGATGAAATGCGGACGTGGCCACTTTTTCCTATGCCCTGGTCGCCACGCACCCCTAATCCTCTATGCCATGTCGTCCACCTCCATAGAGCCGTGCTCATAGCCATGCCCTCCATCCCCAAAGTGGAGTGCATTTGCTCATACTCCATCTCCTCCTCACCTCCACTAGCATGCGGACGCCGAGCATCGCCATGGCCGCGGCCACCATGGCCACTCGCCGGTCTCCATGCCACCACCGCGTTCCCCACCTCCGAGCTCCCTCATGCCCCACCAACAAACACAACACCTCCACCGCAGCGTGCCACCCTGAGGTGCCCCTTTTTCCGACCTCGTCCCCGCTATAGGCGGCACTCGCCGGAGCTGCGCCTCTATGCGCTATGCACGCACATGGCCAAGCCATCTTGGCTCACCTCTGGCCAAGCAGGCACTTGCTGTGGGTACAACCGAGCACCTCCTCTACTCCCGCTTGGCACTAGTTGCCGGTAAGGCCCTCCACCGGTCGGGAGTTGAGCCGCCATCAACCTCCTCTGCTCTACGTCCGTGAAGAAAAGAGAAAGAGGGGAATGGAAATAGAAACACTTCTCTGGGTCCAGATGCAAAAGCGCTAGAGTACATTTTTAGATCTAGGCTTAGTTAATTAGAGGAAAGTCCAGGGTTCCCGATGCAAAAGTGTTTTTCCTTTTCTTTTTTGTTTATGCATAAATCGGTTGAATCTTGTTTAATTCATAGTAATTCACAAAAAATCATAAAATAGCAAATAAAGATATTTTGGAATACTTGTGAGTAGATCTACATAGTTGAGTCATAATATGATATGTGTTAGTAGAAAGTTTCTACTATTTTTATTTATTTATGTAAATTAGGGTTTTCTATGAATAAATTCATATCTAAAGTTCTAGTGCTCCAATTGCTGTGACATTTTTATGTTAGGCTACTGTTGTCATATGTGTGCTGTGGTAACAATTTCATGTTCATTAGATGTAGTATGATTGAGTTATGGATTTAGCTTGCTTAATATTTTATAAATGGTTTTAAATAAGCTACAATTATTGTGAAGGTAAAAATGTAAAATATGGTCCCACTAGCTTTTTATGATGTTGTTGTAACATAAGAAACCTTAATATGGTCATGTGTTTACTAAAAATGTTGATATTTAGATTTATCTTGCTCTCACATGCTTAATTACAATTAAAACTTGTTTTTATTGTAATAATTAATCTACTAAACCTGAGCATGTAATATTTCTATAGTAGCTATGTTTTGATATCACCTATCACCTGTAAAAATTCTAGCTCCCAACTCTATATTTAAAACATCACCTAAAAATAATATTTATATGTTGCATTATATAAGTAGAGGATGAAAGTTTGTTAGTAGATGCATATGTTTATGCCATGTAATACTTTTAATAACTGGTGCAAAGTAATGTGATTGCTTGGTTATGATTAGGAGCTGCATATATCGCAACAAAATGTTAGTTGTTAACAACATAAATGATAAATGCATATAGTTGTATCTCTGCTGCTGTGGCTGCTAGAGCAGTTAGCAGTGTGGTCATGATTTTGTGGCCGAAATGATGTTTTCTGTTGATATGTTGAATACCAAAGTTGTAGATAATTTCATTATCTTGCGCTTCCTAAAATTTCATGATTTTACTCCTGATAGTTTAGGAGTTATAGATTTTATAATTTGTTGTCAGGTTTTATATGTCCTCTAAACATATCTGAATGATTGTATTGTTTGGCTTATTTAAACTTGGAATCATGTATTAGTAATAATATAAGAGTTCTAGTGATTTTGTTAATCTTTCCAAAATGTCTAATAGAACTACTTTTGCTAGCCTAGAACTCCAGTTATAGCTATTCAAACTGGAATGGTAGGTTCTGTCCAAATCTGGACAGAGATATCTTCATTGGGTTGTTTAGCCTTGTTAGCTATAGAATCATCTTATTATGATAATAATAAAGTTATAAATAACTTAATAAGCTTTCAAGAAAGTCAATAATCATGTTTGCTGAATGTCTAGAACTTCAGATATACATTTCTAAAGTTCATATCAGTTTTCTGTCCTAGTTTGTGCAGATCTGCTCGTTAGTGTTTTTCAACCTTGTTAACCTTTGAATCAGCTCTAGGTGTAAATAACAAAGTTTTAGACAACTTCCTTATATTTTTAGAAAGTCTAGAATCCTCTTTGTTTGATGCCTATCACTCTAGTTATGGTTGAAACAAGTGCCTTCTATATTGCTGTCCAGATTCTGGGCATGTGCTAAGTCAATTGCTTTAGCTTACTCTTGTTTGGCTAAACATGTTTAGTTAATTCTTGATTGATGAATGCTTGTAATAGCTAAACTTAAGTTAACTTGTGTGCCATGCTTGATATGCTTGCTATCTTTTTATAATAGATTGTGTGATGTTTAGTTAAACAACTCTAGGTGCTATGCCTTCTTTGTAACCTTGAGCTTGTTTTGAATGGTTTTATGTGATGCATCCCTTGTGGCCATTCTTTGCATTCATATCTCTACATGGTGAATCTCATTTAGGTACGCTAGATAAACCACATGAAGGGTGGAAGGACTAATGTTGGAGTCGAACCAGAAGACGGTGTTGGTGGATAAGTCCCGAAGATGGTGTGTTGGTGGACGGATCCAGAAGATGGAAGGACCCCGAGAGTTCATGCCTGAACTGGAGACGCTCGCCAAGTGAGTGTCATCTAACAAATACTAACCTAGTGTTGGATCTTAGGCAAGCCCTACAACATTCTAAATCTCCTATCCTCTCTTTTTACAAATGCACATAAGTATAATTTTTGTATGCTGCATTAGGTGATAGGAGTTGAATGAAACAGTTGGTGCATAATTCCTACCTTGTCCACTATATATAAATACCTGAACCCTTACTAGTATGAGTAGGACATTCTATGCTTAGCCATGCTTATACCGGTAGAAGTGGGTGATTTCCTGTCACCTGCAATATAGGTGGATACCTGGTCACGGTTGGCTATATTTGCTATCGTGGAAAATAACCATGTGATGATGAATAAATGGAGACCGGATGGGATCCGGTGATTGAGAGGTAGTACGACATGGAGGTCTTGTGTGTATGTTTTATCGATCTATGTCGGTTAAGGACCGCACCATTATGGGCCCTCATGTCATTTTGAACGCAGCCTCTCACTTAGCTGGCCAGATAAGTCGTTCCAACCATGAAGCCGAGTAGCTCAACTCAGGCTGAGAGTCATTCTATCCAAGTGCGCACACTGCAGGTAGTAAGGATGTGCAGGGAGCCAGATATGAGACCAAGGGCAAGCAAGGCCTGAACGTCTTGGCAACCAGGCAGTCCCTGAGGGTGCGGCGCTGATCGAACCTGCAAAGTTGAGTCCTGAGTTGTACCAAAGGTGACCCGACATGACCCCGACAGGGGAAGTGTGGGTTTGTGTTAGGATTTCTACCCAGCTAGTTGCAATCAATTCGAATCGTTGTCTCTCCCGGATATTGAGAAACTTGACTGAGCTTCCTTATCGTAGTAACACGGAATGAAACATCATGGTTATGATAATTATATGATAAACTGGATATGGTTACTATTGTGATGCTTATTAATCTAGTAGTTGCTCTAGAATAGGTGCAAAGTTAGCCATAATAAGCTTCACTAAACTTGATGCTAAAATATTGACTAAAATATTGAAAGTAACGACTCATGATAGTAATGCTCTTTTTGGCAAAGTTATGCTATTCAACTAGCTCCACTAAATAAGCCTTGCATAACCTTGAGAGTCTTTTTATTTCTCTCATGTTGGTTAAGTCTAGCTGAGTACATTTGAGTACTCAGGGTTTATCCCACCATGTTGCAGGTAAAGTTCTCGGCCTGCTGAAGATGGTGGCTAACTGCCTGTGGGCTCGGCGACTCTATATTTATTTCTCGTCTATATGCTATTGTTGGAGGATGTTACTAATGCTAGCAGTGTATTTGAAACTTATGTTATTGTAACCATTTTAAAGCTATGTTGTTTTAGCTATCATATATGTAAACTTGGCAACATATTATTATTCATGAACTCAATTGTAAACATTTATTTCTGCTGCAACTCCTTGTATGTGATGTATATTTGCTTAATCTATGGTGATCTTGGTTGTGATGTGGATTTACCGTAGTCCTTCATGACACTTGGCGTACCACCGAGTTTATATAAGTGAAAGTATGTGCGCGTCAATGTGATAAAAAAGGACAACCGTATTTGATCTTGTATAAATTGGGTGGTTCTATCGCATTAAGGCCCCTGACTTTCAGATACTTCAGTTGGAATGTGGTAGTAAGGTCAACCCCTTTGCTGGTAATCTGACTGGTCCTGATAATACAACTATCCACATAGAGTTACCCATTGCGATGCTACATAAGCAGAGTTCAGCTTTAGGTCCTGATTAGTCCGGTGATCCACCTTCTTCACCCCCTCAGGTTCAGGTGCAAGTCACCATAGAGGCACATACCGAGCCTCCCAGGGCTTCTCCAATGCCCAAGATACCTAAGCCATCTTCAAGTCCTGATGAGGTAGGTGATCCACCTTCTTTGCCCCCTTAGGTCAAGGTGCAAGACACCACGAGGACACATACAGATCCTCTCAGGGCTTCTCCAATGACCAAGAATCCTAAATCTGCTAATGTAGGTATTACTACAGTCAAACATAAGCAGAGTTTAGCTTTAGCTCATGAGGCAGCTGATCAATCTTCTCCGCCCAATCAGGTCAAGGGGCCAGATACTGCGTGTGATGCCACAAGGGCACATATTGAGCCTCGTAGGGCTTCCCCAACAATCGTGGAGTCTGATGCGACCACCGAGCATACTAATCATACTATTAATAAAGTTGAGTCGACCCCAGGGTCTGATACTACAACTTCAATTTAGCAGACCGGAGAGTCCACCATTTGTCTAGGTAACCATGTCACTGACCATGATGAGACACCGGATTCGAACGATGAGATTTTAGCATAGTCACCAGGCGAGATGCACTCACCAGGCAAGTTCGACCTCAACAGCACCATCATGACTTCGATGCCTGCTTTGTCGTCATCACCACATCCTTTGGATGCATAGTCACCTTGATTCCCTATCGAGGAAGGGACATACAAGACATTGGTGATAGTTCGACAGTCGAAGGGAGGGATGCGGTAGAAGGTGAGGGAACAGAGGCATCAAAATTTGGATTTAGAATGATTCTTGATGTAATAATTGAAGTCATGCTTATGACACAATGTCTATTTTATGGTTCTATAATAAGTTGTACATGTTGAACCATTTTTATCACTATGTTGCCACGTAGGCATCAAAATTTGGATTTAAAACGATTCTTGATGTAATAATTGAAGTATTGCTTAGGACACAATGTCTATTTTATGGTTCTGCAATAAGTTGTACATGTTGAACCATTTTTATCACTATGTTGCCACTATAAATTAAACCTAACATCTAAGTGTGATATGAGTGACATCTATCTAGTCTGACTACCTCCTTGCAACTCAAGCCGTTCCTCTTAAGAGAGAACTACAGGGTTGAACAACCCCATTGCAAGTCGAGGAGTCGCCTGGACACGAAATCTATTGTCCAACGTGTTACAATCATAGAGTAGCAGACTTTCTTTCGTGCATAATCAAATCTTGCGTGCGTATTTAGAAAAGAGTAATAGATATTGTCCAGCATGTTACAATCGCATAGCATCGGACTTTCTTGTGTGTGCATTCAGAAAAGAGTAATACACATTGTGCCAACAATTAACATTTACAATGTCTGATGTAGGTGGAAGCATTTAGAATAGAAATATGTGAAGTTATTAAGTTACCTATGGTGTTTCATAAGAGGGAAGGAAGCTTCCCTAAAACCTAACTCCCTTTCAAGAGGGAAGGCTGGATCCAGCCCATGACCTCCTAATCACCTCATCCGAGCATGTCAGCCACACAAGCCTTTCGCATCCAAGCACAAGAAGCAAACATCATGAAAGATAAAGCGATGCGCATAAGTTGCTCTTTGAATTAAAGTAACAAACTAGCCTTTCATTAAGTTTGGAATGACCCTAGATACAATCTATGGCTCAAAGAAGGCAGCGAGGACGATGTCTCCTGCATGCGTGGCTGCCATGATGGCCTCCATGGTGGCGGTAAAGTCACTAGTGAGCTCCTCCTTCTCCTCATCGGCGCCAACTAGAAAGCCAGGTTCTAGCAGGCAGAGATCATGGCCGGAACGAAGCTATGCCATGGTCAGGGCTAAGGCAGCCCCATGGCGCACCCCGCTAAGGGCCACCATCCTAACTCGAGCTAGCATGGCCCATAAATGGTCCTCAAGTAGGACACCCCCTGTGTTCACGTCATTGATGGCGACGAGGGCCACTAAAAACCATCAAAACAAGGCCGTGGACATTTGGATAGAGCTTCTCGACCAAGGAAACCTTACTGATCATCCTAGCCTAAGCATCGGCAGCTGTCACCCAAGCATTAGCAGTCTCCCACTTTGAGGCGACAAGGACAATTTGTATAGTGTCAAGGCAGAGCACGAGCCAACTAACCTCGCCCCTAGGGTCAAAGCGAGGGTCGCGAGCTGCATCCTAATTATGGAGGGGCTCGTGGACTTCTCGGTGGCTGGGGGGAGAAGACACCTCCAGTTCCACAGGGCGCACATCCAAAGAGCGGGCGGCATCGGATAACCGCCCGACCTCAAGCGTCGCGGCGTGAGAAATGACCCTAAAATGATTAAGGAGATCAAAATGGAATGAGTCTAGCAACTAAGAACAAGACCGCCTTACCAAAGGCACCGTAAATGGGAGCAGAGACGCGGTGGAGGCCCGCTCCCCTCTATAGGGTTCTCCGTCGGGCGCTTCCCATGGTCCATCACTCTGGTCAAAGACACGACTCGCTCGAGGCTAGAGAGAAGGCGAAGGAGTACCATAGGAAGACAGAGAAGAGCGGTTGCCCGGTCTTACCTCTCTCGTAGATTTATGGCTAAACCAAGCACACTGGGCTCTCTGGGTTTTGTGCAAATTTAATAACAATTTAATTGCTGTGAATTTCCATGCAACAGGTTACAGTAGGTGTACTCAGAAAAAAGAGTAAGAGATATTGTCTGGCACGTTACAATCACATAGTATCGAACTTTCTCACATGTGTATTCAGAAAAAGAGTAGTACACATTGTGCCAACGATTAACATTTATACAATGCCTAACATAGGTGAAAGCATTTAGTCATTTTCCTACATGTTACAATCACAAAGTATCGGACTTTCTCGCATGTGCATTCAGAAAAGAGTAGTACACATTGTGCCAATGATTAACATTTATACAATGCCTGATGCAGGTGAAAGCATTCAGTCATTGTCCGGCTGTTACAATCACGTAGTTTTAGACTTTCTCGCGTGTGCATACATAAAAGAGTAATACATAATGTGCCAACGATTAACATTTACAATGCCTGATGCAGGTGCAATCATTCAGAATAGAAATACACTAATAAGTTACTAAGTTACTTACGGTGTTTCATATGTTTCGTGGATCAGTTGGAGGCCATTGTGCATTTCACTATCGATGGCAAGAAGATTCAGCGTCAGGAGCCACACCCACTCTTGGCACCAGGCCACGGCCCCCTTCTTTGTGGGATGCACATCAAACAACTAGCGACACAGCCTGTCGGTCCATTTCTCCATGAAGCGCTTCAGGACCTTCTTCATCATCGACTCCGGCGATATGATTGGCTTCTACCTGGTGATGAGCATGTGGAACATGTCGTACACTTCATTCAGCAGGACAACACTAATGGTAACAAAACTGAGATGCCAAGTGTGGTACAACGAGCTTGTCGACAAATGGCGTCCACCAATCGGTCCCACCGAAAGCGAGCTCATAATGTAGCACCATCTTGTCGTCGCAATCTACCATGAAGAACCACCTGCATAGAGCACCCTGCCAATCTTTTCTAGGGAACTCACCCTGTAGGAGGTCAAGAATTTTCTAGGTCAAAATCTCAGACACCCACCTCATCAGGTGGCCAACACGCACGTCTATAGCTGCCATTCCTCCCGACGGTGGCTTGTTGTGGACATTTCCAAGTCCACGCTTTAGGTAAGGAATGATGACACCACCGACAAACCTGTTCCAAATGTTAGGCCAAGCAGCTTGCATTCATGGCAGCACAATGTCATAATTTTTGTGTGTGTTTTCACCAGTACATTTCAACAAGAAATTCTAGACCGCGGTCAGCACCATGGTGAGCATCGGTTGTAGCAAGTCCCAGTCAATGGTCGACATCCATGGCTACAGAAATACGTTAACTAGAACAATCTCTCAGGAAGCATCGTACCTATCGGTAGTGCCAGATAGTCCGGGCAACACTACATCATGCAAGAATTCCCTAGCGTGAGGGAACTCTGGTGGTAGGTTGTGCAAGAACTGTAACAGTTGTTCCTACTGCAGGAACCTGATGGGAGTCTACATCTCCTTCAACCATTTCATAATGGGGTCGACCACCAGTTCAATGAGCAGCCCGACATATGGCAAGAAGGCAGACCCATTGTCCAAGGGTATGTACTAGAGCTTGCTCAGCGCATCCATCTTCCTATTCGGCTGCTCTAGCGGATCATACCACATCAACTACTTGAACGTCTCCTGCGTGATAGGGACCAACTTCTTGCATGTTGTGTCCATTAGGGACATCTCCTTGTAATAGGAGGGATACTTAGTCAGAACCTTTGTGAACTCACTGATAACCATATCCAAGATGACCTCGGTGTGGTTCTCCTGTTGGCTTGGTGGTTGCATGACCTCGTCATCATGAGGACTCAAATTGCTTGCGCCCTCATCATTAGATGAGGTTGAATTGTTGGAGGGATTATTGGCTGCAGGGATGATATTGGAGGCATTAGTGCGGTCAGTGCTGAGACCCGAGTACCTATGGCATAGTCGCACCTGGATGAAGTTGGTGTCCCCTTGGTGGTGCAGTTCGAGGCCATGTCCAGCACTATACCCCATGTGTTCCATTATCCGGTGAACCACTAAGTTGTTCATAGCGGTTGTCGTTGGCGCCGTCGGACAGGGGCGAAGCTCGATGCACATCTAGTGGAGCAAAATGGCCGGACCACAACGCCAGGCACCCAGAGACAAACGGCATGGGTTGCTTATAATCGATGACAGCAATGGGCATGGCATCCTCATCGGCAACCATGGCACCATCAGCATCGACAACCACGGTGCTACCAGCATTGGCAACTACTATGCCATCAGCATCGACAATCACGGCGCCAGGGATAGCACCAGTGTTGTGCTCTGCTAGCACCATATGTTGGATGTTGCCACTGGTGGGATCGTCGAAGGCCATGGGAAGTGGCAACAGTCGTCTGGATGGATGTCACAACAAAGTGGGAGGCGAAAGAAGTTGTGCACTACTAACTTTTTTACTTAAGTACGAGAATGTGTTGCGACAGTTCCAAACACTAGATTGAGGATATCAGTAACTGATGTATCAATGCGGTTGAATTGAGATTGGGCCGCATCTGTCACATTGCCATGGGCATCGCAACCATCAAAGTTTGCCCTTTCTAATCGGAGGACGTTGGTGTATAGCTATTGAGATTTTTGGGACCCTAAGGCAGTCTGACCCTACGAAATATAGACATTCTAGATCACTGCGAGTCGTTGAACAACAAAATATAGTGCTAGCAACTATCTGAGGCTATCCAACTAGTCCATAGAACCCAACTATTAGGGCTAACAACTAGTTCTAGTCTATAGAACCCAACAATTAGTTTGATTTTTTAAGCCATGGCTAACTAGTCATAGTCCATACAAACAGGGCCTAAGACAGTCCGATACTAGGAAATCTTGACAGGCCGAATAATAGCTCTGATGATGCAACAAAATACAGATCATGTTGACTCTTGCGCCAAGTTCACCACAACCATTCACCGTTCATCTTGTGCACCTCCACCTTGAGCTTAGTTTCATCATACTCCTGCTCCTCCTACCATTCCTTGTCCTCGTCATCGCTATAGGTGGCCTCACGGATCATGCTGAAGAAGCAGGTGTCGCCGACATTGAGGTGGTTGCTTGCATAGAACTCGCCCCACCTGTACTTGAACGACGTGCGTAATTTGTTGTTCGTGTGGGTCCTCTCCAAAGCCATGAACTAGTACTACACAGCCATCTGCAGCTTGATGGCTTGCCACTGCTGGTAGTCATGCACTACCTCAAAGTCCACTGGCATGTTCTTCGCCTCGCACAAAAAAAGATTGATGAGAAAGACGACACTAGTAACTTACGACATCGGTACGTTCTGCATCTCACGCGAGTGCTCACTAGATACTTCACTTTGAGGTGGCACTTCTTTAGGATCACTACAAAACTCCTTAGCTTCGCAATGGGCAGGGAGAGCTGATTACCGCTAGACTTGAAGTCATGCGGGTACTGCTTGCGGCCGGTGGTAAGGTCGAAGACCTTGATGTTAATCTATGACCGGCCATCATACCGCAATACAAGAGAGAACCCGTCTTGGAGTTTGAGGGCATGGGCAAAGTGGTTCCATCCTTGGCGGAGGTACAAGTGACAGCCATCAGGGAACACCTCCACCTTCCATCGGGCCAGGCTCTGCTCGTCGTCTAGACAAAGCTTGAGTTTTCGGCAACCTTCAATGGCCTAGGCCATTGCAGTCAGTAGTTTCTGCGTGCATAGCGATCAACATAGCCAGATAGAGGGACAAGTTCATTCCTAAAGGCAAACCCCAGCAGATTAGATTCAGCACATAGAAAACAGGCACTTAACAATGTTTCTGCATACAATCTAGGAAGAAGGATCTTCATGCACTCAGGTCACTCTGGCTTGGTCTTGCCATGTCTTCTTGCAGCCCCACCGTGCCAACTAGGGAATTTGACAGTCTTGAGGAATCCTTGCTGGTATGTCTCTGTTCTTTTTCTCCTCTCATGGGGGGCTTTCTTTTTCTATGTTTCTAGTGTTGTCACAAATGCATGGAGTGCACACAGTGTTGGGGCATCAGTGGAGGAGCTAACATGTAGTAGAAACCAGTATCAAGATTAATACCATCTCATCAGCATAAATGGACGACACATGCTCTGTTGCCATCAGTGTATGCTTGGGAACATCAATACTCCTGCAACTCCAGTCGAACACACCTTCTGCTGTACGAGTGGTTGGTGTTCCCGAGGGAGTGCGACAGCACCCGAGGGGTGAAAAGACCTATCACCACCGCACCAGGCTTTCAAGTCTCAACCATGTCATGGTGGTCAATTCAATCCTGTCCAGCTTTCATCCTGCATTCACTTCGCTCTCGGGAACCGCACAAGGTTTCTTTGAGAGGAGCAAGTCTTGGCAACCAGAAAGTCTAGGCGCCATATATTTGAATATGTCGGATAGTATTCATGTCGTATGCATTTGTGCAAACATTTTCGTTCACAAAGGAACATTTACCATTATCTCGTTGAACACATGATAGTCCGAGCATTGTAAAACTGATCGGGCCGGACACATCTCACTCTTGCCAACTGTGAAATGGTTGCTTTGTGCCTCGGTTTGGTGAACCAAACACGTATCAGTAGTAGTAGTCATAAGTCACTCTCATCGTGCTCAAAATGAGTGGCTCTGATCCATCATGAACCCAACTCATCTTATTTGCATGTGTCTAATAAAAATTGTTGAACTTGCAATAGCCATGCAGCGAGGAGTTCATCTGAACAAGTCTTGGCTCGATCTAATGCACAACGGAGGAGGCATAGATGTTGCATTTTTACTACACATGCCAGAAAGTCCACCGCTGTCCATTTGATCTTTCATTGTATAGTAAGTGTACCCATCTCTAGCTAGCTGCTACATGTCTCTACAAAACCAACCAAGAGAAATTGCTTACGAAAGCAACTCCTCTTCACTCTTCAGTCTACCCTCGACTATTGTGACTGCATGGATAGGAGTGAAAAGACCTACACGACCGCACCAGGCTTTCAAGTCTCAACCGTGTCAAGATGGTCAAAATCTCTTAAATTTTCACTCCTGTCCAACTTTCATCTTGCATTCACTTCGCTCTCGGCAACTGCGCAAGGTTTCTTTGATAGGAGCAAGCCTGGCCTAATGCAGAACAGATGAGCCATAGGTGTTGAAAATTCTACTGCACATGCAAGAAAGTCCTGCCATCGTATATTTGAACGCATCGGATTGTATACATGTCGTACGCATTTGTGCAAATGTACTCCCGATCCTATGTCATGCATTATGAAAAATGTTACTTTCTTTTAGGAATTAAATTAAAAGCCAAGCAGAACAAGGTACACATTGAAAGCATCTAGGACCCTAGTTGGGTTTCGGTGATTAATGACAATTCAAGATTACTATGACTAACGTGTGTTTTGCAGAGGCAATTAAGTTAGGTCATGGTAATGGAGATCGATTGGGCAATCGAGGTGGTCATGCCCCTACGATGGAAATCGTTTTGGTTTTCAAAGGATGGACGACAAGGTTAAGGATGACTAGTTCTAAGTGTCGATTGGAGTTGGAGCGACACTTAGAGTAGTTTAGGACTTTGTTTTTCCTTTGGCCATACTATTAGGGGGGGTATGGACGGGTAGCTTGACCTAGATGAGTCTAGTGAGTTAGGTGTGGTGCACACTTGTTAAAACTAGCACTAGGTAGCTCCACAGCAGCCCTATGATCCTATGGAGCAAACTTCATTCACATATGTTTGAGAGTTGGAAGTGAATGGAGGGTCAAATGCTGACCGGACACTAACTCTGGTGCGACCGGACGCTGGCCATAGGGTCCGGTCAGTTCATTTGATCAAGAGACTGCGTTCGGTGTGACCGGACGCTGGAGTGGTCAAGTGACCAGACAATGAGAGGCAGCGTCCGGTCGACTCCAGTAAGGTTCCAGAGAAGAGAATCTGCGACCGGACGCGTCTGGTCAGTACGGACCGGACCCTAGGGGTTCAGCGTCCGGTCGAGTACAGTAAGGTTCCAGTAAGGGTTTAATGCGACCGGACGCGTCCGGTCAGGGGTGACCGAACCCTGCCAGCGTCCGGTCAACACTTTTTCACTAGTATGCGGGTTGAACTGACCGGAGCGTCCGGTCACCCCGCAGAGGCACATAACGGTTTGTTTTTCAGGCTGCCTTATAAATAGCACCTCCACTCGTGTGTGGAGTGACTTTTGCTCATTCCAATAGCTGAGAAACACGTTTGTGAGTGCCAAGAAGAGCAAGGTCCTAGTGAGGTGATTGAGATTTGAGAATCCAAGAGAGTAGCCTCATTAGTGAATCAAGAGTAGACAAGTGTGCATCCATCTTCTCATTAGGCTTTGCGTGGTCAAGTGAGAGTTCGTGCTTGTTACTCTTGGTGATCGCCATCACCTAGATGGCTTGGTGGTGATTGGGAGCTTGGTGATCACCCGACGGAGCTTATGGGTGACCCAACTCAAGTTGTGAGCGGCTTTGGGTGATTCGCCATGACGGAGTGTCGAAGAATCAACCCGTAGAGAGCACTTGATCCTTGCACGGATCAAAGGGGAGCTACACCCTTGGGCGGGTGCTCCAACGAGGACTAGTGGGGAGTGGCGACTCTCCGATACCTCGGCAAAACATGACCACGCCCCTACTACTAGTAATAATAATATTGGATGAAATGATGAGTGAGTGTAGTCGATCACAAACTATGAAATTTTACTATGCATGCTAGAAAATCCGTCGCCCGCACAATTGATGTCATTGGGCCAAGACTCACGCTGTCTCATCGGTGTAAATGGAGGAGACGTGCTCTATTTTTGCATCTGCTGGTGTAATACGGTAGCGATTCCTGAGGGAGCACGATGGCACACACCTCTAGGAAAGATAAATCTTCATGGAGTATCTTGTCTTAGAAGCCTTAGCATCCCTGTGTATAAATAAATCTTTACGGAGTATCTTGCCTTAGAAGCCCGAGCGTCCCTATGTATACATAAAGCCTGGCCTCGCTCTAATTCATATTGTTTACCATTCCACCTTCCACTACACAAAAGCCCTCTCCTCACCACCCCCTCCGCCACCCTATCTGTTGCCATGAAGGTCGTCAATGGCCCAGCTACAGTCCCCGCTTCCTCCAGTGGTTCGACGGAAGCGGGGCGGATGGCTCACCCCGTGTTGGTGTCGACGGAGGCAGCGACGATGTCTAGTCCCTGTAGATCAGCGTTCTTGTCATTGAGACCCACACAATCTCCTAGGATGATGCTCTCCACGTCGCCCTCGGCGACGACGTTGACGCCACTAGCACTGGTGGTTCGCTTGCCACCGCTGGCCCTGGTGCGGTCCCGCTCGCCGTCGCTAGGTCCGCTCACCATCATCGATCTGCTCCCTGTGTGGGTAGGTCATCTGCACCATCGCGGTCCCCCTCGCCATCTGTCGAGGCCGAGGTTGACGCCGACGACGAAGCCAACATCTTGGCCAAGACCGAGGCCGTGGCTGACATCTTGGCTAAGGCTGAGGCTAAGTCCGATGGCTCTCTAGGCTCAAATCTATTCTTGCGTGTTAGCCTATATGGCAGTTTGGTGTGCCCCATCTGCCCCAACCGTATGGCCCGTGGTTGGAGTGAGGCCGACGCTAGGGCGCATGTGCTAGCGAGGGCACATGCACCCTAGATGGCACCTACACCAACAACAAGAACGTTGCCTACCATCGCACCCTAGCAAGCAACCAGGGCTGGATGGCCTAAAGGGATCATTCGACCGTGCTGGTTTGCCATGATAGAGAGGTTTGTTGGCTTGAACCAAGGCCAGTTTACCTTGTAGGCATTGGATTTTATTCACACCTGTTGGTGCCCTTATCGCATGACTTGCGTAGAGGTGTGGGATGGCACTCCTCATTAGTAGTATCAAGTCATGTCAACATATGTAGTTAGGACTAGATTGTTCTTCAGGTTTGCAACTCTCTTTTGAGTACTTTCATCCTTGTAGCTCCTAGGTTAAAGTAGTATTTGTAGTTTAAGCGTGGTGCTTAGAATCGGTTACTCGTAGATGTACTCTATTTTTCAGATTGGTGGTAGCTCGCGAGGGTGACTCTTATAGCCTTGTTGAATCCTTTGTAGTCCACCTCCCGTTAGTAGGCCTAGCAGGACATTGTTGCTATAGGAAACATACTATACCTATGTTTTCTCTAGTAATATGCCCTGAATTGAACAATAGAAGACAAAGCTTACCGAAGTTAGAACTAGAAGACCTTAGCAGTCTCCTCTATGCTCCTATTATCTAGACTTGATTGTGAAGTTGGGATAAGTTAGATTTGATTATTCTCACACATGTTTCCTCGAGTTCGATATAAAACTGGGTACTCCCAGCGAAGTGCTATATCGATATATTATCCGTGCGCTTGTGGAGTATTCTGTGTGCATTAATTTATAACAACAAGCATTTTTGGTGCCGTTGCAAGGGGAAATGGTTGCTGAGTTAAGTTTGAAGCTAGCTTATCCTTGCATCATTATTCTTTTATCTTTTATCTTTCCTTTTCTTTCTACCATGGATCTAGAATCCACCCCTATCTACCAATATGGTGCACCCACGAGCGTAAGCCTATAGCCAAAAGAGTCTTCTAAGCCTATCCTAACACCTAGCTATGAGCTGCGCCCTCCTTTAATCAACATGGTTTAGGATCAACCCTTTTTGGGCAAAGATGATAAAAACCCCTACTCCCACTAAATGAGTTTTAGCAGACCTGTGCATGCTTGCGCATTGCGAGCATGTCAAATGAAACCTTACGATGGAAGCTTTTTCCTTTCTCTTTGATGGGAAAAGCTAAATGTTGGTACAATCTAACCATAGGGAGTAGACAAGGAGATTGGGAAGCCGTGTGTTCTAGCTTTTGCTTACAATTCTTTCCCATCTTTAGGGTAGTCAGACTTTGTTCAGAAGTTCTATCTTTTAAACAAAAGAAAAAAGAATCTCTAGGCACGACATGGGAATGTTTTAATACTCTCATTAATACTGGCCCTAACCTTCTTGACATTCAAGACCCTATTCTTCTTCAACACTTCTATATGATTCTTGATAGGAAAACCTTGAGGCGTCTTAATATGACTTCGGGAGGCTCATTCTTGCATGTCTCCGCCAATGCGGGAAGATGCATTCTTACAAAAATCTTAGAGAACATCCCTGAAGAAGTAGAAGAGAATCCATTAGAGGAAGAATCCCAGATAGCTGAACCCGAATCTTTACTAGACCCGTTACCAACTTCAGCTATCCTAAATCTTGAACCACTAGAAAAGGAGGAAACTCCAATTTTGGACTCCATGCTTGAATTCGAGGATGAACTTTTTGATGAATATGTAAATACCTCAAATTACCATACCATGAGAAGACCCTAGCAGTCTAGGAAATCATCATTGCACGAAGAACCTCTAGATCCTTCTAGGAAGCTTTCCTTCAAAAGACTATGAAAAAGCTAGTATCTATTATAAGCAATGAATGGTTAGAAGAATCAAAGCTTTCCTCTGATGCGATTCGCTTAGATTCACCTTCTATATCCATTCATTGCCAAATTAATAAAGCTTCTTTCGATGCTCTTTACAATCCTATTGTGGGTGTTAATATCATATCTACATCTTTTGCTCATGATTTATTGAAACACATGCCATTGGCCCCAACAACAAAGTTATTGAAAAGTCTTTTAGGACACATTCTCCTGAGTTTGGAAATTTTGTATGTCCGCCCTATCCAGGTAAAAGGAACTAAGGTTCATCTAAGCTTCTATATCTTTGATATTATGGAGTTTGACCTATTGATAGGACAACCAATTGAAAGACTTATCCAAGAAGGACAAACGGGGAAGTTGAATGTAAGACTTGGGAAAAACTTTAAGCTTTCTATACCTATCACTCATTCTCTAAATGCTGAGTGTAAGCTAATTCCCAAGGAAGACCCAATGGAAGAGGTTAATATTGCATCTCTTGATGATTTGATTGAACCCAACCTTGAAGATGATGCTCAGTTCTTCATCGAGAAAGAAGAAGAAAATCCTACGGAGTCTGAACCTCTTTATGAATTGCTAGAACCACCTAAGCCCACCATTGAACTTAAACACATGTCTTCTGGTCTTAGATATGCTTTTCTAAATAATGATCAGGATTCTACTATGATCATAAGTGATAAAGTTTCTCAGGAAGAATAGCTACGCTTGATAACTATCTTAGAAAAGCATCGTTCTGCCTTTGGCTATTCACTCCAAGACCTTAAGGAAATTAGCCCTACTCTTTGCACCCATTGCATCCCTACAGATCCTAACTCTATACCTTCTAGGGAGCCCCCAGCATAGGCTTAATAATGCGATGAGAGAGGTTGTTAAGAAAGAGGTTTTAAAACTCTTGCATGCCCGAATCATCTATCCTGTGCCGCATAGTGAGTGGGTTAGCCCTGTTCAAGTTGTGCCTAAAAGGCTATAACACCCTAGATATTAGCCACTTGCTAAGCAGTGGGTTTGAGCTCAAACATGATAGGTTAAGTGGTAATCAGGAGCTTTAGTTCCTTATCTTGGAAGTGGTGATAAAGGTGTTAGGTCCATTTATAGGAATGAGCCCAACTTGAACTTTTGGGAATAGACAGAACACTCTTGTGTTTAATGGTAAACCCTTTTCCAAATGTATTCCTAAGTAATGTTGAAGGTGCCCCTTTCATGTGCCTCACATCTATTTCTATCTACATTGACTATTGGAAAAGTTTCATGAAGTTTGGAGCCAAGAAGTCACATGAAATGATAACCTTTTTGGAATTGCTTCGTCAGGGAATGCAAACATGGGATGTCGTCCAAACCTTGCAACTTTGCTCAAACAGTCCTAATTCAATTCATGAAGAAAAGTTATGAAAGGTTTATGTTGAGCAAATGTCAAGAAAATGCTTCAATGGACCAAAAAGCATAATTTTAAGCATATTTATGATGCTGCTTTGACCCAAGTAAAACTTTGATTTCTGTACTAGTGGTAGGGTTTGACCATAAATGAAAGTTGTAGTTTAGTTTGTGTCATACAAACTTTGTTTTTAGACCAAAGGCTGAATCTATGTCTAAGCTTGTCAAACAGAGGACTCTAGATTGAATCTACTACTCTTTTTAGCCCTCAAAAATATTCCAAGTCTGGGAATTTCAGTAGCAATGATAGTTGACGTCTCGTGTTCTTGTTTTTTCATTACGTAATTTGAGTTGGTCCAAAAATAAGAGTTAGATCTAATTTCATGAAGAAGGTCTAGAAAGAAGTTGGATCAAGTTTGATCATATTTGGACCAAGTAATTGGAGCTCGAGTAGAGCAAGGCTTAACCCTTGTTAAGTCGCTGACAGTGTCAACTTGGGGCTCAATTAGCAGCTAATAGAGGACTTTAATGGCCATGCACCTTCAATAGAAGTTGTAGAGCAGCTCGAGATCAACAACTTTGCTTCAAGACCCGTTCGCCAAAACGGCCTGTAGCTGGCCCAAAATCGGCGCCCACCGCACCCACTTTGTTGCCCGCCAGGTGTTCGGGGAAACGCCTGCATGGCGGACATGCACTAGCAGTGCCCCCACCTTCTTGTCACATGCCCTGCTCCTCACCCTCGCCTCTTTGCATCCCTATGCCCTCCAGAAGTGGACGCCCGAGCTTCCCCATCCCCTTCCTCACTCTCCGGCACCTGCACACGCGCACAAAGCGCGGACACCGTCCTCTCTCGTCCTCTGAGCCACCTTCATCCCAGTCGGTCTCACCCTCAACCTCCCTGCTCCGGTTGCCTCCTCTACGCCACCTTCCCGGTCACGCAGCCACCTATAGCTTGCTGCCGCCGGAGTGCCGGACATTGGGCCACTGCTGCCATGGCCAAGCTGCCTCTGTCCACCACGGGGCCAGCCACGAGCGCCTGCTAGTGCATGTGGGCCCCCTGGCACTCCGTCGCCGCCACTCGCCACCGAAGGTCGACCACCTCATCGGAAATTGGCCCTGCCGTGGCCTCCTCTGCTCCGTTCCCGTGAGGAAGAAGAGAGGGAGTAAATTAGAAATAGAAACTTTTTGTAGGGTCCAGTTGCAAAGGCTATGACTCATATGAATAGTGCCTTATGAACTGTAGGTATATTGTAGGAAAGTCCGAGGACCTAAGTGAAAGATGTCCTTTTCTTTTTCGTTTAATCTTTTTCTTTGTATAGGAAATCGACTGAGCTTTGGAAATTCTTAGTAATTCATAGAAAAATCATAAAATAGAAAATGAAGATGTTTTGGAATCCTTGTGAGTAGATCTACACAATAGAGTCATAATATGATATGTGTTAGTAGAAAGTTTTTGCTGTTTTTATTTATTTTGTAAATTAGGGTTTTTTAGGAATAAATTCATATCTAAAGTTGTGGTGCTCCAGTTGCTTTGAAACTTTTATGGTAGTCTACTTATGTCATATGTGTGCTGTGGTAAAAATTTCATGTTCATTAGATGTGGTATGATTGAGTTATGGATTTAGCTTGCTTAATGTTTGATAAATGTTTTAAAATAACCTATAATTATTATGAAGGTGTAAAAATGGAAAATGTGGTCCCACTAGCTTTGTATGATATTGTTGTAACATAACAAAACTTAATATGGTCATGTGTTTACTAAAAATGTTGATCTTTAGATTTATCTTGCTCTCACATGATTAATTACAATTAAAACTTGTTTTTATTGTAATAATTAATCTACTAAACCTGAGCATGTAATATTTCTACAGTAGCTATGTTTTGATATCACCTATCACCTGTAAAAATTCCAGCTCCCAACTCTATATTTAAAACATCACCTAAAAATAATATATATATGTTGCATTATATAAGTAGAGGATGAAAGTTTGTTAGTAGATGCATATGTTTATGCCATGTAATACTTTTAATAACTGGTAGATGCATAAGTTTTTATTGTAATAATTAATCTACTAAATCTGAGCATGTGAAATTTGTACAGTAGTCATGTTTTGTCATCACTTATTACTCATAAAAATGTCAGCTCAAAATTCCATGCTTGCGACATCACATATTTTTAATATATAAATCATTTATAAAGGATGAATGTGAGCTTACTAGTAAAGAATTATATATATATATATATGTTTTCTTATGAAGCTCCTAGTGATTGTCGAGTAAGTAAAATATTGCTTAGTTATTTTAGGAGTGCTTTGAAGTGTATTAATGGCTTATGCGTGTGCTATCTTGATTAACCAATCAAGTCATAACTTCGTTGCATATGTGCTGATTTGGCTACATGCGCAGTTTATGTTGAATTAATAATTTCATGACGCAAATGATGTTTTCTATGAGTGTGGTGAATACCAAGGTTGTAGCTAACTTCTTTATCTTGCTTGTTCTAAAATTTGATGGCCATAAGCCTGATAGTTTTGGAGTTATGCTACCGGCAAGTTCATTGTTAGGTTTTTCTTATGCTCTGTGCAGATTTGAATGATTGTTTTGTTTGACCTGTTTACATATGGAAACACATCTTGGTAATAATAGAAGAGTTGTAGTGATTTTCATAGTATTTCGAAATTGTTAAAGATCACACCTTTTGGTGGTCTAAATCACCAGATATGTCTGTCTTAAATTTAATGTCAGAATTTGTCCAAGTCCGGACATAAATGCTTGTTGTAATGTTTGGCCTTGTTGGATACTAAATCATCTTAATATGATAATAAGAAAGTTTTAGATAACTTAATAAGATTTCTAGAATGTTAAGGGCCATGTTTGTTGGATGATTAGAACTCTAGTTATACATTTCTAAAGTTCATGTCAGTTTTCCATCCTAGTTTGTGTAGATCTGCTTGTTAGTGTTTTTCACCCTTGTTAACCTTTGAATCAGCTCTAGGTGTAATTAACAAAGTTGTAGACAATTTCCTAAGCTTTCTAGAAAGTATAGCATCACCTTGTTTGATGCCTATAACTCCAGTAATGGTTGAAACAAGTGCCTTCTATGTTGCTATCCAGATTTTGGGCATGTGCTAATTTAATTGCTTTAGCTTACTCTTGTGTTGGTTAAACATGTTTAGTTAACTCTTGATTGATAAATGCTTGCCATAGCTAAACTTATGTTAACTTGTGTGCCATGCTTGATGTGCTTGCTATATCTCTATAATATATTGTGTGATGTTTAGTTAAACAACTCTAGGTGCTTATGTCTTTTGGTGTAACCTTGTGCTTATCTTAAAAGCTTGTATGTGATGCATCTCATGTTACCATTTTTTGCATTCACGAACTTACATCTTGCATTTCATTTAGGTACGCTAGATGAACCACATGGGGAACCAAAGGACATGAGGTTGGAGCCAAACCCGAAGACGGTGTTGGTGGACCTATCCCAAAGATTGAAGGGCTAAGCAAGTGCTAGGGCCGGAGATGCCACCAAGACGGTGCAAGCTAACTAAACTGACTTTGTGTTGGATCCCAGGCAAGCCCCGGAGCATTCTAAATCTCCTACCCTCTCTTTTTACAAATGCACATAAGCATAACTTTTGTATGCTGCATTAGGTGATAGGAGTTGAATGAAACCGCTAGTACATAATTCCTTGCTTGTCCACTATATATAAATACCTAAACCCTTACTAGTATGAGTAGGATGTTCTATGCTTAGCCATGCTTAGACCAGTACAAGTGGGTGATTTCCTAACACCTGTAATATAGGTGGATACCTGGTCACGGTTGGCTATATTTGCTATCGTGGAAAATAACCATGTAATGATGAATAAATGGAGACCGGATGGGTTCTGGTGTTTGAGAGGCAGCAGGACATGGAGGTCTTGTGTGCATGTTTTATCCCATCCATGTCGATTAAGGACCACATCGTTGTTGGTCCTCAGTCATTTTGAACACGGCCTCTCACTTAGCTAGCTGAATAACTCGTTCCAACTGCGAAGCCGAGTAGCTCCACTCAGGCCAGGAGTCATTATGTCTAAGGGTGCACACTGGAGGAAGTAAGGATGTGCGGGGACATGAATATGAGACCAATGGTAGGCCAGACCTGAGCATCATGGCAACCAGTTGGTCCCTGTGTGTGCGACGCTGATCGAACCCACAAAATGAGTCCTGAGTTGTACCAAAGGTGACCCGACGCGACCCTGATGGAGGAAGTGTGGCTTTGTGTTAGTATTTTTGCCCAGCTGGTTGCAATCGATTAGAATCGCCGTCTCTCCCGGATAGTTAGAAACTTGACTGGGCTTCCTTCATTTGTAGTAACACTGGATGGAGCATGATGGTTATGATAATTATATGATAAACCAGATATGGTTACTATTGTGATGCTTATTAATCAAGTGATTGCTCTACAATAGGTGCAAAGTTAGCCATAATATGCTTCACTAAACTTGATCCTAAATATTGACTAAAACATTGAAAGTAAGGACTCATGATAGTAATGCTTTTTTTGCAAAGTTATGCTATCTAACCAGCTCTACTAGATAAGCCTTGCATATCCTTGAGAGTCTTTTTATTTCTCTCTTGTCGAGTATGTCGAGCTGAGTACATTCGAGTACTCAAGGTTTATCCCACCATGTTGTAGGTGAAGTTCTCAGCCCGCTGAAGATGGTGGCTAACCGTCGGTGGACTTGGTGACTCTATATTTGTTTCTCGTCTATTTGCTATTGTTGGAGGATGTTACTTATGCTAGCAATGTATTCGGAACCTAGGTTATTGTAATCATTTCAAAGCTATGTTGTTTTCTCTAAATCAGATTTGAACTTGATGTTGTATTATTTATTTGTGAACTCTATTGTAATATCATTTCTACTGCAAACTCCATGTATGTGATGTGTATTTGCTTAATCATGCAATCTTGGTTGTGATGTTGATTTACCGTGGTCCTTCGTGACACTCGGTAGACTACCGAGTTTATATAAGTGCAAGTGTGTGCTTGCCAACATGTTAAGCGGGGGTAGCCGTGCTTGAGCTTGTATAAATTAGACGATTCTATCACAAAATGGAGTCATGACTGTTGTCAAAAATGAAAAGAATGAATTAATCCCCAAAGAACCGTCACTGGATGGCGGATGTGCATTGATTAACAAAAACTTAACAAGGCAACAAAGAAAGATCACTTTTCGTTACCCTTCGTTGATGAAATGTTGGAGCGACTGGCGAATCACTCTTTCTTCTGTTTCCTTGATGGGTATTCAGGTTATCACCAGATACCGATCCATCCAGATGACCAAAGCAAAACCACCTTTACATGTCCATATGGAACTTATGCTTATCGTAGAATGTTTTTGGATTATGTAATGCTCTAGCTTCTTTTCAAAGATGTATGATGTCTATATTTTCTGATATGATTGAAGAAATCATGGATGACTTTTCTATTTATGGAAAAACTTTTGATGATTGTCTTAAAAATTTAGACAAGGTTTTGCTAAGATGTGAAGAAAAGCACTTAGATCTTAATTGGGAAAAATGTCATTTCATGGTTAGAGAAGGAATAGTGCTTGGACATTTAGTGTCCGAAAGAGGGATTGAGGTAGAGCTAAAATTGAAGTAATTGAACAGTTACCTCCTCTCACAAATATCAGATGGATCCATAGTTTCATTGGTCATGCTAGTTTTTATCGCTGCTTTATAAAAGATTTTTCACACATTGCTAGACCACTTACAAATCTTTTGGCTAAAGATGTTCCCTTTGGATTTGATGATGCATGTTTGAAATCTTTTAACATTCTTAAGAAAGCACTCATCTCTGAACCAATCATTCAACCCCCTAATTGGTCGCTACCTTTTCAAAATTATGTGTGATGCTAGTGATTTTTACTGTGGGGACAATTTTGGGACAAACTAAAGATAAAAAGCATCATGCAATTACTTATGCTAGCAAAACTCTGATAGGACCTCAACTTAATTATGCAACAACTGAAAAAGAACTCTTGGTTGTTGTTTTTGCTATTGATAAGTTTAGATCTTACTTAATAGGTACTAAGGTGATTGTTTATACTGATCATGCTGCTTTAAAATATTTGCTCACTAAGAAAGATGCTAAACCCAGATTAATAAGATGGATTTTGTTACTCCAAGAATTTGATTTAGAAATCAAAGATAAAAAGGGAGTAGAAAATTCTGTTGCCAATCACTTATCTAGAATGCAGTTTGAGAATTCATAGGAACTGCCCATCAATGATTCGCTACGGGATGACATGCTCTTCAAGGTCACAAAATCTGACCCCTGGTACGCAAATATTGTTAACTTTATGGTTGTAGGTTATGTGTCACCAGGGCAAAAACAAAAGGAAGCTTATCTACGAAAGTCATCTTCACATATGGGATGAACTATACCCCTTCAAAGTATGCTCTAACAGCCTGCTCAGAAGGTGTGTATCGGTGGAAGAAGGCATCAAGATCATCGAAGAATGCCACTTATCACCATATGGAGGACATTATGGTGCATTCCACACTCATTCAAAGATCTGGCAAAGTGGATTCTTTTGGCCAACCATGTATGAAGATACGAAAGACTTCATCAGGAGGTGTAGAGCGTGTCAGAGGCATGGGAATATCAATTCAAGAGATGCCATGCCACTCACCAACAACCTCTAGATTGAGCTCTTCGATGTCTGGGGAATTGACTACATGGGACCTTTTTCGAAGTCAAAGAACTATGAATACATCTTGGTGGCAGTTGACTATGTCTCCAAGTGGGTTGATGCCATGCCATGCAAAGCTGCTGATACAAAGAACTCCAAGAAAATGTTTGAAGAGACAATATTTCCAAGATTCAGAGTTCTAAGGATGGTGAATAGTGATGGAGGCACTCACTTCACTGACAAGAATTTTCACAACTACTTGTCAAAGCATGGGATCCGCCACAATGTTGCTACTCTATACCACCCTCAGACAAGAGGTCAAGCAGAAACATCAAATAAACAAATCAAGATCATTCTACAAAAGACGGTCAATGAGATGGGAACTGCATGGAAAGATAGACTACCCGAGGCACTATGGGCTTATAGAATAGCCTATAAAACACCATTGGCATGTCACCATATCAACTGGTCTATGAGAAGACTTGTCATCTATCTATTGAGCTAGAATTCAAGGCTCACTAGGCTATCAAGCGATGGAACATGGACTTTGAAGCCACAGGAATTAAGAGTTAGATGCAACTCTCTGAGCTTGATGAATGGCATGAAAAAGCATATCACAACTCCAAGATTTACAAGGAGAGAACAAAAAGATGGCATGACAAGAGGATCAAGTAGGAGTTTGCCCCCAAAGATAAGGTGTTACTTTTTAATTTCAGGGTTAAATTATTCGGGCATGGAAAACTTCGGAGCAAATGGGATGGACCATTCAAGGTGATAAGCAGATCGTCGCATGGAGCAGTAACACTTCAAAATGACAAAGGTACGTTATTCAAGGTAAATGACCACCGTCTTAAGATCTTTCTAGAACCTAAAAACCCACTTGAGGACATTATTCAAGGTAGATTTGAAGATTTTACCATAGATTTACACCACTGCCATCCTCTTTACGTTTCGTAACTCGAAAATATACTTTTTGGGATTAGATAGGGATTAGAAACTGCTACGAGAAAAATCACCATGAGAGGATGACATGTGGGGCCACTCGGCCCACTATCAGCCCTTCTCACGCCCGATCAACTCTCTTGTGTCTTCTAGATCCTTCCTTGTTGAAATCCCATAGTTTTTCGACGCATTTGGTTTTTCCTCGTTATGAAACCTCATGTGGATAGATCTTGACCCCTGCTGCATGTTGTTCCCCCCTATATAAGTGAGCCTCTTTCTACCTCCATAGACATCCCATCAAAGCCTTCTCTCTCCAACAGCAGCAAAGCTCTCCTCATCTCTAGTTCCTATGGCCAACAAAGAGATCGTCCCCTATAGTTTTGATCCTCGCAAGAAGCCTGACGCACTTGCACTGACCGTCGTTCCTCCAGAAGTTACCCCAATTCACTCAAGCCAATCTTACTTCACTCAAGCCATCTGTCGTCTGGTGATGGTTGTTCCACCGAAGGAGAAGAAGAGGAAGGCGCCATCACCACCTATCCTAGAGGCTGAGAAGCGACCATGGATGACCATTGCTCTCTTAGAGAAGAAGATTGAAGACCTCTCCGATGTTATCTATTACCTAGAGAAAAGGATTGACGAAAAGCACGTCTATCACAAAGAGCCTGCAACATGACCTAAATGCTTTAAATCATTTTATTGCTAAGATGAAGAATTAAGAATTAGGTAGATAATAATAAGGCACGAGTGATTAGGTCATATTGTGTTTAGGTTACCCGTTTAGCTCAGATCATTAGAATATTGAAGTTTGTGCTAGATAATCAAAGGTTTGTGTTTAGTTTGTGCTTTGTGAGATAAAGTGCCATATGATATTAATGGAGTCTTATTATTATTATCTGCCCTCTATTTCTTTTTGGATATGTGTTTGTCTCCACATATTATGCATAAAAGGTATATAGGAAAATAAGTATGGGGGAGACACACCATGACAACAGAACGAAATTCAATTGTGAAAATCACGAAATTCATAAAGCAATAGAACAAAAACCACGCTCGCCAAAGTTGGACCAAAATAGGCCCGAGACTAGGCCCCCAGCCTCCTACATGGGCCAGCTGGCCCATCAAAGTGCCACCTCGCCTCAGCTTCATCCACGATCAGGTTTGAGCCCAATATACTCTATTTTTATATGTTTCGCTTTCTGTTTCGAACCGAATTGAAAATTCTTTGATAAAACAACTTTACAACCTGAGGAAAGATTATTTCAGTAAAGACTCAAGGATAGACTCACATAATACTTTTCCTTGAAGTCATGCTACTATTAGGAACTTATTATTAGGGACCCATGTTACTTAAGTTATTGTGGAATGAGATATAGTAGAATAATGAGAACTTGATTCTTGATGTCTCGTTATTGGAGAATTTTATTTCAAAAAAAAGTAAAAAGAATAGCTTTTACATATACTACTTGTCATTGTGTTGAGTTTGGTCAAACCTTGTGACCCTTGTTGACAAACTTATCATGCTCCCAAGATCAAGATCACGTACACTCCACATATATCTGCTGCTCCTACACTGGGGGTACACAACAACATGTTTTCCGTTCACCCAATAATGTTCTACTCCTACACTAGGAATAGACACAAAAGTAAGTTTGTTAGGATAAATGCACCAAGTTATTATAAATGTCTCTCTTGAAAAGTTTCAATTGCAGAAAGAAAGGCATGGGCTATGCAAAAGTTATTCATAAAAAAGAAAGAAACAATATTGAAAAAAATGGACAAGTGCCCGAGATATTGAAAACAATGGGTACTCAGATGTCCACCCGAAAAAAGAGAGAAAGAGATGAATAAGAAGATAGCCCATGTTTTCTTGCGAAAGTTTTTCAAGTTTCAAACAAGAGGGATATGTTTCAAGGAGCATAGTAAAATTAGGTTAGCCACCATATACATATCCACACACATGCACATCTTGATCTAAGAGTATAACGTTTTTCTCCTTGGATCCTTGTTTTAACTTTACAATATATGCAATGTAGGTATGTTTTCATATTCATCCCTACCTGAGCTTCACATAAGCTTTTAAAAGTAGGAAAAAAGAAGGCTCAAGTCATTAATGCCTTGGTAAGGATCCAAAAATATCATATATACAGAGAGATTTTAGAGTACTACAAAAGGAGAAGGTAAGCTATTTTTGTTTCCAAAAATCTTAAAATGTTTCTCCAATTGACTTGATTGATGGAAGATGTTGATCTATTTCAAGCTGTTCCATTCTTCAACCACCCAAAGTTTCATGGTAGACACTTTGAATCCTGCAGTGCATGCATCACTGGGAATGGTTTTATGTTGATGTCTTGTCCTAAGGTTATGTTTTGAGTAATCCATCCTTTTATCGAGAACGAGTAAATGCCTAAGTGTGGGGGAGTTTGTTGATGGTAGTTAACATTCATCATAAACCATCAATATAACTTGTATAAATGGCTAAAAAGGATCACTAATGTAGACTTAGGGGTTTAAACTGACAAATTCCATGAGTTTTTATGAATCTGTGTTTTCAGCAGGAATTAATCATAAAATCACCAAGGAGGACCTATTCGTTAAAGGAAATTATAGAATTCCACCGCGTAATCGATGTGGGAAGACTCTAGAAGACTCCAGAAGGCGAATCACTGAAGTGGGACACATGTCTCTAACATGTGGGGCTGGCCAGCCCCACCTAGAGGCCGCTCAACCCGTGGGCCCCCATGTTAGCCTCCCATTGCTTTGTCGGTTCTCCACCGCCTTAAGGATTGCATCTCCGCCGTTTATGCAAGTTGGTTTGATTCGAGGGCTTAGGATTGATGCTCCGGCCTATATATACTAGCCTGCACCCCCATCATGGCATTAAGCCAAGTCAGATCTTGAGAGCTAAGAAGCCGGAAACCCTAATTCATATATCCACCAGGATCAGAGCTAGCAATCAAGATAAAATTAGTCCTCAATAGGATCTAGTCTTATATTAGAGATAGTGAGATAGAGTGAGAGGGAAGAGTTTGGAGGAGTCCCGGCCTATTGGTGCTCTCTCTATGGCTTGTATCCTGGTAATCGACTTCTTAAGCTTGCTTATGAGATTTCTCTGGTAATCGACTTCTAATTCAAGTAAGCATCTTGTTCATATTGTTCTTTAGGTTTGCGACTCTCTTTTGAGTACTTTAATCCTTGTAGCTCCTAAGTTAAAGTAGTATTCATAGTGTAAGTGTGGTGCTTAGACTCGGTTACTCATAGATGTACCCTATTTTTCGGATCGGTGGTAGCTCGCGAGAGTGACTCTCATAGCCTCGTTGAATCCTTTGTAGTCCACCTCCCTTTAGTAGGCCTAGTAGGACATTGTTGCTATAGGAAATATACTATGCTTGTGTTTTCTCTAGTAATATCCCTAGAATTGAACAATAGAAAACAAAGCTTACCAAAGTTAGAACTAGAAGACCTTAGCAGTCTCCTCTACGCTCCTATTATCTAGCCTTGATTGTGAAGTTGGGATAAGTTAGATTTGGTTATTCTCACACACATTTCCTCGAGTTTGATATAAAACTAGGTACTCCCTATGAAGTGCTACATTGGTATATTAACCGTGCGCTTGCGGATTATTCTGTGTGCATTAATTTATACCAACAGCGAGTCCAAGGGCTCTCTGGGAAACATCATGATGTACTCTAGTGATGAACATCTGCATGGCTACCCAATGCCTATCCACGCGAGCCCGAATCTATTCATCCACACTAGCCTGTTTGCTGGCCTAGTGTGCCCCGTCTACCCCAACCGTATACCCCATGGTTGGAACAAGGCCGATGCCAGGGCACATGTCCTGGCAATGGCACGCGGCCTCCGAGATGGCTACTGCACCAAGGACAAGATCATTGCCCGCCATCACGCCCTGGCAAAGTACCAGCACCGGTTCGCCATGGCAGAGAGGTCTAGTATCCTGCCTCATGTGAAGTCATGTTAATCTCTGTAGTTAGAACTAGTGTGTCTAGGTAATAGCTAGATGCCTTCGAGCAGTGGGATGGCACTGCTCTCCTCTTATGGTCAGATGGCACTGCACATTTGTGCAAACATTTTGGTTCACAAAGTAACGTTTACCATTATCTTCATGCGCACTTGATGGTCTAAGCATCATCCATCTGACCGGGCCAGACACTTCTCACTCTTGCCAACCGCACAAGGATACCTTTGAGCCTCGGTTTGGTGAACAAAAAACATATTAGTAGTGGTAGTAGTCATGAGTGGCTTTGATCTGTGGTAAACCCAACTCATGTCTTTGATAAAATTTGTTGAATTTGCAAGAACCATGCAGTAAGGAGTTCATCTAAATAAGTGTCGCCTCAATCTAATGCACAACAGAGGAGGCATAGCTATTGCATTTTTTACTACACATGCCAGAAAGTCTGCTGCTATCCATTTGATCTCTTGTCGGATAATAAAAAGTGTAGCCATCTCTAGCTAGCTGCTTGCATGCCTCTGCAAAAACCAACCAAGAGAAATTGCTTACAAAAGCAACTCCTCTTCACTCCTTAGTTTGCCCCTCGACTGTTGTGACTGTGTTTTTAGAGTGAAATAACTACTGAGGCTTTCCTCCTGCATTCAATTCACTATTGGCAACCGTGCAAGGGTTGTTTTGTGCCTCGGTTTGGTAAACCAGACACGTATCAGTATACGTACTTGGCATGCTGGTCAAACTAATTAACGATCTTGCCATAGTGGTTGAAGCATGCTATGTGAAAGGAATGATTTATGTCAATTGCTTATGCAGTGTATATGAACCTATAGCAAGTACTAGTTGCAGTTGAATGGAATAGTCATGTACACAACAGACAGTCTGCATAGTGCAGTACTAACCCCAGTGGACAAAGCCTATGTGTCCGCTGAAGCACAAGTTTATAAACACTGAACATACCGAACATGTTCAGAATACAAAGCCAGAATTCCTAAGAAAAGTGTAGCTTTAGAATACATGTTTTCCCAAAGATTATACATGAAATCTCCTACAAGTCATCATCACCTCCAGACATGTGATCTCTGCCACCACAGTTATTGTCGTGACTGCAATACTGGTTCCCAGTATCACCTTCATCCTCACTGCCTTTAAGTATGCCAGCTGCTTCCCTCTTATCTCTTAGAAGGTCTTCTAAATTGGCTTCAATGACAGTGCCTTCTCCATCATGGCTAGCTTCATGCATAACCTAATCACCATCACATAGTAGGACTTCATGCTTGTTGTCCGAACAGTGATCATCTTGGTAGACTATAGGCTCTATTTCATTCACATCGTACATATCCTTATGTTTGAACTTCTGCATGACCTGCCAATCTTTGCCCAAGGAGGTGTCCAACAGATAAAAAAATCTTCCTTGCTCGTGTTGTGAGAATGAAAGGTTCATCCTTGTACCAAAATGATTTAATGTTGATAGATATGAAATGTATGTCATCATCAATGCCTACAGACTTCGTAGTGCCATCTAGATTATACTAGTCACAGCGCAGAAGAACCACCGTCCTATGGCTTTGTATGCTAGAGTTATACATCAACTGAATAACTTCTCTAAGGACACCAAAAAATTCCACTAATTGGCCTTCATGCGTGACGGTGGTCATGAGACCACTGTTTTGTGTACGTAGGGATTTCCCATGGTCAACAGTGTTATACCTGACTCTATTAATACTACAAGCTGCATAGACCCGGACTCGGGTATCAGAACCACATGACTGTGCATACAAACCTTCACTGACCTCTGTTGGTTTCTCTCTATGTAGCTCCTTGATCTGTAAACAAACATGAAACCACCATCACCACTAAGTTGTCATATATTTCTGCCAATGATCGACCTAACAGAACTAAAATATGCTAATCACGTACCTGAGACTTAAACCACGCTGGAAACTTTGCTGCTAGCCTACTATCAACATCATCACTTGCCCCTTGTTCCTCTAATTTTTTTTGTATATTCTATAGCACATATAAGCATTATTATTGGTAACATTTCATACGTAATATAAGAAACAACCAAATTAGCATATAAAAATCATAATTACTGCACATATGGTCCAATCTCGTCGTAATCATTAAGCACATACCAAGCTAGCTTATTGATTTTGGCTTTATCCTTGATGTCCTTTACCCTAATCTGGCCAATGGGCTTGACACCATGCATGAAAACAGAGGTCTCACCAGGTGCTGGCCCATCATGTGACATATTGTCATCCAGGTTATATCTTGTTTTAACATCATCCATGAACCTCTCCAAAAATGCCAACGTCTCACTTTCTAAGTAAGCCTCCGCAATTGATCCTTCAGGCCTGGCCCTGTTCGTTAATAAGTTCTTCAACGTGCCTAGTCACTGTTCTATTGGGTACATAGATCCATACTGTATAGCCAAGTGCACCATAACATCAAAAAAGGCTGGTGGAAAAATCTTCTCAAGCTTGCATAAGAAGAGTGTGATATCCTGTTTTAGCTTTTCCATGATTTCTTTCCTTAGAGTTCTACTGCATAGTTGCCTGAAGAAGTTCCCAAGTTCTAAAATAGCTTCGTATACATCTTTGGGAACAAAACCTCTTAAGCCTACAGGTATGATCCTTTGGAGAAGGACATGGCAAGTATGCGTTTTTAGCTTGCCGACTACCTTGGTACCATTTGCACTTATGGATGTTGCTAGGTTGGCTACATAACCATTTGGAAACTTGACACCTTTAAGGAACTTGCAAAATTCTACTCTGTATTTTTCCATCACGACATAGTGAGCTTCCGAGAATTTAAGCAAGGTGCCTTGCTGCACGCCATGATATTGAGGCTATTGACGGTAGTTACCATCCATCATAAACCATCAATAAAACATGTATAAGGGCATAAATACAATCACCAACATAGACTTAGGGGTTTAAACTAACAATTTCCAAAAGTTTTGGTGAATCTGTATTTTCTGAAGGAGTTATTCAGAAAACCATCAAGGAGGACCAAAATATCAAATAAAATTATGCTTATTCATAGTGAAAACTACTCTAGAAGGTTCTAGAGGACACCAGAAGCTATGCCACCAAAGCAGACCTATAGAGGATGGCAGGTGGGACTAGTTGGCCCCACCTATTGTAACACCCTAAAATTTGAATTTTTGGAAATAGAGCTAAAGTGATTTAATTTGGAATTTTGTGCTCATGAAAACATAAGAAAATAAAAAATTTCATTAATTTAAAACTCATTATAGGGAGTAGCAACATGGATGTGCATACATGCTGATGCATTTGATTTATTTGGTGGAGTGGTTTTGATTTAAATTTTCAAAAATGATTTGAATTGCTTTTGGAAAAAAATAAAAATGGCTCCGAAGTAAAAGAAAAGAAAGAAAAGAGATTTAGAAAATAAAAGAATTTTAAAAGTTGTAAAATTTATTTTTGAAAACTTATCAAAATTTCTCATTTATGTTCGAATTGAAAAGTGTATTTGAAATCCTATTCAAATCTGATTTGGTTTACATTTGAATTTGGTTTTTAAAACAAATTAGAAAAAGATTTGGAAAAAAACCCTCTCTCCTCTCTCTCCCTTTCAGCCTGCATGGTCGGTTTGCTTTTTCCCGCTGGCCCACGTCAGCGTGCAGGCCCACTGCTCCTCTTCCTCCGTTTTTTTTCCGCGTGGCCTTGCTTTCCAACGCCGTGGCCCGTCTCCTCTTGTCGGCCCACTCGCGCCTACTCCTTCCGCGCCGGCCCAGTGTCGTGGCCAACTGCCGAGCCGCGCGTCCCCTCCCTCTCTTTTGCGCTGACAGGTGGGACCGCCCTATCAGGCCTTTCTCCTACCTCATGATGTAGCCGGCCTAGATTCTCCATCGCCGCTGCAGAGAGTCTCGCCGCTCGGGAGTTCGTGTCCTTCCCGTCCTCTACCGTTGCTCTACGCCCTACGAAGGTCCAGCCTTAAATAGCGATCCTCCGCGCCCCTTCCATTCCCCCACCGAGCCCATGCGAGGTTGCAACCGCCTAGCCCTAAGCGCCACCACGAGAGCCGCCACCCCATCGAGCACAGCGTCCACCTTGCTCCTCCGCCGCCGAGGTATCCCTAGGTGAGTTCGCAATCTCTTTCTCCATCTCCTAGTGTTCCCCGTTTATTTTCCCATGGCTCCTAAGGCCATTTCCTTGCTTCGCCACCAAGCTCCGTCGCCGGCCATGGCCGCCTGCTGCCTTGGTCCTATTCCAGTGGCCGGAATAAGTCCCACCATTCCTCCGCCGTTCATCGCATGATCTGCGGTCCAGATCATCCCATTCCCCTTCGCACGCCATCTTTCTAAAGGGCCCCATAGTTTCTTCAAAATAGAACCCGCAGTCCAAAACGTCTTTCCCGATTTCAGTTTTTGTCTTTTGAAAGCGTACTTTGTTTCGGTTTAGATTCAAAATACGTTTTCACTTATTTAGAGATTTACCACTGATTTTGTTTTGGCCATAACTTTTCCGTTCTAACTCCGATTTGATCCGTTCAACTTGCATTAGGTTCGTAATTTCATAATCTACATGTTCATACTACTGTTAAGTATGTTTTCAACTTTTAAAATTTGAGGTTAGATTTAATCTATTATTTTATTAAAGGAAATCTTGTTTAAATCTTATCTTCTACGTTTTAGCTCCGAATTGACCCATTCAAGTTGTGCTAGATTCATGCCAACAAGATATACGTGTTAGTGACAATGTTTATCATATTACTATTTCTAGAATTTCATGGTTCAAATTCTAATTTGAATAATAATTATGCACCGGATTTCATAAATAAAATATGATTAGTTTTACTTTAGTTTTATAATTCAAATCTAAATTTGACTTAATTCAATTTATATAAGCTTTTATATAGTTAAAACACATGAAGCTTATAGTTTTATATTTTCTCTTTATGAGTAGATCTTTCGGTAGCCGTTTCTTTCAAACCGTAGCTCCGATTAGCGTGCTTTTCGCGACTGTGTGTTCGTAGCGATGCATAGAATCGTGTTTCAAACTATTTTACTTATTTTTCTATGATTGGTGCACTTATTTTTCTATGATTGGTGTACTATTCTCATTTAGTCCTATTGTTTGCTTTGTGTATGATTGTATGGATGCTTGTATGGTGCTTTATGATTACGTCCAGTTGGTGAGATATACGTGGTGATCAAGAAGAAGAACATTGAGGATTAAAGCTTACCGAAGGATCGGTGTTTTAACACAAGTATAGCATGGGACCATCCTTGTTACCTATTCACCTTTAATCACTTAATTCATATTGCATGTGTCTATCTTGACTACCATTAAGGATTTCCTAGTACTTTGTTACCTTGTACCTTGATACCTATGGGGTATTGCATTGGGTAGTATGATGCTAGCACTCAATTAAAGACCATGATCTTGTAACTTGACTAATGGTATATGCAATAAACATTAAAAGATGCTTTTTAGCAACATGGAACTAGGGGGCTAGAGCATTGGGGTTGTTTTATGGTGCTCTAGATTCCTCTCCCTAAGGACTTATCTATAAGTGATCATCCGGGACTTACAGTACAGCTGTGAGGGCTACATGGCTCTGGCTTCAGCTCAGTATGAGGACCTTTTCTAGCTTGTTAGTTGTTACCTTTATTGGCGTAAGAATGGCTTGACGAATTAGGTATAGTGCGGCCTATGTCCCCTTGTGTATAGGCTGCGCGTCATTGTGCCATCGGGAAGAGGGGCCCTATATCTATTTGCCGAGTGAATCTAATGGCCCTAACTTGTTAGACAAACCTTTGAAAGGCTTCATAGTGAACCCTGCTGACCTTCCTTGGTAGTGGGTCAAGAGGCTCGCGAGCTCGGGCGAATGGGTAAATCATGACTCACAGTGAAAGTGTACAACCTCTGCAGAGTGTAAAACTGGTATATCAGCCGTGCTCACAGTCACGAGTGGCCTTAGAACATTTATGGAATAGATGATGAACACTGATGATACTAATGATAAAGATGCTCATTAATGATTGCTGTTTATGCTATTCATTATTCATGTTTACCTGATCATGTGTTTATGGGCTTGTGATAAATTTGTTGCTACTCAATTGCTAAAAGATGACTCATTAAAAGCTAAACGCAGTTAAACCAGTGTCAGCCTTTTGAGCCTCATGAACCCCATGTTATATTTGTTGAGTACGACATGTACTTATGCTTGCTTTACTTTTCATATATTTGGATAAAAATCCCGAATGGGTACCAGATTGCTAGAGTTTCGAGGAATTAGGCTTGTGATCAATCAGTCAGTTGTCTTTTGATATTACCCTTATTTGTAGCTATATGTGAGATTTGACTTCCTGGGGTCACATATGGTGTGTATCTGGTTTTGTTCTTAAAATCGGGTGCTACGCCTATAGGCCGGCTAGGCCTCTGGTCCCACCTATCAGCCCCCTGTTGTTATGTTGGTTCTCCACCACCTTAAGGATTGCATCTACACCGTTTATTTAAGTTGGTTTGATTTGAGGGCTAAGGATTGACGCTCCGACCTATATAACCAGCCCCTGCCCCCCTCTAGAGCACGCTGCCATAAGTCAAGATTAGACCAGAAATTAGGGTTTCCAGAGAGAAGAGAATAGAGCTCCAATTCTTTAAGTTTCTATTATAGTCTAGCTAGCAAGATTCAAGTAGAGTGTGGGTTATTGCTTAGGATTCTGGATCTACCATCTGGAGACTGGTATAGCTATTGTATCTCTTTATTTATGACTTTGTGCTACTTTAATATTATGTTGCTATTTATTATGTTCCAAGTTTGCTCTTGTCATATGCTTGGTATAGTTGTGATTGATGATGAGTTTATGCATATGTTCACAAAGCGCTTAGCCCAAGACGTGTGTGGGTTAAGTGGTCGACATTATCTAAGCATGGTGCTTAGATATTGTTTACCTACGGATGCATTCTGCACTCTGGGTCATGTCATAGATAGTGGATGTGACACTCCCGTTGAGTCCTTTATAGTCCACTCCCTGTTTGTAGAGCAAGTAGAACACGGTTGCGAAGGGAGACAAGCTCTGTTCTTGATCTTCCCTAGTAATGTTCCTTATGCATAGATCCAAAGTTAATTATGCTATAGATGAGAGTGTATATACTTGGGTCTACAAAAGACTTAGTAAATAAGGAATGACTTAGGAATATTTTGCTCTTACCGAATCTCCTGCCTAGCCATACTACATTTTATGAGTCTCTATTTCTATCTCTGGAATTATTGTCAATGCTTCATACTTATCATTTATTTATCATTTGACTTACCCCTGCCATAGCATGAGAGTGGTTTTATCATAAGTACATATATTTGTCAATATCTCTTTGCCAACAATCCCATAGCTCCTCCCTGTGGATAATATATATATAACGATACTTGGTATACTCCTGGGTGAAATGCTACAATGATATATTATCTGTGCGCTTGCAAATGATACTTTACTTTAACATATATAATTTTCTCTGAGTTTACAAAATGTCATTAATAATTACCAACCACACATTTCTAGCATTATGCTAGGGATGACAACTTAGTAAAGAGTGATGCTAAGAAATGTCAACAAGCATTTCTGGCGTCGTTGTCGAGGAGGGGCACATGGCTATAGAGAATTGATCAAATAAATACTTATTGATAAAACCATAACAACTTTGCTTTAGTAGGCTTACCCTTGTTTGTCACTGTTCATATTCTATTATAGAATTGGTTGTGATTCACCAGCAACATCCAAATCAGAATCAGCCAAATCAAGAGGAAGCTCAACACCAGTTTCTGAGCTATGGCTGACAAAATCTATGTGAGTTCTCTGCTCTAAGCACCGAGAACATTCGCATTGGACCAACAATCAAAACCAACAACCTTGAGTTCGAGCTCAAGCCAAGCCTCATCAACATGGTGCAAGCTACCCCATTCAGTGGAAAGGCCCATGAAGATCCTAGTGCTCAGCTTAAGAATTTTTTGGAAATTAGTAGCACAGTCATCATCAAGGACGTTGCTCAAGACATCATACTACTTCGCTTATTCCCATTCTCACTATTGGGAAGAGTGAAGCAATGGTTCTACACCAACAAAGACAACATCAATACATGGGCAAAGTGTTCAAAGGCCTTCCTAGAAAAGTTCTTTCTAGTGGGCAAGACCAATGCCTTAAGAGGAGAGATTTCCAACTTCCAACAGTAGAAGGGAGAGACCATTCTAGAAGCATAGGAATGTTTCCAAGAATATATTTCAGATTGTCCTCACCATGGAATGGAAGATTGGTTGCTCATACAAAGGTTCTACCATGGATTAACTCAAAAAGCTCATGAACAACTCGATGCCAATGCTGGAGGATCATTTATGTCACTCACCCTTGGAAAAGCTGAAACTCTTATGGAGAAGATAGCCTCTAATCAAGGCTGGTCATCATACAACATCCAATCATGCAATAAGAGTGAAGAAGTACCTGAAGAGGTGTGTGCATTGTCAACCAAGATGGATGTACTATTGAATTGGCTCGAACAGCGAGCCAATTACAAGAGAGATCGTCTGGCCATTCAAGACGCTTTCAATGCTCAAAACACATGTGGAGAATATTTGGGTGTTGAATTCCCTGAATATCAAGAGGAAGTAAACATCATTAGCAATAATTTAGGTTCACAACAACAGAGACAACGATGGAATCAACAACAACAGTCAACTTACTAAGGTAAGTACCCAGGTAATAATTATAATTCTTTTAATCCCAAGCAACCGCCCTTAAGAGACTTAATCTTAGAACAAGCTAGGATTAATGAGAATATTTCTAAAAAAGCTTGCTTTTAATGATAAGGTCCTAGAAAACATAAATATTAAAATAGATAGTTTTTCTTCTGCCATAAAAGACCAACTTAGCTATAATAAAAACAAGAATCTCAATTGGCCCAATTGGTCGTTACTCTGCCTTTTGCTACTAATCTTGAAAAGGTCAATGCTATAACCACAAGAGATGGCAAGTCCACTCGTGATTCGCCGTATCCGACAAGGACAGGTAAGACACAAGTGGTAATGCAGGAAGAGGAGAAGAGAAACGATGAAGTTGAAGAAGTTGTACCTTAAGAGCGAGAATTACAACAAGATTTTTATGACACTACATTCCTACCGTTTCCACATAGAAATCAAAAAGCCAAAATGGATGAGCAGTTTGGTAAGTTTGTAGAGGCAATTCAAAAATTATATATCAATATTCCTCTACTAGATGCCAAAAAGGTTTCCACCTATGCGAAGTACCTCAGAGACATCCTCAACAACAAAAGACCACTGCCCACCACTAAAGTAATCAAGTTGATGGAGGAGTGTAGGGAAGCCATCATAAATACATCACCTGTCAAGAAGAAGGATCCAGCCTGTCCCACTATCAATTGTTCGATCGGAAGCCAGAACTTTGAGAATGCGTTATGCGATCTTGGAGCAAGCGTTAGTGTCATGCCCAAGAAGATCTTCGATAAGCTCAACTACTGAACACTTACACCAACATCGATGTGTTTACAACTAGCCGACCAATTGGTCCCCGCGCCTGCAGGAATCATCGAGAATATCTCAGTAAAAATACGAAACTTCTATGTTCTTGTGGATTTTGTAGTACTTGATATGCAGGAGGACATGAAGGCACCACTCATACTTGGGAGACCCTTCCTAAGTACTACAAATGAGCACATTGATGTCGAAGCCAGAGAAATCAAATTCTACATCAATGGCAATGAAGAGCGATTCGCCTTCAAGCCAGGACCAGAACAATGCTCCAATTTGGAATGGTGTGAGAAACAAGTATTAGGGTCTCCATCTCTAGGACTTACTGACGCACCTGAAGAATAAACCCAAACGGAGAAGTCTGGTTTTGTGGACTTAAAATACTAAACCCTCACCAGAAGGTAACTCGGTAGTTATCTATAATCATTTTTCGCATTATATTTTTCTTTGGCATATTTACTTTTTAACACCAACATTAGAAAAATAAAATAAATATACTCATCATGGCATTATAAAAATTCAATCCCTATGTGAATAATTTGTACGGAGCGTAAAAACCCCGTGAGAAATATTTACCATGGAGGCATAAAAATTTAAAAATACCATCATTCATCTTCTTATACTTCATAGTTTCGTAAAATATTTCTTATTGCATTTATATACATGTGTATATGATAGAAATATGGGAGACACATGGGACCCACTTAACCATTACCCATCACCTCCATATCTCTACCATTTCCACTCTCCTTCACCCTGCGCCGTCCAGGATCCACTTCCACCGAAAGGACCACTCAACTCGCTTAACCACGAAGCAAAGAAATATCAGGAGGAGGATGAGGCCATTTGGCCACCATGGGGGCCGGTTGGCCCCACCACTAGGTCGACCAGCCTACTGCTCCCCCAGCTATAAATAGCCACCCTCCTGGCTGCTTCACTCATCAATCTTCACTGCAAAACCAGCTCCCAAGTTCAAAATTCTAGTTCTCAATTTTGTAGTTGAAAATTCTCTTGGTAGAAGTAGATTTGGAGTAAGAGAAAAGGGTGAGAAAGTTGAGAGAGTGTTGCTAAAATTTTGAGTAAGAGAGAGAGAGGTGCTGCTAAAACTTGAGCAAGAAAGAGAGGGTTTAAGAGTGGTAGTGCTGTCCAAATCAAGAGAGAAAATTAAAAAGAATTAGGGTGGAAGTCATGCCAAAATAGTGATTAGAAAAATTATTTTGGCAATCTTAGACGACTAACCCTCTAGACGACTAACTTTTGGACGGCTAACCGCTATCATTTTTATTCTTCTAATCTCGTTCCACGAGTTGTGTTGCCTTTTGTCTATTTTGAAGGAAAATAAGGAAGATCATCGGCAATCTCAAGCGTGTGGTGTCATTCCGCTCAACAAGAAGTTTGTTGTCCTAGGCAAGCACCGAGATGGAGGTCGATCCTCCATCTCCCACTACCAGAGCGTCGTCCCATTTAGCCCCCACGGAGAGAAATGTTCTCTTGCAAGAGAAGCAACTCAAGCTCCGGGACGGTATGGAGAAGGACTTCTACAAGAAGCAGAAGTCCCATAGGTTTGTCCTCACCCTTGACTATGATCCAGCCCTACTGCAAGCCACAGGTATGAACACTGAATTTGAACTCATTTTTAAGGTTGTAGGATGTGAGGATGTTTCAGAAATTAATGAGCCAGGGTCTAAACTTTTGACTGCTGAATTTTTATGCACCTTGAAACCCACTGATTTGGAAGTACCATTTAAACTTTTTAGAAAAGATTTTTCTATCCCATGGAAACAGTTTAGTGAACTTCTAGGATTTCATGCACAATGTGTGATTGATGTGGACACTACTATACAAGACATTGATAGAATGAAATTTTGGACGGAAATATCTAAAGAACTTACTTGCTACCGTCCCCGTACCAATGAAATTCATCACCCTACTTTGCGATTCATGCATAAATGTCTAGGTTTTTCTCTTTTTCCTAGGAATGATTTTCGCACTGTTAGGAATGATGAACTTAAACTGCTCTATGCCATGGTCAAAAGAAGAAAGGTTTCACCAGTCTAGTTTATGATGAAACAATGGAAAGAAATTCTTGATCTTAAGGGAGATGTTGGGTGTGCTTCTTTGGTCACCCGCATAGCTAAAAAATTGGGTCTATTAGAAAATGCTTTTGTTGCTTACATCGATGACATTCCCCATTGCCTTATCGATTATGAATATTTTAACCAAGCACACATATTAAAAACGGTAAAAAATGAGATGCTTGTCATGATGTATATGGATTATACAAATGAAATCCCGTTTCCAGACCAAACCCTTGGTCTGTATGTGGTGCAGTCTTTTGTCTTTGATTTGTAGAAATAGGAAGCAGCACCTCGTCGGAGCGCTTCTACGAGACTCACGTGCAACCCACTGCCTCGGTACCATGGTGACGATTCCATTCTCGAAGGACTTGCCTTCACCATCTATGCAGACTGGAACCAGCCGGGATCTTCTCGCATGTACCAGCCTGAGCATGTTGGGTGGGAATCTTCGTACATTCACCAGCCCAAGCATGCTGGTTGGGAGCAGCCCGCTCCTTAGTAGGCTGAGAGCAACTGGCATCAGGGCTCAAGTGCGCAATGGCAGTATGGCAACTTTTACTACTACCAGCACTAGCCATATGAGGAGGTCTCGAGTGGACATCAGGGAAGACATATGTCTTTCTCTGCCGATGGCTACGATGACCAGCACATGGGCTATCATGAGCAACAGATGGAGCGCCCCTACCTCGACAACAAGCTCACCACCATCGAAGAGAACAAGCATAACATCCAGAACCAACTTCACCAACACACCCAGCGGCAAGCGGAGGCAGGAGAATGCCTCGCCGACATTTAGCAACACTAGGAGCAAGAAAATGAGAATTTGCGATACTTGTTCTAGGGTCTCCACATTGACCCGCCTTTCTAAGAGACCGTAGCAATACCCAGCTAGGGGGAGAAGCTCCCATCCACCAAAGGTAAGTTTTCTCTTCCTAGCATTTTATTATTTTCTTTAGTTTATTTTTCAAGTTTGCTATAAAAATGCATAATCAAAAATAAAATACAAATTTAGTTATATATATATATTATTATAGTGTGATCTAAAAATAATAGTGTAAACTAAAAAGATTGTGTATATAGTTTAAGTTTAAGTTTGCTTAAGATATGTTTTAGTTTCCTTTCTTGTTTTTAAGAGCTCTAGCTAAAAAAAACTTGAAGATGATCTCACATGATGGAAATGATGAATAGTTGCTCTGTTATAATTCCTTTCAAGTACCTAGTTTTCAGCCTTGAATTCTCCTGAGTTTTAGATGAAATTGATTTGACAGAAGAATTTGCTCTGAATTTGGAACTCGTGGATAGCATATGCTTGATCTAAGTATAGGTAATTGATGAATATGATATGAGAAGGTCTGAGCTGCTATTTATCTTGTTCCAAGTCACACTTGAATTTCGGAGATTTATCTTTTGAAAAACATAAAAATGTAACATGATGAGATCCTGTATGACAAAGCTTGAATTCCTACGAGAGCCAAATATGATATCTAGACTAGGAAAACTTCCACTCATTCATGTTGCTTGCATTGCATTGAGTTTGGTCAAGCTTTGTTGATACCTTATGAGAGTTTTGTCATGCTTTTAAAATCAAGATCACGTACACACCACCTACATATGCACTACTCCTACACTGGGGGTAGGCGCAAAAACATGCATTCCATCTAGATCCACCCAAAAATGTTTTACTCCTACACTGGGAGAAAACGCCAAAAACATGTTTGATAGGTTTTCCATCAAATAAATGCTCCAAGTTCTTATTGTTATCTCTCAAAAGTTTTGTTGCAGAAAAAAGGCATGGGGCTATGCAAAAGTTATTCATAAAAAAAGATAAGAAGAATTGAGAAAAAATGGACAAGTGTCCGAGATATTAAAACAATGGGTACTTAGATGCCCGCTGAAAAATGAATGAATGATGAATAAGATTGCCCCTACTCTCTAGCAAATGTTTTCAAGTTCCAAATGATAGATATGTTTTCAAGGAGCATAGTAGAATTAGGCTAGCCACCATATTTATATCCACCATATTCCACACACATGCACATCTTAATTTGATTGTATGACTCAACTCTCTTTGGATCCATTGTTTGACTTTACAATATATGTATCGCAAGTATGCTCTAGCTTTCTCCCTACCTATGAACTCCACATAAAGCCTTAGTGGTCGGAAGAAAAAAGGCAACAACAAGTTATGCCTTGGTGAGGATCCACAAACACCATATATATGAGAGACTTGAGAGTGTCGTATAATGGAATCTCTGAGTTTTATTTTTTAAAAACTTGTAAAAACTCTAGAATAATGGTTGAACAAAGGATTTAAGACATAGTGCTGGACTTGATCGTTCTGCCTTTTAAATGCTCAAGACCCAAATGAAAACTCAAAAACCCCATGGTTGAAGGTAATATGAGTAAGCTTGAAAGTCAGATCAGTGGATTTTATTCCGGAGGTGAATTCTTTGTTGAACGCATGTGTACTTTTGAGGAGTAACATCATTGACGCAACTCCTGATCCATTGCTAAGTTTGGCATTGCTCAGGGACGAACAAAGGTTAAGCTTGGGGGAGTTTGTTGGCGGTAGTTGCCATCCATCATAAACCGTCAATAAAACATGTATAAGGGTATAAATATGATCACCTACATAGACTTAGGGGTTTAAACTAACAATTTCCATGAGTTTTGGTGAATCTGTATTTTCTGCAGGAGTTATTCAGAAAAACATCAAGGAGGACCAAAACATCAAATAAAATTGCGCTTATCCACAGCAAAAACTACTCTAGATAACACCAGAATCCATGCCACCAAAGCAGACCTGCAAAGGATGATAGGTGGGGGCGGCCGACCCCACCTGCAGGCCGGCCGGCCCCCGGGTCCAACCTATTAGCCCCCTGTTGTTATGTCAGTTCTCCACCACCTTAAGGATTGCATCTACGCCATTTATTCAAGTTGGTTTGATCTAAGGGCTCAGATTAACACTCCAGCCTATATAACCAGCCGCTGCCCCCACCTCTAGAGCACGCTGCCATAAGTCAAGATCAAACCAAAAATTTGAGTTTCTAGAGAGAAGAGAATAGAGCTCCAATTCTTCAAGTTTCTAGTATGGGCTAGCTAACAAGGTTCAAGTAGAGTGTAAGTTATTGCTCAGGATTCGAGATCTACCGTCTGGAGACTGGTATAGCCATTGTATCTCTTTATTTATGACTTTGTGCTACTTAAGTATTATGTTTCTATTTATTATGTTCCAAGTTTGCTCTAGTTATATGCTTGATATAGTTGTGATTGATGATGAGTTTATGCATATGTTCGCAAAGCGCTTAGCCCAAGACGCGTGTGGGTTAAGTGGTCGAAATTTTGTAAGCATGGTGCTTAGATATTGTTTACCTATGGATGCATTCTGCACTCTATGTCATGTGGTAGATCATAGATGTGACACTCCTATTGAGTCCTTTGTAGTCCACTCCCCGTTTGTAGAGCAAGTAGAACACGGTTACGAAGGGAGACAAGCTCTGTTCTTGATCTTCCTTTGTAATGTTCCTTATGCATAGATCCAAAGTTAATTATGCTATAGATGAGAGTGTATATACTTGGGTGAACAAAAGACTTAGTAAATAAGTAATGACTTAGGAATCTTTTGCTCTTATTGAATCTCCTGCCTAGCCATACTACATTTTATGAGTCTATTTACATCTCTAGAATTATTATCAATGCTTCATACTTATCATTTATTTATCATTTGACTTACCCCTGCCATAGCATGAGAGTGGTTTTATCATAAGTATATATATTTGTCAATATCTCTTTACCAACAATCCCATAGCTCCTCCCTATGGATAAAATATAAATAACGATACTCGGTATACTCCCAGGTGAAATGCAACATTGGTATATTATCTGTGCGCTTGCGGATACATTACTTTAACATATATAATTTTCTCTAAGTTTACAAGTGTTATTAATAATTACTAACCACGCATTTCTGGTATCATGCTAGGGATGACAACTTAGTAAAGAGTGATGCTAAGAAATGTCAACAGAGGTCATATGTTCATATCATGCAAATCTAGCCTAGCGTTTGTTGTGTCCTTTGTCTTGCCCTCCACTTTCAGCAATGTCCAAAGAATGGTTTCACATATGTTCTTCTCAATGTGCATGACATCAAGATTGTGTGGCAGCAACAGGTCCTTCCAATACGGTAGCCCCCACCAAGCAGATTTTTTATTATAAATCACTGGCTCTTCTCCACGCTTTCGTTTCTTTTTTCCACCGTGCTTACCTAGATAGACATCTTTCACCTTCTTGAGTACCTCAAGTACCTCCTATAAGGTGAACTTTTTCGGTGCATCTCGGTCCTTAGTTTCTCCATCAAAATCCATGCTCTTCCTCCAAGGGTATCCCTAGGAAGGTAACAACGATGTCCAAGGTAGCCTAGTTTCTTTCTTAGGCTCCATGACAATGGATTTTTATCGCAATAAATACATGCATAATAACCTTTTGTAGTTCAGGTTGACAAGGTGCTCAATGCTAGAAAATCATGTATGCACCAAAGCACGGTAGCGCGCAGAGTGAAGCCTTTCTTATTATCAAGATGTAGTACATGAAAAGTGTTGACACCCTTCCATAGTTCTTTTAGTTCTTCTATAAGAGGCCCTAAGAACACATCAAAATCCTTTCCTAGAGAGGTTGGGTCGAGGATCAGTAGAGACATAAAGCAATTCGATGGGTTCACACATTCCCATGGTGGTAGGTTCAGAGGCGTTACAAGAACAAGCCACATACTATATGTCGAGCTAAAGTTGCCATATGGATTGAAACCATCTGAGGCGATGGCAAGCCTCAAGTTCCTTGGATCATCTACAAAAGTTGGGTGCTTTCTATCAAAGTCCTGCCATACCTCCCCGTCTACTAGATGGCTCATTTGACCGGTATTCTTCTCTCGCTTAGTCTCATGCCATTCGGCATTCGCTGCTGTTCCTCGAGCAGCAAAGATCCTCTACAACCTCGGTATTAGAGGAAAATGCTTCAAAACCTTATGAGGAACCTGCCTGCTACCATCTGCATCCTCCCATCTAGACTCTTTGCATTTTGGGCACGCTTACAATTCCTCATGATCACCCCAAAACAACACATAGTTGTTCTTGCACACATGGATACTTTCATAACCTTGTCCCAATTCTCGAATATATTTGCGTGCATCCTCACATGATTTTGGTACGTTGCTACTAGGCAATGCATCTGATAGCAATGCCAATAGTGCATCAAAATAGTTGTTGCTAACTCGATAGTGGGACATGATATAGAGCAACTTGACAGAAAGGAGAATCTTGAGAATGTAGATCCAGAAGGTAGTGATTGCTTCAACTCATCCAACACTCTTTCAAACTTTGGTACTCTTCCAGCCCGCTCTTTAAGATGTCAATAGGTTTTGAAATAAATCATCAAAATCTAGTAATATGTTATTGTCGCAGTCCTCCTGCTCCTCCTCTGCAATCCAACCATCATGATGAGATCCATGCACATCTGATGGCTCTATAATGTCAATACCTCCTCCCTCTTCCTCATGATGAATCCAAGTGGTGTATGTGGGTGACATTCTATGTATAAGTAAGTCGTCATTGACCTCCTACCAAGTTTTAACCACCTGGTTAAGACAATGTGTACACAGGCAAGGGATCTTTTGCTCTGGGTATTTTTGTTTAACCATATCCATAAACTCTTCAACTCCTACGATGAACATCGATGAGAATGGTCTCCCATAAGGAATCCAGGATTTGTCCATCTGTTGTAGCAAAAGTATGCAAACTCCGTTAGAGTTTCGACCATTGGGTGGACAATGGCAAAACTAGTATTAGAACATAGCATACAGTGTTCGAGAGCACTAATTTAAGCATTTCTTCATAACATACTATGGGATTGTCTGGTTTTCTATTTTTGTGTGACAAAAGCATTGATTTCAATTGAAATTCATATAGAATAGCCTTTCTTTATGTGTTCTTTACTTTATCATGTACATAAAATAGAGTTCTATAATCATAGAAGAAGGTACTCATACCTTTGTTCTACGAACTAGCACGACTCGGCTGCAAGTTGCCTCTGCCGTAGCACACACCTGATCACACAGATGCCAATGCCGCCATGCTCCACTAGGAGAGCCCCGCCACACCACCAAAAGGACGCCTGAGCCACCATAGCAGACCAGGGATCCTTCATCTCCACCGTCGCCGTCGTAAGTCTAGCGGACATTGATTTGTTTTCACTTGCAGGGATATATCTAATTTAGGTCAACTTGTAGGGCATCAACATAGCCAATAGGATACTATAGCGACCCTAATGAGATGTCAGCATAGCCAAGCATTTGGCGCAATGGTAAAGACGCTCCAATCCTTGGTCCAGATCTAGTGTTTGACTCCCAGGTATTAGACCATTTTTTTTGAGAAATTAAACCCTAACGACAAACATGGTACAAGTGACATGCAAACCATCGGGTCCCATAGGTCGGATGGAGATGGAGAAAGGTCCCACAAGTACACGTGACATGTAAGCCGTCGGGTCCCTCAAGTCGGATGCAGAAGGACCGAGCGGAGACTTTTAGGATGAATTGCAAGCGTCAAGTGACACGCAAGCCGTTGGATCCCACAGGTCAGATGGAGATGGAGAATGGTCCCACAGGTAACCGTCGGGTCCCACAGGTTGGATGGAGATGGAGAAAGGCCCCATAGGTACACGTGACACATAAGCCATTGGGTCCCACAGGTCGGCTGTAGAAGGACCGAGTGGTGACTTTTATGACCAATTTCAAGCGTCAAGTGACACGCAAGATGTTGGGTCCCATAGGTCAGATGGAGATGGGCCATCGGGTCCCATAGGTCGGATAGAAATGGAGAATGGTTCCATAGGTACACATGACACATAAGCCATCGAGTCCTATAGGTCAAATGTTGTAGGGTCCCACAGGTACATGTCGATGGAGAAAGGACAGAGCAGAGACTTTTATGATGAATTGCAAGCGTCACGGATGAGTAACTGCAGGTCCCATAGGTACACGTCGGATGGAGAAGGGTCCCATAGGTACAAGTCGCATGGAGAAAGGATCGAGCAGAGACTTTTATGATGAATTGCATGCATCATGGATGAGTAACTACAGGTCCCACAGGTACATGTTAGATGGAGAAAGTACTATATGGAGATCTATGACGAAGCACCATTCGTTACAGATCGAATATTGTTCGTCACAGATGTGCAATTAGTTCAATGACGAAGCCCTGTTCATCACAGTATTAAAGGAGATCGTCACAGATGAGTCACGCAAGTGGTCTATGACGAAACCCTATGCCCTTCTATGACATTTTTTGTGATGATGCCTGATTTCATCATAGATAGGGAGGGTTAAAGGATCGTCACCACTAATCTATGATGAAACAGAAAAATTCATCATAAAAAGTGATCTTCTATGATAGTTTCAGAATTGTCATTAAGATTTTCATCATAGAAGTTGATATTTCTAGTAGTGTCTCTAACTCTCATGACCAAGGATGAACCCTAGAACTAGAGGGAGAAAGGATTGGAAGGGAACATTGGAGAAGGATGGAATGATTCCTTGCTGCTGATGAATCCATCATATGTAAGTAAGTTCAGGAAGTCTTCATTTAGCTCAATCAAACAAACATCTCTTGGATTGATCTTTGATTCACCTTTTGGTGCCTTGCAAGAAAGAGCCCATGAGTAAACAGTCTCTTGGATGAAGAAGTGGTAATGAAGGAAGTTTGGATCTTCAACTCCCTAGCCATGGGAGCTCTCAAATCTTAGAGCTAAGGATCTACATCTCAATCTCAAGGTTTACCTCTTTCTCATGAGTATTCGGTTTGGATCCTAAAGCCCTAGCCACACTTAGTGAAACTAGCTAAAAACCTAGCTATCTTTAGCCTAGTAAACCACCTAAGCTACCTTAGGAATGTTTGGCACATGCAAGATGCACAATTCCACAAATCTAAGCTTGAACCTAGGATTTCCCAAGAACATAGGTTCTATCGCCCGACTGATGGAGTGTCCGTCAAATCCCCGAGAAGACATTAGGAAACCTTACCTTTAGTCAGATTGGACCACCAGAGTGTCCGCAATATCTAGCGGAGTGTCCATTGAATTATAAAGCCTTGTAGCCAACAACCTAAGAGTAACCATTTCACACCAGAGCGTCCATCACTCACGGCGGAGCATCTAATGAATTATAGAGAATAGTAACCTAGTAACCCGAGAGAACCCAGTTTCTACCAGAATGTCTATCAATCAATCAGACCATTCGATATTAGCAGTGAACCCTGGAAATGACTAAGTCCTGAACCTATTGGGGTATCCATGATCTCCACGGAGTACCTGCCAACCTGAGCAGAACCAACCCAGAGGCAACCCACCTCGGTAACCAACACAGCGGAGTGTCCGTGAGCACAACGGAGTGTCCAATAGTACCTAGAGAGTGTGAGATTGTTAGCAAGATTACCCAAGAGGCCGCCCATACTAGTTTATATCCTTTACCAAATAGTGTATAGTGGAGCCAGAATTAGATGTCCATTCCTAGGTTCCCAATGTTGACCTATGCACCCATGTCCCTTTTGTTATCTCGATCATCGATGTATCTCCTCAGGCGCGTCCCTCTTATCCTTTCAAGAACGCCTCGAATAAGGATCATGTAATTGTAGAACGGCCTCGAATAAGGATCATAGTCATCGTCGTCAGCTATGAGAGTTAGGATGGCAACAAAGCAGGCAGGCACACCACTACTATAAACCCTATTTTGGATACTTATGATGTCTCATTATGAGTTATGCATCGCATGTAGCTTTGGATAATAATCTTGTTCACTCTACATTTAGAGTCACTCTTTAATCTATTAGAAGCCTCTCACCTAAACAAAGGGAATGGGAACGCTTAATTGCTTATTGCTTAGTTGCTTAGCAATGGTAGAAGTCAAGTATGAGAAGGGAACTCATTCTCGCACATGTAGGATGCTACACCGGGATAATTAATCACAAAAAGCAATGAGGGTACAACTTGACTTACTTCACTAATCTTGGAATACTACTTTGGTAACTTACTCATGTGAGGGGTTGATCGTTGTGAGTGTGGGATCTCAAACAGTACAGCTCGTGGAGCAGTTAAGGACCGATTATTGGGATACGTGAGTTTGAGTAACCACCCGTACAGACCACATGTCACGAATGGGGTCGACAAGCCAAGTAACTAATTGCGACTGGTTTATCCATGAAACTGGAAAGGGAGTGGCACTGGTCGGGGAATGTCTGGGACATTGATCGGGCACTAGCTGAACCTTATGTCGGACACTCAGGCCAGATTAGGGAAAAGGTTGGAAGACGTGAGGCAACCCTTACTCTCGCGCAAGGGTATGGTGGTTAGTCCCGTTCTTCTGTGTGGGTACAGTTGTACACCTCTATAGAGTTTGAAAGCCTAAAGTCCTTCAGGATGGAATCATTCGGTTGTTCCTACTTTCTATACCCATGGTAGCGTAATGTCAGCACGTGAAGATATGGTTTATATATGGTTAATCTCCTATGGATATCATTCTTGATGATACTAATTCTTTAAAATGGATCATGAGCATGTCATCTAAGAAACGCCATGCGCTTTTCGCAAACGAACAAATGCCTGTTAATACTCTGCATCCATCAAATATCTATATGTTGGAATTAAGTCCTGCAAGTACAAAATGTACTCATGGCACTGCCATTAAGTTGTTATGCAGGTTTGCCAGGCATGTTTCTGAGATAAGCTGCGTGTAACCCAATGCGTAGACGAGCGACATAAGGTGTAACCTAGACTGAAGATAGTGGTTAGGTAGAGTATTAGTGTTGTTAGTAGTGGCTTGCTCTAAACCTATTTTATGGTTAATGATGTTTCAGCTATACGTTGGAGACTGGAGAATGCAGGTAATTAAGTTGTTTGGTATGCCTTGTATCGGGTATGTGTGTGTAACTCAACACAAATATCTTGAAGAGGAGTTGCTACATGTGCTCCTGGGGGCCTTGCGGTGGCAATACAGCGACAACCCCCCTCTCACAGGCGCTGGCCCTCTAACGCTGGTGAAGTCATAGTTTTCATGGCGGATGTGGCCACCGTGGGCTATTCTGCCAGCGAGTCCACGAACGGTGTGAGGAGCCATCGCTTCGCTCAACAATCGAGAGTGTGCAACTATCCCCTACCTGGCGTGCTAACTGCCGATGTTTTGTAAACTAGACTAGTAAATTTATACGATTATCGCGCTGCTCTTGGAAGGCAATTGTCGCATCCAAAAGGCACGAGGATTTATATTGGTTTAGGCTGGAGCCCTACGTCCAGTCTCAGAGATGATCGAGTGTACGTTCCTCGCTTGAATGCTCTGAAGTTCTTACAATGTGGGGGTGCAAGAATGATGGAAGAGATAGGAGATCTAGAGCTAGGAGATGGGCTACTCGAAAGGAAGCTTCAGGAGCCCTTCTACGGTGTAAGAATGAGTGAATGAGAGTTGAATCCCCAAGATGGGTGCCCTGGCTGCCCTTATATAGAGTTTGGGGCCACGACGTGTACAAAGAAGAAGGTTCTCCCGACCGAAGAGTCGTGAGCCTAAGGGAGGTCCTAACTAACTTGACTTGCAAGCTACGCCATCTTTTAGAGCACGTCTGGGCGTGGTTGTCGTCATGGTCTTGTGTCCACGTCACGGCATAGTGTGACGTGGTGCTACTGTGCCAGCTATGGTGGCACTATAGGAACGGTGGTGGTTCGCCAGTCATCCTGTGCGACGTGGTACTCCGTTGGTTCCTCCATTTATTCGATTCAGAGATGGTATAAGTTATTCAACCATGCAATTTGGTGCACTTTCTATTGATATGAAGCAAACCAAGATGGCGTAGGGAGGAGATCTGGATGGTAGTAAGTAGAATTTTTGTTGGAAATAATTTGCGCAAGAAATAATAGAAGAAATTCGTGCAAATTGGTTCTTTGCTCTGTGAGATCAAATCGGACACTAAATCAGGTGCTACGTATTTCAGTCCAACTTGAATGTTGATTGGTGCTCTTGATTGAGGATAGCTAAAGTTTTGATTTAAGCATAGTTGCCGCGTTATTTTATTATTTCCATATATAGGGGTCTCTAGTTTGAGTACTAGTCCTTGCGTACTGTGCTTGCATGCACTTGAGTTTTGGTCTGGTTGCGTCACGTCTTTTGGTTGCTGAGTCGAACCATGTTGCGTACTGAGTCCAAGTCTGGTTCGGTCGTTTGGCTGGCCTGCGTGCCATATAGCCTGGGCGTTGCCCATGTACGAGGGGGACGAGTTTTATTCCATGGATTATTCCCTGCCGAGAAATTCTAGATAGTGATCCTATTAAATTCTTCAAATTGAAGGTTATCTTCCTGTTCCTTGTGGATTTGTGTAGAGTACGTGATCAAGCTACTACGGCTTGGGTGCATCGGTTCGAATTCTTGACGTTCTTCATCTTCTGATCGTGTTCCTCAAAAACATGGGTGGAATAATCTTATTAGGGTTTGGATTGCATCAATTATAAGCCGATCCCTCTATCAATAATATGTTACTGCTTCTGTTCGATTTATGGGAGGAATTATTTTTTCTGCGTTGTTGCCGAGTTTTCCTGAGATTGTTGAGACGAGTGCTGCTTCTAGCTTGTTCGCTTTGAGAGATCACTCTTTGATTAAAATATTGTTATATATTTTGGATTGCTTGAGTTCGGCTGCTACTTATTCTGAGCTTATTCGTTGTTGCTGCCATGAGGAATAAATTACTTGGAAAACTGTAGTTTCCTGCTTGTCGAGAAAATCTGCAGCACCTAAGATTAATTTGTTTTGTTGTTGCTGCTCAAGATATCTGCGGAAGATATTGTTATCGCTAGTAAATCATTTTCTAGAAAAGGCTGGTTGATAAATTGAAAGGGATCCAATATATTTGTGCGCACCGTGAAAGATTGGGTCAGTATTTTGGACGTCGTAGGCGTGTCCTCATCAAAGGTGGTGAAAATCTCACTACAAAATTCCATCCACACCAAAGGACATCCTAGTAAAAAAAAGAAGAGAGAGTGATGTTAGCTCTACCTTACTATAAAAAGGAGAGAGAGTAAAAAATATCTACTAAAAATGATGCTAAAAAAGAGAGAAAAAATATATATGAAAAAAGAGAGAAAGAAGAAGAGAGAGGAGGATTCTCCTCTGTAATACCTTTGATTGCTCTGCTTCTTTTCACTTTGACCAACAGTTCCTGTTTCTTCTGTTTGACAGCATCGGCTATTTGGGCTAGAGTAAACTTGCGATGGTCAATAGTAGCCTTCATGTTTTCTAGTTCTTTCTCAAGTTCAGCACATCTGATTTCTAGCTGGGAAAGCTCTGGAAGAATTTTTTAGATCATCAATCAGCCGCATCAACTCTTTAGGCTCTTGCCTGTTAGAGTTATCCTGGGCCATCAAAGCTTCACGATTGGATAGGTTCCTCTGAATCTTTTTCACCTTCAGAGCTTGATCTTCAAAAGTAGACAAATATCACAAGACTCTGGAGAGGGCTGGAGATGGATCACCCTTTATAGCCAAGAAGACTCTCTGCATTGAGTCAGTGTCTCGGACCAAATTGGCTATGTTCTTCTCAAGCATTGGCAATATGTGTCTTAGCCGATTTCTGGTCTCTTCTGATAGGGCTTTGCTAGAAGAAGTAGCTGACGATCTGATCTCATCCTCATCAAAATATTCCTCAAGATTGAGAGAGTAGCTCCAGGCCGAAAGATTGAGTGCCTGTGTACAAGGGAAAACACGATTGGGAGGTTAGAATCGGTTTATCAAAAGTGGATGGCAAAGAAGATATAGTACCTTCTCTGTAATAGCCTCTATCAGAAGAGGGGGAACAACTGATGATGCATCGACGACATCTGGTTGAATCGGCTCCAAGCTTCCAACATTGGTGTCTGTAATAACAAGGAAGGATTTTTAATTCATGTTTGTTGCAAAGGAACGAATGGAGCAAGTAACTCCCTCACCATCAGTTGTTTGCTGGGCTGGTGAATCAACAGCCTGAGTATGGACAGCAACAAGACCATCTTCAGCGCCGGCAGGGTCGCTAAGCGGACTGTCAAGTGTTTCCTCGAGAAGTATCTGGCACAAGTAAAAAGTTAGGTAAAGGGTAAAAACTAAGTAGATCAAAAAGTTAAAGAAGGTACTTCGACAAGGGTCACGAAAAATTCACATTTTCTGCCGTTGTGGAAGCATCGATTACTTCCACCAAAATCGGCTCCTGTTGAGGATCGGTCGATAAAGGTTTGGTCGGTGATGAATCAAGTGCCTGAGATAGTAGTCCCGCACCCAAAGCAGACTGGGATGCAATGCTCGATAACTGTAAGAAAATGGGATCAGAAAGTTGAACATCAATTTGAGGAAAGTATGAATCGTTCACCTAAGCAGCTGATGGCCTTGTCCTACGGAGTCTTTTTCCAGTAGTAGCCTTCTAAGTTACCCCTAGAACCACCTTGCACTTTGGGGATTGACGTGTCATGATTGTAGGAGCGGTAGGGGTTCTCATCAACTTCTTCAAGGAAGGTGCGGTTGATCCCATTCTTAAAACTGGGCATGACGGTTGATAATCTATAGGATGCCATCTCCTATCTAGGCTTGGAGGATCGAATTCAATATCCTGAAAAGATCGGTTAGAACAGTCAGCAAGAGAATTCGCCAAGTAATCTCTCTAAAGAGGGGATGAATGATCACCTCACTGTTAGAAGCAAATTCCCCATCCAGAGTTATACACAGAGGGTGAACTGGCCCACAGCAGAGATGGGAACGCCATTCTTGCCACCAGAAGTCAAAAAGGTTGGAAGAAAAACTAGCTTTGACCCAGTCATGCAATGAAAAGGAAGGAAGGTCTGATCCCAGTTGAAAGGCTCTAGAAGCTTCTAGCACATCACTAATATCTTCTCTCGGCTTTAGGATGTTCTTGAAGAACAGACGAGGGGGAAGTTGATTGAGGCCAAACTGATGGGCCACAAAAGAAGGGTTGTAAAACTCATAGGTTGGAGGATTGCTAGGGATGGAGGAACCTTTAACCATTTTGCCACGACCGTGATGAAATTCGGCTAGGAGAACACAGGGCTTAATAAAGGAATTGAAGATCGCAGCCGCTATCTCGTCCGAACAGCCAGATTCAAATCAGAATTTGAATGAAAAAGTCAGTTTATCATCCTCATTATAAGGTAGCCAAGTCAGGACGGCTGCATCAAACCCTCTGTAAAACTTTTTGAAGAGGTGGCCAACATCAAAGTCAATTATTATGGCCGATGCAGCCTCGCCATAACTCATACACTGTCGAGTTCTTCCTTCTTCGCCTCTATATTTCTCATCAAAACTAGAGGAAGGAAAGCTCAGGTCTCTGAGATCAGGCCTTACAATCTTGTGCATGTACAAATTGAGCCACAATTGTATCAGCCACCAAGGGCCACTGATAGTCTGTATTGGTTCATTCTTCAGTAATTGGGCAGCCACCTGGTACATCAGATGATAAGCAGTTCCTAGTAGATATTTTCCAAGAGGGATATCCTTGCCTAATGCTAGGTGCTCCGCCATGAGTTTGTGATTGTAAGTCGGGCCACAAGACTACCCACAAAAGATGAATCTCTCCAACCACATATTCAGAAAAGCCACATATTCTCGTTCACTGACAGATGATTCGTCTTCGACATGATTCAGAATATAACTTGCCCACTAGGTGCAGTCTGCTATCTTGGCCAATCTTTTGGAGCCGGCACTCAAGTACTCATAGGGTTGCACTGATCCGGTAATTGTAAGGCCGATCAACATATATACATCGACCAGAGTGATGGTCATTGGGCCATGGCCAAAAATAAAAGCATTCAGAGTATTAGACCAGAAATAAGAAGCAAAGATCAAGAGTGAATCATTCCTATCCATTTTAGACAATGAAAGTGTCAGGCACTGGTTCAGATCATAAAGCTCCTAGTCTCCGCCCTTTTTCGCGGATACCCTACAAGACCAATATCTCCATCCCTTAGGCGCTTTAGGCCAGTTTCTGAAGGGAGTTTTGTTCTAGGAAGATGAATCCACTATAGACTATTTAAAGGGGATCTGGTTGGTTTCTTGGTCGATAAAATCGGATGGATCAGGATCACCCATAGGCCCGAGAAAATAAACATTAGGAACGATAGCTGATGGAATCAAAATCTCGTTACTCATTTCCTAGAAATTGGATAAAATAAATTCAAGAAGAAAAGAAATACGGGGTAACGGCCAACACTTGGAGAGTGGAAACTTGGAAACATACCTCAGGAACATGGTCGTTGGTTGCCATCATGGCCGGAGTAGGTTCAGATCTGACGAAGATAGCTTGAATGATGGCTCGATGGAACGGCAGATTTCCTAGGGTTTGAGGCCTTGGTGATGACGGTGTCGGCTGTTGGAGCTGGCTCAAGAAAAGAGGAGAAAGCAAAAAGCCGAGTGCGTTGAAAGAGATACTATTGAGATGTTATATGAGACTCAGGTTATGGCGCGGTAAACCAATAAGCTAGAAATTTGGAATAAACCATTTTATCCCAAAATTGGGGGGCATGTGTTTACACCAAAATTTGGGAGAAACAACGTGGGAACTCGCAGTCTTCCAAGATTGTGCCAATCAAGGAGGATCGATGTCAGCCGATTCAGATACGACTCTAGAATTGGATCTCTTGGGATGACGTCCGTGGATAGCGATGATGAACTACAATTGGCGCCAGGAAACTACATATCGGACTCTGCAAAAAGGGAAAGATTAGAGTCCAAGTTATCTTAAATTAGGAATGTTTTTGTTTATGCCAAGGATTGTAATGAATCATGCTCGAGTAGGATTCATGTTTAGACTCCGGGTATAAATATCAAACCCCGGCTATTGTAAAGAACAACAATCAATCCAATACAAGTCAATTACTTTTTTCAGCTCCAGCCACCCTTAGGAGTAGGAGTAGAGTAGATCTCGGTGAGTTCTTCAGCAAGTACAGCTGCATCGATCCGGTCGACCTCCACTGCTTGTTGTAAGTGCCGTCATGGCTTATACCTCTGTTCGTACGGCTACATCGATCCGGTTGACCTCCACTACGACTCTGGTATAAGTTAGTTATCGATTCTTGCCTAGTTCAAGTATGGTTGCATTGATCCGGTCGACCCCCACTGCATGAACTAGATCAAGGTCAAGTTATCGGCTCTACCTTAGGATGGCAGTCTTTGGTAGATTCATTAAGTTACCGATATTGCTTATTGCTTTCATTATTTATCTAATTACAACAATATCATTCTGCCCGATTGGGATTGATCTAGATCGGCCATATATCTTGTTTAGCCCATCGTTTGCTAATTTAAATTGATCTAATCTACACCGTAAACAATGAGTTATGTTTTATCGGCTATTTTATGTCAATCCTGATCGTGCATAGCGTGCGGTTAAGGCGTGTTGCGTCTTGAGTAGGTTTATAGGCTAGCGAGAACCGTTCCATAGCCCGTTATCATGGCCTGTGTGATTCTACCTCACACCCCACCATTAGCATCGTGGAGTGGGGATTGTTATTTGGTAGATCTATTCCTGATAAGGCATGACTTTAGCTGTGCGCTATGCCTGAATCGACTATTTTAGCCGATATCGAGTGCTTTCATGAACAGTTCGCATCACGAGATTGTTGAAGTAAAGATAGGTTGAAAGACATGTTAGCCCTATGATCTTATTATTGTATTACGGACTGCATGATTCTGCCACATGCCCTACTGATATTAGTAATGAGTTAGGGTCGTCGAATCTATTGTTATTTGTACGGCCTGCATGATTCTACCTCTTGCCCCACTGGTCATAGCGATAAATGAGATCTAACATGTTCATTAGATTTATCTTTATTAAACGGTTAAATGGTGTTGAATTGTTTCTTTATATAAAAAGGGGTTCGGTTCCTTGTAATCATTGGCTCAGCATAAACCGATCATTGTTGACATCTTATTGCCATTGATTAATATTTGTTCGAATAATGATATTTACCCTGAGTGATAACCGATTCTTCTTATACAACCCAATGAGCTTTAACCGATTTATTCTCATGAGTATGCAGGAATCGACTGTTTATTCAATTTCCTTTCCTATCGGCTCTCATAGCCGCACATTTGGGACTGTCTGGCAACACCAGCAAGTTCCGCCCTTAATTACTGATGAACTTTCTCTCCTTGTCAATTACAGGGTCAAATTGACTGGCACGTCTTGGGAGGATTGCACAGGATCGACCATCCCTACGCTGAAGCTAGGCGGATCTGCTCCATCGAGCGGATCCTTCCAGCTTGCTGCGTGTGTCCTCGTCGTGGGACGAAAATTCTGTGTTGACACTTTCTTAGAGTTGATCGGGTCGCTGCACGAAATCACAAGATCTTGAGCTCTGAAGTTTGGCTATTAGGCAGGAATAGTGACCACTGGGGGACCTGCCTGTCTACACACCGCCAACATCAGCCACCGCCCTAGCACCGCTCAACTGCGCAGAGGCATGCAGTTGCTTTGCATGGCAGTGGCAAGCTGCTGCTGGCTCGCCCAGAAGTATCGCCGTGCTGACTTAAGCCGAGCCGGTTGTCGTTTTCTTCTTCCCTTCTTGCTCGCCATCGACACTGCTTGCCGTAGGAGCAATTCGCCACCGCCATTGCACCATCACCCAATTCCCCATGCCCACATTTTCACCAAGCTCCCATGCACCTCCCTAACCTGCTCACGCTGCTCCTCGCTGAGGAAATCGACAGCGAGCGCCGATCCCGTCATGGCGGTTTGCCAAAGCCGCCGTATGCACCTCGCCGTGGTTAGCCACCTGTGGCTGCCCTAGCTCCCTTCTCTCTTGTTCTATAATCGCTTTGGTCCCACGAAGCTCATAGGCTTGACCGTTAAGCCATTCCTTATAGGTTTCATAGGAACACCACCTTGTCACCGTGTTCGCGCCACCACGACCATCCTCGACGCCGGCATCCACGTCTAACCGACCTCTGCTTCATCTAGCTTTCCGAGCGTGCTCGCGGTGAGCTCCTAACGCTATCCACGCCATCTGTCTTACCTCTACCGGTCGCTGGAGGCCAGTGCACCGCTTGCCGCTCCACTGTGACCGCCATGGCTGGCGTCGAGCTTGCTTTGTGTTTCGCTTGTTCAATCGATACCATGACTCGAGTCACCAGAGTGAGGAGAAGCCATTGGTGTCATTTCCGCAAGTGGAGATCCAGTCATCGGCGTGTTTCGCCACGTCGATGTGTCACCAATCCACCTTGGTCACCACCGTAGGTGCTGCAGTGTAGTAGAGGCTCGTCTTAGGCTCGGTTGTGATGCGTGGGAGGATGAGGGGCAAGCTAAGGCCATCCCCATCGCTGGAGGTCTCGCCAACGACGAGTACCCACCGACGATGCCGCGGTCAAAGCCGGTCGGGGTCGAGTTGACCCCAAGCCCTACGTGTTAGTGTTGGTGGGTAGCAAGGGGGCGGGTAAAAAAGATTTAAGTTAGTTTTATCTTTTTCTAGAAAATGTTTAATATGTGCTGATCTTGTTTAAATCATAGAAAAATATAAGAATGTGATAAAATTTTCAAACATTTTGTGTAGCCTCTTTATGATGTGCTATATCTAGGAAAAATATGAGCTAGTGAAAATCAATAGCTTTCCATTCTTCAAAATTATGTCTTTTAATTAATAAATGCAACTTCCATGATCTTAATAGGTTAAAATAAATATCTTTTAATCATGAAAATTTTTGTGTATGCTTTACTTGCCTAGACCTACCTTCACAAAAATTTTGGTACTATTTTGATGAATAAAAATTATCCACTTAATTCCATGCTTTATTTATTAATTAATAAATGCCAAAATGGTTTATATAATGCCTTATTGATTTGGGTGTAATTTGAGATTGATTGTAGACCTTGGCACACAACACCTTTGCTATTCCTTGGCAACTCCATTTCATGAGGGTTTGCTTATAATTAAACTTGCTATTAATAAAACTAATTTTGCTTTATGAATAATTAACCAAACTTAATTATGAAGGAAAGTTGTACTCAAGTTAGTAGTCTAGTTTGATCTTCATAAATCATGTTGTGGGATGAGTGTCTAAATTTAGTAGAGTTCTACAACAACAGTTATCAGGAAAGTATTAAGATGGCACCTTTTGAAGCTCTTTATGGAAGAAGGTGTAAAACTCCGTTGAATTGGTCAGAACCCGATGAAAGATGGTTCTTTAGGTTAGATACGGTAAAAGAAGCTAAACAAAAGGTTCAACTTATCCAAGCAAATATGAAAGCAGCATAGTGTCGTCAAAAGAGCTATGCTGACAGGAGATGTCGACCAATAGTGTTCAAAGTGGGAGATCCTGTCTATCTAAAAGTATCACCTATGAAAAGAGTTAACCATTTTGGAGACAGAGGAAAACTAACACCTCGCTATGTTGGTCCTTTCCAAATCTTAGAATAGTGTGGACCCGTAGCATATCGTATTAGATTGCCAGAGCAACTTTCAATGGTGCACAATGTGTTTCATTTATCACAGTTGAAAAAGTGTTTGTGAGTACCTGATCAAGCTATTGAGGTTGAAGAAGTTGAACTAGAACCAGATTTGACATATGTACAATATCCTGTCAGAATCCTGGATCAGAAAGATCGAGTTACTAAACAAAGGACAATTATGCTCTATAAGGTTCAGTGGAACAAGCATTCAGAAGAGGAGGCTACATGGGAATCTGAGGAGTATCTGATGGAGAATCATCCAGATTTCCTTCCATCTACTTAGGTTGCTAACTCCTCTATAGTTGTAACCTTTCTTTTGAAAGTTGTTGTAATCTTGTAACTTCCCTTGTTGTTTTATGGAAACCTTGTTGTAATATGTGTTTGCCACGTTTCCTTTTCCATTACTTAACCCTAGGCTTTAGGCATTGCTTAATCTCTGGGCGATATTTCTATAAGGGGGAAGAGCTGTAACACCCCTGGTGTTAAGCGTTACTAAAACATGATCATGTCATCATCATGCATAGTAAGCATGCCATTTAGCTAATCATGTCTTGCATTAACTAAAAACAATGTTATTTAGTAGGGTAAGCAATGCATTCTTGTGGTGGTTTGTGATATAACCCCAAAATTCCTGTTAAGGTACTTGGTGACCATATATTTTTGAATTTCACAAAAATACTTGAAATCATACCCTAATAAACTTGGTAGTGTAAAGAGTGTACTTTTCCACTTGTGTCAAGTATAGGGTATGGGTTCAAGTCCAACTCTCTAAAAATTGAGCTCCAAATTTGAAATTGAAATTGAAGTTCAACACTTGATCATATTTGGCTAGGTATTGGATTTCAATATTAAGTTCAATTTTGGGGAATTTATTAAAAAAATTCATAATGGGATGACGTACAGTGGTGGAGTACTGTATTCTCGGGTGGCGTGAACCCGTTCTCGTCTTAGAGGATCTGAGTGAGGGTAGATATATGTAGGTCTAGGACCTGCATATGTCGTGTGGTAAGAAAACCCTAACTAGGCCAAATTGATTCGAATCGTTGCTGCTTCTCAAAGAAGAAGACTCGATCAACTGTCCTGCATCATAGTTAATCAAATGAAACAATAGTACTTATGATCATGAGATGCGGTGATTAAAGAAGTGGTTGTTGTAGATTAGGAGCAAACTAGAGTCTGATAATGATTTAACTTGCGCTAAACATTGAAAGTAAGGATCAATCATTAGTAAGCTTTTCCACAAAAGTTAATCTTGATTCTTGCTACAGACTTACCTTGATTCCCCGTAAGCCTGCATATCCTTGGAGTCCCTTTTCGTCGGTTAAGTCTTGTTAAGTACCTTTGTACTCAGGGTTTGTTAACCCTTGTTGCAGGAGGAGAGCCAGTAGTAGAGAAGTTTGTTGTGCACCCTTGGTAGGGTGAATCTCTCTTGTGTGTTGCTAGTTATACCTGTCATGCTACCCTACTGCCTTGTTGGCTAAAACTTATGAATTGTAATAACTTAATGAATGATTTGTAAACTTATGGTTAGTAAGACTTCCACTATTTATTCCAATGTAATACATTTTGTATAAACTATTGTAATACTACAATGTCTTCTGTAATGTGTCCTGCTTGGAAAGAAATAGTGGAGCATTCGGGTTTCCCGAGGACACCCGACAAACTACCGAGATTGTGTAGCTTACATGTGCTATAGTCAGAAGTCTGGGAGACAATGACAGGTACATGTGGGTCATATAGTTTGGGCGGTTCTACCACATAAAACCTCCAAAATTATGCTACTTATTCCTGCATTGAGTTTTGTCAAGTCTTGTTGACCCTTGTTGAGAAAGTTATCATGCCCCCAAGATCAAGATCATGTACACGCCACATATATTAAGCTATTCCTACACTGGGAATACACTAAAGCTTGCCTCCATCCACCCAAAACTCTACTCCTATACTGGGAGTAGACAAAAAAATGTTTGTTAGGTAAATACTCCATGTTCTACAAAATAGTGATATCTCTCAACATGTGGTTTAAGAGACATGGACTATGCAAAAGAAGAAAAAGAAAAAAAATATATGGACTCATGAAGGTCCAAGATGAAAAAGAAAAAAAATTGGACATATGAAGGTCTAATTATATATATAAAAAAATGATGAGCACATGAAGGCTCATGCAAAATGATAACCATGTTCTCATAATATAAGTTTATGAGAGAGATCACTCCTATCAAGGATATGAGAGAGATCACTCATATCAAGGATAACCATGTTCTCATAATATAGTATAGGTTTAACATTGTTTTATCCACACACTTGCACTTCTTGATCTAAGGATATGATATCTTTCTCCTTGGATCCGAGCTTTGATTTAACAAAATATGTAGAGTAAGTATGCCTTCATATCTTTCCCTACCCAAAGATCCATATAAGCTTTCTAGAAGTATGAAAGAAAGAAGGCAACACTTTGATATGCCTTGGTGAGGAACCAAACACAAATATGAGCGATTTGAGTGAATCATTTGAGGAGCTAAGCTATATTTACATTTTTAAAATCAAATGAAAACCCAAGTTTCTAAACTGAATGATGCAAGGGGATTTGAATCTATGCTTTTCCATTTTTCAATCACCCAAGATAATGTGGTAGATACTCCAAAGTTCATAGGTTCTGGTGAAGCTTGGAATAACTTGTATGCAGGTTTCATATCAAGGAGATAACCCATCTTAGTCCTTAAACATTACTCGAGGATGAGCAAAGGGCTAAGTGTGGGGGAGTTTGTTGGTGGTCCTTAAATCACATTTTTACCACCAACATTTATATAAAATCCATCCAAACAAAACACCAAACTTAGTAAATAGGGTCTTACACTAACATATTCCATGAGTTTTGGCGAGTTGATCATTTTCAGGACATATCCATGGAAAACCAAGGAAAACATACCAAAAGGCATAATCGAGAGAAGCGTAAAGCAAACCTTGCTCAAAGGAACCAAGAGAGGCCCACTCAACCAAGTAAATTGGGTTGAGCACCGACATAGAAGAAGTCCAGGCCCAACCAAGAACCCACTAGAGCAAGGCGGTGGCTAGGCGCGCCAGGTAGGGTGCGCCTGCACCCCAACTTGGCCCGTTTGGCCCCAGCTTTGGTCGGTTGACACATACCGCCTTGCCCAACATCGGTGTCAAGGTGCTTGCTAGGTTCAATGTACCTAAATGACTGTTTGAGGTCAGTTTCCTCCTTCCATGTGGGGATCAATCATATTTCCAAGGACCCCCTCCTCTCCACCTATAAAAAGAGGACCTCTCCCCCCTCATTCCAACAACACACCAAGGAGCAAGAGCTACACTACAAGAGCACCATTCCAAAGGGTCTAGGCCCTAGCTAGCTAGTAGACTTGGTTTGAGACAGATGTGAGGGAGGGTACGGGGAAGAGCCAGACTTGTCGGTATCTCCCTGAACTTGTACCTCATCGAACACTTGTACCTCGATGGAATATTCGCTAAGTAAATGTTCAGGTTTCTTATGGCATTAAGACTTTTGATTAGTTAATCTTTGCTCTTACTTATTTATGGGTTCGTTGTCCAGTCTCATAACGGATACTCTAGTAAAGGGCCCTCATAAAGACGGATAACCCTATGCGATGCTAGAGTAGTACTTGACAGCATAGACGTGGTGTCTAGGCTAGAGGCTACCTTCATTTGCCTTGTATCCTCTGGTTGAGGGGTAGGCGGTAGGTGGTGACAGCCATGTCCATCCCATGTAACCCCCCACATTCGGGTACGGTGTAGAGCTATAGGCTGGCATCGACTGGCAAACTAGTTGCAATCTAGTACCCGAAGCAAACAAGTGAAAGTAGAGTTTATCTTTCCATAAGACCCAAAAGCCATAGGAGTCCATCTCTACCCTTTCCAACTTTACCCCTTGTGTTGTCCATGGACGAACTAGCTAGAAGAAATACCTCCATTCTCTGTGGAAAATATAATACCCTGAATACTTCTGGGTGAAAGCTACAACGGTAATTCTATGCACTTGCAGAATCTTTCTATTTGTGTTAAGAAATACCAACACTCGTGATCCCCATGGATCATTCGTCAACCTTAACAGAGCCAACTCAGGAATAGCCTACCTCAGTACCCAATATAGCAGAGTGTTCGTCATTTAGAATACAGTGTTCGCTAGCCCATAGAGAATGTGAGATTGTTTGGCAAGCTTATCCATGAGGTCGACAACACTAGTTTAGACCCTTTACCAAATAGCGTAACAGTAAATGTCCCTTCCCAAGTTCCTAGTAATGACCTATGCACCCATGTCCTTTTCTCGTATACCGGATCATCAAAGCGTCTCCAAAGTCGTGTCTCCCCTGTTCTTTTAGGAACGCCTCGAGTAAGGATTGTGTAATTATTCAAGTCATCATTGCCAGCTTCTAAAGCTAGGACGATAGCACAATCAGGCAGGCACCCCACTACTATAAACCATATTTTGGATACTTAAGATGTCTCAATATGAGTTATGCCTCGCATGTAGCTTTGGATAATAATCTTGTTCTCTCTACACTTAGAGTCACTCTTTAATCTGTTAGAAGCCCTTCACCTAAAAAATAGGAATGGAAACAGTTAATTGCTTATTACTTAGTTACCTAGCAATGGTAGAAGTCGAGTATGAGAAGGGAACTCAGTCTCACGTGTGTAGGATGCTACACCAGGATAATTAATCACTAAAAGCAATGAGGGTACAACTTGACTTACTTCACTAATCTGGCTAAGGAATAGTATCACTAAAAGCTATAATCTTGGAACACTACTTTGGTAACTTGCTCATGCGAGGGGTAGGTCATTGTGATTGTGTGATCTCAAATGACATAGCTCGTGGAGCAGCCAAGGACCATTTATTGGGATACATGAGTCTAAGTAACCACCTGTACAGACCACATGTCACGGATGGGGTCGACAAGCCAAGTAACTGCGATCGGCTTATCCGTGAAACTGGCAAGAGAGTGGCGTCGGTCGGGAATGTCTGGGACATTGATCGCGCATTAGCCGAACCTTTCATCGGACACTCGGGCTGGATTAGGGAAAGGTCGGACAACGTGAGGCAACCCTTACTACTGGACCTGGTGTGTGGAGGTTAGTCTCGGTTTCCATGTGGGTGCATTTGTACACCTCTGTAGAGTTAGAAAGCCTAAAGTCCCTCAGGATGGAACCATTCGGTTGTTCCTATTTTCTATACCCATGGTAGCGTAATAATGGAACGTGATGATAGTGGGACATATGTGTGCTAATCACCCTTTAGAATACTATATCTCTTTAATGTTAAAACTTTGAAATGGATCATGAGCATGTCATACTCTTAATGAACGTCATTGCTTTTCTGCAAATGTACAAATAACTATTAAATGCCCTTGTGTTGGAATTAAGTCTTGCGAGTACAAAATGTACTCACGGTGTTGCCGTTAAGTTGTTTTGTAGGTCATTGAGTGCGACGGTTAGTACACCTAGGCAGTTCTCTGAGATGAGCTATGTGTTTTCCGATGAGTAGAAGAGTGAAATGAAGTGTGACTTGGGTAGAGGGTAGTAGATAGTTAGAGAGATAGTGCCAGTAGTAGTTTCTTGTTTGATTTTATGTTACTATCATTAATGTTTTAGCTTAAGCGTTGGAGACTTAAGTGTGTAATCGATTGAGTCATTCGGTATGTCCTGTATCGGGAATGCCTATGTAACTCAATGCAAAGATCCTGAAGAGAAGATGCCGAGTGTGCTTCTAGGGGAGTCATTGAGGTTGGTTTGCTTAAAATGAGCTGGTCAAGTGGATGATACTCGATTGAGGTGAATTAACATGGTGGGTCCCTCACATCGGGTATCCGAGCAGTTGATTGACTTACACCTACAGTCCTCATACAAGGCATCGTTCAACCCACCCGATATGCACTTAAGCCTTCGACTTAAAGATCTTGCTATAAGCTTTAGGTAAACCCTAAGTTATCTTAACTCTCTCCTCTAGTAGAATCTAGCCCCGGTTCCCTTAAAACACTATGATATATAGAAAAGGTCCAAAGGATTTTGTTTTTAAAAAAAAATATATATATATAGGACTCATTTAATGTTCAATATAGGGTTGGGAAGGATAGATATAGTTCACCCAAGTGAGGAATACTAGGTTGCGGTAAGGCGCCCTTCTAGACTGAGCGTGTCGTGCGGAAAGTGTAGAGAACGTTAGAGTCATCCCCACGTTCTTATCTAGAACCTCTAAAGCTTCCAATTAGGTTCCCTTCAGTCACCATTACCAGATCAACAAAAGTTTCGACAGAATCTTCTCTGTATTTAGGCCTTATCTCCCATATATGGACAATCATATATATAAGAATCCCAACCAGAGCAACAATCATCGAGCATCAATAGGAGGATGGGATATCAAACCAGTCCAGGTGTCCAATTAAATGGATTCAAATCAGATATCAAATTCATCACGTCGATGGATGACCCACAGAACAAATCATAGTATCAAGTACATCACGATCTAAGTATGCCTAACACAATTGGGCGGTGAAGCAAATCAAAGTTCAAAATATCTGATAAACGCTCCCATGATAGACCGGAGCAAAACCAACTTTGGAGCATGATAGCGGCAAGGTATGAAGACAATCACTGGTCAGGCAGAGTCTGACTAGGCTATTGAAGCGACGACGTCTACAAGTACGGCGGCGGATGAAAGGCTCCTATAGATATCATCATTGGTTGTCCACCTACATGAAGACATGACCTGAGCAGTGGTCAAAGACCATGGTAGCCAAAAAATAAGGGTATCAAAAGGTGTAGCCACAGAAGTATGAGAATACCTGAAGAACCTGTAGGAGAAATAGCAACTCCCTGAGTGGCTGAAAACAATGGACGCCTCTAGAGTGTAATGGGCTCTACACGATCAATAGAAATGAGAATAGTCTTATAAGTAGATGAAAATGCTACAACTAGAATACAAGTAAGTGAAAGGGAGAAAGGAGTGTACCAATCACATTGCCATCTGATGGCTTCGGGCAGCAGCGGTACACGTGGTGGTATAGAGTGTCAAAGGACTGCTTGAGCTGCCTAATAGCCTGGACCAACGAAGTAATTTTAGAGCGGAGCTGACCCACCTCTTATTTGGTGGCTATCCTCCCTACCTGATCAGCCAAACTGTTCACCATGGTAGTCATTGGATTAACAAAGCTGTCCTTAAGGAATTGCTCCTACTTGGCAAACCTCACATCCAATCCCTGATAGAGTGGAGCAATTGACTCCTGGAACTAACGGTTAAGGCGCTCAAAGTATGGGATGAAGTAATTCTCTGGTGGCGTCCACACGCTACCACCCTCTTCAACTGCAGCTGCAACAGGTAGTGGTGGAACCTAGGGCAGAGGTGAGTCCTCTCATTCCAAGGCCTTTTTCTTGTTCTTAAATGGGCAGAAATGCCTATGCACCACGCCGTCAACCCCTAAGAAGCCAGTCTTATGATGGATCAGGGCCATAATGTATAGCTGGAAGACCAGGACACCTCTTTTATCAAGCCTGCACTTCACCATCCTAGCAGCCATCCACTCAATAATGTTCAGTTGTCACCAGACATGATAGCTCAAATCACCTCATAATAGGGAATGCGAACAGCATTAGAATTTCCAACTTTGGGCATGACGGTATGTCTCAGTATGCTAAAGATCAGGGAAGGATACCTACTAAAGTCCTTGCTACCCCCATGATTATGTTTTCCATCTGCATAGAAGATATAGGTCTCATGCTCTTGCATCGGTAGAAGATCCCCCATAGTCTTTCCAGTCTTCATCTCTTCATATTCAAGACCAATAAGAGTAGCAAACTCATGGAATGAAGCAGTGAAGATTTTCTTGCCAGTCATCCAAGTCAGAAGTTCATCCTCCATGCTAACCTCAAGAGTGGCATAGAACTGCTAGATAGTAGACTCATTCCAATTGTCACTGAATTCCATCACCTTGCGAAGACCCATGATTCAGAACTTTTGGATCAAGTCCTTGATGCGTGGAAAGCCATCCAAATAAGCCCAATTGATCCACTGGTTCTCTTGCATTGGCCTACTGACGAACTCACCTAGAAGAGTCGATATTGGACCTGAGAGCGGAAGTAGGCAAAAAGGGTGTCACTGTCCCATTGGTAGTGCCTCTCTTGGCAAGCCTCCCGGTACTTCTTGGTGTTCTCCCAAGAATAATCTATCTTAGGACGAGTTTCCAAGTGAATCAGATGAACCCCTTCTTCCTTGTACTCATCCTCGTTGTAATCCACTTTGAATTCAGCAAATAGGGAGTCCTCTCTCGGACCTATTCGCCGAACCTTTGCCATGTCTGAGGGGCTATTCCTCTTGTTCCCATTCAAGCATGGCCCATTCGTCGTCATTAATGATGCAGGGTGAAGTGGCCCTATCGGATCTCCTAGCGTGGGGTGTCTTCCTCTTCTTAGGTGGCACCACCCACTCACAAGAGGCCTAGCGGCCACCTTGCTCCTCAATGCATGGTCTCTTCTTGGTGGGACCCCCACCCGATGGACAATGACCTGAGCCAAATCTGCGAGTGTAAACAAGAAGTAATACCATGGTCGGACTAAACAAGTGCTAAGGAAAATAAAGGATATGATGGTATCTACTAGCACTATGGATTTAGGGTATAAATATAGTAATGCAGTGTCACATAATGTTCCTTGTGGATCCATATGAAGTTCGGAGACAAAAATATCAACTAGAACTAGACTTGCAACTACCCAAAGACCAGCGGAGCATCCACAAAGGTATCATACTATCCACTGAATTATGAACATTGGACATGAGACTAACTAGAACATACCAGAGCCTCCGACATTGGTGGCAGAGAGCCCATTGATTTCCCGACAACCTGCAGAAATGAACTTAATCTACAAACTGAGATTAGCGGAGAGTACAAGATAGTCACAGACCACCTATCAAAGTCAACACAGAAGGAGAATGACATGTTTAGGACATTTCTAAGCCTCCCAAGGTTTTGGAGGAGAGTCCATCAACGTTCGATTCAGCACGATTTGAACAACCGCAAGACATTACGCTCTCTAGATATACTACCCTAAGTAGCTCTAAGCAACCAAAGGTTACCCAATAGGAAAATCAAGCATGCTCTACCTCTACACCAAGATGGAATTCAACAGAAGCAACTCCACCTCTAGATCAAGCAAACCCTAGCCTAACGCCTAAGGAAAAAGAAGGGATAAGTCGCCAAGGAAAGAGAAATACTCACCTTCCCATGTCGAGAAGCTTGAAGCCACGAGGATCGACTTAAGATGGTGGAGGCGATGACCTAAGCAAATGCGATGGCTTGCTTGGGGGAAGAGTGGAAAAATGAGAAGGAAACCCTAACTGCACAGTTGTAAACCCTTTTATAACCTTAAACTGATGGAGTATCCATCAATTTTGGTGGAGTATCCACCAAGTCTATGAGAATAATGGTTAAGTCACATGATAGTTATAAAGATTACCGGAACATTCGACGAGCTTATCGGACCATCCGATGGAAGATAAAGCAAGAATTTCTCCCTCTATTGGTGACCCTTGAGAGGAAGAAATCACAAAGGAAAGGGAAGCAAGCCCCTATTTATAGGAGGAAACCTCAGAGTCTATCCAAGTGTAACTCCTCAATGGAACCTCTGGAAAGCTTGAGGACAAGCTTTTCCTAAGGAGGGGAGAGTTGTAACGACCCGAATTCACTACAACCTAGGCTCTCAATTTTGATCACCAACACAGCTCTTAGATGAGCAATGCAAGCTTTTGGATACAATCAAAACCACAAATATGTTGCTTCCTACCCAGTGAGGCGACACACAATCTAAACAGGTGCAACATAATGGTTTAGATCATTGAAGATCAGGTTGTTGACCATTGGAATAAAGTTAATTGGCCCAATGCCTAGTCCCAAGTGATTGAACCCATCTCTCAACCAACAGAGAATACTGGACCATCCGACATAATATCGGACCATCCGCCAATGTCTAAACTGCATGCAATGAGTGGGGAGTGAGTTGTCCTCAACACAACCCTTGACCCCACATGTCATATGCACGAAATTGGATGAACCAAACCTCAGCTAAAGCAGCACCAACTCAACCCATTCTCCCATTTTTCACCTCCCTCTCTCTCTCTCTAAAAGAGCAAGAACAAGTAAGAACTAGAGAGAGAAAATGGAGATTGGAGATGAAGGTGGAAGATGGAAGATGGAGTGAAGACATGCTATCCAATATCAACATTTCATCAAGCTCAACTCATCCTCACCTCATGATCATGGTTAGCCCATGAGCTCTCATCTCATTTAGTTGGGAATCTCTCACAAACCCTAATCTCAATCTTTCATGCATGTATGGATCATGCAGTGTGGTGACATCTCATTCATCACAAAGGTAAGATCAAGACCCTATGCATGACCAATCTCAAGAAATCCCTCTCAATGTCACTCTCATGCTTTCTATGGATTCTTACATGAATATTGGTATTTCTCCCAAATAATGGAAGACAAGGTGTCCTCAACCTCTTATTAAGGATCCTAGTCTCTCATGGTTATCAACCTTGGCGTTAAGTCCCTTTTACTCAATCTCAAGCTTTAGTCTCAAGTGGTTCATGGGAAGGGATAGGACCCAAATCACTAGATGCACTAGTTAACCATAACCCAAAACCCATCTAGCTCTAGCCTAGCACATCCCTAGAGTTATCCTAGAAGTTTGGTGTACATGCATAGATGCCCACTACCCCACATTAGGATCTAACCAACCTAAAACATAGAACATAGGTTCTGTCGCCCAACTCGTAGAGCGTCCGATAAACCTTCCTAATTTAGTAAACCACCCTATAGAAACACTCATACCCTTATAGAGTGGGAACAATGGAGAGTCCGACAAGTCTTTGGAGTGTCCATTGAGTTATAAAGCCTCATAGTAAGTTACCCGAGAGTAACCAGTCTGTACCGGAGCATCCGTCACTCACGGCGGAGCATCTGTTGAATTATAAGAAATAGCTATCCAGTAACCTGATGTAACACCCTAGTGTTAAGCATTGCATTTGGCACTTGCATTTCATGAGCACAAGCATCATCCAAGCATTCAAGAACATAAGCATATGAAATTTCATCTCATTCTTATACATTATCGCATGAAATGTTGATTATATATATATATGCTTATGCTTGTAATCATGTATGACCAATGTATGAAATGGTTGTGAGGTCATGAAAACACCTTAGACACATCTAGGATGGTAAATGGAACAATTTTTGTATTCATGACTTGAACCAATGTTGCTTCTAAGTGTTGGTTTACTTTGAAATGCCTTTTCATGATGCTAGTTTGACTAAAGTTGAATAGTAGTTTAGAGAGCTTGCATGGCTGTGTGACCTAAATAAAAGTTGTAGTTCACATCATGGGTAACAAACTTTATTTAAGGGTCATGAGCTGAATTAGTGCCTAATGTGGTCAAAAATAGCTCCAAAGTAGCAATGAAATGCTGTTCCTAGACTTGGAAATTTTGCCAAGTCCCGAATGCTGATTTTAGTTTCAAGTGCACCACTTTAGAGCTTTGTAGTTTGAAAACCAGCTCGAATTAGATTAGGCTCCCTAAAACAAAGTTGTAGTACTCATGTAACTCTACAATTTCTATTAAGGAAGTTTTTGCTAAATCACCACGGATTAGGAGGACTGATGGCTTGAACTTGCTTTGTCAGTCGGGTTCAGTGGTGTTTGAACCGGTGCCGCGCGCACGCGTCATGGCTGACCGGCGTCAGGCTGCGGCCACCGCGTGGAGTCCATCCTCGGACATCGGGCCCGTGCGTCAGGCCGGGGCGGGCAGCAAAACCGCGCGATGTTGTTGCTCTTTCTCACTCACGCGCTTTCTCTCTGCTTCGCTCTCGCTCCTGCTCTCACCGCACTAGAGCAAAACCGAGCGTCGTCGCCATTGCCGCCGAGCTCACACGCCACCGCTGCCGAGCCATTTCTCGATAACCCACGCACACAGCTCTGTCGTGCCCCGCTCCACCTTCCCTAGCTGCTAGCTGTACTAATCGAGCCTAGGTAAAGCCTCAGGGTGAGTTCGTCATGGTTGTGCTCCACCGAGCCATCTCGCTCACTCTCTTCTCTCGTTAGAGCTAGCCTAGGGTCACATCTAGCTTACGTCGTTGGCCGTCGGGCCAACGCCGGCATACCAGCGCTGGAACACGGCTGCTCACCGCCGTGCTCTCGCTGCCGCAATGCCATGCATGTGGCCAACCCTCACCGCTGCTTCACAGTGACTTGATCTGCGCCATAGAGCTTCGCTAGGGTTCCTAGGTTTTGTAGCCGCGCTCGCCTGGCCATGCCATCGCTGGAGGCGATGAGTCCGCCACCACGCACCACCGTCGAGCCGCCATGCTCGCCGGTGAGGTAGCTCCGGCGATCCACCGAGCCAACCTAGGGTATTGGTAGATGCGCGTGGTGATGGGGAACACTATGGTGCTGACCTCATCACCGATGACCTCACCATCGGCGAGTTCTTGCAGGTCAAAGCCGGTGCTCTGCTTGGTTTCACTGACGCGTGGGGCCAAGTTGACCGCGGGACCCGCATGTCAGCACCTGGGTGCAGTAGACCGGGTGTACCTAGCATTTAGGGTTTAGTTGTTTTCGGATTATTTTCACAAGATTTGAATACAAACTTCAAAAATTCATATTTGGAGCTAGGAGTATCCAAATGGGGTGAACCAAATTTTGTAAGATTCATCTTGAAGTGCACTATTTGATAAATATATGAAACCTATTGTTTAGGGTATTTTTCTAGGAGAATTAAATTAAGCGAGATAAGTGCATTTAAAATAGTTTCTATCTTGTAAAATGCATAACTTGAGCTTGGAAGGTGATAAAATTGTGATTCTAATTTTGCTGGTCTTGGTTCACATGCTCACTAAACCTACAGTAGACATACTTGTAATATGGTCTTCCTAGTTAATCTAAATTAATTGCTAGATTCTAGTGAAATTAATTAGGGTAAAAATACATAACATATGATCATACAAATTTTTACACAGTATTCTCATGCTAGGAGGAAAGTAAAAAAATATTAAATCTATTGCTTGACACTTTTCACTATGCTAAACTATTTTTACTAAAATAAGCATATGTAACTTGTCATTTTTGTAGAGGTAGCTATGCTTATCCAAATGGCATGAAATTTATACAGTAGACTATTAGGATCATGTGTCATGTACTGTAATTTTCTTAGAATTTATTGAGTAGTGGAAATATTTACTCTGTGAATCACCTTATTATCTAAGGAAATTAAGAAATGAATATAAATAAATTAGTTAGGCTTAACCATGATGTTTTCTGTGGTGTGTGATGCATATTATCTGTTTATATTGTTAGTGAGGCTTAGAAGTATTTGTTTATAGGCAGCTAGTTAATTATTGCTTTATAATTCAATTAGATGGCTGCATGTATAGTTTCTATTGTAGTGATATTTTCATGATAATAATTATCTTTTCTGTAAAACTTGTTAATAACAAAGTTGTAGATAACTTACATGTATACCTTGTGTTAAATTTTCATAGTTCTGGGCCTTATGGTTTAGGAATTATAGCTGTTAGAAGTCTACTATCAGATTTACTTGTTCTCTATGTAGATCTGAAAGATTGAATTATTTGACCTAGATAACTACTGAATCACCTTAAGATGACTAAAACAAAGTTGTGGACAATTTCATAAGTTTTCCAGAAAGTCCACAACCATAGTATTTAGAGGTGTATAAATCTAGTTATAGTCAAAACAAGTGGCTGCTGTCTTGTAGTCTAGAAAATGTTTTACATAAGTGTTTATTTAATTACTAGAAAAGAGATATGCACCTACTCAGTAAAAGAAAATTTATCTGGTTATCACCTTAATGCATTGTTGTTGAGAACACTTATGAGGATGCATTCATCATATCATATCATATTATACATGTCATTATATATGCATCCATGATATCTTATTTCCTACTCATGCATATAGGATCGTCCGAGGGGATAACTCTATTGGAATTCGACAAAGAGCCGGAGGAACAATAGGAGGCACCTCAGCCCGTAAACTCTAGAAGGAGAGGATCAAACTCTAGAAGACTTACCCGAGTGCCCAGACCATAGGCCAACTTCTTTTCTCAAAGGCAAGCCCCAGAGCATTTTAAGCCTCCCATGTTTTACAAAATATCACTTGAATCATTTATGTTTGATGCATTAGGTTATAAGAGTTGAATTGGAAACACTTGAAGCATAGAACTACATTGTCTAGATAAATATACCTTTAACCCTGTGTAGGTCTAGGATCAAATATATGCTTAGCCATGCTTAGACCGGTAGAAGTCGGGTGATTTCCTGTCACCTGCGAGATATAGGTGGATACCGGAGCACGTTTGGCTATATTTGCTATCGTGAAAAGAACCATGGGGTAATGTAACTGGAGGTTGGACGGAGTCTATGCGTAGGTTGCCTCATGTGATTCCGTCTGTGCCAATTAAGGACTGTACAGTTGTTGCCTCTTTTATTGAGATTGAACGCATGCCTCTCACTTAGCTGGCCAGATAGCTCGTTCCGACCGCGAAGCCGAGTAGCTCAACTCAAGCCGGGCCCCGTTCTATAAAAGTGCACACTCTAAATGGTAGTAAGGATGTGTGGGGAGCCAGACATGAGCCCAAGGGCAGGGTAGTCCTGATTGTCCAGGTAGCTAGTTGTCCCTAGTTGTGCGGTGCTGATCGAACCCGCGAAATATGTACCTAAGTTACACAAAAGGTGACCTAAGGCTACCGTGGCTGGTAGACCTAGGTTTGTGTTAGGAATAAATTCCCAGCTGGTTGAAATCAATTCAAATCACCGTCTCTCCTAGGTAGTGAGAAACTTGACTAGCCCCAACATCGTAGTAACTGAATTATGGAATGATGGTTACGATGGACATAGAATTATTACTTCGGCTATGGTTACTATTGTTATGCTACTAAATGGCATACCACATGTTTGGCACAGGTTACTTGCTAATCTAAAAATGAATAGCTATAATTAACTTGAGGACCGAATAATAAAATGTATAGCTGAATTAGTGGCTTTTATGCAAAATGTTGTCAAGCTAACTCCACTTATAAAGCCTTGCATGATCCTTAGAGTCACTTTACTTTTGGTTTATGACAGGTAAGTCTAGCTGAGTACTTTCTTGTACTTAGGGTTTATTTCCCACTTGTTGCAGATAATACCATGTATCATGGCAACTTTAAGAACTGCTTCTATCCCGCCGTGGACAAGGAGTAGGGCCCTAGGCAGTGCGTCTCTCGTTAATCCCTCTATTATGCTTTTGTGGTTGTGATCCTGAGCTGGCATAGTATTTGAACAAGTTAATTATGACAGAACTCTGTCTTGTGACAGAACTACCCAATTTATACAAGATCAAGTACGGCTATCCCCGTTCAACTCGTTGACACACGCATACTTTTACTTATATAAACCCGATAGTCCACCGAGTGTCACGAAAGACCTCGGTAAATCAACATCATAACCAAGATCGAGTGATTAAGCAAATACACATCACATACATAGAGTTGCAACGGAAATAATGTTTACAATGAGTTCACAAATAATAATACAAGTTTGGGTTTCAAAACCGATTAGTGAAAACAACATAGCTTTCAAATGATTACAATAATATAAGTTCCAAATACATTGCTAGCATAAGTGACATCCTCTGATAAAAGCATATAGATGAGAAATAAATATATAGTCACCGAGCCCACCAGCGGTTAGCCACCATCTTCAGTAGGCCGAGAACTTCACCTGCAACATGGTGGGATAAACCCTGAGTACTCGAATGTACTCAGCTAGATTTACCCATAATAAACCAGAAATAAAGTGACTCCAAGGAGTATGCAAGGCTTTATAGGTGGAGCTAGCTTGACAAGATTTTGCTTAAAAGCCACTAGTTGAGCTATACATTTTATAATTCGGTAACCAAGTTAATTATGGCTATTCATCTCTAGATTAGTAACATACAATAGTAACCATTGCTGGTGTAACATTTCCATATTCATCATAACCATCAAATTACATTAATTAATGCTATGTTGCTGCTGCTCAGTCAAGTTCTCACTATCCAGGAGAGATAGCGACTTGAACCAATTCCAACCCAGCTGGGGAGTTATTCCTAACACAAACCCAGACATACCTACGCCATGGTAGTCTTAGGTCACCTTTGGTACAACTCAGGAACTAACTTTGTGGGTCCAATCAGCGCCAGACCCTCAAAGATTCTACTAGTCTGCTAGGAAGTTCAGGCCAGGCCTACCCTTGGACCCACGCCACTAGCTCCCCGCACGTCCTTCCTGCCTCTAGTGTGCGCACTTTCACTTCCTAGGTCCTGGCCTAAGTTGAGCTACTCGGCTTCGTGGTCAGAACGAGTTATCTGGCCAACTAAGTGCTAGGCATGCATTCAACATGATAAGAGGACGTATAGCGAATCGGTCCTTAACCGACACAGACGGGGATAAATAGGCACCAAGACCTCCATGCCTTGTTGTTTCTCTATCACAGTCCCGTCCGGTCTCCTTTTATTTATCAACACATGGTTATTTTCATGATAGCAAATATAGCCAATCGTGCTTTGGTATCCACCTATATCTCGTAGGTCATAGGAAATCACCCGACTTCTACCGGTCTAAGCATTGCTAAGCATACATTCGATCCTAGACCTACATAGGGTTCAAGGTATATTTCTAGACAAGGTAGTTCTATGCATCGAGTGGTTCCAATCAACTCTTATAACCTAATACATCAAACATAAGAAGATTCAAGTAATATTTGTAAAAACATAGGAGACTTAGAATGGTCCGGGGCTTGCCTAGGATCCAACACTAGGTTAGTGTTTGTTAGACAACACTCGCTTGACGAGCATCTCCCATCTCGGCACTTGCTTAGTCCTTCCGTCTTCTGGATTCACCAAACTCCATCTTTGGGTTCGGCTCCAACATCATGTCCTTCACGTGGTTCATCTAGTGCACCTAGATGAGATGTAAGATGCAAGTGCATGAATATGAAGAATGGTAATAAGAGATGCATCACATAAGAGTGTTCAAGATAAACACAAGATTATGCAAGACATAGGCACATAGAGTTATTTAACTAAACATCACACAACCTATTAGATCCAAATAGTAAGCATATTAGGCATGGCACACAAGTGAACTTAAGTTTAGATATTGTACACATGCATCGATCAAGAACTAACCAAACATGTTTAGCCAAAATAAGAGCATGCTAAAGCAATCACCTAGCACATGTAAAGAAATCTAGACAGTAGCACAGCAGTCACTAGTTTCAACCATAACTGGAGTTATAATCATTCAATAAAAGTGATCTTAGACTTTCTGGAAATCTCATGAAAGTGTCTACCACTTTGTTATTCATTCCAAAAGCTAACTCTTAGGTTAACATGATCAAATATACCAATATCTTAGGTCTGTACCGATAAGGACAGAAAAGTGACATTAATTTTAGAAATGTATAACTGAAGTTCTAATCATCCAACAAGCATGATACTTAACTTTATAGAAATATTATTAATTTGTCTACAACTTTATTATTATCATCTTTAGGTGATTCAACAGTTATTTTGCCTTAAACACATAAAGCAACAATTCTGTCCAAAACATGGATAGAATCTGACATGCAACTTCAGACAGCAATAAGTTGAGTTCTAGCTTTTACAACAAGGTGATTCTAGACTTTTTAGAAAGCTTAGAAAACCATGTACAACTTTTTTTTAAACATCACAAGCTAATTCCAAAGTTAACTAGGTTAAACATCACAAAGAATACATCTCTGTCCAGATTAGGACAGAATCTATCACTCCACTTCACAAGCTCATAACTATAGATTTAGACCACCAAAAGGGGTGATATTTAACAATTTGGAAAGCTCATGAAAAGAACTACACTTCTTATATTATCTCCAAAACATGATTCAAAGCTTAGCTAAGTCAAACAACACAATCATTCAGATCTGTATAGAGAGCATGCAACACCTAACAAGGAAATTATAAAATCTATATCTCCTAAATTATCTGGCCTATGGTCATGAAAATTTAACACAAACTATATTATGAAGTTATGTACAACTTTGGTATTCACCATATTCACAGAAAACATTATTTGAATCATGAAACTAATTGCACAACCAAAACTATACCTGCAGTCTAGACAGCTGAAGCATACCACATTCATCTCTTATTTAGTTGCTACAAACTAACATGTTCTTGACATACATGCTACTCTAAATAGCTTGTGACCATATTCAAACAATCATAGCACATGCTAATAGCTATGAGAAACATCATAGGACAATAACTACATAGATCTATTAGCAAACTTTCATCCTCTATGTATATAATGCAATATATATGCTATTTTTAGTGCCATATGAGAAAAACTAGTTTGGGGCTGAGATTTTTATGAGAGGAATATGATGACCAAACATAATTACTGCACAAATTTTACATGCTCAGGTTTTATAATTTAATAACTACAAAAAGGACAAATTGCTATTGTAAGAAAACATGTAAAAGCAAGATAAATCTAAAGATCATTATTTTCTATAAACATATAGCCATATTGTATGTTATTATGGTAGTACATCATCATACAAAGGTAGTGGAACCATATTTTCCATTTTTACACCTACATAAAAATTATAACTTATTTAAAACCATTTATCAAGCAATAAACAAGTTAAATCAATCATACTGCATCCAATGACCATGAAAATTTCACCAAACCACACATATAGAATGAGGAGACTACCATAAAAATTTCATAGCAATTGAAGCAATACAACTTTAGATATGAGGAATACAAGCAAAATATGCTAAAATTACCTATTTACCAAGATTAAATCAAAACATGATAAAAACAGTACACAACTAGCATGTTTAATATTTTTCTTAGCTATAGAGTGTCATCATAAGACTAACACAACTGGAATTACCATTTTTGGACTTCTATAACTCAAGATATGCATCCGACAACTTAAAAGGATTTCTAAAAGCACTTTATAAGAAAAAATAAAAACATCAGAAACTTTCTACTAACACATATCATATTATGACTCTACTATGTAAATCTACTCACAAGGATTCCAAAAAGTCCTTATTTGCTATTTTACAATTTTTCTACAATTTATTATGATTTTCCAAAGTTTCAGCCAAATAAATGCAATGAAGGAAAACACAATTGCATCGAGGCCTCTGAACTTCCATGAAATTAAATTCCAATGAATAGGTCCCTCTCTGTACTATTCCCTTGAGCCACGGACATTCATTTCACACCCTGTGTTTTCTTCAATTGCTGCACGAGGTCCTTCGCATGATTTTGGAGCAGAGGAGATGGCCAGCGGCTCGATTTTCCAGCGAGGTGGTCGTCCTCCGGCGGCGAGCGGTGATGGCAGAGTGCTAGGGGGTCCGCGCGCATCCGTGTAGGGGCTCGTCATGGTAGGGTCTTGCCCATGGCAGCCCAGCCACAAATGCTAGCTGCTTGTGGCTACGGCGGCCGTCGACAGGCCGGCTACGGGGTCGGCCGGCCTCGGCGGGCGATGGCTGGCAGCGGTGGGGAGCATCAAGGTGTGCTTGCGCACCGAGAGGATCCTGCAGCTAACCCCGCGGTGGCCCGACATGGCTTGGCCACATGCACTAGTAGCTACAGCAGCAGCTGCTCCATCGATGGTGCTACGGCGGCCACGGTGGCCAGGAAAGGGGCGTAGGAGGGGAGGCGTGTGGCGGTGGAGGCATAGCGGCACTCGGCTGGGGTGGAGAAGGCCCACCTTAGCCATGGCGGTCATGGCGGCAGAGCGCTCCGGTGACATTTGGCTTAGGTGAGCGTACGCGCGAGATGGAGCATGCTGAGGCAAAGGTGGTGGTGCACGCGGTGGGACGCGAGGGAGCCCAGAGGCTAGGAAACGGTGGGTGGCCATGGAGCTCCACTCCTTGGCATTAATGGTGGCTGTGCTCTGGCGAGGGTCGAGCCCTACGAGGGAAGGATGAATCCAACACAGTGGCTACAGGCTTACACGACTGCTGCCCGTGCCGCCAAAGGAGACACCAGTGTCATGGCAAACTATCTCCCCATCATGCTCACACCAGCCGCCATGAGCTAGTTTATCAGCCTTGCCCCGGACTCCATCGGGTCCTGGGAAGAGCTAAAAAGTCTTCACCGACAATTATATGGCTACGTGTACTTGGCCGGGCACCAAGCATGATCTCAACCGTATCAATTAGAAGTCGTCCGAGCTCCTCTGTAGTTACATTCAACGCTTTTCCGAGATGAGGAATTCTATTCCCAACATCATAGAAACTGAAGTTATCACCGCCTTCATTCGAGGACTCCACCATCGCGAGCTTCGCTCCAAGTTCAACCGCAAGCCACCCACAGGCATTGGCGAGATGATCACTACTGCCAACCAGTACGCTGACGCCGAGGAAGCCGAGGTGCGCTTCAACGAGGATGCAGGCACTCATCGCCCACCTCGCCGCTATGATGACAGCCCCGACGACCGACGCCACAACGACCACTGCTTCGACGACCGTAGTTACCATCGTGACAGCGGCCATGATCGAATAGATGGACCCAAGTCTGGCCAAAATCACCACCGCCGGCCAGACCACATCGTCGCCGCCGTCAGTCAACCTCGCGCCAAGTGCAACTATGACGAGCAGTACCAAAAGATCCTCGACAGACCATGCCCTCTTCACAAGAACGCCAAACACAAGATGAAGAACTACCTTGGCTTGGCTAAGGAATTTTAGGACAAAAAGCTGGAAGACGACGCCAACGATGGAGCCGGAGGCCGCCGACCACCTAGGGGCAACAACAATGCCTTCCAAGACCACGACAAGGTAGTCGCCACCATCTTCGGGGGCCTCGCCTCCACCGAGAGCAGAAGAGAATGGGTGCTCTCCGTCACTACGGAAGATGCCACCGCCAACCCCAGTTATCGCCCATGGTCCAAGGTACCCATCACCTTCAGCAGAGTTGACCAGTGATCCCCTACACAGGGCGTTTCCCCCCTTGTCCTCGATGCAACCATCCAGAAGGTGCTTTTTAGAAAGGTGCTCGTTGATGGTGGGAGCACTCTGAATCTCCTCTTTGCCGGAGCCCTAAAGGAGCTGGGCCTCGGGCTATTAGATCTCACACTCTCTGACTCCTCCTTTTGGGGTGTGGTACCTAGCAGGGCCTCCAAACCGCTTGGTGAGATCACCCTACCAGTACAGTTCGGCACGGCAAGCAACTACCGCGTCGAACACATCAACTTCTACGTCGCTGACTTCAACACCGCCTACCACGCTATACTTGGTCGGCCAGCTCTAGCTAAGTTCATGGTTGTACCGCACTACGCGTATCTGGTGCTAAAGATGCCTTTGCCTGTAGGAGTTCTGGCCCTGTGGGCCAACCTCTCCATCGCCTACGCCTGCGAGACAGAGAGTCTCGCTCTCACCGAAGCCACCGACCTCTCCATCCAGATGGCCCGCGTGGTCACCGAAGCCAAGACATTACCCACCGACGACATGGAGATCCTAGAGCTGGAGCCTCCCCGTGCCTCCACCAAGTCCAAGGAAATAAAGGAGGTCGGCCTCGGCCTCAACGACCCCTCCAAGACCGTGAAGATTGGGGCTCACCTTGACCCCAAATAGGAAAGCACGCTCGTCTCCTTCCTACGTGCCAACACCGACATGTTTGCTTGGAAACCTGCAGACATGCCGGGGGTACCATAGGAGAAGATCGAGCACTCCTTGAATGTCTCACCGACCGCCAAACCGATCAAGTAGAAACTCCACCAATTCACGCCAGACAAGAAGGAGGCTATTAGGGTAGAAATAAAATTGCTCTTAGCTGTCGGATTTATAAAAGAAGTGTATCATCCTGAGTGGTTAGCAAACCCTGTTCTCGTTCAAAAAAAGAATAAAGAATGGAGAATGTGCGTTGATTACACTGATCTTAACAAACACTGCCCTAAAGACCCCATCGGTTTGCCTCGGATAGACGAGGTTGTAGACTCCATCGTCGGCTGCGAACTACTCTCCTTCCTTGACTGTTACTCCAGCTATCACCAGATCTCCCTCAAGGAAGAAGACTAGATCAAGACATCGTTCATCACGCCCTTCGGTGCATACTGCTACACCACCATGTCCTTTGGACTCAAGAACGCCACGGCGACCTATCAAAGGGCCATCTAGATGTGCCTCAATCAATAGATCGGCCGCAACATCAAGGCTTACATCGATGATGTGGTCATCAAGTCTAGGGCCGCCGACAATCTTATTGCCGACCTTGAAGAAACGTTCGCTAACCTGAAAAAGTATCGATGGAAGTCGAACCCTTCAAAGTGCATCTTTGGTGTTCCATCCGGTATACTGCTGGGCTACATTGTCAGCGCTCATGGCATCGAACCCAACCCTAACAAGGTCTCCGCCATCACCAACATGAAATGGCCAACATGCATCAAGGATATACAGAAACTTACAAGCTGCATGGCTGCTTTAAGCCGCTTCATATCGTGCCTCAGTGAAAAAGGGCTACCATTCTTCAAACTCCTCAAGGCCTCTGAGCGCTTTTCCTAGTCGGAGGAGGCAGATACAGCTTTCGAGCAGCTCAAGTTATTTCTAACAAAGCCTCCGATCATGACGGTGCCATGGCTAGACGAAACTCTCCTGATCTACATCGCTGCTACTTCTCGCGTCATCAGCACAGCCATCGTGGTCGAACGCGAGGAGGCTAGGCACGCTTATAAGGTGCAACATCCTGTATACTTCATCAGCGAGGTCCTTAATGAGCCCAAAACTCATTATCCTCAGGTCCAAAAGCTGTTATATGCCATCCTGATTACATCGCGTAAGCTCCAGCACTACTTCGAGTATTACAAGATCGCCGTGGTCACCGAGTTTCCTCTAGGGGATATCCTCCACAACAAAGAGGCCAACGGCCATATCAAGTGGGTTGTCGAGCTCGGCACTTACTCCATTGAATTCAGAAAGCAGGCCTACGATCAAGTCTCAGGCGCTTGCTAATTTTGTCGTTGAATGGACCGAGATCCAAGAGCCCATTGTCGCCACCTGCCCCAAACACAGGGTGATGTACTTTGACGGTGCCCTTAATATCAACGGTGCTAGTGCGGGCATTCTGTTCATTACACCGACCAAGGATAAGCTCCGATACGTTCTCCGGATACACTTTCCGGCCTCCAACAACGCCGCCGAATATGAAGCATGTCTCCACGGACTCTATATAGCCATTGAGCTCGACGTCAAATGCCTCATGGTATACGGGGACTCCGCGCTGGTCATCAACTAGCTTAACAAAGACTGGTCTTGCTCCAGCGAGAAGATGGATGCATATTGTGCCGAAATCAGGAAGCTTGAAGGAAAATTCTACGACATCGAGTACCACCACGTGGTACGCGACCAGAACAGCTAGCCGACCATTTGTCCAAGTTGGGCATTTCTTGCGCTGTGATCCCACTGGGGTCTTCGTTCAAGATCTCCTGGCGCCATCCATTAAAGAAGATAAGGAAGTTTAGGAAGTTCCCCCCGCCAAGCAGCTGGTACTGGCGGTACCTTCGCCGGCTACCGATTGGAGGGAGCAATTCATCATGTACCTTACCACCACCGACGTACCCGCCAAAAAGACAGAAACCGAACGCCTAATCCATCGAAGCAAACATTACGTGCTGGTGGATGGCAACTTGATGAGGAAAAGTGCCAAGGAAGGGATTCTGCAAAAATGCATCATCCAAGAAGACGGAGTGAAGTTACTTCTCGAAATTCACTCTAGCTCCTACGGCAACCACGTGGCATCGAGAACACTGGTTGGCAAAGCTTTCCGAGCAAGTTTTTACTGGCCCATGGCCATCTCCGATGCAGAAGACCTCGTCCGACGTTGTGAATGATGCCAATTTTTTGCCAAGCAAATACACGTGCTGGCACAAGAGCTGCAGACCATTCCAGCTTCCTGGCCCTTTGCATGCTAGGGACTGGACATGATTGACCCTTTTAAGCTAGTGCTAGGTGGCTTCCGGTACGTATACGTCGCCATTGATAAGTTCTCCAAGTGGATTGAGTATAAACCGCTCGTCTCGGCTACTACAAAGAAAGCAGTCTAGCTCTTCGAAGATATCATCCACAGATTTAGTCTCCCGAACAGCATCATCACCAACCTCAAAACTACATTTACTGGCCATCACTTTTGGGACTTCTACGAAGACCGTTCCATCTCCGTCAAATACGTCTCCGTTGCTCATCCTAGAGCCAACGGCTAGGTCAAACAGGCGAACGGCATGATCCTTGATGCCCTCAAAAAGAGACTATATCAGAAAGAAGAAAAGCACCCGGGCAGATGGCTCAAGGAGCTACCAGCTATAGTCTAGGGACTACATACTCAAGCTAGTCACAGCATTGGTGTGTCTCCATACTTCTTGGTCTACGACTCAGAAGCCATACTACCAGCGGACATTGCCTTCCGAGCACCTAGGGTGGAAAACTATGATGAAGAGCAGGCCGCAGCTGTTCGGACAGAGGACGTCGATAGGGCTGAGGAAGAATGCCTAATCACCTATGTCCGCACAGCCAAATATCTAGAAGGCTTGCGGAGGTACTACAACCATAACGTCAAAGGTCGTTCATTTGCTGTCGGCGACCTCGTTCTCCGCAGAAAACAAAAAAACTGAAGGGATGCACAAGCTCTCCTCCCCTTGGGAAGGGCCTTACATCATCAAAGAGGTCACCTGACCAGGGTCTTATCGCCTATGTGACTTAGACGGAATAGATGTTCCCAACTCATGGCACATCGAGCACCTTATATGTTTCTATCCTTCAAACGCTCCAGATATGTACTCTCCACTTTATGTTGAATAAAGTTTTGGTCTCCATAACTTGTCTTCACTTTTTCTCCATTGTGGTTTAACCCCCACTTATGGTCACCGAGCTCTATGCTACTCCATAACGAACTCCAATACAAAATAGCCATAACTACACCGACCATGTTTCTCCAAATCTCCAACGTTATCGTCGAACGGTTTTCTCCAAATCGCCGACACGTTTTCGCCAAAAATCACCGAATAAGTTTTCTCTAAATCACCGAACGGTTTTCTCCAATATCGCCGAACGATTTCTCCAAATCGCCGACACATTTTCACCAAAAATCATTGAACAAGTCTTCTCCAAATTGCCGAGCACGTCTTCTCCAAATCACCAACGTATTTCGCCACACGTTTTCTCTAAATCGCCGAACACTTTGCTCCAAATCTCCAAGATATTTTGCCGATCAGCGAGCAGCATACTTTCTTTTCTGTTCTCTTCGAAGAAGACCTAGTCTCCAATCTCTCCCTACACGTGCCATGGGCTCCACACTCTGCGTTATGGGTGGTCGGCTATGGTTCCTTGGTCATGCCTGTTCCTCCTACACGTCCACGAGCTCTGCGCTCGATGTTACGGACTATGGGCTAGCCAAGGCTGAGAGCTCAGCACAAAATTAATTACTCGAATGCCGCTTATACTACCTATATCTCCAAGTTATTTTGATAATCGCCGAGCAGCACATGTTCCGCTCTGTTCTCTATGGAGAGGACCCAGTCTCTGATCTCTACCTACACATGCTACGGGCTCCGTGCTCTGCGATATGGGTGGTCGGCTGCGGTTCCTTGGTCACGCCTGTTCCACCTACACGTGCACGAGCTCTGCGCTCAACGTTATGGACTATGGGCTAGCTGAGGCCATAGGGGTCAGTAGCGAACTAACTGCTCGGACTCTACTTATACTCCGTATAAATACGTCATGGTCAACACTACGAGGATTTTTTCGCCGAAATACAAGCAAACTGCATACACATGCACCTTGTAACATTTCTCACATAAATAATTGTTTTTTGCGCTTTCGCATGTTCTAACTACACTATCAAGATATTACAGATGATAATCTCTGAGCAGATCACCGAGCTCCGCCATCACCGTCCGTCTCACCGAACAGGTCTATATCGCCGGCCAGCTTCTTCGCTGTGTCCTCCACCTCATCCTCCAGCTACTAGGTCTCCACATCGCTTAGCCCTTTGGTGAACCTGCCCCCTATCGCCTGATGGTCGATGGCTGGGTAATGGGGCCAAACACCGCAAGGGCATGAGTAGCGACGGACACAACGGTGTCGCGGTTGAAGCTCTTGAAGTTCTCCCACGCTGCCTTGCACCTCTGGATGATGGTGTCTAAACATTGTTGCCTGTCATCGGGCTGAATACCCAGTTCCAGGTCGACGCAGTCAAGCACCGGTTTAATTGCGGCGACTATAGCGTCGAAGTTATCCCTTTGGGTCCTAGCCTCCAGCACCAGCACATCAAACAATGCCTTGGCAATATGACGATAGCCTGCAAGTGTTACAATGTTCCATTATACAAGGAAACTACTTCAACAGTAATTCCGACCAGGAGGAATTCACCTTTCAGCTCCTCGGCCAGTTTGTCTGCTCGCTCTGACTCCTTCACCTTCTCCTATCGAAGTTATTCGACGGCCTGGCATAGTTAGCCGAGCTCCGCATCTTGCTCTACAAGTACAACAGTTATCACCAAAAATATGGCTGTTCAGCAATACAAAGTACATTCACCGATATACCGTACCTGCTTTCTGCTCGGATACACTTCTGAGCTATTCGAATTTCTGTTCCAACTGCTTGGAGGCACCCCCTCAGTTGTCCGGAGACATCGGCCAGCTGCTCGGACTGGCTCCGTAGCTGCTCGAACATAGTCGCTAGCTGCTCGGACAGGACCCCCCTCTGGTATTCCAGGTCCCGTGCGTTGGACTCTACAAGGTCTCATTCATGCCGGGCCCTCTGGATGTTTCTCTCTGAGATGTTCATCGCCTCTTTGAGTTTTTCGTTCTCCTTGGTGAGGGGCTCCATCCTCTTTATTAGCAGGCGGCGCTGCTCAGCAGTCCGAGTTATCTCCTACAAATGCACAATGACAATACCGAAATCCAATTCCCAACGTCAAAGAGGAGCATTCCAGACACAGTACTAACCTTGATCTGCTTCATCACCCTAGCAAGGGCGGTCTCCAGTCTCCTGAACTCCCTGGTGGTGTCCTCCTCTTCGACAATTACTATATCATCACCGTGCTTTCGGAGGATTAAGATAGCTTGGGGTTGAGGTTCATCACGCTCGATCTCCTCCACCTCATCCTCCTCTGCTACAGCCAGAGGCACCACCTGGGGGCCCGGTGGCCGGATAGCGGGTCCGACCATGCCCTCTGATGCCTTAGGAGCGTCGTCTACTCCTTTGGCACCGCAAGATTGTCCGCTCCGGATTCCGATGGTGCTCGCCATTGCCAAGGGTCCTGTCGCTGACTCGTTCGCCATTGACGACAACTGTTTGCCGCCACCAAGTCCGCCAACGGTGGCGATTGGCTCCCCTACGTGTTGCCGAGCACCCGGGGACTCTAGGATGGGGTCCACCGGCATCCCCTCCGCCCCAAGGCCAGCCTTTGGCTGCTCGTCAGTCTGGACGGGTGGGACTAGATCCGTCATACGCCTTTCACTGCATCAAATTAGCTCGTCAGTCACCACAAAAGTTAAGAAACTACAGCAAAGTAACTCCAAGACAAGGATACTTATGGTTTGGTCTGCCGGTTCAATTTCTTGAACCGGCGGTGCCTGCCCGAGCCCCCAGGCGCAGCTGTGGGTTCGACTCCCATGCTCTGTGGGGGAGGTCTCGGCTCCTCCACAGTCGACCTCTGTTCTACCTACCGCTCTGGGGCCCTCTCCGCCTGCTGCTCTGGGTTTGCCTCCGCCTGTTGCTCAGGGACTCTCATCGCTTGCCTCGCAGGGACTCCCGTCATCTGCTGCGCGAGAACTTCCCTCGCCCGCTGCTCGGGGACTTCCCTCGTCTGCGGCTCAGGGACTTCATCGTCTCCCCTTGATTGATCCCCCGCGCGCGTGCTGCGCGAAGGCTCCTTCGTGCTCGGTGGAGGAGCCATCGGAACTTCGTCGTCATCAGACCAGTCGAACACAGTAGTCCTTCGCGTTCGAGTGGTTTGATCATTGCCAAGTGAAATGCCACCCGGTTTGATGGGAGCAGCAGCCGCCGTCTTCCTCCTCTTCTGGGTCGGCTCATTTGCCGCTACCCTCTTCCCCCGGGCTTTCTCTGATATCGGGGGAGAACTCTCTGTTCGACCAACATCCATACCTCTGGACTCCGACGAGACACCGATGGCACTTCCTTTAGGTTGAGTCGGTGGTCGTGCATCCACAGCTGGTGGCCAATCGCCCTTCGGCACACTTGAAAAGTACATCGCCCTATCCATTGAGTGGATCTTCACATAAGTAAATTAGTCCACTGCTCGGCAATGACAAAGGATAAAAAGCATCAGGAATACACAACTGAGATATTTACCTGAGGAGGCAGATTTTTGCAGTTGAAGGGCTTCGTATACCCTGACATGTTGAATGAGGAAAACAGAGCGAATAGCTCTATAGCCTGCTCTTCACAAACGTTCCTCGATAGCATCTCTGACCTCTCCTGGGTATCGTCAGTCTCCCCCTTGAACTCAAAGGCTGGGTGCACCCTCTTCTTACAGGTCTGCACGCGACGTACTATAAAGCTCGCTGCTACTAATCCGCCATTGGTCCTCATGCCCTTTATTAAGGCAAGAAGCTCCCTCACTTGCTCCATGTCAGTGCTGTTCGACGTCTCCAACCAGCTACTCTGGCTCTCCGAGATGTGGTCGGCGTCGCAGCGGACGGCTGGGTGCCTTTGTTTCATGTAGAACCACCTGGCATTCCACCCCTTCAATGATGTGTTCAGCGGCATAGTAAGGTACTTGCCCGCCATCCCATCACGCAGCTAAAGGTACACCCCGTCGACCACCTTGGAACCACCGCCGCCTCTCTTTTTCAGCCAGAACAAGTAATGGAAGAGGTTGAAGTGGGGGAGGATTTTGAGATATGCCTCATAGAAATGGATGAAGATTGAGATGTGCAAAATGGTATTGGGATGGAGGTTGCACAGACTAACCACCTAGAGCTCCAACATATCCCTCAGGAACGGATGAACAGGAAATCCCAACCCACGCAAGAAATAATCCTCGAATACCACCACTTCATCAGTATAAGGCGTTGGGAAGGACTCACCGAGGGCCGGCCACCATCTGGCGGTAGCACAGTCAGGAAGAATGCCAGCCTCCACCAATCTGTTAAGCTCCGCCTCTCCCGTTCGCGACGGTACCCACTCTTCATCACACCGGGCGCCGGCACTCGCCTTCTTGGGGCCTGTTTTCTTCGATTTGGCAGCTCCTTTCTTCGGTGCCATCTCTCCGATGTGATTGGGGTTTGGCGGCAGAAGCAAATGTGGATGCGAATCTAGAAATGCGAGGATTGAGGATGAAGACGGAATGGCAGAGTGGCAAAGATGAGAACGCGGGATGCGGCGGCGCAGTTATAAAGCACTTTCCCCACCCTTTCGCATTCGAGAGTTTTTGGGGAACCGTTCCTGCGATTTGTGCTCCTCTGAATTCTCTGACACGGCTTAATGGGCCGTAACCTAGGCTTTCACGCAACTACAGCCCACGTCGCTCATTTATCGCTACCATTCGTTATCACTCACTGAATAATCGCTGACTTCTCCGCCATTTATTGAGGCTTAGTAATAGTTACTATATAGCCATTACTCCGATTTTTTCTCCACGGTTGGGTTTTTTAGTTATCTCCGTAAACGGCTTGGAGACTGGCTGCCTGCTCGGTTGGTCTTTTTATTATTTTTCTATTTCTGACCCTGGCACCACGTGACTACGTCACCCAGGCTCGGGGACTAAGTGGGCACACTTCACCTTGCGGTGAATGTGCTCTCTCCCATTTTAGGGCTACGCTCGAGGACTGGCTGCCTTCTCGGCTGGTCTTTTATTATTATTCTACTTTGGACCCTAGCTCCACATGACTACGTCATCTACTGACAGGCTCGGGGACTAAGTGGGCACACTTCACCTTGCGGTGAATGTGCTTGCTTTATTCTGGAAGACTCCACGCCTCTTGAAGCTAAAGAAGATTATCTTCTTTTCTCATGGTCGGACTCTAAGTGGGCACACTTGATCCACTGCGACAAAATTTTTGATTCTGAACTTGAGCTCCTTACACCCTTATGGCAAGCCATGCTTGGGTTATGCTGCTCGGCTATAGTTCGTGCTGCTCGGTAACAATACACGCTGCTCGGCAACTCATCACGGTGGTCGGACCATGAGTTCGACTGCTCGGCTTTGTTCGCGCCTGCTTGAACAAGCTCAAGACGGCGTTGCACAACGGATACAAGGCGCTCGGGGACTAGCTATGGGGGGTATGACCTCGGATACCCACAACATACCACATGGGCTGCGCCCTCAGGGGCGGCCCAGCCCACAAGACGAAGCCTTGCGGGGCACGACTCTGGTCGGCGCCTTCCGCAAGACATCTGGAAGATATCCTGAAGATACTACGAGATCTGTTAGGATATGTATGATCCCAAGATTCTTGTAATCAGTTATTACTTTCCAGTTATCTCTCAGATCTAATCGACTTATAACCCTGCTCCCCGGACTATATAAGGCGGGCAGGGACCCCCTCCAAACTCACGCAATATCAGACGATAGCTAATACAAACCAACAGACCACAGGAGTAGGGTATTACGTTATACTGACGGCCTGAACCTGTCTAACTCATGTGTCTCTGTTGCCTTCTTGTTCTTGATCTCACGCTCCTCTATCGATCAATCTACCTTCGTGGGATACCCCTCGGAGGACTGCCGACGATATTCTATCGACAACCCCAGATACCCACGATAGACTACATGGGCTGCGCCCCCAGGGGTGGTCCAGCCCACAAGATGAAGTCTTATAGAGCACGGTGCTGCTCGACGCGCCCCGCAAGACACCAGGAAGATATCCTAAAGATACGGCGTAATCTGTTAGGATATGTTACGATCCCGTGATCCCTATAATCTATTATTACTTACCGGCTATCTCCTAGATCTAACCGACTTGTAACCCTACCCCCCCAGCTATATAAGGTGGGTAGGGGATCCCCTCAAAACACATGCAATATCATACGATAGCCAATACAAACCAACAGACCACAAGAGTAGGGTATTACATCGTGCTGATGGCCCGAACCTATCTAACTCTTATGTCTCTGTTGCCTTCTTGTTCTTGATTACGCGCACCTCTGCCGATCAATCTACCATCGTGGGATACCCCTCGGAGGACTGCCGACAATATTCTGTCGACAGTGGTGGATTACAACGGCCTGATAGAGCTATCACCCCTAGGGTTAATATTGGCAGTGCTTAACTCCTATTTTTAACTGCCAAATTAATCTAAAATGTCAACATTCCATACTACTTCATAGCAAAATATTATTTTATCTAACAAGTTCCATGAGTTTTGGTGCTATCACTTATTTTGCAGGGTACACTCAAAATGTGTGTTAAAAGGATATTAAATAGAACATATATAGCTCGACAGAAATTGGAAAAGAAAATATATTCAAATATTAAATGTTGCAATACATTCTCAAATGAACATTTAAAGCACACCATTGCGCTATTTGCTATATTTAGAGCTCAAAACAAGAGGATATTAATTATCCAAGAAAAGAAGACAACTCTACCAGCAGACCATGACGACAACCATGCCCGGACGTGCTCCATAAGACAGCGTAGCTTGCAAGCCAAGTTAGCTAGGCCCCTCCCTCAGGCTCACGACCCCACGGTCGGGAGAACCTTCTTCTTTGTGCATGCCTTGGCCCCGAACTCTATATAAGGGCGACCAGGGCATCCTTCCCAGCATTCTGAATCTCCACATTCTTCACTACCTCTAGACTCCTGAAGCTTCCCTTCAGGCAGTTCATCTTCTAGCTCTAGCTCTCCTACCTCTTCCACCATTCTTGCACCACCATTGTAAGAACTTCAGAGCATTCATGCAAGGAACACGCACTCAATCATCTCTAAGACTAGACGTAAGGCTCCAGCCTGAACCAGTATAAATTCTCGTGTCTTTTGGATGCTACCATCGTCTTCCTAGAGTACCACGACAATTGTACATAAATCATGAGGAGATCCATTCACCACATTGCTTTGGTATAATGAATTACACATATCACATACTATTCAATGTGAGTTTATTTCCTCATGACCGGTTTGAGAAGTGTCACAACTTTCACTAGGACCATTGTTTTACTTAACAATATACATGAGATAGGTATGTTTTTCCTTCACCTTGATCTCTCCTTTGGCATGATAAATGTTTAGGTGCTTTTGTTTCATTTCCAATCATGTTATGTGCCTCTGTTTGCTTTTCAATAACAGGAATAAAGTTTTGGTTCACTAGTACATTTGTACTAGTAGAACCCTATTGCTTTCACCCTTTGTGTCTTTGAATAAGCACAGATATCGAAGGAACAGGTGTGGGGGTTGGGCAACCCAACCCCAGCTTAAGCAACTTCTCCTCCAATGAAAACAATGAGGCTACACACAGAAGCACTTCACACATCAACATCAACTCTCAGGACTTCATCTCAATATGAGACGCTAGTTTGTATCTCGATACCCCTCTCCAATATTTATCTCCCTAAAAATGAATGCTTAAATGGCTAATTTCTTCATGTTATTAAAACTTGATGAACTTTAAAACATGACCCCATGCTTATGGGAACCTTACTCGATTAGGATAACATTACCTAGTTATTGTGAAGTGTGATATAGTGATGACAAGACAAGTTCTTCTTTCTAATCAAGTATTTTGGAGACTTTTGTTTTGAACAAAATTTAAAACCATGGCTTCATAACTCCTCTATGGCATAACTGTCCTACCAGAGCCATATATTTACAAACCCATAGATTCTTGCTGCTTAGATTTTGTTTTGAGTTTTGTCAAATCGTGTGACCCTAGTGAGTGATGCACCATGCTTACATGATCAAGATCACATACACTCCACCCACATATGCTTTACTCTTACACCGAGTAAGCAAAAACATGTTTTCCACACTTATGCTATGCTCTTACACTGAGAGCTAGCACAGACATTCCTTTCCACCTCTCCACAAACATGCTTTTTTACCTTTCCATAAAAAAAGACTCCATGTATTCAAGATCTCTCTCCATTCTCCATGCAAGTTTGAAAAAGAGACATGGGCTATATATTATGAAAAGAGAGAGTGCTGAAAAAGAGAGAATTGGAAAAGATGATGAAAAAAAGAGAGAGAAAATGTCGAGCCAAAAAAAGATGAGCATCAAAGATAGCCCAAGATCTCAATCATCTAGATTTGGAGAGAGAACCTTTAAGGAGTCAACCTTCCACTCATATCCACACACTTGCACTCTTGATCATATTTGTATGTTGTTTTCCTCTATGGATCCATGCTTTGACTTTACAATATAAACATTCTAAGTATGCCTTTCAAGTTCTCCTACCCAAAACTCCACATAAGCTATAGTTGTAGGGCCTTGAGGCAAAGTAAGATCTTGGTGAGGACGCATACACAAATACCATTGAGTGATTTGAGAAAACCATATGAGGAGTAACATGAGCTATGTTTTGTTTTGAAAAAAAATTGTCAAAAACTCCACTCTCACTTGAGAAGGAGAAGTGATCTATGTCTTCAAGTCAGGACTATTCCATTTCTCAACCATCCAAGGTGATGTTCTAGCAACTTCAAAACCCACGGGTATGAGTATTTGACTTCGAATATCTTTTATGCTTGCATCATATCTTGAGAAAGTTGTGTATCATATCCACCTGAATCTTGGCTCGGTCCTCTTTCTTGTCGAACCCTTTACTCAGGATGAGCAAAGGTTCGATGTGGGCGAGCTTGTTGATGGTCCTTAACACCTCATTTTAGACCATCAACCATGCCTAATTTGGTCATATAAATGACATAAACCATAGTTATAGGGCTTATTTCTAACCATTTTCATAAGTTGTGATGACTATGTGAGTGTAGGAGCAAGAAGGCTACATACATGCAAAAACACTGCATCAAATGCCCATTTTGATTACACCATGTTGAAGATCTCATCAAGATACACAAAATTGAGTTTTGGTTCACCCAATTCAGAGTTTGGGTGACAAAGTTATGCCTTTTGGAAGATCGCAAGACGAGCCGGGCTAGATCCGGTCAATGATGGACGTCGGGTGACCCCTTTGGACTTCGGGCGACGTGGACAAGTGTCCAAAGGCCACCAAACCTTGCCAAGGCCTCTTCGCTCACTAAGAAGCCCCTGGGAGGTACTCTTGACCCCAAATGGCCTCGAGGGATGTCGGGTAGTAGCCCAAGGGCACCAGGCGATGCCCAAGATGCCCCCTTGCCATGGCCATGTCACCAATCCATGTGCTAGGCAAAATGGAGCACATCCACGCGTTGATTCCAAGTCGGTTTGATCTAAGGGCTATCAACACATGTCACATGGATCACAGGGCCCATTGTCATCCACTTGGAGAGCTCCACCGACTTAACTACCGCCTTCCTGACCAAATCTTCGCATGTGTTGTCTATGTAACAGACTTTGGGAAGTAATCAAGGCCCTATGATCGAAAGTCGGTGATATCCTAGGCCAGCCAACGCCCTAGGAGGTCACTCGGTGCCCAAGTCACCTCCACCGAATTTTTCCACCCTATATAAATACCCCCACTGCCTCTCCACACTATAAAAGGGGCAGTGGTGCTCAGTGGAAAAGGGCACCATCTCATTCCATGACTCCAAGTGAGAGTAGTAGCTAGGTGAAGCTCTATAGCTCTACTACTTAGAAGTAGAAGATAGGGAGAGAGTGACGAGAAGCTTGGGGAGGAGCTAGGGTTGTCGGCATCCTCTCCACTTGTGCTTCGACGGATGAAGCTCTTCTTCGAGTGAAGTCCGACATCTTATGTGGTAACTCTGCCCTTTTGCATTACTTAAGTATTATTTATATTATTGTGTTTACTAGTTTCACCGCTTGGTTAGAGTGCTCTGATCTTGTTCCACCGTATGTAGGATTAGAGCAGTAAGTTTATAGATTAAGCATGGTACTTAAGCTATAGCTTACCTATGTTTACGGCTAGGACTCTAGATAGATTGTGGTAGGTGGCAAGTGGGATAGCCCTGTCGAGCCTCTGTATTCCACCATGATAGGTCTAGTTATTAAATCGTAGGGCTAGTGGCAGACCTTATCTAGTTATCCCTCCTGTTTGCTCGGCAGACTGTGCCCCGAAGTAAACAATCATGATATAGTCTTCTTTAGTCTTGCCTTAGTTCATATAAACCACATATATCCTCTCTACCTATTACTTTTATCCTTGGACACTCTTAGTACTTAACTAGTCCACTTCGCTTTCCCTATGGAAATTCGATACCTTGGAATACTCCCGGGTGAAAGCTATATTAATATCCGTGCGCTTGTGGATTTATCTGTTTGCCATATCCAGTGTCAACAACAGTCGGTCTGAGATGCCGACGGTGAGGGCTATGACCATCACTGTCGCAGCTTACTGCCGAGGTTAAAATTGGACTACGATGGGGGTTATGATATGGCTGTGAAAGGTGTGAATGTAGTAGTGTCACACTAGTCACCTCATTGGACACGAAGTCCAGAGAGGCTACAGCATGGGCTTCGGTAGCTAGAAGCCACCAGTCACACCGCTGTGCACCGGTTATGTGCATCGGTCACCAGTTCTAGAGGAGGCTACGGGCACTGAAGACGGTCCCAAAGTTCATCGGTACCCACCGGTGTGACATCGGTCACCTGCACCGGTCATGGGTTCTAGAGGCGTTGTAAATCGGTTAGAGTTTGGCTATAAGGCACCGGTCATAACCGGTGTAAGCATCGGTGTGAGCACCGGTCACCTGTGCACTCCAACAGTCGGTTTCTGACAGCACAATGGCTAGTCGATGTGACACACACTGGTCGTGTTTGGTGCAAGGGACTATAGCACCGGTGCTCACGCAAAAGGTTGAGTTCAGCCTCCAATGGCTAGTTTCGACTTGGGGGCTATAAATACTTGCCCCAACTGAGCATTTGAGATATGGAAGAGCTGAGGGAAGGTGCTAGGGTGTTCATACACCACATTGGAGCTCTCCATATGCATAGGGCTTAAAGGATCACTTGGTGATTAGTGTAGCTACTTTGCGAAGTATTTAGGTTAGTTAGACCACGCTCATATGCGCTTGCTCTAGGCTTAGGCTTAGTTGCTAGTGAGGTTTGCATACCTTGATCAAAGGTGTTTGAATGCACCATATTTGTAGTCGATGGGGCTTGTAGTCTTGCGAGATCACACTAACCGCGTTTGAGGTGTGGCCACCACCGTGTACTGAAGGGAACAAGGCCTGTGGCATTTCGGCTAAAAGCTTGTTAGTGAAGATGGCGGGGAACGGTCCGGTAGAGGCTTGCCGGAAGAAACATCGAAGACCCATTTGCATGTGGTGAAGGTCCGAGGCTATCCACGGAGTTACCTGACCGAGAGCTTGGCCCTTGCGATGGGCTCCAACAAGGACTATGAGGAAGCTTGAGCGCTTCTCGATTCCTCGGTAAAAATAACAGAGTCATCGACGGAAGTTTGCATCTCTACCTCACTCTAGCTTTCGTATTTATATTGCTACCTTGGTTGTGTGCTTTACCTTTCCTAGCTTAGTTGTTAGGCTAGTTGATAGAATTAGAACCAACTCTTTTGCAGTAGAGATAGCAGCACACCTAGCAAAAATCGTAGTTGCACATTTAGGTAGTTTACTTCATTGCATAGATTTTTGCTAAGGTTAGAAAAAACAACCATAGTTAGAAATAAGAGTTTTAAGTTGCCTAACTCACCCTCCTTTTAGGCGTCACGGTGCTTCCACTCTTGATCTTGTAGAAGATGATTTACAATGTGACGCCAAACATCTATTTATAGTGTGTAGGAGCAAGAGGGGTGAGTACTTGTACGTGAAGGAGAGAGGTTGGTAGAACCATGGTGGGGTCAGGCAGCCCCTATAGGGTCGGTCGACCCTTGGCTTCAACCGTTATCCATCCAAGGTGGTTACTTTCATACTTTAACTGGGGTTAAGTTTTAACTCAGGAGGTGTTTGGTTCTTTAGTCGCTTCTAAAATTTATGTCACATCAAATATTTAGAGGCTAATAAGAAGCATTAAATATAAATTAATTATAAAACTAATTACATAGATGGAGGCTAATTTCTGAGACGAATTTTGTAAGCCTAATTAATCTATCATTAGCACATATTTACTGTAGCACCACGTTGTCAAATCATGGACAAATTAGGCTTAAAAGATTCGTCTCGCAAATTAGTCACAAGTTGTGCAATTAGTTTCGTAATTAGTCTATATTTAATACTCCATGCATATATCCAAATATTTGATGTGACAGGAATTTTAGGAGGAGGGAAGGAACCAAACATGCCCTCATTTAATTAGTAATCAGGTGCTAGTAAAAAATTGATCAACTAAAGATGCTTACTGTAGTTAAACCAGAGTTAGATATTTCCTTGTTTTAAGCTTATGCATGTCATTTATTCCAATACTTGCTAACTATGCCATGTGCTCACACTTGTTATTTCCTAACCCTCAAGTTTACTAGTAAAAGTTGCTCAGACGGTGAGATGCTACGAGTTTCTAGAAGACTACCATGGTGCTCGGCGTTCGGTGCCCCAGTCAACCTTCCTGTGGAGTATGGAACCTCCTGTGAGATAGGACGTTCTGCTTGTTCCTTAATGTAAGACTTAGTGTCTATTTGTGATATATGATATTCACTTATTTAGGTCCCGTTTGGTAGGGCTTTTCTAGCGGCTTTAGGAGCTGCTTGGAGCAGTTTTCTGCTAAACGGGGTAAAATAAAACGGCTCCACCGATGAAGCCCCTAAAAACGTGCTCTCACAGAGCTTTGGGGTGGGAAGGAGCCAAAAATAGTGGCGTCTTCCGGCTCCTCCTCCAGGCCCCTAAAAACATGCTTTTACAGGGAAGCCATTTTGCCAAATGGTTTACTAAAACCGCTTCAGCTCCACTGGTGGAGCTGTTCGTGGAGCTGAAGCAAAAAAAAATGGCTTCCCTAGTGAAGTGAAGCTCTGCCAAATGGGGCCTTAATATAAACATTGTTTTGCTATTCACTTATGATGTCGCTGTTTGTATGGAAATTGATATATCTTGTTTTGTTTTTAAAACCAGGTGTGACAACAAGTTAGACCATCAACATTTAGCCTGTTCGTTTGGCTGTGGCTTGTCGTAAACGATCGTAAATTTCCAGCCGAAACAGTATTTTTCTCTCACATAAACCAGTCAGCAGTACTTCTTCACGAACCAGCAACGATACGAACCAGCCAACCGAATAGGCTGATTCTACCCAAAATCAAGGTATCGGGCCAGCCTAGCCCGAAAATCGACTCGTAGGCCCGTGCCTGGGCCGATAGCCAGACACGAAGCCCTTTCTAGCACGACTAGGGCGACATGGTGTGCCATGCCTGGCACCGCCAGTGCGGGCTGTGTCTAGCCTGGGCCCACGCCAAACCGGGCCAGGCCAAGCGGTCCATTTGGCCATCTATTGGTGTCCTTAGGGCATCCGTAAAGGTATAAGCTCGTTACTAACTCTAAGTCAACCCTTTCAACGGTACTAACTTTTAGCATATAGCTCATAACATGGATAACTCGTATGACACCTCGTATTACCTTGGAATATGTATACGAAACTATATCTCGATTTTTTATATCTCTTCTACGTATTAAAGTATAGAAAAATGCTGAGAGGTGTCCTAGCGTTTAGAGTCAAATATCGGCAGCACATTATTAGGGATCGACACGTGGGGCACGATGATTCGGCCCAGCCCGCACACAGACACTGCACCCGAGGTCAGATCCCATCGGCCGAACGGACCCATCCTTTTGCCCTTTCCCCACCCCCGACTCGACTTGTGCCGTCCGAAAAAATTCAAATCCCCCTCCCCCCTGCCGACGTCTCCCTCTCCCCCTCGCGGCCTCCGCAGCCAGCCATTGAGCCATGCGGTCCCTCTTCTCGCGGCACGCGCGCCACCCCGCTACGCCGCCGCCCCCCTCTTTCTCCGGCGGCGTTGAGACCCCTCCTCGTCGCCGCATCTCCAAGGAGAACGTCGACCCCTCCTCCCCGGCGCGCAACTACCACCACTCCGCCCTCGACCACGACGCCTCCCCCTTCCGCTCCCCGTCCTCCGCGGCCAAACCGCTCTCCTCCCGCAACCGCCTGCCACCGCGTCCGCCGTCCTCTAACCCACTAAAGAGGAAGCTCGAAGTCTCCTCTGCGGCGGCCGCGGCGGGCCCCACGCACGACGCCTCCCCCGGGCCCGACTCCGGCGTCCAGGTACGGCTAGGGCTTCGTGGGCGATTTAAGGTATTCCGTGTTGGGACTATGGATCTGGCCTGACGGCTGTTGGCTCTGCCGGTTTTGCTCTTCTGGTCACAGGTGGTGGTGAGGATACGGCCGTCGTGCTGGGTCGATGAGGAGGAGGCAGGCGAGGATGGGCGGGGGCCGGAGGCCTGCGTGCGCAAGACGGCGGCCAACTCGGTCGCGATCCAGGGGCAGGACTTCACGTTCGATGCTGTCGCTGACTCGGCCTCCACGCAGGTTAGGCTGGGTGAAATTTTTGGGTGGTTTTGGGATAGTTTCTCTAAGCTTGGGGGTTCTATGTACACGGTCTAGATTAGCTGAATTTTGGAGTTATTTCAGTGAGCAGCGAATATATGGTACTTGTATATTGTTATTTCATAAGTGCTGAGGCGATTTATGCATCTGTGGATTCGTATATAACTATAACCTAAAATTTTATGTGTGATGATTTGGCAGAGGACATGGTCGAGGTCTTGTTTTACTGCAAGTAGCTAATGTTAGTTTTGATCTGAATATAGTGTTCTGTGCTCTTAATGGATTTTGTTTGGGGGGATCATAAGTGCTGGTTGTTTCTTTTGGCTAGTTCATTGGTTAGCTATTCTAACCTATTGTTTAAGTGTGCAATCTCTGTTTGGTTTTGTGATGGGTTTGGTCTTTTGTGTTTGACTTTTATGTACTTATAGGAGGATATCTTCACCCTTGTTGGGCTGCCACTTGTTGAAAATTGCTTATCGGGTTTCAACAGCTCCATATTTGCCTACGGACAGGTGATTTATCTTCAGTTTAACATCTAAGCCATGTAATGGCTGATACCTGAAAATAAACTGACTAATAGTCCCTCATTCTTATTTTGTTACTTCAAAAGACTGGCAGTGGGAAAACGTACACTATGTGGGGTCCTCTATCTGCATTGTCAGAAGATTCAGTGAGCAGCGAGAGGGGCTTGACACCTCGTGTATTTGAGCAGTTGTTCTCCCGCATTAATGAAGTAACGCGATAGTTTTTTTTTTTCTAAAACTAATTTCTTTTAAGTATTTTTCTGAGTTAAATCTGAAACATGCCCCATTTACAGGAACAAGTTAAACATGCAGATAAAGAGCTAACTTACAATTGTGTCTGCTCGTTTCTCGAGGCAATTTCTCTTCTTAGTACCTAGCAAATATTGTATTCATTCTTGTTTCACGCATGAAATGTGATCCAATATTATTATAATATAATGTGCAGATCTACAATGAACAGATAACTGATTTGCTGGATCCCTCGCAGAAGAATCTTCAGGTGAAAAAGCTTGTGAAAAGGCTTCTGTTCAGTGGCATAGGAGGAAATCATTTTCTCAGTTTGCTAATATATATATGTCCTATTCCTTTGCAGATTAGAGAGGATGTCAGAACTGCCTGTGTTTATGTTGAATCATTGAGAAAGGAGTTGGTTTTCACCATGAAGGATGTAACTCAGTTGTTGGTTAAGGTGTGTCTCCAAATATTGACATCTAATGTATCCCATCTCCATCTATTTGTTGTGATGACATTGAACCTAATTTCTGACATTTGTATTTGGCATATGCCACTCTCAGATACAAATTTTAATTTTGCGTATGATGATTTTGTCACTAGACTACGTTGAAAGGGTGAAAAATTGCCTGAGTTCTGTCTATCAGTGAACATAGTTGTACCATCATGGAAGATTTTTATAGCACCTCTTGATGTACACAAACTACATAACACTTGGTTCTGCATAATTTCATCGCAACATGGCCTGCTGCTTCACTAGAGATTGATATATTTCTGTATGCTCTACAAATACATCCTATTTTTCTTAACTTTGTGTTGAATAGATTTATTGCAAATAATGCAGGGCCTGGCAAACCGGAGGACAGGGGCAACGAGCGCAAATGCTGATAGCTCACGCTCGCATTGTGTTTTTACGTGTGTCATTAAGTCGGATTCTAAGGTATTCATTGAAATTTGGCCCAATAATAGTATATATACATATTATCTTAATCATTTATCAGTTGTCAATTAGCAAAATGTAATTGTAACGAGTGCATTTTCTTGACATTCTGATAATGGTTCTCTATCATTGCCTTTCTACGAGCTGATTGTTCTTTTGAGTTTGGGTCATTGCTTTACATGAGCATGAGGTATAGTTCTAGTTTGTTCCATTCTAACAAAAGCAGATGCCAAACTGAGATACTTGTGTGGACTGAATGGTTTTTTATGTTTGATGATTGCATATACCAACCAGAGGAACACTTGGAATAGTTAATCTGTGGAATTTTTTTTTGGTTCATTGTGCATATGTACCTTGCCAATAACCTGATTTCTTTAGGCTTTAGCTACAATGTTTTCAAGTCGTCCGATTAATCGCGATTACTCGTCCTAATCGGTCCCTGGTGTTCGATTAGGAGGTCCGACTCGATTAGCTCGACCAGAAAGCTGGTCGTCTGATTAGTCGACGACTAATCACGATTAGTCGTCCGACTAGGCCATGGACGACCAGTGTGGTTGCTCTGTTTTTTTGGGCCTGTTCAACCGGGCCTATATGTGGCCTATTGGGCTTCCAATTTGGCCTATTAGGGTTAGAATAGGCACCCCAAAACACCGGAGGCACGCAGGCACGGTGGCAAACGCAATGCGGCCGCAATTTTTCCCTGCGCGCCTCCACTCTCCCACGTGCGCGTTTCCTGCCTCCCGTGCGCGATTCCTCCCCTTCCCGCGCGCGATTCCCTCTCTCTCGTGAGCTATTCCCCTCCCTCGTGTGCTATTACCCTCCCTCGCACGCTATTCTCCTCTCTGGTGAGCTGTGAAGCCAACGGCGCCCTCTGCCAGGTCAAGTGGCCGCGGTCTTCGTGATGAGCTGCTCCGACGACGGTATGTGCCTTTCCCCTCTCCATCTTCCCTCCTCCCCCATCCCTCACTCTACAGCCTCTCTAGCTCTCTGCTAGACTGCTAGGTTGCTTGCTGTGCTGTACTGCTGTCCCTCTGCTATTCTCTGGTTCCAAAGGAAAGAGAAGCAATCCACTCTGCTAGACTAATCGGCCTGGTCGACGAGTAATCGCGATTAGTCGCCTGGTCGGTCCCATGGCGACTAGGTTCGACTAGACGACTTGAAAACATTGTTTAGCTATATACATTCTGTTCTCTTATATATGGAGTGCTTTAATGTTCTTTCATATGTTTCTGAAATGTATGCTAACAAAATTAATGTACTGAATCCTTGCAATCTCTGTGGCTTCAATGCAAATGAGAATTATCATGACTTCATGATACACAACCTTTTATTATTCATTCTTGGTCCATTCTGTTTGTACTGTGCAATATGCAGCTTAAAGGACTTGTATCTGTTCATGTGCTGACAGAAATAACATTTATATTAAAGGAAGCCTTGCTTTCTAGTTGCTTCGCTTATATGAATGCATTAAAAATGTTTCTGTTGCTCAAATCACTAAATGCTTTCTAAGATATTGTTGGTTTCAGTATAGATGCATCAAATAGTTGTTTACCTATTTTGCTCTTGTTCTATAGAATCCAGAGGATGCCTCAAGCATCACAAGATCAAGCAGGATAAACTTGGTAGACCTTGCTGGATCAGAGCGACAAAAACTAACACATGCAGCTGGGGATCGATTGAAAGAAGCTGGAAACATAAACCGTTCACTTTCACAGCTTGGGTAAAGTTCCGTTTGTACTTTCAATGAAAAGTAAAATAGTTCAAGGATTTAAGCAAGGTTTTTGCTAATTCTCCAGACACTGGCTGATATCTAAACTCAGTTGAAGTCTACTTTACTAATGATGGATGTGGTTCTGCTTGATGTCCTGGAATGAGAGATGCATAGCACTTGAGTTATTAAATGATTTCATAAGAGCAAATCCAATAATAGAGCCAAGTGTTTGGCTATTAGCCAAGTTGCAAGAGCCAAACTATACAATAGTGATCTCTTATTTGTCTATAAGAAACTTTTTTATTGTAATTTAACCCATGTCCCACCTTCTCTTTCCTAATCCTCCTCACATTCACTTAATGTATGGACCCACCACTGCATATGCATCCGTGCCTAGCTTGTTGCTTGCATGAGAGCCAAGCTCTCCTCTCTCTCCTCCCTTCTCTCCTCCATATCAGCATTTGCTTCGTTATAAGCCAATTATTGTACTTGCTCTAAGTTGTCAAACATAAGTTGGTATCATACCTATCAACAGTTCCACATATCATGGTTACCACATTTGATCGAGCAATGGTCTCTTGATTCAATATATGCATGATGTGCTTCATGGTTAGAAATTCTTATGAAATATGTTTATTGCTAATTGTGATTTCTACAATTCTGTAGTCATTCTCACTGTTGTTTTTGGGATAAACATGTATTGTTGTAGATTTGATATTTGTATTCTAGTTATGAATATATTATTTCCATTTAGTTTATCTGCCACATACTTCCTCAGTTCCAAAATGTAGGTAGTTTTAGTTTTGTTATAAGTCAAACTTCTCAAACTTTGACAAGTTTATAGAAAAATATAATTAACATCTACGATGCCAAATGAATGCACCATCAAAATAAATTTGATGTAGTAGTCTTGTAGTCATCGCTGCCTCTTTCTATAGAGTTGGTAAAAGTTAGAGAAGTTTGACTTAGAACAAATTAAAATGACCTACATTTCGGAACGGAGGTAGCGCTATTCTCTATGTATATTACATACTATTTTAGCTCTTGGCACAGGAATTAAGATGTACCAGTTGACCAATTTAATAGCACATCTGAAGTGTTGGGGCAATAAAAGGCAACATATGATGTTGCAATCAAGTGAAGGCTATCTGTAAGAATTAACACAAATATATTTATAGTGTGTCCAGTAGACATATCTATGTATGGGAGCCACGATAAATAAAGTTAGTGGTTTACGAAGAAAGGCTGATTTGTGGACTGGCAGCTCAACCATTGTTTTTTTTTTCCTGTTTAGGTGTAACATTACAGCCATTGAATATGGTTGTGAAATGGGGGTTCTTTAACTATATGTTCTTGTTCACTGCAGAAACTTGATTAATATACTTGCAGAAATATCGCAGTCCGGAAAACAAAGGCACCATGTTCCATATCGCGATTCCAAGCTCACATTTCTATTACAAGAATCCCTTGGAGGCAATGCCAAACTGGCAATGATTTGTGCTGTTTCACCATCCCAAAGGTACCATCTAAGTTGACCAGCAATTCATTAATTTTGTGGCCAGTTAATATTGGTTTCTGGGTTCCTCACTGCACTTTCTTGTCATACAGCTGTAAGAGTGAAACGTTAAGCACACTTAGGTTTGCCCAACGTGCAAAAGCTATAAAAAACAATGCCGTGGTTAATGAAGAGAAAGTTGAAGATGTAAATGCGCTGCATGAGCAAATCAGGCAATTGAAGGTATGATTGTGTTCCATCTGACAACCAAGTTTCTCTATAATATTGCTGTTTTGGTTCATGCCTCATCAGCCCTGTTTCAAAGGCGTTGCCTAGGCGTCCAGGCGTACCCAGCATGCCTTGGGAAATAGTGATGCCTTGTCACCTAGGCGTCTCGGTGGACCCAGCATTCGCCTGAACGCCTAGTCGCCTTTGAAACCATGCTCATCAGTAAGGTGTTATTATCCATATCCTACAATGCAGGATGAACTTCACCGAATGAAATCTAATGGATGCATAGAAGGGAATAATGGCAGCTTTGCCACTGGATGGAACCCTAGGCGCAGTTTGCATCTGTTGAAAATGAGCTTGGGTCATCCTGCAACATTCCAATGTATAAAAGAAGATAGTGATGAGGAAATGGAAATTGATGAGAATGATGTTGAGAAGCCCTACAATCATGAAAATATTGCAATGTCTCCTATTAACGTTAAAGAAGACTCCAAAAGTTTACAAGCTTCTATGGATTTAAGTGCTGGAACTTCACATGTTGAAGATCTTAATAGGGATAAGAATTTGATATCCATAAAAAGGTCCTGCTGTAGTGCTAATAAATTTAACACTGGTACTGATATTGGAGATGGAAAATGCAAATTAAACATTGCCGCCAGTATACAGAGGGGACTTCAAGTCATTGAAAGTCACCAAAACAACAGTGCATGGAGGAGAGCATCGGTTGGATTAAATGCTAGAATCATGGATATTCAGCCTTGCAAGGTTGATGTTGCAATTCAGACTGATCCTGAAGAATATGAAACCAGAGATAACCCTCTAGCTCTGATTCCTAGTTGTCTGCTTGAAGCTTCTGCAACTGAGAATTGGGATCCCAGTGCTTGCAGAGACCTACAACTAGTACCAGCTGATGTGACAGTACTATCTGATGACAAAAAGCAGCGACATTTTCTGAAAGTAAGTTTAACCAAAAGAGGCTCGGCGCATGAATTTGTAGATCAGTTAAGTAGGGTGTAAAGCACTCATGCATATCTTATTTCTATATAGGCTGTGGAGAAGGTCTTGGCTGGAGCTATCAGGCGAGAGATGGCTCGTGATGAACAGTGTGCAAAGCAAGCTGCAGAAATTCAACAGCTGAATCGTCTGGTGGGTGTTTTCTCGCTATACATAAGACAAGATGCTATATGTTCCTCTGTTTAAATCATTCCGTTTTTTTTTTCAGGTGCAACAGTATAAGCATGAACGTGAATGTAATGCTGTAATTGCAAAAACACTTGAAGGAAAAATTGCTAGGCTTGAGAGTCTCATGGATGGAACTTTACCAACTGAAGAATTCATGAATGAAGAGTTTTTATCACTTATGAATGAGCATAAGGTCGCATGAATTTTCCCTTGCCATGTACTTAACTTACTGTATTTTCTTTTTGAAGACTGCATTTACTTATCAGCTATTCTGTTACACTAAAAATGCAGATCCTCCAAAAGAAATATGAAAACCATCCTGATGTTTTGCATGCTGAAATTGAGTTGAAGAGACTCCAGGAGCAATTGGACATGTTCAGGAATTCTGGGGACAAGAAAGAAGTTCTACAGGAGGAGATACAAGATCTGAAAAATCAGTTGCATTACATGCTTTCATCTTCGTCATCAATCCGTAGATTCTGGCCTCCAGTGCCATTGTGTCAGGGAAGTAATTCTGAACCTGGAACAAAAGATAAAGATGGAGATACTAATTTTGGGGACACTCCCAATTGGACTGAAGCTGAGAGTAAATGGATTACACTCACAGAAGAGCTTAGAGTTGAACTTGAAGCAGCAAAATCCCTTGTTGGAAAGTTGCAGTTAGAACTGGATTCTGAGAAGAAATGCTCAGAAGAACTAAAGGAGGCAGTACAAACAGCTATCCAAGGAGCTGCAAGACACCTGGAACAATATGCTGATCTTCAAGAGAATCATTTTCGTTTGCTTGCTCTGCATAGGAGGATGTGTGAGGGTGTTGAGGATGTGAAGATGAGGGCAGAAAAGGCCGGTATCAAAGGTGCTGAATTGCGGTTCATCAACTCACTTGCAGCTGAAATCTCAGTCCTAAAAGCTCAAAATGAAGGCCTTCAGGGCCAGCTAAGGGATACTGCTGAAGCTGTTCAGGCAGCTGGTGAATTGCTTGTTCGGTTGAAGGATGCAGAGGAAGCAGAAACACTAGCCAAGGTATGGCTTTCCGACATTGCTTAGACCTTACATTTAGACAGACAAAACTAGCTTATGTGGGCAGTTGATAATACATCAGAGTTTATGAATTTGGGTGATTACAAAACTTTAGGGAGAAAATATTTATGTTGAATGCTCTTATAGTGGTTCCTTGTATTTTGTTACATTTAGTAGTATGACAGATTTTCCAGTTACAACAAGCTTTTGTACTCCTTTGTTGCAGAAGCAGGCTTTAGTGGCAGAGCAAGAGACAGAGAAAGCTTATCAGGAGATTGACAACTTGAAAAAGAACTACGATCAGGAAATCCTTGCTCTAAAGCAGCGTCTCACAGAGTCCTCTCAGTGCAAGGACGATACGGTACAGCCACAAGAACCGAACAATCTTGAGCCTCCTAGGTATGACACAGCTGGTAGCCCCAGTGGGCAGAATTGGAAGGAGTTCAATACCTTGCAACAAGGTGGATCATTTGAGGTCTCCAAGAGCACGGACCTCAACTCGTGGTTTTATGGATACGACAAATGTAACATTTGATGCTGAAGTGTTTACTTTGTTCAGTCCTAGTTTGTACCATTGAAATGGTGATAATATAATGTTGTACACCGGGTAAGCAGAGGGAAAGGATACTCCCGAGGAATGCTGGTGGGTCCTCGTCGTCTGATGAGGTGTATGCAGATTCTCCAGACCCTTGGCGAAGTTGTATTCTGTCTTGTAAATCTAGATGAACAATTTTTTACAACAAAGTGGCGACACCAATATTCTGTTCCTGTTTGATTATGTTGGTTGTAACTGTAATGACAAAGTATCAGGTATGGTTGGTCATGGTTCAGATTCTCCCCAGGAAGTCATGCGCGATGCAGCTACTCCACTGCAAGTACTGGTTGGTAACTCTTAACGCCCTTGTAGCTGTTTCCTTGTACCATGTGATGAAATAGTTTGTCGAATCTTCCTGCCAGCCGGAATATGTTGTAAAGATTCAAAGTCGTCGCAATTTGTGGTGATGAAGCGGGCTTGTTTTTATTTTTTGAATAGAAGCCGCAGTGCACAAGTCGATTGTAGTTGCTGTTGGGTTGCTGGAGTGCTCGTTGCCTACTTGCCTACACGGGTGGCACTAGCACACCAACGTCAAGTAGTGTGCTTGGCCTTTTTTTTTTTAATACTAGCAGCTGCCCGTGTTGCTACATGATCATCAATAAACAAATAAATTTTAACTCAACTTAACGACATACTATTTTGAGACATTCGAATAAAGAAGCATCAATTTTAGTAGTAGTGTCAAAACAAGTGGTATATGATAGACAAGTTCTCCATAACTATCTCTTTAATAGTTTTATTTCTGGCAATGTGGCTAAGATATTCTCGTGTGGTACGAATCATATACCGTTGTGAATTCCCATCATTCGCTAATAGGTTGATCACAACGTTCTTCTGTAGTGTTTGGCCACCCTATGCAGAAAACACACGTATATGATAAGCTGGAATTACATATGACCCTACATTAAGTTTTTTTTTCACCGTACAAATGTAATAAAAAAAGACATTACCTCAACTATGGAGTTAGCACCTCTTTATTATAGACAATATTCTTCGTGTATGTCCTATCATTGTGATATTTTTCTTTCCATTCTTCACATCCTTCTCAATAGTTGGAACAGCTAATATCCTGATGTTTGTCTAGCTGCTGCTCTAGATAGTGCAACATACAGCTAGCCGTATGATAACACTGGTTCAGGCAAATACACTCCGACATTTGGGATAGTCTACCCCAATGCTTTGTTGACAGTCATAGCGAAGCTAAGCCGAATGGAGAACTGCTTTCTCTTAAAATGAAAAGGGAACATCTCATCATCAGACGGGCTTAAGGGTATGTGAGGCAAGAAAACACACTTTCCAGCTTGCTGTGCCAACATGATTTTCTGTATGGGTGGTATTCTTTTGAACCCACGTATGATTAGTCTCATACCATTGCAAAGTTCATTTGCGGGGTCAATGTTTCTAAGTAAACCATTGGGGTCAAACTGTTAAGGAACTCCGGAAGATAGTAGTTGTGTACTTGTGTGGATCATCTATCCCACGGTCAAGGCTATGGTACATCATCTGGTCCCCTTGGAAGTGGCTTATCATCTCCATATTAATCATATCCACACAATCATTCTGTGTGGACAATATTGCTCATGAAGTTATGTAATTTCTCTTTGGCATATTCTTGTTGGGCCCATGGAAAATGCAATCTATTAGAGTCCGGCACATATTCTTGGTCCGACGCTTTTTGTCAAGCATAGCACAAGCACGATTGGTATAGGCAAAACATTGAATCATAACAATTAAATGGGATAAGGAAAACCATAGTATTTACTGTTGCTGACCATAACCAATTGAGTCATGGGTTGCATATCATTTGCATTATCCCGTTCACTTTGTTCAGTAAACTTCATATAAGAATGATCTTGTCAGTGTTTCGGATCACCGGCTAGTAAATTTTGTGATTTGCGCGTCTGACCTGGATGGCTGTGCTCGGAGGACATAAGAATTTATACTGGTTCGGGCTAAATGTCCCTACGTCCAGTTCGCTGCTGCTCGTGTTACCGGCACTGGTTTGCAGTAGGGGTTACAAACAGGCGAGAGAGGGAGCGGATCCCAAGTCTCTGGTGGAAAAATCAAATGGGGTTGATGCTAAGATGTTTAGGTGTTATCTCCTATCGTCTCCTAGAAGCCTCCCCTTCCGGGGGTGTCCTGCTTCCCCTTTTATAGATGAAGAGGAAGATACAGGTTACACGAGATAGAGAGAGAGATAAGAAAGGGGGAAGAAGGCTTCCGGCATCATGGCGCCCTTCGTTTCCTTCATGCGGGTCCCACTGACCCTGTAGATCACGACGAGGACGGCTCCATGTCGTTACTCTGTTCATCACTGGCGCTGCACGTTGATGTCATCAGCTAGTCGTGGTGCTCCATCCTGTGTGGTGGGCGGCATGGTTAACGGACACCCCCGCCGTAGGCCGTACGGGGATTACGTAGCACAGCGCCAGCACGCCCGACGCTGTTGGCGACATGTGTCCTTAGGTATAACACGTCGTGGCCGCGGGTCACGTCAGGACGCACCTACTCCCTTTCTGGTGTTAGGAGTTTGACCTAGGGTCCGTGCTCTAAGACCCGTAGTGGTTGGGGACGGTACAGACCCCGTCGGGCGAGGTGGAGTCCCCCTTAGAGGGGTCTGGTGAAGCGAAGTCTCTGCTCGAGGGACCTGACGGAATGGAACCAGCGTCCTTGGGGTCAGGGCGCGTCGTAGCCCACGCCCTTAGGGTCAGGCAAGACGGAGCCCGTGTCCTCGGAGTCGGGCGTGACGTAGCCCGCGCCCTTAGGGTCGGATGTGATGGGGCTCTCGCCTGAGGGTCGGGCGAAACGGAGCCCGTGCCCTCGAGGTCGGGTGACCTGGATCCTGCGCCCTCGAGGTCGGACAAGACAGAGCCCATACCCTCGGGGTCGGGCGAGACCGAGATACGCTCTTGACCATCCGAGGGAGTTAGCGTTCGTGGCCATCAGCTTCCTTCTTTGTCAACAGAATATCATCGGTAGTCCTTCGAGGGGTATCCCACGAAGGTAGATTGATCGACAGAGGAGAGTGAGATCAAGAACAAGAAGGCAACAGAGACACACGAGTTAGATAGGTTCGGGCCGTCAGTATGACGTAATACCCTACTCCTATGGTTTGTTGGTTTGTATTAGCTATCGTATGATATTACTTGTGTTTGGAGGGGGTCCCTGCCATCTTATATAGTCCGGGGAGTAGGGTTACAAGTCGGTTAGATCTGAGAGATAACCGGAAAGTAATAACTGATTACAGGAATCTTGGGATCATACATATCCTAACAGATCTCGTAGTATCTTCAGGATATCTTCCAGATGTCTTGCAGGAGGAGGCGAGCAGAGTCGTGCCCCGCAAGGCTTCATCTTGTGGGCTGGGCCGCCCCCGAGGGCGTCAGCCCATGTGGTCTGCCGTGGGTATCTGGGGTCATACCCCCCACAACTAGTCCCCGAGCACCTTGTACCCGTTGTGCAACACCGTCTTGAGCTTATTCGAGCAAGTGCAAACAAAGCCGAGCAATCGAACTCATGGTCCAACCACTGTGATGAGATGCCGAGCAGCTGTGAGCAGTTGTCGAGCAGCGTGTACTGTCACCGAGCAGCGTGATTCATAGCCGAGCAGCATAACCTAAGCTCGGCTTGCCATAAGGGTGTAAGGAGCTCAAGTTCAGAATTGAAAATTTCTTCACAGTGGACCAAGTGTGCCCACTTAGAGTCCGACCACGAGAAAAGGAGATAGTCTTCTTCAGCTTCAAGAGGCGCAGAGTCTTCCAGAATAAAGCAAGCACATTCACCGCGAGGTGAAGTGTGCCCACTTAGTCCCCGAGCCTGATAGTAGATGACGTAGTCATGTGGTGACAGGGTCCAAAGTAGAAGAATAGCAAAAGACCAGCCGGGCAGGCAGCCAGTCCTTGAGCGTAGCCCTGAAATGAGAGAGAGCACATTCACCGCAAGGTGAAGTGTGCCCACTTAGTCCCCGAGCCTGACAGTAGGTGACGCAAGTCACGTGGTGCCAAGGTCAGAAACAGAAAAACAGTAAAAAGACCAGCCGAGAAGGCAGCCAGTCCCCGAGCCATTTACGGAGATATCTGAAAAATCCAACCGTGGAGAAAAAACCAGAATAACAGTTGTATAGTAACTGTTATTGAGCCTCAATAAATGGCGGAGAAGTCGGCGATTATTCGGCGAGTGATAACCAACGGCAGCGATAAATGAGCGACGTGGGCTGCGGTTGCATGAAAGCCCAGGTTATGGCCCATTAAGCCATGTCGGAGAATTCAGAGGGGCGCAAATCGCGGGAACGATTTCCCAAAAACCCTCGAATGCGAAAGGGTGGGGAAAGTGCTTTATAACTGCGCCGCCGCATCCCCGCGTTCATACCTTTGCCACTTTGCCATTCCGTCTTCATCCTCAGTCCTCACATTTCCAGATTCGCATCCACGCACACTCCCGATGCCAGTCCCCATCCAGATCTGAGAGATGGCGTCGAAGAGGAGAGCTGTGAACCCGAAGAAGGCGAGCCCAAAGAAGGCAGAAGCGGGAGCCAGTCGTGACGAAAAGTGGGTGCCGTCGTGCACGAGGGAAGCAGAGCTCGAGAGATTGGTGGAGGCGGGCGTGCTTCCTGACCACGTCACCGCCGGATGGCGGCCAGCTAGTGGTGAGCCCTTCCCGATGCTTAACACTGATGAAGTTGTAGTCTTTGAGGTTTATTTCTGGCATGGGTTGGGATTCCCTGTTCATCCTTTCTTGTGGGATCTGCTGGAGTTCTGGATGATTAGTCTGTGCAATCTCCACCCCAACACCATATTACACATCTCGATCTTTATTCATTTCTGTGAGACATTTCTGGGGGTTTTGCCACACTTCAACCTCTTTAGACACCTGTTCTGGTTGAAGAAGGGCGGTAGTGGTTCCAAGGTGGTCGGCGGCGTATATCTATAGCTCCGGGATGGGATGGCCAGCGAGTACATTAATGTACCACTGAACACTTCTCTAAAAGGGTGGAACTCCAAGTGGTTCTACATGAAACAGAGTCACCCTGCAATCCGCTGCGACGTCCACCATATCCCGAAGAACCAGAAAAGCTGGTCGGAGAAACCGAACAGTGCTGACATGGAACAAGTTAGGGAGCTCCTCGACCTGATTAAAGGCGTGGAAATGAGCGGCGAACTAGTGGCGGTGAGCTTCATAGTGCGCCGCATCCAGACCTGCAAGGAGAGGGCCCACCCGGGTTTTGACTACAGAGGTGATGACGACGGGACCCAGGAGAGGACGAAGCGAATGTCGAGGAAAGATGTGCTAGAGCTGGTCGCAGAGCTATTCGCTCCCAACGCCTCATTCAGCTGGCCAAGGCAAACGAGGGCCTTCAATTGTACAAATCCACCACCTCAAGTAAGCATCTCGATTGTTTTTCTCATGTTGCTTTGTGTCCATGATTATTGTTGAGCAGTGAACTGTTTCACTTATGCAAAGATCCATTCGCAGGAAAGAGCGGTGTACTTCTTTGGCGTCCCGAGGAGCGATTGGCCGAAGGGCGTAGATTCCTAGCCACCATCGTAGCCTAAGGAGGGAGCAGTCAGCACCTCGTCGAAGAGTCCGTCCCCGATGCCGAAGAAAACCTAGGGGAAGAGAACAGCGGTAGACGAGCTGGCCTAGAAGAAGAGGAAGACGGCGGCCGCCGGTCCCCTCAAACCGAGCGGCATCTCGCTTGGTGGCAACCAGACCACTCGAACGTGAAGGACCGTGGTGCTCGAGTGGTCAGATGACGACGAAACTTCGGTGGCTCCTCCACCGAACACTGAATCGCCTCCAAGCAGCACACGCGTGGAGGAACAAGCGAATAAAGGCAAAAAAGTCCCCGAGCGGCGGGCTAGGGGTGTCCCTACGCAGCAGGCGATGGAAGCCCCCGAGCAGCAGGCGACGGGAGTCCCCGAGCAGCAGACAGAGGCGATCCTAGAGCGGCAGGCGGAGCAGAGGTCGACGGTGGAGGAGACGGGACCTCCTCCCCAGAGCACAGAAGTTGACCCCATGGCCGCGCCTGGGTGCTTGGGTAGGTGTCACCGGTTCAAGAAATTGTACCGGCATACCAAACCGTAAGTATCCTTGCCTTGGAGTTACTTTGTTGTCATTTCTTAGCTTTTTTTGGCGCTTGACGAACTGATCTGATGTAGTGCGAAGCGTGAGGAGGGTCTGACCCCATCAGTCCAGACTGTCAAACCGCCGAGGGCTGATCCCATGGTGGAGGCAACGCCGGCGGCTCTCGTCACAGAGTCCTCGAGAGCTCGGCAGCTGGAGGAGTCAACCACTGCTGCTGGCGAACTTGGTGACGACGAACGAGCGGCATTGACAATGGATGGATCGGCGACAGTGCCCGAAGCAACGGTGGGAACCGCCGGGTCATCGGGAGCAGAGGCTGGAGTTGCCGGCGGTGTGCTGGAGTTTGGGACGGTGAAGCCGGTGGCGGCCAAGGAGCAAACGGCGCCCCCTGAAGCGTCGCCAGGGATGGTCAGACCCGCTGTCTGGCCAATGAGCCCCTCAAATGGCGCCCCCTGAAGCGTCGCCAGGGATGGACGGAAGAGGACGAGGTGGAAGAGATCGAACACGCTGAACCACGACCCCAATCTATCTGAATCCTCCGCAACCGTGGTGACAAGGTGGTGGTTAACGAGGAGGAAGACACCACCATGGAGATGAGGAGATTGAAGACCACCCTTGCTGGAGTGATGAAACAAATCGAGGTCAGGACTGCATCTGGAGTGCTCATCTTTGACTTTGGAGATCAGAGTTCATCATTATAATTGTGTATTTGCAGGGGATGACTCGGACTACCGAGCAGCGGCACCAGCTGATAAAGAGGATGGAACCCCTCGCCGAAGAGAACAAAAAACTCAGAGAGGCGATGAACCTGATGGAGAGAAACATCCAGAGAGCCTGGCATGAGCGAGACCTTGCTGAGTCCAATGCGCGGGACCTGGAACACCAGAAGGGGGTCCTGTCCAAGCAGCTGGTGGCTGCGTCCGAGCAGCTATGGTGCAAGTCCGAAGAGCTAGCGAGTGGCTCCACGCATCTAGAAAAGAAATCCGAGCAGCTCAGAAGTGTATCCGAGCAGAAAGCAGGTACGGTATATCAGCGAATGTGCTTTGTATTGCTGAACAACCATATTTTTGGTGATAGGGGCCGGATTCGTCGAAGGGCTGAGCGAGGCGGAGACCCAGCAGCTAGACGATGAGGTGGAGGATGCGGCAAAAAAGTTGGCCGGCGACATCGACCTGTTTGGTGAGACAGGCGGCGATGGCAAAGCTCGGTGATATGCTCGGAGATTATCAACTGTAATTCCTGGACAGTGTAGTTAGAACACGCGAAAGCGCAAAAAACACTTATGTATGTGATAAATGTTATAAGGTGCATGTGTATGCAGTTTGCTTGTATTTCAGTGAAAAAATCTTTGTAGTTTTAACCATAACGCAATTATACGTAGTATAAGTAGCGTCCAAGTAGTTGGTTTGCTACTGACCCCCATGGCCTCGGCTAGCCCATAGTCCATAACATCGAGCGTGGAGCCCGTGCACATGTAGGAGGAACAGGTGTGACCAAGGAACCATAGTCGACCACCCATAACGCAGAGCACGGAACCCATGGCACGTGTAGGGAGAGATCGGACACTAGATCTTCTCCATAGAAAACAAAGCGGAATGTGTGCTGCTTGGTGGTTGTTGAAATAACTTGGAGATATATGTAGTATAAGTGGTGTCCGAGCAATTAGTTCTGTGCTGCGCTCTCGGCCTTGGCTAGCCCATAGTCCATAACGTCGAGCGTGGAGCCCGTGGACGTGTAGGAGGAATAGGCGTGGCCAAGGAACCACAACCGACCACCCATAACGCAGAGCGCGGAGCCCGTAGCACGTGTAGGGAGAGATCGGAGACTGGGTCTTCTCCATAGAGAACAGAACAGAACGTATGTTGCTCGCTGATCGGTGAAATATCTTGGAGATTTGGAGAAAAGTCTTTGTTGACTTGGAGAAACGCGTGGCGAAATACGTTGGCGATTTGGAGAAAATATGTTTGGCGATTTGGAAAAAATGTGTTCGGTGATTTGGAGAAAACGTGTTTGGCGATTTGGAGAAAATGTGTTTTGGCGATTTGGAGAAAATGTGTTCGGCGATTTGGAGAAAACGCGTTCGGTGAAAAGGTTGGAGATTTGGAGAAACGTGGTCGGCGCAGTTATGGCGATTTTGTTTTTGAGTTCGTCATGGAGTGGCGTAGAGCTCGGCGACCGTAAGTGGAGATTTAAACCGTAATGGAGAAAAAATGGAGACAAATTATGGAGACCAAAACTTTATTCAACATAAAGTGGAGAGTACATATCTGGGGCATTTCAAGGATAGAAACATATAAGGTGCTCGATGTGCCATGAGTTGGGGACATCGATTCCATCTAAGTCACATAGGCGATAAGACCCTGGTCGGGTAACCTCTTTGACGACATAAGGCCCTTCCCAGGGGGAGGAGAGCTTGTGCATCCCTTCGGTTTTTTGTTTTCTACAGAGAACGAGGTCGCCGACAGCAAATGAATGACCTTTGATGTTGCGGTTGTAGTGCCTCCGCAAGCCTTCTAAAATATTTGGCTGTGCGGACGCAAGTGATTAGGCGTTATTCCTCGGCCCTGTCGACGTCCTCTGTCCAAACTGCTGTGGCTTGCTCTTCATCACAATTTTCCAACCTAGGTGCTCAGAAGGCAATATCCGCTGGTAGTATGGCTTCTGAGCCGTAGACCAAGAAATATGGAGACACACTGGTGCTGCGACTAGCTTGAGTGCGCAGTCCCCAGACTACAGCTGGTAGCTCCTTGAGCCATCTGCCCAGATGCTTTTCTTCTTTCTGATATAGCCTCTTTTTGAGAGCATCAAGGATCATGCTGTTCGCCCGTTCGACCTGGCCGTTGGCTCTAGGATGGGCAACGGAGATGTACTTGATGGAGATGCATCGGTCTTCATAGAAGTCCCAAAAGAGATGGCCAGTAAATGTAGTTCCAAGGTCAATGATGATGCTGTTTGGGAGACCAAATCTATGGATGATATCTTCGAAGAGCTCGACAGCTTTCTTTGCAGTAGCCGAGACGAGCGGTTTATACTCGATCCACTTGGAGAACTTGTCAATGGTGACATATACGTACCAGAAACCACCTGGCGCTGGCCTAAAAGCTCCAATCATATCCAGTCCCTATCATGCGAAGGGCCAGGAAGCTAGGATGGTCTGTAGCTCTTGTGCCGGCATGTGTATTTGCTTGGCAAAAAATTGGCATCCTTCACAACGTCGGACGAGGTCTTCTGCATCGGAGATGGCTGTAGGCCAGTAGAAACCAGCTCGGAAAGCCTTGTTGACTAGTGTTCTTGATGCCGCATGGTTGCCGCAGGAACCAGAGTGAATTTCGAGAAGTAGCTACACTCTGTTTTCTTGGGTGATGCATTTTTGCAGTATCCCTTCCTTGGCACTTTTTCTCATCAAGTTGTCGTCCACTAGCACGTAATGCTTGCTTCGACGAATTAGGCGTTCAGTTTCAGTCTTATCAGCGGGTACTTTGGTGCTGGTAAGGTACTTGATGAATTGTTCCCTCCAATCGGCGGCCGGCGAAGGTACCGCTAGTACCAGCTGCTCGGCGGGGGGAACTTCCTTATCTTCTTTAATGGATGGCACCATGAGATCTTGAACGAAGACCCCCGGTAGGATCATGATGTGAGAAGAGCCCAACTTGGATAAATGGTTGGCGAACTGATTCTGGTCGCGTACCACGTGGTGGTACTCGATGCCATATAATTTTCCTTCAAGCTTCCTGATTTTGATGCAATATGCATCCATCTTCTCGCTGGAGCAAGACCAGTCTTTGTTAAGCTGGTTGATGACCAGCGCAGAGTCCCCGTATACCATGAGGCATTTGACTCCAAGCTCAATGGCTATACGTAGTCCGTGGAGACATGCTTCATATTCGGCAGCGTTGTTGGAGGCCAGAAAGTGTATCTGGAGAACGTATAGGAGTTTATCCTTGGTCGGCATAATGAATAGGATGTCGGCACCAACACCGTTGATGTTAAGGGAGCCGTCGAAGTACATAACCCAGTGCTCGGGGCAAGTGGCGGTGATAGGCTCTTGGATGTCGGTCCATTCAGCGACGAAATTAGCAAGCACCTGAGACTTGATGGTAGGCCTGCTTCTGAATTCAATGGAGTAAGTGCCGAGCTCGACAGCCCACTTGATGATACAGCCATTGGCCTCTTTGTTGCAGAGGATGTCCCCTAGAGGGAACTCGGTGACCACGGTGATCTTGTAATACTCGAAGTAGTGACGGAGCTTGCGCGACGTGATTTGGACGGCGTACAGCAGCTTCTGGACCTGAGGATAACGAGTCTTGGGCTCATTAAGAACCTCGCTGATGAAATATATCGGATGTTGCACCTTATAGGCGTGCCCAGCCTCCTCGCGTTCGACCACAATGGCTGTGCTGGCGACACGAGAAGTAGCAACGATGTAGATCAGGAGGGTTTCGTCCGGCCGTGGCACCGTCATGATCGGAGGCTTTGTTAGGAACAACTTGAGTTGATCAAAAGTTGTGTCTGCCTCCTTCGACCAGGAAAAGCGCTCAGAGGCCTTGAGGAGTTTGAAGAAAGGTAGCCCTTTTTCGCCGAGGCGCGATATGAAGCGGCTTAAGGCAGCCATGCAGCCTGTAAGCTTCTGTATATCCTTGACGCATGTTGGCCATTTCATATTGGTGATGGCAGAGACCTTGTTAGGGTTGGGCTCGATGCCTCGTGCGCTAACAATGTAGCCCAGGAGTATACCAGATGGAACTCCAAAGATGCACTTTGAAGGGTTCAGCTTCCATCGGTACCTTTTTAGGTTGGCAAACGTTTCTTCGAGGTCGGCGATAAGATCATCGGCAGTCTTGGACTTGACGACCACATCATCGATATAAGCTTCGACATTGCGGCCAATCTGTTGATCGAGGCACATCTGGATAGCCCTTTGATAAGTTGCCTCGGTGTTCTTGAGTCCAAAGGACATGGTGGTGTAGCAATATGCCCCAAAGGGCGTGATGAATGACGTCTTGATCTGGTCTTCTTCCTTGAGGGAGATCTGGTGATAGCCAGAGTAACAGTCAAGGAAGGAGAGTAGTTCGTAGCCGGCAGTGGAGTCTACAACCTCGTCTATCCGAGGCAAACCGAAGGGGTCTTTAGGGCAGTGTTTGTTAAGATCAGTATAATCAACGCACATTCTCCATCCTTTATTCTTTTTTCGAACGAGAACAGGGTTTGCTAACCACTTAGGATGATACACTTCTTTAATAAATCCGGCAGCTAAGAGCCATTTTATTTCTACCCTAATAGCCTCCTTCTTGTCTGGCGTGAATCGGCGGAGTTTCTGCTTGATCGGTTTGGTGGTTGGTGAGACATTCAAGGAGTGCTCGATCTTCTCCCATGGTACCCCCGGCATGTCTGCAGGTTTCCAAGCAAACACATCGGCGTTGACACGTAGGAAGGAGATGAGCGTGCTTTCCTATTTGGGGTCAAGGTGAGCCCCAATCCTCACGGTCTTGGAGGGGTCATCGAGGCTGAGGCCAACCTCCTTTATTTCCTTGGACTTGTCAGAGGCACGGGGAGGCTCCAGCTCTAGGATCCCCATGTCGTCGGTGGGCAACGTCTTGGCTTTGGTGACCACGCTGGCCATCTGGATGGAGAGGTCGGTGGCTTCAGCGAGGGCGAGTCTCTCTATCTCGCAGGCATAGGCGATGGAGAGGTTGGCCCACAGGGCTAGAACTCCTGCAGGCAAAGGCATCTTCAACACCAGATATGTGTAGTGCGGTACAGCCATGAACTTGCCAGAGCTGGCCGACCAAGTATGGCGTGGTAGGCGGTGTTGAAATTGGCAACGTAGAAGTTGACGTGCTCGACACGATAGTTGCTTGCTGTGCCGAACTGTACTGGTAGGGTGATCTCTCCAAGCAGTTTGGAGGCCCTGCTAGGTACCACACCCCAAAAGGAGGAGTCGGAGGGTGTGAGATTGGCTAATCTGAGGCCCAGCTCCTTTAGGGCTCCGGCGAAGAGGAGATTTAGAGCGCTCCCACCATCAACGAGCACTTTTCTGAAAAGCACCTTCTGGACGGTTGCATCGAGGATGAGGGGGAAACGCCCTGTGTAGGGAATGTTCACCCATTGGTCGGCCCTGCTGAAAGTGATGGGGACCTCGGACCATGGGCGATAGCTAGGGTTGGCGGTGGCGTCCTCCGTAGTGACGGCGAGCACCCGACGTGTGGCGAGCTTTCGTTCTCTTCTGCTCTCGTTGGAGGCGAGGCCCCCAAAGATGGTGGCGACCACCTTCTCATGGTCTTGGAAAGCATTGTCATTGCACCCAGGTGGTCGGTGACCTCTAGCTCCATCGTTGGCGTCGTCGTCTAGCTTTTTGTCCTGGAACTCCTTAGCCAAATCGAGGCAATTCTTCTTCTTGTGCTTGGCGTTCTTGTGGAGGGGGCACGGGCCATCGAGGATCTTCTTGTACTGTTTGTCATAGTTGCACTTCGCACGAGGTTTGTTGACGGCAGCGACGATGTGGTTCGGCCGGCGGCGGCGATTTTGACCGGGCTTGGGTCCTTCTGGCCGATCACGACCGTTGTCCCGATGATAACTGCGGTCGTTGTAGCGGCGGTCATTGTGGCATCGGTCGTCGGGGCGGTCATCGTAGCGGCGAGGTGGGCGATGAGTGCCCGTATCTTCGTTGAAGCGCACCTCGACTTCCACGGCATCGACGTACTGGTTGGCAGTAGTGATCATCTCGCCAATGCCTGTGGGTGGCTTGCAGTTGAACTTGGAGCGAAGCTCGCGATGGTGGAGTCCTCGGATGAAGGCGGTGATGACCTCAGCTTCCGTGATGTTGGGAATAGAATTCCTCATCTTGGAAAAGCGTCATATGTAGCTACGGAGGAGCTTGGACGACTTCTGGTTGATGTGGTTTGAAAGGATCAAGATGAACAAGAGGAGGGGTGAATTGGGCTAATTCTAAATTTCTTTGCAATAATTAAGTTCTACGATTAGCCCAACTAACCCCTTGTGCCTAGAAAGGGTTTCTACTGAACTAACGCACAAAAGACTTGTAACCTAAGTTCAATCCTACTATAGCATGGCAATTCTATGAATGTAAGAACAAGAATTAAATTGCTCAAAGTAAATGCTCAAAGTAAGTGCTCAAAGTAAATAGAGAGGAGAGGAAACGCGGCGATGTTTTGCTGAGGTATCGGAGAGTCGCCACTCTCCACTAGTCCTCGTTGGAGCACCCGCGCAAGGGTGTAGCTCCCCCTTGATCCTCGCAAGGATCAAGTGCTCTCTACGGGTTGATTCTTCGACACTCCGTCGCGGTGAATCACCCACAACTGCTCACAATGTGAGTTGGGTCATCCACAAGCTCTCTGCATGATCACCAAGCTCCCAATCACCACCAAGCCGTCTAGGTGATGGCGATCACCAAGAGTAACAAGCACGAACTCTCACTTGACCATAACAAGTCTAATGAGATGGGTGGATGCACACTTTGCTACTCTAGATCTCACTAATGAGGGCTCTCTTTGGGATTCTCAAATCTCAATCACCTCACTAGGACCTTGCTCTTCTTGGCACTCTTAAAATGTGTTTCTCAGCTGTTGGAATGAGCAAAAGTACCCCCACACAAGAGTGGAGGGAGTATTCATAACATGGGCTGAAAAACGAACCGTTATGTGCCTCTGCGGGCTGACCGGACGCTCCGGTCAGTACACCCTGAACTCCAGTGTTTACAGTGTGACCGGACGCTGGGCAGCGTCCGATCAACACTGACCGAACACGTCTGGTTGTGATTTTCCCTCTCTGGAACCTTACTGGGGTCGACCGGACGCTGCCTCTTAGCGTCCGGTCACTTGACCAGCGTCTGATCAAACCAGACACAATCACCTTGGTCAAATGAACTGACCGGACTCTGTGCCACCGTCCAATCAACCTGGAACCAGCGCCCAATTAGTATTTGACCCTGCATTCACTTCCAACTCTCGATCATATGTGAATGAAGTTTGCTCCAATGGATCTTAGGCATATTTAGGAGCTACCTAGTGCTAGTTTCAACAAGTGTGCACCACACCTAACACACTAGACTCACCTAGGTCAAGCTTCCCGTCCATACCCCCCTTAATAGTACGACAAAGGAAAAACAAAGTCCTAAACTACTCTAAGTGTCTCTCCAACTCCAATCGACACTTAGAACTAGTCCATCCTTAACCTTGTCGTCCATCCTCTGAAAACCGAAACGATTTCCATCGTAGGCGCATGACCACCTTAATTGCCCAGTCGATCTCCATTACCATGACCTAACTTAATTGCCTCTGCAAAACACACATTAGTCATAGTAATCTTATATTGTCATTAATCACCAAAACCCAACTAGGGGCCTAGATGCTTTCAATCTCCCCCTTTTTGGTGATTTATGACAATACCACCTCGAGTATGTGAATGAGTTGAGATTTTTAACATGCTTGGATCTCAGCACAGCCGATCGGTGAATCGTGCTCGTAGAGTACGAAGGTCTCTGATCCTCATGGATCTCATTAACCTGATAGTGTGCTGCTTTAAGCATGGCGGCGACCTTGGCGAGCTCGGGCGTCTGCTGGGAGGCGGGTGAGCTCATTGGCGGCCACTGCCAGATTGGCGCTTGTAGTCTTGAAGACGTCATGGCCGTCAACATGGAGAAACTCTTCATCGAGGTCGTGGTGGAGCAGGAGTGGCCTTCCTTGTGAGTCAAGCCGATTATTGCGAGCAGCCTCGGCCCTCGCAATTGTAGCCTCGTTTTCTCGGTGCTGCACCTGGTTGATGTTCTGGTTCTCACGAGCGACGCGTTCCTCCTTGGTTTCGCCATTCCGAGGAGGGCTATCGACGCTGACGTTGAAGATCGCGCCACCCCGGAAGGGTGGGAGAAGGAGCTGCTCGGTGAAGGTTTCAGCGAGGGTCTCCGTAGAGACCTGAGACCCAGAGCCTGGATTTTCCTCTAGGATGGTCTAGAGGGATGCTCCGGGGCACCGGCTGATGTGTAGCATGTTGATGGCTGGCAGAGGCTAGACGGTGATCTAGTCGGCGAGTGGATGGGCATCTCCCACCTGGTCGGTGAATTTGCCCTTCAGGGCATCTTGGTAGGTGGCGGCGATGTTGGTGAGCCCGAAGGGCAGAGCCACAACTCCTAGAGTCTTCTGAGCAGCCTCCAATAGATTTGGATCGGAGGGTGGTCGGCGCTGAACCAAAGTGTCCAAAGCCGATTCAGCGATGGAGAGGCAATCGACGAGCCTTAGACCGACCCGATCGATGGACTCGATCAGATCGTCGTTGTTGATCTGCCTCCTCTGGTAGCAAGGAAGCAGGTGGCGAGCTGCTGATGAAGGCAACCTCAGAGGTGGTTCCAAGATCAGATCTGCAGTCGCAGGTGCGGGGATGATCGGCACATAATCGATCTACGCCGGCTCGAGGAGCTCTCTGACTCTATCAGCATTGATGATCCAGGAGATCGATTCGACTGTGAAGATCTGGCTAGGCTGCGGGAGGGATGAAGAGCCTATGGAAAAAGCCATCTTGTTCGACAAGGAAACATCACGCAGACCCCTACCTGGCGCGCCAACTATCGACAGAATATCGTCGGTAGCCCTCCGAGGGGTATCCCACGAAGGTAGATTGATCGACAGAGGAGCGTGAGATCAAGAACAAGAAGGCAACAGAGACACATGAGTTAGATAGGTTCGGGTCGTTAGTATGACGTAATACCCTACTCCTGTGGTCTGTTGGTTTGTATTAGCTATCGTATGATATTGCGTGTGTTCAGAGGGGGTCCCTGCCCGCCTTATATAGTCCGGGGAGCAGGGTTACAAGTCGGTTAGATCTGAGAGATAACCAAAAAGTAATAACTGATTACAGGAATCTTGGGATCATACATATCCTAACAGATCTCATAGTATCTTCAGGATATCTTCCAGATGTCTTGCAGGAGGCGGCGAGCAGAGTCGTGCCCCGCAAGGCTTCATCTTGTGGGCTAGGCCGCCCCTGAGGGCGCAGCCCATGTGGTCTGCCATGGGTATCCGGGGTCATACCCCCCACATTCTTCCAGGTATCCCTAATCCTGATACCCGACAGCAGCCCCCGAGCCTATGGAGGAGTAGGATACTCCATCGAAAGCTTTTTTAGACGGAAGGATTCTAAGAGTTTTGATCTGCCTTCGTGGCCCGCGGCATGTCTTGGTAGGGTTGCGATTCCTCTCTATTGGGATCGGACTCCTCGGGAGCATGCAACTGTGGGGCTCAGGGGGTCGAAAAGGATTTCTCTTGATTCTGATCCCTCCCAAGGTTCCGATCGATCTGTCATTGATATGCAACTGCGTACTCGGTCTCCTTGCGAGTCCATATTCCCTTGAGCCCCCGCTCATTGTAGGGGTCCGGTCGAGGGGTCAGCCCGTCTTGTAATCATCCTCCCTCATGCGTTTTTTGATAAAACGGAGGGGCTGAGCCATGACATGTTTTCCACGATGGACAAATCATGGTGCTCAGTGAGCTGTTAACGAGCTAGTTCGAGTGGGGCCCTGACTTCCCGTTCATGGGGGTCCAGCATGGGTCAGCTGGTGACTGACTCTAGATTCTTGATGGTCAGTCCATATAGTTCTTGGGTCCGTTCGACCGGTCCCAAGAAGTTGCCTTTCTTTGAGGAAAAACCATGCACCGTGCACTAGCCAGGACTCGAACGTGGGTCAGGATGCCCGTGGCACTCATGCGCTCTGGTGCTGGCCACTAGCGGGCCCATCCTTAACCACCCCTCACTCTAAAGGTGCCTCGGAGCGGTTGTGAACACATTGATTTGCCAACCTTCGAACTCCTAGGCCTTAATGGGCTGTGGGAGCATTTTCACCTACGTATCCCCTCTTACCTGTGGTGGTTCCTGGCCCATTGAGGGAGGGGGAGCCACTGCTTGACCCTCCCTTCGAGGAGCGGTTAGGAGGTGGCATGCGCATGATCCCCAGAAAGGTGATGTGATGAGGAATCTAGGCGGACGGTTCGCCTCTCGCTCCACTTTCCCTTGTAAATAGCGGCCGTTCCCTTCGCCTTTCAGTATGCATAACCTGCAGCCTCACCTTCTCCACTTCTCCACCGCTAATGCTTTAAATATTTTGCCCTCGCTCTAGCGCCGCCAGCAAAATCCTTGTTCCTCTGTCCTTGCTCTTCCGCCATCAGCGAAGCTTTTGTTCCCCCATACTTGTCTTCCATGGAGTCGTGGTATTGCTCCAACATCACCCATGCGAGCCTGGATTGCCTTGTCAAGCGCGGCCTTCTCCATAGGAGGACCGACACAGTGGAGTGGCTCGTGCCCAGTCGTGAGGAGGTGCCGACGCCACCCGATGGCTACATCATGTCTTTCACGCCCTTCCACGAGTGCGGACTCATGATTCCTGTCCACTCGTTCTTTTTGGGGGCTACTGCACCACTACCAGATCGAGCTACAGCACCTGAACCCAAATGGGATCCAACACATCATGGCCTTCATTGCGCTGTGCGAAGGGTACCTAGGAATTGAGCCCCACTTTGAGTTGTGTTGATACTTCTTCTCCATCTCCCTGCAAAAGAACAAGAAGAGGGACATGCCGGTGCTGATGGGATGCGTGAGCATCCACCTTTGGGGGCACTGAGCGGCAGAGTACATGCCCTACCAGCTCTCTAGATACAACAAGGGGTGGCATGTGTTGTGATTCTACGCGAAGAACGACACCGCCGCCCCTTTGCCGAATTTGACCAGGCACCTCATCGAAGAGGCGCCGCTGGTGTGGTCATGGGGACCTCTCGAGAAGAAGAGGAGACCACGTGACCTTCTTGATGCCATCGTGTTCCTAAAGGACCATGGCCTTTGTGGGGTCAGCGTCATCAGGGTGTACCACACGAGAAGGGTGGCACCGCTGATGGCGCACGTCCTCCCGCTGTATGGGATGATGCCCGACGCGTAGCTTGATGGGACTACGCTCGCCCAGGGGCTGCTCCATGACCGCGCGGTCACACAGCGCATCAAGGAGGCAACGAATGAGTCTGACGTCGTGTTCCCGGTCTTGGGGCACCCCGCGATGTGGGCTTCATCGAGCTATCGGTGGGATTGGACTTCCGAACCTCCGTTGTGCCGCTGCCGGAGCATGCGGCCATGAGGGTGGTGAACCACACCACCGATGAGAAGAAGAAGAAGGTCAAACACAACAAGAAGGCAAGGTGGCAGGCGAAGGAGTGGGCGAAGCTAGATCAAGGAAAGCGGTAGCAAGGCTTGGATGATGAAGAGGAAGAAGAAGAAGAAGAAGGCTCTGGGTCCCCCGTCCAATGGGATGACCTGGGTGGAGCAGATGAGGACCCATCCTTGCTAGTGGGGCCCTTCCTGTGGCATGCTATGGGGCAGGAGGGAGAGGGCGTGCCTTGACGGGAGGAGGAAGGCACGTCCCTAGAGCCGGCGGCAACCGACTGTCCTGCTTCGACTGAACCTCCCAAGCAGAGGGAGGGCTCGAAGTGGCAACACGCTGACAAGGAGCAGCCAGTGTCGGGCGGACGAACCCCAAAATGTCATCGCCCGGTGGTGCCAAGGTTAGTTTAAGAGCATCTTTGTTCTTTCATTCTGATTGATTTTTGTAGTGACCTAACCGTTTGTATCCTCCGTAGCGTTGGAGGAAGTAGGACTCGCCTAAGGCTCACACCAAAGAAGACCCTCGCCATCCGGCTAACGTGCCAAGAGCTGGCTAGCTCTACATCAGAGGTGAATAGAAGCAGTGCTGGGGCGGTCGTGGCATCGACCAGAGGGGTGCAGCCGATGGGTGCGTCCATGGGGTAGCAAACATAGGAGGGCGCGTCCGGGGTGCCCATGGTAGGTGAGACATGGCTGGGCATGGTCGTGACATTAGAGGTAGGGGTGGAAGAGGGCGCACCCGAGGCACCCTCAGCGGAAGCGGCGATGGTGCAAGTCTCACACGTCCATGCCGCTCGCCCCCTCTGCTATTGAAGGGGCTGCTTTGGAGGAGCTACCCCAGAAAGAGGGGTCGGCGTTAGCCGAGGTTGGTCTAGGGTCGAGGCCAAGGTTGGAGCCATCCTGGTCTCTAGTCTGGGCAGGCGGCGAAACACGCATGCGGGGAGGATCCCCGATCTAGTGGGCGGACCTGCAAAACCCAGAGGTGACGCTCCTCGCCCTTGATGACGTCATAGAGGAGAGGGAGTGGGGGAGCTTCCACATGGAGGTTAGGACCATGGTTAACGCCTTGACCGCCACGCTGGGTTCGCTACGCTACATCATCTCTCCAGTTGGCCAAGTATGAGATGATCATGCTTGTGACGCTTGTTTTCCCTTTCCGCGCTTCTAAGACTTGTTCTTTGCGCAGGTCCTTATGGGTTGCAGCCGGGAGAAGTCTCGGTTCCTTCATCGTGAGAGGGGCATTTGGGACCGCCTTGCCAGGGAGGCGCGGTGGAATGAGGAGCTAGCCACACAGCTCGCTGCCACCCGCTAGGAGGTGGCCAAGCTTGCTCCCACTGCCTAGGAGCTAGCCTACCTCTGGGTCAAGGAGAAGGACACCCATGATGACGCAAGTGAGGCCAAGGAGAAACTTATGGCCTTGATCAAGAGGGGGCATGTGGACGTCGTGGAGGCCGAGCGGCTACGGAAGGAGCACGAGGACCTGCTCTGGACCATAGAGGAGCTCTACACGGAGTGTGACTTGTCGCACCAAGAGCGCCTGACGCCCAGCAGCGGATCGTCCTCCTCGAGGGCAAGCTTCAGGGGGAGAAGGACATAAACATCATGGTCGAGGGCATGTCCTCCCGCCTTGCCATGGAGGTTGGCCAGCGCTAGGAGGAGGTCCGATGCTTAGAGGCTGAGGAGACCTGGTAGCGCAGCGAGGTGCGTAAGCTTCGGGCGGACGTGCATAGTAAGCCACTGGTTTCCTTTGTCATCTTTCTTCCTAGAGCCTAGGGTCAGCCTCTTGACACAGTTGGCATGTGATTTGGGTAGGTCTCGATAACATGCTCGGGGTAGGGTGACAAAGAGCCATGGCCTAGAGAAGGAGCTTGGCGAAGTGAAGGCCTCTCTCCTGAAGGAGAGCGATGAGCACGACACCTTGCATGTTGCCATTCAGCTAGTCTACGATGACCTTGAGCTGGCCTCGGTGTAGGAGGCGAGCTCGCTCATGGTCTGTGTTGTCCGGATCATAGATCGGGCGCATGAGATGGCAAGGGACGCACTCTGCTTCGGCGTTCATCGGTCGTTCACGATCGCTCATTTTCATTATGAGAACATCGATCTAGCAATGATGAGCCAAGGCTTCACGCCCGGCTACACCGAGGCCGAGCTAGAGGAGATTGAGGGGTCAGTGGCTGCCCTGGTGTAGGACTTGTCTGCCAAAATTGAGGATGAGGTCATCCCCCAAGGGGGTAGGTAATTAGATAGGCCAGGCGGCAAATTTGTAGTAAGTAAATAAATTTTTATCTTTTGTTATGGTCAAACCATCTCTTGGTTCTTCGTCCCTTTTTATGTATAAAAAGGTTAATGTGTTCCGACCCTTTCTATGATTAAGGTTATAAAGCTCGAGGTGCGGGCAAAACAACTCTGATTACGCTGGTGAGCAAAAACGCCATAGCAGCTGGAGCGTAGGTTTCTTGCAGTCTAACCAGTTTTACTCAGGGCTTATTTCCGTGGCCTTTGCTTTTAGGTCTTAACATAGGAGAGGGTTGGGCACAGAGAATGTTTTTAGATAGGTATACCCCCATCAGCTGCCGAGTGAGGCTTGATCCCTTGCCGTTGCTGGGGTCGGGTGTCACTGAAGATCGAGGAGACATGATGGCGAAACCAAATAGAAAATGTACTCACATTTCGGAAACTTTGTTCTTAAATTTCGCAAGTACATGCATAGGCTAGGGGTAAAAATGACATAGTTGTTCAATGTTCTAAGCGTTGATGAAGACTTTGCTGTAGATTGTCTTGAGCTTGTAGGTTCCCAGTCGGAGCACCTCCACGACGATGTATGTTCCTTCCCACAGTGGAGAGAGCTTGTGGCGGTTCTTGTTGTTCTAAATGAGGTAGAGCACCAAATCCCTAACGTTGAATGCTCGACCCCACACTCGATGCCTGTGGTGCTGGTGTAGCGCTTGCTGGTACTTGGCCGAGCAGAGGAGGGCGACGTCGCATGCTTCGTTGAGCTGGTCCATGGCGTCCTAGAGGGACGCCTCGGCCCCTTGCTCATCGTATGCCCTGACTCTCGACGCTCTATAGTTGAGGCCGGTTGGGAGGACTGCCTTACAACCATAGACCATGAAGAAAGGCGTGTAGCTGGTCACCCAGCTAGGGGTTGTCCTCAAGCTCCAAAGTACTGTGGGAAGCTCCATGACCCATCGTCAACCGAATTTGTTTAGCTGATCGAAGATCCTAGGCTTGAGGCCTTGCAGGACCATGCCGTTTGCGCGCTTAGCCTGTCCGTTTGTGCAGGGGTGGGCCATGGCGACCATGTCGACGTGGATGTGGTAGTCATCACAGAATTAGAGGAATTTCTTGTCCACGATGGCTTGCTCAAACTTGATCACGGAGATCGGTCGAGCCTCTATCCACTTGGTGAACTTGTCCACGATGATGAGCAAATGCGTGTAGCCCCCAGGCGCTCTTTTAAGACACCCAACCAGATCAAGCCCCTAGACCACGAATGACCACATGATGGGGATTGTCTAGAGCGCTTGGGCCAGCAGATGGGTTTGACAAGCATAGTATTGGCACCCTTCATAGGTGCGCACAATTTCCCTAACATCAGCCACCGCTATTGGCCAGTAGAATCCCTGTTAGAACGCATTTCTGACTAGGGTTCTAGGTATGTCATGACATCCACAGCCCCCACCATGAATGTCCTTCAGCAGTTACTTCCCTTGTTCGACGGGAATGCAATGCTGTAGGATCCTGGTGTGGCTTCGCTTGTAGAGCTCCCCCTTGATAATGACGAAAGACATGGCTCAGAGTGTGATCTACCGAGCCTCCATTTTGTTCATCGGGAGCACTTCTTGGAGGAGCCAATCGAGGTATGGGGTCCTCCAGTCGACTAGAAGGTCGGGCTTCGCCGCCAGTTCCTAATCGATCTCCATGATTTCAGGGTCGAAAGGAGTGGGCGGTTGGTCAGCCCTTGAGCCTAGGGTAGGTAGCTCATCCTTGGTCTATCCCCATTCCTCGTAGCAGACCAAAGGCTTATGCTGATTGCTAGCGAAGATGCCCATCGGCACCGGCTCTCGGCTGGACGCCACCTTCGCTAGCATGTCGTCCGCCTCATTGAGCTGCCTCAGGATGTGATTGAGTTCGAGGCCGTCAAACTTGTCCTTTAGCTGGTGGACTTCTCGGCAGTAAGCAGCCATCTTGGCATCATGGCAGCTTGACTCCTTCATGACTTGACCGATGACCAGCTATGAGTCGCCTTGGACATCAAGTCATCAGATGCCCAACTCAATGGCGATGCATAGGCCATTGATGAGCGCCTCATATTCGGCCACATTGTTGGAGGTAGGGAAATAGAGGCGGACCACGTACTTCATGTGTATCCCAAGGGGCAAAACAAAGACCAGCCCCACACAGTCGCCTTTCCTCATCAGGGATCTGTCGAATTACATGGTCTAGTACTCCTAGTTGGCAGCTGCTGGTGGCATTTGGACCTCGGTCCATTCTGCCATGAAGTCGGTTAGCGCTTGGGACTTGATAGTCATCCGAGGGTCATACGAAATGCCCTGACCCATCAGCTCTTGTGCCCACTTTGCGATCCTCCCTGTGGCATCTCAGTTCTGGATGACTTCACCGAGGGGAAAAATGTCACGACTGTCACTAGGTGCGACTCGAAGTAGTGATGTAACTTCCTCCAGGTGATCAGGATGGCGAACAAAAGCTTCTGGATTTGCAAGTAATGAGTCTTGGAATCGGACAAGACCTCGCTAACAAAGTATATGGGGCGCTGCACTTTGAGGGCGTGTCCCTCTTCCTCCCGCTCTACCACTAGAGTGGCGCTAACCACTTGTGTGGTGGCCATAATGTAGAGCAGGAGCGGCTCTCCATCGATCAACGGGACCAGGATCGGCCATTTGTTAGGATTTCCTTGACTTTGTCAAGTGCCTCCTGAGCCTCAGGAGTCCATGCAAATCGATCGGCCTTCTTTAGAAGTCAGTACAGTGGGAGGCCTCGGTCGCTGAGGCGTGAGATGAAATGGCTAAGCGCAGCGAGGCACTCCGTGACTCCTTGCACCCCCTTTAGGTTCTGGATCGGGCCCATCCTTGTGATGGCCATGATCTTCTCCGGGTTGGCTTTGATGCCACGCTCGGAGACGATGAACCCAAGTAGCATGCCCCTCGGGACCCCGAAGACGCATTTTTTAGCGTTGAGTTTGATGTCGTTTGCTCATTGTTTTGTGAAGGTCTGCTCTAGGTCATCTATGAGCTGGTCGGTCCATTTGGACTTGACCACGATGTCATCTATGTAGGCCTCAATGGTTCACCCGATAAGGTCTCCAAAACACTTAAGCATACATCGCTGGTATGTAGCTTCTGTGTTTTTTACACCGAAAGGCATCGTGACATAGCAGAATGACCCGAACAGGGTGATGAAAGAAGTCGTGAGCTGGTCAGACTCTTTCATGATGATCTGATGGTACCCGGAGTATGCATCAAGGAAGTAGAGGGTTTCGCACCCCAAGGTTGAGTCGACTACTTGATCTATACGTAGCAAAGGAAATGGATCCTTTGGACACACCTTATTGAGACTCGTGTAGTCAACACACATTCCCATTTCCCATTCTTTTTTCATACAAGGATGGGATTGGCTAACCACTTGGGATGATACACTTCCTTGATGAATCCGGCTGCTAAAAGCTTTGTGATCTCTTCGTCGATGGCCCTACGCTTCTCCTCGTTGAAGCGGTGCAGCCGCTGCTTCACTGGCTTGGAGCCTGGCCTGATCTTCAAGGCATGCTCGGTGACTTCCGTCGAGATGCCCAGCATGTCCGAGGGTTTCCATGCGAAGATATATATGTTGGCACGGAGGAAGTTGATGAGCATGCTTTCCTATATGGAGGAAAGTGTGGTGCCAATGCGCACCACTTTGCCCTCGGAGCTACTGGGGTCTACGAGGACCTCCTTGACACCCTCCGCGGGCTCAAAGGATCTAACCGACCACTTGGAGTCAGGTGCCTCCTTAGCAGTCCCTTCCTTGATGACTACGAGCTCCTTGGAGGCGATGATTGCCGAGGCACGCTCGCAGCACTCAACCTCGCACTCATAAGCACGCTGGAAGGAGGTGCCGATGGTGATGACCCCATAAGGGCCTGACATCTTTAGCTTTAGGTAGGTGTAGTTGGGGATGGCCATGAACTTCGTGTAGCATGGTCGTCCTAGGATGGCGTGGTAGGTCCTGTGGAACTCGACCACCTCGAAGGTGAGCATCTCCATCATGTAGTTGGTCGGATCCCTGAAGGTGACGGGCAGGTCAATCTGCCCAAGCGGTATGGCTTGCTTCTCCAGCACGATGCCATGGAAAGGCGCCCTGGTCGATCGAACGCGCGACCGGTCGATGCCCATGGCATCAAGTATCTCTGTGTACATGATGTTGAGGCCGCTGCCTCCATCCATCAGCACCTTGGTGAGGCGCTTCGTGTCTACGATTGGGTCGACCATGAGCGGGTATCTTCCTGGCCGTGGGATGCAATCCGGATGGTCAGATCGGTCGAAGGTGATGGTGGACTCCGACCACCAGAGGAAAAATGGTGTGGCTGGCTCGGCCGCGTAGACCTCGCGGCGTGTGATCTTTTGGCGGCGCTTGGAGTCATAAGCCGCCATCCTGCTGAACATCATGAGGCAGCCATCAGGAGTCGGGAAGCCGCCATTCTTTCCCTCGGCATCATCCACCACTAGGTCGGGCTTCTTCCTTTGGCCCTCCTTCTCGGTACCCCCGGATAGGAAACGCTTCATGAGAGCACAGTCCTTGTACAAGTGCTTGATGGGGAAGGAGTGGTTTGGGAACGGCCCCTCGAGCAGTTTTTTGAAGTGGTCGGGAGCACTCTCGGTGGGCGTCTGACCACCTTTCCACTCAGTAGCGGCCACGAGCGAGCCCCCATGTCACTGCTTGTTCTTCTTCTTATTAGGATGGCTAGAGGTGCCTTCGTCGGCGCCCTCGTCCCACTTCGCCTTGCCCTTGGAGCGATCGAAAATCGCCGCGACCGCCTCCTCGCCTGAGGCGTGGCTGGTCATGATATAGAGGAGCTCCTTGGTGGTCTAGGGGCCTTTGCATCCTAGTTTGTGGACCAGGGACTCATAGGTGGTCCCGGACAGGAAGGCACCAATGATGTCGGCATTGGTGACGTTGGGCAACTCGTTGCATTGCCTGGAGAATCATTGGATGTACTCATGAAGAGTTTCACCAGACTTCTATCATCAATTCTTTAGATCCCAGGGGTTCCCTAGGCTAGTGTAGGTGCCCTAGAAGTTTCCCACAAAGATATTCTTCAGGTCCGCCCAACTTTGAATTGGTTGGGCGGAAGGTGCTCCAGCCACGTCCATGCTAAGTCAGCCAGGAACAAGGGGAGGTTGCGGATGGTGAAATAATCACTATCTACACCTCTGGCTTGACAGGCAAGCCAATAAAGCTCAAGCCATAGGCCGGGGTTTGTTTCCCCAGAGTACTTCAGGATGTTGGTCGGCGGTCGGTATCATGACAGAAAAGCCACGTTGAGGATGTGCTGACCGAAGACCTCAGGGCCCAGTAGGTCGGGGCTCGGGCTCCGATCCTCGCCATTGTTGTAGCGTCCACCATGATGAGGATGGTAGTCATGGCTGGCCTGCTCCCTCTCATCACCCCATCCACACCTATGGGCATCCAGGGTGTTACGCGCATCGCGGTGGGGACTGAGGCGCTCATGTACTGGGACCACGGTGGGGCCCCCGCTGTTGTGCGACTCCTGATGGGCGGATACTTCCCGGCCGTGCCATCCTGAAGACATGCGCCGACTGGCGTCGAGCTTGCGTCACCAAGACAGCGAGCTCTCCGCCTGTCGCGCCGCCATGCGCTCGAGTAGTGTGCAGATTTTGCGATGAGCCCATCGGTCTTTGGGCATTGCAGGCTCCAGAAGCCCTCGGAGCAAGGCCATGGCGGCGGCTATGTTCTGGCTTGCTTGGGTGAAATGCGGGAGGCCTCCGTCGTCCTCGACGATCCTCTAGTTCATGTCACGAGCGATAGCCAGTGCTCGGCCACTATAACACCTTAGGTGTTAAGCATGCATCTAACCTTGATATTGCATGATCACAATCATCATTGAGCATTCATGAGCATAAGCATATCACGTATTCTATCTATGTTGGCTTATATTGCATGTATTGTTACTTAATTGCCTTAGTTATGCTAGGGTTTCCTTGTAACCAATGTATGAAATGTGTGTGGAACCTTGGGAATACCTTAAACATGTTTAGAATAGCATAAGGAACAACTTTGGTATTCATGTCTAGGACTAGTTTGGTCTCTAAGTCCTAGTTATGGTGTATGTCATCATTTAAAGTGGTATGTTTGACCTAGTTTGAATTATGTCATAGATTCTTTGCATGGTAAAGCACCCTTAAGCAAAGTTGTAGTATTTGAGTAGAGAAACAACTTTTATTTTTGGGTCATGAGCTAATTCAGTGCATAGCTTGGTCATTTTGAGCTCACAAAAATCAACATTTCACTGTTTTTCTACACTTAGAAAATTTTCTAAGTCCTCGCGCGTTACAGTTTCGTTGAGCTAACTTTGGGATGAATTTACTCCTTATTCATTGAGAATTAGACCTTGATCCTTAAGTAGGAATTGTAGATGGTATATAGGGCTTCAATTGTTGTTAAGATTGTTTGTGCTAAGGAGCTATGGATTAGGAGTATGAGCTTCACAAAAACACGCTGTCAGGCCGGTACCGCGGGATCTGATGGCCGAATCGCTGGCCATCAGTGGCCGACCGCCAACAGGCTCTGGCCGCTGTGTGGAAGCCATGCGTCACCGACGGCCTGGCCGGTCAGGCCACGTCGGGCCTTAGCGCGCCACATCATGCCCCGCACTCGCCCGTTCTCTCCAGTGTGTTCATTTCCTTCCCTGGCTTCCTCCTTCGCTCTCGCCTCCGCCCGCAGCACGTCACTCCTCCACCACCATCGTAGCTTTGTCGTGATCGCACTGCCTCACCACAATGGCATTGCTTGCTAGCCGTGCACGGCAAGGCCTCCGTGCCACGCACGGCCTCGCCAGTGTTTCGCCGCCGTGCCATGTCGCCGTGGTCGGGCCATCTCCAACCACCACTAGTCCTCCTAGTGTGTGCGCTAGAACACCATAGGATGTTGAAGCTCGTCATAACCCGAGATCGAGCCATCTTGGCTAGCTCCGATGCCTCACCGTCAACCCGCTCCACCGTGCCGCCATGAGCGCTGCCGACGTCCTTAGCCTCCGTAATCGATCCGTCTAGATAGCTCAGTGGGTGCGGGATGACTTAGGGATCACTGTAGTGCCAGTGCCGTCGCTGGAGAAGCTCGCCGTTGACGAACTCCGGCCATCCCGTGCTGTTGCTCTATTTTTGTGCCACTGACGTGCGGGCCCGTCTGATTCGTGGACCCCAGCTGTCAGTGGCTATTGAGTTAAAAGCTAGTTCATTTGTTTCATATTTGTATGCAAATTTGAAAAATCATAAGTGGAGTTCTAGAGGTCCAATTCTTGTGAACCAAATTTTGTTGTAATCCTCACGAAGTGTAGTGTTTTATAAAAATATGAAATGTACAGTTTATGGTATTTTTATTGGTGATTAAAATGTATTTAAATAAGTGTTTTTTGAATGTTAGTAATCTTGTAAAATAGATATCTTGAGCTAGAAAACTCATAAAATTATGATTCCAATTTTGTTGGTTTTGTGTTGACATGCTCTAGCTAGGAAAAATAATAAACTTGTTGTAAACTTGATTGAAGTAGGGCCTTTATATTTATCTATTAATAAAATTGTATAGGGTTTACTATTTTCACTAAAATAGGCCTTGGTAGGGAAAATTGTAGGGATAAAAATATGTAACATATTGGTATGCACATTTTTGTACAGTAGTATGGCACTAGTATGAAGCTAGGAAAAATATATAATCTGTTGTTTGATACTTTTCTATAGGGTTTACTATTTTCACTAAAATAGGCCTTGGTAGCTTGTCATTTTTGCAGAGGACGTTATACATATTAAAATGGTATGAAACTTTTATAGTAGTCTATTGGTAGCACTTGGAAGCCACTTTAATTTTATGAGAATTTATTGCGCACATTTGGTATATGTTTGTTATTTTCCCTAATTATCTAATTAAATTAATAAAAGCATTCAAATGAATAGTTTGGGTTTTACCATTATGTTTTCTTGAGTGTATTTGATGTTCTTGAACTGTTGGTATACTTGGTGGTGTCAAATTTTGAATGCTTATATGCAGTACAAATATTGTTGCTCTATAATTCGATGTAGAAGTGTTTTCGGACAGATTCTGTTGTTGGGCATGTTGCTTAGTCAAAATGATGTTTGCTGTAGAAATGGTTAATAACAAAGTTGTAGGGGACTTCTTCATCTATCTTGTGTTAAAATTTCAGGGTAATAGGTCAAAGGGTTTAGGAGTTATAGCTGTTTAAATTAGTCTCCCGAAATGCTTGTTCTCTGGAATTTCTGGATAGCACTGGATAGATTGCCTGTTTTGGTTAGGATAGAGTGTGAATTAGCTTTTGGTGATTAAATAAGAGTTGTAGAAAATTTTATAAGCTTTCCATAAAGTTCAAGATCATAGCATTTGGATAAGTAGAACTTCAGTTGTGATGTGAACTTGTAACTGCCATGTGTAGTTTAGACATTGCATTGTGTGAAATTTTTAAGTAGATAGAGAAGAGATGTGCACCTACTCAGTAGCATGGAGTTAGAATTGCTATCATGGTGTAACTTAACATCATTATCGCAGCATGTACCTTTCCATATCACATCATCTATGATCCTTTGTATGCATTCATGAGACTTACTTATGCATATGCATGCAATAGGTGCCACCGAGGAGATCACGTTGGTGGAGCTCGACATCGATCCACAGGACGAGGGTCAGGAAGTGAAGCACCAGAAGGTTCCCAGAGAAGGAGAGCCTAAGGTTGATCACCTTCCTGAGTACCCGGATCATCAGCCCGCAACGTTCATGAAAGGTAAGCCCCGGAGCATTATAAGTCTCCCTACTATATTAATGTCACCTAAAGTTATTCGTATTGATGCATTATGTGATAGGAGTTATTTGGAAACACTTGCTACATATTACCTTTCCTTGACTAGTAATATCTACCATGAATCCTATTTAAGTCCAAGAATGCTTATCATGCTTAGCTATGCTTAGACCGGTAGAAGTCGGGTGATTTCCTGTCACCTGCGAGCTATAGGTGATAACTTGATCACGGTTGGCTATATTGTGCTATCGTGGAACATAACCTAGTACTGTTGAATAAATGGAGACTAGGCAGAGTCTTATGTTGTGGTATCATAGTGATTTCGTCTGTGTCATTTAAGGACCGGACGTTGGAGGTCATCTTGTTATGTTGAATGCATGCCTCTCACATAGTTGGCCGGATAAGTCGTTCCGACCACGAAGCCGAGTAGCTCAACTCAGGCCGGGGACACAAGCAGTTAAAGTGCGCACCCTGGAGGCAATAAGGATGTGTGGAGAGCCAATGGCGTAAGCCCAAGGGCGGGTTAGAGTCCCAAGCCCCCTTGGTAGATTGGTTGTATCTTTGAGGGTGCGGCACTGGTCCTACCCGCGATTGTACTTGAGTTGTCCCAAAGGTGACCTGATGCGACTAAAAGGTCCTAATATGGCTAGAGGGGGGTGAATAGCCTATTTAAAAATCTACAAATCAACTAGAGTAATTTGATTAGTATGATAAATAGCGAAATGCAAACTTACTCTAGCACTACAAGGGTTGCAAGCCACCTATCCAACAATTCTAGTTGCTATGAACACTAAACACACAATTTGCTATTTCACTACTCACTAAGAGCTCTCACACTTGCTACACTAAAGAGCTCCACTAGATGAACTTAAACTACAAAACAAGCTCTCAATTCTAGTTATACTAAAGAGCTTGCTACAACTAGTTTGCAAGAATATAAATGAGTGAGTAGGGTGATTATACCGTCGTGTAGAGGAGTGAACCAATCACAAGATGAATACTAAATCAATCACCGGGAGAAGACCAAAGGGCAAGAGACAACTAATTTTTCTCCCGAGGTTCCCCTGCTTGCCGGCACGCTAGTCCCCGTTGTGTCGACCAACACTTGGTGGTTCGGCAGCTAAGATGTGTTGCACGAATCTCGTCCACACAATTGAACACCGCAAGAACCTACCCATAAGTGAGGTAACTCAATGACATGAGCAATCCACTAGAGTTACCTTTCGGCTCTCCGCTGGGGAAGGCACAAGACCCCTCACAATCACCATGATTGGAGCCAGAGACAATCACCAACCTCCACTCAACGATCCACACTGCTCCAAGCCGTCTAGGTGGCGGCAACCACCAAGAGAAATAGTACCAAGTGCCTCTAGATGCAATCACTCAAGCAATGCACTTAGATTCTCTTCCAATCTCACAATGATGATGGATCAATGATGGAGATGAGTGGGAGAGCTTTTGCTAAGCTCACAAGGTTGCTATGTCAAAGCAAATGGCCAAGAGAGAGAGCTTGAGCCAGCCATGGGGCTTAAATAGAAGCCCCCATAAAATAGAGCCGTTGTACCCCTTCACTAGGCATAACGCGGGGTAACCGGACGCTCCGGTCATATTGACCGGATGCTGGACCTCAGCGTCCGGTCACGCGATGCGTGCCATGTGTCCCCTCTCTTCAAATGTCGATCGTCCAATCTCAACGGTCAAGTCATGACCGGACGCAGCAGCTCAAAGTGACCGGACGCTGAACCCCAGCGTCTGGTCGTTTCCAGTAAGCATCCAGAGACGACTTTTCACGACCGGACGTGTCCGGTCATGCTCGACCAGACACACCCAGCGTCTAGTCACATGACGACTCTCCTGTGTGCTGCCACGTCAGTAGGACCGGATGCACCCCTCCAGCGTCTGGTCACTAAGTGACCTAGCGTCCGGTCAGAGACCGACGCCAGCGACTTCATGCTCCACTTGACCGGACACGCCGGTCCTACCAAGACCAGCGTCCAGTCACTCACAGTGACCTCCATCTTTTCTGTCTAGGGCGCTAGTGGCACCGTCGGACTATCTGCACTCTATGGGCGGACACTCCGTCGGTAAAGTTCCTAACCCTTGCTCAAATGTGCCAACCACCAAGTGTATCATCTTGTGCACATGTGTTAGCATATTTTCACAAACATTTTCAAGGGTGTTAGCACTCCACTAGATCCTAAATGCATATGCAATGAGTTAGAGCATCTAGTGGCACTTTGATAACTGTATTTCAATACGAGTTTCACCCCTCTTAATAGTTCGGCTATCGAACCTAAATGTGATCACACTCGCTAAGTGTCTTGGTCATCGAAACAAAATAGGTCCTACCATTTATACCTTTGCCTTGAGCCTTTTGTTTTTCTCTTTCTTCTTTTCAAGTCCAAGCACTTGATCATCACCATGGCATCACCATCATCATGTTATGATCTTCATTTGTTTCACCACTTGGAATGTGCTACCTATCTCAAGATCACTTTGATAAACTAGGTTAGCACTTAGGGTTTCATCAATTTACCAAAATCAAACTAGAGCTTTCAGCGACCCCGATAGGGGAAGTATGGGTGTGTGTTAGGAATAATTCCCTAGCTGGGTAGGAATCGATTTAAATCACCGTCTCTCCCGGATAGTGAGAACTTGACAAGATCACACTTCATCGTAGTAATTGATGGAAGTGTGGTTATGAGATTATGCAAGAACTCAACTGGATATGGTTATTATTGTGAGGACTTAATGGTACCAACATGTTTGGCATAGGATAGTGCTAATGTAGTATGAGATAGCATTAATAACTGGTGATTCACAATTAAAGAGATATTGGATAACTTATGCTTTTTATGCAAATAATGTCTACCGGCTCTACTTATAAAGCCTTGCATACTCCTTGGTGTCTTAGTATTTTAGTTGGACGGGTAAGTCTAGCTGAGTACCTTCTCATAGTCTTGGTTTTATTCCCATTGTTGCAGATAATGTTATGTATCACGGCTACTGCAAGAACTGCTTTGCTCCTGCAGTGGATGAGGACTAGGACCATGGGCAATGGTCATTCTGTTTATCATCTCATCCTTGTACTTTTGGTTGGAGATGACTATGAAACTGGCTTTGTATTAAACTATGTGTGATGTTGATGTTAAACTACTTTGCTTCTGCTACTTTCAAACTTGGTTTGTAATAATTATTCGAACTCCAATGTATGAGAAATATTTGTGAACTATGATGTAACATGTGGCTGGTATGTTGAATCTCTACGATCTTGGTTTGTATGTTGGTTGTTTGAGATCCTTCGTGATTTCATTAGACTACCGGGTTTATATGGGCTCGAGTATGATGGTTTGATCGCTTCGGTGATTGCTATTGTACTTGTGCTCTTATAAATTGGATGGTTATGTGATAGCCACCGTCTCCATGGCGCTCGATCTCACGCTCGAGCTTCGCGCATTCCTACTCCTACTAGAGCCACGCTTCTTCGATCTCCTGATGCCGAGCCCTCAGCAGCTCCACCCGTAGGCGAGGCGGGGTCCCTGCATCTCCCTCAACATTGTTGTCGGGGTCATTCATAGGAGTAGCCCTCCCTCATGGATGTTTTTGACACGCCCTCTGGGGTGCCTGCCATGAAGCATTCTCATGAAGGGTGATGACTTCCCCTGCTGGAGTAAGAGTTAGAGATCGACTCTGAGTCTCCCACGAGAAGGTCATGGAAAGATTCCATGACGTAGTCCATCATACCCATGAATTCATTATTCGTGGGAGACGGGTGCATGCGCTGTGCCACGAGGTGACCAATGGTCCCTATGGTGTTGCGCAGACTGAATGGGAATGCTGTCGGGGCATCCCGGGTGAGGTATTCCGGGGAGAGCGGTTCTCTCCTAGCAAGCTACGTCATGACATTGGCGAATGAGAAGGTGAGGTGGTGTAGGTCATCCAGGGACAGTCGGGGTCCTAGGAAGGTGTTGAGCCGACGCTCCAGCCTTTGGTAATCGAAACCGAGGAGCTGGTAGCTCTTAGGGGCACGAGCCTCTAGGGCGTGCAGCCGCAGCTCCTCGAGGGCCTCTACTATCGCGTTGAGGCCGGTGGAGTGAAGGACTTGGCCAGGAGAGGGAGCCCACGCCAGCTCTCCCTCCTCGGTGATGAGGAAATTTAGGCTCCCAAAGCGCACGTGAGTGCCCAGGACCCAGCTAACGCCGTGGCTAACCATCCATGGCCGGTAGTTGTCGACGAGATGCACAAAAGGCCCCTACCTGGTATGCCAACTATCGGTGTTTCAAATCACCGGCTAGTAAATTTTTTTGATTTGCGCGTCTGACCCAGATGGCTGTGCTCGGAGGACACAAGGATTTATAGTGGTTCGGGCTGAATGTCCCTACGTCCAGTTTGCTGCTGCTCGTGTTACCGGCACTGGTTTGTAGTAGGGGTTACAAACAGGCGAGACAGGGAGTGGATCCCAAGTCTCTAGTGGAAAAATCAAATGGGGTTGATGCTGAGATGTTTAGGTGTTATCTCCTATCGTCTCCTGGAAGCCTCCCCTTCCGGGGGTGTCCTGCTTCCTCTTTTATAGATGTAGGGGAAGATACAGGTTACACGAGAGAGAGAGAGAGATAAGCGAGAGGGAAGAAGGCTTCCGGCATCATGGCACCCTTCGTTTCCTTCATGCGGGTCCTGCCGACCCTGTAGATCACGATGGGGATGGCACCATGTCGTTACTCTGTTCATCACTGGCGTTGTACGCTGATGTCGTCAGCTAGTCGTGGCGCTCCATCCCGTGCGGCGGGTGACATGGTTAACGGACACCCTCGCCGGAGGCCATACGGGGATTAGGTAGCACAGCACCAGCACGCCCGACGCTGTTGGCGATGTGTGTCCTTAAGTATGGCCTGTTGTGGCTACAGGTCATGTCAGGATGTGCCTACTCCCTTTCCGGTGTCTGGAGTTTGACCCAGGATCCGTGCTCTAAGACCCATAGTGGTTGGGGGTGGTACGGACCCCATCGAGCGAGGTAGAGTCCCCCTTCGAGGGGTCTGGGTGTAAGGTTGAGATAACGGACTAGAGGGGGGGTGAATAGTCCTTTCTAAAATTAATCGCGTCGGCTAACCAAAACAAGTGCGGAATTAAAACTATCGGTCTAGCCAAGACTACACCCGTCTATCTATGTTCTCTAGCACCTTCCAAGGATACTAATTAAGCAACAAGGGTGCCGGGCTAGCTAGAGCTCACCTAACCAATTCTAGAAGCAAGGTCACACAAACCTATGTCACTAGTACTTTAAGCAACAAGGGAGCTCCTACACATGCTAGTAAGCAAAAGCATAAAGCCACCTAATGCTCACTAACAATGCTCAATAACAAGGAAACCAATGCCAAATTAGAGAGCGCAATTACTTAGCTACACAAACTAAGCAATGTGACTAACAAGATTACACACACCAAATTAGCCACGCAAGGGAGCTACTTCTATGCTACACAAGCAAGAAGGTAACTAGTAAGCTACACAAGCTAACTAATTACAAGAGCAACTACACAAGCACAATGTACATGAAAAATAAATACAAGCTTGTGAAAGGGGATTGCAAACCAACGGGAAAAACAAGGTTGACACGGTGATTTTTCTCCCGAGGTTCACGTGCTTGCCAACACGCTAGTCCCCGTTGTGTCGACCGCTCACTTGGTGGTTCGGCGGCTAATTGGCATCACCCGGCAAGCCCGCATGTCGGGCACCGCAAGAACCTACCCCAAAAGTGAGGGTAACTCAATGACATGCCCAACTAGAGTTGCTCTTCGTGGCTCCCGCGGGACGAGCACAATACCCCTCACAAAGCTCTTCTCCGGAGCACCGCACAAGCAACTTGCGGGCTTCGACAGAGACCACCACCAAGCCATCTAAGAGGTGGCAACCTCCAAGAGTAACAAGCACCACCGGCTTGCAACTCAATCACCTAGTGCCACTCGATGCAATCGCACTAGAATCGCTCTCTCACATAATCGGATGATCACTATCAAGCATATGTGAGATGGAGGGCTCCCAAGCACTACCACACAAGCCACCAAGGCTCTAGTGTGCTCAGCTACCGGCCCAAGGCCGACCATGGCTTCTATTTATAACCCCACGAACAAATAGAGCCGTTACCCCTTCACTGGGCAAAAGTCAGGCCGACCGGACGCTCCGGTCCTGTTGACCGGACGCTGGACCTCAGCGTCCGATCGCTCGATGACAGCCACATGTCACCTGCTTCAAATATAGTACGCCCGATCTCAACGGTCATATGATGACTGGACGCTGCAGCATGAACTGACTGGACACAGCAACCCCAGCGTCCGATCATTTCGAGTAAGGTACCGGACATGACCGGACGCGTCCGGTCGGTCGCGATCGAACGCAGCACCAGCGTCCAGTCACTCTCCAGCTTCTCTGCTCTACCTGTGTCATCATACGTCACCTTGACCGGATGCACATAGCCAGCGTCCGGTCACTGCGTGACCAGAGTCCGGTCCACTCTGTGGGACCTTTCTCACCTCCGTTTCATCACCGAGTTGATCCACATCAACTCCAACTTCATCTCCCTTGTAAATGTGCCAACACCACCAAGTGTACACCACCATGTGTATGTGTGTTAGCTTTTCACAATTATTTTCCAAAGGATTAGCCACTCAACTTGCCACGCCACTTAATCCTAGCGACGATGCAAAGTTAGATCACTTGAGTGGCACTAGATGACCGATATGCAAACAAGTTTGCCCCTCTTAATAGTACGGCCATCTATCCTAAACCCGGTCATCAACTTCTCTACACACCTATGACCGATGAAATGAAATGCCCTAGGTCATACCTTTGCCTTGCGCATTCCATTCCATCTCCTCCAATGTTGATGCAACACATGCACCAACATGATCAACAATGATATGATCCACTTCATATCATCACGTGGTCATATTGGTTCATCGATCTTGACCTCACTTGCTTTTCACCATTGTCTTCGTCCATCGGCGCCAAGTCTTGCTCAAGCTTCACCGACACACGGTCCATCGCTCCAAAGCCTCCAACTTGCCCTTCACGCTTGCAACCGGTCCATCAAGCCAAGTCATGTCTTGATCTTCTCCATCTTGATCACATGACTCAATGTCATGTCTCATTTGCAATGAGCTCCTTCATCATCACATGTGTGAGCTTTGCAACATCTCTAAGCCATTTTCACCTTCATGGCATATGTTGCTCACACACATGTACCTGTGGACTAATCACATGTGTATCTCACATAAACATAATTAGTCCACCTAGGTTGTCACTCAATTACCAAAACCACACAAGGACCTTTCACTAGAAAGCGAAGTCTCTGCTCGAGGGACCTGACGGAACGAAACCCGTGTCCTCGGGGTCAGGGCGAGTCATAGCCCGCGCCCTCAGGGTCGGGCTAGATGGAGCCCACGTCCTCGGGGTCGGGCGCGACATAGCCCGCACCCTCGAGGTCGGGTGACCCGGATCCTGCGCCCCTGAGGTCGAACGAGATGGAGCCCGTACCCTCGGGGCCGGGTGAGACCAAGATATGCTCTTGACCATCCGAGGAAGTTAACATTTGCGGCCATCAGTAATCCTGATACCCGACAGATCTCTTGTATTCGTTTTTGATAAATCAATTGAAGTAGAAATATTTGACACGTTGGAATTCTTCTTAGAAATAATAGCTGAATCTTGAGGAGCCATGGGCTCATCACAACCCGACATTGGATTAATGGTTGAGAGTGCTCCAAAGTGTGTTTTCTCCTCTTTGCACGTGGCAAGACTAGGTGGGCATTGGGTGACCCAAGTGGGGGCGCGTCGAACCCACCAAGTGGGCCCTGACCTCCCTACCATGTCCACTTGCTTCTCCAACTTAAATTTGATGAATTTTGAACAAATTTGCTGCATTCGAATATTTTCAAGTAAAAGTGGAACTAGGTCATTTATAAACATTTATTTTCTACTTTTAATGTTGATTTACCTTCACTTTGGTGGAATGTTGATGATCATCATTGGTGTTTAGTGACCATCAACAATGATCAACATTGATTTACAATAGATAACAAAACTACTACCAAATAAGAAACAAAATGAGTCCGTCAAGATTCAAATAATTTCAAGCTACGGACCATAAGACAAAGCATGATTTTAGAAGAAAAATCAGAAAGTAGTTTCATAATTTTTGAGGTAAAACAAAATTTTAATGAATTTTTAAACTTAAAGAAAATTTTAAGATTTTTAACCGTGTTACTTTTCCATGTAAAATATTTGGATAAATTATTGCAAATTTACTTTTATGAATTTTTAGATATTTTTAAAAAATATTTCTAGTCCAATTTACTTCCCTGGACTTTGAACTTAGTCCGATTTAGAGATTGTGGCATTACATCATCAAAACCATTTAAGTTGCAAAAATAAATTGTTTTAAAAGTTGAAGAAGATCAGAAAAATAATGTGTAGTTTAGAGAGAAACGGAGGGAAATTAGTTCTTTTTCTAATAATAAAATAGTACGTTTGTACTTGTCACAGGCCTGCTGGGCCGCTGCAACCTAAGAATGCCAGTCTCGTCATCTCCACCGTCAGATGAGCCCACCCACCTGTTAATAAACCCTAACCCGCGGCCGCCGCCCCTATATAACTCGACGCCCCATGATTTTAGCTCTCCACTTAGGCTCTTCCCGTCGAGACTCAACCAGACCAGCGGCGGCGCTGGCTGACGAGGAGGTGGAGTAGAGCGGCCGGACTAACACGACATCGCCACCGCCACCATGGGTAGAGCTCCCACACCGTCATCTGCTTCTCGTTTTGCTTGCGCTGGCCTAGTGGCCGTGGTGGTGGTTCGGTTGGGGGCGGTGCTAACGGCGTCGCGGGTTGTTTCGGGTTTGTCCACGCAGGTATCTCGCGTGACTCGATGCACAAGCGCCAGGCCACCGGTGGAAAGCAGAAGGCATGGCGCAAGAAGCGAAAGTAATTGCTTGTCGTTTCTCTTCACTCCTTACATTTCGGTTGGTATGGGTATATCTGTAGATTTGCTAAGTGCTTTGCTGGGCCAGGGTTTGGGGTTGGTAGATTTGCATTTCCATCAATCGGTGTGTGGTTGCGGCGGTAGTAATTGATTTGAGTCATTCACTTGACTGGTTACCTTTACCTCCAGTGTTTTATGCGGTTCAGCCTTATAGATTACCCCTTCAATCCTTAAATCATAACGTGATGCTTCTAATGGAACAGCAAGCTACTTAAATTGTGGAAATGATGTATGTATTGTAATGAATTGTTAGAAGGATCACTGTGGTCAATATTATGTATCTTTCCGTTTGAGGTTTTAATTTGGAATCTTTATTTTGTGTTATTATTACTAGTTATTCTAGTAGTACAGTTGTGATTTCTATGATGTGTTGAGGCAGGATTGTTTGCATATCAGACGTCTCTTTTATATATAAAGATAAAGATTGGACATGTAAGTTTTGTTAATGTGAATGTGAATTGGTTCGGTCAGCTCATAGTGCAACTGCAAGCTAATAACTGTTGTATATTGTGTTAACCTTTTTACTTGGTTATTGTGAGTTTCAGAAGTTAATTCAAGATTCTCGTTTGTCATAAAGGTATGAGCTTGGCCGCCAGCCTGCCAACACCAAACTGTCTAGCAATAAGACAGTGAGGAGGGTCCGTGTCCGTGGAGGTAATGTGAAGTGGAGGGCTCTCTGCTTGGATACAGGTAACTACTCATGGGGAAGTGAGGCTCTTACATTCAAGACCCGCATCCTGGATGTGGTCTATAATGCATCAATCAATGAGCTTGTGAGGACTTAGACTCTTGTGAAGAGCGCCATTGTACAAGTTGATGCTGCTCCATTCAAGCAGTGGTACCTCACGCACTATGGAGTGGACATCGGTAGGAAGAAGAAGGCGCCTGTTGCCAAGAAGGATGCAGCCGAGGTATTATTCATGCAATTCAAGGTTTAATTGCTGTTTGCCCTTAGAATAGATTGAATTTAGGTTCATGTATTGTTGCATTTGGCGAATAGGTGCTTGCTAGATATCTTACTAATGCATTGTTTTTAACATGTGCATACTGTGTACCCCTAGCAGTTCTGTAGCTTGCAGTTTTTCAATGAATCTCTTCCTTTTATGACCAGCATGTTGTATTTCATCAGCTACTTTGTTTATGCTTGTTTTACATTTCTATGTGAAAAAACTGAAGTTACTATTTTGATTTTTGCAATCATTATCTTCTGATTCTTGGCGATAGTTTTTTTGGAGAAAAAACAATAGTAAATTAAATTTTCTTTCTGTTGCTCAACTGATAGATTAGGGGTAGCACCAATTGAAGAAAAGTTTGTCCAGTACCGGTTGAGATGGTTTGGACATGTCCAATGGAGACCTCTAGAGACACCGGTGCATAGTGCAATCCTAAGCCAGGATAGTAACGTGAAGAGAGGCAGAGGAAGATCGAAGTTGACTTGGGTAGAGGCAATAAAAGGAGACTTGAAAGGATGGAATATACCCAAAGACTTAGCCTTAGATAGGAGTGCATGAAAAACAACTATTCACGTGTTGGGTTGCAACTCTAGCCTACTCCAACTTGCTTGGGACTTAAAGGTTTTGTTGTTGTTGTTGTTGTTGCTGCCGCTCAACTGATGTTTCCTGTAACTGACCATTTATTGTTTGTGCAGGGGCAAGAGGGTGAGGCTATAGCTGGGGAAACAAAGAAAAGCAACCATGCGCAAAGGAAGCTTGAGAAGCGCCAGCAAGGGCGTGCACTTGACACTCATTGAAGAGCAATTTGGCAGTGGAAGATTGTTGGCTTGCATTTCTTCCCGCCCTGGACAGTGTGGCCGAACTGATGGGTAAGGAATACTGGATTTCTTTTGTGCTGTCTTAGACATTAATCCTCATTTTGTGTTTTGGTCCTCACCATATGCCATTAGCATATGGAATTGAGATATTGATGCCTGTGGATCTTATATGTTTGGGACTGCACTTCACAACTCTGCTACACAAACTTTCACCTGCTTAAGCTTATAGTTTCCACCTGAAACCCCTTTAGATGCTTTCATCTTTTATGTCAGCTAACCTACAGTGGCATTTGGTTGAAAAACATGGAGTGAGCAGCTCAAACACCCACTGAGGGTAAAGCAGCTGCAGCTATGCATTCTGTCACAATTGGACCATTTCACCTCGCTTAAGTAGATAGTTTCCACCTGGGACAGTTGCTGTCAGCTAACCTACAGTGGCATTTCCTTATATTGGCAGCTACATCCTTGAGGGTAAAGAGCTCGAGTTCTACATGAAGAAGCTCCAAAGGAAGAAGGGCAAGGGTGCTGCACCTTAGAGCATTCATTTTTAGTCCCTGTTCGTTTCGCTGAAAAAACAAGCCAAAATACTATTCCGGCTGATTAGTTGTGAGAGAAACACTGTTTCGACTGAAAAAATAAGCTGAAAAAGACGGATTATAAGAGAAGTGGCAGAATATCTTCTACTTGGGTTTTTCTTTTCATGTCATTTGCAGACCTGATGAATACTTTATAAGTGAATCAACTCGCTTCAAAGAATTGAGGATTTTCACATGCCGTGGTTGTAATTGTGATAGGTTTGCTGTTTATTGAAGCTTTCTGTCTAAAGCAGTTTTAGTTTACCTTGAACATGGTTGTTAGAAATGGAATTATGAGATCCTATCCAATCTCTAATGCTGTTTGGTTTTCACCTTATAGCTGCTAACATTTAACTAAATTTGTTTGCTATAGTAAGGTGGTGTTTGGATCCAGTGACTAAAATTTAGGAGGTGTCGGGAGGATATTGCATGGGATGTTTGGATACTAATAAAAAATAAATTACATAATCCTTCAGAACTCTATGAGATGAATTTTTAAGCCTGATTAATCCATCATTAGCACATGGTTACTGTAGCTAAGGATGAAAACGGAATGGAAATATCCTGAACCGAACCGCATTGTTTTCTATATTTAATCCGATCGAATCTGTATTTTTTTTGTTCGACTTTATCGTTTTCGCTTTCGTATTTGAGATGTTTCGTATTTCAAATGTAAAAGTAGAAAACGGTTTACACATTTTTCGACCGTTTTCTACTTTTCTACTTTTAATTTGAAATATTCCGAATTCAAAATTCGGTTTAAACCGAATTTGGCCAACTGCACAGGTCATATAGTTCAATTATAGGCTGCTCACCACGCAGCTGCGTTCTTTCTACTGGTGTCTAGCTGTCCTCTCTTATAGACGGTGTCCAGCCTCATCTCTCTTATTATGTATTTGGTCGTGCACTTGTTTAATGCTATGCACTTGAACTAGATCATGCACTTATTAGTTGTGAACTTGTTATGTATTTGATCGTGCACTTATTTAATGCTATGCACTGTGGGTCAATATTTCGTATTGAATTTTCGTATACCGATCGTGTTCGACATAATTCCGCTCGAATTGGTTTGTTTCCGAAATTCTAGATATTCCGTAAGTTCGTGTTCGTTTTCGTGTCCGGCTTGTCCGCTTTCGCTTTCGCTTTCGTATTTCAATGTAAAAGTAGAAAATGGTTGAGGAGTTTTTCGACCGAGTTTGACCGTTTTCATTCTTAACTGTAGCACCACATTGTTAAATCATGGACTAATTAGGCTTAAAAGATTCGTCTCGCAAATTAGTCTCAAATTATACAATTAGTTTCGTAATTAGTTTATATTTAATACTTTATGCATGTGTTCAAATATTCGATAGGACAGTGACTAAAATTTAGGAGGGGCAACCAAACACCACCTAAGAACTGGTGATGTGTCCGACAATATCTGTCATGAGAGACCTAACTAGAGTATTTTTTAGGAACACAGAATTTTATAGGACTTACTCCCTAACTAGAGGTTTTTTACAAAGTGAGGCTAACTTTTTTTTTACTATTATAATACAAAGTTTGGTTAGATTTATAATAAAATGTATTATTGAATTATTATATATTTATAAGTATAAACAATATAATATAAAAATAATGAAAGTGTAATTTGAAATATTTTGTTATGTTCAACTGTGCTTTATAAAATGTAACGGCGAGTTCGCTAGCACTGTGGCGGCTGATTTCCAGTGTACCTGCAGACATTTTGTGTCTTGCGCTGGCAGGCTGATTTGCAGTGTACCTACAACGCTGGCAGCCACAGCAGCCCAAACGGCTGGCTTCAAGTGCAAGTGAACAGGGTGGGTCCCCAAGCATTAACGCATCCACCGACGCTCATCTGGCCCTCGTTTAGTTCGGCCCGAATTTGGTAATAATTGTCTAAACGTTAACTAAGCTCAAAATGTTCGTCTCGCAAAGTACAACCAAACTGTGCAATTAGTTTTTGATTTCGTCAACATTTAATACTCCATGCATGTACCGCAAGTTTAATGTGACGGGGAATCTTCTTTTTGCATAGTGCCAAAGTTTGGAATTGGGGGTAACTAAACACCCACCTGGCCAATTTCTCTCCAACATTCATCTCTCTTTGACTCTCCCTCTCTTGTACACTCATATTAGAAAAACAGCGAAGAAAACATCGGAGATCCTGGCGGTGATCTGCGGTAGCAACTTGTGGTGCAGCGACGTCGGCGGAGCGGGGCGGAGGATCTGGTGTGGCGCCAAGTTCTCCCTTGAGGTCAACGGCGATCCGCCACCGCCGCCAACGCTACCAGGGATGGGGACATGCGCTGCAGCGGTCAAGGACTCGTGAAGGGTGATTAATCGGAGACGGAGAGAAGGTGCCACGCTAGAAGGTGAGTCATCAGTTCCTATCTCTTGGAAGATTTTTCGCATCCCCCAATCACCATGCGAAATGGCTTATTCCCCCAATCACCATGCGAAATGGCTTATTTCGTGTGTTTTTTCTGAGATTTTTGGTGGATATTTGAAGCGCATATCAAGAAGAGCTGAGGATTGAAGGGCATAACGGTGAGTACTCGATTTGTGTGTTTGGGGATTTTTTTACGCTTTGCTCATTCAATCTGACATCTGAATTATTTTTTGCTCCTCATGAAGAGAGGCATAGATCAAGAGGAGCAACGCTTAGCAAATTGAGTACTCGTTTCATGTTGATGGAGATTGATTTCACGAACACTTCCTGCTTAAGCAGATCATCTAATATTCTGTTTGTTGTTTTCGAATTTTCTGTGGCGAGGGAAGTTCAAATCAGTGGTTGGGTGACGACAAGCTTGGAGGAGATGCTGCATCCAGTCATATAGGGTTTAGTTTAGTAAGTTATGAATTTGATTAGTTGATTAATCACTGTATGAAGCATTGGCTTATATAATAACCTTTGTCGATTTGAATCAGAGCTATTTGTTCATTTCCAGTTTTCCAACTCCCAGTCGTAGCTTCATATGTTCAGCGAAAACTCAAAGCCAGTACGGGCGGCAGATCAAACACCATTTCTATTCAGCTAAGATTCTTATGACTCTTGCTGATGTTTCAACGTAGGCGCCATTTCTTTGATTGCATTATCTCAGCGTTCCATGGCATAACAGGACATAAATAGATATGTTAATTTTGTTGCATTATACATTCCCTATCCTATTTTACTTTAGCCAGTGATGCAGGTACGTTGATAACTGTTTATTAAATAGCATTTTAAAGTTTTAGCTAAAAAACATTGCAAACCTTATAAAAATTACATTGCTTGACACAACATGGAATAAAGAGCTATATTAATGTTGTTTTGGCCTACATGCCTTAATATTTTAATTTGCCACCTTGTGTAGCTTTTGGATGATAATATTGTTTCTACGGGTGCAGTCACAAGGGTTGGAAGGCCTATGTAAGTGTCTTCTTTGGATTTGGATTTGCTTGCTTTTATGGGTTGGCGCACCTCCAATTACTTCTGGTTTAACTACAATGTCTATGTAAGTAAGCTCTATCTATTTAGATACGGGCTTTGCTATAGTACTCTCACATGAATATGAGCCCTTAGTTTAATTAGATCGAACAGCTAGAATCATCTCCTACAACTAAAAAGAACAAAGTGTGGCCGTCCCTTGCGATAAAAGAAACAAATCTCCGTCTTCAAAGTAAAACACCGCCTCGACGCCTCCACGAGAAAGTATGGGTACCTCTCCTCCATCTCCGCCTCCACCTTTTGCTTCTACTTCCACGCCTTTTCCTCTCCCCCGCTTCCCCTCCGCCAACGCTGTGCCGCCCAGTTCGGGGAAGGATACGGCCACCAGGCGCCGACCGGTGGGGACGCACGCAGATGCAGGTGTGCGAAAGCCCCTGTCGGCGGCTACGTGCGTGGATTAGCAGGAGGTGGGCCTTGTGGCAGAACCGCATAATCTAATACCTTCCAGGAGTACTTGTCTTCCATTAGACACTAAGTACTCAAGGGAGAGTACCAAATTACCCGGTTCCGCCGAGCACACCCCAAGGGAGAACACGAAAATCCACATTTTTCCATCAGGATCGTAAATGAGAGAATAAAGCTTACATCATTCTTAACCATTTCTTACATCACTTTCTATGTAACATCAGAGTATAATATTTATCATTTATAATAGCAGAATATGAACATGTGATCAGAGTTATGAACAATTTAAGTTAACAGCGGAATATAAACATGTGATCAGAATTACAGCGGAAATAAATATCTATTCATGACATGATGAAGCATTGATATATAAACTATGACAATAGATTATAAAACTTCCATTTATACAAACATTTAGGGAGAATTATAAATAAAAACTATGATCACAGCATAAAGAAAATCCTCTCTGAGCCCAACAGGAGGAATCAACACACAAAGGTCAGCTCTAGCATCCACCTATCACCTGTAACAGGGGGGAAATAAAATCCTGAGTACTTAATTGTACTCAGCAAGACTTACCTGATAGGAGGAAAGAAAAGACTCCAAGGATATGCAAGGCTATCTGACTTGTGGGTTTATTGCATCTACAGGAAGCATTACTAAGCGTGCGTCCTTATATTCGATTTTATTAGCAGTCATCATTAGTTCATTAACCAACCATTCTATGTAAGCACCTGTGCTACTTTCAAGCAGGTGGTAAGCAATCAAATTTTTTTTACCATCTTTCATCTTCTAGTTCTTACTACGATGCTAGAGTTTAGATAAGTCGTATCGACACGGCGGCGATCCGCGAATCAATGAGCCCAGCTGGGTACCCCGAAACATACACCCTGCTTGTACCCCAGGCACAAGCAGGACCAACCCACTACCCTCCTGTCACGGGGTCCAGGTCCCCGTCCAAACTAGGATTCCAAGCCCCTGCCCCTAAGTCCTGGACTCAGTGCGGTGCAAGGGCCTCCACCCAAAAAACACCCTGACAGTCGGTTCGGAAAGAGTCGGAACCCATGACAAGAGAGTAACAAGTTTTCCCTATGCCCATACCTAAGTATATGCTCGGGATAATAAGTCTGTGACTTGTCTAGAGTCCAATACATCGGCCGGTCCTTAATCGATATAGACAGGGAAAATAGTGTAACCAAGCTATGCCCCATTGGCTGTAGGACACAACCTCTTACACCCACCAATATCCAAACCATATTCTTGCTCGGTCTTTATTTTCCTTTCCACCATTTTATATATATTCCAAGTGATAATAGTACAGTAATATATTTCCTATCTCTCGCGAGTGACAGGCAATCACTCGACTTCTATCGGAGTCCTGTAGCATAGCAATCTATACGATCCTGTCATACTAGTAAGACTCATAGGATAAAGATATATATATGCAAGTGGGTTTCATTTAACTCCTTAAAACTTAATGCACAAATATAATTTAAAGTATAGAAAAGTAGAGGTTATGTACCGGAGCTTACCTGGATAAGATATATACTAAAAAGTTAGTATCTGCATCTTCATATCGTCCACCATCAACTGAATAGAAAGCCCATTGCATCATCTCCTAGAGAGAATACCATTACACCATCTTCAGATTTCCAATCATCCTTCAATTGATCCGTTGATCCATCATCGTACCTATATGATATGCATTGATGCAAAATGATGCAACAGATAATTAACAAGGCAACAACAACTCTCAAAATAGAGTTCATACTACGAACTAACAAGCTAACTCTAATGACTAACGTACTAATCTATGTATCAATATCGTCGAGAAAGGTGCCATTCCCCAACAAGTGTTTTTAGTTATACAATTCCAAGATGTTAACAAGTGTCCTAAAGTACTATTATAGTAATAATATTCTAAGGACATACATTTTATATTTCTATTTTCTTTTAATTTTATTTCAAGCATTAAACTAGTATTCACAAGCTAAATTAATACTCTAGTCATCCAGTACCTAATGAACATAAAATTTTTACTAGAGTACAAACAAAGCAAAGTTATGCTACTGTAAAAATTTCATAGCATTTGGAGCATAAGAACTATTTTAATTAATTACAACAAACCCTAGAGTAATTTTTAAGATAATTATTTTGCATTAAGGCATATGATTTTATGTGTTCACAATGTAGTACAATCTGTGTAGAGTTCAACAAAATTGGATTTGTCATTTTATGATTTTTATTTGATTTATTATGAATTTTACAAGTTTCAGCTGATTTAATAGAAAAGATTAAATTTCAATAAAAAGAAACGGAGCTTGTGGGCCAAATATGGCCCGACTTGGCCCAGCTCGGCCTGGTCCAGTGGCAAGGCAGCCTAGGCGGGGCGGGGCGACCACAGGCCGGCCCAGCGCGCGGGCACGAGCGGCCCAGCAAGCCGGCCCACGCGTGGCCTGCCCAAACCGGCCTGGCGGTTATGCAAAAATGCCCCCATACTTCTATCTATTTGGTATGCTACTGTTCATATGAGTCACGTATTTTACACCTAGAACCATGTATTAGTTTTTATTCACCTTTCTCACCTTTACTCCCTCCCAAAAGCATAGCACGGCGCAGAGGAGCATCGGTCGGCGATCAATCCCGGCCGAGGAAGGCACGGCGGCGGCGGAAACCCACCGGTGAGGGGCACGGGGACCCGCGCGACCACGGGCTAGCCATGGCAAGACTCGAGCCGGCCCCCGACAGCCTTCCCGCGCGAGCCGTGGTGGCGGGCACGCCGGCTACGGCGGCGCCAGCCAGGTGGGCGGCGGCATGGCGCAACCGGACGTGGGTGGCTGCGCAACGGCGGTGCATGTACGCGGGGAGGAGTGCGTGGCCGGGCAGTGGCGGCCAGGAACTAACGATGGCCAAGGCGGCCAGGCTGCGTGCGCTGGCGGCGGCAATGGCGGTTGCGGCGCTGTGGGGCGCAGCGGAGCCGGAAAAGGAGCGTGGAAGGGCGGCGCTGGTAGGGCGGCTCCTTGGCACCGGGCGGGCATGGCGCACTCGCGCGTGCGGTGGTGGCGGTGGAAGCGGCCATGGTAGGCGCTGCGGGGCAGCGGAAGGGGCCACGGGGTGCGAGGAGGAACGAGGCGAGGCGGAAACGGCGGAGCTGGTGGAGGTGCTGGCTCGGCGCGAGGTGGCCGTGAGGAGCGGAAATAGCGACGGCGACTGCTCGCGAACTGGTTGCTCGCCAAGGCGTTGCGCTAGGGAGGGCAGCGTTGTGGAAGCTGTAGGGCGCTCGAGCGTGCTCGTGAGGGGGCCAGGCGATGGGCGGACTAGAGCTGGGGCACCTCCTCGGCAGCAGAAAAAGAGAGGGCGGGGGAAGCAGCGCGAGGCTCGGCCTCCACGTGAGCGTGAACACATGGGTAGGTGAAACGAGCGGTAGTTGCAGCTCGGTGCGGTGGAGAGTAGCCCAGCGTCGGCTAGTGAGCGTGGCATGCCTGTGATGACGGTGGCGCTGAGGCGATGGAGCGTGCATACGGAGTAATGACGCCGCAGAGATCGGTTGAGCGATCACCGGCTTAAGTGCGAGCTCAGCGCTGTGCTACTTGCCCTCGCGCGTGCTTGCTTGACTTGTTCTCTGCTACTGTGGCTAAAGGCCTAATGGCCCAACCCGTTTTATTTTCTTGATGTTTTAACGTAATTATTTAGTGGTCAAAACAAACTCCAAACATACCAACCACCTTATCATCACAACGTACTTAGTTTGGTGCAACCCACTAAATAAGAATATAACACTAGTGTTTAACTAGATTTTCTATAATTAATTTGCCAGAATGGCATTGTCTACCAACATTTCAAAGTTAAGGCTTAGTTTTAGACTAACAGCTAGTACCACTTTTATCGAAATTTTTGGGATGCCCAAACATTATTAATTTTGCCCAACGAATATTTCACTCATTAGCCTGCACTACATACTAACACATGTAGCGGGATACTTAAGCACCCTTTAGCTATTTTAGCCAAAATACTCTACCAAAAATGGCATCTGCAACATAAGTTCATTGCCCTGCCAATTGAACGAAACGTTCTAGTTTGAATTATGGATTCGATTTCGAAGCTCCCAAATATACTATTGAACAATCTTTACTCACCAAAACAAAAATTACATTCTCAACTACTAACTTGCACTTTAAATTTTATTTAAGTTCTAAATACAAGTTATATTTTATTTTTGTTTATAAAAAATGTTTTTCACGCTTAATCCCATAGAACAAACTATCCACTATTTATTTGCTAGAATTGTTGTAAGACATTTCTAAATACCTTTACGCACTGAATAATTTAACTTGGGCGTTTATTTCAGTCCACAAAAGTGAGTCACGTAGGATTCACTTATCACTTCGAGTTTGTTTTAAATCAAAATCCGAGAAACTTATTTTTGAAAATTTTTCTTAGAGATAAATCTGGTGCTAACACCAGTCGTGTTACGGGCCTGGGCCTGAACCGCCCGCTGCCACCCTCATCCTCAGCGCCGCCACCAACATGTACTTCAAGTCGACCTCGCCATCGTCGTCGAGTACCTCGCCGCCGTCCTCACCGAGGTTCTGGCCCTTCCTCCTCGATCTCGATCTCATCTCAAATATGCGCTCCAGTACCTCGCCGCCGTCCTCACCGAGGTTCTTGGCCCCTCCTCCTCGATCTCGATCTCATCTCAAATATGCGCTTATTTTGTTCTTTATATTCTACACACTCCGCCTTGATCCATCTTCCTCCTCTCAATCGAACCCCGCCGCCGTATTCGAGGCAAAAAAAGGCGCCGCAATACTCCTCTGGCAACGACACGGCGACAGGAGGAGAAGGCATAGCAACACTGTGGTGCCACCACGCCGGGGCAAGCCACAGCGCCGCCCGTCGCTGGGCCATACGCGTTGCTGCTCGCCGGTGCTGCCCACACAGCTGACCGTCTGCCCACACAGTTGATCGTCGAGGCAACCCGCCATGCGTGCCCGCTTCTGGGTGACTGCGGATGTCCTGGCGACGTGCTTGCGTCCTATTTTGGATTGTTTCAGCCACGCCTTTTCTTATCGATTTTATTTTTCCTCATTGTTTTGCTTTGCCTTTTTTTGTTGCAGATTTCTTCAGTGCTGCCTGACCTTGCGGGTATAGTAGGAAGGTGTAGGCCTGGGGAATTTCGTGCACAGCTCAAAGGTGTTTCCCGGTGACTGTCCAGTCATATGACATACTAGGTATATCCTATATAAATTTAGTTGTTGTGCACTTACATAATTACTAGCCTGCATAGCACAGTCATTATGCCATTCCTTAATAACTGAGCATGTGTCGTCTCATAGCACGTAACTTGCTCTTCTATGAAATTTTGCTATTCGTATAGTTGCTAGCTGAACCTCAATTTGTCTTGCTCCAAGAGCAAGACCATACGTGTGTGAATGACAATGTGCTAACTGCTAGGTATCTTCATCTGCTGCTCCTGAGTTGTGCCTCTGATTCCACTAACCAGATACTGATTGAGTGCTCAAGAGATGCCTCATGTCAGCATGCCGAATAAAGTGTATAAAACCACTTCAGAGTATATACACTATTATTGACGGAGACTATGTGGCAATGTCATATGCTATGTTTCGATACACCGGTTATCCATCATTTTACTTGCTTATTACACTTATGCATTCATTTCCTTTCTATAAATACAGACAAGATGCAGCTGTTGCTTTATGGGATGATCAAGCAGAGGCCTTTTCAGATAGGGTGGTACATGGATATGGCAACCAAGTATCCTGTCAACTTCCTCTTTGTTGCCACAACATCTCGGTTGTTTCAAGGTATTCAGTTATACTCATGCCAGTGCTACCCTGGATCTATTTATTTCACTGTATAATCTACATGGCCTCATATTGTTTGCCAGACTCATTAGCTTCATTTCTAAATAATCCACGGTTTACAGATCATACACTTGATGCGGCTGTTGTATTAACGAATATGTATGTACTAATTTATATTTTACTATAGGCACTTAATGCTAATTTTTAAAAACTCCATGATCACAACTATGATCTAGACAGTTCCGGAGGCTACCTGGAGCCAACAAGAATTGCAGTTAATGAACTTGCCAAAAGTTCACAGTCCACATACTATTCGCCGATTTTTACATGACTTCTCTCCTTCGTTATTGCTTTACTTTCCCATTTCTCTATATGCCTTGTGATGTTTCATCTTATCACTGGAAGAACAAAATGTTCTATAAAATGCATGGTCCCATTTAGTGGTTATTATTTTTTGAAATAGTTCTGAAAACACTGTTCTGATTTTTTTTTAATTGGTGATATGCACTGACTACGCCTAAAAAAATCACTTTTTCTGCAGTTTCAGTGCTCTCCAGCACGTAGGCTGCTACTTTTTTTTTACAATTTCATTATTTTCATTCTGCTTATAACAACTAGATGTAGAACTGCCCTTTAATTGGTGTGCTGTGTTTTTCATGTTACATTTCATTCGGCAAACAACTACACAGATGTTTCTGAGGAGAGACTTGGGCCGCAGCTCATTCAGAAGTTGAAAAAGGAAGGTGTTAATCCCAAGCAGTGGAGACTTAGAAATTTTCAGTGCATGTTATGCCCACAGGTATGGAGCATCTGTTCTTTACAACCTTGTTCTGCTGCTTCCAGTTTAGTGTCTTTTTCATGAATTATATCAAGCTTTACAACCAAGCAGTCTAATTGATTTAAGACATGAATGATAAGAAATTGCTCCTAAGAAGTGACGCATCTCTAAATCATCCATTCAAATTGACTTGATTCAAGATAACATTGCAACTCACATGCAATACTGTTGTATCATTTCTTTTTAGTGATCCATTGCATTTCGGATCTTTGAGCTATCTAGCGACAAATTACGAACTATAACTTACACCGGCCCTCACGGTAGGTTGTCTACTGTTGCTTCTCACACTGGACAAGACTGGGAGTTCATTGGGGAGCCTGCTTCGACACATCGTGAAGACATTCGGTCAGGGGAGGATAGCGATTTAGATTTTGTTTGTTTCATAAGCTTTTCTGAAATAGACATGTCCTCTGCTTGGTGGGGTTGCAGGTGAGGATGCACGCAATCCGGACGGCGCACGAGAACATTGACATGACCATCAAGGCTGCTGACAGCATCCTCTCCCAATTCGACCTTGCTCGTCGTGTGCGTTCGCTGTTCCTCTGTCAATCAAGATGCTAGACGTTTAGCCGAAAATCAGAGTGAATTGGATAAAGTTTTCATGTGGCATGGTGTGGATCTAAGGGCGTTTGAATGAATGTGCAAAAAGGTTAGGTGCTTAAGATGATTTATTGTTGAATTATCAAATATTTTGGTAGATTTAAAGGATGGAGTTAATTGATATAACTCCTCTTTAAGGCTTATATGTTGTTTAGGAGAATCACCATTTATGATATTAGATTGAGTTACCATAATTATAGCGTTTCTTTTGAATGGGATGCAGTTTTGTAAAAAAAAAAAATCATCTCTGAAAGTGTTAAATTGATGGCTAGCTGAACTCATTGCGTTGAGAATATAGTAATCTTGCAAGTTATTGCTGTTAGCTTTTGGTCAGGCTCAAGCTCAAATGTTATGATTTTGCACCTCCACTTAGTTTGTGTGATTTTTGGCTTCGTGCTTTAGGCTTCGTTGTATGGCTAAGTGACAAATTAAAATAATATCTCTCTCCCTCTCCCTCCCCTTTCTCCCCCTCTCTCTCTCCAAGAACCTTATATCTCATTCTATACTTTAATACCAAGATATGCATTGCCTTTTGCTTGTTTGATTTGTATTATTATGAAATATCCTGCAGCCTTAGCATGGAAAAGGTCTATACAGAAGAGTTTGTGTGCTTGTGATGTCGCGCTCTCCGTGACTGTTAATTTCACGAACTTTGGTTTTTAAATTAAATGTCACTTTAACGTCGATATTTAATTTCATAGTATTGTTATCTTATTGTGCGATCCATGTGTTTTTAGTATAAAAGTTTAGCTGTCCCGTAGCGACGCACGAGCACGCTACCTAGTCTATTACTAAGAGGTAATATGTGAAATATATATTTATTTAATTTTTAATTTTAGGAAAATAGAGTAAATAAAGAAAGTTCTAGATATAAAGATCTTTTTTTAATCTAATGGATACATACGAGATCTATCGAATATATGGTAAACCTTTTTTTTTTTTGCAACTTTAGATATAATTTAGTTAGCATATATAAACTATCTACTTTTTATGTATATAACATGTGCTGACGTGCCAAACATACTAAAACGTGTACGTGCCTAAAGAACATTGGCGTACGTGCCCAACATACTAAAATGTTGCCACTTTACATGCTCAATATATATACGTGGCAACTACGTGTTTTATTAGAAGGTTCAGTTTTGATATATATATATATATGGTACATGGGTACCAAATAGTTATTCAGTACCCAGCGTACTATTTAGGCAGGCAAACAGGCCCACCCCGCCGTTCGGGCCTGAGGCTCACAGGCCCGGCCCACCCACCGAAGAGGTCGAGCGGCAACTCCTAAGCTCCCCCACCCACCCACCCACGATTTCTTTGTGGTTCCAGACCCCATTGGCTCGATCACCTCCTCCCCTCCCTCTGTCGGCACCGCCCGTCCGTTCCCTCTCCCTACCACCGCCATCGCCTGGCGCTCCGCCGTGCCGGGTGCCGTCGGCGTGCCCCAGCATCCCGCTGCGCCGCTGCCCAGCGATGTGTGCCATCATCCAGACCGCAAACACAGCGCGCCGCCTGTCCGCGCCCTCGCTGTAGCGCCGGTGCTGCTTCACCGTCTTGCGCCTGCCACTCCTAGGCGAGCGCACGGGTTCCGTGGTCTGTGGTCTACTGTTGGCCCTATCGGGGGCATCGTGAGCAGGTGAGGGGGCAGCGCGAGCGAATGAGGCGGCCGGCACTATTGGGGGCGGCGCGAGCAGGTGAGCCCTAGCCCTATCTCTCCCGCCCTAAACTCTCTCTCTCTCTCTCTATCTCACTCCTCGTAGATCCAAGGTGGAGGAGCCCTGATTCGCGTGTGCTCTTGTTTTGGCTTGAGGTCAGTGCGCCTGATCGTGTACACGGACGAGGATGCCAACTGCGCCTTAGACGGCATGCCGGAGCTCCTCCCAGATCAGGACCCTGCCGAGATCCGCACCAGGTGAGCAAATCTCAACTTCGCCTGTCCTTCCGTTGCTCATCCGTTACGTCGTATCTCGCTTGTGTGCGTGCATGTGTTCGACTAAATTGCTCATCATATGCTCGATGGAAAGCACCAGAGACAATCTTGAGTGTCATGTCGTAGTTGTCTGCTTGTGCGCAATTGCGCCATGAGAGTGACATAACTGTTTGCATAATCACATGCACATGTATAAAGGATCAATGTTTTGCCATCTGCATCCATGTGAATATGTTTGAAGTTCTCCTTTGGCTGCCAAAAACGATCTGGATATCGAACCTTGATCTTTGCTCCCTCTGATTCTAAGTTGTTGTATGATCTCTATTGTCAAATAGTCAATTTATTTAATCATCAATATGTCAACATTTGTGTAGATTGAGAACATAGAGTTAGTACTTCTGGATTCTTCATTGAAAACACATTTACATTGAAGGAGGATTTGATATTTATTATTGGAAAGCACATTATTTCGCTTCTACCTGTAACCTGCCTCCCTATACTAGTATTTCAGTTCATGCTAGCTTATAGAAATTGATACGTGGTTATATTCATGAATAATTGTGTGGAGCAGCTATTCTTATAGTGGCCATCTAGTGCTGCATTTCTAGTTGTCAAATATCTAACAATTTTACAAATATTATCTTGCCACCTTATTATATCCGTTCTTTTCTGCAAGAGAGCAGCAGCTCCATGTTGTTCAAATTCTAGCATGCATGTTATATAGAGTTTTTTTCATCACTTAGCCACGACCAGCTGTTGCTCTTTCAGCTCTCTGTATGGTAGAATGCTTTTGTGCACTTGACAGATGTGTTGACTTATTATGCATTATTTATGCTTGTTGATAAATTTGCTCAGTCTATTCAACTAAAAGATTTGATCTTGCAAATTTCATCTGGTTAATTACAATGTTTTTTTTTGCAACAAAAGATTCATGGCTTGAAATGTGATTTGTGGCTTGAATAGGTTTCTATACACGTAAGGTATCTTTGTTTCTTGGTTTCTAGTACATGTTAATAGCATGCTCTTTAACTATGATATTTAATTTTTCTCCCAATATGATTTTTCTATATTAAGTTTTAGCTCCCTCTCCTGTCCACTCGGTCTCCTTCCCTCCCTCTGCCGGCACCGCCCGTCCCTCCCTCTCCGTACCACCGCTGCTGCGCCGCTGGCCATCTATCCGCCGTGCACTCGTGCCAAAGTCGAGGACTTGAACACGAATAGGTAGGTTCCACCACAAGAAACCCAACTAACTGATCTATGATCAATGGCTTAGATTTAGAGAGTGCCCTAACATTGTCCTTTAGATATATCCAGGTGCACAAGACACCTCCTAATGATCCACATCTTCAAATAACAACGGAACAAGTATGATTTTATTCACTTTCTACCGACTTGAACTAAGTATAAGTTTTTCTATTTAAAATAATTGCAAACATACAATATTTGTCGGTTGCCATTCGAGTTAATTAAAGAAGGATACATTGCTAATCAAGCACTTGACTTAACCATAGCCAAACATACCTCGGTGGAATAAAATACATGTGAGGGTTACCTGATATTGTGCTCATCATTGATCAGCAAAAATAATATATAGCTCTTCAAGAATGTCTTATTTTAGCCATTCCAACTATGATACAACAAATGGTGATCCGGATCCCGCAACTATTCTCGTTCCAGCCAATGATAACGATAAAGTTTCAATTCAACGGATGGCATGAAAAGGAAATGGTTTGATTAATTAATAAAAGGAAATGGTTTGATTAATTAATAAAAGGATGGCATGAAAAGGAAATGGTTTGATTAATTAATTACCTTTCCTTTACTTATCCAGTCGACGAATTACGTACTATAAGATCGCTAGAGATGTTTATCCATGTCTATCCATAGCGATCGTGTTTGCCGAAGATATGAGATATATTTCTTCTCCAGCTACTATCTAGTTTCTTCTCCTGCTACTCTAAAATAAATCACTTATCTACAGAAATTACTTATTATAAGCTACATAAATAAATAACTTATTCGAATATTTCCCGAGTGTTTAATCAATCCCCAGGCTACTTTTCCCATAAGGATCAGATGAGACATGTATGTCTTGCTTTGTACTTAGTGCTCGCAGTGGCTCTGGAATTTCAGCTAGACCTTGAGCTTTCCTTCTTTGAGCATGCTTTCCTTCTTCGCTTTTCTTCCTCTGGGCATCAAAGCAGGGCGTTGACCCGTTACTTCTTACTATGGTGGAAGGGATACCATGATTCCAATGCGTATTGACTACATCATAGGAACAGCGATAGCGATTGCGTGGGAATACCTTTCACTCGAGGAGAGTTAAGTCAAGAAAACAATACTACCAGTCTTGTCCATGGAATGATACGCAGGTGTTGATTCCTTTATTGCTCTCTATTACCTAGCCATACACACTCCTATTACTCGCTAAAAACACTCCTTTCTTTCCTATGCAAGTATCATTCCAGATGCATGGATTAGCATACATATAAGAAATCTCTTACTTAAATACTGAGATTGCCCTTCTTCGTATATCGATTTGGGAAGTGTTCCAGAACAAAATGAATACTCGTGTTGCTAGTAGGTGGAAAACAGGGTCAATTGTGGTTACGTTGATCCATCTGCTTCGGGTGCTTTTGCTAATGAATCTTTTCCTTCTTCGTTCTGATACGACCCATGCCATGGATATGATCAATGTAAAGATTGGATTTTCTAGTTGCATACCACATCATTAGATGAACGATATGAGGCAGTTGCCAATTGCACTCTTGTTGCTTGTAAAAGTGAATTCAAATCTAGACACGATTGTGACATATATAGCCGAGATACGCTAAGGTTGAGGCAATCTTCTCTTTCTATTCTATAAAAAAGGATCCAGTAAGTAGTCTCACAAGGAGTCCGTCCAGCTTAGTTGTGCACTTTACCTAAATCAATGTAACACATCTTTTTATACCTTTCCCCTATTCCTTGTATACCTATTTCGCATGCCACTCTCCCTTGCCTATTATGTATTTTTTATTAGAGTCGTCTTCCATTCATTTCAATTTTGGTCTTTCTGCACCATATTTAGATCTTCCCTTTCTACGATCCGAAATTCCCAGCAAATCCTTGACTCCTCGAATACGATGGGATTTCACACCTGGCGAACCTTTCACTCTACCTCCTTTGACTAAGACTATAGAATATTCCTATGAATTATGACCTTTGCCTGGAATGTGAGCAAATATATCATGTCGATTGCTCAACCGTACTTTTGCTATCTTAGGTAGAGCTAAATTAGTTTTTTTCGGTGTTATCGTCCAAACACGCAGGCATACTCCTTGCTTCTGGGGACATTGATCCGAAGCTCGAGTATGGTCCATGCGCCGTTTTTCTTCTCTGCCATGATGAATCAATTGATTTTTTTTGTAGGCATCCCTCTTTCCTATGTCCTTCCCCACTTAGCCCTTTCACTAGTAGTTACTCCCGATCCGAAGCACCCCTTTTCCATTCATAGAGAGATCCAATCTTGTTAGGAGGTACTGCCCAAGGAAAAGAAAAGGTGACTTCCGAACCAGGGATAATAAATAAAATAGGAACTGGATAAAATCGTATATCGAAACGACTTCTGGCATCACTAGAGGGATCAAAACCACATTTGTAGGCCGATAGTTTTTCTGGATAGGTCGAACTATTGGAAGCAAATGGAAAAGGAACACTGAGTGGAAGCAAAGAAACTAGTGGAGTGATCACTAAATACATACAAATAGGTGCAAATTCTGACATCACCAAAGCCCACTTCATTCTCTCGCTCTCCTCTCGGCACTCCTTTCTCACGGAGCGGCATACAAAAAAAATGCTAAGATGTGGATTCGAACCACTAAAGGATTTCAAGGGCAATATCCCTTGCTCTTCCCCCTGAAACAAGCAAAAAAGGATTTTTAGTCCTTTGCTCTAACCAGCTGAGCTACCAGAACCACTTGACTAAAGTCTCTTTTCTTCATCTATGAGCATCCTACTCATAGTGGAGGAGCTTGCTTGTTGGTGGTTCTTAGCGTAAGCAGAATGAATCCGCAAGCGCACGGATACACCATTGTAGCGCTTTACCCAGAAGTATTTAGGGTATTGTATTTTCCCAAAGGAATGGATGTGTAAGTCTACTAGCTAGTTCACCTAATGAAAACAAGAAGAAGGGTAACTTGGGTAGTGAGGTTTTTCTAAGGATAGATATCTTAAGCGAAGATAACCTTGTCACTATAGACTTGCTTCGGGCACTAGGTAGCACTTGGTCTGCCAAGTGAGCCTGGACTGTAGCTCTACGTCGCACCCGAACGTGGGGGATTATAAGGGACGGACAGGGCTATCACCACCTACCGCCTACCCCTCAACCATGGGAAATGAGGCAAATGAAGGTAGGGGCGGATAGCACTGTCACTACCTGCCACCTATCCCTCAATCATGGGGAACGAGGCAAACAAAGGTTGCCTCTAGCCTAGACACCACGTCTACACTATTGACTACTACTCTAGCGCGCTAGCAAGGGTTATCCATCTTTATTAGGGCCCTTCTACTAGAGCATTCACCACAAGGATGAACGACGAACCCGCAAGTAAATAATGAACAAAGATAACTTTCTTAAGATATTAGTACCAAAGTAGAACATAAACTTCTTACTTCAAGTAGTAAGATGATCATAGAGGTACAAGTGGAGGAGTCACTAGCTCCGGCACTCATTCTGCTAAGTGTAGCGAGTACACTAGGGGAGGTTACCGACAACCCTGGCACTTCTCCAACTCTTCCCTCTCTCACTTCCTATATTATTCTAGCTAAAAGCTAAGATGAGTGGAGCCCTTCTACTTCTCTTCTTGTGTATTGGAATTGAATGCCTTGTGAAGGAGCCTCCCCCTTGCTTTTATAGCCACCCTACGTTAGTTCATAGGAGGAATATCTCTAGAATACCAGCATGTACCATCTCTACATGGCTCCCGAACACCGCCTCACGAAGGAGTGGATGAGCGGCTCCCGGACCCATGGTGCGGTCGCACCCTGACCGGCTCCAATCACCACCACCTTTGCACGGTGGGCTCTTGACTAGACCTAGAGCATGTACCCATGGTACTGTCAGTCCAGTTGTGTCAGGTACATGCCCTTTGCTCTTTTTCTCCTTGCTTTGCTTGGGCTAAATTGTGTGGATGTTGTATTTTGGGCCCGTCTTGATTTATTTTCATGTTTGTCACTTGCAAACAAATATTTCACCAAAACTTATGGAAATGATTAGTTGGTAGTCCTATTTCTAGTTTTGTTGATTGCTTTCGATGAATTTTATACAAGTGTTGGTGGTATAAAAAATGAGTTAAGACCCGCCAACATTGCTCAAGAACTGAGAGATGGCTAGGGACTAGATGACCCTCATTTGGGAAGGTCTTCTTCGCTAGAGACGGCACCAAGAATAAGAAAGGGGTGCTCCGCTCCTAGTCACTAAGTAGTGCTATTCTGTCCAACGACAGACTCCATCAATCTGAGGTTCTTTCTCTCACGTAATTTCACCCACCCGTTCAACTTCCGTGCTAGAGGAAATGGGATTCAAACCCATGATACAATCTTCTTGTATGTCGATTTAGCAAAACAATGCTTTAAGCCACTCAGCCATACCTCCATCCAAGTTGTTGATTGGAATTGGATCAATTTGGTTGCCCACAGATCCACTGCATAAGCCGTAGCACGCGTACTCTTCTTTACTGAGCAAGAAAGACTCTATCCAGATCTATGGATCTCCGTAGCGTCCAAGCGAGATGAGACCCCATCGAAACCAAATCCGCCACTCGTTGGGCGAGGCCTTGCTTTCTATGAACACCTCATCACTGAATGAGAAACTTAGCCTCTGACCCGACCAAGAGAGAAGATAGGGTCAAGCCGACGTCGCCCTTCCTCACCTACCTGAATGGAATGAATATCTCCTTCATCTAGTCGAGAAGGGAAAAATCTCGGCGGGGAACTGGACCGTGACTCTTCTAAACCATTACATGATGAAGAAGTCCATTCTCGTCATGATCGATCCACGTCCTACCATAGTGCCCGGAGAACCAGGCTTGCTTAGCTTACCAAGCTAGCTTACTAAGCTAAGCGCGAAGGAATTTTTCTAAGATGGTAGAGCTAGCTAGAAGGTAGCCTAGCTTGCTTCTAGAAGATTCTATAGTGATCCATAGGAATCGATCTCAGGTGATGCCTCCATAGTTATCAAAATATTTCATCCCTCAGTCGTTAAGGAGCAAGAGGATGCGTGTTAGCGCAATGGCTTTCGCCCTAGTTGCTCAATTCGTTGCTTGTTTGGTTCGAGGTTGAGCTCACCCGCTGCCCTACGTCAGTAGTCTTCCTAACTTCTATCCCCTCTTTTTGCTCTAAGGTAAGGTCCTTCAAGAACATCATTGCGGTCGCAACGGGGCTCTAGGTGAATATTGTTCGACCGTATGAGCCAGGCTGTGAATATTTATTGGTCGGGGTCTTTACTAAAAAACCACAATACTACACTACAACAATTTTAAGAAATCCTCAAGTGACTATAATTTGAATTCACTAGTCATGTTGAGTTGAGGCTTATTTCAATATAACAAATCTACCAATCCTGATATTCCCACATTTCATTCTGGTTCAGTGTCCATTCCTAAATGAAAGAAATGAGCTTTTTTGCCCCTTCAGTCACTTCTGAATGACTCCTTTAGGACTCCCTTTTTTATATAAAAATAGATACAGTTTACCTTTACCATACCTTCCAACCAAGCAAGAGTGTTTTGCAAGCTTTTTATAGCTGCTCTTCCTAGGGCAAGGCAACAAGTCTCTTAACCATATTGAAAGCAGAAGTTTGAAAGTTTTGATAACAGGTTCTATGAAAAGCTAGAAATCCTGTGAGTTTTCCAAAAGTGAGGCTAACAATAGCTATTAAGTCTACTCTTATGGAGATGATTGAGTGGAAGTTGGATAAGGATTGGAGTCGGATAGGGTGGGAGTAGGTCCAGCCGAGAGGGCCATAGGAGTGGTCCAGACGAGCTTACTCTTAGCCATTGGAAGTAGTTGCTGATGGAAAAGTAAGAGTTGCTTAGGTTTAGTGTTAACTATTATGTTTTACTCTAAGTTGAAATTCAATCTTTAGAAATCACAACTAGAGGGTTAGTAGTTGGATCGAACTCTCGCCTTTGGGGCATTTTTTCTACCTTGGGTAACCTAAGGACAGAGAGTGATCATCAGTCTAAGCTATGGTTCCTGCATCGAAAGGATTCAAATAACGTACAAGAATATGTACAAAGACATCTTCTTTATCTCTCTATATTGGAAGAATTACGGTCAAGGACTTACCTTTTCTTTCTGAACTCATTCTTTTCTTCCCTAGTACTGTGCATTGGATCAATTAGAACAACAAATGTGCTTCATCTTTTGTAGGTTCTGGGATTGCTATTCTATTTGAAAGAGGATGGAACAATGGGCATACGAGTGCCCTTCGAGCGATGGAGGAACTACCTACACATCCCCACCTTAATAGCTCAATTGCAAAAGGAAGAAAAAGAAATCAATCTGACTAACCTCTCTCTTAGCAACATATTAGCTTTAAACCTAATACTTCTTAAGTTTTGAGCATGATAACTTAGAGTTCATCTTAAGTTGAATGCTTTTGTGGGTTGCAAATGCTAGAACCAAGTATAAGTTCTTGTGAGATATGTGGTAGCCAAGATTAGAGTAAATCTTTTAACCTATCTGTGGAATGGTAAAAAAAACCTGGAGTTTGTTTTGCAAAATGCTAAAACTTTCTTGCTAGAAGTTCCTCAATGGTGATAAATTCCTACCATAGTCAAATGCATGTTCGTTCATACATGATAAAGCCACTATAAAAGCTGCTTGTTTGTTTTGAGTTTTTTCAAGTCTTATTGATCTGAGTAGAGAAACTTGTCATGCTTTTTGATCAAGATCACGTACACCCACATACTTATGCTATTCCTACACTAGGAATACGCAACCACATGCTTTCCATATATTATTGCTCTATTAGAATCAAAGTTACCTCTCTAGCTATTTTTCATCGAAAGAGAGGCATGGGCTATGAAAAAAAGAGAGAATAAAGAGCAAAAAGCTCTAGTGGTAAAACAAAGAGAGAGAAGAGAGTGAGAAAGAAAAGTAACCATGCCCTCTCAAAAAGAAGCTAGAGGAGGGAAACTACCACTTCTACCAAATATACCATACACATGCACATCTTGATCAATTAGTATGATTTGTTGCTCCTTGTGATCCAAGTGTTTGACTTAGCAATATATTCAATTCAAGTAGGCTATGCTTTTACTCCCTACATGAAGCTCCACATAAGCTTTAGGATAGATGTTAAGGCTAAGATCCATGGCCTTGGTGAGGTTTCAAACACCATTGAGAGACTTGAGTGAACCATCTGAGGAACTTAGGCAAGTTTCCTTTTCAAATCTATTGAAAACATTCAGGAAGTTTGAGCTAATCCAAAGTAAGGAAAAAAAGTATCTATCTAGCTACACAATCTTACAATTGCTTGTGTCAAAGTGAAAGCTATAAGTCCCACATTGTTGAGATGATGATGGATTTCTAAATGCTAACATGTTCAATTCAAAAGATAGTATTTGTTTGTATATAAGTTTTTGCAGGGCGTTACATAGTAACAACTCTTGATCCAACACCTATACCATGCTAAACTCGCATCTTTGCTCGGGATGAGCAAAGGGGTAGCTTGGGGGAGCTTGTTGATGGTCACTAACACCCATATTGACCATAAACATTTCACCCAAAAGCTAAGCAAAGTGAGGTAAAACATCATCACATGTATTGATTTTGCTTTATAATTCACCTAGTTCCACTTGTACATGGAAAATATTTGTATGCATGAATTTTAGCAAAAATGGTGAAAAATACACACAAAGGAAGTAAGTGGACGTGGCAGGGGACCAGCGGCCCACATGCCATGTCGGCCGGCGCCACCTAGGCATGCCCGACGCCCCATGTGCCACTACCACATCACTAATCTGTGGGAGAGGTCCTCCAAGGCTTCTGCACCGTTGATCCATCGTCGGTTTGCTCCAAAGGCTAAGATGGAGAGGTCATGGATCCCTAGGTCCACTATCATATACTTGGAGGCCTCCAACCGACCTTGGAACCGACTTCCTGTCCAAATCTTCGCATGTGTTGTCAACACAACTGCCTTTGGGAGCTAATCAAGGCCCTACGATCATAAGGCGGTGACATCCAATGCTGGCCAATGGCCCCCTACGTCGCATGGTGCCCAAGTCACCTCCACCGACCTTCTCCACCCTCTATAAGTACCCCCACTATCTCTAAACACTATAAAAGGGGCAGTGGTGTTCGGTGGAGAAGTGCCCCCATTCAGCCCCATTCATTTCCAAGCTTTCCAAGCTTCTCCAAGCTCTCTAGCTTAGCGTAGCTCTAGAGTAGTAGGTTAGTAGTGGAAGTAGAGCTAGAGCGGAGTTGTCTTCAGAGTTCGGAAGATTCTTTTGGGTCTGGTATAGCTCCTTTATAATTCTTTCGTTTAGCATTTACTTTATTCAGTACTTTATTTTCAGTACTTTATTTAGTATTATTGCTTTGCTTTCTTCAAATCCTTGTTCATTATTATTCATCATTAGTGAGCTTAGGTGCTTGTGTCTTAGCATTAGTATCATAGGTGTTGATACCTCTTAATGACTAGTGGAGGGATTCCACAAGCGCACATAACTATCACGTAGCACTTCACTCGGTGAGTACCGAGTGTCGAATTTACATTTTTCCCAAAGGAAGGCGGAAGGCTGATTTATATTTATTAGTTAGGATTGCTAAAGGAAAGCCTAATTGTATCCTAAGTGGTTAAACAATATTGGTGGTTGTGTGTAAACTAATCACTAAACTACTAAACAAGCTAAATAGAGGTAGGATAGCTAGGTGGGAGAGCGAGCAATTTATCTTTCAGGAACAAAGGGTAAACAAATGACTAGGAGAAATGTGCTAGTACTTGGGAACACAACCAACCTACGAACTAGGAGAGCTAAATAGACAAGGACTACCACAAGCCCTATAATTTAGTAACTATACCTAACGTGGTGGAATACAGAGGATGGACAAGGCTGTCACCACTCGCGAACTACCACAATCTATCTGGAGGCCTAGCCGTATCCATAGGTAATTTATAGCCTAAGCACCTCGCTTAATCTACAAACTTACTACTTCAATCCGAGCTCTGATGAAATGAGATCAAAGCATTCTAACCAGATGGTGGAACTGGTACTAATGAAAGACTACTAAACAAAAGATAACCTATGATACTAATGCCGAGAGCAAGCACCTAAGCTCACTAATGATGAACAATAGAACTAGAACTTGAACTAAGCAAAAACAATAATACTAAATAAAGTACTGAATAAAGTAAGTTCTAAATGAAGGAATTACAAAGGAGCTATACTAGACCTAGAAGACTCTTCCAAACTCCGAGAAGCTCTGCTCTTGCTCTACTTCCACTACTAGACTACTGCTCTAGAGCTACGCTAAGTTGGAGAGCATGGAGAAGCTTGGAGAGGTTGGAAATGAATGGGGCACTTCTCCACCAAGCACCACTGCCCCTTTTATAGTGTGGAGAGATAGTGGGGGTACTTATAGAGCATCAAGGAGGTCAGTGGAGCAAACTTGTGTGCTAGGCGGCGCCAAGGAGTGTCGGCCGGCCCTTGATTCCACCGCCTCTTGATCCTACGGCGATGGATGGCTCCCAAAGGCGGTTGTGAAGCCAGCACATGTTGAAATTTGGCAGGTAAGGCGGTTCCAAGGTTGGTTGGAGGGATCCAAGTCCATGACAGTGGGCCCATGGATCCAAGGCCACTCCATCCTGTCCCTTGGCGCAAACCGACTTAAGATCAGTGGTGGAGAAGGCTTGGAGGACCTCTCCCACGGATCGGTGATGTGGCAAGGCAGGTGGGGCTCCAAGCAGTGCCTAGGTGGTGCCGACCGACATGGCCAAGTGGGCCCAAGGGCCTCTGCCACGTCCACTTGCCTCCTTTGTCCATATTTTGCACCAATTTGCACAAATTTTGTTAAAATTCCTGCATACAAATAATTCTCCATGTACAAGTGGAACTAGGTGAATCTCCCACCTTCTTTGGGAAAATATAAATTCGACACTCGGTACTCACCGAGTGAAGTGCTACGTGATAGTTTTGTATGCTTGTGGAATCCCTCCACTAGTCATTAAGAATTATCAACAGTGAAGACGGTCCATTCCTTGCTCTGGTCTCGGGTTCGACTCCTAGGTCTCATGGTTTTTTTGAATTAGATTTTATTAAATCTCGGTGGCACATAAGGTACAAGTGACGTAAGCCGTTGGGTCCCACAGGTCAGATGGAGATGGAGAAAGGTCCCATAGGTACATGTGACACATAAGTCGTTAGGTCCCACAGGTTGAATGGAGAAGGGTCCACAAGTGACACGCAAGTCATCGGGTCCCACAGGTTAGATGGAGATGGAGAAAGGTCCCACAGGTACACGTGACATGCAAGCCGTCGGGTCCCATAGGTTGGATAGAGAAAGGTCCCAGAGGTACATGTGACAACAAGGCGTTGGATCCCACAGGTCGGATGGAGATGGAGAAAGGTCCCATAAGTACATGTGACACGTAAGCTATCGGGTCCCATAGGTCAGATGGAGAAGGGTCCCATAGGTACACGTCGGATGGAGAAAGGACCGAGCAGAGACTTTTATGACGAATTGCAAGCATCACGGATGAGTAACTGCAGGTCCCACAGGTACACGTTGGATGGAGAAGGGTCCCACAGGTACACATTCGATGGAGAAAGGGTTGAGCAGAGACTGTGATGAATTGCTAGCGTCACAGATGAGTAACTGTAGGTCCCACATGTACACGTCGGATGGGGAAAGGACCATGTGGAGATTTATGATGAAGTGTTGTTTGTTACAGATCAAATATTGTTCATCACAGATGTGTAATTAGTTCAATGACGAAGCCCTTTTCGTCATAGTTTTAAAGAAGATTGTCACAGATGAGCAGGAATAGTCGCGCGAGTGATCTATGACAAAACCCTATGCTCTTCTATGACATTTTTTGTGATGATATCTGATTTCATCATTGATAGGGAGGGTTTGAGGATCGTCACCACTGATCTATGACGAAATAGAAATATTCGTCATAAAAAGCGATCTTCTATGATAGTTTTGGATTCGTCATTAAGATTTTCACCATAGAAGTGCATATTTCTACTAGTGTGAATTGAGTGACTAATCCTTTAAAATATGCTAGTGAAATACTAACACACAAGCACATGGTGTTGTACACTTGGTGGTGTTGGCACATTTACAAAGAAGTTGTTGGAGTTGAAACGGATCAAGTTAGAGAAGATTTGGAGGTGATCAGGGAGATCGGACTCTACATAGCAGAGGTCCAATCCATCAGGCGCGGGTTTGGTAGCTGTCTTTTGGTCTCGGGCGTGGCTAGCCTTGCACCGGACCCTAGAGTCACGCTGGACCGGACTCAGGTCCGGTCGCTTGGCTCTAGCGGCAGCAGTAGCACAGGCTACTCCAAACCCAGGAGGGGAATGGGACTAGACCCTGTAACACCCCCGATGTTACGTACATGTTTAACAATAGTTTATGGCTTAATAAAACCAGATAAATAGGTTTACCTAGGTTTGGTGATGAACTCTTGCATGAAATGATAAGTACATATCCGTTGGAATCACTTTTGTGAATAAAGTCAACATGTGTGAGGTCAACCAACTTTGTTTTTGTGTTTAAACATCTCTAAATGAGTTTGCAGACAAAAGTTATTTGGGGTTCATGTTGAAAAATGTGGAGACAATGATTAAAAATGCTAAAAACCTTACCTTGTTTTAATTGCTCAATAGCTTATTGGAGGATAAATAAATAATTATTTTATATAGAAACTATAAAATATGTTGGTGTGGAAAACTGAGATAAAGTTTTGTACTTTGTGGTAGAGTGCTTGTTCATGCCTAGTTTAATTGTTTGATAGGTTAATTAATGCTTCAAAGTTTGGATAAAATATTGTTTCCTAGGAGAAACTTTCTAAGTGCTTAGTGTTTTCACGGACACTGCTAACTTTGGCCCTAATTACCTGCTAATCTGCTGCTCTAGTGACCTTGGTCCCTTAATAAGAGTGGAAGTTTAGCATGAGGTGAAGATATTTTGTATAGGGCGTGGGACCTAGTTCTTGACCAAACTCGCTGCATCGGACGTCAAAGAGTGGCACATGGCCACTGCCATGCCCACGCCCTGCTCTGACCTCGCTCGTGCCCTGGCTGCCCACGTCATGCACAGGTGCACCATGGCCGCCCATGCCCTGCTTGCTCGCTCACCCATGCCTGCTTGCCCGCCCTAGCACCTTCAAGTGGAGGCCAAGCCCCCTCATGAGCCTCACTTCCCCTCTGCCTCCCGCTCGCTCTGCTCTCCCTCTCGCTTGCTCTGTTTCTCGACGCAATGTCACCATGGCTGGTCGGGAGCTCCTGCTAGGTGGTGCACCACGTTCCACCATCACCAACTCCACCTCCGGCCTCGCTCTGCCTCGCACACTCTCGCTGAGCCCGTTGAGGCCAGAGCCCCCTTGCCATAGCCGTTGTAGCGCCGCTTTCGCCATGCAGTCGCCCACCTCGACTACCGCACGCATGGTTGGGCCACCACCGGCTATGCTCGGCCAAGCTGCCACCGCTACCGCCTTCCCCTGCCCATGCTGCCCCTCTCACGCTCCTTCCATGCGTCCTCTCCCGTAGCCACGCCCCACAGCGCCGCTGCCGCCTGCCGCCATAGCCGCTGGCCACCGACGTCCACGGCTGGACCACTTTGGGCCAGCTCCAGCGAGGCCATAGACAGCCCTAGGTCTTTGTGGGACCCGCACACCCCTCCGCCCTATTCATTGCCACCGCCATGCCCTCCATGGTCGGAAATCAGCCCTGCCGCGGCCCTCCTCTGCTCGGTGAAGACGAGGAAGAAGAAGAGAAGGACCTCGTGCATAAATAGAAGCTTTTCTAGGGTTCCCAATGTAAATCTCGTGACACATGAATAGTACTACTAGACTGCGGGTTGATTCAAGAAAAGATCAGGGGCCTCGGTGCAAAGTGTTTGTCTTTTATGGTTTTTCCTTTTCTTTTATGTTTTTTTTGGCTGAAACTTTGAAAATTCATAGTAAATTGTAGAAAAATCATAAAAATATCAAAATAGTTTTGTTATACTCCACACAACTAGATCTATGTATTAGATACATAATATGATATATTTTAGTACAAAAGTTTTGCTATAGATATTTGCCTATACTTTTTAATGCTAAATTCATATATGCTGTTATATGAATCCAACTGCTGCAAAATTTTTATGGTAGGTTACTTGTTGCATGCTTATGATGTGGTAAAAATTTCATGTATAATGGATGATTATTTACTAATTTATTGATTTATCATGCGTCACATGCTTTTATTGCCTTTAAATCTTAATTAACTGCTAGTAAATAATTTGCTTATCCATAAATTATAAAATTTATGTATAGTTAAGATGTATCACCCATAAATTTTTTATGTCCAAAAGAGATGTTTGGTGCGCCACCTTTTTATTCCTTGGTTATAATTATTTAAGCTTTTATATATATTAGGTGTTTAGATTAGGGTTAATATACGTTTGTCTATACTACTTGTTTTACATGATGTATAGGCAAAGTGGGTTTAGTAAGTAGAAGTGTGTTTGGCATGTTATGATAAGCTTTCACTTGTATGTTTAAAATGCAAATGGTTGTTTTGCTCGCTCGTGTGATAATATCATAATAGTACTCGCAAGTAAGTCGCTAGGAGAGGATGAGAGTTGAACCTCTAACGTTTAGTTACCCTTCACTATGATGACGTGTTGCTTGTCTTGTAGTGTTTGTCAATGTCTTGTTATGCTTGTTTGACTGAAGCATGCATTGCATCTATGCATATCATTTAGGTGTGTTGGTGGTTGATGGATTTATTGATGGCCTATGAAGTTGAACTAGAAGCCGGTGTAATGTGACCATGTCCAGATGATGGAGGTTGGATCACGTCCCGAAGATGGAGAAAACTAACTTAGTATTAATAAGTTACCCAGGCAAGCCCTAGCGCATAACCCCTATTTTTCAAGCACTTATTACTATGTGTGTGCATTAAGTTTTAGGAGTTATTTGAAACCCACCCGCAAAAATATACTATCCTATGAGTCCTACTAGTATGATTGGATCGTGCAGTATGCCATGCTATAGGACTTACGGTAGAAGTCGAGTGATGGGTTGTCACTCGCGAGAAAATAGGTTCTGGTTATACTGTTACTGCTATCACATGGTTTGGATATGGATAATAATTGGAGACCAGGCGGGAAGAGGAAAAATGGATTTTTTGAATGGTTGGTGGGTGCCGCAGGGCCAGGCTTTGGGTACCCGTTTTCTTGCTGTGTCGATTAAGGACCGTTCGTTGGTGGCCATTTGAAAAGTTTGAAAGTACCGAATACATAACAGGGGCCTGAGTTGCAGTTGACCGTGAAGCTTAGTACTTTCTTATGACCAAGGTGCACAAAATGTTCACCGGAGTATTTCTCTGGCCATTCTAGCGGCTATTTTTGGGAGGGGAATGTCCATGGACTAAACTTATGAGGGGGAACCCATCGCCGGTTCACGGGACGGGCCTCATAGGGTGGGTTCCCTGGGGTCGTCAGGTCATTTCAGGCCTTGGTCATATGGTTGGAATGGTTGCCTTGTACATGCTCTGTCGAGAGAAGTATGGACGCGTGTTTGGGATTGCCCAGCTGGATGTACATCGATTGCAATCGCCACCCTCCTCAGATATGGATACCACTTGTCATTTCACTACCATTGTAGTTAATACAACTAGAACATGGAGATGATGAGGTTTCTGCCGGATAATGAAAAATATTCTGATTGCTTACCATATGCTTGAAAGTAGTTCAGATGCTTACCTAGAATGGTTAAGTAATGAACTTGATGTGACTGCTAAAACTTTGAATATAATGATACACTATTAGTAATGCTTCTCTGTAAAAACAACTAAATAGCTAGCCAAATAGCCCCTGCATATCCTTGGAAGTCGGGAGACTACTCCCACCTAGTTGGGTAAGTCTTGCGGAGTACATTATGTACTCATGTTTCTATTCCCTCTATTATAGGTAACAGGTGGATGCTGGAGCCAACTGTGGTTGTGTGTGGATACCTCCTGGTGGGCTCAGCGAGGCTTCCTTTGTCGTCGCGATTGTAGAAGTTTTATTCTTACATCTCTACTTCTGCTTCAATATTCAAAATTGTTTAATTTCCACTGTTTTTGTATAAAATAATCCTTCTTCGGCTATTTATATGAAATCTATTTTACCTATGATTTTATGTAATCTTGTGGTGTATGAAATGGTTAATAAATGATGTAAACTTTATTCACTTATTTATGATCCTGATGAAAACGTGGATTTTTGAGTTCTCCCATGGGGTGTACTCGATAGACTACCAGGTTTAACTTGATCTCTGGTGTACTTAGTGTGAAATGGCTGACAAGTATACTTGGGATTAGGTTAAATTGGGCAGTTCTAAGTGTCTAGTTGTGGAGTCCCTAACGCCGTGGCATTCTGCGGTGTGATCGGACTCGGCGCTGGAGTCTGGTCGGTTGGACCAGACCCAGTCCGAAGCATAGGGAGGATTTTGGGCAACGGCCCTTTTCTCCCTTGGGCTATAGATAGAAGTGGTGGCCGGCCTTGGGCTGGTTGCTGAGCACTCTAATGCCTTGGTGGCTTGTGTAGGTATGCTTGGATGCCCTCTAACTCACGTGTGCTTGCAAGAGCTTGATTTGATTGCGAGGGAGTGATTCTATTGCGTTGCTTTGAGAGATTACATCGAGTGGCACTAGATGTTTGAGTTGTAAGCCGATGGTGCTTGTTACTCTTGGAGGTTGCAACCTCCTAGACAACATGGTGGCGAGTTCTCCGTTGTGAAGCACGCAAGAAGATTCTGTAGTGCTTTAGAAAAGGATTTGTGAGGGGTATTGTGCTCACCCTATGGGAGCCGCGAAGAGCAACACTAGTAGAGCATGTCATTGAGCTAGCCTCACTTTTGGGGTAGGTTCTTGCGGTGCCTAACGTGTGGGCTTGGTGGGTGATGTCAATTAGCCGCCAAACCACCAAGTGAGCGGTCGACACAACGGGGACTAGCATGTTGACAAACACGTGAACCTTGGAAGAAAAAGCATCATGTCAACCTTATTCTTCCCGTTGGTTTGCATTCCTCATACACAAGCTTGTATTTACTTTCATATATTGTGCTTGAGTAGTTACTCTTGTAATTAGTTAGCTTGTGTAGCTTGCTAGTTATCTTCTTGCTTGCGTAGCATAGAAGTAGCTCCCTTGTATGACTAGTTTACTTTTATGGTAAATTAGTTTCCTTGCTTAGGTTGTGTAGCTAAGTATTTGAGCTCTCTAATTTGGCTTGTGTAGCCTTTTTATTGGGCATTGCTAGTGAGCTTAGGAGCTTTATGATTTTGCTTACTAATTTGTGTACGAGCTCCCCCGGTTGCCAAAGTACTAGTTGCATATGTTTGTGTGACGTTACTCCTAGAATTGTTTAGGCGCGCTCTAGCTAGCCCGGTACCTTTGTTGCCTAATTAGGATCATTTAAAGGTGTTTGAGAACTTAGGTAGAGGGGTGTAGTCTCGGCTAGACCGATAGTTATAATTTCGCATTTGTTTCAGTTAGTCGATGCGATTATTTTTAGAAATGACTATTCATCCCCCTCTAGTCCGCCATCATGACCTAACAGTGGGGCTGGGAAATCTTGGCCAAAAAAAGAGTGGGTTTGGAAAAAAGCTGCAGAGTGCTGAGTGATGAGGTCCATAGATGCATACTGTCTATGTTGGGATCTACTCCCTTTGTCGCAAAAATAATGACGTTATGGGATAAGTGCTGGTCAAACTTTTTAAACTTAGTCAGCTTTATTGAAAATATTAACAAAATTTATACCACTAAATAAATTTATTATAAAAATATATTCAGCGATTCATCTAATGATACTGATTATGCATTATAAATGTTAATATTCTTTTATTTATAATTGGTCAAAACTAAAAATGTTTGATTTGTCGGAAAGTGAGAATGACATGTTTTGTGGGACGAAGTGAGTATGTGGTGTACGAGGCCAATATTTACTGCTGCCCGCGTTGTAGACGCGTCGTCAACAATATAATCGATGATAACAGGACTGTAAAGAATTCACGGTGTCGAGCTGATAATTAATTACGCAAATAGCCATCGAACTGTTTATTTGGCAATAATAGAAACGAATGAATGTTGCATTGAAAAGAAAGGATCATGTACACGGTATGGTAATTACAACTTAAGGTTTCCAAGAGAAATGTCTGATCCCCTGATACGTGATACACAGGGCAAACTATATGAAGCTAAGGGGCAGAAATGGAAAAAATATATATCTCTGGTGAGTGCAGAGGCACGGTCACACACGTCTCCGTTTTGGTTGGTGTCCATGGCCTCCATGCATCGTTTGAATGAATCAAAAGAAGAATGGTCAGGGGTGCAGTGCAGGCGCGCTTGATCAGCAGCAGTGCGTGCCCGAGTTGGACCCCGACGATTTAGCGCCAAGCAACAACTGCGTGAACATCCCGACGGCGCTCTCCAGCCATCTGCCGGTGCCGGTGCCGGCGTCCCCCTCCAGGGGCCTCGCCGCAGCGGCGAGGACGCTCATAACTTGCACCGAGAAGACGAGTAGCAACACCACCTTGGCCATCTTCACCGTCGTCGCCATTGTTGTTGTTGCTGCTGATCAGTGATGGATGGGTGGTCTGAACTCTGAACTGTGAAGCAAGTCGAAGGAAGCACGTACTAAGGCGGGCTATGGAGTCAGTCAGAGACGAGCGTCAGGCAGCAGGGCGAGCTTGCTTGATAGTTGGGTTGGGAGCTCAATCCCAAGTTTCTCTCCTTGTGCTTACTGGAACGATGCCTACGTTTGGGAGAGAGCCTGGGCGTGGAGCTCGTTTATATAGCGGCGACGCCGTCGAGTTCAGACATGCGTACGGCTTCCAACTCGTTGCTATATACGCCGATCGGTCAGTACAGTACGCGCGCGCGGTCGCATGCCCGGTTTGAAGTCTCGCACGTGTTGTTGCTTGCAGGGCCAGTATTAGCCGGCTGGTTCAAACGCAAGGACGGAGAAGGAGAACCCGTGCGCGACACGTTCAATGGCGGGAGCCCGCTTGCCCCCGGTCTCTCCTACGCGGCCGGGGTTCCGGTCTGAACTGCGAGTCGCCGCCTGCTGGCCCGATGGGCGCCTGCCGAGTCCTTGAAGCGTTCGCGCTTTGTTCGACGACCGGAGCAAAAGCCTAGTCCGGCCCGGAACGTGCATCGCCGCGACGGAAAGCGTGCTTTTGAATCTTTGAATCTTTGTTTAAGATTTCTTTTCAGCTGGTCAAACAAGAAGAATTTGAACATGTATGTAGTCCGTACAATGTTTGGTTGCGCGCTTGTTCAACGAGAATGTGAAACGGGTTGGGCATGGACATACTCTGTGTGTGCGTGTCGTCCAAGGTTGATGACGCACGAATGCGGGGACAAAACCACTGCCGCGCTACTATTGGACTATTGGAGTACGTACTACAGTACTATAAGTACTTGGTCAAGACTTGTTGCTCTTGGATTGGATGGATGAAATTTCGCCCTTTTTTAGTTCGCGGTTAGGAATCAGTACTTGGCACTGTAGCATTTTCGTTTGTATTTGATAATTATTGTCCAATCATGGCCTAACTAGGCTCAAAAGATTCGTCTCATAATTTACAATCAAACTGTGTAATTAGTTATTTTTTTATCTATATTTAATACTCTATGCATGTGTCTAAAGATTTAATGTGATGGAAAGAGAGTGAAAAAACTTGGAATCTAAACAAGGCCTTCATTGTTTGACCCACCGCCCCCACAATTGTCATTCTAATTCAGACAAACACTCCCCTCCCCCCTGCATCTCAAATTCTCAATTTCGGACCGGACCAGACTTTTTCATATTCTATCAACTTGAATCCTTAGCAGGAGTGGTAGTTGCCATGAAGCATCATCATGCATTTGCTTGCGCATGAGGAAGATTTGACTTGGGATCAGAGGCCGCAGGGAGCGAGTCATGATGATCGTGGCAGTCGGTTTTGAGTCGGAAGATCAAAGGTGCTGACCGGTCCGACCATTCATATATAGGACTATAGGAGCAGAGCAGCTGCACAAATAAGTAGTACTGGTAGCACTAGTTTAGCTGCCCTGACGATGCAGAGGTCAAGAGGTTAGAACCTGTCCGGCGAAAAGTACGAAGGCGAGACTCGGAAAACAGCGACCGTTTCCTACACGGCAGCGAGGGGCTACACGTATGCGCATATGCACCAGTCAAGGGCCCCAAGTGCGACGAGGCTCACGCCCCCTGCACCAAACCCTCACCTATATAAGCACAGCCCCGCGGCATGCAACCAATGCATCCAACAACACATCCAAGGCCAAGCTCCGACAAGAAGAACCTGAAGGAACAACGATCGAGGCATCCAGCTTCTCTGGAGCAGTAACCCTAGGCATCTCACTCACCCTTGGTCTCTCTTCTCCGGCTTGCCGCTTGGATCACGTCATCCCTGTCTGCACGGTCGACGACGTACGTTCATGGCGCCCTTGGGGATGGCGAAGGTGCTGCTGCTGCTCGTCTTCTTGATCCAAATCATCAACGTCCTCACCGTCTCCGCGAGGCCGTTCAAGGGAGAGGGCGCGATCGAGATGGTGGTGGACATGTTCGGCGACAAGAAGCAGTCGGGATCCAACCCTCCCTCGCATTGCTGCAATTAGTAATAGTAGCAGCTAGCCGGTTGCATGAACGACGATGGCCATAATAGGCTTTTTTTCTGCAACTGTGAAGCTAACCACTGGTTAGGTTCGCAGATCAGGGCGTATGTAGAGTAGTTTTGCCTCTTCATCAGTTCATCACGGATGGAACGGAGGGGATTATTTTTTTTTTTTCAAGGTCTGGAGCTACGCGCCTAGGCCAAGAAAAGAAAGATGTATAATTGTGGTGCAGGGGCATGCAAGGCGCCCTGTGATTGGAATTGGATTCATTCTTTTTTTTCCTTGTTTGATTTGAAACAACGAGTCATATATATAACATATACTACCATTCTGTCATCTCATGTCTCATGACCATGTCGAATAATCATTTCCTGTAAATAAAGTTTCTTAACGAAACCTCATTCTTGTGCCCAGCTTGTGTTGGAAATTTGGAATATTCCGGTGCAATTCTCGCCGTTCTTAGAAACAGTTTATATTGTGTTATTAGAAACAGAGAACTCCGTACTCTGTACATAAGTATATTTTATAGCTCTGGTCACAGAAACAGAGTACATTCTCAGTGCTTTCACAAAACGGAGTACGTATTAACTTGTATCAATCTTACTAGACCAGAAGCAGAGCACATTTTTCTTTGGATTCATTGGCATTCTGTTGTTCGCACAACACAATCCAAAACAGTTGTACGCGATAATAGTTAAAGAGCAAAATGACAATTGAAATCTTTACAGGGAACAAAATCTGGACCCACAAAGTCTGACCCCGCTGGTTGGTGGTGGCTCTGCCAGACCCAAATCTGCTGACCAGTTGGAGCAGGATGGAGCCGTCGCGCCTGAAAATTTAGCTAGTGGTAGGTGTAAGCTGTAAAGGGGCCAGCCCTGAAACTGAAACGCCGATGGGTCGGTCGGTCGGTCCTGCAGGCGGCAGCGTCGGTGTTTGGTGAACCGACGTGTGCCGCGCTGTTGTTGTATTGGCGGTAGGTCCTTCACACTAGTTCGTTGCTTGGAAACTGGGACTGCGGACGGGGCTAGACCGGCAAAAAGCCGAGCCATTTGATCGATCGATCCAGCCTGCCGGTACGCGACTTTGAACGGGAGAGAATGTCAAATTACGTACTATATGTAAACATTGACTGCAGTTTTTTTCCCTTTTCTTAGATTATTATTATATACGGGTACGTAAGAACAAAAGGTGTTGTACTACCTAAAATATTCTTGAAGGGATATGGAACAGAAATAGTGTTGCTGTGCTAGTGTTTGCGGTTGAAAATAAAAAGAAGGAAAGGAGAAGCATGTCCTTTGAGAATATTAGTAAAGTGAGAGAAATACTAAATTGATGAACAAATTTTAATATATATCTCTTATATATAGAGTAAAATCCACTACAAGTCCTATCTAGCACCAAAGTGTTCCACGTCATCAATTAGTTGAATGGTTGCACACTTGCACATCATCTATCTTCTCTTGCTGTGTACTCCCTCCGTCACGGAAAAAGAGTCGTTTTAGACTCCGACTCTTGTCCCACAAAAAGAGTCGTTCTAGGTGGGAGGCCCACCTACCGTACACCTCCGGCCTCGATCAATCTACTCGCAACTTCAACCTTGTCTTTCCGGCGCATGTGAGCTTGTCTTCATCCACGCCGGTGAGACATGGCCGCAACTGCGCCTCCACAACTCGCTCGCCGCCCTCCTAGATCTGGACGAGGCAGAGGCACACCCGAGCGAGGCCCCTCCCCGAGGTCGAGCGCAGCCCCCCAGCATCGAGGCACACCTGGCCGGCGCCGAGGCAAGGCACACCCGTCTTCTTCTCCGCCTGCTCACCCTCCTCTTCTACTCCGTTGGAGCTGCACCCATCCCCACCCCTCTGCGACCGGGATCCGGAGCTGGAGTTGCTGGATCCGGCGTCGAGGCCGAGTTGGCGGCTCGGCCTGGCGCGATGGTGGAGATGGCCGGCATGGACGGCGTGGCGGAAGCGGAGGCCAGCCCATGGTGGAGCGACTGGCCCTGACATGGATTTCTCATCAACCGGCTCCCCCTTGTCTTCTCCTCCGCCAAGATCTGGCGCTCTCCCTCCTCTTCTCCTACACCGGTGGCCCTCTTTGCCTTCTCCGTGTGCCACGCAAGCTCGACAAGAGGGCGTGGCGGTCCACGGTCACCGAAATCTAGATCGAGAAATAGGGGAGGAGCACGAGAGATTGATGTGCGGGGACTGGGTTCTGATGCAAGGGTAGGAAGGTCTTTTCTTGTCGGTCTTGGTGTCTATGTCCGGCTCTCAAACGACGACTATTTTTTTTTGGAACGGAGGGAGTACAGCTCAGTGCACTTCGTTTTAATTCAAGAACAAAAAAAAGTCACCGATATTAATGCCATGGTAGTGGGAGAGGATCTGAGGAGGTAGCAAATTGATAAACGGGGCTTGCATACATCAGATTCATGGCCACATTTTCTACCGAGTAAATTGCACTCACCGTACAACAACTATCCAAGTGGTTGCATGTTAGTTCAATATCTTATAATTTGTCTAATTTAATACAACAATTATATAAGTGGGTGTATGTTAGTCTAACATCTTGTAATCTATTTAATTTGATGAGGCACTTAGCTCATTGGTGCATATACGGTCCAAGCATTGTAAATGTGTGTCTTTGTGCACTCCGAATCACTATCCTTGGAAGCTATACCCTAGAACGCTCTCTCACCCATCACTCAGCTTGAAATGTTTACTATATTATGATACCATTTTTAAATTTGGCCAAATATAAAAACTGCCATTGATTTCATAAACATGGAAAATACCAAACTGGCTAGTTTTCTTTCTATACTATAATATTGTTTTCATCTGTTTTCACCCCTACCCATGGTCGTTTATAGCTCGCTAAAGCTGATAAGTGGGTTGTCCATGGTGGAGGTAGAGCTGCAACTATGTTTGGCTAACCGGAACAGATACGTTCTGTTCTTCGATTATATATCTACGAATTTTGGTATACTGGTTTTTTCTTTCTGTACTATAATATTGTTTTATATGTTTGTTTGTTCAAAAGGATAGGTGGTAAGCACTTGGTTCTCCTTAAGCTTACCAGTATGTGGACTTTTTCTATACACAAATTCAAAATAGAAATTTAAAGTAAGCCTTCGATGTTCAATACGCCGCAACAATTTGAATTGGGTCTCCTTGTGTTGTCATGCACCCACGTATACTTATAACATGTCCACATCTCACAAATATTATTACACTCTTAATTGTACTAACACTAATGTGCCAAAACCCACTAGGGGGCCTAAATGCACTTTCAACCATGCACTCCCCAAAAACTTAATTGTCCGGCACACCTGAGCAGATGTCGTGGCGTGGCCCGGCTCAGCAGCAGCACACACACGTGTGTGGCGCGTCCTTCAACTTTTTAATAGGAACACGTATAATTCACCTATTTAAGTTGAGCCAATATTTGGTCAAAATCCCATATGAGACTAAACTATATTATACTATAACATTTAATGGGCTAAGATTTATTGGATTTAGTTGAATTAAAAATGGGTAAATTAAATCCAAAGAGAGACAAACCTTGCCTAAGTCATTGTCCCAGCGATTCCAGCTAAGTGTTGGATGAGTTGAACACACTATGATGTAGTAGCTCCCAATGAAATCGAACACGTGTTTGGACCATATATGTATTAATAAGCCAAGTTCTCGCATCTAACTAAATAGACTATAAGATGTTGGACCAACCTGCACCCACATAGATAGGTGCAGCAATAAATTGGACAAATTACAAGATGTTGGACTAATATGCAACCACTTGGATAGTTGTTGTATGGTGAGTGCAATTTCCTCTTTCTTGACTTGGTACTCTCTCTCTACCCGTGCGCGTCAGTCTCTGTCTCTCATATTATTTGCTGTAGTTTAGACAATTGTACTACAAAAATTCGCATGGTCTTTTCTTCCTTGTTCCAGCTGTTCTGCTACCAGGGTCAAGACATCACATTCACAACTACATTCCCCATCACTGTCAGATTTTGAAACGGCAGTACCAAATCGACAGTGATATGGTTTTCACGAAACATAAAATAGGCTAAGAAAATAACAAATTTTTTTATATAGTAGGAGTGTCGTGGTTATAACCCTAGGGTGTTTCAATGCACCGATTAGTTAGCAGGACGAGCGGCCCATGACACATCAGCTAGCAAAGGCCCAAACGACCGAGGCCCAGCTAAGCCGAGCAGAACAGGCCTGACGCCAAGGCTAGGGTCGGCCGCAGCCCCTTCATCAGACTTAGCCACACGACGTGCAAGAGACTCACGACCTCCCCACTGCTCCGACCCCTGAGAAGAACGGGGAGGGGTCGAGCCTGACCAAGAGTGTCTGCTCTGAGAAGAGTAGACACGCCGCACTGACCCCGCAAGGACCGAGGGGACAGCGGTCACCTTGATCCGGTCAGACGCCATCCCTGCACCATGCAGCACTGACAAGACAACACAGTACGGCGGTAGCTGTCAGTACGACGACCCACCGTCCAAATATGGACCAACAAGACACATGTACGATTCTACCCACTATGGGATGGGATCCACGACGGAGGCCTTGACTTAGAGGCCACCTAGACCGACGGGAGCCACGACCCCAACGATCGGGTTCGTGGCCCTCAGCTCCTCAAGCCAACAGGGCGATCGATGACCCGTGGGCGACCACCAACTCCTGTACGACGCCCAAGGAAACTAGGAGACGATGAGAAGACCACGACGGAGACCACGTCGTGCAGGACGGCTGGCAAACCACCACCATGCCTACAGTGCCGCCACGATCATCACAATAGCACCACATCACACCATGCCATGACGTGGCCATAGGACCTTGATGACAACCATGCTCAGACATGCACCATAAGACGACGTAGCTTGCAAGCCAAGTTAGCTAGGTCCTTCCTCAGACTCACGACCCTTCGGTCAAGAGAACCTTCTTCTTTGTACATGTCCTGGCCCCGAACTCTATATAAGGGCAGCCAGGGCACCCATCTTAGAGATTCGACTCTCATTCACTCATTCTTACACTGTAGAAGGGCTCCTAAAGCTTTCCTTCAGGCAGCCCATCTCCTAGCTCTAGCTCTCCTACCTCTTTCACCATTCTTGCACCTCCATTGTAAGAACTTCAGAGCATTTAGGTGAGGAACACGCGCTCGATCATCTCTGAGACTAGACGTAGGGCTCTAGCCTGAACCAGTATAAATCATCGTGTCTTTTGGATGCTACCATCGACTTCCTAGAGCAGCGTGGTAATCGTATGAATTCACTAGTCCGGTTTACAAAATAACGACAGTTGGGGCGCTAGGTAGGGGACAGTCGCACACTCTCGTTTATTGAGAAGGAAGCGATGGCTCCTTGCACCTGGTAGACTCGCTCGTGGAATGGCCAACGGCGGCCACATCTTCCATGGAAACTACGGGTTCACCGGCGTCGAAGGGCCAACGCCCATGTCCTCTTTCAGCTATGGCCCAGACCTCTGCTTCGGAGATCTAGACCCCGTGGTCTACAGCGAACACACTCTTAGAACTGCCCTCCGTGGCAGCATCCCAGAGTTCACCTACATAGGGGGGCCAGTACCCTCTCTCATCACCAGCCATGGCCAGGTCTTCTACCTAGGAAGCCAGAGGCCCACGGCTCGTGGCGAACTCACCCGGGGAATGGCCTCAACCGGCCACATCCATTTAGGAAACCATGAGGTTATCCACACTAATGGGTTGATGCCCATCACTAGTTTCTACCCCATCTAGGTCAATCACGTGGGAAGCTTGGGTCTGGTGGTAGAACCACACCCCAAGCAGCATCTCCGCAACCAGCGGAGCACAGTGTGTCAGGGCACACACGAGCTCCAAAATCACCCGCCGCCACGCGACGTCATCGTCAGTGATCAGGTGGTTGCCCAGCGCCATGCCATGCAAGGCCAAGCCCGGAACCAGGGTCCAATCCTGCATCACGGACATCCCGTCCGCCATGCCCTGACAAACTGTTAGCTTCCACTTGGAGGCGCGAGCATCCGAGGAAGCGGGCTCTCTGAGGGCACCGCGCGCTGCGCCGAGCGGACCGAACCGTATCGCCCTTAGAACCCGCTTCCGTAGCGACAACTCTTCGTCGAGAGCGGCAACCACACCTAGAAGTAGAGACATGACGACCGCAACGTCATCGCTCCTGAGGGCTCATGCACCAGAAGGCACGAGCCATCCTGGCCAGAAACTACAATAGGACGAACACAAAGGAGTCACCCCCAGGGGCTTGTGAGCCCACCGAGGATGTCGAGCTGGCAAGGATCAACCCAAGGCCACCCGAGAGGTTGACCCCCGCCGGCTTCAACCACTCCAAGTGCTAAAGAAGCGCCCTCACCAGCTCGCGGCCTAGGGACCGCAACAACTCTACCACGAGCAAGTGCTCGGGTGCTCACCATGCCTCGAGCAACAACAGCTAGTTTCACGATAGCTTTCGGTACATCGGTCAATCACGTCAACCTTGACCCTAGCCTCTGTACCTAAGCATGTCCACATGCATGTGTAAGCTCGCCCATAGTAGTAGAAACCTAGAGTCAGCATGTAGAGTAGGCCAAAGAGCACGATACCCACACATTTCATCCAAGTGTTGCTCGACTCCCAAGTGACTGTTGACATTTCTTAGCGTCGCTACTAAGAACAGAGTTTTAAATCTGTCTCCGGCAACAGCACCAAAAATGCTTGTTGGTATTTATTGACGTGTCACTTGTTTTAAGTAGTCACCCTATTATAAATCTATATCTCCTAACATTACTTTACTAGGTTGTCATCCCTAGTGATGATGCCAGAGATGTTTGTTGGTACTACATAGCATTACTACTAGAATAATACTAAGCAGTTCTTTATTAAAATTATGCGACTAGGAAGAATATATATATATATTCTTCCTAGTCGCATCGCATATATATATATATATAATGAAAGAGATCTGCAAGCGCACAGATAATATACCATTGTAGCACTTTAACCGAGAGTATTCCAGGTATCGTTATTTATATTTTTACCACAAGGAAGGTCTATCACGCTATCACGAATATGTATTTTTACTACAGGGAAGGTCTAGGTACCACTGTAGCACTTTACCCCACCTGGCAGCCTCTGCCTCTCTGCCTCAGCGCGGAGTCCTCCCAAGTCTTCTAGAGTCTTCTGGTGTCCGTTTCGCTGCAGATAAGCCCGATTAAATCTGACATGTAGGTCCACTTTGACGGTTTTCTGAATAAACCCTGCAGAAAATAAAGATTCACCAAAACCCATGGAATTTGTTAGTTTAAACCCCTAGACCTTCATTGGTGATTATATTTATGTCCTTATACATGCTATATTGATGGTTTATAATGGTTGTTAACTACCATCAACAGTGACTCGATCCGATTTGCGCCAGCAGTCGGACACGACTCACTCATGGGGGCTACACATAGGCATGCCAAGAGGCATCCTGAGGCGTAGCATAGTTTGTCATCGTCCCAGCGACCTGTTTCGAGTTTTTCTGATTGTATCTCATGCTGTGGCGAATCAATGACCCACTCTTCAACTTCTCGTTCGCACTAAAGGTCACTCCGGCCAAGCCACTTGGACTAGCTCCATGGCAAGGCGAAGCACCCACGCATGAGTTTGGAAAGGAATGGGGCACTGTCTTGCTCAAGGCAAAGAGAACGAAAGGAAGCAGAACGCTCATCCCTTACTCGCTTTTCTTCTTGCATCGCATCGGATCTGCGACCTCTCCCTGATGTCTTGCCGCGTAGTCGGGTCGCGCATCTTTTAGCCCCATGAGCCAGCCCCCTAGGCTAAAACACGCACCTACACACACAAGACTAAGGGAAACGGCATACATTCCTAGCTCAAACTAGAAGAAGATGGGGAAACGGCAAAATGGAAAATGAATGCGCCAATCACATGTCATATATACAAAGCATGAACATGTTCATCACAACAAGATCACCCATGCAGCATAAAATATTTACACTAAAAACCATCATACATCGGAAGTCCGGAACTAGCAGCGGATGTAGGCGGCTGACATCTTACCCGCAGAACTTCGCACCACGAGCGACAACACTACCAATGGCAAGGATATCGCTGTCCGACTTCCCCAGTCCATATCCTCGCCCAACAGCATCAAAATCGATGCCGCCATAGTGCAAACTGGCCAATGTTAAGGCGGCATGAATGTCGCAATGAATCCCCTCAGAAATTAGAGGATCCACTTGGAGGCGGGTCTCATCAAGGTGAAGCACCAACTGGGTGTTCCCTTGGCTGGCGCCGAGCATGACATTGTAGAGGGCCCACCCGGAAGTGGTTAGTGCTACCAGCTGGTTGTCCATCTCCAGCACTTTTGGTTCACAACCGCTTTCTCCTCCTGATCCAAGAGTCTCCTCACGCGCAGCCCTGAAAAGAACAACTGGTTCATAACCAGGCATAGCAACAAGGCAAAAGCGCAATGCAGAGTAGAAGGGGACTCACCGCCACAAGTGGAGCGCAGCTTCTAGCACTCAGCTTTGAGACGCTGGTGCCCTTGCTTGGCTTTCATTCCGAGCAGCACCAGCCGAGGTAAGCTCTGTCTCTTGGACGACCAACACATCATTGAGACTGGCCACCTAGGGCGTCAGATCCTCGATCTAGGACTGAGCCCACGCCTCCCGACGGAGCAGTTCCTTCATCCTTTGGGAATCCTCTAGCTCTTCGCGCAAACGTTGCACTTTGGCCTCCGCCACATCCAAGCGACCACGGTCGGCGGCACCCTTCGCCTGCGCTTGATAGGCCAAGCGCAGGAACCGTGACTTCTCCATTGAAATCTTCGCCAACGTCTACAAGAAAGAAGAAAGATCAGACAATGGCGGCCACGACGATGGCCGCGACGATGGCTAAGTCGCCGACCAGCTTCGCCCGCTCCGCCTGCCCGGCGTGGTCCGAGAACCCGGGCTCCACCTGGTGGAAGTCTTGGCCGGTGCGTAGCTACATGGCGGCGAGGGTGACGCTGACTCCCTATCGAACTTCGGCCACCACCACGAGCGCGCGGTCCTCCATCAGAAGAACCTCCCAGAGGTGGGCCTCTTCTGTCTTATGGCGGGAGGCCGCCAGCTGCTCTTCCAATGCTGGCAACAAGAAGATAAGAAGATCAGGAGTGGCAAACAACAAACAAGACAACAAGACGAAAGAAGCATCCTTACCCATGAGGCGGGCCTAGGCATTGGCGGCCACCGCCTGCGCGGCCCACGTGCACCTGTCATTATCCTAAAGACCTTTGACCGCTGCACATGAGAGCCAAATTACCCCGGTAGTCTATCGGGCGTCCTCGGGGAACCCTAAATTATCCACATTTTATAACTCATACAGGATCAACATAGAGTTACCACAACATTACAACACTTGTTACAAAAATAACTTACATCGGAGTGTGGAAGACTTATAACATTAGTTTACAAAACATGTTCAAGTAAAACTTAACTTGAGTTCGAAAAGACGAGTAGGACTCCAGAAACAACTTAGATGAGGTATCTAAGGTAGCAGTGGCAGCCAGATCATGTCGAGCCCACCGACATGACCTCTATTAGCAGCACAAGTCAGAACCTATAACAGGGGTTAACAAACCTTGAGTACTTGAGGGTACTCAACAAGTCTTACCCGACTAAAAGAAAAGACTCCAATGGTACACAGGCTTAAAGGGAAAGTTGGAAGCAAGAATAACTGAGTGGATCCTTACTTTCAATGTTTTAGCCTTGTGTTAAGTTATTAGTAGTATCCATTAATCATCTCATCTCATCTTATCTCATCTCATATCCATTAGTATCATTATTTCATTGATTAACTACGATGAGTGGTCGGAGGATCGAGTCTCCATAACCGAGGAGCACGACGATTCGAATCGATTAGGCCCAGCTGGGATTTTCTTACCACACGACATATGCAGGTCCTAAACCTACATATATCAACTTCACTCGGATCCTCCAAAATGTGAACCGGTCCGCGCTACTCGATAGCACAGTACTCCACCTCCCTGCGCCGTTCCTCAACGGATTCACAGGATATGTATACGCTACTCTCACCATCTCCCATTCCCAGTGCGTGGTTGTCTTTTCACATAATGGAATAGCTGAGGTATCAGGCTTACCAGAGTATGTGGCCAGTACTGTAAGGTCTCGACCACAACAGTCCTACAACGAACGGTCCTTAATGGACACAGGCGAGATGAGCACCACCAGGCGAACCTGTCTACCAAGAACACTTACCATAACATCGAGTTCCGCCCAGTCTCCATTTAAACATTATCATTTTCATGGTATTCTCATGACCCACAAATGGAGCCAAGAAGAACAAAGGTAAAACGTATTTCTCGCGAATGATGAAACCATCATTCGACTTCTATCGTAGTCTAAGCATTACTAAGCATCAGAGATATCGGCCTATTCAGGTAGAACTAAGGATACTTGAATATCAAGGTAATTATGCAGCAACGATATTCGAGCAACTCCTAATTACTTAATGCACATCTCACAAAGACGTAAGGTGTAATAAAGATTTGTAAAAGCTAGAGAAGGGTTTATACTCTCGGGCTTGCCTGTGTTGCAGAGAAGGTTAGATTCCACAGAGGATCACATGAGTCAGACTAGCTTGGGACCAACACCACTGGTGGATGAACCTTCTCTTAAACTTGATCAACACGAACCTTCTCACTCTCGTATGCACTACACGTAATAAATGATACATAGTTAATACGATGGAATGCATGCCATGATGCATGATGAAAGACACACAAGTGCATAACAAAATTTAAACTAATTTAAGAAAGTTGAGTACAACATTCCTTTGCGGTACAACTAGGGTTATAATTATAAAGGCATTTTAGTTAATTAATTATTAAGTTAATTAGTTGTCTATCATGAAAGTAATTACATTACCATGGACCAGCAAGATTAACATGCAAAGCATTTACATGGATTAATCACTTACTTAAGCCATTTTAATTAATAACCAAAAGTTGATTATGGGCACATCAAGAAAATAATTAAGTTCCAAGGAACAACAGAGGTTTGATGTTCCAAGGATCACAATCAATGTTCAAAATACACCAAAGCCATTTAAGGATTTTACTAATTCATTTCAGTATTTATTAATCAAGGAAAATACATTTAAACATACTTAACTTAAGAGTTAAATGCATGAGCAGCCCTTAAACTTGTCAAGGGGTGTCACCTAGGCCTACGAACTTGAAAAATACATTTTTGGGTCACTAAACTTGTTAACTGGTACACTGCAGGTCCACGCCGGCCATGTTGGCATTTTATCTGACGTTGCACGCCGTTGTAACGCTGACTATGTCTGCCATTTTGCATTTAACCCCTCATCTATCTAAGCATCACCCATTATTTGCATTAAAAAAAGAGGCCGCACTCGAAGCTGCCTCTCCTCGCGTCGGCCCTGTGAGCGCGCGACCGTGAACTCCCAACCAACGCCGACGGCCAACCATGCTGCCCGTGCTAGCAACTAGCGTCGCCCGAGTGCCCGCAGCCCTCCACTCGCAGCCTGGGGCGGGATGGGTTCTTGAAGTGTGGCGAGGCTCAGGGAGTCGTGAAGGCTCACCCATAGACGAACTCACGAACGTACAACAAACACCACAGTATATACCGTGTCCGTGGAATCTCGGGCTGAATCTGGATCGGCTGATAATAGGCACCGGCCAGATGCACGCCCTCGGCCCGCTCATGTGCTGTGGAGCCAGGGCCGGAAATTTCAGTGGCCTAGCTAAGCTAGCGTGCATGATCAGAACAACAGCTGGGAGCACGAGACACACGAGGCCAACTGTGCCAGGATCGATCGACGTACGCACGCGGCGTGGCCCAGGCGCCCAGCCCCCAGGGGAACCACGCCATCCGAATAACGGCTTTTCCATGACTTGGCCATTCAATCTTGTGAACTAATCGAGACCGACCGTGTGTGTGGTGCCTGCCTCATCACATTAAGCTTGGAGTCTCTGTGCATGTGGAGTCGCGGCCGGAAATCATTGTCAGCAATGCCCAAGAACAGGACCAAGAAGGCGGTGAACAGGTACAACAACAGGAACCACATCAAGCAAATGAAGCTACTCTAATGAATGTAGGAACACAAAATACAAGACCATCACGTCGACAGGAGCAGCACTCGCGCCTTGCTGCTGCCTGGTAACAGTGCCATGTTCGTTTGACTGATAAGTCATGGCTAAAAGTACTGTTGGCTAATTTGATGTGAGAGAAAAATACTATTCATTGGCTGAAAAAGCACGGTTTATAAGGCAAGTGAACGGAGCGCTACACATGCATGTGGCATGCAGCCAGCTCAGGCAAACATGCAGCGGTAGCAAGGGAGTTCACGACCGTATGGTCGTGATAACAATTTTTCGTTGGCAGGCCGGAACTGCGATGTCATTGCAGCTAGCTAGCTTGGTCACGACTCACGACAAAAGCTGACCACGACTCGTGAAGGACTGATGGATCATCTCCCTTCTCCTGCCAGCGCGCGGACGCGAACAGAGAAGACGCTAGCTCTCGCCGAGACGCTGTAGGGAGCAAGGGCCATGTTACAGGCTCACAGCTACAACGAGAAGGTGCTCATCCATCGGTCCGCGGTGGCTTCTCGTGAAGGTTAGGCTGCGGGCCGTGCTAGCTGCTAGCGCTGCCAACACGGTCGGCGCTGGCCGCGAGGCCACGGTCGTCAGCTCGCGGGGCTGGAGTGAGCAGCTGTGTCTTTGAGTGCGGCCTCTCTCTGTGTTTTTCTTTAAACACAAGTAGACGAGTCTAAGGGCCAACAATCACAGGCTCAAAAGCCCTGTCCTCCTGCCACTGCAAACCTCACTGGGAACAGTGGAAAGTGCCTACTGTTCCTAGCTTATGGCAGCCAGTAGCGTTGGACGAATCACAGGCAGACAAGTAAACGCAGCATGGCCTTAGCACAGTGGGCGGACTGCAGGTTATTTCCCCTATCCCCGTTCCTGTAGCTCCATCTTCACCTCCAATCCGATCTTCACGCACATCCAATCCAGATTCAACCAAACCACTGATCTGCATGCTCCATCTCCTTGTCATCGCCTAATTGTCATCTGCCGCTGCGCACGGAACCCTGGTTCGACTTGCTCGAACTTGGTTCCCTGTTCATCAGCGATTTCCATGTAACTCGAATCTCTCCCGGCGACTTCGCGGCATGGCTGCTTCTGGACCTGCGGAGTTTCGCGCGGCTCCGTCAAGGCGCTGGCGGCCGCGGGCGGGCGCATCTTCTGCGCGCTTCAGGACGGCCGCGTCCGCGTCTGGCCGTCTCCCGCCGCTCCCGCCCCGAGTGCGCCTTCAAGCTCGACGCTGGGCTGCCCACCACCAAGGACTCCCGAGCCTCCAGCTGTATCGGTGTGACTCCTGCTTCAAGCTAGCTGTGCTCCGAATCTCCGATCAATATCTGTGAGGCTCTGCTCAACCGCCTGTTGATTCCTCCTGTTTCAAGCTTAGTGGTGCTCACCGCTTCATCGCCGGTTGATCACTACTCGGTTAACTTTCCTATTCTCCTCGCCTCTTCCATCCACCCATTGCTCTTCCCTTGTGTTTTTCTAGGCCTTAGATTGTATTTAGGAACCAGTAGTTGGCACGGTAGTATTTTCGTTTATATTTGATAATTATTGTCCAATCATGGCCTAACTAGACTCAAAAGATTCGTCTCGTAATTTACGATCAAACTGTGTAATTATTTATTTTTTTATCTACATTTAATACTCCATACATGTATCAAAGATTTAATTTGATAGAGACAAAGTGCAAAAACTTACAATCTAAACAAAGCCATGGTCTATCGTCCCAACATGATTTACCCCGTCGATGAACTATTTCACTTTACTATTCTCTTGTTCTTGTCCAAGTTGCTTTTCCCGATTCCCACCAGGCGAAATGACAACTCCCCCACTGGGGGCCAGCTCCCTATCCCTCCCACTCCGCCTGATCCACCACCCTCACCACCAGTTAGTCAGTTAGTGTGCGTTTAGTTCGCGAAATTTTTTAGGTTTGACTACTGTAGCACTTTCGTTTGTATTTAACAATTAGTGTTTAATTATGGACTGATTAGGTTCGAAAGTTTCGTCTCGCGATTTCTCACCCAACTATACAATTAATTTTTTTTCGTCTATATTTAGTACTCCATGCATATGCCGCAAAATTCGATTTGACACTTTGAGGTGAAAATTTTTGGAACTAAACAGGGCCTTAATCCAACCATCAGTATGCCTAACCCCCCTGCTGCTCTCACCACCGTTTCATCTCACCGCTGTATGCATCAATCTCCAGACCCCCTTGCAATCTCTCTCCCCCTCGTCCGTCCTCACATTTGTGATGACATTGGCGGCGGTGGGGGGCGAGCCGGCGGCAGGCCCTGCGAGGACGACAAGGAAGTCGGTGGCGTCAGCCGTGGTGGCACACAAATGGTGTTCGAGCGAGCTGTACTCCCCGGCCCCCATATGCCTCGACGGTATTGTCTGAGCACTCAGGACATGGTCGAGATCATGAGGCGGTGGCAGCTCCTCCTCCTGTAGCCACGGCATCACGCTCCTACAGGCAGTCCTAGCTGTGCTTGGCGACCTGCTCGCAATGCTACGGGCCGCGGCGGCTCTCCACGCCGCCGCCGCCGCCGACGACCAAGTACTCCTTGTGCTCACGGATCTTGCTTCCCTCGACGACGATCAGGTACGCCTTATGCTCACGGACCTTGCCTTCCTTGGATTCCGCTCCATTATTGGCTTGCATATCGCGCGCTTGCCTCTGTCCTCTCGGGCTGCTTCGCCCGATCTGGCCGCGCTGGGCGTTTGCCGCGCCATGTGCGCTCCTGCCTACCGTGCCCTTGAAGCTTGTCGCTGACCGTACGGAATTTGTCCCCTAGACTAGACCCATTGAAATGCCAAATCCCTAAGGCCTCGTTCGATTTGGCCCGGAACATGGCCTGATCCGCCCGGATTGACATGGCCCCGTTCGAAGTCAGGTCGGGCCAGGATTGGTCGTTCGGTTAGATACGGTCCGAAAAGGAAATTGGCCATGTTTGGCCATTCTGCTCCCTCCACGGCCTGGAACAAAGCCACACCTCCTACCCTCCGGATCTGATCCTGGAGGGAGGCGGCGCGAGGTACGACGTGAGAACCATTGGTGACCAGGTTTTAGTGAACCACCCGGATTCACTCGATCCGGCCTAGGAATAGAAACAGACCTATTTTCAACCTTGCACAAGCCAACTCTTGCCTTTGTCGCTCCTCAAATCCAGGGATGTAGGTCTAAATTTTCTCCGGTCAACAATCACTGCTCGCTCACTGTCCACACAGGGAATTCGGCCTGTTCATTGATTGGTTTGTGGGCTGATAAGCATGGCTGGTGCTGGTTTGTTGTGAGAGAAAAATACTGTTGGCTGACTGATAAGCCCTAGCAAAAACCAACAAGCGAATAGGCTAGGCACAGTTTGTATGAGAGCAGCAGGTCTCACACTGAGGATGACACGCTTCATCGCGAGGGCGTGGTTCACCAGGATACGCTTACCCTGTTCGTTTGTTGGTTCGGTTCAGACAGGGCTTATCAGACAGTTAATAGTATTTTTATTTCACAATAAATCAGCATCAACCGGGTTTATCAGCCCAGAAACAACCAACGAACAGGCTCTCTGTGCTGCTGCTAGGCTTAGGTGTTTGGATCCGGTGACTAAAATTTAGGTGTCACATGAGGGTGTCGCATGGGGTGTTCGAATACTAATAAAAAAATTACATAATCCATCCGTACTACACAAGACGAATTTATTAAGCTTAATTAATCCATCATTAGCATATATTTACTGTAGCACTATATTGTCAAATCATGAACTAATTAGGCTTAAAATATTAATCTCGCAAATTAGTTATAAGATGTGCAATTAGTTTCGTAATTAGTCTATATTTAATACTCTATGTATATGTGCAAATATCCGATGAAACAGCTACTAAAGTTTAAAGTTTAGTCGGAGAAGCTAAACACCCTTAGTAGTCTACACGGGTGTGAAGACGACGGGCTCTACACAGTGAGGGAAACTGTCCACAAAGCGGGCGTGGTCTGCCAAGACACTGAGCGTACTGTTGCTCAACAGGCCTCAGCTATGCCGGGTCAGCAGGTGATCGCTGAACGCGCCCAGCACCCTAGGGGGCTGTATGCTGCTGTCACTGATGCTCACATTAAGGTGATGTTCGGATTCAGTGATAAAAATTTAGGAGGTGTGTTAGGAGGATGTTGTATGAAGTATTTAGATATTAATAAAAAAATAAATTACATAATTCGTCAGTACTCCACGAGACGAATTTTTTAAGCCTAATTAATCCATCATTAACATATGTTTACTGTAGTACCACATTGTCAAATCATGAACTAATTATGTTTAAAATATCCGTCTCGTAAATTAATCGCAAATTATGTAATTAATTTCGTAATTAGTCCATATTTTATACTCCATGTATGTGTCAAATATTCGATGGGACAACGACTAAAATTTAGAAGGAGCAACCAAACACCACCTAGGTCCAGTTTAGTTTCCTCCTAAAATGTCAAATTTTTCAAGATTTCTCGTCACATCGAATCTTTGGACGCATGCATGAAGTATTAAATATAAATAAAAAATAAAACTAATTACACAGTTTAGACGGAATCTACGAGATAAATCTTTTAAGCCTAATTAGACTATGATTGAACACTAATTACCAAATAACAAAAAAACTGCTACAGTATCATTTTACCAAAAATTTCGGCATCTAAACATGCCCCTAACTTCCCCCTTCCTCGTAAAACTGTGCACGACTTGTCCCCACAATTTTTTACTGTTCTTCAGCAGCCCATGTATGCTGCCAAAAATTTCATTCAAGACTAATAAATGTCAAGAAAAAGACGGGGAGGAAGAATGCACGGCTGTGCTGCTGTGCTTCCCATGCACATGCGAGAGGGAGGGAGAGAGTTAGTGCGAAAGAAAGGGATACGAGTGATACTGATCAGTTGCTTTATGCTAATAATAGCAGCACGGCATGCAACGCATCCCAACTACAACTTGCACTTCCTGACCTTCACATACAAGCTGGGATTTGCTTTGCATCCATTCTTGTTCGAGACAATAGTGAGGCTCGGGCACCAGCCTTCAAGGCGCCGCGGCTGTCATGAGTCTTCTAGCGTGAAACTGTCAAGGATCAGGCGGGAGCCTTGGCAGTCCTAAAATGCTCCACCTCGCCCGCCTAATTGTGTCAACAAATGCTCAGATAATTTATGTTTTGAAAACTAGAAATACTCGTTTTAGCACAACTATTCTTATTAATAAGTTGCATGTCGATGATGTACACATTGTTCCAGCCCAGGGTCAGTCAGGAGGTCTATGGTTGCTTTCCAAAAATGGTGTCGAGTTAGAAGTCTTAGATTCTAGTCACCACATCTTCTTTGCTTTGTGTGTTCATAAGCATCTCCAGAAGAAGTTTGGTTTAGTGTGTCTATGGGGATCCTCGTCATCTCCAAACCACTAGTATTTGGAGGCAAGTTCAAAATTTTGTTGTAACATACCCGAGCCTGCCAATCATATGTATGGGTGATCTGAATGAGATTATGAATGCTAATGAAAAACTTGGTCCTAGGACTGCTAATTATCGTTTGACTTCTGAGTTCTGCTATCTTATCAAAGACTCTGGTTTTTTTTTATTTAGGCTACAATGGCCCTGCTTACACTTGGACGAACAAATGATTCAGTACTAACCCTACTTATGAGCGTCCGGATAGATTTCTTGCGAATGCTGAGTGTTGACATTTTTTAGCATCACTCTTTACTAAGTTGTCATCCCTAGCATGATGCCAGAAATGCGTTGTTGGTAATTATAAATGACACTTGAAAACTTAGAGAAAAATTATATATATATTAAAGTATCCGCAAACAAACAGATAATATATCATTGTAGCATTTCACCCGGTAGTATGATATGTATCGTTATTTATATTTTATTCATAGGGAGGAGCTATGGAGTTGTGCTAGAATAGAGATATTGATAAATATATATACTTATGATAAAACCACTCTCATGCTATGGTAGGGTAAGTCAAATGATAAATAAATAATAAGTGTAAGGTAATAATGGTATTTCAGAGATAGAAATAGAGACTCATAAAATGTAGTACGGCTAAGCAGGATATTCGTTAAGAGCAAAAGATTTCTAAGTCGTTCCTTATTTACTAAGCCTTCTGTACACCCAAGTGTATACACTCATCTATAGTATAACAAACTTTGGATTTATGCATAAGAAACATTACTAAGGAAGATCAAGGACAGAGCTTGTCACTCTTCGCAACCGCGTTCTATTTGCTCTACAAACGGGGAGTGGACTACAAAGGACTCAACGGGAGTGTCACATCCGCGATCTACCATATGACTCAGAATGCAGAATGCATCCGCAGGCAAACAATATCTAAGTAGCATGCTTATATGTGTTGACCACTGAACTCACTCGAGTGCTGAGCTAAGAGCTTTACGAACATATGCATAAATTCATCATCAATCATAACTATATTAAGCATATAACTAGAGTAAACTAGAAATATAATAAATAGCAACATAATATTGAAGTAGAACAAAGTCATAAATTTAAAGATACAATGGCTATACCAGTCTCCAGACGGTAGATCCGGAATCCTGATCAATAGCCCACACTCTACTTGAACCTTGCTAACTAGCCTATACTGTAACTTTGAAGAATTGGAGCTCTATTCTCTTCTCTTTGGAAACCTTAATTTCTGGTCTGATCTTGACTTATGGCAGCATGTTCTGGAGGGGGGCAGGGGCTGGTTATATAGGCCAGAGCATCCAATGTGAGCCTTTGGATTAAATCGACTTAAATGACGGTGTAGATGCAATTCTTAAGACGGTGGAGAACCGACGTACGAAGGAGGGACTGCTATGTGGGCCCATGGGGTCGGGCGGCTTACAGGTGGGGCTGGCTGGCCCCACATGTCAGCGCCTCGGCCTCCGTTTCGGTGTGGTGTCTTCCTAAGTCTTCTAGAACCTTTTGGGGTTGTTTTCACTATGGATAAGTGTGTTTTTATTTGATGATTTGACCCCTCTTGATATTTTTTAGATAAATCCTACTGAAAACACAGATTCACCAAAACTTATGGAAATTATTAGTTTAAACCCCTAAACCTATGTTGGTGATCCTATTTATGCATTTATTCAAGTTAAGTTGATGGTTTATGATGGATGATAACTACCGTCAATAAACTCTCCCAAACTTAACATTTGCTCGTCCCTAAGTAAAGCTAATCTTATCAATGGATCAGGAGTTTTAGGATTTTTGAAAACATTAAAGCAACTCCTCAAAAGTACACATGCATTCAATCAAGAATTCTCCTTTAGATTAAAATTCATCGATCTGACTTTCAAACTTACCCATATTACTTTTAACCATGGGGCTTTTGAGCTTTCACTTGGATTTTGAGCAATTGAAAGACAGAACGATCAAGTCAAGTACCATGTCTCAAGTTCTTTGGTCAACCCTTGTTTCGGAGTTTTTGTAAGTTTTAAAATAAAACTTAGAGATTCTATTGTATGCCACTCTCAAGTCTCTTAAATATGTGGTATTTGTGGATCCTCACCAAGGCAATAAATGATGATACGCCTTTCTTTTTCTACAACTAAGGCTTATGTGGAGCTCATAGGAATGGAAATTGCATGAAAGAGCATACTTGCAATACATATATTGTATAGTGAAACCTCACATCCAAAGAGAGTTGGGTCATACAATCAAATTAAGATGTGCATGTGTGTGGAATATGGTGGCTAGCCTAATTCTATTATGCTTCTTGAAAACATATCTCTCATTTGGACTTGGAATCATCTTTGCAAGAAAACATGGGTTATTTTATTCATCTCATTTTTTTTCCAGGCGGGCATCTAAGTACCCATTGTTTTAATACTTCGGACACTTGTCCATTTTTTTAATATTTTTCTTTTCTCTCTTTTTTTACGTATGAATAATTCTTGCATAGCCCATGCCTCTTTTCTACAGTAAAATATTTGAGAAATAACAACAAGAATTTGGAGCATTTATGTGGTGGAAACCTATGAAGCATATTTTTGGTATTTTCTCCCAGTGTAAGAGTAAAATATTTTTGGGTAGATCTAGATGGAAAGCATGTTTTTGCGCCTATCCCTAGTGTAGGAATAGTGCATATGTGGGTGGTGTGTACGTGATCTTGATTTTAAGAGCATGAAAAACCTCTCATAAGGCATCAACAAAGCTTGACTAAACTCAATTCATAACAAGTAGCATATAAGTAGAAGTTTTTCCTAGCCTAGATATCATGTTTGGCTCTGGTAGGAATTTCAAGCTTTGTCATACAAGAACCCATCATGTTGCCTTTTTAGGTTTTCAAAAGAAATCTCTAGAATTTAATTTCATTTGGAACAAGATAAATAGCAGCTCAGACCTTCTCCTATCATATCCGCCAATTACCTAGATTTAGATCAAGCATTTGCTACCCACTAGTTTCAAGTTCAGAGCAAATTTTTATGTCAAATCAATTTCATCCAAAACTTGAGAGAATTCCAGGCTAAAAACTAGGTACTTGAAAGGAATTACAACAGATCAATTATTCATCATTTTCATCATGTGAGATCATCTTCAAGTTCTATTCATTTATTTGATCCTTGAAAACAAGAAACTAAGACATATTTTGAGCAAATTAAACTTAAAGCAAACTTTGTACACACTAATATATATAGAAGACAAATTTTTATTTTTGTTTTCTTAGTTTTGTATTTTTTAATGATACAAATTCAAAAATTAAATAAACTAAAGAAAATAATAAAATACCAGAAAGAAAAAAACTTAAAGTAATGGGGGCTCCTCCCCCAAGCTAGTTGCTGCTGCGGTCTTTCAGAAGGGCGGGTCATGTTGAGACCCTGGAATAAGTCCTACCAATTCTGATTCTCCTGCTCCTGGTGCTGCTGGATGGTGGCAAGGCGTTGTCCTGCTTCTTCTTTCCATTGGGAATGTTGGTGTAGAGTGTTCTGAATCTCATGCTGGCTCTCCTCGATGGTGGTAAGCCTAGTGTCAAAGCGAGCATGTTCCATCTACTACTCATGGTAACCCATGGGCGATGGATGATGGCCCATGTCTTGATCATGATAGCCCGTGGGGTGGTCATGGAAGCCATGAGCAGAGAAGGACATACGTCCTCCCTGGTAGCCACTAGAGACCTCCTCATATGGATGCTGCTGATAGTAATCAAAGTTGCCATCCTGCCATTATGCACTTGAGCCCTAATGCAAGGAACTCTCTGAATGATCCGAAGGAGGCTGCTCCTACCCAGCATGTTTAGGTTGGTGCATATGGGAAGATCCCGACTGGTCCCAACCTGTATGCATAGGATGGTGCACCTGGGAAGGTCCTGCTTGATCAAATCCTATGTAGTCGGTGAAGGCAGGGCCCTCTGGAATGGGATCATTTCCATGGTATCGAGGCTACTGGGTTGCGAGTGATCCTCGCAAAGGCACTCCTGCGAGGTGCTTCCTCCTTTCTTTGCAAATCAAAGACAAATGAATCCACTACATATAGATCGAGGTTTCGGTCTAGTAACGGGAACTCGGTTGTATAATCCACATACATCACGACAAGTTTCCCGTCCTTACCCTTTTTTAACATATGTGTATGATTAAAATAGTCATAATCAATAAGCCAACGAGGAACATCAATGTAAATAACAGAAGCATTTTCTAGCAGACCTAAATTTTTAGCTATGCGGGTGACCAAAGAAGTGCACCCAACATCTCCCTTAAGACCAGGAAATTTTAACCATTGTGTCATCATGAATTTTACGGGTGAGACCTTTCTTTTGATCATGGCATAAAGCAGTTTCAGTTCATCATTCCTAACTATGCGGAAATCACTTCTAGGAAAAAGAGAAAATCCTAGCCATTTGTGCATGAATCGCAAAGTAGGATGGTGAATTTCATTAGTGCGAGGGCAGTAGCAAACAACTTCTTTTGAAATATCCCTCCAAAACTTATTCCTATCAAAGTCTTGTATGGTGGAGTCTACATCAATTATGCACTGAGAGTGAAATCCAAGAAGTTCACTAAAATTTTTCCAAGGAATAAAGAATTCTTTCCCAAAAAGTCTAAATGAGACTTCTAAATCGGTGAGTTGCAGAGTGCACAAAAATTTAGTAGTCAAAAGCTTACACTCTGGCTCATCAATTTCCCAAGCATCCTCCCATCCTATGGTCTTAAAAATAAGTTTGAATTCAGCGATCATACCCGTGGTTTATAGTAGGGCTGGATCTTAGGCAGGAGTGAGGACGAAATCCTGGGTCTTCAGTTTCTTGTAGATGTTCTTCTCCCTATCTTCCCGGAGCTTGAGCTGCTTCTCTTGCAAAAGAACATTCCTCTTCACGGGGGCTGATCGAGACGGTGCTCCAACAGCGGGAGACGACGGATCGACCTCCATGTCGGTGCTTGCTCGGGATGAAGAACTTCTTGTTGAACAGAACGATATCGCCCGCTTAAGCTTGCCGGTGATCTTCCTCATTTTCCTGCAAAATATATAAAAAACACAACTCGTGGAATAGGATTAGGAAAAATAAAAATGTTAGTGGTTAGCTTTCCAAAAGTCAATCGTCCAGAGGTTAGTCATCTGAGATTGTTTAGTGAATATTCTAATAAAGATTGTGGCATGACTTCCCCCCCTAATAATTTTTAATTTCCTCTCTTGATTTGGACAACACTACCACTCTTAAAATCTATTTTTCTTACTCAAATTTCAGCAGCACCTCTCTTTCTCTTTCTCAAGATTTTAGCACTACTTTCACACCCAAACTTCCTCACACTCTTTCTTAATCCAATACTACTTCTACTAAGGAAATTTCAACTACAAAATTTTGAACTAGAATTTCAAACTTGGAAGGTTGAATTGCAGTTGTGTGTGAGGCCGAGAGCAAGCAGGTGGAGTGGGATTTATAGGCGGCGCAGCAGCAGGCCGGCCGGCCAAGTGGTGGGGCTGGCTGGCCCCACATCATGGCCAAATGGCCTCTCCATTTTCTTGATCCCTCTTTGCTTCGTGCTTAAGCAAATGTTGGTGCCTATCGGTGCTCTTTCGGTGGATATGGCCGGCAAAGAGTGATAGTGGAGGATAAGTAGGTGAAAGTGGAGATATGGAGGTGATAGAAGTGATAGGTCGTGCTTGAGTGGATCCCATGTGTCCCCCGTATTTCTACCATATATATGTATAAAAATACAATGCAAAAAATATTTTATGATACTTTGAAATATAAGAAGATGAATGATGGTATTTTTAATTTTTATGCCTACACGGTAAATATTTCTTTACAGGGTTTTTACGCTCCTGTAAAAATTATTTACATGGGGCTTGAATTTTTATGATGCCATGATACGAATTTTTATTTTATTTTTCTAATGTAGGTGTTGAAAAGTAATTATGCCAAAGTAAAATATAGTGCAAAAAAGAATTATGGATAACTATCGAGTTACCTTCCGACGAGGATTTGGTATTTTAAGTCCACCGAACCGGACTTCTCCGTTCGGGTTTTTTCTTCAGGTGCGTCAGTAGGTCCCAGAGATGGAGACCTTGATACTTGCTTCTCATGCCACTCCAGATTGGAGCATTGTTCCGGTCTTGGCTTGAAAGCGAACTGCTCTTTCCTTCCATTAATATAGAATTTAATTTCTCCAGCTCTGATATCAATGTGAGCATTTGTAGTACTCAGGAAGGGTCTCCCAAGTATGATGGGTGTCTTCATGTCCTCTTGCATGTTAAGTACTACAAAATCTAGAGGAACAAAGAAATTTCATATTTTTACCGGAATATTCTCAGCGATTCCTGTAGGGTAGCGGACCGATTGGTCGGCCAGTTGCAAACACATTGATGTTGGTGTGAGTGATGAATAGTTGAGCTTATCAAAGACCTTTTTGGGCATGACACTGACACTTGCTCCAAGATCGTATAACGCATTCTCAAAGTTCTGGCACCCGATTGAACAGTCGATAGTGGGGCATCCTGGATCCTTCTTCTTGATAGGTGAAGTGTTTAGGATGGCCGCACTACACTCCTCCGTTAACTTGATTACCTTAGTGGAAGGTAGTGGCCTTTTGTTGTTGAGGATGTCTTTGAGATACTTTGCGTAGGTAGGTACCTGTATGGCATCTAGCAACGGAATATTGATATATAACTTTTGAATTACGTCTATGAACTTACTAAACTGCTCATCCATTTTGGCTTTCTGATTTCTGCGTGGAAACGGTAGGAGGGTCGTGTCATGAAAATCTTGTTGTAACTCTCACTCTTGGCCTAACTTTTTCAACATCATCGGTTCTCTTCTCCTCTTCCTGCACTACCACTCGTGTCTTACCTGTCCTTGTTGGATATGGTGGATCACGAGTAGACTTGCCACCTCTTGTGGTTGTGGCGTTTACCTTCTCAAGGTTAGTGGCAAAAGACAGAGCAACATCCAACTAGGTTAATTGTGATTCTATCTTTTTATTATAGCTAAGTTGGTCTTTTATGGAGGAAGACAAACTATCCATTTTAGTATTTATGTTTTCTAGGTTCTTATCATTAAAAGCAAGCTTCTTAGAAATATTCTCATTAATCCTAGCTTGTTCTAAGATCAAGTATGTCAAGGATGGCTGTTTAGAATTAGAAGAATTATAGTAATTACCTGGGTACTTACCTTGGTAATTTGACCGTTGTTGTTGATTCCATCCTTGTCTCTGTTGTTGTGGAGCAGAATTGTTGATGACAATATTTGCATCCTCCTGATATTCAGGGAATTCAATTCCCAAATATTCTCCACAGGTGTTTTGAGCAATGAATGCATCTTGAATGGCCTGACGATCTCTCTTATAATTGGCTCGCTGTTCAAGCCAATTCAACAAGACGTCCATCTTGGTTGACAGTGCACACACTACTTCTGTTACTTCTTTGCTCTTATTGCATGATTGAATATTTGCATTGAGACCAGCCTTGATTAGACGCTATCTTTTTCAAAAGTGTTTTAACTTTTCTAAGGGTGAGTGTGTTTACACCAAAATTTGGAGAGAAAAACGCAGGAACTCGAAGCTTCCAAAATTGTGTCGATCAAGGAATCGATTGCATAAGGATCGATATCAGCTGATTCAGATACGACTCTGGAATTGGATCGCTTTGGATGAAGTCAGCAGATAGCGATGATGAGCTACATTTTGCGCTAGGAAACTACATATCGGACTCTACAAAAAAGGAAAGATTAGGGTCCAAGTTATCTTAAATTAGGAATGCTTTCTTCTATGCCGAAGATTGTAATGAGTCATGCTCGAGTAAGATTCATGTTTAGGCTCCAGGTATAACTATTGGACCCCGGCTATTGTAAAGGACACACAATCAATCAAATACAAGTTGCTTACTTTTTTGGCTCTGGCCACCCCTTACGAGTAGGAGTAGAGTAGATCTCGGCGAGTTCTTCAGCGAGCAAGGCTGCATCGGTCCGGCCGACCTCTGGCTTGTCTATAAGTACCGTCATGGCTTATACTTCCATTCGTACGGCTGCATCGATCCGGTCGACCTCCACTGTGACTCTGGTATAAGATAGTTATCGACTCTTGTTTAGTTCAAGTACGGCTGCATCGATCCGGTCGACCTCCACTGCTCAAACTAGATTAAGGTCAAGTTATCGGCTCTATCTAAGGGTGGCGTCCTTCGGATAGATTCATTAAGTTACCGATATTGCTTATTGCTTTCATTATTTATTTAATGACAGCAATATCACTTCGCCCAATTGTGATTGATCTAGATCGGCCTTATATCCTATTTAACCCATCGTTTGTTAATCTAAACTGATCTAATCTGCATCTTAAACTATGAGTTATGTTTTATCGGCTGTTTTATGTCAATCTTGATCGTGCATAGTGTGCGGTTAAGGCATGTCTGGTCTTGAATAGATCTATTGACTAACGAAAATCGTTCCATGGCCCGTTATCATGGCCTATGTGATTCTGCCTCACACCCCACTGTTAGCACCGTGGAGTGGGGATCATTATTTGGTAGATCTGTTCCTGATAGGACATAACCTTAGCTGTGCGCTATGCCTGAATCGACTGTTTTAGCCGATATCGAGTGCTTTCATATATGCAGTTCATGTCACGAGACCGTTGAAGTAAAGATAGGTTGAAAGATGTGTTAGCCCCATGATTTTATTATTATATTACGGCCTGCATGTTTCTGCCTCATGCCCCACTGATATTAGTAATAAGTTAGGGTCGTCAAATGTATTGTTGTTTCTACGGCCTGCATGATTCTGCCTCATGCCCCACTAGTCATAGCGGTAGATGAGATCTAATATGTTCATTAGATTATCTCTATTAAATGGTTAAACAATGATGAGCTGCTTCTTTTATATAAAAAGGGATTCGGTTACTTGTAGTCATTGGCTTAACATAAACTAATTATTGTTGACATCCTATTGCCATTGATTAATATTTGTCTAAATAACGAGATTCATCCTGAACGATAGCCGATCTTCCTTCCATAACTCCATGAGCTTTAACTGATTTATTCTTATGAGTATGCTAGAATCGACTATTTAGTCGATCTCCTTCCACATCGGCTCTCAAAGCCACACATTTGGGACTGTCTGGTAACACCGGCATGTTCCGCCTTAAATTATTGATTAGCTTTCTCTCCTTGTCAATTACAGGGTCAAATTGACTGGCACGTCTCGGGAGAAGTGCGTAGGATTAATAATCCCTGTGTTGAAGCTAGGTGGATCTCCAGCTCCATCGAGCAGACCCTTCCGGCTTGCTCGTGTGTCCTCGGCACGGGACGAAATTTCGTGCCGAGACACATTCTGGCGCGCTCGGTGGGACCCCACAATCGTCATGGCGGTTGACAACAACAACGACATCCTTATGGTACATTACGAAGACCTACCTGATGGAGATAGAGATGTCATCGGCAATGCTATAGAAGAATTTTAGAACAAGTATTTGTTGTCCTACACCAAAACACGTGACAATACAATTGTTCAGAAATATCCACTACCAAGACTTCTATTGCACAGGTAGACAGATGCAGATGAAGCTGAAGACAGGCGTTTCTTCATGAAAGCTGTAAACAAATTTGTTTGTGATGCCATATCAAGCCATAATTAAGCTTTCTTGGACACATTCCACAACGCCATGAAAGATGTGTTTCATGGGTTTCCAGTTGATCAGATTGGGCTGACTTATTACAACATTCCACATCCGTCGACCCAGGGGACTAATCAAGTTGGTACCAGCCGTCAAGAAGCAGTACCAGCTAGTAATGATGATGTCCAGGCAGTTCAGAGTTCATCCGAACAAGCTCAAGGTGTTACTACAAATCAGATACAGTATAATCCTGGATCATCAGTGTAGTACGTGCAACAGCCAACGGGGCAAAGTCAGAACTAGGTGATTAATTTTGGCACATCAGGCTACATACCGTCGTCGGCTCAAAAAATAGCACCATCAATTCAAAGGATCCATAGAGATATAGATCCTAATGTCTATAACCAGAGACTTCAAGCAGCAAACCAGCAAAGGACCCAGCAGATAGAGATTCCACTGGTGTATCATTATGGCACAGATTATAACACCCTTCACATGATTCTGAATCCAGAGTATCAAGGCACACGGGATTTCAATCCATAGATGGGTCAGCAAGTGCAAAGAAATCCAAATTCACATGCTGACGAGTTGTTGCTAAAGGTGACCGAGATGATGAAGAATCAGTTCGGTCTGAAGCCAAAAGGGCTAACCTTCTCGTACAAATGCCCATATCTAGAATGGTATGATTTGGTCGCTCTTCCTAAAAATTACAGGCTCCTAGAGTTTGCTAAGTTCACTGGCCAAGACAGCACAAGCACAATAGAATATGTCAGTCGGTATCTTACACAGTTGGGTGAAGCATCCGTTGAAGAGGCCCATCGAGTTCGTTTCTTCTCCCTGTTACTGTCGGGGCCAGCCTTCACTTGGTTTTCATCACTGCCAGTCAACTCCATTGCCAATTGGGTTGACCTTGAGAAAAAATTTCATACATATTTCTATACTGGGACTGGAGAAAAGAAGATTACCGATTTAACAACTATAAGGCAGAAGACTAACGAATCGGGCACTGAGTTTCTTCAGAGGTTCCGAGAGTCTAGAAATTTGTGCTTCTCATTAAACTTGGCTGATGACCAGCTAGTTGCTTTGGCCGTTCAAGGAATGCTGCCAACATGGAAAGAAAAACTGCTAGGACAAGAATTTGACAACTTGGGTCAATTGGCTCAACGAGTGGCAGCACTCAATAGCCAATTCCAGAGTATGCGTAGAGATACCCGATTCCAGAAGAGTACCACAATGGCCGAAGCTTATAATCCATATTCGGTCGATGACAGCTACGAAGATGAAGAAGAAGAGGTTGCCGCGGCTAAATGGAATTGGGGCAAAAAGACGGTAATGGTGCCAAATCCTTGGGGAAGAGGAGTCGAGGAGAGCTATGACTTTGATGTCACAAAATTAGATAAACTCTTCGATTTCTTGCTTGAGAAGGGACAGATCAAGCTGTCTAACAATCATGTTATGTTGCCCCCTGATCAGTTGAAGAATAAGAAGTTCTACAAGTTCCATAACGCTACTTCTCATTCCACTAATGAATGTAGAATTTTCCGGCAGCATATACAGAGGGCTATTCAGCAAGGAAGACTCAAATTTGATACGCATCGGAAAATGAAAGTTGATGATAATCCTTTCCCAGGAGATCAAAACATGGTCGATGCTAGGCTGCTCAAAGGAAAGACTAAGGTCTTGACATCAACCAAATCAAGAGAAGCTGGAACAGTCGATCCCGAGATGCAAATATCGACTGACGAATACAGAGAAATTAGAAGACGTCGCGACAAGCAAAAGAGCCGATATGGTCAGGGAGAAACGTCAAAAGATGGGGCGACGAAGCCACAGGTTACATCTCGAATTCTGTTGAATAAATGGCAGCGGTAGAAGGAAAATGATTATCAGCGTTGGTTAGAAGAGCAAGAATACCAGCGTCAACAGAAAAAAGAGAGTTATGAAAGAAAGCAAGCTAAATTACATTAGAATTGTCCTTTCTTCAGGCATTGCTGGAACGAAGGTTTGAAGTTGCCTACCAGGAATAACTATCCAGAGTACAGTAATCAGTATTGAGAGTTTAGGCAATCTCAAGCCAACCGCCAGTCTATCCATGCTCAAGATGCATATCATCATAATAACATGGATCGACGCTTAAAAAATGGAAGTATTCATAATCGGCTTGGAAAGAGAGTTGTTGATCAAGACTGAGCTGATTATGAAGAAGAAAGTAATGAAGAAGAATATGTTTGGCAGGAAGGCCAATGGTGTCCAGGAGGTTTGACAAGAAGCTAGAAGAGAAGGGTGCAACGCCTAAGGAATAGAGAGTTGGAACATGCTCAGGCATCCAGTAAACCTTCAGTATGGTGTGCTAAGTAAACAGGCGATAAAAGGCAACCATCGGCTGATATTCAAATGGTTTTTTTTCAAAGCTTCGACAGATCAAGGAGTTTATTCGGATTTCGATGAATCGAAGTATGAAGAGATAGTTGCCAAGCTGACGGTTATACAGCAGGCTATATTTGATAAACCAGTCAAGCATCATCACTTAAAGGCTTTATATGTAAAAGGTTTGGTTGATGGGAAGCCGATGAACAAGATGTTGGTGGATGGAGGTGCTTCTGTCAATCTCATGCCTTACACCACTTTTCGTAAACTTGGTAAGGGACCAGGAGATCTGATTGAAACTGACATGATGCTTAAGGACTTTGGGGGTAATGCGTCTAAGACCCGGGGGGCAATGAACATTGAACTAACAATCTGGAGTAAGATTCTGCTTACCACGTTCTTTGTCATCAATAGAAAAGAGTCGTACAGTTTGCTCCTTGGTCGTGATTGGATTCATGTGAACTGTTGTGTACCATAGACCATGCATCGATGTTTGATTCAATGGCATGGAGATGATGTCGAACTGGTTCGCGCTGATGAGTCTGTAAGTATCGCAATAGCCGATCCAGTCTTTTGGAAACTAGGAGACTTCGAATGCTTTTCTGGCATGATATGGGAAGGAGGCTTCATTAAAATCGGCAATGAACGCCAACTGCCGATCCAAGCAATCGGCTCTGAGAGTTTGTTTTAGTAAAAAGTCATGGCTTCACGTCGGCCATTGGATTAAGGAAGAATAAGCATTAGCCCTAGAAATAGACTTAGGCCGACATATGTGAACGCTAAGCTGAATTATAAGTGCAATTCAGAGTTGATAGATCTATTAAAGGAAGTTTTGTTTAATGAGATGGTTGGCCTGGATTGATCGATCGTTTAACCTTTGGTCTGAAAAGTTCTGGTGCAACCTATCAATGGCGATCGACGAAAAATATTTAGAGGGATGTTATCCTAGCATTTGATCAACACTTGATAGCCGATTCATTTAGTCATCGGCTTTAATCTCCGATACCAGAAAAGGTATTGCCTCTAGTTCAAAAATGAAAATCTTCGAAGACATAAAAGCCAATACGATATGTATAGCGTCCAGAGCAAAAACAAAAACAAAAGACATCCATGACACATATAGGGGCATTGCACTGAGACATGTTCATGAAAGAACAGAAGGTTTCATTCATTAGTTCACCCTAAATACAATCTAATCGAAGACTTTGTTCACCACATCCTGAGCGGATGTGATGTCCACGATGGCCTCTGCCGCTACTATGAATTCTTCCATCAGGTCCTCATGCTCCTCGGGGCCATTGCCCATCGGGAAGCTAGTCTACATGGCATGGAGCTCGTACCCTGTCTGGACTTGCACCACGGTCAGTGCGACCGACGCACCATGACGGACTCCATGAAGGGCAATCTCCTAGACATGGGCCGGGATGTTGTGGAGGCGAGCGTTGATGAGGGGACCTCGAGCATTGTCGGCGTCTGTAGCCGCATTCACCGCTAGTTGGAGGGACTCCAACTGCACTGTCGGGGCTGACGATCGCAGAAAACAGAAGAACTATCAAGATAAAGATAGTGGAAATCAGAATAGAAGCGTTCATGGAACTCATCTTATCTGCCACCATGGCGTCAGACTCAGCCAGCTGCGCTCGAACGGCACTGGCCTCCTCCTCGGCCGCACAAAGGGCTGCTTGGAAGACCCCGTGACGGATCTCAAGCTAGCCGTTTTTCCAAGTCGCCTCGGAATAACGATCCTGAGCCACCCTCCACTCTCGAAAGAAGCGCAGGGCCTCGTTGCTGTTGTACGAGTTAAAGGAATCCGAAGATGAGGCTGGCGCAGAAGATGCAACGTCAGAGGGCTCACCGGCCCTGGGGAGAGGACGAAGACTGTCGTTCACAACAAACCTATAGACAAATCAGAATAGTTTGTCATCACAAGCAGAAGGTGTCGATCTCACCTCATGCGTCAGAGGTGCTGATTCACCTACATGTTCTCCTCTGGAACCTCCTCCGCCATGTGGTTGCCGTGGTTCTCCTCGCCGGCCATGAAGTTGATCGGATCTATAGGAAGGGAGGAAGGCCGCTATAGAGTTCTGCGAGGGCAGAGAAGTGCAAAGGAACAGGAGCAGTTGCAAGTGTAGATGTGTTTGAGGCCGGATCCCTCGACTGGTATTTGAAGCCACGAAGCGAAGAGGTGGACGCCTCGAGACATGCAAAAGGCAACCACAATTAATAGAAGGCGAAGTGCCACTTCACTAATACCAAAGGGAATACGGCGTGGGGCGACTAAAGACGGAAGATCAAGAGGTTCTCTTAATAAAGGCCATGTTTTCAGATTTAATTGGATTAAGCTTAGAAGTTTGGAATCGGCTGTTTTGAATTGGCTCTTTAGCCGTAACAAGAAGTACAATTAGACGACAGAGAGGATGATCGATTCTATGCAAGATATAAGTTGATACACGAATTACAAGTCTAGAACATCCTGGATCGCTTTCAACACTTCTAGCCGAATAGCATCAACTTCTGCGATCTATTGTTTATCTTCTTTGGCTGATCCAGGAATGCTCTCGAGGCTACTTCGGATGGCTCTGGCTTCTCTAACTTTGGCCAGCAGTTCCTGTTTCTTTTGTTGAATGTCATCAGGTATTTGAGCCAGAATGGACTTGATCAATGGCAGCCTTCACATTTTCTAGCTCCTTCTCAAGCTCTACACGCCTAAATTCTAGTTGAGACAACTCTGGGTCAATGTCGAGGGAGGAATTCTTCAAATGATCAATCGACTGTGTCAGCTCTTTAGCCTCTTGCCTGTTAGAGTTCCCCTTAGCCAATAAAGTTTCACTATCAAACAGATTCCTCTGAGCCTGTTTCACCTTCAGGACCTGATCTTCAAAGATAGATAAAGGCGACAAGACTCTGGAGAGAGCTAGGGATGGATTACCCTTAATGGCCTAGGAAACTCTATGTATTGAATCAGTGTCTTGGACCAAATCGGCTATATTATTTTCAAACATTGGCAGAACATCTCTTAGCTGATTTTTGGTCTCTTCTGGCAAGGTTTCCTTGGAAGAGGTGGATGACGATCTGATTTCATCCTCATCAAGATACTCCTCAAGATTGAAAGAGTAACTTAGGGCTGGTAGACTAAGTGCCTGTGTATAAGGAAATCTTGATTAGGAGGTTTAAATCAGTTTATAACAAATGGATGGCAAAGATGATACAATACCTTCTCTGCAGTGGCCTCTATCTGAAAAGAAGGAACAACTGATGGTGTACCAATAGCATCTGGCTGAATCAGCTCTGAGCTTTCAACATTGGCATCTGCAGTATCAAGGAAATTTTTAGTTCATAATTATTGTAGAAGAATAAAGGGACATATAACTTCCTTACCATCAGTTGTATGCTGGGCTGGGGAATCAACAGTCTGAGTGTCGACGACAACAGGATCACCTTTGACATCGACAGGATCATTAAGTGGACTGTCAGGCTCCTGATCTTGCATGGGTGTTTCCTTAGGAAGTATCTGGCATGGTAAGAGTCTAGGTGAAGGATGAAAACCGAGTAAATCAAAAGGTCAAAGAAAATACTCTGACAAGCATCAAGGATAAAACTCACATTTTCTGCTGTTATGGAAGCAATGGTTATTTCAACCAAAATCAGCTCCTTTTGAGGATCAGCCAATGGGGGTTCAGTTGGTGCTGAGTCAAACGCCCGGGATAGCAGTCCCGCACCTAGAGCAGGATGGGACGCAATGCTCGATAATTGTGAAGGAACGGGATCAGCAGTTGAACAACATTTTGAGAAGGGAATGAATTGTTTACCTGAGCAGCTGACGGTCTCGTTCTGTGGAGCCTCTTCCCAGTAGTGGTTTTCTGGGTTGTCCCTTGAGCCACCTTGCGCTTTGAAGAATGATATGTTACAATAGTGGAGGCAGCAGGAGTTTTTATCAATTTCTTCAGTGAAGGCACAGCCGGTCCCATTCTTGAAACTGGGCATGGTGTCTGATAATCTATAGGATGCCCTTCCTATCAAAGCTCGGAGGATCAAATTCAGCATCCTGAAAAGGTCAATTAGAACAGTTGGTAGATGAATTCGTCAAGCAGTTTTCTTGAAAAAATGGCAAGTTACCTCTCTATCAGAAGCAAATTCCTCATCCAGAGCTATACACAAAGGGTGAACCAACCCACAGAAAAGATGAGAGTGCCATTCTTGCCACCAGGAGTCAAAGAGAGTGGAAAGCGAAGCTGACTCTGACCCAGTCATGCAAGCAGAGGGAAGGAAGATCTGACCCTAGCTGGAAAACTCTAGAGACTTCCAGTACTTCACTAATATCATCTCTTGGCCTTAGTATATCATTGAAGAAAAGTTGAGGAGGCATTTGGCCAAAACCAAATTGACAAGCTACAAAAGAGGGGTTGTAGAATTCATAGGTTGGAAGGTTGCCTGGGAGGAAGGAACCTATGACCATTTTTCCATGACCATGACGAAATTCAACTGGAAGAATGCAGGGCTTGATAAAGGAATTGAAGATTGCAGACGCCGTCTCATCCGAGCAGCCTGATTCAAATCAAAATTTGAATGGGAAGATCAACTCATTGTCTTCATCCTCGTCATATGGCAGCCAAGTTAAGATGTCTGCATCAAACCCTCTATAAAACTTTTTGAAGAGATGGCCAATGTCAATATCGATTGTTATGGCCGATGCAGCCTCACCATAGCTTGTACACTGACGGGTTCTTCCTTCTTCGCCTCTATATTCCTCATCAAAATTGGAGGAAGGGAAACTCAGGTTTCTGAGATCAAGCCTTACAATCTTGTGCATGTACCGGTTAAGCCATAGTTGTATCAACCACCAAGGGCCGCTGATAGCATGCACTGGTTCATCCCTTAGTAATTGGGCAGCTACCTGGTACATTAGATGATAAGCGGCTCCTAACAGATACTTTCCGAGAGGGATGTCCTTGCCTACTGCTAGATGCTCAACCATGAGTTTATGATTGTAAGTTGGGCCACAAGATGACCCACAGAAGATGAATGTCTCAAGCCACATGTTCAGAAAGGCTACATATTCCCTTTCACTAACATTTGATTCATCTCCAATATGGTTCAGAATGTAACTGGCCCATCCTGTGCAGTTTGATATCTTGGCTAATTTCTAGGATCCGGCACTCAGGTATTCATAAGGCTACATTGATCTAGTAATTCTAAGGCCGGTCAACATATAAACATCGGCCAGAGTGATCGTCATTGGACCGTGACCAAATACAAAGGCATTAAGGGCATTGAACTAGAAATAAGATGCAGAAATCAAGAGTGAATCATTTCTATCCATCCCAGATAATGAGAGTGTCAAGCATTGATTCAAATCGTAAAGCTCCCAATCTCCACCCTTTTTCTCAGACACCCTACGGAACTAATTTCTCCATCCCTTAGGCATTTTGGGCCAATTTCTGAAGGAAGTTTTGGTATTCCAAGAGGACAAATCCACTATAGACTATTTGAAGGGGATTTGGTTGGTTTCTTAACGGATGAAATTAGATGGATCAGGATCACCCATAAGCCCAAGAAAATAAACATTGGAAGCAACAGCTGATGGAATCAAGATTTTGTTCCTCATTTCCTAGAAATCGGATAAAATGAATTTAAGGACAAAGGAAATACAGGGTGGCGACCAACATTTTGAGAATGGGAATTTGAAAGCATACCTCGGGGACATGGTCGCTGGTCGCCATTAAGACCGAAGTAGATTTGAATCTGAGGAAGACCGCTTGAATAAGAGCTTGACAGGGCGGAAGATTTGGTAGGGTTGAAGCTTTGGCGATGGTGGCAGCGGCTGTTGAAATTTGCTCGAGAAAGAAGGGGAAAGCAAATAGGCTGAGTGAGCCGGAAAAGATACTATTGGGACATTATATAAGACTCGGCCCGGGAAGTCAGGAGTCGCACGTATATCTCGGAGCAAAACGGTTGTGGCGTGGTAAAAAGATAAATAGGAATTTTGGAATAAAAACACTTTTATCCCAAAATTGGGGGGCATGTGTTTACACCAAAATTTGGAGAGAAAAACGTGGGAACTCGAAGCTTCCAAAATTGTGTCAATCAAGGAATCGATTGCATAAGGATCGATATAAGCTGATTCAGATACGACTCGGGAATCAGATTGCTTTGGATGACATCAGCAGATAGCGATGATGAACTACGGTTGGCACCAGGAAACTACATATCGAACTCTACAAAAAGGGAAAGATTAGGGTCCAAGTTATCTTAAATTAGGAATGTTTTCTTCTATGTCGAAGATTGTAATGAGTCGTGCTCGAGTAGGATTCATGTTTAGGCTCCGGGTATAACTATTGGACTCTAGTATAAGCTAATTATCGACTCTTGTTTAGTTCAAGTATGGCTGCATCGATCCGGTTGACCTCCACTGCTCAAACTAGATCAAGGTCAAGTTATCGGCTCTTTCTAAGGATGGCGTCCTTCGGATAGATTCATTAAGTTACCGATATTGCTTATTGCTTTCATTATTTATTTAATTACAGCAATATCACTTCGCCCAATTGGGATTGATCTAGATTGGCCTTATATCCTATTTATCCCATTGTTTGTTAATCTAAACTGATCTAATCTGCACCTTAAATGATGAGTTATGTTTTAACGGCTGTTTTATGTCAATCTTGATCGTGCATAGTGTGCGGTTAAGGCATGTCTGGTCTTGAATAGATCTGTTGGCTAACGGAAACCATTCCATGGCCCATTATCATGGCCTGTGTGATTCTGCCTCACACCCCACTATTAGCACTGTGGAGTGGAGATCGTTATTTGGTAGATCTGTTCCTGATAGGACATAACCTTAGTTGTGCGCTATGCCTGAATCGACTGTTTTAGCCGATATCGAGTGCTTTCATATATGCCTTTCACGTCATGAGACCGTTGAAGTAAACATAGGTTGAAAGATGTGTTAGCCCCATGATCTTATTATTGTATTACGGCCTGCATGATTCTGCCTCATGCCCTACTAATATTAGTAATAAGTTAGGGTCGTCAAATCTATTGTTGTTTCTATGGCCTGCATGATTCTGCCTCATGCCCCACTGGTCATAGCGGTAGATGAGATCTAATATGTTCATTAGATTTATCTCTATTAAATGGTTAAACGATGATGAGCTGCTTCTTTTATATAAAAAGGGATTCGGTTACTTGTAGTCATTGGCTTAGCATAAACTAATTATTGTTGACATCCTATTGCCATTGATTAATATTTGTCTAAATAACGAGATTCATCCTGAACGATAACCGATCTTCCTTCCATAACTCCACGAGCTTTAACTGATTTATTCTTATGAGTATGCTGGAATCGACTATTTAGTCGATTTTCTTCCACATCGGCTCTCAGAGCCACACATTTGGGACTGTCTGGCAACACCGGCATGTTCCACCTTAAATTACTAATTAGGTTTCTCTCCTTCTCAATTGCTGGGTCAAATTGACTGGCACGTCTTAGGAGGAGTGCATAGGATCGATAATCTCTGCGTTGAAGCTAGGCAGATCTCCAGCTCCATCGAGTAGACCCTTCTGGCTTGCTCGTGTGTGCTCAGCACGGGACAAAATTTCATGCCGACAGAGTGACATAAATGATCCGCTAGTAGATGCATCTAGTTGTTCATGAGCTTTCTGAGTTAATCCATGGTAAAGGTTTTGCATGAGCAACCAATCTTCCATCCTACGATGAGGACAATCTAAAATATATTCTTGAAAACATTCCCATGCCTCTGGAATGGTGTCTCCCTTCTGCTGTTGGAAATTGGAAATCTTTCCACTTAAGGCATTGGTCTTGCTTACAGGGAATAACTTTTCTAGGAAGACCTTTGAACACTTTGCCCACGTGTTGATGTGATCTTTGTTGATGTAGAACCACTGTTTCGCCCATCCCACAAGTGAGAATGGAAATAGGCAAAGTAGTATGATGTCTTGAGCAATGTCCTTGATGATGACCGTGCTACTTATCTCTAGAAAATTCTGAAAATGAGCACTAGCATCTTCATGTGCCTTTCCACTAAATGGTGTAGCTTGCACCATGTTGATGAGGCTTGGGTTGAGCTCAAACTCGAGGTTCGTAGTTCTGAGTGTTGGTCTAGTGCGAATGTTCTTGGTGCTTGGAGTGGAGAACTCACGCCGGGTCTTATCAGCTATAGCTTCAAAAAATGGTGTTGAACTTTCTCTTTATTTGGTTGATTCTGATTGATGAAAATTATTGGTAAATCAAAACCAATCCTGCAATACCCTGTATAAGATATGAACAAAGACAAACAAGGGTAAGCCTGCTAAAGCAGAGGTATTATGATTTTATCAATAAGTATTTATTTGGTCAATTCTCTTAGCCATGTGCCCCTCCCTGGCAGTGGCACCAGAAATGCTTGTTGACATTTCTTAGCATCACTCTTTACTAAGTTGTCATCCCTAGCATGATGCCTGAAATGCGTTGTTGATAATTATAAATGACACTTGAAAACTTAGAGGAAAATTATATATATATTAAAGGATCTACAAGCGCACAGATAATATACCATTGCAGCATTTCACCCGGTAGTATGACAGGTATCGTTATTTATATTTTATCCATAGGGAGGAGCTATGGAGTTGTGCTGGCATAGAGATATCGACAAATATATATACTTATGATAAAACCACTCTCATGCTATGGCAGGGGTAAGTCAAATGATAAATAAATAATAAGTGTAAGGTAATAATGGTATTCTTGAGATAGAAATAGAGACTCATAAAATGTAGTATGACTGAGCAGGAGATTTGTTAAGAGCAAAAGATTTCTAGGTCGTTCCCTATTTACTAAGTGTTTTATACACCCAAGTATATACACTCTCATCTATAGTATAACTAACTTTGGATCTATGCATAAGGAATATTACTAAGGAAGATCAAGAATAGAGTTTGTCTCCCTTCGCAACCGCGTTCTACTTGCTCTACAAACGGGGAGTGGACTACAAAGGACTCAACGAGAGTGTCACATCCACGATCTACCACATGACCCAGAGTGCAGAATGCATCCGCAAGCAAACAATATCTAAGCACCATGCTTACATAGTGTTGACCACTTAACTCACTCAAGTACTGATGTAAGAGCTATGCAAACATATGCATAAATTCATCATCAATCATAACTATATCAAGCATATAACTAGAGCAAACTAGGAATATAATAAATAGCAACATAATATTGAAGTAGCACAAAATCATAAATTTAGAGATACAATGGCTATACCAGTCTCTAGACGGTAGATCCAGAATCCTGAGCAATAGCCCACACTCTACTTGAACCTTGCTAGCTAGCCTATACTAGAACTATGAAGAATTGGAGCTCTATTCTCTTCTCTCTAGAAACCCTAATTTTTGGTCTGATCTTGACTTATGGCAGCGTGTTTTGGAGAGGGGGGCAGGGGCTGGTTATATAGGCTAGAGCGTCCAATGTGAGCCCTTAGATCAAACCGACCTAAAGGACGGCGTAGATGCAATCCTTAAGGCGGTGGAGAACCAACGTACGAAGGAGGGACTGCTAGGTGGGCCCAAGGGGCCGAGCAGCTTACACATGGTGCCGACCGGCCCCACATGTCAGCGCCTCGGCCTCTGGTTTGGTGTGGTGTCTTCCTAAGTCTTCTGGAACCTTCTAGGGTAGTTTTCGTTGCGGAAAAGAGTGTTTTTATTTGACGATTTGATCTCTCTTGACAATTTTCTGGATAAACCCTGCTGAAAACATAGATTCACTATAACTTGTGGAAATTGTCAGTTTAAACCCCTAAACCTATGTTGGTGATCCTGTTTATGTATTTATTCAAGTTAAGTTGAATGTTTATGATGGATGATAACTACCGTCAACACTGAGTAGTGTTCTGCTTTCCCTAATACTATGATTTATCATCTTCCCATGATGAAGAGTGACCATGCACCAATCCTTGCTATTCTCAACTCTAGCCGCCGGACTTGTTCCAAACCTTTTAAATTTGAAAACTGGTGGCTTCTTGAGGATGACTATGATAACATTGCCAAGAACATTTGGAATAAATCTTCCAATCACCCTTTCCATCTCAAGACTTTCTACCTCGCCAAAGACTTGACTAGGTGGCACAAATCCAAACCTAAAAACTCTGATCAGCTCAAAGTCATTGAGGATCAAATTCTCCAACTCCAAATGCGTCCACCCCACCAGCAAAATCCCAATGTTCAGAAGTACCTTATCCACCAGCATGAGATGATACTTGCCAAAGAAGAAGCTTATCATAGACAGAGATATAAAAAGAACTGGTCTATTGCGGGAGAGAGGAATACCAGTTTCTTCCATCAATCCATTAACAAAAGGGCAAGGAAAAATACTATCACCCACTTTCAAAATCCTGATGGTTCCTTCTCCACCACTCAAGAACAGCTTGCCCATACCGCTAAAAATTATTTCATAGACATTTTTAGGTCTCAAAATAATTGTAGGGTCAATAATGAAGTGCAGCACTGGACCATTAAATGCAGGAAGTACACTCAATTGTAAAGAATATGAGAAGCAATGCAGCCCCGGGCCCGGATGGTCTCAATGCAGCCTTTTTACAAATTAGCCTGGAATTAGATAGGTATTGATGTCCTTAATCTTGTATCCTCCTTTTACCAATCTGGCTCTTTACCACCTGATATTAATCGCACTCATATTACCCTCATCCCTAAGATTTGTGCTCCCAAAACGCCCAAGGATTATAGACCGATTAGTTTTTTCAATATGGCTTATAAAATAATTGCTAAATCTCTTACGGATAGAATCAGAAATCACTTACCTCACATTATCCACCCCTCTCAAGCTGCTTTCATTCATGGTAGGCATATTGCTTCCAACATCATCATTGCACATGAAATTATTCATATCTTTAATCTCAAAAGTTGGAATCAAAAGGCTTTCTTTCTCAAGCTTGATCTTGCTAAAGCTTTTGACAGTATAGAATGAGATTTTATAGTCAATGCGCTTAAGAGACAAGGGTTCAACGATCATTTTATTCATCTTATCTATAACTGCATTTCCACTGCTACTATGTTTGTTATTATTAACGGAGAACCTACTCCCTCCTTTCACCCCTAGCATGGTGTTTGGCAAGGCTGTCCTCTTTCTCCATACCTTTTTATAATTGCAGTTAATGAATTATCCATTTGCCTACAACACCACTCCAATGCACACAACATTCAGGGAGTAACTCTCGGTCTAGATTGTCCTTGTATTCACTCTCTCCTTTTTGCTGATGACTTTATTATTTGTGGACAAGCTACTCGTGAGGAAGTTAATAAGATTAACTCCATTCTTCAAGACTTTTGTAATGCTTCAGGTCAAATTCTGAACTTGGCGAAATCCTCCATTATGTTTAGCAAGAATGTGGATAGTCACAATAAGTTGGCGGTTAAAAGCATTTTCCCAGCTGCTGACCTTCTGCCTAACACGATTTATCTGGGTCACCCTCTTATTTTCAATCATAATGACAGAGCCAAAGCTTATGAATTGGGATATCCCTTGGTGTATGTTGTTCGCTGATGATGTAGTGTTAGTGGAAGAAAGCCAGGTGAGAGTAAATAGGAAACTGGAGTTATGGCAGCAGATCCTTGAGTCTAAAGGTTTTAGATTGAGCAGAACTAAAACCGAATACATGTGATGTGACTTTGGCAGAGTTGTACAGGAGAAGAGAGATGTGAGTTTGGAAGGTCAAGTAGTGCCTAAGAAGGATACCTTTTGATATCTAGGATCGATGCTACAGAGGGATGGAGATATTGATGCGGACGTTAGCCATAGAATCAAAGCAGGGTGGATCAAGTGGCGACAAGCTTCTGGCATTCTCTATGACAAGTGTTTACACCAGAATTTGTAAGAAGAGTTGCAGGGATTTGGAAGCTTCTGAAAATCATGTCATCATCAAGGAATCGGCTGCGTGGAGATCGGAGCTAGTTGATTCGGACGCACTAGAATCAACTTTCTTTAGATAGCGCCAGTAGATGACGACAGAGGCTACGATCGGCGCTGGAACGAGACATGCTGGACTCTACAAAAAGGGAAAGATTAGAGTCTAAGTTATCTTAAATTAGGAATGTTTTCATTATGCCAAAGATTGTATTGAGTCGTACTCGAGTACGGTTCATGTTTGGACTCCGGGTATAAATATCAAACCCCGGCTATTGTAAAAAAACAACAATCAATCAAAAACAAGTTAATTACTTTTTTTTGGCTCCAGCCACCCCTTAGGAGTAGGAGTAGAGTAGATCTCGATGAGTTCTTCAGCAAGTACGGCTGCATTGATCCGGTCGACCTCCACTGCTTGTCTGTAAGTACCATCATGGTTTATACCTCTGTTCGTATGGCTACATCGATCCGGTCGACCCCCACTGTGACTCTGGTATAGGCTAGTTATCGACTCTTGTCTAATTCAAGTATGGCCTGTGTGATTCTGCCTCACACCCCACTGCTTGAATTAGATCAAGGTCAAGTTATCGGCTCTACCCTAGTATGGCAGTTTTTGGTAGATTCATTAAGTTACCGATATTGCTTATTGCTTTCATTGTTTATCTAATTACAGTAATATCACTCTGTCCGATTGAGATTGATCTGGATCGGCCTTATATCTTGTTTAACTCATTGTTTGCTAATCTAAAATTGATCTAATCTACATCTTAAGCGATGAGTCATGTTTTTATCGGCTGTTTTGCGTCAATCTTAATCGTGCATAGCGTGCGGTTAAGGCATGTCCGATCTTGAGTAGATCTATTAGTTAATGAAAACCGTTCCATGGCCTGTGGGATTCTGCCTCTCACCCCACTGTTGGTACCGTGGAGTGGGGATCGTTAGTTGGTAGACCCGTTCCTGAGAAGGCATGACCTTAACTATGCGCTATGCCTGAATCAGCTGTTTAACCGATATCGAATGCTTTCACGAACAGTTCACATTACGAGATCATTGAAGTAGAGATAAGTTGAAAGATATGTTAGCCCTATGATCTTGTTATTGTATTACGACCTGCACGATTCTGCCTCATGCCCCACTGATATTAGTAATGAGTTAGGGTCGTCGAGTCTATTGTTGTTTCTACGGCCTGCATGATTCTGCCTCATGCCCCACTGGTCATGGCGATAGATGAGATCTAACATGTTCATTAGATTTATCTTTATTAAATGGTCAAGTGATGTTGAATTGTTTCTTTATATAAAAAGGAGTTCGGTTACTTATAATCATTGGCTCAGTATAAACCGATCATCATTGATATCTTATTGCCATTGATTAATGTTTGCCTAAATAATATTTATCCTGAATGATAACCGATTCTTCTTATACAACCCCATGAGCTTTAATCGATTTATTCTTATGAATATGCTAGAATCGACTATTTAGTCGGTGTCCTCTCATATCGGCTCTCAGAGCCGCACATTCGGGACTGTCTGGCAACACCAGCATGTTTCGCCCTTAATTATTGATAAGCTTTTTCTCCTTGTCAATTGTAGGGTCAAATTGACTGGCACATCTCGGGAGGATGGTGCAGGATCGACCACCCTTGCGCTGAAGCTAGGCGGATCTGCTCTATCGAGCAGACCCTTCTGGCTTGCTGCGTGTGTCCTCAGCACGGAGACAAAAATTCTATGTCGACACGCGTTTCTGGCACGCCCGGTGGGACCCCACAATCGTCATGGCGGCTCACAACAACGATAACATCCTTATGGTACACTATGAAGACCTACCTGATGAAGATAAGGATACCATTAACAAAGCTACGGAAGAATTTTAGAAGAAGTGTTTGTTGTCCTACACCAAAACACATGACAGCACAATTATTCAGAAATTTTCACTACCAAGAGTTCTACTACATGGACAGACAGACACAGTCGAAGCTGAAGACAGGCGTTCCTTTACGGAAGCCATAGACAAATCTGATCGTGATGCCATATCAAGCAGCAATGAAGCTTTCGTTGACGCATTTTACAACGCCTTGAAAGAGGCGATTCATAGAATTCTAGTTGGTCAGGTTGGATCGACTTGTTACAATATTCTAGATCCGTTGACCCAAGGGACTAATCAAGTCGGTACCAGCAATCAAGAAGCAGCACCAGCTGGTAATGGTGACGTCCAAACACTTCATGGTTCATCTGAACAAACTCCAGGTACTACTACGAATCAGATACAGTACAATCCTAGACCGTCAGTACAGCATGTGCAACAGCCGGTGGGGCAAGGTCAAAATCAGGTGATCAATTTTGGCACATCAGGCCACATACCGTCGTCGGCACAAAAAATAGCACCATCAATTCAAAGGATCCATAGAGATATAGATCCTTATGTCTATAATCAGAGACTTCAAGCAGCAAGCCAGCAAAGGAACCAATAGATTGAGATTCCACAAGGCTATCACTATGACATAGATTATAACACCATCCACATGATGCCAAATCCAGGATATCAAGGCACGTGGGATTTCAATCCACAGATGGGTCAGCAAGTACCAAGAAATCCAAATCCACAAGCTGACGAGTTGCTGCAGAAGGTGACCGAGATGATGAAGAATCAGTTCGGTCTGAAACCAAAAGGTCTGACCTTTTCGTACAAGTGCCCATATCCAGAATGGTATGATTTGGTCGCTCTTCCTACAAATTATGGGCTCCCAGAGTTCGCCAAGTTCACTGGTTAAGACAGTACAAGCACAATAGAACATGTTAGTCGGTATCTTACACAATTGGGTGAAGCGTCAGTTGAGGATGCCCATCGAGTTTGTTTCTTCTCCTTATCCCTATCAGGGCCAACCTTCACTTGGTTTTCATCACTACCAGTCAACTCCATTGCCAATTGCACTGACCTAGAAAAGAAGTTTCATACATATTTTTATACTAGGACTAGAGAAAAGAAGATAACCGATTTGACAACCAGGAGACAGTGGACTAATGAATCGGGCATTGAGTTTCTTCAGAGATTTCGAGAGACTAGGAACTTGTGCTTCTCATTGAACTTGGCCGATGATCAGCTAGCAGCTTTAGCTATCCAAGGAATGTTGCCAATGTGGAAAGAAAAGCTGCTAGGACAAGAATTTGACAACTTAGGTCAATTGGCTCAACGAGTAGCAGCGCTCAATAGCCAATTCCAGAGTATGCGCAGAGATACGCAATTCTAGAAGAGTACCACCGTAGCCGAAGCTTATGATCCATACTCAGCAGATGATGGCTATGAAGATGAAGAAGAGGAGGTTGCTGCAGCTGAATGGAATTGGGGCAAGAAGACAGTAATGGTGCCAAATCCTTGGGGAAGAGGAGTCAAGGAGAGCTATGACTTTGATGTCACAAAATTGGACAAGCTCTTTGACTTCTTACTTGAGAAGGGCCAGATCAAATTGCTAGACAATCATGTTATGTTGCCCCCTGAACAGTTGAAAAATAAGAAGTTCTGCAAGTTCCATAATGCTACTTCTCATTCCACTAATTAGTGCAGAATTTCCCGGCAGCATATACAGAGGGCTATTTAGCAAGGGAGGCTCAAGTTTGATACACCTTGGAAGATGAAGGTGGATGATAATCCTTTCCCAGGAGATCAAAATATGGTTGATGTTGGGCCATTCAAAGGAAAAACTAAGGTCCTAACATCGGCCAAATCGAGAGAAGCTAGAATAGTTGATCCCAAGATGCAAATATCGGCTGATGAATATAGAGAGATTAGAAAATGTCGTGATCAGCAGAGGAGCCGATATGAGCAGGGGGAAATGTCACAGGATGGAGCGACGAAGCCACGAGTCACATCTTGGATCCTGTTGAATAAGTGGCGGCGGCAGAAGGAAAAAGATTATAAGCGATGGTTAGAGGATAAAAAATACCAGCGTCAACTGGAAGAAGAAATGTATGAAAGGAAGCAAGCCAAATCACACTGGAATTGTCCTTTCTTCAGATACTGCTAGAATGAAGGTTTGAAATTGCCTACCAGATATAACTGTCCAGAATGCAGCAATCAATATTGGGAGTTCCGGCAATCTCAAATCAACTGCCGGTCTATCCATGCCCAGGATGCATATCATCATAATAACATGGATCGACGCTTAAGAAATAAAAGTATTCATGATCGGTTGGGAAAAAGAGTTATTGACCAAGACTGGGCTGATCTTGAAGAGGGAAGCGACCAGAGGGAACATGTCTGGCAGGAAGGCCAATGGTGCCCCGGAGGATTGACAAGAAGCCAGAAAGAAGGGTGCAACGCCTAAGGAATAAAGAGATGGAACATGCTCAGCCATCCAGTAAAACTCAAGTGTGGCGTACCAAGCAAATAGCCGATTGAAAGCAACCATCGGCTAATATTCAAATGGTTTTTCTGTTGCCATCAGAATTCAGAGTCAATGGTGAAAGCCCATAGCCGATCCAAGAAGTCGGCTTTGAAAATTTGTTTTAATGGATAATCCAATAGATGGTACAGATGGTAATCTAGGACACGACTTCACGTCGGCTGATGAATTGGAAGAAGTGGATATTGGTTCTAGAGATAGACCTAGGCCAACATACGTAAGTGCTAAATTGGATCCGAAGTATAAGCAGGAATTAATTAATTTATTGAAAGAATTTAAAGACTGCTTTGCTTGGGAATACTACGAGATGCCTAGTTTAGACCAGTCAATTGTTGAGCATCGGTTGCCAATCAAACCTGGATATCGGCCATTCAAGCAAGCTCCAAGGAGATTCAATCCGAACATGCTTAATGATATTAAAAAAGAGACTAAAAGGCTACTGGAGGCGAAGTTCATCCGACCATATCGATATGCAGAGTGGATATCGAATGTTGTCCCTGTATACAACAAGAATGGAAAATTAAGGGTTTGCATTGATTTCATGGATCTGAACAAAGCCACACCCATGGATGGTTATCCAATGCCGATAGCCGATATGTTAGTAGACGCAGCAGCCGGGCACAAGGTTATTAGCTTCATGGACGGCAATGCAGGGTATAACCAAATTTTCATGGCTGAAGAGGACATAGCAAAGATCGCTTTCAGGTGCCCTAGCGCAATTGGTTTGTTCGAGTGGGTTGTGATGACCTTCGGTTTGAAGAATGCTGGTGCAACTTATCAAAGGGCAATGAATTATATTTTTCATAAGTTGATCGGTAGGATTGTTGAAATCTATATTGATGATGTGATGATAAAATCAAAAGGATACAAAGAGCATCTAGCTGATTTGTGGGAGACTCTGGAATGGATGAGGAAACATGGTCTGAAGATGAATCCTAATAAGTGTGCCTTTGGGGTATCAGCTGGGCAATTCTTGGGTTTTATGGTCCATGAGAGAGGGATTGAGGTCGGTCAGAAGAGCATGAAAGCAATTGACGATGCGGTGCCCCCGACTACTAAGACAGAGTTGCAATCTTTGCTTGGCAAGATTAATTTCATCAGAAGGTTTATTTCAAATTTGTCGGAAAGGGTTCTTCTGTTTTCTCCCTTGTTGAAATTAAAGAACGATCAAGAATTCAGATGGGGTGACATACAATAGAAGGCATTTGAAGAGATAAAAGAGTATATGAAGCGTCCACCCGTGCAAGTTCCTCCTCAGCAGGGTAAGCCTTACAAGTTGTACATATCGGCCGATGACAAAACAATTGGATCGGCCCTGATGCAAGAGTTTGAAGGAAAGGAGCGAGTGGTTTTCTATCTAAGCAGGAGACTTCTAGATCCAGAAACAAGATATTCTCCCACCGAAAAGTTATTTTTGTGCTTATATTTCTCTTGCACCAAGTTGAGGCATTACTTATTGTCGGCCGAATGTACGGTTGTTTCCAAGGCTGACATGATCAAGCACATGTTATCGATGCCAATACTAAATGGGAGAGTGGGAAAATGGATTGTCGCATTATCGGAGTTTGACTTGAGGTACAAATCGGCTAAAGCAGTCAAAGGGCAGGTAATAGCCAATTTTGTCACCCAGCATCGTAAACCAAGCATGAATTATGTAGAGCCGGTACCTTGGACGTTATTCTTCGATGGATCATCTTGCAAGCAAGGTGGTGGCATTGGTATTGTTATTATTTCGCCTCGGGGGGCAAATTTTGAGTTTGCCTTTCCAACCGAGCCAATGGTTACCAACAATCAAGCAGAATATGAGGCTGTTCTAAGAGGGATTCAACTTCTTCATGAGGTAAAGGCTGAAGCAATTGAAATATTTGGAGACTCACTGTTAATTATTAATCAGTTGATCGGCCTATATGAGTGCAAAGAAGACACTTTGAGGAGATATTATGACAAGTGTCAGAGGTTGCTCATAGAGTTTCCTCATGTCTCATTTCAGCACATTTCGAGGGCACAAAATCAAGAAGCTAACCGTCTGGCTCAAAGTGCATCAGGTTATCGGGTAATTCAAGAAATCTTGAGCAATGAACCCTTGGATAATGACTAGAGAGTTGAGATAGTCGACTACCTTAGAGATCTGTCACGAAAAGTTACCAGAAAGCTAAGGTATAAATCGACTAAATATGTTTTGCTGGATAATCAGCTGTATTACAAAATGATCGACGGGGCCTTACTCAAATGCCTGAATCAAGAAGAGGCTAAGGTGTTGATGGGCGAAGTGCATGAAGGGATATGTGGAGCTCATCAATCGGCTTATAGGATGAAATGGATTATCCGCAGAACTGGATATTTCTGGCCAACAATATTAGAAGATTGTTTTGAATATTACAAGGGATGCCAAGATTGTCAACGTTTTGGTAATATCCAGAAGTCGCCTACATCGGCCATGAACCCAATAATCAAGCCATGGCCGTTTCGGGGCTGGGGAATTGATTTAATTGGCCAGATCTTTCCACCCTCGAGCAAAGGACATAAGTTCATATTGGTAGCAACAGATTACTTCACCAAGTGGGTTGAAGCAGCCCCCTTGAAAATGGTAACTTCAAAAAACATGGTTGATTTTTTCAAGGAGCATATTGTGTATCGTTTTGGGATTCCTCAAACCATCACTACCGATCAAGGGACCATGTTCACATCAGAGGAATTCGAAGATTTTGCTGCCAGTATGGGGATCAAGCTGCTAAATTTGTCTCCTTACTATGCTTAGGCTAATGGTCAGGTAGAGGCGTCCAATCAGATTATGATTAAGCTGATCAAGAAGAAAATTGAGGAACAACCCAGGAAGTGGCATTCGACGCTTAATGAGGCACTATGGGCATACAAGATGGCCTATCATGGATCAATTAATGTGTATGGCCATAACGCAGTCCTTCCATGGGAAGTTCAGACCGGATCGAGGCGTGTTATGTTACAGAATGATTTGACAGCCGAAGACTACAAAAATCTTATGATGGACGACTTAGAAGACTTAAGTTGCCTTCGGCTGCGCGCTCTTGAAAATATTGAAGCCAATAAACTGAGGGTCGCAAAATATTACAATAAAAGGGTCAAGAATAAGCAATTTTTTGTAGGAGATTTAGTGTGGAAAGTGAAATTGCCGATCGGGTCAAAGGACAGTAAGTTTAGCAAATGGTCACCCAATTGGGAAGGGCCTTATCGGATCAAACGTTATGCGCCAGGTAATGCTTATATTTTGGAGACACTAGGAGGAGAAGAAGAGTTCGGCCGAGCAATCAATGGGAAATATCTAAAGAAATATTATCCCAGCGTTTGGATTAACGCTTAAGTAGCTGATTTGTTCAGTCAACAACTCTAATAGACGATATCAGAAAGGTATCGCCTCTAGTACAAAAAATGAAGCCAAAGGAACAGAAGCCGGTATGATGCGTATCGCCTATAGGGGGAAAGCAAACATGGATGAAGTGATACGTATAATATGAAATAAGAGACAAAGGAAAATCATTCAAGACGAAGGAATTGTTTGCTAAAAATCACCTATTACAAGCTACGGGCCGGAAAACAATTTGCTCACTACATCATCGGCCAAAGTATTGAAAGCTACAGAGTTGGCGGCACTAAAGAATTCCTCAATCAAACACTCATGATCCTCGGGAGGCACTGCATCCGAAAAACCATGAGGAAGAAGCCGAAGATTGTGACCAGAGTGGGCTTGTGCAGTAGCCAATGCTGTGGCAGCACCATGACGAACGCCATGGAGAGCAACCTCCCTAACACGGTTTGGGATGTCATGCAAGCAGACTACTGGAACGGCGCCCCTGGCATTGACAAATCCTGCCGCGTGATCTATGGCTGATCGAAGGCTCTCCAACTGAGCGGTTAGATCTGAAAAAATTCAAAGAAAGGATTGATCAGAAGGTCTCGAAGGCAAAGTTAAGAAAAAGCAAAAGAGATTGCGGTAGCCGTCTTACCTGTGATTCTGACTTCAGCCCTGGCCAACCATTCCCTCAGATCAGCCTCAGAGTATGATCGGATTTGAATCATGGCCAGAGCCGACTCCGTGAGGGAAAGACAGTTGGTTAAACTTTGATCAGTCCGATCAATGGAAGCGATTAGATCATCATTATCGATCTGCCTCCTCGGACAACTGGGAAGCTAGCAACAAGTCAGTGTTGAAGACGATCTCGAAGATTGAACCAAGTCGACCTTGTGCTCTGGGGCAGTGGAGACATCCCGAGTAGCACCTTCCCGGTGATGAAGACGCTGGCACGATGATGTGGACCCGTTAAGAACTTCCTCAGCAGGCCTCTTGCTATTCTCCATGATCTCAAACCTATAGAAAAGCAGGGACTATGCTAAAGACGCAGAAGGTTTGAGACGAGACGGGTGGTTTTCTGAGCCCTAGCCGTGGCCCGCATATATAGCCCGAGGAGGCGAGGAGATGGATTTCGCCGAGGGTATGAAAACTGAAAATAGATACGGAAATGGATCGACACTCCGGAATTTCAGGGGAGAGATAACGAAGAGATAACAGATTCGGACTTATTGCTTCCCCAGATTACGAAACGTCATGGGATGGATACAAAGGATTTACATTAACCAAAAATTAAGCCACCAAGACTTCTTTGGATTGAAGGGAGTCCAGGCCGGCACAAGGCCGAAGGTCATGATGAACCAGGTCACATTGGCCGGATAATGGAATTATACCAGGAGAATGGGAAAGGCCGCCCGCTTGGCAGACACCTAACTAGTTTCTTGGTGATCGGGACTACGGGAAAGAAGCCTGTGGCTCTCCCAGCGGGCTTTTGATGAAGCAAACAAGGGGAAGGTGTCCACACATTTTAGCCCTTGCAAACACTAGAATAGCTTTGCGAGCATGGAAAGAAGACTTAGGTGGTATCACAAGACTTCTTCTAGCCGCAATAGCTGATCCTCTTGCTCGACAAGGCGCTAGAATGAGCGACACAATCACCCTATACACAAGAATTCTTCTAGCCACTCAAGACCTTCATAGCAAAAAGATGGACCATGGAGGGTTCGTTGAAGTTAGAGCTCGAGAGGGCAGGTAGAAGAGAAACATAGTTGAATCGTTAAGCTGCTCTCACCGGGGGCGGATAGGCATTTTATAGCCGGTCTGGAAGGATGAATCCAAGTGCCCGTGAAGCGATGATGCTCTCGTAAAAGTTGTGAAGCATGGGCTCATGAGCTAACATAGGCAGCGACAAACAGTAGACCCCAGGTCAAGATTCTCTACCTGTGACTGCAGACCCATCGAAGATGAAGACGTGATAATTTTGGAATAAAATTACTTTTATTCCAAAATTGGGGGGCATGTGTTTACACCAGAATTTGGAAGAAGAGTTGCAGGGATTTGGAAGCTCCCAAAAATCATGTCATCATCAAGGAATCCGCTGCGTGGAGATCGGAGCTAGTTGATTCGGACGCACTAGAATTGGCTTTCTTCAGATAACGCCAGCAGATGACGACAGAGGCTACGATCAGTGCTGGGACGAGACATGCTGGACTCTACAAAAGCGGAAAGATTACAGTCCAAGTTATCTTAAATTAGGAATGTTTTCATTATGCCAAAGATTGTATTGAGTCATACTCGAGTATGGTTTGTGTTTAGACTCCGGGTATAAATATCAAACCCCGGCTATTGTAAAAAAACAACAATCTGTCAAATACAAGTCAATTACTTTTTTTGGCTCTAGCCACCCCTTAGGAGTAGGAGTAGAGTAGATCTCGATGAGTTCTTCAGCAAGTACGGCTACATCTATCCGGTCGACCTCCACTGCTTGTCTATAAGTACCGTCATGGTTTATACCTCTGTTCGTATGGCTGCATCGATCTGGTCGACCCCCACTGCGACTCTGGTATAGGCTAGTTATCGACTCTTGTCTAATTCAAGTATGGCCTGTGTGATTCTACCTCACTCCCCATTGCTTGAATTAGATCAAGGTCAAGTTATCGGCTCTACCTTAGTATGGCAGCCTTTGGTAGATTCATTAAGTTACCGATATTGCTTATTGCTTTCATTGTTTATCTAATTACAGCAATATCACTCTGCCCGATTGAGATTGATATGGATCGGCCTTATATCTTGTTTAACTCATCGTTTGCTAATCTAAAATTGATCTAATCTACATCTTAAGCGATGAGTTATGTTTTTATCGGCTGTTTTGCGTCAATCTTAATCGTGCATAGTGTGCGGTTAAGGTATGTCCGATCTTGAGTAGATCTATTAGTTAATGAAAACCGTTCCATGGCCCGTCATCCTGGCCTGTGGGATTCTGCCTCTCACCCCACTGTTGGCACCGTGGAGTGGGGATCGTTAGTTGGTAGACCCGTTCCTAAGAAGGCATGACCTTAACTATGCGCTATGCCTGAATCGACTGTTTAGCCGATATCAAATGCTTTCACGAACAGTTCACATTACGAGATCATTGAAGTAGAGATAAGTTGAAAGATATGTTAGCCCCATGATCTTGTTATTGTATTACGGCCTGCATGATTCTGCCTGATGCCCCACTGACATTAGTAATTAGTTAGGGTCGTCGAGTCTATTGTTGTTTCTATGGCCTACATGATTCTGCCTCATGCCCCACTGGTCATGGCGATAGATGAGATCTAACATGTTCTTTAGATTTATCTTTATTAAATGGTCAAGTGATGTTGAATTGTTTCTTTGTATAAAAAGGAGTTCGGTTACTTATAATCATTGGCTCAGTATAAACCGATCATCATTGATATCTTATTGCTATTGATTAATGTTTTCCTAAATAATATTTATCCTGAATGATAACCGATTCCTCTTATACAACCCCATAAGCTTTAATCGATTTATTCTTATGAATATGCTCGAATCGATTATTTAGTCGATCTCCTCTCATATCGGCTCTCAGAGCCGCACATTCGGGACTGTCTGGCAACACCGGCACGTTCCGCCCTTAATTACTGATGAGCTTTCTCTCCTTGTCAATTGTATGGTCAAATTGACTGGCACCTCTCGGGAGGATTGCACAGGATTGACCACCCTTGCGCTGAAGCTAGGCGGATTTGCTCCATCGAGCAGACCCTTCCGGCTTGCTGCGTGTGTCCTCGGCACGGAGACGAAAATTCTGTGTCGACAACAAGAGGGTACCACAAAAGCTAAAATGCAAGTTCTATAGAACGGCGATTAGAGCGGCTATGTTGTATGGAGCAGAATGTTGGCCTACAAAGATTCGGCATGTTCAACAAATGAGTGTTGCAGAAATGCGTATGTTGCGATGGATTGGCGGTCACACAAGAATGGACCGAGTTCGGAACGATGATATATGTGATCTCCTAGAGGTAGCACCAATTGAAGAAAAGCTTGTCCAACATCGGTTGAGGTGGTTTGGCCATGTCCAACGGAGACCTCCAGAGGCACCAGTGCATTGTGAAGTCTTAAGCCAAGCTAATAATATGAGGAGAGGTAGAGTAAGATGGAAATTGACATGGGGGGAGGCAATAAAAAGAGATTTGAAAGCTTGGAATATACCTAGAGATCTATGTTTGAATAGGAGTACTTGGAAAGCAGCTATTAAAGTGCCTGAACCATGACTTGGGGATCTTGGTGGGTTTCCACTCTAGCATACCCCAACTTGCTTAGGACTAAAAGGCTATGTTGATGTTGATGTTGAAATTCAGAAGCAAGCTGTCGATGTTTTGAGTTGCCACCAACAAGTAAATTTCTAATATTGTGCATGTGGCTTAGATGGTGTGCTAAGAGGACACAAGGTTTATACTGGTTTGGGAAGAATGTCCCTACGTCCAGTTCGTTGCTGCTGCTCGTGTTATTAGCACTTAAAGTTCATAGTAGGGGTGTTGCGATGAGTTTCGATCGGTTCGGATTTGAGTCGAGCTTAGATGTGTTCGGATGGCAGCCCGATCTGATGTTCAATGCCCCTAGTGGGACGCCCTTGTTTCCCTTTTATAGGCTAAGGGAAAGCAGGGGTTACAGCGGAGGGGAAAAAGAAGAATTAGAAGGAGAAGAATTCTGCCAGGATCGCCGGGTCCTCCTTCTCTTCTATGTGGGTCCCGCCAACCCTGTAGACGTCAACAGGGACAGCTTCACATCGCGGCCCTATCCGTCACTGGCGCCATGTGCAGGCGTCGTCTGCCGGTCATGGTGCTCCACTCCGTCCTAGCGGACGTCGTGGTGGACTGACACACCCGTCAGTGTTCGTATGAGGGTTAGGCAGAACAGCACCGGTTCACCCAATGCTGTTCCTGACGTGAGTGTTCAGTATGGCCCGTCATGGCCATGGGTCATATCGGGGCATGCCGGTGACCTCCCTGGTGTCAGAGCTTTGAGCTAGACCCATACACTTGGACCTAGAGTGGTCGGTGGCGGTATGGGTCTCCGCCGAGTGAGATAGAGCCCCCAGCCTTGGGGTCGGGCGTGGCGGAGTTCCTCCTCAGAGGCCGGGTGAGGTAGAGTCCAAACCCATGGCTCGGGCAAGGCGGAGCCCAAACCTAAGGGTCGAGCGAGGAGGAGCCTGTCCTTAGAGGTCGGGTGAGGCAGAGCCCGTGGCCTCAGTATCGAGCGAGGTGGAGCCAACCCTCAGGGGTTTCATGAGGCGAAGCCTACGGCCTCGGTGTCGGGCGAGGTGGAGCCAACCCTCAGGGGTCGGGCGAGGCAGAGCCCGTGGCCTCAGTGTCGGGTGAGGCAGAGCCAACCCTCAGGGGTTGGGTGAGGCAGAGCCACCCTTGGGGGTCGGGCAAGGTGGAGCCCGTGGCCTCGGTGTTGGGCGAGGCAGAGCCAACCATCATGGGTTGGGCGAGGCGGAGCCCACGACCTCGATGTCAGGCGAGGCGGAGCCCGTAGCCTCGGTGTTAGGCGAGGCGAAGCCCGTGGCCTCGGGGTTGGGCAAGACAGAGCCAACCCTCAGGGGTCGGGGGAGACAGAGCCCGTGGCCTCGGTGGTCGGGTGAGGCGGAGCCTATGGCCTCGGTGGTCGGGTGAGGCAGAGCCTACGGCCTCGGTGTCGGGCGAGTTGGAGCCACCCTCAGGGGTCGGGCGAGGCAGAGTTTGCGCACTTGGGGGTCGGTTGAAGCTATAGTCGCGCTCTTGACTGCTCGGACAAGTCAATGTTGATGGTTATTAGCTCCTTCTTTTTGGGTACCCTGGTATTGGTCCCCGACAATAGTTCCTGGGCCTACGGAGGAGTAGAATACACCTTTGGAGGTTTTTCTAAATGGGAGGACTCTGAGGGCCTTGGCCTTCTTTTATTGCCCATGGTATGTCCATAGGACGGCGATTCTCTCTCGTCGAGGTCGGACCCTTCGCGGGTATGGCCGTGAGACTTGGTGGGTTGTTAGCTAGCTAGCTCGATTGGGGTCCCGGCATCCCGTTCATGGGGATCCAGCTAGGATCATCTTGGTGACCGACTTTAGATTCTCAGTAGTCAATCCAAATAGCTCTCAGGTCCGTTCGACCAGTCCCGTGGGCTCTCTGCCTTTCTTTAGGAAAAAACCATGGATCGTACCCGGCTAAGACTCGATCATGGGCCGGGATGCCCGTGGCACTCGTGCACCTAGGTACTGGCTGCTTGCAGGCCCGTCCTCTTCTATCCCTTATTCTAAGGGTGTCCGGAGCGGTTGTCGAGCCCGTTGATGGGCCAACCTTCGAACTCCTAGGCCCAGACGGGCTATAGAGGTGTTTTTTGATCCGTATTCCTCTTACTTGTGTTGCACCCAATTTTGCATAACAAAACCAAGTGCTCATATATGTGCGCCTAGGATATCCAAACACACATATAATCTCGAATTGCAATAATATCAAAGTAAAGTACTTTATTACATCGCATAATCTCATCACATAATTGTCACAAGTCTTGCTCGTCATCAATATTATTACATAGAGTAGATCATTAAGCCCAATATGCTACAGGGACTCCAACTGGGGGACATCTTCCTAGTAATCCTAGACATCCTCTGAAAACTCTTCATATGTATTATCTGGTACCCATCCGAGATTTTCATTTAATGTAAAACAAGTGTAAGCTCACCATGCTTAGCAAGTATATCAAAGGGATCTATGAGGCTCAAAGGCTAGACACGGTTTGACTGCGGTTAGCAATTTTAGTTGGTCAAGTTTTAGCATCCTGAATCACTACTTTAGTGAATAAACCCAACCCAATTGGTAGTAATGAATAATCAAGATTATATCAAGTCCCCAACCATCCATAGTAACCACTAATCATGAAGGATCTAGACCGCTCGTATCCGTGAGCACGGCTGTTATAACAGGTTAAATATTTCTGCAGAAATTGTACAACTTTACCCACCGAGCTGTGATCCCCAATGCTGGGGTTTGCAAAGTCCACATCACCTCTACCTAGGAAGTGTGGTAGGGTTTCACTACGTAACCCTTCGCTAGTCGCACTAACAAGTCATAGCTGCTAAGGTTTTAGCCGTCTAGCCGTATGTGGCCCTCGTCTAGGAGTGGCACTTGTGGTTGCAGCATAGTACACACCCTAGCAGGAAAAGAAACAAACCAACTAGTGCCCCCTCTTGCCCTTACGGAAAGCTACAAACGAGCTAGTACAATCTAGTTAACAGGATAAAGTCAGAGCCATATGACACTCAGGGTTGTACGAAACCTCCTAGGTGGCCGCTTCAGGATTAAGTCCTTATGGAGAGGCACTAGAGCACTCAACCCAGTACTCTAGCCCTCTAATTGTTGCTAAAAAGCTCCATTTTAACATATTGCATAATACCTTTAGTCATGTTTAACAATTATTTTATGTTGAGCGCTATAGCATCTATCCAAAATGCATCCCAAACCATAGGTATCAAGGATATGTGGTATAAGTAGTAATCTAGGTAAAGTCCTTAAAGGTACTTCAAATTTGGACACATGCATGTATATGAATTGTAGAGTTCATAGGTACAAGGGGCCTTTGCTACACTTGCCTTCCTCAAAGTCTCCTTCCTAGTACTGCTGGTCACCTGACTGATCCTCTGAACCCTCGAACTGATCACCCTCTAAACGTGTTCAAATTCACCAATCAAGCATCCACTCCAATCATCACATGCATACAAAGATACTTCTATTAGAACAATACACCAAACAGTAGAAACATAGACTAAAAAGCTTATAAAACTAACCTACGTACTGCTACGAACACAAGAGTGAAAGAATCACTCTAATCGTACTTAAAACGCAAAAGTTATGCATGAAATAAGGTTCCAATGGCATTTCTGTAAATAAACTGAACTCAAATTTGAATAAAAATTAAGTTCTAACGTGGTTTGTACTGCGCGCACAATTTCTCAAAAGTATAGGGGCTCAAACAGAAGAAAACATGACTGAAAAGAAATACTTTTGGAGTACGGTTGGACTGTGGGTTGATTCCTTAAAAACCCAGGGGCTAAACTACAAAAGTGCTCGGCTGACTGCGGGTTGACTCACGTGGCTGCTAACTAGGTGCCACGTGGCGTGCTCTGGATGGTGTGGTGTACCACCGTGTGCGGTGAACCGGTGACGTGGGCGCTGTGCTCCGTGTCCACGGTCCACGTTGGACCGGTCATGCCCCGAAGGGGTACGTTCTATTCGCGACCGTTCAAGTAAATCCGATGGCGAGGGAATGAAGGGGAGGACCCCCGCCGCCTACACAGTGACTCCGGCGAGCCCGCCATGGCCGGCGGTGAGCCGAGCACCACGACGAACGCTGATACGGCATTTTGGACAAGCTCGTTCAAAACCAAAAGCACAGAAGCGAAGCACGGGATCTCGTGAACTCAGTGGGATACAAAATAGAGATGGGGAGCATGTCAAGGCGACGGCCCCACGGCGGCACCATGGATGGCGTGATCTGGAGCTCGCCGATACGGTGACTCAGTGCACCAAACGCAAAACAAAAGGTACGGGGAGAACGAGGGGTATACAGAGGGTACGATGAAGGCGTTTGCGGCGTCCGAGAGGGCTCCGAGGGGACCGCTCGACGGTGATGGCGAGCTAGAGAGAGAAACCATTGCGGGTGAGTGTGATTCTGTGCGACCGGTTACCAAAATGAAAAGAAGAAAACACCTACGGATGCGGCGAGGCACGGCGGACCTCCTGGGTGCGTCGTCGACGGTGTTTGAGCACCGACATGGGTGGATTAGGGGGCGGCGGTGTGTACGTGAGCTCGTGTCAACGAAATATAGTCGGCAGTCTACCTAGGGGTATGCCCAAGGTAGTAGATTATCGGCAGATAGGTGCACAAGCTACGAACGAGATGGTGACGCAAGACAGACACGAGGTTTAATCTAGGTTCGGCCGCCGTGAGGGCGTAATACCTACGTCCTATGTCTGATTGTATTACTGTATGCAAATGAGATGATTTTTGAGAGGGGTCCCCTGCCCGCCTTATATAGTCTGGGGTGTAGGGCTACAGATCTAGAAACTAATCCCAATCGGGTACAATTGCCATAGGTGGCCGGATAAGGATTCCTATTCTAACCGACCAGGATCTTGCTTGATCTCCAAGTCTGCCTTGATTCCTTGTGCGGGACTCCGAGCAGATCGGCGCGTCGTCTTCTGGTGGGCCGAACCCCTTGGTCCGGGCCAGCCCAAACCTAGCCGTAAGGGTATAGGGGTTAATACCCCCACAGCTAGTCCCCGAGCACCATGTATTATGTTGCGACACGCCGTTTGATCTTTTTCGGCTAATGCAATCTGTCTTCATATCATCTCCAACTGGTTGAAACATTGACCAAGCAAATGTGCTAGCATTCTGGTCAGCACAGAGAGCAGTAGACCACGATTATAGCCGAAGATTCCGGTTGTCTAAATAATGCATGGTGCTCTAAAGAAAAAAGAAAAAGATTTCTTTCCTGATCAAGTGTGCCCACTTGTATTTCTAAAAAGAAATGTAAGTGACCCTTGTACAGGAGTAGTTATGGCCAACAATCAGAGCGTAGGGGTCGATAAAATAAGCACATTCACCGCCTTAGTCCCCGAGCCTGGTAGTAGGTGACATAGGCACGTGGTGCCAGGGTCTAAAAAGAATTCCTAGTTAAGTTGAGAATCCAATCGCCGTACAAGCCATACGAGCTACATCGGTAGGTGCATCGTACCGATGTAGTCCCTGAGCTTGCTGGAAGGCGAGGTATCAGCCTTGTAGCAAGGTCTAAGTGAGAAAAAATAAAAGCCTCTCAACTGTATGTGAGTACAAATCACATGTAGCCGAGGAGAGCGGTCCCCAAGCAATGGTCGGAGAGTGGTCGGGGCAGTCCCCGAGCGCAGCATGGGGAAAATGACGAATCCCTGAGAATAACCGTAGTCGGGACAGTCCCTAAGCACAAAGGTAGTCGGGACAGTCCCCGAGCACGAGGGCGGTCGAGACAGTCCCGAGCACGAGAGTGGTCGGAACAGTCCCCGAGCACGATGGTGGTCGGGACAGTCCCCGAGCACAAGGATAGTCGTGACAGTCCCCGAGCACGAGGGTGGTCAAAAAAGTAGATGGGTATAGCACGTCATACTGCCTTTTTGTCTTGCAAGCAAATCGTTGTGTGGCACCTGTCAGTAGGTGTGTCAGCGTGGGCCCTCCCACATTGGCAACGAAGAGGCACATTTATTGGCGTAGATCTTGGAGCTGAGTAATACTACAAATGTGAAAACAGCTATCTGTGGCACATGCGCACGTCCCCCAAGAATCCCTGGCAAACAAAACATCATAACTCTTGGGTTAAATACGGTATATGATAGGTCAGTTACTATTTAATGAACCCCATTGCCATTCGCAACTGCAACTTTTGTCTTCCTCTCACCAACCAACCCTATCAGATCCAAAATTGCCACCAATCAATCCGCCGCCGCTTCGACTGCCGCCCCTACTAATCCCCCGCTGCTGTTGAAGATCAGCACACCCCCCGTTCACCAGCAAGGCCAGAGTCAGAGGCGGAAAACGAATGGAAATGGCGAAAAGTGATGCGCAGAAGAAAACAGGGTTCATGGCGAAGGAATGGTGGAAATCGAAAAGCAACGAGCAGACCATTGAAGACCTTGTCACCATGGGGGTACTCCACAACAAGGAGCTCGCAGGATGGCATGCGCCAGAGGGCGAGAGGTACCCTGATCCACAACCAGGTGAGATCGTGGTGTTCGAGGATTTCTTTAAACGGGGATTTGGAGTTCCGATGCATCCGTTTCTTCAGGGGCTCTGTCTTTACTACGAGATTGGGATTTGCAATCTGCATCCCAACTCAATCCTCCTTGTCGCCACTTTTATTCACCTGTGCAAAGCGTATGGCGGCTTCCAGCCCCATTTCGATTTTTTTCGCCATCTTTTCTGTCTGTGGAAGAAAGGAAGTGGTGGTTCAAAGATAGTCGGGGGTGTATACCTCAACCTCCATGACGGCATGAAAGCTTAGTACCTGCACTGCCCATGGAACATGTCGCTCAACGACTAGTACAAAAAATGGTTCTACATACGCGAAGAGCCGAACACGATCACGTTGTGCAACGCGGGCTACATTCCAGAGAAGAAGTTGAGCTGGTCGGAGAAGCCCAAGCACCTGGGACAGATCCTAGAAATATTTGGAATGATCCCGTGGAAAAAACTGGATGGTCCGAGCGTAGTCGAGAGTTTCATCAGCCGACGGGTCCAGCCCTGCCAGAGGAGGGTATATCCTGGCTATGAGTATCAAGGCAGCGCAGACCCGATGAGGATGAGGCGGAGGGCGCTTGACAAAATCGAAGTCAAAGCTAGAATTGGCGAGCTATTTAACTTAGCTGATCCAAATTATGCCAGATTGAGCGACATCGAGCATGCTTTCAAGCTTGCCCGACCTCCCCCAAAGGTAACTCGTCTTGCCGTGTACTCGTAGTCTTATATTGTGGTAGGGTAAGTGGAAACTTACTGTGTTCACTCCCTTTTGTCACCTAGGTTAATGGTCAGGATAGAGCGACAGTGTTTGTGTCGCCACCCCCTGGAGTAGAGAGGCCACAAGGAGCTGATCCCACCACCCAAACCAGCGTCAATATCGAGGACGAGGACATCGACTGGGCGGAGCTCGGAGCTGGAGAGGAGGCAGCGGCCAAAGCTGCTGGTAAGCGGCTGGCTGCCCCAAACAGTCGAAGAAGAGGTCAGTAACCACCCTGCTCACTGGAGGAGCACTAAGTATCAATGGGCTCGAGGAGGACCCGGAGGAGAACCCGGCCAGCAAGCGTCGGCAGACAATTTTTGCTTGGCCGAACGATGACGCAGAGGAGGGAGAAGATGCAGACACCTTTCAACTTATCCCTCGAAAAAGGAGGATGCAATTGGAGTCAATGGAGCAAGGTGGGTCCTCCGCGCCTGTGGGACCCACATCGCCGATGGCGGTGAAGGATGCAGCCAGGTCGACCTCGGGAGTACCTGGGCAAGGAACGCGACCGACCACTACAACGCGAAGGACAAGTGGTGGAGGGGTCGAGCACCAAGGCCCAACGATAGTGCTGGATGTAGAGGGAGACCAGGGGTCATCCGCACAGCACGTGGAGCAAGTACAGTCGAAGAGACGCGCCTTCTCCACATCATTCCGTGCTTCCAACATGTAAGTATTTGTAACCTTGATATAAGTTAGCAATTTGCATTTAATATGATTGCTTTCTGAACTTATCTCGGATGTATTAGCTCGGCGTCCACAGAAAGTCCAGACCAGCTAGCTAGAAGTGGCGTGGTGCCACCAATAAGTACAGAGCAGACTACCTAGCAGCCGACCACCGAGGAAGCCATAGTAGAAGATCCGTCCGGGCCTCAGCAAGCGAGCAGTCAGACAACAGTCCCCGAGCAGGTGGTCGAGGGACCAGCTGAGCCGGGCACGAGTGCTCCGAGCGCTAAACCTGCTGAGGGCAACACCTCAGCGTCGAGGGTAACAGAGCAGACTGAGGAGCAGCGGCCGGAGGTGAGAGCACAGACCACATTTACCAACGCTGCAGCTCATGGGAAGGCTATGGTGATCACAGATGCTGCTGACGCCGGGCCAGCACCAAGACCCGAAGAAGAGCCTGAAGCGGACGAGGTGGAGGAGGTCCTAGGCCATCCGCAAGACAAGCGACAACATGTTTCTATGTCACGTTGGTGGAACGACCAATGGGTTGTCCAAGAAGAAATCCCAGAGGTCGAGGAAACCAAGAAAGTTGAACGGGCGGCGAAGCGGCTTATTATGGAAGTGCAGGTAAGCTTCGCTTCACCCCCTGGTCTTGCGGTCTAATCATAGTTGTCCTAGCTATCTGCACACAAGACTTAATGAAGACTGCAAGGTACCGCAAGAAATGCTTCGACAAGATTGAGGGAATCGTTGCAAACAACAAGGAGCTGACGGCGGAGGTGGACCGCTTGCGCCAGCGACTTGAAGCCGCCGATCATGAAAAGACAGTGCAAGATTCCCAGAACCAGAACCTGGTCATCCAGCTCAGTAAGAAAGACCGGGAAAGAACAAGTAAGTAGCCATTTTATCATACCGACTACTGACAAGTGCTGTTGCGTTGTTGGTAGTAACAGCTGTAGTGCAGGCTTAGAAGCTGAAGTGATCCGTCTCCGAGAGGAGAACTGTCGTGTGGTCGGGGAGTGTGATCGCCTAAATGAGGACAACAGAAAACTGGCACAAGACCAGTCGCAGCTCCAGGACCACACGGCCAAGATGACAGAGGAGTTGAAAGGTAAGTTGTCCAACCACCTTTGCTCATTTTTGTTGCCTACCGTAGTTTGGCATGGTCTACCGTCTTAACATTGTGTGCGATTTGCAGTTATAAAAATCAATGCAAAGAAGCATCTGGAGGCCATGATGAAAGACCGTGATGGCTGGAAGGCGCAATGCCAAGAGATCACCAAGGACCGTGACACCTGGAAAAGCCGGTGCCAGGAGGTGGCAAAGGGCATTTTGCCGGTCCTTAACCTCATCGATCCGGCGCTAGCAGAAGATGTGCCAAGGACGCCGCAGCTGGGATTGATCGAGAGATGCCAAAGGGCATGGGGATGGTTCCAGGAGTTCGTGAAGGAGGCAGGAGAGTACGCAGGCGCACATGTGCTAAGCATGGTACGTGCTCACTACCCCCTGATTGATCTCAAGCGCCTGGAGGCTAGATACCCGAAGGAGGTAGGTACAGACAAGGCCGAGGAGCTATGGATGACCCAGCTAGACTTCTCGGCGAAAATAATTGGCGATATTAACCTGTGCGGAGGAGCGACACCACCCGTACAAGGAATGCCGTCAACAAGTCAGCTGGGAATGCCGTCATCTTCGAGCCAACCGGCGAAGCCTATGGTCTCGACCAGCCAGGCATCGGTGGGGCCATCTTCTTCAGCTCGATCAATGCCAGAGTCCCCGAGACCCAAGCACGATGTTAGTCCCAGCGAGCAGTAGGCACCGCGTGCCCTGACCAGTCAATAGTATAGGCTATAGCTGTAGAAAAAGATGTAGTTGGGTTATTGTAAACTTGGACCTTCTTAGGCAAGCTTGTAATAACGTACTTGTATATCAACATAAGCTTGTTTGTTTTGTAGAAAACGTGTTTAAGCTCGGATATCATGTTGATGTAAGTAAGTTAGAACGTGTTGGCGTTCTATTTAGTTGTACCAGTTTAGTCAACATGTCATCCTGAAAGGTTTGTATGGCCCTAGTTTCTCTTGCAGTCGGAGTGTGAGGTGCGTAGCTTGTGCACACGTAGAAACACACAAGTCAAACCAGAGAGCACTTGCCAATCACCCGTAGCATAGAGAGCGGATCCCATGTACGCGTTGGGAGGAACCGGATACAGGGCCTGCTCCGAACCCGAGAAGGAATGGTGGTCAGTTTTAACTGGTAGAGTTATAATAATGATAGACTTCAAAGTGACACATTAGAGTGGTCGGAGAAATCATAATAGCTTTATTGAAATAAATCAAAAGTACAAGAGGGGCACATATCTTAGTAGCTAAGCATAGAAACGCCTAAGCTTATCGATGTGCCAGGAATTGGGTACGTCTGCGCCGTCTAGGTGAGCTAACCTGTAAGATGTAGGGCGTGTAACCTCCTTGATCATGAAGGGTCCTTCCCATGGGGTTGCGAGTTTGTGGACACCAGCCTGATTCATCTTCCACTTCAGGACTAGGTCCCCGACCACGAAGAACCACTCCTTGACGTTCTTGTTGTAGTACCTACACAAAACAGCAAGGTATTTGGCTGTACATACGCAAGAATCGAGCCGCTTCTCTTCTGCACTATTCACTTCTAGCTCTCGCACTTCATTGGCCTTGTCTTCATCGAAGTTCTCTACTCGTGCTGATCTGAAGGCTATATCTGCTGGGAGCACTGCCTCAGCGCCACAAACCATAAAGTATGGTGTTACACCGGTATTGCGACTGGGCTAGGTTCTGAGACCCCAGACCACGGCTGTTAACTCTTTGAGCCATCTTCCAGGAGCTTTGTCATTCTCTCTATACATCCTCTTCTTAAGTGCGACCAGGATCGTACCATTTGCCTGCTCGACCTGTCCATTAGCTCTAGGGTGTGCCACCAAGACGTATTTTACTACTATGCTCCTTTCATCGCAGAAGTCAAAAAAAGCATTCCCGGTGAACTGAGTACCCAGATCAGTGATGATGCTGTTGGGTATGCCAAAGCGGTGGATGACCTGGTCAAGGAACGCGATAGCCTTTTTTGAAGATGCCTTGACCAAGGGCATGTACTCTATCCACTTGGAGAATTTGTCGATCAGCACAAAGACGCATGTAAATTTTCTAGGGGCCGGTTTGAAAGGCCCGATCATATCCAGTCCCCAGTATGCGAAGGGCCAAGGGGCTGGTATAGTCTAAATCTCATGTGCTGGTACGTGGATTCTCTTGGCAAAAAACTGACAACCTTCACAATGGCGGACTAGCTTCTCTACATCGGCTACGGCTGACAACCAATAGAACCCTGCTCGGAAAGCCTTGCCGACCAGCGTTCTCGAGGCCGCGTGGTTGCCACAGGAGCCAGAGTGGATTTTGTCTAGGAGATGTTCACCATCCTCCTGGGTTATACACTTCATCAAGATTTCCTCCTTCGCGTTCTTGCGCCACAATTTGCCATCGACGAGTAGATACTGCTTACCGCGACGCATCATGCTTTCGTTTTCTGTCTGCTTGGTGTAACCGCTACCATCTATCAGGTACTTTATGAAAGGTACTCTCCAGTTGGGCTTCTTGGTGGTGTTTGACGCCGGAACCATAGCCACCAATGGCTGGTCTAGAGGCTTGTCAACCGCGGGATCTTCTTCTTTGATGGAGGGCGTGAGGAGGTCTTGAACAAATACGCCATGTGGGACTTTGGCTTGGGATGATCCTAACTTTGACAGCGCATCTGCTGCTTGATTTTTGTCCCAGACCACATGTGTGTACTCGATGCCATAAAACTTGCCTTCCAGCTTTCTGATCGCTTTGCAGTATGCGTCCATCTTTTCGCTGGTCGTATCCCAGTCCTTGTTGAGTTGGTTGATGACCAGATCCGAGTTTCTGTAGACATAGAGATGCTTGACACCGAGCTCAACCACAATGTGCAGGCCGTGTAGGCATGCTTCGTACTCGGCGGTGTTATTAGACACCGGGAAATAAATCCTGAGGACGTATCGGAGCTGCTCCTTGGATGGTGATACGAAAAGGACTCCTGCTCCTACGCCGTTGATGTTTAGAGAGCCGTCGAAGTACATCTTCCAATACTCGGTGGGCCCCTAAGAGGCAGGTGTGCTTAAGTCTGTCCACTCGACGCTGAAATCGTCAAGTGCTTGAGACTTGATTGTAGTACGGCTTGCAAATTCCAAGGAGAAAGGGCATAGCTCCATTGCCCATTTGATGATGCGCCCGTTTGCATCCTTGTTGGGAATGATGTCTCCTAGAGGGTACTCGGTCATGACCACCACACGATATCCATCGAAGTAGTGTTTCAACTTTCGGGATGTAAGTAGTATGGCGCAGATCAGTTTCTGAATCTGTGGGTACCTGGTCTTGGATTCGCTGAGCACCTCACTGATGAAATAAATTGGTCACTGTACCTTGTAGACGTGGTCGGGCTCGTCGCGCTCGACCACCACGGCAGTGGAGACCACTCGATTAGTTGTTGCAATGTAAAGCAGGAGGGTTTTGTCTTCTCTGGGAGCAGTGAGGACCGGAGGTGATGTAAGGAATTGTTTCAGCTGTGTAAAGGCAGCGTCTGCTTCCTCCGACCACTCAAACTTCTTGGATGCTTTGAGCAGCTGGAAAAATGGTAGTCCTTTTTCGCCTAATCTAGATATGAAATGACTGAGGGCAGCCATGCATCCGGTAAGCTTCTGAACATCCTTCACCTTTTTGGGTGGCTTCATGTCCAAGACAGCTTTTACTTTCTCTGGGTTAGGGCGTATGCCGTCGTGACTGACGACGTTGCCGAGCAGTATACCAGATGGAACACCAAAGTGCACTTCTTTGGGTTTAATTTCCATTGGAATGTGTTAAGGGCTACAAAGGTACGTTCTAGGTTGTCGACAAGGGTGTATGCTTCCTTGGTTTTAACAACTACATCGTCAACATAAGCCTCGACGAGGTCGTCTTTTATCTCGTCTTTGAGGCAGGCCTGTATGGCGCGTTGGTAGGTAGCCCCAGTGTTCTTGAGCCCGAACGACATGGTCGTGTAGCAGTAGGCGCCGAAGGGCATGATGAAGGATGTCTTGATCTGGTCGTCCTTTTTGAGAGCGATCTGGTGACAACCAGAGTAGCAATCGAGAAAGGAAAGCAGCTCACAACTGGCAGTTGAATCTATGACCTCGTCTATGCGAGGTAAGCCGAAGGGGTCTTTAGGGCAGTGTTTGTTGAGATCAGTGTAATCAACGCACATTCTCCATTCCTTATTCTTTTTGCGTACAAGAACCGGGTTGACTAACCACTGCGGATGATACACTTTTTTGATAAATCTAGCTGCTAAAAGCCGTGTAACTTCTACCCTAATAGCCTCCTTTTTGTCGCTAGCGAACCGTCGTAGCTTCTGCTTGATGGGTTTGGCCTTGCCATCGACATTTAAGGAGTGCTCGATCAAGTTCCGAGGTACACCGGGCATGTCAGCGGGTTTCCATGCGAACACACTCACATTGCTCCTCAAGAACCTAACGAGCGCGTCTTCCTATTTAGGATCCAGGTTGGCCCCGATAAGGGCCGTTTTGCTGGGATCACCGTCGACCAGCTGGATCCCTTTGTGCTCTTTGGACTTGATGTTCTTGCGTGGGGCCTCGAGCTCTAGGATCTCCAGGTGGTCGGCTGGGGTCTGCTTGGCGTCGAGCATGGTCTCGGCCATGCGAATAGAGAGGTCGTGAGCCTCTGCTATTTTGAAGCTGTCATCCTCGCAGGTGTAAGCTGCGTATACGTTGCCCCTGAGAGTTAGAACCCCCTTCTCAGTAGGCATCTTGAGCACCAAATACCTATAGTGAGGTATGGCCATGAACTTGGTGAGCGCTGGTCGGCCAAGGATAGCATGGTAGGTGCCTTCGAAGTCGGCGACCACGAAGTTGACATAGTCAGTGCGGAAGTGGTCTGGGGTACCAAATTGCACAGGTAGCGTGATCTGCCCGAGAGGTATGGAGCTCTGTCTAGGGAGAACACCCCAGAACTGTGCCTCGTATGGCTTGAGATCAGCCTGGGTTATCTTCAAGGCTGGCAAACTGTTCTTGAACAGTATATCGATGGAACTGCCACCGTCAATCAGCACTCTATCGAACTGAACCTTGTTGATACAAGGATCGAGAACTAGAGGAAAATGCCCTGGCTTAGGTATTGCAGCCCATTGGTCCTTTTTGCAGAAGAAGATCTCGCGATGAGACCAAGGAGGGAGCCGCAGATCGGCGATGAGGTTATCCGCATTGGCCACGTTCAAGCAAGCGCGGGCGAGCAGCTTGCGCTCTCGTTTGGTCTCGATGGACACTTTGCCCCCCATGATGGTGTGGACGTGGTCGGTTGGCTTGACGTACTTGTGACGGGGATCTGCATCTTCATCATCATCGTCCTCGTTACGCTGCTCCCCTACGTCGTTAGGCTTGTCGGATTTATCCGGAGCCTGTTCGCGCGTGTAGATGGATTTGAGAACACGGCAATTCTCCATGGTATGGTTTGACTTGGGATGGAGCTGGCAGGGTCCTTTCAATGCTTTGGTGTAGTCTTCTTCATAGTTGCGACGTCCACCACCTTTTTTAATGATGTTGACTTCGCCGTCATCTTCCCGAGCACGCTTGCCCCTGTAATCGTCATGGCGATTACGCCGCTGATTACGCTGGTCGTGGTGGTCGCGAGAATCGTTGCGCTGGTTGCGGCAATCAAAATTGTCGTTCCGACCACGGTTGCCGCGGTAGTCGTCGCGGTGTGGGGGGTGGTCGAAGCGTGGAACCCTTGCTGCTTCTTCGATGATTATCTTTTTAGCATCATCAGCGTCCGCATATTTTTTAGCAGTAGCTAGGAGCGCTGTGACCAATTCTGGTCTTTTGCGGAGGAGCTTGTCCCTTAGGGCATCGTGGAAGCGGAGACTAGTGATGAAAGCTTCGATTGCCTCGTTGTCGGAGATTGATGGGACCTTGATGCGCATCTCCAAGAAGCGTCGGACGTACTCGCGTAGTGACTCATCTTTGCGATCTCGAATCCGCTGCAGATCATATTTGTTGCCGGGTTGTTCGCAAGTAGCAATGAAGTTGTCGATGAATGCTTGCTTGAGCTCTTGCCAAGAATCAAAGTAGTTTGCCGGCAAGCGGACCAGCCATTGGTGGCCTACATGGCCGACAGCGACTGGGAAGTAATTAGACATGACATGCTCGTCAGCCATGGCTGATCTGCACATGGTTTCATAGAGCATGACCCATAACTCGGGGTTCTCCTTGCCATCGTACTTCTAGAGTTTTTTGAGCTTGAAGTTTTTTGGCCACACGACTTGGCGAAGGTGAGGAGTAAACCGCTTCAAACCCGAAGGGCCGTGGGTAGTATCATATTCCATACGGCGATAGCTTTCATGGGATGCACGATCGTTTGCTCTTTGGTTAATGCGATCGCGTAGATCACGTTCTCCGAGGGAATGGCGGAGATTGTTATTGCCATCACGGCGATCTCGATTGCCACCTTGGTTCACCCCACGATCGAGGTTATCACGGCGATTGTCGTGGTTGTTGCGGCGGTTGTCGTCCTGACCACCATCATGACCACCGTTTCTACCTTGACGGTTGTCTGGTGGGTCGTTGTTGCATGAGCCACGTTGATTGGGTGGCTGTGGGCGACTTGAGTACTGACGACTGCGGCTTGATTTGACTGAGAGACGGATGAGCCCGGGCTTGGTTTGCAACCTCTGCGGTCTGGGCTATAGCAGCCGTCAGGTAGGCTTGTACATCATCACGAATTGCCTAGATTTCCGGGGTATTGGGTAGTCGTTGCATTATCGCCATAGCAACAGCTACGTTGGCGCTTGGAGTCCTGAAGACCTGCTTTTCCCCTACCCTATCAAAGGCATTGTTGAGATCACGTGGCTGGAGCCTTATGCGTCGTGCCTCTTCTTCTGCCTCGGCTTCGACTTGTCTGCGATTAAACCGGTCAATATTGCGTGCTTTGCGTGCTAGCCTTTCTTGTTCTGTTTCACCAACTGCCAGGGGTTTGTCATTACTGATGACATTGATCAAGTCTCCTCACCTTGGTGGGAAGGATGGGAATCGTGGGAACCCGGGGAGTGGTCTGGGATATCCAGATCGTATTCAACTTCTTCATTATCACGATGCTGAAGCTCAGTGTGGATGGAGCCATTAGATGCAATGCTGAACGGGGAGCTTGAGCTACCCTCTTGAACTGTGTGGACCAATCCTTCTTGATACTCCTTAATTCGAACCATGTTGATGAAGTTGCATGGCTTTGACCAAGGTCGATGTATAAAACACAGATCCGAGCAGCGTTGTATATTGTATGCATAGTTGGAAGCAGTGTTTCATAGGCCATAGGGCTGAGCCTGGTAATTCTCCATCAAGGCTTCGCACTCGGGGAGCCAGAGACCCGTTACGGGGGCTGGTCGGCGACGAACGGAGCGCCCTTCAGGAGTAGATGTGACCATGAGATCCGTACCGAGTCATGTAGGATGACTGGCCCGAGCTGGTTGGGTACATCTGTTGTGGGTAGTGGTTACCTGCTCGGTAGGTTGATTTTGAATTGAATCTACCAGAGCTAGGGTTTCAGCAAGCTTGGTGCCAACCTGATCGATGGAGTCGAGCAGGTCGGTGTTGTCGATTTGCCTCCCTTTGTAGCGAGGAAGCGAACGACGGGTTGTCGGCGTGGCTGAAGACGATGCTGGTGTGGCCGGAGCCAGATCCAACATGGTCGGAGCCATAACCGATGCTAGTGAAGTAGTGGTCGATATAGATTGGATCTGCGCCTCCTCCGTGATCATGGCGATGAAGTTGTCAGAGCCAGTGGTCCAGGTGATCTGGCCGATGGTGAACGTGAGGCCGTTTGGCGTAGCCATGGAGTCGGGGATGATGACCATCTTGTTCGTCTGGGGAGCAGTACGCACACCCCCTACCTGACACGCCACTGTCGATGAAATATGGTCAGTAGTCTACCTAGGGGTATGCCCAAGGTAGTAGATTATCGGCAGATAGGTGTGCAAGCTACGAACGAGATGGTGACGCAAGACAGACACGAGGTTTTATCCAGGTTCGGCCACCGTGAGGGCATAATACCTACGTCCTGTGTCTGATTGTATTACTATATGCAAATGAGATGATTTTTGATAGGGGTCCCCTGCCTGCCTTATATAATCTGGGGGCAGGGTTACAGATCTTGAAACTAATCCCAACCGGTTACAATTGCCATAGGTGGCCGGATAAGGATTCCTATTCTAACCGACTAGGATATTGCTTGATTTCCAAATCTGCCTTGATTCCTTACACGAGGCTCCAAGCAGATCGGCGCGTCGTCTTCTGGTGGGCCAAACCCGCTGGTCCGGGCCGGCCCAAACCTAGCCGTAAGGGTATAGGGGTTAATACCCCACAACTCGGCTGCAGTAAAGGGGGAGGAAGGGGCTCGGCGGCGGGTCTTATAGGCCTTACGGGCACAGTAGAAATGGGAAGCAGCGTCAGCTGCCCACCATCACCACGGATTGGGCCTGCCATACTGGCTCACTGCCCTAGATGGTAGGAGCGGCTTCCCGGCGCAGCGATGAAGGAAGGGGAAGGAAGGCGTCTGACGTGTGGGTCCTGGTTGCAAGAGAAAGAGGAGGGAGAGGGGATTCGGCAGTGCGCGAGAGTGGGCACAAAGCAGGCTTGCGCCTGGTCTAGCGGCGCCGAACTGGACTGCGTTGCTAGGCTGCAGGTGCGCGCGCATTCGTGCGATGGAGATCGACGCTGGAGCGGGCCACCGAGCAGGCCGCGCTGTCAGGCCGCGTGCGTGAAGGAGGGGAAAGGAAGGGAGGCGCGGGGCTGGGCCACCAGTAGTCCTGGGCCGAAATGGGAGTGCGGGTGAAGATGGAAAAAGAAAACTTTTTCATTTTCTGGTTTTTGCAAACTTGCTCCAAATTAAAATTAGATTTGAATTCGAAGCCACTCAACTCTAACCCTACACTCAAACAAAAACCAAAATGCCTCAGCATGAATGCAGCAATCATGTTACTAAATCTTATAGTAAATTTTAATTAGCCAAAAGTTATTATTTAGCATAGTTTAAAATGCATAAAAATTAATTAAATGCTCAATTTTAATTACTAAATTGTAATAAATTTTTAGGGTGTTACAAACCTACCCCTTAAGATGAATCTCGTCCTCGAGATTCGGATGATTTGAAGAGATTAGGGTAGTCAGATTTTAGATCATCCTCTCTTTCCCAGGTTGCCTCATCTACAGAGTGTCTGTTCTACTGAACCTTACACATTCTTATAATCCTGCTCCTTGTGATTCTCTCAGCTGTTTCCAAGATTCTCACTGGATATTCTTTGTATGATAGATTTTCTTGGATATCCAGTTCATCCAAAGGTAACTGCTCCTCAGGTACTCTCAAACATTTCTTAAGCTGCGATACATGGATAACATCATGAACACCTAAGAGCTGTTCTGGTAATTCCATCTGGTAAGTAACTTCTCCTGTCCTGTTGATGATCTTGAAGGGTCCCACATACATGGGTGACAACTTTCCCTTAGTATGGAACCTCTTAACTCCTCTCATAGGTGAAACTTTGAGATAAACAAAATCACCAATCTCAAACAATAAATCCCTTCTTCTCGTGTCAGCGTAGCTTTTCTGTCGAGACTGTGCGACCTTCAAATTTTGCCTTATTGTTTGTACCTGTTTCTCCGCCTATTGCAAAACTTCTGGTCCAAAGACTTGACTTTCCCCCGTTTGATTCCAAAACAGTGGTGTCCTACACTTTCTGCCATACAACACTTCAAATGGTGCCATCTCAAGACTTTTCTGGTAGCTATTATTATAAGATAATTCAGCATAGGGTAAACTCTTATCCCAACTTGTCCCGTACTGTAAAGCACAAGCTCTCAACATATCCTCTAAAATCTAATTTGTTCTCTCGGTCTGCCCATCTGTCTAAGGATGATAAGCTGAGCTAAAGTTCAACTTCGTGTCCATGGACTCATGCAACTTCTGCCAAAAATGAGATGTGAACTGTGTACCCCTATCTGAAACAATCTTCTTCGGTACTCCATGTAAACATCCAATCCTTTCCATGTATAGCTCTGCCAACTTTGCACCAAAGTAAGTTGTCTTGATAGGAATGAAATGTGCTACTTTTGTCAAACGGTCTACAATTACCCAAATAGAGTCATATCCCCTCTGTGTACGGGGTAATCCCACTATGAAATCCATTCCAACTTGTTCCCATTTCCACTCGGGTATCTTCATAGGTTGTAGCAAACCTGCTGGCCTCTGATGCTCTGCCTTTACTCTTTGGCATGTATCACATATGGCCACATGTTCAGCTACATCTCTTTTTAGTCTGTACCACCAATATCTCTCTTTAAGATCAAGATACATTTTAGTACTCCCCGGGTGTATAGAATAGGCCGAGTCATGAGCTTCCCTCAAAATAGACTCTCTAATAGACTTCACTTCTGGCACACAAATCCTTTTACCAAACCATACTGTTCCTTGATCATCCATGTGGAAACCAGGGGCTTTACCAATCACTATACGTTTAGCAATATCTTTGATCTTCTCATCATTCAACTGTCCCTTACGAATCTCTCGTTCTAAAGTAGGTTCTACCTCTAACTCCATAGTGTTAGCCACAATACCCAAATTCAGGTGTTCAAACTCCTCACACAACTCTCTAGGTAATTGAGTTGTATAAGCCATGTTAACATAACTCTTCCTACTCAAAGCATCTGCTACAATGTTAGCTTTTCCCAGATGATAGTGTATCTCCAAATCATAATCCTTGATTAACTCTAGCCATCTGCACTGCCTCAAATTCAGATCTGACTGAGTGAATGTATACTTCAAACTCTTGTGATCAGTATAAATCTCACACTTATGACCAATCAGGTAATGCCTCCAAATCTTGAGAGCATGTACCATAGCTGCTAACTCTAGATCATGAGTTAGATAATTTAACTCATGTTTTCTCAGTTGTCTGGATGCGTAGGCAACAACTCTACCCTCTTGCATAAGAATGCAGCCTAGACCTTGCCGTGAGGCATCACAATAGATAGAGAAGCTTTTGGTAAGATCAGGTAAGACAAGCACTAGGGTAGAAGTCAGTCTCTTTTTCAACTCCTCAAAACTATCCCGACATTGCTTGGACCATACAAATTTGGCGTTCTTCTCTAATAGAGCAGTCATAGGTTTGGCTAATTTAGAGAATCCCTCGATGAATCTCCTATAGTACCCAGCCATACCAAGGAAACTCTGAATCTCACTGACATCCTGAGGTGGCTTCCAACTCAACACATGTCTAACCTCCTTGGGATCTACTACTACTCCTCCATTAGAGATTATGTGACCAAGGAAGGATACTTCTTTGAGCCAGAACTCACATTTGCTAAACTTAGCATAGAGTTGATGTTCTCTAAGCTTTTGCAATACTAGCCTCAAATGTTCCTCATGTTCTTCCTCATTCTTAGAGTAGACTAATATATCATCAATAAACACAACGATGAACTTATCAAGATACTCCATGAATACTTTGTTCATCAAATACATGAAGTAAGCAGGTGCATTTGTCAGACCAAAAGACATGACTGTGAACTCATATAATCCATATCGGGTCACAAAAGCGGTTTTGGGAATGTCAGAATGTCTTATTCTCAACTGATGGTATCCAGATCGAAGGTCAATCTTGGAAAATACACAAGCTGCTTTCAATTGGTCAAACAGGTCATTGATTCTAGGTAGTGGATATTTGTTCTTAATTGTGACCTCATTAAGTGATCTGTAATCCATGCACATTCTTTGTGTACCATCTTTCTTCTCTACAAACAATACTGGTGCACCCTAAGGTGAAGAACTAGGTTGGACATAACCCTTATCTAGCAGTTCCCTTATTTGTTTCTTAAGTTCTGCTTATTCATCCACTCCCATTCTAGGGTGTAGTTCTAGGTAAAAGTTAAATTATAAACTCAATATCTCGTTTAGGTGGCATACCTGGTAACTCCTCAGGGAAGATATTTGGATACTCATTTACTATCCGTATATCCTCTAGGGTTGTGCCCTCCAATTAATTAACCCGACAAATTTCTGAGGCTGATTGTGTTGCCACATACTCAACTTTCTCTCCAGATGGAGTGGTTAGATTCACGGAACTGTTCCCACAATTTATAACTGTCTTTCGGGACCTCAACCAATCCATACCCAAGATAACATCAATTCCAGATGAGTCTATGACTACAAGGTTGGCTTGAAATTCTACCCCCTTGTGATGAGACTAGCAGCTAAGCATATCCAATTTGCTTTCATTTCCCCCCAGGTGAGTTTACTAACATGGGTTTCTTCATAACACATATGGGAATACCATGTTTCTTTATGAAAGTATATGATATGAAGGAATGCGAAGCACCAGAATCAAAAAGAACTATAGCTGAGTTTGAGTTGATCGGAAACGTACCGATCACCACATCAGGTGCCTCCTGAGCTGTCTCTGTGGTCACATAATTGACCTTTCCACGAACATAGTTCTGCTGCATATTAACCGTCTTCTTAGGACATTTGTTGGAGTAATGTCATGGTTCTCCATAGTTGAAACATCTATTGTCATTGACTGCATTTGGCGCCTTTGGTGCGCCATTCTTTGCTGGAGCATTAGGGATATTGCTCTTCACAGGAGCATTGTTAGTTTGCTGCTGGCACTAGACTGATGCCTTATACTGTTGCTGCTACTGTTGTGCACGCTGTGGTTGCTGGTTGCGGTTGATCAGACTGGACTAACCTTGATAGCGCTGTCGTGGATGAGTCTGTTGAGAATTGGTACGGAAGTGAGAGTTGCTCCTAGATTGCTGTCCCTGGAACTTCCTCTTCTTGTCCTCCATCTCACGGCGCTTGTTCTCAATGACCAAGGCTTTATCCACTAGTTGCTGAAAGCTAGCAAAGGTATGGGACAACAGTTGGTACTGGAGACCATGATTTAGACCTTCCATGAACAGCTCCTGCCTCTTCTCATCATCTTCCACTTTAGTAGGTGTGTACCATGACAATTGTATGAACTTGTCTTGATACTCCGCAACAGACATGCTCCCCTGCTTGAGAGCAAGGAATTCCTTCTTCTTCAGCTTCATCAACCTAGCAGGAACATGATGAAAGCGGAAGGCACTGCGAAACTCTTGCCAAGTGATGGGATTAGCTCCATTATGGCCAAAACAGAAAGAGTCCCACCAGTCAAGTGCAGCCCCTTGCAGCTGTCCAGAAGCATACAAAACCTTCTCTCTATCATCACACTGTGCAATCTTAAGTTGCCTCTCAATTGCACGTAGCCAGTCATCAGCTTGGAGTGTGTCAGTGGAATGTTTGAAGACAGGCGGATGTCCCTTCAGAAACTCTCCCCTCTTGTCTCTAACTTGAGAGGGTGCATTTCCATTCCCATTATTCTACAAGCTCTGAGCCATCTGCTGAAGCAATTGAGTTTGCATCATCATCAATTGCTCCATGGTGATAGGGGGTGGCGGCGGCAAGTTCTCGCCTCCTTGGTTGTTCCTCCTGGTGTTCACCATCTGTAGATACATCATATAAGTCTCATATGTCCAAAATTTATAACCTTCAATAGATAATGGCATAATGAGAGTAGGAATCACAAGATCAAAGACAATATATATATATATATAAGGTATACAAGAAGATAATTGATCTGAACTTTCTGGCGATTTGGAAAAACAGCAGTGCAGTAAAATGAGCATATCTCACTCTCTGTTTATCATATGAATGCTAATTTCACCTTTATGGAAAGCTTATGAAATTCTCTACAACTTTCATTTAGAACACATTTTCAGATTCTGAGGTTTAAGCAGGAAAAAACAGACGACAAGCAGTACTGCTCTAGATTTCTGACAGCATAGAAACATCAACTTATAACAGCTGTATCTCACAATTATTAACAGGTATAGAGGTGATTCCATAGCCAAAACAAAGATGTAGAAGTCTACTTATCTCCATAAAATTTTCATGATCATTGAACATCTAGAACATGAGATATGAACGGATAAAGGTGGACTGCTCAGAATGATACCAAACGGACAGCAAGATAAAAAGAAACCCAACTATTTATTCATATTGTCCTTAGGCCTTAATCTTAAACTAAATCACTGTGGACATGCCCACAAGTCATCACAATCATGACAACAATCCAAATCAAACATTATCCATCATGACAATCATCCAACCACTCAAGTAACAATTGTTCAACCATTGAAAAGAAAAAAAAACTAACACACTCTCGCATATCTATGCGTGTTTATTACATATTTTTGGCAAATCCTCCTATGGGTCGATGTTGGTGTTGGTGTTGGGGTCTCCAAAGCCTCCTCTGTTCCTTGGGGGCGATTCAGCATGAATACCTGGCGTCTCCACATCAGGACCTCCTTGCTGCTGCTTCAACATAGCATTCTCAAGGGTAAGCTGCAGGTATGCCTTCCCCATGACATCTAGCTCATCCAAGGCTTGATCCAAGTCGGTGTTGGTCTAGGCCAGGCTCATCAAGGTAGGTCTAAGCCTATGGTTCTCCTCCCAAAGTGGTGCAGCGATGTTGCAGGTAGACTGGCCTCTTCGACGGCAGGGAAGATAATGATCCTCCTCCCATTTGATGTCGTCGAAGTGGCGGTCGCGATTGACCACCAACGCCTATCAAGCAGCAACTCGGATGGTGGCTGCACATGTGAGCCATGCAGTGATAGCACGGTGGATGTAGCGCACCCGACTCTCTTCGTGGATGTACACCTCCGTCTCCCAGAAGTCGGTATAGTCGGTGTGGGTCCAATGCTCCGTCCGGTACTGTATGGTGCACTTGGTGTGGTAGCGGCGTACAAGGGAGAGAAGCTTTGGATGGTAGTAGGAATCTCCCTGCAAATCACAGTGGATCTCCATGGTCCACCCCTTAGCCAGCAGTGCAGCATGGTAGTCATCACCATCATCTCCACCATCTCCTCCATCTCCGTCACCATCACCACCATCATCTCCACTGTCATCACCATCATCACCACCATCTCCATCACTACCATCATTACCCCCATCATCAGAATCAGAGTTGTTAGAATCATCACCATCATCAGGGTCACTAGCTCCATCCTGACCCCCCTGTTCAGCTTCCTCCATGGGCTCCTCCTTAGATTCTTCTATCTCTATAGGCTCCTCATACATGGGCCCCTCTTCAGTCTCCTCATCCATAGGTTCATCCTCCATTATGTCCTCCAGTGGTTCCTCCATGGGCATCTCCATAGGCAGTTCCTCCCGGGGCTCCTCCGCCATGTTCCTCAAAGCCTCAACTTGGTGTGGAGGAACGCTCTTGCTAAGCGTGAACCTCGTCCTCCTTGTTGGCATCACAATGGTACGCTTGCAGGCTGTCAGCTTGGTGCGGGCCATCTATAAGATTGAAAAGGTTGAGTATTAGAATAAGATAATTTTTGCAATAGATAAAAGATAGAATACAAGCAAAAATTTTATAGTAAATTAAAGGTAGCAAAATAAAGATAATGTGATCCTAAGAACGTCCATTTCTAACTAGGTTGATCATCCTACAGTCAGTTATAGCTTTGATACCAATTTGTCGCACCCAATTTTGCATAACAAAACCAAGTGCTCATATATGTGCGCCCAGGATGTCCAAACACACATATAATCTCAAATTGCAATAATATCAAAGTAAAGTACATTATTATATCACATAATCTCATCACATAATTATCACAAGTCTTGCTCGTCGGCAATATTATTACATAGAGTAGATCATTAAGCCCAATATGCCATAGGGACTCCAACTAGAGGACATCTTCGTAGTAGTCCTGGACATCCTCTGGAAACTCTTCATATGTATTATCTGGTACCCATCCAGGATTTTCATTGAATGTAAAACAAGTGTAAGCTCACCATGCTTAGCAAGAATATCAAAGGGCTCTATGAGACTCAAAGGCTAGACACGGTTTGACTACGGTTAGCAATTTTAGTTGGTCAAGTTTTAGCATCCTGAATCACTACTTTAGTGAATAAACCCAACCCAATTGGTAGTAATGAATAATCAAGATTATATCAAGTCCCCAACCATCCATAGTAACCATTAATCATGAAGGATCTAGACCGCTCATATCCATGAGCACGGCTGTTATAACAGGTTAAATATTTCTGTAGAAATTGTACAACTTTACCCACCGAGCCGTGATCCCCAATGCCGGGGTTTGCAAAGCCCACATCACCTCTACCAAGGAAGTGTGGCAGGGTTTCACTACGTAACCCTTCGCTAGTCGCACTAACAAGTCATAGCTGCTAAGGTTTCAGCCGTCTAGCCGTATGTGGCCCTCCTCTAGGAGTGGCACTCGTGGTCGTGGCATGGTACACACCCTAGCAGGAAAAGAAACATACCAACTAGTGCCCCCTCTTGCCCTTACAGAAAGCTACAAATGAGCTAGTACAATCCAGTTAACAGGTTAAAGTCAGAGCCATATCACACTCGGGTTGTACGAAACCTCCTGGGTGGCCACTTCAGGATTAAGTCCTTATGGAGAGGCACTAGAGCACTCAACCCAGTACTCTAGCCCCCTAATTGTTGCTAAAAAGCTCCATTTTAACATATTGCATAATACCTTTAGTCATGTTTAATAATTATTTTATGTTGAGTGTTGCAGCATCTATCCAAAATGCATCCCAAACCATAGGTATCAAGGATATGTGGTACAAGTAGTAATCTAGGTAAAGTCCTTAAAGGTACTTCAAATTTGGACACGTGCATGTATATGAATTGTAGAGTTCATAGGTTCAAGGGGCCTTTGCTACACTTTCGTTTCTCAAAGTCTCCTTCCTAGTACTGCTGGTCACCTAACTGATGCTCTGAACCCTCAAATTGATCACCCTCTAAACATGTTCCAATTCACCAATCAAGCATCCATTCCAATCATCACATGCATACAAAGATACTTCTATTAGAACAGTACACCAAACAGTAGAAACATAGACTAAAAAGGTTATAAAACTAATCTACGTACTGCTACGAACACATGAGCGAAAGAATCACTCTAATCGAACTTAAGACACAAAAGTTATGCATGAAATAAGGTTCCAATGGCATTTCTATAAATAAACCGAACTCAAATTTGAATTAAAACTAAATTCTCAAAAGTACAGGGGCTAAAACAGAAGAATACAGGACTAAAAAGAAATACTTTTGAACTATAGTTGGACTGCAGGTTGATTCCTTGAAAACCCAGGGGCTAAACTGCAAAAGTGCCCGGCTGACTACGGGTTGACTCGCGTGGCTGCGGACTGGGCACCACGTGGCGCACTCTGGTTGGTGCGGTGTACCACCGTGTGCGGTGAACCGGTGACGTGGGGCGCTGTGCTCCGTGTCCACGGTCCACGGTGGACCGGTCATGCCTCAAAGGGGTACGTTCTAATCACGACCGTTCAAGTAAATCTGACGGCGAGGGAATGAAGGGGAGGACCCCCGCCGCCTGCTCAGTGGCTCCAGCAAGCCCGCCATGGCCGATACGGCGTTTTGGACCACCTCGTTCAAAACCTAAAGCACGGAAGCGAAGCATGGGATCTCGTGAACTTAGTGGGGTACAAAACAGAGACAGGGAGCACGTCGAGGCGACGGCCCCACGGCGGTGCCATGGACGGCGTGATCCAGAGCTCACCGATACGGTGACTCAGTGCACCAAACGAGAAACAAAAGGTACAGGGAGAACGAGGGGTATACCGCAGGTACGATGAAGGCTCTCGCGGCGTCCAATATGGTTCCGAGGGGTCCGGTCGACGGCGATGGCCAGTAGGAGAGAGAAACCATCGCGGATGAGTGTGATTCTGTGCGATTGGTTACCAAAATGAAAAGAAGACACCTGGGTGCATCATCAACGGCGTTTGAGCACTAGCGCATGTGGATTAGGGGGCAGCGGTGTGCACGTGAGCTTGGTAGCAGTAAAGGGGGAGGAAGGGGCTCGACAGCGGGTCTTATAGGCCGGACGGGCGTGGTACAAATGGGAAGCACCGTCAGCCGCCCGCCATCACCATGGATTGGGCCTGCCATACTTGCTCGCCACCGTAGATGGTAGGCGCGGCTTCCCGGCGTGGTGAGAAAGGAAGGGGAAGGAAGGCATATGATGTGCGGGTCCTGGTTGCCAGAGAAAGAGGGAGAAGGGATTCGGCAGCGCGTGAGTGTGGAGCAAGCATCCGCCTAGCCGAGCGGCACCGAACTGGACCGCATTGCTGGCCTAGTTTAAAATGCATAAAAATTAATTAAATGCTCAATTTTAATTACTAAATTGTAATAAATTTTTAGGGTATTACAACTTGTGACAACTTGTGGCCCATCCAGAGAGGCAAAACGTTCGGCGAGTTTTTCGAGGGGACGGACAGAGATTGCGTGCGCACTTCCCATGGTGGGACGTTGTGGCAGATCATGGCAGGTTCGGAGATATAGGCGGATGGTTGGTTTCCTCGCATCCGTCGCCCCTATAAAACCAAAGGGTTCACCCCCAGGGTTCCATTCCTTGCATCCTTGCCTCTAGAGCCACGACTGCCGCCACCAATTGCCTAGGGTTCCCCGTCTTCGCATCCCCGCCGCCATCGAGCCCGTATCCAACCGCCCCCACCTCCAATGGATCCGTGGTGCCGCTCTGACATCACCTTCCAGTGCATGGAAGGTCTCATCCATCGCGGTCTTCTCCATGCACGGACCTTGGCCAAGGAGTGGTTGCTGCCTAGCAAGGAGGAGCTGCCATCACCGCCTGACGGCTACATAGTGTCATTCGCCCACTTCCATGAGCGTGGGTTTGTGACACCTGCCCACAAATTTCTTCGGGGGTTGCTGCACTACTACAAGATCATGTTGCAACATCTCAACACCAACGGGATCTAGCACATGGCGGCGTTCATTGCCCTGTGCGCAGGATTCCTAGGGATCAGCCCCCACTTCGATCTATGGAGGCACTTCTTTGCCATCACCCTCCAGAAGAAGAGGGAGAAGAGCGGTAGGCAGGAGATACATATGCTGATGGGGTGCGTCAGCATCCAACTCCGGAACAATCGGGTCGGCGAGTATCCGTCGATGCGGCTGTCAACGTCCAATAAGGGGTGGCATTTGCAGTGGATCTAGCTCAAGAATGTCGCCGCCACGCCAATGCAGGAGTTCACCAAGCTCCTGATCGAAGAGGCCCCAGAGTCATGGAGGAAGTGGGATGTCCCAGAGAAGGACAAAAGAAGATCCTGGACCACATTGCCGCCATCCACATCCTGAAGGAGAGTGGCCTAAAGGGGTTGGGCATCATTGGGGCCTACCACGCAAGGAGGATGGCACCCTAGGCGTCGTTCAATGGAACAGCGCTCACCGAGGGGGCGCTCCCCAACTCTAAGATCGCGCAACGCATCAAGGAGGCAATGGAGCCCTCGCGGGATGGCGCAGGTGCCCCCCTCGATTTTGTTTACCTGGTGCCGGGGCATCCTCCGATGTCGCCGGAACCAAGCCATGTCATCTTTGTAAGTTTCCCCTCCTCATGCCTCCTCTTTAATTGATTTCCTGACCTCTTGATACTAACTTTGAGAGGGATGGGACTAGCTGAGGGACCTCATCCTCACGGATCATCTGATGCCGTTGCCGAGGGATTTGTCTGTGAGGGTGGCAAATCACACCATGGGCAAGTGGCTGAGGAAGGCGAAGGAGGACAAGAGGAAGAAGAAGCAGTGGAAGCTATAGACACGGGAGTGTGGGGAGGACACCGGCAGCGACTACGATGATGATGATGATGATGGGGATGATGACGAGGTAGTCGACAACATCGAGTGGGATGACTTGGAGAATGAGGATGTGCTGATAGGTATCGGCTCATCCTTGTAGGAGTTGAGACCCTTCCATTCCATGGAGGGAAGGGCATGTCCAGGGAGCCAGCGAAGGTGGGCCATACCGTTGAACTGCCCCAGGAGTCAATAGGGGCGGGCGGCTCTGCCGCCACGCCTAAGGTGCTAGCGGAGGACTCCGCTGTCGCGCCCCAAGATCCAAGGGGAGCGAAACCCTCTGCCTAGGAGTAGGGGGCGGGCTCAAAATGGCCTCACCCCGATGAGGCAGAGCAGAGGTCGCGGGTTCACCCCCCAAATGTATCTGCCGTCTGATGGCGTTGAGGCGAGTCATCAGCTTCTCTGTTTTTCCCTATTTTTGTCGGATTTCATCGTGACTTATGCTTTTCGTTTCTTGCAGCTTCGGGAGGTAGCGTAATCCTTTGGCGCTGGCGCCAAAGAAGAGCATCAACCTTCAAGCGAGGCGGCAGCCGTCGGCTGGCATCACACCTATTTCGAGCAGGAGCAGCGCCAGTGTGACTATGTCGCCAGTCCGTCAGGCGCTGCCCACGGTGGCACCCATGGCCTCGGTGGGACAGGCGAACATGTGGGCTCAAGGGATGCCTTCAGAGGCCACAGAGCAACCGACGATGGAGGCGATACCGCTATCGGCAATGGGGTGGATGGGGCTACCGACCACGCTCGTGGCGCTGACCGTAGCGGGCGCAACGTAGCCGGTCAGGACCCGGCTGATGTAGGCGGGGGTGGCGGCTGCTGTGACAGGCGGGTCACAACCGGGCGCTATCATGGTGGCGCCTAATGAACCGATGCGACCCGTGCCATCGGCGGCCCAGGCGATGCTGTCTGGCGTTGGCCGAACGGAGGGCGACGCGACCAAGGCATCCTCGGAGGTCTTGGTGTTGGGAGAGGAGTTAGCACTATATCGCTGACCCCTTCCGGTGTCAGAGGGAGTGTCTCTGTGGGGACATCACGGCGAGGAGGGTCGGCAGCGATCGGAGCCGATGGAGAGCCATCCCTTGCCCTAACATCGGTGAGTAACGACTCGCCTGTGTGGGGTGAGCCCCTGCTCTGGTGGGTGAGTCTGGAGGACCTGATGTCGATGCTCTTCACTCTCGACGATGCCGCAGAGAGCATGGAGTGGGAGAGCCTCGATGTAGGGATTGCATTCGTGCTCGATGCCTTGGACCACGCCCGCGGTGCCTTGCGCAACATTGTCATTCCCTCTGGCCGGGTATTTGCTTGACCCTGCTACTCGCCTTTCTCTTTCTCTATATATTTTTTGTATTCTGACCATCATCTCCTTTTAGTCCCTTATTGCTCGTAGCTGGGGGAAATCTTGGTTCCTTCGTGAGTAGAAGGAAAACTGGGACCGTCTCCTCAAGGAGGCATGACTACATGGGGAGGTGACCGCTCAGCTTGTTGCCGCCCAGCAGTGGGTGGCTAAGCTGACTCCCCTCATCGAGGAGGCGGGCAGTCTCTGGTCGTGGGTGGCTGAGGCTTGTCGGCATGCGGACGAGGCCGAGAGGGCATTCGAGGCCCTATCAACGAGATCATGGAAGGATGATGAGGAGGCCGCCAAGGTTAGGAAGGAGCAAGACGAGCTGCTCCAAAAGGACGCCGAGAACCGCCAGTGGATCCTCGACCTTTTGGCCGAGGTTGAGAAGGAACGGGAGCTGAAGCTAGGCTCCAAGGAGAAGCTCGCGGCGCTGGAGAAGAGAGCGAGTCTGGATGCCGTGGTGGTCTCCCGGCTGCTCAAGAAGCGGGATGAGTTCCCCAAAACGCGGAGAGGCTCCGCTCGGAGCATGGTGCGACTCGCGAGGAGCGCGACTAGGCCCTCCAAGAGTGTGACCAGGCCAGCCAAGATTGCGATGACGTGCAGCAAAAGGTCGGCTCCCTCCAGGCCGAGCTTAGAACCGCGACGACCCAGAAGCTGGAGGCCGAGAGCATCTCTGTCGAGCTGGCCACGGACCTCGCCGAGGCGAGGAGGAATCTTTAGGCGGAGAGCGACGAGGTCGGTATCCTGAGCGCCGCCCTCGGAGTGTTCTATGATGACCTTGAGGTGGTGCGATAGGAGGGGACCAGCTCCCTGGCGGCCCATGCCGTTGAGATAGCCCAGGTACGCCAGCTCGAGAGGAATGCGCTTCACGTCGGGGTCAACCAATCCTTCGCGATTGCTCGTTCTCATTATGGGGACAGCATCGACCAAGAGGCAGTGGCTCCCCTTTCGTATGACCTGGCAGATAGAATAGAAAGCATAGTTCTCCCCCGGAGGGGTTAGTTAGCCAGATAGGTCAGGAAATTATTCATGTAACAAGCAGACAAGCTCTAACCTCTTTGTACTATACGAACAAACTTATCATTTTGTTTTGTTTGATTGAATTTGTTTTTCCTCCCTTTTTTGTGTGAAAAGGGGGTCATGTGTTCCGACCCTTCCGTTTGTTAAGACCATTGGGCCTGAGGTGTAGGAGGGAAAATCTGATCACGATGGTAAGCAAGAGTGCCACAGCCGTTGGGGCGTAGGTTTCTCGCAGTTCGACCAGCCATGCTCAGTCGTTTGTTTCCTTGAACCTTGCCACTAGGTTTTTTAATGTGAGGAAGAGGTCAGGCGCGGTGACTATTTCAAAAAGGGTGTATTTATACCCTTATCAGCCCCCGAGTGAGAACCGACCCCTTGCCGTTACTGGGGTCGGGTGTCACTAAAGATCGAGGAGAGGATAGCGAAATTAGTAGGAGAAAACGTCTCCTGTTTTTGCATGTACCCCCTCCCTAGGTTCTGAGCCATCTTTCAGTGACCACATGTTCGGTCTCCTTGTGAGTCCAACTTTCCTCAAGCCCCCGCACATAGTAGGGGTCCGATCAAGGGTTGGCTTGACTTTGTGATCGTCGCCCCGTCCGTGGTTTCCGCAACCGGAGGGGTTGAGCTAACGTCACTTGCCTCGATGGCTCGAGTGACGCGCTCGGTGAGCTCACTAACGGGCATGCTTGAGTGGAATCCGTGTCTGTCATTTGTGATGGGGTCAGCAAAGCCCTCATGTGGCATTCCACTGCTCCTTAACCTGCCTTCCAACAGATGCCCAAGCCATTCTAGAGGGCGACTAAGGTGGCCCAATGGCCTCCCCTCAATGGGGATTCTGTGGGCTCAACTCGAGGTTAGGATCGAATAAGAAGGTTGAGATGACCCTATCCACTTCTAAGCGGGTTGGGCGAAGGCCGCTAGGGCTCATCCGCGCTTTCTCCCCTGGCTCTGTTCGGCACGAGGCGGCCTCGGGCCCTTCGTGGGCCGGCCTTCGAACCCTGGCCAGTTGGATTCCCGATTTAGGGTCCGGCGGCTCGAGCCCCCGAGCCCCGTAGGGCTTAGTAGGGGTCGATTGTGTTTCATGTGTCACCCCATCCTTGGTTTCCACAACTAGAGGGGCTGAGCTAACGACACTTGCCTCGATGGCTCGAGTGTCACGCTCGGTGAGCTCGCTAATGGGCACGTTCGAGTGGAATTCGGGTACGTCATCCACTGATGGGGTCGGCAGAGCCCTCATGTGGCATTCCACTACTCCTTAACTTGCCTCCCGGTAGATGCCTGAGCCGTTTGATGGGCTCGGGTGGCCCGTTGGCCTCTCTTCGATGGAGATTCTGTGGGCTTGGCTCGAGGTTAGGTTCAAACGAGAAAGGTCAAGATGTCCCTGTCCACTTCTGAATGGGGTCAGGCATGGCTACTGGGGCTCATCTCAGTTTTTCTCCCTTGGCTCTATTTGACGCGAGGTGGCCTCGAGCCCTTCATGGGCTGGCCTTCGAACCTCGGTCAGTCGCCGCTCATATCGAATGAGACGACTACTGCTTCATGATGGGACGCGAAGTGTTGTGATGTAGCAATTGCATATGCAATGCTTGGATGTATGGGATGAATGTAAGGATGAATGAGTGAATGTATGAATGAATGTATGAATGCATGCATGAGAATGGATGTGAATGTATGAATGAATGTATGAATGCATGCATGAGAATGAATGAATGTTCATGCAATGGAAAAGAAAAAGTGGAAATGGGTAAAGTTACCTCAATGGCTCGAGTGACTGGTTCAGGGAGCTCTTACCGGATATGTCCGTGTGGGGTCTGGGTCCGACGTTTGTGATGGAGCCGGTGTAACCTGCATAGGGCATCCCACTTTTTCGTTCCCATCTATCGATAGTGACCCGAGCCGTCTGACCGACCTAGGCGACCTACCGGTCTCTCCTCGATGGAGATTCCATAGGTGGGCTCCTCCAAACCCTTCCTGAGAAGGTGGAGGCTAAACCTCGAGGTGCGGGGACAAACACTCTTATCACACTGGTGAGCAAAGACGCCGTAGCCATCGGGATGTAGGTGTCTCACAGTCCGACCAGCTTTATTCAGTGCTTATCTCCACACACCTTGCCTCCAGTTCTTTGACATGAGGTGGGGTCGGGCATAGAGAATGTCTACCGAATAGACACTCTCGCCAGCCCCCGAGCGAGGCCCGACCCCATAACGTCGCTGGGGTCGGAAGCTCGACACAAAATTAATATGAGAAATCCTATGTAAATTAAGGGTGACCCATCTCTCAGCAGCGGCCTTGAGCATTCGATCGACTTGGGCACATGATTTACCTTGATGGTACGAGTGATGGGTTCGAGGAGCTCTTACCGGATATGTTCGAGCGGAATCCGGGTCCATCGTTCGTGACGGGGTTGGCATAACCCGCGTGGGGCATCCTGCTGCTCCCTACCTGTCTCTCGACAGTGGCCAAGCCGTTCGATCGACTTGTGATACCTGCTGGGATAGGACTTACCTGTAGAGATAGAGGATGAGAACATCCGTCGCAAGAATTTAGTTAGGCAGATAAGCCAGGCTACGAACTTGTAATAAATGGACAAGCTCTTGAATTCTGTTATAGCCTAATAGATTTTTAGCCCTTCTCCCCTTTTCGTATAAAAAGGTTAGCACGTTCTAACCCTTTCCATCCTCAAGGCCGTAAAGCTCGAGGTGCGGGTGAGCAAACTCTAATTACACTGGTGAGCAAAGGCGTCGTAGCTGCCAAGACGTAGGTTTCTCGCAGTCCGACTAGTTATACTCAGGGCTTGTTCCCACAACCCTAGCTCCTAGGTCTTAACGTGAGAGGGGGTCAGGCACAAAGAATGTTCGCCAGGTAGATAGACTCTAAAATGAGTACTGACCCTTTCCATGGCTAAGGCCAAAAAGCCCGGGGTACGAAAAAAACTCTGATTATGCTGGTGAGCAAAGACGCCGTAGCCACCGAGGCATAGGTTTCTCGTAGTCTGACCAGTTTTACTCAGCGTTTGTTTTCGCAAACTTCACTTCTGGGTCTTAATCGTGAGAAAGGGTCAGTCATAGAGACTGTCTACCAGATAGAAATGCTCTTATTAGCCCTCGAGTGAGGCCCGACCCCCCACCGTTGCTGGGGTCGGGCGTCACCTAAAGATCGGGAAGTTGATAATGAAACTGACAAGAGAAACTGCGCGTATATTAAGGGTAAAAGTGACGTAGCTGCTCGACGTTCTAGGCATTGATGAAAACTTCGCTGTCGATGGCCTTGAGCTTGTAGGTGCCTAGTCAGAGCAACCCCGCGACGATGTGCGGTCCTCCTATGGTGGAGAGAACTTGTCGTGGTTCTTGTTGCTCTAGATGAAGCGGAGCAGCAGGTCCCCGATGTTGAAGGTTTGACCATGCACTCGACGGCTGTGGTACTGGCGCAACGCTTGCTGGTACTTGGCCGAGCTAAGGAGGGCGTTGTCGTGCGCTTCATCTATCTGGTTTCCATGTGTTTCTCCCTTGTTGAAGCCCTCGGACAAGAACTACTTTAAGAGGCCACAGTCCTTGTATAGGTGCTCGATGGGGAAGGCATGGTTCGGGCATGGCCCTTCGAGCAACCTCTCAAAGTGGTTCGGGTGCCCCCAGTGGGCTTCCGGCCTCCCTTACGGTCGGCAGTGGCCACGAGCGAGCCCTCGCGCCGCTGTGTGTTCTTCTTCTTGTTGAGACGGTTGGAGACGCCTTCACCGGCGTCCTCGTCCCACTTTGCCTTGCCCTTGAGGATGCGTCGACCAAAGGCCTGAGGTCCCAGCAATCGGGCTTTGGTCCTCGCCGCTGTCGTAGCGTTCGCCACGACGTGGGTGGTAGCCGCGGCTAGCCCCTCCCTCGCATCGCCATAGGTACGCCTATGAGCGTCGAGGGTGGGGGCCAAGACGCTCGTGCACCGAAATCACGGTGCGCGGCCTACCACCTTGTCATGCCTGGTGGACCGACACGTCCTCGTTGGATTGTTCTGAGGGTGTGTTATGCCTGCGGGCGTCGAGGGTGTCACGTGCGTCACAGCGGGGGCCGAGACACTCATGCACCAGAACCACGGTGCGCTGCCCGTACGAGAGCGCTATCGGGGCGCTCCAGACCAGGTATTCCGGAAAGTGCGGCTCTCCTCCATCAAGCCGCGTCATGACGTTGGCGAACGAAAAGGTGAGGTGGCTCAGGTCCTCCAGAAACGGTCGGGGTCCCAGGAGGGCACCGAGCTAGCGCTCTAACCTCCCGTAGTCAAAGCGGGGGCTGGTCGCTCCTGGGGATCGCATCGAGGCCGGCGGAGTGGAGAGGTTGGACGGCGGCAGGAGCCCGCACCAGCTCTCCCTCCATCGTGACGATGAAGTCCAGATCCGCGAGGCGCACGTGCACGCCTAGGACCTGGCTGACGTTGCGATTAGCCATCCAAGGCCTTGTGTGGATGTCGAGACGTGCAAAAGGCCCCTACCTGGCGTGCCAACTGTCGATGTTTCGAGTTGCCACCAACAAGTAAATTTCTAATATTGTGCGTCTGGGCCGGATGGTGTGCTAAGAGGACCCAAGGTTTATACTAGTTTGGGCAGAATGTCCCTACGTCCAGTTCGTTGCTGCTGCTTGTGTTACTAGCACTGAAAGTTAGTAGTAGGGGTTACAAACGGTCGAGAGAGGGACGGGTCCCAAGTCTCTGGTGGTGTGTTGCGATGAGTTCCGATCGGTTTGGATTTGAGTCGAGCTCGGATGTGTTCGGATTCCAGCCCGGTGTGATGTTCGATGCCCCTAGTGGGACGCCCTTCTTTCCTTTTTATAGGCCAAGGGAAAGCAGGGGTTACAGCGGAGGGAAAAAGAAAAATTAGAAGGAGAAGAAGTCCGCTAGGATCACTGGGTCCTCCTTCTCTTCTATGCGGGTCCCGCCGACCTTGTAGACGTCAACAGGGACAGCTTCACGTCGCGGCCCTGTCCATCACTGGCGCCATGTGCAGGCGTCGTCTGTCGGTCATGGCACTCCACTCTGTCCTGGCGGATGTCGTGGTGGACTGACGCGCCCGTCAGTGTTCGTACGAGGGTTAGACAGAATAGCGCCGGTTCGCCCGACGCTGTTCTTGATGTGAGTCTTCAAGTATGGCCCGTCACAACCACGGGTCATATCGGGGCGTGACGGTCACCTCCCTAATGTCAGAGCTTTGACCCAGGCCCATATGCTTAGACCTGGAGTGGTCGGTGGCGGTATGGGTCTCCGTCGGGCGAGACAGAGCCCCCGGCCTCGTGGTCGGGGAAGGCGGAGTTCCTCCCCAGAGGCTGGGCGAGGCAGAGTCCAAACCCAAGGCTTGGGCGAGACGGAGCCAAAACCTAAGGGTCGGGTGAGGCGGAGCCAGTCCTTACAGGTCAGACGAGGCAGAGCCCGTGGCCTCGATGTCAGGCGAGGCGGAGCCAACCCTCAGGGGTTGGGCGAGGCGGAGCCACCCTCAGGGGTCGGGCGAGGCGGAGTTTGCCCACCTGGGGGTCGGTTGGAGCTGTAGTCGCGCTCTTGACTGCTCGGACGAATCAATGTTGACGGTTATTAGCTCCTCCTCTTCGGGTACCCTGGTATTGGTTCCCGACACAAGCTGACAACACTTAAGGCCAATAAGCTTAATCATGCAGGTCGCTTAACTTACATCAACTCGGTGCTTGCCTCAATCCCTATTTATTATATGTCCACCATATTGTTTTGTAAAACTTTCATCTCCAAGATAACCACCATTATTCGAAATTTTTGGTGGTCTGGGGTCCAAGAAGACAATTCCTCCTCTTCTTTCCACTTCAGATCTTGGAAGGATATTTGCAGGCCTAAAAGAGAGGGAGGCTTAGGGGTAAGAGATCTCTTCACTGTCAACCGCAGTCTTATTCTTCATGCCGCTTGGAACATTGCAACAGGTAAGAGTTCCTTTCTCACTGCTATTCTCAAGTCCAAATATTTTCCTAATACAAGTTTCTGGCTTGCTCAAAACAACTCTACGAAATCTGCCTTTTGGTCGTCAGTTATGCAAGTTAAAGATACTTTGACTGAAAATTGCACCATTCAAATTCAGAAAGGAGACTCTAGCATCTGGTCCACACAATGGTGCTCTGTCTGGAAAGAGATTCATAACCATATTAACCTTCCAGTAGTCTCTAATTTACCTCAATCAATTTCTGAACTATGGATTCGAGGCACTAAAAATTGGAATGATGAACTTATATCTCAGATTTTTTATGTCAATGCTGCTTCGGCTATTAGTCAAATCATTGCTGTACCCACTAACAGTATGGATGCAGTGAAATGGAAACCAAATCCCAAAGGTAACTGCTCTGCAAAGGAAGCGTTTAAACTACTGAATGCTCAAGTGCAGGTACAACTCCCCACTCAAGGTGCAAGAGGTGTTGGACATCATGCAATGGAGATTTTAGCAAGAGTGTGGGCTCACAAACTTTTACCACCCAATATTAAAACATTTGTTTGGAGATTAATTCGAAGTGCAATTGCAACAGGAGCAAGGGCGGGTAACCTGTCTTCCAAAATCAGTAGGTACTATGATACCTGTAATATGCTTGAAAATGACTCACATTTGTTTTTCCACTGCTCTTTTGCAAGGGCGGTTTGGTTCTCCGCCAAAACCCCTTTGCGCACCTCTCTGCTTCCACTTGAACAGGATGGAGTACAGGAAACTCTTGTGGCAATTATTAACAGGAACACATCGGACGCTGAGATACACAGAATGATGACCATTCGCTGGAATATTTGGAAGGCTAGAAATGACGTTCGCTTACACAGGAAAAAATGGTCTGTTTTGCAGGTACATCATGCAGTAGAGGCGGACATTGAGGTCGCGTCTATCTACATCCAGAAGGGCAATACCGCAGGCAATGAAGGAAAAACCAAGGCGCTGGGACAGTAACCATTATGCAACCACAAAACTCTTCCCTTGCAGGTACACAAAATGAAGATGCGCATGCTCAGGCGCCTTACCCCCAGAACGAGTTTAGGCTGGGATTGTCCAGCAACCGAACCATTTGTAGGCTTTCTATTCTGCTTCCCTGAGTCAAATGCTATTCTGATGCCTCCATACTCCCGGACAAGGCGAACACCAATCCCAGAAAGGCGGGTTTAGGAATCTTCATACTTGACCCGATGCATCATTGCAAATTCTTCATCAAAGCCCAGGTCGATCAAATGGCTTCTATCCTCTTGGCTATGGCGGCTGGTCTTGCTTTGGCTGCTTCAATCATCTCCTTACTCCACATATCTGAGGCTTCATTCCTCACTGATAGCCAAGTCCTTGTTAACTTCTTCAACGGCAGCGACCTTGGCTCACCTCCCCACTGGGAAATTAAGCCTTTCACTCAAAGGTTCCTCAATGCTGTAATCAACAGGAGAGTTCAGGTTCTCGAGATTGCGAGAAACTTCAATGCTACAGCTCACGCATTAGCCACTCAAGCATTTTGACATACAGATGACCAATGTAATCAATTTAGTGCAACATGTACCAATGTGAATCATGCAAGCAGCTGCCCCTTGCAAACGGCGCTGCAGTCTGTAACTTGGAACCATTATTCCCTCACTGCAGCTTCTTGCCGCTGATAATAAAAGTTGTTTCTTGTCAAAAAAAAAGTAGACTAGTCTAAGATAGAGGAGGGGCTAAATGCAAAATAGCAGACACAATCAGCGTTACAGTGGCGTGCCACGTCAGATAAATTGCCAACCTGGCTGGTGTGGACCTGCGGTGCATCAGTTAATAAGTTTAGTGACCTAGAAATGTATTTTTCAAGTTCGTGGACCTAAGTGATACCCCTTGACAAGTTCAGAGGCTGCTCATGCATTTAACTCTTAAATTAATTAACTAAGTAACACATGTCAAAACAGTATCAAACTTTTTGTTAAGGCAGGTATTAGCATGTAAAGCATACACAAAAGGTTTCATGATTAAAGGATTATTATTTTAACCTATAAAAATCATGCAAAGTCCATTTATTAATTAAAAGAGGTAATTTTTAAGCAGGCCAGAACTACTGATCATGACCAACTAATATTTTTCCATAATTAAGCATATCATAACAAAGCCACATAATTAATTTCACAATTTTATCAGCTCTAATTATTTAGTTATGAATTAAACAAGAATCAACACATGTTTATATTTTTTGAAAATCGAAAACCGTTGAAAACCTTTTCTCACCCACTCTCTCCTTACCCCAGTCGCTGACACGCGGGGCTCGGTCAAACCTGACCTTCTCCGGCCTTGACCGCGAGCGCGACGGCGGGTACGCCGCGGAACTCGGTCTAGGGTACTAACCGACTAGTTAGGGTTCCATGGCGACCTCAACGCTGGCCATGACGGCCACGGTGGCGCGGCGAGCCTCGGGCCGGCCATGGTGGACCCGTAGGGGTTAAACGGAGGCGTTGGTCAGCACCAGGGGCTTACCGCGATCAGGCTTAGCTACTTGGTCGAGACGAGGGCGTGGCGGATAGAGCTGACGATGGTGAGGGAGGACATGGCAGCGTGAACCGGCGGCGAGGACGGTGTTTGGGCGACACCGGCGTGTGTCTGACAAAACAGAGAGGTCGACGAGCATCACCGGATCACAAGAAAGCAAAAACAACAAACGGGCGGGTGAGTGGTGCTCCGAGGAGGTCTGGCCACGGCGAGGTGTTGGTATACATTAACGCACACAGAATAATCCACAGGCGCATGGATACCGATGTAGCACTTCACCGAAAAGTATTCTAGAATATCGAACTCAAGGAAACATGTGTGAGAATAACTACGTCTAACTGAACCCGGGGTAGCAACAAGACTTAAGATAACAGGAGTACAAAGGAGATCACTAAGATCTTTTAGTTCTAATCTCGGTAAGCTATGTCTTCTATTGTTCAATTCTGGGCATATTACTAAGGAAAACACAGGCAGAGTATGTTTTCTATAGTAACAAGGTCCTGCTCAGCCTACAAACGGGAGGTGGCTACAAAGGATTCAACGAGGCTATAAGAGTCACCCTCACGAGCTACCACCAATCCAGAATTTTTGGTAAAGCCATGAGTAACCGAGTCTAAGCACCATGCTTACACTATGAATACTACTTTAACCCAGGAGCGACAAGAATTAAAGTACTCAAAAGAGTCACAAACCAAAAGAATAATATAACAAATGATACTTACTTGAATTGGAAGTTGATTACCAGAGAAATCTTGGAAGCAAGATCAAGAGGAACTTGATTCCGCCAGGGTACAAGCCGTAGAGAGAGCACCGATAGGCCAGAGCTCCTCCAAACTCTTCTCTCGCACTCTATGTCTCTATTTCTAAATAAAGACTAGATACTAACTTGGAGGACTAATCTTCTCTTGATTGCTAGCTCTGATCCTGATGGAGAGGATATGAATTATAGCTCAGGTTTCAAGGGTTTCAGGATCTGCTTGGAGGGGGGTACAAATAGGTATATATAGGGGGGTACATCAATTCTGGACCCTCGGATCAAACCGACTTAGAAGAATGACGTAGATGCAATCCTTAAGGCGGTGGAGAACTGATGTAGCGATGAGGGGCTGCCAGGTGGGACACATAGGCCAGCCAGCCTGACAGTGGGGCCTGTCGGCCCCACATGTCAATGTCACGTGGTCTGCTTTGGTGATTTGCCTTCTGGAGTCTTCTTGAGTCTTCCCACGTAGGTACCATCGCAGATAAACATGATTTCCTTTGACGAATAGGTCCTCTTGACGGTTGTCTGATTAAATCCTACTAAAAATACAGATTCACCAAAACTTATGGAAATTATCAGTTTAAACCCCTAAGTCTATATTGGTGATCCATTTTAGCCATTTATGCAAGGTATATTGATGGTTTATTATTGTCATTAACTACCGTCAACAAACTCCCCACACTTAGGCTTTTAATCGTCCTCAATAAAAGGATGGATTACTTAAGACAGAACCTTGGGACAAGACATCAACATAAAACTATTCCCAGTCATGCATGTACTGCAGGATTCAAAGTGTCTACCATGAAACTTTAGGCGGTTGAAGAATGGAACAGCTTGAAACAGATTACCATCTTCCTTTAGTCAAGCCAATTGGAGAAACATTTTAAGATTTTGAAAACAAAACAAGCTTACCTTCTCCATTATGGCACTCTCAAATCACTCATTGTATGTGGTATTTTTGGATCCTCGCCAAGGCATGGATAACTTTGCCTTCTTTTTACCTATTTCTAAAAGTTTATGTGGAGCTCTGGTTGGAATAAATATGAAGACATACTTGCATTGCATATATTGTAAAGTCAAAACATGGATCCAAGGAGAAAAATGTAAGAAAGTTCATTTGCCCCCTATGTGGGTTTTGGTGTATTGATGACATCCAAATTAGGGATTAATGTGATCTTAATGAGATATGTCGCAGCTATTAGTCCCATGAAAGATTCAAAGAGTTGATAAAGATGAAATGGTATCCCTCAATTCTTGAAGTTGTAAAGGCGGATGAACTCAAAGTGCTCTCTAAGGGTTTTATATTTTGTTGAGTTTAGGATCTATGCCACTATAAAGAGGGATGTAAACTTAGTTGGTCTGAGGAAGATAGAGTGCTCAAGCATAAAAATAAAATAAAAAGAGAGACACTGTAGCACTTCACGAGCACGTAGAATAGTTTTTGGTGACTCTTGGTGTCGGAAGTCCCGACGTAAGTCTGAACTCTCGACCGTCAGAAGTCATGACTCACGCCGAAAGTCCTAACGCCCAGTCACTTAGCCTGCGTAGTGACTGTGGCCGTCGAAAGTCCCAACGTGAGTCAGAACTCCCGACAATCGGAAGTGCCGGCCCAAGTCGGGATTCCTGACACCTTGACTTTAGCTGGCCAACTGACTGCACCCATCGAAAGTCCCGATGTAAGTCGGGAGTTCCGATGTTGACTAGCTCATGCAGACTTTGACCTTGCATGAACAGTGTTCTTTATAGGTCGAAAGTCCCGAGATTTGCATCGGAACTTCCGACGTAGATCTGAACGGTTGGATTTCTACCTTGAGTATAAATAGCTCTCTCCTCTCTTCTAACTGTTACTCACTCATTCATTGCAACCTACTCATGGCCAAAACAGCTCTCAAGCATTCAAGACTCCCCTCTCCACTCCCCTTTTCTCGAATCTTCGATCCCCCTAGGGTTTTGAGTGAAAGGAGAGTGGATTGAGTGAGAGCATCACTTTGGCAAGCTTGAGCACTCGATTTCTTCATCAAGCCGGTTGAATTTGCGTCTATTACTTTTGGGGCTTTGCCCCTAGCTGGCTAGGCATCACCCAAGAGCTTCCATCTTGTGGAAGAGCCTTGGGAAGTTTGTATTACCCTCGATTTCTTAGTGGAAACCTCGAGTGACCTTTGTTGTTGCTTTGAGACAGGCAAGGAGGTGAAAGAGACTCCGACCTTTGTGGTCACCTCAACAACGAGGACGTAGGAGCTCCTTTGTGGGGTTGCCGAACCTTGGGATAAATCCTTGTGTCCCGCGTGCTTGTTGTTGTTGAGACTTGTGCTACCACTTTTACTCTTGTGTGTCTCTGCCTCCCCAAAGATGTTCATAGGGTTTGGACTCGATCTACAAAGTGGTGACCTTTCGGCATCAAAGGAGCAACCCCAACGCATTACCTTACCACTAGGAAGTGGAGTTGTAAGTTATCGAAGTCACAAAATTCATTTTAGCACTTGTAGTACATTTCCCGTAGGCGTTGGGACTTCTGACAGTTTGCGCCAGAACTTCGGACGACGTTGGGAGTTTCGATCCAAACTGTCGGGACTTCCGACAGTTGCTAACAAGTGACTTTGAGTTTTGTGTAGATTTTTTTAGATATGCCTATTCACCCCCTCAAAGCATTGTTTAGATCCTTTGAATTGGTATCCGAGCAAGGTCTTCTGTTAGTGCTTCACTGCGTGAGAAGAAACAATGTCGGAGTCCGACAAGACGCAAGCTGATGCCATCGAGATGGCCAAGAAGATAGCTGAAGAGTTGATGGCTGCTCAAGTCAAGTTTTTCCAAGATGAAATAAAGAAGATACAAGATGAGATGTGCAAGATGAAGGAAGAATGAAGCAAGAAGGTTGATGATGCAATAAGTGGCAAGAATGATGAAACAAGTGGCAAGAATAAAGCAAACAAAGCTGTCGCTAGTGATGTTGGAGCCGGTGAGCATGCTCATGGAAAGGGAATATATTCAAATGTGAACTTTGACTATGGACAACTCATCAAAGGTTCATCTCTACATACTCCTTCTGTCAACATTGGCAAGCCACCTCACTTTGATGGAACAAGATACACCGATTGGTCCTACAAGATGAAGATGCATCTCATTACCGCAAGAGTTTGGAAGTTGTAGATGTTGGTGTGATGATTCCTACTGATGAAGATAGAGAGATAACTCTGGAAGAAGTGCACAATCTCCATTAAAATGCAAAAGCTATAGCATTGCTTGTGTCAAGCCTAGGTCCAGATGAGTTTAGAAAGGTGAATGGAATCAGAAGTGCGAAGAAAATTTGGGATACTTTAAAATTGTCATTTGAAGGAGATAAGAGTGTGAGAAAAGGCAACATTGAGTTACTTTATGGTGAATTGGAAAGATTTGTGTTCTTGCAAAATAAAACAACACAATCTATGTTTGATAGGTTTATGGCATTGGTCAACCACATAAGAGCTCTTGGAAGCACCGAATGGGATGACAACAAGGTTGCTAGAAAGATGTTGAGAACCTATAGAGCCAAGAACAACATGCTAGCGTCCATGATCATGGAAAGACCTGGTTATGATGACATGACACCCCAAGAAGTTCTTTCAAAGCTCAAGCATCATGAGTTAGATGAAGATGCAATCAATGCTCACAATCAAAATCCTAATGCAATGGGATACAACAAGAATGCAGCCCTAAAGGCAACTCAAGCTCATGAAGGAAAATTTTCTAGTGAAGAGAAGAAGAGGAAAGTGAAGGATGATTCCTCAAGTGAAGAAGAGTCCAATGAAGTTGCACTCATCATTAGAAACTTTAGAAAGTTCATAAATAAGAAGAGCAACCGGAAGACTTATGGTGATGCGAAGAGAAGGTACAAGAAGAGGTTTTGCTATGGTTGTGGTCAAACCGGTTACTTCATAGCCGATTGTCCTAATGAGAAGAAGAAGCACAAGCACGACAAGGATGAAGACAAGAAGAACAAAGGTAAGAAGAGAGGTGAAGCTCATCTTAGTGAAGAGTGAGAGTCAAATGATAGTGACTCAAGTGATGATGAGAAGAAGAAGAGAGCCACTAACATCGCCATCCACCACTCTTCATCACCGACCATGATCTTCCCTGACTCGACTTCACCACAAAAACTCTTTCCCAACTTATCTTCATCACCAAGGCTCTTCTCCAACCTCATCGACAACGACTACTACACTCCAACTTGCCTCATGTCAAAGGGATCTGATCCCTCTAGTGATGAGTATGATAGTTGTGATGAGAATATAGAAGAACTTGAAGCAACCATGATAAAGAAATTTGGTAAAAAGGCCTTGTGGCAGAACCGCCTAATCTAATGCCTCACAGAAGTGTTTGTCTTTTATTAGACACTAAGCACTCAAGGGAGAACACTAAATTACTCGGTTTCGTCGGGCACACCGTAGGGGAGAACCCGAAAATCCACATTTTTACCATCAGGATCACAAATGAGAGAATAAAGCTTACATCATTCTTAACCATTTCTTATATCACTTTTAGTACAACATCAGGGTATAATATTTATTATTATAACAGCAAAATGTAATCATATTATCAGAGTTATGAACAATTTAATTGAACAACGGAATATAAATATGTGATCAGAATTACAGCGGAAAAATAATTAGCTATTCATGGCATGATGAAGCATTGATAAATAAACTATGACAACAGATTATAAACTTTCATTTATAAAAACATTTGGTGAGAGTTGTAAGTAAAAACTACGATCGTAGCGTAAAGAAATCCTCGCTGAGCCCACCAGGAGGTATCCACACACAAGGATCAGCTCTAGCCTCCACCTGTCACCTGCAACAAGGGGAATAAAACCCTGAGTACTCAACTATACTCAGCAAGACTTGCCCGGCAGGAGGAAGAAAAGACTCCAAGGATATGCAAGACTATCTGGCTTGTGGGTTTATTTCATTTGTAGGAAGCATTACTAAGCGTGAGTCCTTATATTCGATTTTTATTAATAGCCGCATTTGTTCATTAACTAACCATTCTATGTAAGCACCTGTGCTACTTTCAAGCAGGTGGTAAGCAATCCAATTTCCCTTTTTCCATCTTTCATCTTTCAGTTCTTACTACGATGCTAAACCGTAGACAAGCCATACCAGATCTCCAGGCGATTCGTGAATCAATGCCCCCAGCTGGGTACCCCGAAAACACACGCCCCGCTTGTACCCCAGGCACAAGCAGGACCAACCCATCACTCTCCTATCCCGGGTGTCCAGGTCCCCATCCAAACTGGGACTCCAAGCCCCCACCCCTAAGTCCCAGACTCAGTGCGGTGCAAGGACCTCCTCCACCAAAAAGAAACCCTGACAGTCGGTCCGAAAAGAGCCGGATCCACGATAAGAGAGCAACAAGTCTTCCAAGCACCCATACATAAGTATGTGCTCAGGATAATAAGTCTGTGACCTGCCTAGAGTCTTATGCAATGAACGGTCCTTAACCGACTAGACAGGGAAAGCAGTGTAACCAAGTTATGTCTCGCGTCCACGGCGACACAACCTCTTACACCCACCAATACCCAAACCATATCCCTGTCCGGTCACCATTTTTCCTTTCCACCATTTATATTTTTCAAGTGATAATGATCCAATAATATATTTCCCATCTCTCGCGAGTGACAAGCAATCACTCGACTTCTACCGGAGTCCTGTAGCATAGCATTCTACACGATCCTGTCATACTAGTAAGACTCATAGGATAAAGGTATATATATGCAAGGGGTTTTCATTCAACTCCTTAAAACTGAATGCACAAATATAATTTAAACTGCAGAAAAGTAGGGGTTATGCACCGGGGCTTGCCTGGGTAAGATATATTAACAGTTAGTAGTTGTATCTTCAGATCATCCACCAGCAACTAAATAGCAAGCCCATGGCATCATCTCCTAGAGAGAATACCATTACACCATCTTCGGATTCCCAATCATCCTTCAATTGATCCATTGATCCATCATCGTACCTATATGACATGCATGCGATGCAATGCAAGGATGTAATTAATCAACTGCAATCGTGACTCGTAAAATACGACGTACGCCTCTCAAGTTAACGGCTAGTTCTGACGATGACCGTACTTAGTCTACATATACACGTTGTCGGATAAGGCATTATTTCCCAACGATTATTTTAGTTATATAAACCCAAGGTGTTTCTTTATTTTATCCCATCATTCGAAATAGGGCATCATTATATATCTAGCAAACTAATTATTCTGGAGCTACAAAAATTACAGCGAGCAGCTAATATTGCTAGGAACCTACTATAAAGATTTTAGATCCAATACTATTACCAATTTATCACGAAAGTTCCTACAAGTTTATATTTTGCAATATTAAGTATCTTAGATTAATTATATAGCTCCCAAAAATATTATCGAACTATGTGAACAAAATGTACTAATAGGTAGATCCTAATTTTAGAGATTCAACAAAACTGGTTTCATAATTTTCGGACAACTACACAAATGTATATCGATTTTACAATTTTACCTTATAAGCTAATTAGAAATGGCTCTACAAATCAACAAGACCAGCGTCAATTACTTTGGCCCAACCGCACGCACGGGCAGCCGTAGCCCAGGCGGACGGGTGCATGATGGCACAGGTAGGGCGGCAGGGTGGCCCAGGTGGTGAGCATGGCCCAAGCAGCGCGGCGCAGCGGTCCAGCAGACGCGCGACCCAGATGAGGCACCGAGCAGGCCGGCCCCCGCGTGTGGACGCGGACGGCCCAGCAATGCCGGCCCACGCACCAGAGGTGGCGCACGGCGGCCTGATCCGCGTGACGTGGCTTCGACGTAGGAGGCGCTGCGAATCAGCTGTCGATGCGGCAGCCTGCGTGCGCTCGCGCGGGGAGGACCGGGCGATGGTGCACGTGGTCGGGGCGGGACACAGCACGGCGGCATGGAGCTCTGAGGTGGAGTGGCGCTGGGCGTCGGCGGGCACAGCCACTGCAACGAGTGGCGCGCGGACCGGCAGACAGCGCCACCTGCTGTTGCTCTCAGCGCGGCCACGGAGGCACGCACGCGCAAGGGATACAGGGCAACGGTGGGCTCGATGGCTGGGAGATTACAGAGGAGGCGCTTGGTAGGGCAGCGGTCCAGAGCTATGGCTGCGGCCTGGCAGCGGAGCTACGCAGGACCGAGGCGAGGACTGCTCGGCTGCTTGTCAGGTAGAAGGAAAAGGGAACCGAGGTAGACAGAGGGAGGCCCTGTCCTGCCGCTTCTCTCTCCTCTCCGATCCAGCTCTCTTTTTTTTTTCTTTTTCTCTGTCCTCAGTCCTCTCTATGACACTGATCCTGCTCACTACTTGCATGTGTATGCTTCTTTTTGGTTCCGCTTGCGTACGCACTGCCTCAGAGGCATTCAAGGCAGAGAGAAGCAAAAGCACGTCAACTTGCAGTTGGACAGAAAGAGAAACAACAAGGCAGACACGGCAGCAGATGCATTCATGATGCCGCAGAGCTGACACGACGGGACAACTGAGCAGTGCAGAGCAGGAAGCAAATGCACCTAGCCTACTGCGCTCGTCCATGACAGCAACAATAACAGGCAGAGGCAGACGAGCGGAGAAAAGAAAGAGCAAGCAAGAGAGGAGCAGTCGGTCAATTATACAGTGTTGTACAGAGAGGACAAACACTGTCAGGAACGTTTACCGCTGCACTAGCGCCACTGTTACACGTTCTTTGATTTAGAGTTATTGTCGTAACGTGTATACATATATATATACATACATACATATATATATATATATACATATATATATAACGGTTTACTACTTTAGTCAATCTGCAACGTCTAGGCACAGGAAAATTTTAGCAAGCTCGAATTTAAATTTGATTCAAAAGCTATATATATATATATCATTCTATTTATTAATGGATTTTATTTTATTTATAAAAGTTGCTTTTTATGCTTAATCTAACAGAACAAACCGTTTGCTAGCGTCGTCGTGTGACATTCCTAAATATCTTTACGCACCGAGAAATTTTAACTTGTACGTTTATTTGAGTCCACGAAACTAAGTCATGTAGGATTCGCTTATCGCGTCGAATACATTTTAAATCAAAAATCCCAGAAACTCATTTTCAAAAATTTTACTTAGGCCTAAATCACGGTGCTAAACAAGCTCGTAACACTAGGGGTGTTACAGGCCTACACTAAAATAAAAATGCTAATGAAGAAATTAGAGAAGAGGGATAGATGCTTGGAGATGCAAGGAGACATAATCACTCAAGAGAGAGACAAGAACCTTGCACTTGAAGCATCTATCACCGAGGAAAAGATGAAGGTTAAAAAGTTAACTGTTGAATTGTCTTTAGCCAATGACTCAATTGGGAAATTGACTAAAGAACTTTCCTCGGTTAATGATCTAGTAACTAGCCTCAAGAATGAGAAGAGTATAGCTCAAGAAAGCCTCACAAGATTGGAAGAAAAATAACAAAATCTTGAGCTAAACTATAGTACTCTTTGGGCTAGCACTTCAACTTCTCCTAAGGAAATCGAAGACTCTAATGTCTCCACTAGTAATGGTTGTAAAAGATGCTATAAAATTGATGTAAATGCATATGCAACTAATCTTGTTGAGCTAGAGAAGAAAGACAAGGAGATTCATAGGTTGAAGATGATCTTGAAGAATGGGTGCAAGTGTCAAGAGCAATCCAACAAGACTATATACAAGTCATCAAGGCACCCATCAATCAAGGAAGGCATTGGCTAAAATAGGTACGATGGAAAGGCCAATGGAAGGAACATGATCAATGGTGTGCCTTGTGTGAAGTTCAACAAGGGTGTTGCTCTTGATGAGCTTATATGCAAGGCCAACAACAAGGTCTACATTCCTAAGATTCAACCTACAAGTAACAAGATAATCAAGAGGAAGCAATCCCAGGCCCCCAAGCCACAAGCACCACTTTCATGGTGCTATGCTAGTGATTACATGTGTTGTTGGGGCAAGGATGGCAAAATCATGGCGAAGTATGTTGGTGCCCAAAAGAGGAAGGAGATTATGAGGAGTGCTTGGGTGTCCAAGTTTTATGTGACTAACCCGCTAGGACCCAAATCCTTTTGGGTACCTAAAATAAAAGCTTGAATTGTTTTTGTAGGAATATTCCTCTGGTGGAACAAGTTGGGTGGTGGATAGTGGATGCACCAATCATATGACCGGAGAGAAGGACATGTTCACATCATTTCAACCTAGTCATGACTAAAGTGGAAACATTGTGTTTGGTGACAATGAAAAAGGAGAAGTTCTCGGTTTGGGTAAAATTGCTATCTCGAATGATAATTCCATTTCTAATGTTTTACTTGTGAATTCGTTTATCCGTTTCGCAACTTTGTGAGATGGGCTACAATTTTCTCTTTACGGATAAGGGTGTGGAAGTCTATAGAAGGGAGGATTCCTCTATTACATTTATGGGTCATTTAAAAGGGAAACTCTATCTAGTTGATTTCACATCAAATAGAGTAAATCCCGAGACTTGTTTAATGGCAAAATCTAGCATGGGTTGGTTATGGCATCGCCGACTTGCCCATGTTGAGATGAGGAACTTGGCCAAACTTCAAAAAGGCAAACACATCCTTGGAGTAACAAATGTTTCTTTTGAGAAAGATAGGATTTGTAGCGCATGCCAAGCGGGAAAGCAAGTTGTAGCTAAACATCCCATCAAGAATGTTGTGACAAGTAAAAGCCCATTGGAATTGCTTCACATGGACATATTTGGACCCGTCGCTTATATAAGCCTTGGCGGTAACAAATATGGTTTTGTAATTGTTGATGATTATTCTTGTTTCACTTGGGTATTCTTTTTGCGTGACAAGAGTGAAGTACATGGCATCTTCAAGAAGTTTGCAAAAAGAGCCCAAAATGAGTTTTATGTCAAGATCAAGAGAGTTAGAAGTGACAATGGGATGGAGTTCAAGAACACCAACATTGAAGAGTTCCTTGATGAAGAAGGAATCAAGCATGAGTTTTCGGTTCCATACACTCCACAACAAAATGGTGTTGTGGAGAGGAAGAAGCGAACGCTCATTGAAGCTGCAAGAGCAATGTTGGATGAATACAAGACTCCAACCAACTATTGGGTGGAAGCGGTTAGCACGGCATGTCATGCTATCAACCGCTTATATCTTCACAAGAAAAGGGACAAGACTGCCTATGAACTTCTAACTGGTAAAAAGCCTAAGGTGCACTACTTTAGAGTTTTTGGATCCACGTGTTTCATACTTAACAAGAAATCCAAAAGTTCAAAGTTTGCACCAAAGGTTGATGAAGGTTTCATGCTTGGTTATGGTACTAATGAACATGGATATCGTGTTTTCAAGAAAATCACCGGTTTGATTGAAATCACGGTAGACGTGACTTTTGATGAAACCGACAGCTCTCAAACGAAGCAAATCAATGTTGTGATTGTAGGTGGAGTAAAGCCCATCGAAGATGAAGATGATGACAATATTGTGCATGTTGATCTTGATCCAACCACTCATCATGTTTCATCCAATGAATATGGTGAAGCTTTCGCAACAAGAAACAATCAAGATGGGAGATCAAATGAGACACAAGGTCTATCGACATAGAATTTTTGTCCCATGCCGAGGACACATGCAGCAAGCCAGAAGGGTTTGCTCGATGGAGCTATAGATCTGCCTAGCTTCAGCGTAGGGATGGTCGATCCTGCGCACTCCTCCTGAGACGTGCCAGTCAATTTGACCCCATAATTGACAAGGAGAGAAAGTTCATCAGTAATTAAGGGCGGAACTTACCGGTGTTGCCAGACAATCCTAAATGTGCATCTCTGAGAGCTGATATGAAAGGAGATTGACTAAACAGTCGATTCTAGCATATTCATGAGAATAAATCGGTTAAAGCTCATTGGGTTGTATAAGAAGAATCGATTATCATTTAGGGTAAATGCCATTATTTGAACAAATATTAATCAATGGCAATAAGATGTCAACAATGATTGGTTTATGCTAAGCCAATGATTACAAGTAACCGAACCCCTTTTTATATAAAGAAACAATTCCACATCACTTAACCGTTTAATAAAGATAAATCTAATGAACATGTTAGATCTCATCTATCGCTATGACCAGTGGGCCATGAGGCAGAATCATGCAGGCCGTAGAAATAACAATAGACTCGATGACCCTAACTCATTACTAATATGAGTGGGGCATGAGGCAGAATCATGCAGGCCGTAGAAAGAACAATAGACTCGACGACCCTAACTCATTACTAATATCAGTGGGGCATGAGGCAGAATCATGCAGGTCATAATACAATAATAAAATCATGGGGCTAACATATCTTTCAACATATCTTTTCTTCAACGGTCTCGTGATGCGAACTGTTCGTGAAAGCACTCGATATCGGCTAAAACAACCGATTCAGCCATAGCGCATAGTTAAAGTCATGCCTTATCAGTAATAGATCTATCAAATAACGATCCCCACTCCATGGTGCTAATAGTGGGGTGTGAGGCAGAATCACACAGGCCGTGATAACGGGCCATGAAACGGTTCTCGCTAGCCAATAAATTTACTCAAGATGCAACATGCTTTAACCGCACGCTATGCACGATCAAGATTGACGTAAAACAGCCGATAAAATATAACTCATCGTTTAAGGTATAGATTAGATCAGTTTCAGATTAACAAACGATGGGCTAAACAAAATATAAGGCCGATCTAGATCAATCCCAATCAGGCAGAGTGATATTGCTTTAATTAGATAAATAATGAAAGCAATAAGCAATATCGGTAACTTAATGAATCTATCAAAGACTGACATTCTAAGGTAGAGCTAATAACTTGACCTTGATCTAGTTCATGAAATGGGGGTCGACCGGATCGATGCATCCATACTTGAACTAGGCAAGAATCGATAACTAACTTGTATCAGAGTCACAGTGGAGGTCGACCGGATCGATGCAGCCGTACGAACAGAGGTATAAGCCATGACGGTACTTACAACAAGCAGTGGAGGTCGACCGGATCGATGCAGCCGTACTTGCTGAAGAACTCACCGAGATCTACTCTACTCCTACTCCTAAGGGGTGGCCAGAGCCAAAAAAGTAAATAACTTGTGTATTGGATTGATTGTTCCTTACAATAGCCGGGGCTTGATATTTATACCCAGGACCTGCGCATGACTCCTGTCTAAGCATGACTCATCACAATTTTTGACCCTAGAGAAAGCATTCCTAATTTAAGATAACTTGGACTCTAATCTTTCCCTTTTTGTAGAGTCCAACATGTTTCGTCCTGGCGCCGAACGTAGCCTTTGTCGTTATCCGCTGGCGCTATCCGAAGAAAGCCGATTCTAGTTTTTGCATCCGAATCAGCTGGTTTCGATCTGCACGCAATTGATTCCTTGATGACATGATCTTGGGAGCTTTCGAGTCCCTGCGACTCTTCTTCCAAATTTTGGTGTAAACACATGCCCCCCAATTTTCGGATAAAAGTAATTTTATTCCAAAATTATCATGTCTGTATCCCTGATTGGTCCATAGTCACGAGTAGAGAACCTTGACCTAGGGTCCACTGTTTGTCTCTGCTTGCATCCACTCATGAGCCCATGCCTCAAAACTTTTACAAGAGCATCATTGCTTCACGGGCACTTGGATTCATCCTTCTAGGCCGGCTACAAAATGTCTATCCGACCCTGGCGAGAGCAATTCAACAATTCAGCCATGTTTCTCTTCTATCTACCTCCTCGAGTGCTCCCAGCTCCGCTGGACCCTCCATGGTCTGTCTCATGAAGATCTCAAGCGGCTAGAAGAATTCTTATGCATAGGGTGACTGTGTCACTTATTCTAGCGCCTCGTTGAGCAAGAAGGCCAGCCATTGCAGTTAGAAGAATTCTTGTGATATCACCTGAGTCTTCTCTCCATGCTCACAAAGTTGTTTTAGTGTTTGCGAGGGCTAGAATGTGTGGACACCTTCCCCTTGTTGCTCCTCCAAATGCCCACCGGGAAAGCCTTAGGCTTCTTTCCCATAGTTCCTCAATTTTTCGAGAAATTTGTTGAGCATATGTTAGGTAGGTGACCTTTCTTCTTTTTTGATACAATTTTATTGATGGGCCGATGTGATTTAGTTCACAATGAGTTTTGGCCTTGTGGAGATCCAGACTCCCTTCAATCCAAAGAAGTTTTGGTGGGTTAATCTCTGGTCAATGTATCCATCCCACGATATTTTGTAATCTGGGGAAGCAATAAATTTGAGTCTGTTATCTCTTCATTATCCATCCCCTAAATTTCCAGAGTGTTGATCCATTTCTGTTTTTGATTTCAATTTCACACCTCCATCGAAATCTATCTTCTCGCTTTCCCGGGCTATATATACAGGCTACGGCTGCGGATCAAAAAACAACCCTCTTCGTCTCAATCCTTCTTCGTCTTCAGTATATTTCCTGCCTTTTCGTAGGTCCGAGGTCATAGAGAACAACAAGAGGTCTGCTGAAGAAGCCCTCAACAGATCTACATCATCACGCCAACGCCTTTGTCGTCAAGAGGACGCATCTTTGGGTGCTCCCATCGCTTCGAATCAAATGGCTGACTCCGCCTAGCCCTTAGGGTCATCTTTGGTACCAATTCGCCGCTAGCTTCCTCGTCACTCAAGGCAACAGATCAGTAATGATGATCTGCTGGCCTCCATCGATCGGACCGACCAGCATCTAGCCAACTGCCTCTCCCTAGCGGAATCGGCTTTGGCCATGATTGAAGACCGATCACCCCCCGAGGTCGGCCTTATGACGGAAAGGTTGGACAGGGCTGAAGCTAGAATCATGGGTGAGATGTCTGCCATTACTTCTCTGTTTTTCCATGATTTTACCCTCAAGATTTCTGATCACTCTTTCCTTGAATATTTTAGATCTAACTGCTCAATTGGAGAGTCTTTGATCAGCCACGGATCATGCGGTGGGATTTGTCAATGCTAGGGGCGCCGTTCTAGTTGTTCGCTTGCATGACATCCCGAATCATGTCAGAGAGGTCGCCCTTCATGGCGTTCGTCATGGCGCTGCCATGGCATTGGCTGCTGCACAAGCCCGTTCGGGCCATAATCTTTGGCTTCTTTCCCATGGTTTTCTAGACGCAACGTACCCTGGGGAGCATGAGCGCTTGGTTGAGGATTTTATGAGCTCCGCCAACTCTGTGGCTTTAAATACCCTGGCCGATGATATAGTAGGCAAAGTGTTTTCCGGCCCGTAGCTTGTAATAGGTGATGTTTAGCAAACAACTTCCTCGCCTTGAGTGATTTCCCTTTGTTTCGTGCTTCATACCCATCACTTCGTTTGTGTTTGCTTTGCTTCTATAGGCGATACACATCATATCGGCTTTTACTCTTTTGGGTTCATTTTTGCACTAGAGACGATACCTTTCCAATATCGGCTATTAAAGTTATCGATCGAACATATCGTTTATTAAGTATTGATCCAAACGCTAGGATAATATTTCTTTAAATATTTCCCATTGATTGCTCAGCCAAATTCTTTCTCCTTTTAATGTTTCCAAAATATAAGCATTACCAGGCGCACAACATTTGACCCGATAGGGTCCTTCCCATTTAGGTGACCATTTGTCGAATTTACTGTCCTTTGATCCGATCGACAATTTCACTTTCCAGACCAAGTCTCCTTCAGAGAATTGCTTAATCTTGACCTTTTTATTGTAATATTTCGCAACCCTCAGTTTATTGGCTTCGATATTTTTAAGAGCATGCAGCCGAAGGCAACTCAAGTCTTCCAAATTGTCTATCATAAGATTCTTGTAGACCTCAGCTGACAAATCATTCGGCAGCATAACACGCCTTGATCCAGTCTGAACTTCCCAAGGAAGAACTGCATTATGGCCATACACAAGTTCGTAAGGTGACGTTTTAATTGATCCATGGCAGGCCATCCTATATGCCCATAGCGCCTCATTAAGCGTCGAATGCCACTTCTTTGGCTGTTCCTTGATCTTTTTCTTGATCAGCTTAATCATAATCTGGTTGGACGCCTCTGCCTGGCCATTAGTCGGGGCATAGTAAGGGAAGGAATTCAATAGCTTGATTCCCATACTGGCAGCAAAATTCCTGAACTCTTCTGATGTGAACATTGTCCCTTGATCGGTAGTTATAGTTTGAGGAATCCCAAAACAATACACAATGTGTTCCCTAACAAAATCAATCATATTCTTTGAGGTTACCATCTTCAAAGGAATTGCCTCAACCCATTTAGTAAAGGAATCTGTTGCCACCAATATGAACTTATGTCCTTTGCTTGAAGGCAGAAAAATCTGGCCAATTAAATCAATTCCCCAACCCCGAAATGGCCATGGTTTGATTATTGGATTCATGGCCGATGCAGGCGATCTCTGGACATTACCAAAACATTGACAGTCCTGACACCCCTTGTAATATTCAAAATAATCTTCCAGTATCGTTGGCTAGAAATATCCAGTTCTGCGAATAATCCATCTCATCTTATAAGCCGATTGATGAGCTCCACATATCCCTTCATGCACCTCACCCATCAACACATTAGCCTCTTCTTGGTTCAAGCACTTGAGCAATACCCCATCGACTATTTTATAATATAACTGATCATCTAACAAAACATACTTAGCCGATTTATACCTTAGCCTCCTAGTAACTTTTCGAGACGGATTTCTAAGGTAATAAGCTATTTCAACCCTCCAATCATCACTTGAGGTTTCACTACTCAAGACTTCTTGAAACATTCGATACCCTGATGCACTTTGATCTAGTTGATTAGCCTCTTGGTTTTGCGCTCTTGGAATATGTTGGAAAGAGATATGAAGAAACTCCTTGAGTAACTTTTTGCACTCATCATAGTATCCTTTCAAAGTCTCTTCTTTGCACTCATACAGGCCGATCAACTGATTAATTATTAACTGTGAATCTCCAAACACTTCAACTGCTTTGGCCTTTACTTCATGAAGAAGTTGAAGTCCCTTGAGAATAGCTTCATACTTCGCTTGATTGTTAGTAATCATTGGTCCAGTTGGAAAAGCAAACTCAAAACTTGCCCCCCGAGGCGAAATAATAACAATACCAATGCCACCACCCTGCTTGCATGATGACCCATCAAAGAACAACGTCCAAGGCATCGGCTCTACATAACTAATGCTTGGCTTGTGATGCTGGGTGATAAAATCGGCCATTACTTATCCTTTGACTGCTTTAGCCGATTCGTACTTCAAGTCGAATTCCGATAATGCAAGAATCCACTTTCCCACTCTTCCATTCAGTATTGGCATTGATAACATGTGCTTAACCACATCAGCCTTGGAAACAACTGTACACTCGGCCGATAATAAGTAGTGTCGCAATTTAGTGCAAGAGAAATATAAATACAAGCATAATTTTTCGGTGGGAGAATATCTCGTCTCTGGATCCAGTAGTATTCTACTCAGTAGAAAACAACTCTCTCTTTTTCCTCAGATTCTTGCATCAGGGCTAATCCAATTGTCTTGTCATCAGCCAATATGTACAAATTAAATGGCTTACCTTGATGAGAAAGGACCAGCACAGGTGGACACTTCATATATTCTTTTATTTCTTCGAACGCCCTTTGTTGTATGTCACCCCACTTGAATTCTTGATCATTTTTCAACTTCAACAAGGGAGAAAACGGCAGGATCCTTTCCAACAAATTTGAAATGAATCTTCTGATGAAATTAATCTTACCAAGCAGAGATTGCAACTTTGTTTTGGTAGTCGGGGGAACTGCTTCATCAATTGCCTTCACGCTTTTCTGACCAACTTCGATCCCTCTCTCGTGAACCATGAATCCTAAAAATTGTCCGGCTGATACTCCAAAAGCACACTTATTAGGATTCATCTTCAAACCATGCTTCCTCGTGCATTCCAGAGTCTCACGCAAGTCAGCCAGGTGTTCTTTATACCCTTTGGATTTTATCATCACATCATTGATGTAGATCTCAACAATCCTGCCGATCAACTTATGGAAATATAATTCATCGCCCTTTGATAAGTTGCACCGGCATTCTTCAGACCAAAGGTCATCACAACCCACTCGAATAGACTGATTACGCCGGGGCACCTGAAAGCGGTCTTTGCTATGTCTTCTTCAGCAATAAAAAATTGGTTGTATCCTGCATTACCGTCCATGAAGCTAATAACCTTGTGCTTGGCTGCTGCATCTACTAACATATCAACTATCGGCATTGGATAACCGTCCATAGGTGTGGCTTTGTTCAGATCCCTAAAATCAATGCAAACTCTCAATTTTCCATTCTTCTTATATACAGGGACAATATTCGATATCCACTCTGCATATCGGCACGGTCAGATAAATTTTGCTTCCAGTAACCTTTTAGTCTCCTTTTTGATATCATCAAGCACGTTCGGGTTAAATCTCCTCGGAGCTTGTTTAAACGGCCGATATCCAGGTTTGATGGGCAACCGATGTTCAACAATTGACCGGTCTAAATCAGGCATCTCATAGTATTCCCAAGCAAAGCAGTCTTTAAATTCCTTTAACAAATCAATTAATTCCTGCTTATATTCCAGATCCAACTTAGCACTTACGTACGTCGGCCTAGGTCTATCTCCAGGACCAATATCTACTTCTTCTAACCAACTGCTTGGATCGGCTGTTGGCTTTCACCATTGACTCTGAATTCTGATGGCAACAGAAAAGCCATTTAGATATTAGCCAATGGTTGCTTTCTATCGGCTATTAGCTTGGTACGCCACACTTGAGTTTTACCGGATGCCTGAGCCTGTTCCATCTCTTTATTCCTTAGGTGTTGCACCCTTCTCTTCTGGCTTCTTGTTAAACCTCCTGGGCACCACTGGCCTTCCTGCCACATATATCTTCTTTTAGTGCCTTCCTTTTCATGATTAGCCTAGTCCTGATCAACGACACTTTTTCCAAACCGATCATGAACACTTTTATTTTTTAAGCGTCGATCCATGTTATTATGATGATATGCATCTTGAGCATGGATAGACCGGCGGTTGGTTTGAGACTGCCTATACTCCTGATATTGATTGCTGCATTCTGGACAGTCATGTCTGGTAGGCAACTTCAAACCTTTATTCCAGCAATGTCTGAAGAAAGGACAATTCCAATGTAATTTGGCTTATTTCCTTTCATACCTCTCTTCTTTCAGTTGATGCTGGTACGCTTGATCTTTCAACCAACACTGATAATCCTTTTCCTTCTGCCGCTGCCATTTATTCAACAGAATCTGAGATGTGACCTGCGGCTTCATCATCTCTGCTTTTGACGTCTTCTCCTGTTCGTATCGGCTCTTTTGCTCGGCACGACGTCTTCTAATCTATCTATACTCGTCAGCCGATATTTGCATCTTAGGATCGACTGTTCCAGCTTCTTTTGATTTGGTTGATGTTAGGACCTTAGTTTTCCTTTGAATAGCCCAGCATCAACCATGTTTTGATCTCTTGGGAAAGGATTATCATCAACTTTCATTTTCCAAGGCGTATCAAATTTGAGCCTCCCCTGTTCAATAGCTCTCTGTATATGCTGCCTGAAGATTCTGCATTCATTAGTGGAATGAGAAGTAGCATTATGGAACTTGCAGAACTTCTTATTCTTCAACTGATCAGGGGGCAACATGACATGACCATCGGGCAACTTGATATGCCCTTTCTCAAGCAAGAAATCAAAGAGCTTATCTGATTTGGTGACATCAAAGTCATAGCTCTCCTCGACTCCTCTTCCCCAAGGATTTGGCACCATCACTGTCTTCCTGCCCCAATTCCATTCAGCCGTAGCAACCTCTTCTTCTTCATCTTCATAGCCGTCATCGACTGAGTATGGATCATAAGCTTCGGCTACTATGGTACTCTTTTGGAAACGGGTATCTCTGCGCATACTCTGGAATTGGTAATTGAGCGCTGCTACCCGTTGAGCCAATTGTCCCAAGTTGTCAAATTCTTGTCCCAGCAGCTTTTCTTTCCACATCGGCAGCATTCCTTGAACAGCTAGAGCAGCTAATTGATCATCGGCCAAGTTTAAGGAGAAGCACAAGTTCCTGGCTTCTCAGAACCTCTAAAGAAATTCAGTGCCCGATTCATTAGTCTTCTGTCTTATAGTTGTTAGATCGGTAATCTTCTTTTCTCCAGTCCCAGTGTAAAAATATGTATGAAACTTCTTCTCCAGGTCAGCCCAATTGGCAATGGAATTGACTGGCAATGATGAAAACTAAGTGAAAGCTGGCCCTGATAAGGACAGAGAGAAGAAACGAACTTGATGGGCATCCTCAACTGACGCTTCGCGCAATTGTGTAGGATACCGATTGATATGTTCTATCGTGCTTGTAATGTCTTGGCCAGTGAATTTAGCGAATTCTGGGAGCCTGTAATTTGTGGGAAGAGCGACCAAATCATACCATTCTGGATATAGGCATTTGTATGAAAAGGTTAGTCCTTTTGGCTTCAGACCGAACTGATTTTTCATCATCTCGGTCACCCTCAGCAATAATTCATCAGCTTGTGGATTTGGATTTCTCTGTACCTACTGACCCATCTGTGGATTGAAATCTCGTGTGCCTTGATATCCTGGATTTGGCATCATTTGAAGGGTGTTATAATCCATGCCATAGTGATACCCTTGTGAAATCTCAATCTGCTGGGCCCTTTGCTGGCTTGCTGCTCGAAGTCTTTGATTATAGACATAATGATCTATATCTCTACGGATCCTTTAAATTGATGGTGCTATTTTTTGAGCCGATGATGGTATGTGGCCTAATGTGCCAAAATTGATCACCTGGTTCTAACTTTGCCCCGCCGGCTGTTGCACATGTTGTACTGATGGTCCAGGATTGTACTGTGTCTGATTTGCAGTAGTTCCTTGAGTTTGTTCAGATGAACCCTAAACTGTCTGGACATCACCACTACCAGCTAGTGCTGCTTCTTGTTGGCTGGTACCGACTTCATTAGTCCCTTGGGTCAACGGATCTAGAATGTTGTAATAAGCCGGCCCACCTTGATCAACTGGAAACCCATGAATCGCCTCTCTCATGGCATTGTGGAATATGTCCACGAAAGCTTCGTTATGGCTTGATATGGCATCACGAACAGATTTGTCTACAACTTCCTTAAAGAAACGCCTGTCTTCAGCTTCAGTTGTGTTTGTCTGCCCGTGTAATAGAACTCTTGGTAGTGGAAATTTCTAAACAATTGTGTTGTCACGTGTTTTGGTGTAGGACAACAAACATTTGTTCTGAAACTCTTCTATAGCTTTGTTGATGATACCCTTATCCCCATCAGGTAGATCTTCATAATGCAGCATAAGAATGTCGTCATTGTTGTGAACCGCCATGACGATTGTGGTGTCCCACCGGGCATGCCAGAAATGTGTGTCGACACAGAATTTTTGTCCCGTGCCGAGGACACACGCAGTAAGCCAGAAGGGTCTGCTCGATGGAGCTATAGATCTGCCTAGCTTTAGCATAGGGATGGTTGATCCTACGCACTCCTCCCGAGATGTGCCAGTCAATTTGACCCTGTAATTGACAAGGAGAGAAAGTTCATCAGTAATTAAGGGCAGAACTTGCCGGTGTTGCCAGACAGTCCCGAATGTGCGGCTCTAAGAGCCGATATGAAAGGAGATCGACTAAACAGTCGATTCTAGCATATTCATGAGAATAAATCGGTTAAAGCTCATTGGGTTGTATAAGAAGAATCGGTTATCATTCAAGGTAAATATCGTTATTTGAACAAATATTAATCAATGGCAATAAGATGTCAACAATGATTGGTTTATGCTAAGCCAATGATTACAAGTAACCGAACCCCTTTTTATATAAAGAAACAATGCAACATCACTTAACCGTTTAATAAAGATAAATCTAATGAACATGTTAGATCTCATTTATCGCTATGACCAGTGAGGCATGAGGCAAAATCATGCAGGCCGTAGAAATAACAATAGACTCAACGACCCGAACGCATTACTAATATCTGTGGGGCATGAGGTAGAATCATGCAGGTCATAATACAATAATAAGATCATGGGGCTAACATATCTTTCAACCTATCTTTACTTCAACGGTCTCGTGATGCGAACTGTTCATGAAAGCACTCGATATTGGCTAAAACAGCTGATTCAGGCATAGCACACAGTTAAAGTCATGCCTTATCAGGAATAGATCTATCAAATAATGATCCCCACACCACGGTGCTAATAGTGGGGTGTGAGGCAGAATCACACAAGCCATGATAATGGGCCATGGAACAGTTCTCGCTAGCAAATAAATTTACTCAAGACGCAACATGCTTTAACCGCACGCTATGCACGATCAAGATTGATGTAAAACAGCCGATAAAACATAACTCATCGTTTAAGGTATAGATTAGATCAGTTTCAGATTAACAAACGATGGGCTAAACAAAATATAAGGCCGATCTAGATCAATCCCAATCGGGCAGAGTGATATTGCTTTAATTAGATAAATAATGAAAGCAATAAACAATATCGGTAACTTAATGAATCTATCAAAGACTGCCATTCTAAGGTAGAGCTAATAACTTGACCTTGATCTAGTTCATGAAATGGGGGTCGACCGGATCGATGCAGCCACACTTGAACTAGGCAAGAATCGATAACTAACTTATACCAGAGTCGCAGTGGAGGTCGACCGGATCGATGCAGCCGTACGAACAGAGGTATAAGCCATGACGGTACTTACAACAAGCAGTGGAGGTCGACCGGATCGATGCAACCATACTTGCTGAAGAACTCACCGAGATCTACTCTACTCCTACTCCTAAGGGGTGGCCGAAGCCAAAAAAATAAATAACTTGTGTATTGGATTGATTGTTCCCTACAATAGCCGGGGCTTGATATTTATGCCCGGGACCTGCGCATGACTCCTGTCTAAGCGTGACTCATCACAATTTTTGACCCTAGAGAAAGCATTCCTAATTTAAGATAACTTGGACTCTATTATTTCCCTTTTTGTAGAGTCCAACATGTTTCGTCCTAGCACCGAACGTAGCCTTTGTTGTTATCCGCTGGTGCTATCCGAAGAAAGCCGATTCCAGTTTTTGCATCCGAATCAGCTGGTTCCAATCTGCACGCAATTGATTCCTTGATGACATGATCTTGGGAGCTTTCGATTCCCTGTGACTCTTCTTCCAAATTTTGTTGTAAACATGGTCATTCTCATGAAGATGGTGTCAACAATAAGCAAGCTCAACCTCAACTCAATAATGAAGAAAGAAGCGAAGACAACCCTCCAATCGATCATGACCATGATGATGAAGATGATGGCCCCATCCAAAGATCAACTCAAGTGCCACATCCTAGAGTGCATCAATCCATTCAACAGGATTATCCCATTGATAACATATTGGGGAGCATCCGATGAGGGGTAATGGCATGTTCTCATTTAGCAAGTTTTTGTGAACATTATTCGTTTGTTTATCCTTTGGAACCTAGTAGGGTGGAAGAGGTACTTGATGATCTAGATTGGATGATTGCCATGCAAGAGGAGTTGATCAACTTCACTCAGAATAAAGTCTGGTCCTTAGTGGAAAGGCCCAAGCAAAATATGATTGGAACCAAGTGGGTGTTCCACAACAAGCAAGATAAGCATGGTGTGATGACAAGGAATAAGGCAAGGTTGGTGGCTCAAGGATTCACTCAAATTGAAGGCTTGGATTTTGGGGAAACCTACGCACCAGTGGCTAGGCTAGAATTAATTCGTATTCTACTTGCCTATGCCGCTCATCATGATTTCAAGCTATATCAAATGGATGTGAAGAGTGCATTTCTCAATGGCCCCTATCCAAGTTGGTGTATGTAGAGTAACCACCGGGCTTTGAAGACCCCAAGTATCCCAACCATGTCTACAAGCTCAACAAGGCGCTCTATGGGCTCAAACAAGCCCCTAGAGCATGGTATGATTGCTTGAAGGATTTCCTACTCAAACAAGGGTTTGAGATAGGAAAGGCCTATGCAACTCTATTTAGTCGCAAAGTCAATAATGATATCTTTGTTTGCCAAATATATATCGATGACATAATATTTGGTAGTACTCCTGTGGCTTTTTGTGAGGAATTTAGTAGGATTATGACTAATACGTTCGAGATGTCCATGATGGGAGAGTTGAAGTTCTTTCTTGGATTTTCAGATCAAGCAACTCAAGGATGGCACATTCATAAGTAAAACCAAGTACACCAATGACATGTTGAAGAAGTTTGACATGGACAAAGCCAAGCCCATCAAGACACCTATGCCAACCAATGGGTATCTTGACCTTGATCAAGGAGGAAAGGACGTCGATCAAAAGGTATATCGCTCCATGATTGGATCCCTCCTTTACCTTTGTGCATCTAGGCCCAATATTATGCTTAGCGTGTGCATGTGTGCAAGATTTCAAGCTAATCCAAAAGAATGTCATTTGATGGCTATTAAGAGATTTTTTTGGTATTTAGTACACACTCCTAATCTTAGCTTGTGGTATCCTAAGGGCTCCACTTTTGAGTTACTTGGCTATTCTGATTCGAATTATGCCGGTTGCAAAGTAAATCGAAAGAGTACTACCGGGACTTGCCAATTTATTAGTAGGTACTTGATGTCTTGGAGCTCTAAGAAGCAGAACTCCGTTGCCTTGTCCACCGCTGAAGCCGAGTATGTGGCGGCTGGTGCATGCTGTGCCCAACTACTTTGGATGAAGCAAACCCTCAAGGACTTCGGATGTGAGTTAACCAAGATTTCCCTTTTCTGTGACAACGAGAGTGCCATTAAGTTGGCAAACAACCCTATAAACCACTCTCAAACAAAGCACATAGACATCCAGCATCCCTTTTTGAGAGACCATGAAGCCAAAGGAGATATCGCAATTCACCATGTGAACATCGAAAAACAACTAGCCGATATCTTCACAAAGCCCTAGATGAGTCAAGATTTTGTGCTTTAAGGAGTGAGCTAAATATCATTGATTCTCGTAATGTGGCTTGATGTCTTCCACATACTTTGTTTGATCTAGTTAGGAGAAAAGAATTGAGAAAATATTGTGTGACACTTTTAAAATCTATTTTATAATTTTCATGAGTGACTATTGCTTTGTGATGGTTGAATGAAATTTAGTCAATTGTGAAAATGTTAGTTTCCATCACATTTTTGCCCCATGTGGTGTAGTGAGTTCAAGTTTGGGAGTTTTTTCAGTTTCCCTATGTACTCCCGACAGCCGGAAGTCACAGCTCGTGCTAGGACTCCTGACCGTCAAAAGTCCCGTCCCAATGCCAGGAGTACCAACGTAGATCTGAGTCAACCATTTTGACTATCTGTTTTGACTGCGCCGCGTCTTTGACCTAGGGTTAAAATACTGCTTTTACCCATCCAAGCCCATTTTACCACAATCATTTCTCCCTCCCTCCTTCCCCGCAATCCCGTCGCCCTGCAGCCACCCCCTTGCGCGGCCTCCTCATGCCACCGTGTCACGCCTCATCGGGAGCTCTAGCCCGCCCCTTCTCCACTGCCCGTGCTCCTCTCTTCTTCCTCGTCTTGGTGGTGGGAATTCCATTCATGGAGGTACTCATGCTTGAAGATTTATTCGTGGCCTGTGGATTTCATTTTCCTCCGTCTTCTTCCCCTCTCTCAAGGTACAACCTCCATGGTGCCCTAACCCTAATGTCAATGTACCTTGCAAATTGTCTCTATTCTTTTTCCCTCTCTCCTCCTCTATCCTCCTTGTGTGAATGCATGTGGAGATTTGAAGCCCCATAAATGGGCTAGTCACCATGTGTGTTAGAGGTCCTGACGACCATCGGACGTCCTAACCGTCGGAAGTCTGGGTTGTCGGAACTCCCGACTCCGGTTGGGACTCCTGACCCCATGGTCACCACTCCATTCATGTTTCTTCACTTCTCGATATTCATTTGCCTCTCGTTGTCTTGTTTCTTAGTTCCACTTCATGCCCCTCACAACCATGGATGATGGCAGCCCCTCAAGACACAAGGAGAAGCGGTCCAAGCGCAACCAAGACCGCGCTGCTGTACCCAAGCCAACTGGCCGCACCAAGGCGGCGTGTCCCCATACTGGTGCTAGAGGTTCCCATGCTGCCCGTCGCCGTGATGGTCAAGGATCATCTGCTATAGCTTCTTCTCATCAAGCTCATGCCTATGTTGGTGATGACCCAATTTTTTATGATGAAGAAGAAGCTCTTGAGTGTGCTGGCCGCACCAATGCTGTTCCACCTATTTGCACACCATGTCATGGCCCTGGTTTTGTCAGTGAGCTTGTTCCTTTTGATGGTAATCTGCTAGTCATGCAGGAGCCCACGATGGCTCCTAATCCTTGTAGTGACTAGACACCTCCTCTACCAGTTGACTACCATCACCAGGTCTAGGACATCAGGTCCATGAGAGGCAAAAAATTGTATTCTAAAGAAGAGCAGGATCTCTGCCTTGAGTACCATTTCTGGCATCCTTTACACTTTGATTACTATGAGTCCATTCTCTACAACAAATTTCTATAGAAGAGGGAGACACCGGTCCTTCAGATGAAGGTTATTGATGCTAATTCCCTTGGTCTGTTCAAGGAGCCTAAGCTAGAGCAGATGGTTCATGATATATGCTCAATGGGGTTATTCTACTTGATGGAGTTTCGGAAGCATTGGAACAATGAGATTATCTATCAGTTTTTGCTTCCTATCACCATGAGAAAGACCCTACCGGTGCCATTGACATTATCTATTGGACAACCGAAGGCAAGCACTATAAGGTGGATTTCATTACTTTTTCTCGCCTTCTGGTTTAAGTCACACCGACCGTACTGCACCTGAACTTATTGAGTATGAGGATGTGGCTTTGGAGGAGTACCAGCATATGTACCTTGATGGTTATCCAGCTGATGGACAGACTATGTATTTGAAGCCCTACTACTACATTATCAACAACATCCCATGGCACATCTTGTATCCAAAGCGTGGTGACTCCACCTTCCTTCGCAATGACTCTCAGAAGGTGCTTCAGCGCTTTGGTGATGATTTTGAGCAGTTCTCCATTAGCCAATACATTTGAAACAAGATACATGATGCTAGTGAGGATCCTATGAGGCACCTTCCATATGCCCCTACCTTATGCATGTGATTGAGCAAGTATTAGGCATCTAGTTCCCCATAGATTCCCAACACAAGCTCCTCAAGATCTCCAACAAGACTTCTATCATAGTTGCAAGGGACCTGAAGAAGAAAGCTGATGTAGCCTGAGGCAAAGGCAAAGGCAAAGGTCCTTTAGGCTCTCGCTCTCGCCATGGTGCCTCATCACCTACTGCTTCTCGTGCTTCTAGTGTTGAGCTGCTCTCTTCCTCCTCCTCTGGTAAGAAGCCTAGCAAGTTCAAGTTCCTCATGACCTACATGTTTGGATAGTGTTGTGCTAGTGCTCAATGCGAGCATGACATGCAAGAGAGACTCTATCATTTGGAGCAGCAGGCTGGTATTGAGTCTTCACCACCGCCGCCATTTGTGCCTCCTCGTGATCCTCTGGCACTCTATGATGAGGCTTGTGCAGCTTACGAGTATGATGCTTCCTCTCGCCCTCATGGCAAGAGCAAGGCCACTGATGCGGACGAAGATTACATTAAGGAAGACGATGATGACGACGACGATGATGGTGATGATGGTGACCATGATGATCATGAGGACTATGAGGACAAGTAGTCATTTCTCTCACGTGGCCTACCCCTTTTGGCACTTGTTGACAAAGGGGGAGTGTTTGGCTTTGATCTATCATGGAATAAGTTAGTTGGTCACTTAGTTTTGAGACTTTAAAACTTTTAGCTTGTATGAACTATGTCGTGTGGTGTCTAATATGTGATGGACAGCAATATATGTGTTTGTGATGGATGATTGTAGGACAAGTAATGGTTATCTATCTATCTTATTAGCTTGTGCTTTTCTCTACTTGTGATGGTGGATGTTATTTTGGATGGGCATGTGTTGCTTCAAGTTTCTACTTTGAATTCTTGGCCATCACATTCTCTTTTACTTGTTGTGGGAATATAACATGTCATATTGTATCTCTTTTCACGGATATATTTTTGTTCACACACACTTGTTGCACCCCACGAATTATAAAATTTAGGGGGAACTTTTGTCTTGATGTATGCAAATCATGTATAGATGGTTCTAACTAAAATTCAAATTCATGCATACATCAAGGGGGAGCTCTTCATAAATTTTGGGGTTCAAAAGCTTTAAATTCTTCCATTCTTATAAAAAGCCTAAGTTGGTTGTCATCAATTACCAAAAAGGGGAGATTGAAAGTGCATTTTCCTCTATATGGGCTTTGGTGTATTGATGACATCCAAATTAGGGACTAATGTGATCTTAATGAGATATGTCACAGCTATTAGTCCCCTGAAAGATTCAAAGAGTTGATAAAGATGAAATGGTATCCCTCAACTCTTGAAGTTGTAAAGGCGGACGAACTCAAAGAGCTCTTCAAGGCTTTTATATTTTGTTTTGAGTTTAGGATCTGCCGCACTATAAAGAGGGATGCAAACTTAGTTGGTCTGAGGAAGATAGAGTGCTCAAGCATAAAAGTAAAATCAAAAGAGAGACACTCTAGCACTTCATGAACACCTAGAATAGTTTCGGTGACTCTTGGTGTCGGATGTCCCGATGTAAGTTGAAACTCCTGACCGTCAGAAGTCATGACTCACGCCGGAAGTCCTGATGTCCAATCACTTAGCCTACGTAGTGACCGTGGCCATCGGAAGTACCGACGTGAGTTGGAACTCCCGATAGTCGGAAGTCCCATTCATGTTTGGATTCCCGACGCCTTGACTTTAGCTGGCCAGCTGACTACGCCCATTGGAAGTCCTGACGTACATCGAGAGTTCTGATGTTGACTAGCTCGTGCGGACTTTGACCTTGTGTGAACAGTGTTTTCTTTATAGGTCAGAAGTCCTGAGATCTGCGTCGGATCTTTCAACGTAGATCTGAACAGTTGGATTTCTACCTTGAGTATAAATAGCTCTCTCCTCTCTTTTAACCATTACTCACTCATTCATTGCAACCTACTCATGGCCAAAACAACTCTCAAGCATTCAAGACTCCCCTCTCCTCTCCCCTTTGCTCCAATCTTCGACCCCCTAGGGTTTTGAGTGAAAGGAGAGTGGATTGAGTGAGAGCATCACTTTGGGAAGCTTGATCACTCAATTTCTTTATCAAGCCAGTTGGATTTGCATCTATTACTCTTGAGGCTTTGCCCCTAGCCAGCTAGGTGTCGCCCAAGAGCTTCCATCTTGTGAAAGAACCTTGGGAAGTTTGTATTACCCTTGATTTCTTAGTAGAAACCTTGAGTGACCTTTGTTGTTGCTTTGAGAGAGGGAAGGAGGTGAAAGAGACTCTGACCTTTGTGGTCACGTCAACAATGAGGACGTAGGAGCTCCTTTGTGGGGTTGCCAAACCTCGGGATAAATCCTTGTGTCCCATGTGCTTCTTGTTGTTGAGACTTGTGCTATCACTTTTATTCTTGTGTGTCTCTTCCTCCCCAAAGATTTTCTTAGGGTTTGGACTCGATCTATGGAGTTGTGACCTTTTGGCATCAAAGGAGCAACCCCAATGCGTTACCTTACCACTAGGAAGTGGGGTTGTAAGTTATTGAAGTCACAAAATTCATTTTAGCACTTGTAGTACATTTCCCGTAGTGTCGGGACTTCTAACAATTTCTGCCAGAACTTCTGACGACGTTAGGAGTTCTAACACAAACTGTCAGGACTTCTGACAGTTGTTGACAAGTGACTTTGAGTTTTGTGTAGAATTTTTTAGATATGCCTATTCACCCACCCTCTTGGCATTGTTTAGATCCTTTCAATGTCATACTCTTAGATCAATATGTGCATGTGTTTGGATAAATATATATGGTGGCTAACCTAATTCTACTATGCTCCTTAAAACATGTCTCTCTTGTTTGAAACTTGAAATATTTGCTAGAGAGCATGGGCTATCTTTCTTTTATTTTTTTAGACGGGCATCTAAGTACCCATTGTTTTTGATATCTTGGATACTTGTCCATTTTTTTCAATACATGGGTGTACCGGGTAATGTTTTAGATCTTCTCATTCAACATTGCAACAGTCATCTGTTGATGCTTATCATCATTCTCTTGGGCAGCAGGTGGCGCCCTCTTCTTCTTCTCCTTCGGTGGCATAACCTTTACTTGCTCCGGTGCAGCTCGAACACCATCTATGGTCACATGAGGCATGATTGACTTGTACTTGGCGCAGGTGACATCCCCGAACTTGTTGGTCTTCACCCCTATCAGCGTCTCATTCATCCTTGGCGGAAGGAAGTTGATCTCCTTAGGCACCTTGATCGGCTTCGGCGCGTTCGGCTAGCGTGGCTTGTGTTGAAGTAGTAGATGCGGTGGCGGCAGAGCAATCACCGGACGATGGATGGCTTGGGTGAAGTAGGACTGGCTAGGGACGGGAGCTATCTCTCATGATGAAACGACACTCAGTGGCAAGGCATCTTCAACTCCATAGGGGACGATCTGTTTGTTGGCCATTAGAACTTGGGAGGAGGAAAGCTTTGCTGCTGCTGGATATGAGAGGCTTGTTAGGATTGCTTTGGAGGTAGGCAGGGGGTTGGTTATATAGGGGGCAGAAATAGGTAGCAGGGTTCAAGATCCATCCATTAGGGGTCTCGTAACCTAAGAAAACTGAATGGCTTGGAAAACTGGAGAGTTCTACAAGAAAACACCATAAGGTTCATGAGCTTGGGCTCAATCTCTCTCCCTCTCTCTCACTTGGCCCACAGCAGCAACCCATCTCCTTCTTTCCCTCCTTCCGTCTCTCCCTCCACCCCACATGAGCCGGCCCATCTCCCCGCCTTGGCCCAATGCGCGTCCGTGCCCCACCCTCTCTCCCTCTACCTCACCGATGCCCAAGCCTCGTGTGTCAGCTTTGTCATCCACCTCATAGTCGGTAGCCGTATGTGGCACAGCACTGTGCATCAATGCCCTGCCCGCTCCACCTTGGTGCTAGCATAGGTAAACAGCAACATGATGAGACCGCAGGACCCCACGACGCCCCTCTTCTCCCCTCTCCTCCCTCACTGTGAGCTGCCAACATCGACACCATGGTTGCCTCCATGTCGAGCCACCAGAGTAGCCACCAAGGCACTTTGCCATGCGTGTGGGCAAGCACCAGCTATGGCAAAGTGACCTAACGAGGTCAACCATGAGCGCACGTGGTGGATAAGTGCGGCCGTGGGAAAATATCTCACCACTGGGAACTGACCTAGCCGGCCTATAAATAGGCCCAGCCGGTGACACTCTTGCCTCACCCTCTCCACCATCCTCTCCATCGAGGGAGGGAACACACAATCTCCCCCTCCATTTCCCCTCTCCCCTTCTCCTATCCACCTTCTTCTAGTTTCCCCCAAATTGAGAGTTCACCGGCGCCATTGGTGCCACCTTCCTCTTCCCCACTGCGTATTTGGCCGATTGGAGTGACCAGTGAGTCCCAGAGCCCCTCCTCCATTTCCTTATCTAACTAGTTAGTCATTTCTCCCTCTGTGTTGTGCTGTCCCCATACACCGTGCACCACTAGGCCACCATGGACATCGGCTGGCCATCAGCGAGGCTCGGCTGGTCACCACGCCACCTCCACTGCACTCCTCACACACCTACACACACGCACATGTAATTGGTTAAGTAGGATAGGTTCGTTAGGAGCACAGCACTTTCACCACTTGCCGCCACTACACTGGCTCTAGAGAGCCACCGCCGCCACCCCAGGCACTTGCTGCCACCGTTGACCTCACCACCAGCCGCGGCAAGCCTCCCCAAGCTCCATCCACCCCTTGAGCACCTCCACCAGGGCTTGCCGCCGCTAGCATAACTCACTCTGGTGAGCCCGAGCCTTCTCCCCAATTCCGATCAGGCGCTGGCCAACCCCGTCCAGCCACCGGCTCCCTCTCCCCCTCTCTTCTCTCTCTGATTGGTGGGACCGGGCTGAAATGGCGTTGCCATTGCCGTCTGTCCCCATCCGTCACCTCCTCCCCCCCTTCCTCTCTCTGTTGCATGGGCCATGGCCTTAACGCCACTGATGCCATCCCTAGCTGACGTGGCAAGGTGGCCCACCTATCATCCACACACACACACACCACAAACATACAACACGGGGTATGCTTTAGAAAACGCTGGGAACACCCGGCTAGTGTACACAGAGAGCTGAAAACACATCTTCATGGCTTAGAAAAATTCCTAGAAAATTTGTAAATAAACTAGATGCATTAGGGAATTTAATCATGTAGTTTGCACATATTTTCATGCACCAACAAATGCATATAAATTTCTATCGAGCTAAACAACTATAGAATAAACTTCTAAAATATATAACTCTTGAACACTAACTCCTTTTTACATGAAGCCACCTCTAAAATTCATCTAAAATCCAGCTCTACCATCTACACCTAGTACCACCATATTGTTCTATGTTTGCTTTTGCTCTTCTTTTATGGTTAGCGGTAGTCTTATTTCAATCGATACGCCCAACAGACGACGGTAATTGTCAGGAGGACAAGGACCCAAATTTTGTAGACGTGTCGGAAGGTGACCACGACGAAGGCAAGTCCTAGCTCCCCTCCCTACCACCTTGCTTTAAATCACTGAAATGTTAAAACATGACTATAAGATTATTTCCCTAGAATATAAGCTCGGTTATTGTGATATGATTATTGTTGAAGTAAGATAAATGGTTATTTTGTTATTTTATTGGCTCCATGTTATGAATGAACTTAGGGACAATAATGGAACTTAAAATTTGTAAACCTGGAACTAAACCCTGACAGGGGCCGAGTGGTGGCAAACTATGGAGGTAGTTTACCTTAGCAGGGAAGCCTGGAGAGGATTCCTATGGGAGATACTCGCCTCGGTCACATAAGGACCGATTCGTAGTCCCTCTCGCCTAATGAGATATTACGTACAACCACATGTCTATATGGGTAGGCTTGATCACAACACCCCATTAGATAGAAGTATAATTTCTACTAGGAGGCCGATGTAGGCAGTGGAATATCAGGAGCCGACACGGGGGATAAGTTTTCTTCCATGGATAGGTTGGCATGGATGCTATGTGATCTTCCACGTTAAGCTTTTGACATTTTGGCCACGTTCGAGCCCATGATTATTTTTGGCCGTGTTACAGCCATGTTATTTTTGTGATGATTAGGTATCATCACGTTGGGACGATTAGGTATCTTCCTAGAATTTTTGTGTTTCCAACCCCTAACAAGCCGTAGTAGAGTTATATGGATATCTAAGGTCACGTACATTCGGGTACGATGGCCTTGTTAGGTCTATTTCTTCCACTGATCATGGATGAGATTGCAGCTATCATGTGGGGAAATTTGTACACCTCTGCAGAGTCAATTAAACCTATTTGAATAGTCATGTTCTTGTTATGGGCAAATGCTAGGATGGGCTACTATGATTAGATTTACTTTTATGTGTAATGGAACTGGTAATAGAATTGATGCTATCCCGGGGACTAGTGGGAATGGTAATACTCCACTAGGGCCCAATCCTTAATCATAATCACCACTACACTTCTATTTCCACCCTATGGTTAGGGTTTGCTGAGTACGTATGTACTCACCCGTTGTTGATCCATAGACTTTGGCATGGAAGAGGACTATGACTTCAATGAAGAAACGTACCACAAGGATTAGGAGTCACGCAAGGAAATATGTTCATAGGAGTATGACATCGAGGCTAGGGTTTCGACCGCGCTCAAGTTGGCTATGGAATAGGACACCATTTCACTGTATAATAATCCCGCTCTAGATACCACCAATAACGTCGTTTCACGGCCATAGAATTCTGCTAGATATGTAGCCTATGACCATGCCCCTTTGGGCCACTATTGTAAGACTTTATTTTTAGATATTAATAAAGCTCAGAATCTTTTATTATATATATCTATGTACCATTCTTGTGATTTGGTGCATACTTGTGTGTGAACCTGGCGCAAGTACGGATGCACTTAGGACTCTCAAATTGAGGGGCCAATAGAGTGGTATCAGAGCCGAGCTTGACCATAGGATGAAGCCCTAGGAATGGAACGGGTTAGGTAGTTTTATAGAGATAGCAATAGCCGTAGACCTAATAATAATAAAGTTGACAAACCCTTCTCATTGTCATTTCTCATTTGTGTCATAAAAATGTTTCTAACCCCTATGGTGAATTTTTGCAACAATGGATGACATATGGGAGGGTTCGGACTATTTGACCGTTGGAGGATTCCCACCGCTCTTCTAGGAGACACTCCAGCGCTTGGGTTACACTAAGCCTCCCATGTACTACTATTGCGAGTGCGGTGTGGAGGGTGTCCTCAAGTGCGAGATGCACCTGCATATTACTGAGTATCTAAGAAGCACTGAATTTAGGGTTAGATGCATCCTAGCAATAGGAAGAGAACTAAGTGACACATGTCAGATTGCAGCATGTCAGGCTCTCATGGATATTTGTTAGGAGTATGAAGCGAAAGTCAACAACACCCATGCCAGATTCTTCCCAGTGATGGATCAGACTCCTCTTAGTTAGCGTAAGATGATTAAGGCAATGGAAAAGGCGAAGCCATAGGCGCCAGAATACACTCCAATGATTACAACCAAGTACCTACATGCCCTCGACACACTCTACGAAAATCAGGAAATAGAGCTAAAGATAAGGAACACTAAACTCAAGGAAGCAGAAGCTGAAGTACATGCACTAAGGATGGAGCTACTCATGCTAAACTCACAGCTATCAACCATGAGAGAAGAAAAGGAGCAATGCAAGCAAGAACTATAGAAAGCCCTTGAACGCCGAAATGTGAGGTGTCGGTGTTTTGAACCGCCGACTAGCAAATTTGTGTTTGCGCGTCTGGCCCGGGTGGTGTGCTCAGAGGACACAAGGGTTTATACTGGTTTGGGCGCAATGTCCCTACATCTAGTTTGAGGCAGCTCGTGTTACCGGCACTTGTTTGTAGTAGGGGTTACAAACGGGCGAGAGAGGGAGAAGGTCCCAAGTCTCTGATGGAAGGATCGAATGGAGTTTAGTCTAGTTGAGCTCATTGAACCATTTAGTGTTGAGCCATGCCCTTCATGGGATGTCTTGCTTCCCCTTTTATAGTTGAAGGGGAAGGCGTAGGTTACACGAGAGAAAGAGAGAGAGAGAGAAAAGTGAGGAGGAAGAAGGCCTTCATGGTCACGGCGCCCCTCATCTCCTTTACATGGGTCTCACGCGATCCTATAGATGATGACGGGGATGGCTCCACATCATGACCCTATTCATCACTAGCGCTATATGTGGGCATCGTTAGCCGGTCGTGGTGCTCCATTCTGTCTCGACAGGCGGCATGGTTAGCAAATACCCCCATCGGAAGTCATACAGGGATTAGGTAGCATAGTGCCAGCACACCCAACACTGTTAGTGATGTGAGTCCTCAGGTATGGCCCATCATGGCCGTGGGTCATGTCAAGATGCACCTACGCCCTTTCTGGTGTTAGAAGTTTGACCCTAGGTTCGTACTCTTAGACCTTTAGTGGTTGGAGGTGGTACGAACCCCCATCAGGTGAGGTAGAATCCCCCTTCGAGTGGTCTAGCGAGGAGAAGTTCACGCTCGAGGGATCGAGTGAGATAGAGCTTGCACCCTCAGGGTCAGATGTAATGGAGCCCGCACCCGAAGGTCTATTGAGATAGAGCTCATGCCCTCGGGATCAGATGAGACAGAGCCCGTGCCCTCGGGGTCAGGCGTGATGGAGCCCGCACCATTGGGGTCGGGCAATATAGAGACCGCACCCTTAGGGTCTAGCAGGACAGAGCCCATACCTTTGGGGTTAGGCGAGACCAAAATACACTGTTGATCATCCGGGTGAGTTAGCGTTCGTGGCCATCAGCTTCCTTCTTTAGGTATCCCTAATACTGATAACTGATAGTAGCCCCAGAACCTATGGAGTAGGATACTCCTTCAAAGGCTTTTTCAGATGGAAGGATTTTGAGGGTCTTGATCTCCCTTTGTGGGCCATGGGATGTCTTGGTAGGGTTGCGATTCCTTTCCATCGCATTCGGACTCTTTAGGAGCATGCAGCTACAGGATTCAGGGGGTCAGAAAAGATCTCTCCTGATTCCGATCCCTACTTAGGATCTAATCAATCTATCATTGATATGCGACCGCCTACTCGGTCTCCTTGCCATTCCAACTTCCCCTGAGCCCCTGCTTATAGTAGGGGTCCGGTTGAGGGGTCAGCTCATCTTGTGGTCGTCCTCCCTCAAGCTTTTTTTGAGAAAAATGGAGGGGCTAAGCCATGCCATGTTTTCCTTGATGGACGAATCATGGTGCTTGGTGAGCTATTAATGGGCTAGTTCTAGTGGGGCCCCAGCTTCCCATTCATGGGGGTTCAGCATGGGTCAGCTGGTGACCGACTCTAGATTCCTGACGGCTAGTCCATATAGTTCTCGGGTCTGTTCGACCGGTCCCAAGGGCTTGTTGCCTTACTTCAAGGAAAAACCATGGACCGTGCTCCGGCCAAGACTCGAACGTGGGGTCGAGATGCCCGTGGTGCTTGTGCGCTTGGGTGCTAGCCACTAGTGGGCCCATCCTTAAGCACCACTCACTCTAAAGGTGCCCTGGAGTAGTTGTGAACCCATCGATCGGCCAACCTTTGAACTCCTGGGCCTTAATGGGCCGTAGGAGCATTTTTAGCTCCATATCCCTCCTTACTTGTGGTGGTTTTTGGCCCATTGAAGGGGCGAACCATCATCTAGCACACTCTTTGAGGGGGCGGCTGGGGATGGCATGCACATGACTCCTAGAGAGGCAAAGTGACAAGGTGCGGTAGGCGTGTCGATCGAGGCCAATGGTTCACCTCTTGCTCCACCTTCCCCTATAACTTGGGGTTTCTCCCTTTGTCTTTGATATGCCGAACCACAGCATTGTCCTCTCCGCTTCTCTGTCGCAAGCGCTTGGATCTCTTGCTCTCACTCTTCCATCATCGGCGAAGTTCTCGTTCCTCTGCCCTTGCTTCCCATGGAGTCGTGGTATCGCTCCGACGTCACCCACATGCATAAGGATGGCCTCATCAAGTGCGGTCTTCTCCATGGGAGAATCAAGGCGGCGGAGTGGCTCATGCTCGGTCGTAATGGACCTTGGGCCCAAAACGACGTCCTATGGTGGCCACACCGTCGCCCGCCACGTGATTGGGGAATTGCTCCAACAGGCGATGCATGCCCTGTGCGTGGTGGCCATGCCTGAGCTGGTGCCCTACCTTCAACTGCTGAGTGGTCATGCCCCTGCCTCCCTCGTGCGCGGAATGGAGACGCCGAGCTCCGTAGCGCCTTCGTGCTCGCCCTCTTCTTCTTCACGCTGTCTCGCTCCCTTCCTGCTCACGAGCGTGGATGTGCCCGCCATGGCTGCCCGTGGGAGATCTAAGCCACCATGTCTCTCTTGCCTCCGTCCCTCCTCACGACCTCCAGCCACTGCCGTGCGTGCCCTACGAGGCCACAGCGCCTGTCCCTCACCGCCGACGTCCACCACCGCCGCCGGCTTTGTCGTCGCCCGCTGCTGCCGAAGTAGCTCTAGCCGTGACCCTTGATTGTCGTGGCCAGGAAGGACATAGGCTATAGTTGGCCAAGCCTGACCAGCCCTTCCCCTCCACCGCTCGCCGCCTCAGCTGGCCGGAGGCTGGCCCCTCCCCTGTTCTGGCGTCGAGAAGAAGAAGATGGAGTTCGCGTAGAAATAGAAAGTCTTCCAAGGGGTTAAGTGCGTAGTGCGTGAATCATATGAATAGTAAAGGTTGTTCAGCAGGTAAATTAAGGAAATCTTTAGGGACCCCATTGAAAAAAACATTTTTCCTTTTCTTTTTCCTTATATGCATATAATCGGCTAAACTTTGAAAAATCATAATAAATCATAGAAAAATCATAAAATAGCAAATGAAGACTTTTTGGAATCCTTGAGAGTAGATATATGCATTGGAGTCATAATATGATATGTGTTAGTATAAGGTTTTTGCTATTTTTATTTATCTATGTTAATTAGGGTTTTCTAGGAATAATTCATATATAAAGTTGTGGTACTCCAATTTCTATGAAATGTTTATGGTAGGCTACTGATGCTATATGTGTGTTGTGGTAAAAATTTCATGGTCATTGGATGCAATATGTTGAGTTATTGATTTAACTTGTTTATGGCTTGATAAATGGTTTTAAATAAGTTATAATTTTTATGTAGGTGTAAAAATGTGAAATGTGGTTCCTTTGTCCTTGCATGGTGATAATTTGGCCTAAGAAACCCTAATATGGATATATGATTATAGAAAATAATGATCTTTAGATTTATCTTGTTCTCACATGTTTATTAATAATTAAGATTTGTCTTTTTCATAGCAATTAAATTGTAAAACCTGAGCATATGAAATTTGTGCAGTAGCCATGTTTTGATAACATCTCCCACTCATAAAAGTCTCAGCCCCAAACTAGTTGTTCTCATATAGTACTAAAAATAATACATATGTTGCATTATTAAAGTAGGGGATGAATGTTGTGAGCATGTACATGTATTTGTTGTCATGTGTTGCTTCTAGTAGCTATGATTGTTTGAATATAATTCCAAGATGTTTGGGGTAGCATATATGTCAAGAATATGTTAGTTTGTAGCAACAAAATGGTAGATGAATGCAGTATGCCTCTATTGTTTGGGCTGCATGTACAGTTTTGGTTAAGCAATTAATTTTGTGGTGATAATGATGTTTTCTATGAATATGTTGAATACCAAAGTTATATATAAATTCCATATATTGCTTGTCCTAAAATTTCATGATTTTAGGCCTACTGGTTTAGGAGTTATAGATTTTACAAGTTTGTTGTCAGCTTTTGCATGCGCTCTGAACAGATCTGAATGATTGTATTGTTTGGATTATTTAAACATGGAATCATGTGTTAGTTATAATAGAATAGTTGTAGTGCTTTTCCTAATATTTCTAAAATGTCTAATATCACTACTTTTGGTAGTCTAGAACTCTAGTTATTGATGTTCAAAGCAGAATGTCAGATTCTGTCCAAATCTGGACAGAGATGTCTTCATTGGGTTGTTTAACCTTGATAGCTGTAGAATCATCTTAAGAAGATAATAAGAAAGTTATAGATAACTTAATAAACTTTCTATAAAGTTGAGGATTATGCTTGTTGGATGAATATAACTTAAGATATGCATTTCTGAAGTTACTATCAGTTTTCTGTCCTTAGTTGTATAAGCTCTGCTTCATGATATTTTGACCTTGTTATTTGTTGAAAGAGATTTTGGTGTTAATAACAAAGTTTTAGATAATTTCATTAGATTTCTAGAAATTCTAGGATAACACTTTTTGCATGCCTAGAACTCTGGGTATGATTAAAACAAGTGACTGTGGTGCTGCTGTTCGGAATCTGTGTTTATACCTAAAATTGTTTGCTTCACCTTGCTTTGCTTTGTGTGTTGCTAAGTGTGCCTCATGCCTGTGATAGTGTTAAGTTAATATACCTAAAATCTTATGAAACTTGTGTTATGCTTGGTGCTGCCTTCCTTGCTATCCTAGCATGATAGGTTGTGTGATGCTTAATTATGTAACATGGGCCTAGCATCTTGAGCTTCAGGTAAGTGTAGTTGGGGACAACCATTAACTTCGCGTAGCACGGTCATCCCTAGATGGCGTGGTAGGTTCCATGGAACCCGAACACCTCAAAGGTGAGGGTCCCATCCTATAGTTGGCTGAATCCCCAAAGGTGATGGACCAGTCGATGACCATGGCATCAAGCGTCTCAGCGTACATGATGTTGAGGCTGCTGCCTCCATCCATCAGCACCTTTGTGAGCTGCTTCATGCCGATGATTGGGTCCACCATGAGCGGGTACCTTCCTAGCTGTGGGACGCTCTTTGGGTGCTTAGATTGGTCGAAGGTGATGGCGGACTTCGGCCACTGGAGGAAAGATGGCGTGGCTGGCTCGGCCGTGTAGACCTCGCGACGCGAGAACTTTCAGCGGTGCTTGGAGTCATAAGTCGCTGCCCCACCATAGATCATGAGGCAGCTATCTGGCATCGGGAAGCCACCATCCTTCCCCTCAGCTTTGTCCGCCGCCTGCTCAGGCTTCTTCCCCTGGTCCCCCTTTTTGGAGCCGCCGGACAAGAAACACTTCATAAGTGTGCAATCCTTGTACAGGTGCTTGACGGGGAAGGCGTGGTTCGGGCATGGCCCCTCAAGTAGCTTCTCGAAGTGGTTAGGAGCACCCTCGGTCGGCGCCTAGCTGCCTTTCCACTTGACAGCGGCCACGAGAGAGCCCCCATGTCGCTTCTTGTTTTTCTTCTTGTTCAGGTGGTTGGAGGTGCCCTCACCGGTGTTCTCGTCCCACTTCACTTTTCCCTTGGGGTAGTCGAAAATCGCTCTGACCACCTCCTCTCCTAAGGCATGGCTGGTCATGATGTCGAGGAGTTCCTTGGTGGTCCAAGGGCCCTTGCATCCCAGCTTGTGGACCAAGGACTCATAGGTGGTCCCAGACAGGAAGGCTCCAATGACGTTGGCGTCGGCGACATAGGACAACTCATTGCATTCACTGGAGAAGCGTCGGATGTAGTCGCAGAGAGTTTCCCTAGTCTTTTGTCAGCAATTCTTCAGATCCTAGTGGTTCCCAGGGCGTGTGTAGGTTCTCTGGAAATTTCCCACAAAGATCTCCTTCAGGTCCACCCAGCTTTGAATCTAGTTGGACGGAAGGTGCTCCTGCCATGTTTGTGCCGAGACGGCCAGAAACAAAGGGAGGTTGCGGATAATGAAGTAATCACTATCTACACCGTCGGCTTCACAAACAAGCTAGTAATTCTTGAGCCATAGGCCGAGGTTCATTTCCCCATAGTATTTTGGGATGTTGGTCGGTGGTCGATACCACAACGGGAAAGCCACGTTGAGGATGTGCCGATCGAAAGCCTGGGCCTCAGTTGATCGGGGCTTGGGCTTCGGTCCTTGCCGTTGTCATAGTATCCACTGTGATGAGGGTTGTAGCCGTGGATGGCCTCCTCTCTCTTGTCCCCCTGTCCGCGCCTACGGGCATCCAGGGTGTTACATGCGTCATGGTTGGGGCCGAGACGCTCATGCACCGAGACCATGGTATGCCCCTACCATCATGTGGCGCTTGGTGGATACGTCTTGGCCATGTTTTCCCAAAGACACGCGCTAACTGGCATCGAGTGCGTGCACGGCCACGGTCTCCACGGTGTTCGATCTCGCGCTCGAGCTCCACATGCTCCTGCTATAGCTGGAGTCATGCATCCTCGATCTCCTTGTGCCATGCCCTTAGCTGCTCCACCCATAGGCGAGGCAGGGCCCTCACATCTCCCTCGCCCTCATTGTTGGGGTCATTTGTAGGAGTAGCCCCTCCCTCATGGATGCTTTCGACATGTCCCTCGAGGGTGCCTGCCATGAAGCATTCTCATGAGGGGTGATGGCTTCCCCTACCAGAGTCAGAGTCAGAGGTCGTCTCTGAATCTCCCGTGAGAAGGTCATGGAAAGATTCTACGATATAGTCTATCATACCCACGTATTCATCATTCATGGGGGATGGGTGCATGCACTGTGCCACGAGGTGACCAATGGTACTTGCGACGTTGCACAGATTGAATGGTAACACTGTCAGGGCCCTCCAAGTGAGGTATTCTGGGGAGAGCGGTTCCCCTCCAGCAAGCTACAACATGACGTTGGCGAACGAGAAGGTGAGGTAGCACAGGTCCTCGTAGGATGGTCGGGGTCCTAGGAAGGCGTCAAGCTGGCACTCGAGCCTCATGTAATCGAAGCCGAGGAGCTGGTCGCTCCTGAGGGCACGGGCCTCCAGGGTGTGCAGCCGTAGCTCTTTGAGGGCCTCTACGGTTGCATCGAGGCCGGTGGGGCAAAGAAGTTGGATGGGGGTGGGAGCTCACGCCAGCTCTCCCTCCATGGTGACGAGGAAATCTAGGGTCCTGAAGCGCACGTGCATGCCTAAGACACAGTTGATGCTATGGCTAGCCATTCATGGCCTGTGGTGGACGATGAGACGCGCAAAAGGCCCCTACCAAGCGCGTCAATTATCGGTGTTTCGAACCACCGACTAGTAAATTTGTGTTTGTGCATCTGGCATGGATGGTGTGCTCAGAGGACACAACGGTTTATACTGGTTCAGGTGGAATGTCCCTACGTCTAGTTTGAGGCTACTCATATTACCGGCACTTGTTTATAGTAGGGGTACAAACAGGCGAGAGAGGGAGGAGGTCCCAAGTCTCTGATGGAAGGATGGAATGGAGTTGAGTCTAGTTGAGCTCGTTTAACAGTTTAGCGTTGAGCCATGCCCTTCGTGGGGTTTTGTGCTTCCCCTTTTATTGTTGAAGGGGAAGGCGTAGGTTACACGAGAGAAAGAGAGGGAGATAGAAAAGCGAGGAGGAAGAAGGCCTCCGGGGTTGCGGCGTCCTTCATCTCCTTTACGCAAGTCCCATGGGTCCTATAGATGATGGCAGGGATGGCTCCATGCTGCGACCATGTTCATCACTGGTGCTATACGTGGGCATCGTCAGCCGGTCGCGACGCTCCATTCTGTCCTAGTGGGTGGCATGGTTAGCAGATACCCTCGTCGAAAGTCGTACGGGGATTAGGTAGCATAGCACCTGATATGAACCCGCTAGGGTGAATCCCGATCTTTCGATGAGAGAAAGTGGATAACTCGATTTGGGGATGGAGATGACGTTCACGGCCCGACTACAACCATCTAAGGATGCTGCGCCTTAGCAACCGATACACCACCTCCAACGGCTATCGCGATCTTGTGGAGCACAATCAACCAAACCACTAGGGTAATTCCTGCAAGCAATCGAGGAACAAGCAAGAACAAGTAGAATAAGCAACTCAATTGCAAATATGGAGATGAAAAACCAATCTGAACTCACAAAGTTGGGGTTCTGAATCAAGTAGAATGGATGGTCTAGTCGACACACGCGTCTACAAGGAAGTAGCAATGGCTAAACTTTCAACAAACAAAACCCAATCTCTTTGTGGCGGCTCTAATCCTTATTAATACCTAGGGGAACGACCAGGGGAATGTTGGGGTCGTTCTCCAACCCTAGTACACGTCCCTAATGGACCCAACTTGATACATGGGTCATCGGCCCAAAATAGGGTGACGTAGCACCAAAGGCAGAAAAGGTCCCGGCGTTGAAATGAAGACTGCAGAAGCATCGGATAGGATATAACTATGAGTCTAGATCCGTTGGAAAATAGACTTGATAAGCTTTCCAAAAAGTGCTAGAACGTCCCAATCGGAATCCGTATGAAGTCATGGCGACCGTCGCAATTTGGGACTATTTTGCAGTCCGAATTCAACTTCCAAAACATGTTGGACTTGGACTCTTTCTGTCCTTGGAACCAAAGTGACGTGGTGGCCTAGTGGAGGACATTAGGAACACTTGGATTTGGTCCCCAATCAACTTCATTAACCTTCCATGCTTTCCATATGCAATCAAACCTTCCCTTTATCCATGTAAGTAATTCTGAAAATGAGAATGAACACACATCATGGTGCAGCATCAATTCATCAAATGTATCAAATACAATCATGATAAAGAATTGTTTCACCTGTGAATCAAAAGTTGCCAATGTGGTTATATCCGAGCATGTGATGTCCTCATCATTCTCCCCTTCTTGCCTGCAAGTCGTCCTCGACTTGCTCCAATGGCATTCAAAGGTGCTTGCTTTGATGTTGGAGCATGGAGCGACGACTATGCTGCATGGCCACAACCAGCAATGCTCCCCTTCTTTGGCCTTACCCTGTTGCATATCAGAAAAACTAGGAAAACTTTGCAAGACATTATTAGTGTTAGTGCAGCCCCCTATTTGATCATGGTATTGTAGCCCAAAAGGATATTTCATCTTAGAGCAAATATAAACTTTATACACCAAATATTCTCCTTTACAGTCATATTTGCCAATTGCATGAAGCGAACAATGATTAAAACTTGGCAAACCAGAATCAAATTTAAGTTTCTCTTTTAGACAATTTAGATTACACAGAATATCAAATTCAATATAACCCAAAGTACTTAAAGAGGACAATAAATTCAGTTCATCTTGTGCACAAGTAATAGGATAAAAAATCTTTTCTTCAGCACATTTGTATGGTTCCAAGCCAAAAGTATCACACTTATTTGCTACTTGTGGCATAGGAGTAAAAGAATCATCAGCACATAAGTCCTCTTTATCACAAGGAACAACAAGTAATTCATTTTGTGACAAAGGAAAATCAACATTGGGTTCCACTATTTGTTGCTCTTCATTAGCATGCAGAATGGACAAATTTTGGACATTATGGGTCACATCATTCTTGCAAGTATTCACAGATAATAGGATCTCCTTTTCAGCATTGAGAGCAAGACAAAACAATTGACCAATATGGCTATAAAAATTGCTAATTAACAAGGTTTGAATTTCAGAATTGAGCCCTCTCATGAACCTACTCATAACATCTTCCATGCATTCATCTAATCCACCAAACATGATGCAAATCTTAAAATCATGGTAGTATGCTTTTACAGTCCTACTATCTTGCTTCAAGTTGTCTAATTTTGCAAGCAAATAATCAGCATAATATGCAGGAACAATGCATCTCTAAAAAGAAATTTGAAGTCTTCCCAAGATTCTGAAACTTTGTTGTGCCTACAAATATGTTTCCATTCTAGTAAAGCATATTCAATCAAAACATTAGAGGCAATACAAATCTTTTGTTTCTCGGACAGGTCATGCTCATCAAATTCATTGTCTACTTTTAACTCCCAATTAATGTAAGCTTGAGGATCAAACTTACCATCATATAACGACAAGTGTTGAATGACATCCTGAATATGAGGGTCTAGTTTCAATAGCTCAAAAATCTCCATATCACCTGCCATGATTAGTAGAAAACAAGAAACATAAAAATAATATGTATCCTCCTATCAACTACTAGGATGTGTCGGTTGTAATTCTCTCAAACTTAACTTGTTAAAACAAGCCCTTACAAGTTCTTACCAAGCCAAACAGGAGGTGACGGCAACCAACAAGTCTGCAACCGTGGAATGAAGTGTATCGGTGCCGCAACAACACCTATCAAGCTGTAGTCGAAATATGTGGAGCTATAGGTGGGCTGAAGCAAGGAAGTACTAGCACCACGTTAGTCACAAAAGCAAGCTGAATAATCATTCAACGGTGGTACTGTGCTGGTCCTAGCCTAGACCATGCTAGAGGCGCGAGCCTGGACACAAAGGAAGTCACAACACACCACCGGAAATAATGGAGAAGCACAACGAACATCCCCTTTTCTTCCTTTTTCTTTTCTTTCCTTTTCTTTTCTTTCCTTTCCTTTTCTTTTCTTTTCTTTTCTTTTCTTTTCTTTTCTTTTCTCTATCTCTGGAGTAAAACTGAGCCAATATGTATGCACAATGTGGAGGAGTCGAGTACATGTAAGGACTTTTTTTGCCTTTTCTGGAACACTTCAATATATGTAGCACAAGTGCAAACAACAACAAGATTTGGTAACACGGCGCAACAAACAATTCGGACTCCACACCGATTCCAACTCGGTCTTTAACAAGATTAGGACTCTGGAGTAAGCTGAGCTAATATGGATATGTTGGACATGGAGAAGTTGAGTATAGATATGAACTACTGCTGCACAAAGATGTACTCAGATTCGGACTCAAAACAACAACAAGACAGCTATCAATTCGAACTCAAAACCGATTCCAACTCGAACTTCAACACCACGTGGGATTCGGTCTCAAAACAAACTCAGATTCCTACTCAGACTTGAACACAAGGATGTATTCGGATTCAGCTAATGAAGGTTTATATGGTAGCACACTACACGGTGTGACTAGAACGTGACAAGAACTTAAAACTCTAAAGGACTAAAACTAAGACCGAAGAACTCGACACAACCGATGCAAACAAAAACTCAACAAGCCCTAACTAAGCAAAGTGCTAGCAATGGCTCAAAGGGTTTATAGGATTGTGGGTAAACTAATCTACTATTTTTTTTTGCTTTTACGGACTATAGGAAAAATTAAAAACAATGAAGGATTCAAGTCTCTCACCGATAAACCTTGCTCGATACCAACCGATATGAACCCGCTTAGGGTGAATCCCGATCTTCGATGAGAGAAAGTGGATAACTCGATTTGGGGATGGAGATGACGTTCACGGCCCGACTACAACCATCCAAGGATCTTTGCGCCTTAGCAACCGATACACCACCTCCAATCTACCGTCGCGATCTTGTGGAGCACGATCAACCAAACCACTAGGGTAATTCCTGCAAGCAATCGAGGAACAAGCAAGAACAAGTAGAACAAGCAACTCAAATGCAAATATGGAGATGAAAAACCAATCTGAACTCACAAAGTTGAGGTTCTGAATCAAGTAGAACGGATGGTCTAGTCGACACACGTGTCTACAAGGAAGTAGCAATGGCTAAACTTTCAACAAACAAAACCCAATCTCTTTGTGGCAGCTCTAATCCTTATTAATACCTAGGGGAATGACTAGGGGAATGTTAGGGTTGTTCTCCAACCCTAGGACACGTCCCTAATGGACCCAACTTGATACATGGGTCATCGGCCCAAAATAGGGTGACGCAGCACTAAAGGCAGAAAAGGTCCCGGCGTTGAAACGAAGACTGCGGAAGCATCGGATAGGATATAACCATGAGTCCAGATCCATTGGAAAATAGACTTGATAAGATTTCCAAAAAGTGCTAGAACGTCCCAATCAGAGTCCGTATGAAGTCATGGCGACCGTCGCAATTTCGGACTATTTTGTAGTCCGAATTCAACTTCCAAAATGTGTTGGACTTGGACTCTTTCTGTCCTTGGAACCAAAGTGACATGGTGGCCTAGTGGAGGACATTAGGAACACTTGGATTTGGTCCCCAATCAACTTCATTAACCTTCCATGCTTTCCATATGCAATCAAACCTTCCCTTTATCCATGTAAGTAATTCTGAAAATGAGAATGAACACACATCATGGTGCAGCATCAATTCATCAAATGTATCAAATACAATCATGATAAAGAATTGTTTCACCTGTGAATCAAAAGTTGCCAATGTGGTTATATCCGAGTAGGTGATGTCCTCAGCAGCACCGGCACGCCCGACAGTGTTGGTGACATGAGTCCTCAAGTATGGCCTGTCGTGGCTGCGGGTCAAGTCAAGACACACCTACTCCCTTTCTAGTGTTAGAAGTTTGACCCTAGGCTCATACTCTTAGACCCGTAGTGGTTGAAGGTGGTACGGAGTCCCGTCGGGCATGGCAGAATCCCCTATCGAGGGGTCTGGCTAGGTGAAGTCTGCGCCCGAGGTGTCGAGCAAGATAGAGGCCGTACCCTTGGGGTCAGACATGATGGAGCCTACGCCCGAGGGTTCTATCAAGACAAAGTTCACGCCTGAGGGGTCGGGCGAGATGGAGCCCGCACCCTCGGGGTCAGACATGACGGAGCCCGTTCCTGAGGGGTCTGGTGAGACGGAGCCCGCTCCCTCAGGATCGGGCGAGACAGAGCCTGCGCCCTCGGGGTCAGGCGTGATGAACCCACGTCCTCGAGGTCAGGCGACATGGAGCCCGCACCCTAGGGGTCGGGCGTGACGGAGCCCACGCCCTCAGGGTCAGGCGACACGGAGCCCGCACCCTCGGGGTCGGGCAGGACGAAGCCCATACCTTCAGGGTCGAGCGAGACCAAAATACTCTCATGACCATCCAGGCGAGTTTGCATTCGTGGCCATCAGCTTCCTTCTTCTAGATATCCCTAATACTGATTCCCGACACGAGTAAAAGGAAAAGGAGAGCCTACTGAAGAATCAACAACAAGAAGACCGTTGGGGATGCAAATACAATCGAACCCTCTTGAGTTCTTTTTGGACTAGATGCTAAGGGATATGCATGTGAACCTCATGATGGACCTTCATGAGATACAGTTCATGTAAAATAAATAATGGGAACTATAGTGGCTAGTAGTAGTGTCCAGTATTATGAGTAGTAGTAGTACACCTAGTGTCGCTTTGATGTCATTAGAAGTATGAGTTGTCACATAGTAATCACCCTAGCAATTGCTATATGACGCACCCTTGTATCATATATGTATGACTATTCATGTGATATATTGTGTGTTTGTTTATACATGTGTGTCTTTGCTTGCTTGTTATTTTATTTTCTTGCACCCAAATCCTGGAGGATGTCTTCTCATCCTTGATGTTCCATAGCAACAGATGGAAAGGAGATCCGATAGGATTTAGGATCGTCGTGAAAGGGCCGCCGAAAGGCAGGTTCATGAGGAAGAAGAGCCAGTTGCAGCACAACCTAGAGGTAGGCAGAACAGAGGCAATCATGAATATCGTAATCGTAGGCATAGGCATGAACAACTACAAGAAGATAATATCTTGATTTTAGAAGTACATGAAGAAGGTGAAGAAGTCAAGCAAAATGTTGGGAATGACCCAGTACAAGGGGAGGAACCCCCACCGCCCCCACCAACATTGGTAGAAGTGATGGATCGACAGACACTAGTATTGGAAAATCTTGCAAGGAGATAGGATAATGGAAATGGACAAGGGAAAATGGCAGCATTCATGAGGCTTCACCCACCAACATTCGATAGTGCAGAAGATGACCCATTGTCAATAGATGATTGGTTACATACCATCACCAAGAAATTAAATGCAGTACGAGCCACCGAAGAAGAAAAGGTTATCCTCGCCACACACCAACTGGTAGGAGCCACTGGTGAATGGTGGCAAAACTACCAAGATGCAGCTAATGATCCAGAAGCTATCACATGGCAAGAATTTGTGGAGAAATTCCGTGAATATCACATTCCCAAAGGAATCATGGAGATAAAAGCAGAAGAATTTTGTTCCCTAAGACAAGGCCCAATGACAGTGAAGCTGTACATCAGGAAGTTTATGAAGCTAGCAAGCTATGCACCAGAGATGTCAACTCCGACAAGAAGAAGCAAAAATGTTTTAGGAGAGGACTCAATGCATCCCTAAGAGAACAAATGGTCACTCACATCTACCCTGATTTCAACACGATAATGAACCTCACTATCCTACTGGAAGAAGAATGTGTTAGAGGTGAAAGCGAACAGAATAGCAAGTTCCTGATACAACATGCTCGCCAACAAGAAAGAACACATTGAGTCCACACGAACAACACCGCACCCACAAGGTATTAGCTGACCATGCAGTATAGGACATCGAGACACAACACTTCGCAGACCATATCCAACTACAAGAACAACAACAATAATTAGCCCAAAAGTACCAATAATATAGCAACGGAGACCTATTTTGGATGCCGACAGCCAGGACACCATGTAGCCCAATGCCCTCTTGAAGCAACAAACTCTTCCCCTGCTCAGTCTATAGCCAGCAATAAAATAGCCACCTCAGGAGTCGGACGCACATCACCTCAAAACTATGGACCACCAAGAAGGAATGCCCCGAATTTTGGGCAAGGCCGTGTGAACCACGTAAACGTAGAGGAAGTACAGGCAGCACCTGATGTCATGTACGGTGAGTTTCTAGTAAACTCCACTCTTGTAACCATGTTGTTTGATTCCGACGCTTCGCATTCGTTTGTTTCTACTTGTTTTGTGCTTAGAAATACTTTAAGAAAAGTGTTACTCCCCACCCGTCTCTTAATTTGAACCCCTGGAGCTGTCCTCAAATGCACCCTCAAATGCCCTCGAGTGAAGATAATGATAGATGGAGTAGAGTTTCAAGCATACTTGGTAGTACTTAAGACAGAAGGTTTGGACATAATACAAGGAATGGATTGGTTAAAGAGACACCATGGCACTATATCCTGCAGCGATAGGGCAGTAACCCTGATAAATCACAATGCGATAAAGGTAGAATGTCACCCTCAAGCTCCCAAAGTAGAACCAATGGTTTGTAACATATAGGCAGCAAGCATTGAAGAAGTACCAGTCATATGTGAATTCCCCGATGTGTTTCCTGATGAGTTACCAGGAATGCCACCTGACAGAGACTTGGAGTTTATTATTGACCTAATACCCAGAACCGCACCAATTGCAAAAAGACCATATCGAATGGCAGCCAATGAGTTGGAAGAATTGAAGAAGCAACTATGAGAGTTACAAGAAAAAGGATATATCAGACCAAGCTCATCACCTTGGGGATCACCAGTTTTGTTTCTAAAGAAGAAAGATGGCGGCCACTGAATGTGTATTGATTATTGGTCTTTAAATGAAGTCAGCATCAAGAACAAGTACCCTCTACCAAGAATTGATGACCTATTTGATCAACTAAAAGATTCCAAGTATTTCTCCAAGATAGATATGAGATCAGGCTACTATCGACTGAAGATTTGGCTCAGCAATATACCAAAAACTACGTTTGTGACCGCTATGGACAATATGAGTTCACCGTGATGCCATTTGGGTTCACCAATGCCCTGGCCTATTTCATGAATCTAATGAACAAAGTCTTTATGGAGGAATTGGATAAATTTGTAGTAGTATTCATCGACAACATTCTCATCTATTCAAGAAGTGCTAAAGAACATGAACAACATTTGAGAGTAATATTGAACAAGTTACGGGAACATGAGCTATACGCTAAGTTCAGCAAATGTGAATTTTGGCTATAAGAAGTCGCCTTCCTAGGACACATTATCACTGCAAAAGGAGTAAAGGCTACTATAGAAGATTTATTGAAGGATTTTCAAAGATCACAAGACCCATGACCGCCCTAACACAGAAAGGAAAGGAGTTCAAGTGGATGGAAGCATGCGAGAAGAGTTTTCAAGAGTTGAAGACCCGGTTGACCATAGCCCCAATACTCGCGCTACCAAACATACACAGGAGTTTTATAGTATATTGTGATGCTTCCGACAAGGATTAGGATGTGTCCTAATGCAAGATGATAAAGTAGTTGACTATGCCTCCCAACAACTGAAAGAAACACGAAGAAAGCATCCAACACATGATTTGGAACTAGCCACCGTAGTGCACGCACTGAAGATATGGAGACACTATCTTATTGGAAACAAATATGAGATATTTACAGACCACAAGAGTTTGAAGTATATTTTCACTTAGCCCGATTTGAACCTATGACAAAGAAGATGGTTGGAACTGATCAAGGACTACGATTTAAGCGTACAATACCACCTGAGAAAAGCCAATGTAGTTGCAGATGCATTAAGAAGAAAGGCATATTGTCACTACATGATGACTCTAAACCAAAGACCAAAGTTGGCGCAAGAAGTCCACCAACTGAATTTGCAAATTGTACCACAAGGTACCCTAAATGTCTTGCATGTACGACTGACCTTGGAAGATAAGATAAAGCAAGCCCAAGATAGGATGAAGAAATACAACATTTCAAGGAGAAAAGTAGTAAGAAGGAACTTCTAGGATTTAGGGTTGACGAGCAAGGAAGATTATGGTATGAAGACCGAATATGCGTACCAAAGGATGAAGCATTCCAAAGGTTAATATTGGAAGAAGCACACCATTCAGCCTACTCTATCCACCCAGGATCAACCAAGATGTACATGGACCTTAGACAAAAATACTAGTGGACCATAATGAAAGGAGATATCACAGAATATGTCGCCCAATGCGATACATGTGGATGAGTCAAGGCAGAACACTAATGACCAGCGGGACTACTTCAGCCATTGCACATTCCAGTATGGAAATGGGACGAAATTAACATGGACTTTATAGTGGGATTGCCCAAGACACCAAATGGACACGACTCAATATGGGTTATAGTAGATCGATTGACAAAAGTGGCACACTTTATTCCAGTAAGGATTGATTACAAGGGTAACGCGTTAGCGCAACTATACATTGACAACATTCTTAGATTACATGGGTTACCAACCTGAATCGTTTTAGATAGAGGAACTCAATTCATAGCCTGATTCTGGAAAAGCTTACATAAAGCTTTAGGAACACACTTAGATTATAGCTCAGCCTATCATCCACAGATCGATGGACAGACAGAATGAGTAAACCAGATATTGGAAGACATGTTGCGAGCATGCGTACTCACCTATGGGAAAGACTAGGAAAAGAGCCTATCATTCATAGAATTCTCCTACAACAACAGTTACCAAGGAAGCTTGAAGATGGAACCATTCAAACCCTTGTATGGAAGGAAATGCCAAACACCATTAGTATGGTATGAGGTCAAAGAAAGAAGCCTATTTGGCCTAGACATGATAAAGGAAGCCAAAGAACAAGTAGCCAAAGTCCGTGAGAACTTGAAGGCAGCACAAAGTAGACAGAAGAGTTATGCAGACACCAGGCGAAGACCATTAGAGCTACAACCCAGAGATTTTATCTATTTAAAAGTATCACCCAACAAGGGCACTCGAAGATTCCAAGTCAGAGGAAAGTTAGCCCTGCGGTATATTGGACCATATCAGATCATTGAAAAGATTGGAGTAGTAGCCTATCGCTTAGAATTACCTCCGAAAATGTTAGACATACACAATGTGTTTCACATGTCACAACTAAAGAAGTGTCTGAGGGTATCGAAAGAACAAGCACCTATGGAAGCCATGGATTTACAACTAGATCTATAGTTCAGCAAAGACCAATCAAGATATTGGATATTATCACTCAGCAAACAAGAAGGACAGTAGTAAGATTTTGTCGGGTACAATGGAGTAATCATACAGAGGCAGAAGCTACATGGGAAAGAGAGGACGATCTTAAAAAGGAATTTCCCTATCTATTCAAGGATCAACTTGAATCTCGAGGAAGAGATTCTTTTTAAGGGGGTAGGTTTGTAACACCCTAAAATTTAACCTAGTTTAAAAATCACTAAAAATTTGAACTTTTTAAAACTTTGCATAGGAACTAGAATATATAACCAACATAGGTAATATTTATAAATAAATTAACATAGAAAAACAAAACTTGATGTGTGAAACTTTGTGCATTAACGTTTGCTTAACTTGTTGAACTTATGGTGGTACACTTTGCATACTCATGCATTCAAATTTGAAATAAAAAACCATTTAAACAAATGCATATATATAGTTTGGGAAAAAGAAAAGGGAAAGGAAAATAGAAAACCCACTTGGGCTCAATCTCTCTCCCTCTCTCTCACTTGGCCCACAATAGCAACCCATCTCCTTCTTTCCCTCCTTCCCTCTCTCCCTCCTCCCCGCATGAGCCATACCAACTCCTCACCCTAGCCCAATGCGCATCTGCGCCCCACCCTCTCTCCCTCTACCTCACTGACGCCCAAGCCTCGCGTGTTAGCTTTGTCATCCACCTCATAGCCGGCAGCCATACGCAGCACAGCGCTGTGCATCAATGCCCTGCCCACTCCACCTTGGTGCCAGCGTAGGTAAACGGCGACACGATGAGACCTCGGGACATCACAGTGCCCCTCTTCTCTTCTCTTCTCCCTTCTCCTACCTCACTGTGAGCTCGTCAACGTCGATGCCATGGTTGCCTCAATGTTGAGTCACCAGAGTAGCCACCAAGGCACTTCACCGTGCTCATGGGTAGGCACCCGCTATGGCAAAGTGATCTGACGAGGTCAACCACGAGCACGCGTGGTGGATAAGAGCGGCCGCAGGAAAATATCTCGCCGCTAGGAATCGACCTAGCCGGCCTATAAATAGGCCTGCCCAGCAATGCTCTCGCCTTGCCCTCTCCACCATCCGCTCCACCGAGGGCGGGAACACACCATCTCCCCCTTCGTTTCCCCTCTCCCCTCCTCCTCTCCATCTTCTTCCAGTTTCCCCCAAATTAGGAGTTTGTCGGCGCCATTGGTGCCGCCTTCCCCCTTCTTCTTCCCTGCTGCGTCTTTGGCTGATTAGAGTGACCGGTGAGTCCCAGAGCCCCTCCTCCATTTCCTTTGCTAGCTAGTTAGTCGTTTCTCCCATTGTGTTGTCTTGTCCTCATACACCATGCACCACCGGGCCACTATGGCCGCCGGCGAGCCGTCAGCGAGGCTCGGCTAGTCACCACGCCACCTCCACTGCACTCCTCACACATAGGCGTTTCCTCGATAACGGCGCCAGAAATGCTTATTGGTATATATTAACACACACGGAATAATCCACAAGCACACGAATACCAATGTAGCACTTCACTGGAAAGTATTCCAGAATATCGAACTCAAGAAAATGTGTGTGAGAATAACTAAGTCTAACTTAATCTAGGGTAGCAACAAGACTTAAGATAACAGGAGTATAAAGGAAATCACTAACGTCTTCTAGTTCTAATCTCGATAAGCTATGTCTTCTATTGTTCAATTCTAGGGATTACTAAGGAAAACACAAGTAGAGTATGTTTCCTATAGTAACAAGGTCATGCTCAGCCTACAAACAGGAGGTGAACTACAAAGGATTCAACGAGGCTATAAGAGTCACCCTCGTGAGCTACCACCAATTCAGAATTTAGGGTACATCCATGAGTAACCGAGTCTAAACACCATGCTTATAGTACGAATACTACTTTAACCCAAGAGCGACAAGGATTAAAGTACTCAAAAGAGTCGCAAACCTGAAGAACAATATAAACAATGATACTTACTTGAATTAGAAGTTGGTTACCAGAGAAGTCTCAGAAGCAAGCTCAAGATGAACTTGATTCCACTAGGGTACAAGCCACAGAGAGAGCACTGATAGGCTAGAGCTCCTCCAAACTCTTCCCTCATACTCTATCTCTCTATTTCTAAATAAAGACTAGATCCTAACTTGGAGGACTAATCTTCTCTTGATTGCTAGCTCTGATCCTGATGGAGAGGATATGAATTGTAGCTCTGGTTTCTATGGTTTTAGGATCTGCCTAGAGAAGGGGGTACAAGCAGGTATATATAGGGGGGTACATCCATTCTGGACCCTCGGATCAAACCGACTTAAAAGAACAATGTAGATGCAATCCTTAAGGCGGTGGATAACCGACGTAGCCAGGAGGGGCTGCCAGGTGGGACCCATAGGCCGACTGGCCTGACAGTGGGGCTGGCCAGCCCCACATGTTAGTGACACATGGCCTGCTTCGGTGATTTTCCTTCTAGAGTCTTCCCACGTAGGTACCATTGTGGATAAACATGATTTCGTTTGACGAATAGGTCCTTCTTGATGGTTTTCTGATGAAATCCTGCTGAAAACACATATTCACAAAAACTCATGGAAATTGTCAGTTTAAACCCCTAAGTCTATATTGGTGATCCATTTTAGTCATTTATGCAAGGTATATTGACACTTTATGATTGTCATTAACTACCGTCAACATGAGGCGAGCATGGTGGTGCTCTTAGATGGCCGCGGGGAAGATGAAAGCTCACGGCTAGCTCCGGTGAAGATGGACTACGTGAGTGGGCTCAGCAGGTGCACAACGACGAGGTGAGTCTATGGGCGTGGGCTATTGGGTAAGGTGTTGCGGCTACGACGAATTTGGCCGGTGCGCTGAGGTGACCGATGGCGAGCACAGAGAGGAGAGAACACGACGACGATGGCGTCAAGGTGATTAAAACAGCAGGGACCAAACATCCAGGCATGGCAGCTCTTGCTTGGCTTTTCCATGCATGCAGCTATGTGCCCAAGCTTGAAAGCGGCACGAAGAGGCAGTGGCCGTCGGCGACAAGCTGCTGCATGGCAGCAACTTCCCCAGCGCACTGTAGCAACTGAAACCACCATCTTTTTCTTCATTTTCCTCTCGATTTTGCACAGAAACAAGATGATTGCCTTTAACAAAAATTGTTGATCTACATGAGATCTCCAACTTCTATTTAAGGATCAACATCAAATAGTCATTGGTTTGAGAGATTTTGAATTTTGAAAACATGAACTCCAAAACTAAAAACTGCATTCAGTGTTAGTCCTTCAAAACAGTTTTGATTAACTATGTTCAGGTAATTAATTAGAGGCTAAACACTAACCAAACATCACAACCAGTTACATATTATCAAAGATCAAGCATCACACCAATCTGTGAAACCAAGGTTGGACAAATTTTATTTATGAAAATTCCTTTACTAAACCTCCAAAAATTGAACTTAACAACTGCTTTTTCAAGGACTTAACCAAAATTGTTATGTGGAGAACCAAATTAAATTTAGTTTTTTGAAGCCCAAATTTAACATGTTTAACTTGAAAACATTTCGCAACTCTACTCTTACTTCACAGAGCACACTTTATATTACAAAGTTTATATTAACAAAATTTTAATTGTTCAAGCAAATTATTAACCTATAAATTCACAAAGAACCTTAATTACTACTTCAGATATCATTTCATGTAACATATGAAACACAACATATGCAACATGTGAAAGCTATACTTGAAACATGGAATGCATTTATGCCACAATGCTTGGTGATTATGCTTGATGATGCTCATGATCAAAATTTTAATTAGCCTTTAACATCTAGGATGTTACAATCATCCCCAATTAAATAAAATCTCGTCCCAAGATTATGGAGTGCCTAAAGCCTTGGGTTAGGTAATGGAAAAGGAAATGTGTCAAGCACATTAACTTACAAGTTCATAAAACAACAAGGGTTGGTTCAGAGATTACAATCAAGATCAAATGAAGGTTGCAAGTAACAAGGGTTTTAGGAAATTCCGAAGAAGCACAGCCATGAATTTTCCAAAAGAGGTTCCAAGGAGAACGAAATCACATTAATTGTGAGCTATGATGGATCATGGCAGCAAACTTTGACATTAGCAAGTGCTTAGCAGTACTTCCTTATGGTTGTGAGCCACAGGAGACCGCAGGTTTCAACGCTGCATCGAGGTCACGGATCACGGTACTACCATAGAGCACAATTGTAGTAACTTTCAACCAACACATGTCGGCTATCAAAGTCAAGAGAATAGAAGGTGTCAAAGTAGAAGAAAGCAAGGGCTGACACATGCATGCATTGAGAAGTCAAGGATTAGCCCCAAGTTTTGGTATTGAGTTGGTGTGGTAACTAAAGTGCATCCAAAAGTTCCCAAGGATTAGGAACTCCTGGAGTGAGGATTGTCAATGGGAAGTTCGTTGGTAAAAACCTGGTACCCGACGAGATTTATTGAAACCCAACAGCAATAAAGAGGAATAGCTATCCCCAAAATGAAAGGAGGAAGTCTTCATAACATTTCCACCTTATATGGATGATATGATACATGCTCATCCTATATGTCTTCATAATGTTAGCAGGACACAACTTATATAAGGCTATAGTTTATACACTATCTTCACTATAGCAGACGAAATGTTGAATGGCACTCGGCAAAGCATTATCGGAGAAGTTCGACTCTCTACGTGACTTGCAGAAGAAAAGTTGAAATCTTTTCAACTCCTTCCACTTGAGTCATAAGAAATTCTTTACAAAACTTGGAAAGCAAGCATAAGGGAGATTAAAGAGCATTTTTAATATGATACTCTTCAAAAACTTTTAATTTGTAAGTTCCTTTTGAAGTTTTCAAAAGTAATGTTGTTGTAGATCCATGCATGAGCTCCAATACCAGCTGTGGCAGAACCACCTAAATTATATGGCCCACGTGCACCTATCATTGTCCTAAAGACCTCTGACTGCTGCACACGAGAGCCAGATAACTCCGGTAGTCTATCGGGTGTCCTTGGGGAACCCCAAATCATCCACATTTTACAACTCATATAGGATCAACATGGAGTCACTACCGGATTCAGCTTCTTTGCCGAGTGCCTCAGGCACTCGACAAAGGCTGATATACACTCGGCAAAGGGCGCTCGGTAAACAGTTTATCAGCAAAGACCTCTTTGCCGAGTGCACTTTATCGAGCACTCGGCAAGGCTTTGCCGAGTGCTAATCTGACACTCGGCAAAGAAAAGTCACCATGAGGATGAGCGCCACCATTACGGCAAAGCCTTTGTCAAGTGCTAAATCAACACTCGGCAACAAATTTTCAAAAAAATATAAAAAAACCTCTACCGCTGCCTTTCCGCGTGCGGCGCGTGATGGATCCCGAGCGCGTCCTGTGCGGTGATGGTCTACAGCCTCCAGCCACGGCCGTAGTCGGTGAGGGCCGCACTGGGGCAAAAGCTGACGGTCTCTTCGCCGTCCCTGATGGCCTCGACGTGCAGCGCCGGCGGGGCCCCGGGTTCGAGCTTGTGGTTGATGGCGTGCAGCGTAGCGGGTGGTTGTCCCTGCCGCAAACCGCCGGACCTTGCCGGAGCTCCTACACGTCACCTCCAAGAACTGCCAAGCAGCAAGCATATAGCAAGCGCGTCAATTCGAGGAGAGCGGGTGCCGCAGGAGGAGGAGACCTTCCGTGGCAAGCAGACAGCAGACAGCAAGCAGACCTTCCGCGAGATGAAGATGTACAAGAAGGTTCGTGGGGCTCTGTGCAGGAGGAGGAGAGCGGGTCTTACCGGTTGCGGTGGAGGAGGAGAGTCACCGCCACCGTCCTTGCCTGGCTGTTGCGCGTCGCCGGGCTGCTGCGCCCGCCGCTCCATCGCAGCACGCACTAACTCACGCCCCGCTGGGTGAGCTGCCCACCCTCGGATTTGCCTGGCTATTGCGCGTCGCCGTGCAGTTATATAGTATAGCAGCTTTGCCGAGTGTCCTAGATCTGACACTCGGCAAAGCAATGTTTGCCGAGTGTTCTAGATCTGACACTCGACAAATGATTTTTTTTTTGCTGAGTGTCCTAGATCTGACACTCGGCAAAGCAGGGTTTGCCGAGTGTTCTAGATCTGAGCACTCGGTAATGTTTTTTTTTATTTTTTTCTTCTCCTTCTTTTCTAGAAAAAAGATTTTATTTCTTTGTCGAGTGTTTTTTTGACACTCGGCAAACCCCCTCTTTGTCAAGTGTTTTTTTTACACTCGGCAAACCAAATTCTTTATCGAGTGTCTTCTCCTGACACTCGGCAAAGCGGTGATTTGCCAAGTGTCATTTTTTGACACTTGGCAAAACCATATTTTTTCACTTTTGACCTCCAAACTTTTTCTGCAGTCCTCATACAATACTTGAAACTCCATGTTCCAATGTGGCACATTTCTTAGACTTTTTTTATATTTCTTTAATTTATTTTATTTAATTGAATTTTCTTGGATAATTCAAATTATAACTGCTAGTCATTCGAATAATGAAAAAATGAATGGAAAAATGATATTCATGTTATTTAGTATAATGTGAGGCCATATCCGAGGAGCAGACCACCAATTTGAACATCTTGTTCACTAAAACATGACGAACTTCGGTGAGAGTTGTTTTTAAATTATAAAAAAGCAAACTTACACCAAAAATCTTCAAATTTTTATCGAGATGTCACATATGATATCATGACATCTATGACAAAATGATTTTTGACTTCGTTTTTTTTTTAGAATTTAAAACATGCTTACCACAAGTTCGTGGTCATGTTTCGTGAACAAGATGTTCGAAATTGGTGGTCTGTTCCTGGATACGGCCTCACATTATACTAAATAACATGAATATCATTTTTCCATTCATTTTTTTCATTATTCGAATGACTAGCAGTTATAATTTGAATTATCCAAGAAAATTCAATTAAAGGAAATAAATTAAAGAAATATAGAAAAAGTCCAAGAAATATGCCACATTGGAACATGGAGTACCAGGTATTGTATGAGGACTGCAGAAAAAGTTTGGAGGACAAAAGTGAAAAAAATATGGTTTGCCGAGTGTTAAAAAATGACACTTGGCAAAGGGTTAACGGCGGCGGCCCTTTGTCGAGTGTTCTGGTTTGCCGAGTGCCTGACACTCGGCAAACCTGGTCTTTGCCGAGTGTTATTGTTTGCCGAGTGCTCGGCATTCGGCAAACCACCTCTTTGTCGAGTGCCAATTGTTTGCCGAGTGCTTTCTCTCTAGCACTCGGCAAATAGCCCCTTTGCCGAGCGCCCGATAAAAAGCACTCGGCAAAGTCTGGGACACTCGGCAAAGAAGCCGTCTATGGTAGTGAGTTACCACAACATTACAACACTTGTTACACAAATAACTTACATCAGAGAACGGAAGACTTATAACATTAGTTTACAAAACATGTTTAAGTAAAACTTAACTTGAGTTCAAAAAAATGAGTAGGACTCTAGAAACAACTTAGATGAGGTATCTAAGGTAGCAGAGGCAGCCAGATCATGTTGAGCCCACCAACATGACCTCTATTAGTAGCACAAGTTAGAACCTGCACCAGGGGTTAACAAATCCTGAGTACTTGAGTGTACTCAACAAGTCTTACCCGACTAAAAGAAAAGACTCCAAGGGTACGCAGGCTTAAAGGGAAAGTTGGAAGCAAGAATAACTTTTGCAGAAAAGCTTAATATGAGTGGATCCTTACTCTCAATGTTTTAGCCTTATGTTAAGATATCAGTAGTATCCAATTTGCACCTGATCTAACTCAATCACTTCATTAATCATCTTATCTCATATCCATTAGTTCCATTATTTTATTAATTAACTATGATGAGTGGTTGGAGGATCGAGTCTCCATAACCGAGGAGCACGACGAATCGATTCGATTAGGCCCAGCTAGCGTTTCCTTACCACATGATATATGTAGGTCCTAAACCTACATATATCAACCTTTACTCGGATCCTCCGAAACATGACAATAGCTAATGTCAATTATAAAACATCAATATACCTTGCATAAATGACTAAAATGGATCACTAACATAGACTTAGGGGTTTAAACTGACAATTTCAATGAGTTTTGGTGAATTTGTGTTTTTAGCAGGATTTAATCAGAAAACCGTCAAGGAGGACCTATTCGTCAAAGGAAATCACGTTTATCCACGATGGTACCTACGTGGGAAGATTCAAGAAGGCAAATCATCAAAGCAGACCTTGAGCCACTGACATGTGGGGCTGACCGACTCCACCTGTAGGCTGGCCGACTTGTCGGCCCCACCTGGCAGCCTCACCTCGCTACATCGGTTCTCCACCGCCTTAGGGTTTGCATCTACGCTGTTCTTTTAAGTCGGTTTGATCCAATGGTCCAGAATGCTTGAAGGCCCCTATATATACCTACTTGTACCCCCCTCCTCCAGGGCATTCATTGATCCTAAGAGCCTAAAGGCCAGAAACCATAATTCATATTTCCATCAGTATCAGAGCTAGCAATCAACAGAAGATTTGTCCTCAATAGGATCTAGTCTTGTATTAGTGATAGAGAGATAGAGTGTGAGGGAAGAGTTTGGAGCAAGTGCTAGCCTGTTGGTGCTCTCTCTATGGTTTGTACCCTGGTGGAATCAAGTTCTTCTTAAGCTTGCTTCTGAGATTTCTCTGGTAATCAACTTCAGATTCAAGCAAGCATATTGTTCATATTGTTCTTTAGGTTTGCGACTCTCTTTTGAGTACTTTAATCCTTGTAGCTCCTGGGTTAAAGTAGTATTCATAGTGTAAGCGTGGTGTTTAGACTCGGTTACTCATGGATGTACCCTACTTTTCAGATCGATGGTAGCTCACGAGGGTGACTCTTATAGCCTTGTTGAATCCTTTGTAGTCCACCTCCCGTTTGTAGGCCTAGCAGGACCTTGTTACTATAGGAAACATACTCTGCTTGTGTTTTAATTATTAATAACCATAGAATTAAACAATAGAAGACAAAGCTTACCAAAATTAGAAATAGAAGACCATTGCAATCTCCTTTATACTCATGTTATCTATGCCTTGTTGCGAAGTTGGGTTAAGTTAGATTTAGTTATTCTCACATATGTTTCCTTGAGTTCTATATAAAACTGGGATACTTTTTGTGAAGTGCTACATTGGTATAATATGCTTGTGCTCGTGGATTATTATGTGTGTGTTAATATATACCAACAAGCATTTCTAGTGCCGTTGCCGAGAAAACAGTTGCTGAGTTAACTTCGAACCTAGCTTAACCTTGTATCATTATTCTTCTATCTTTTATTTTTCTTTTCTTTTCACTATGGATTTAGAATCCACTTCTACCTACCAATACGCTGCACCTACGAGCACACGCCTAGAGCCACCAAAATCTTCAAAGTCTATCCTTACACCTGGCTATGAGTTGTGCCCGTGTTTAATCAACATGGTCTGGGATCAATCTTTTTTGGGCAAAGATGATGAAAATCCATACTCCCACCTAAATGAGTTTGAGCAAACATGTGCTTGCTTACGCATTATAGGCATGTTAGATGAAACCTTACAATGGAAGCTTTTCCTTTCTCTTTGAAAGGAAGAGCTAAACGTTGGTACAAGCAAACTATAGGGAGTAGACAAGGAGATTGGGGAGCTTTATGCTCTAGCTTTTGCTTACATTTCTTCCCCATCTCTAGAGTAGTCAGCCTTCATTCAAAGGTTCTAACTTTTAAACAAGAAGAAAACGAATCTCTAGGCATGGCATGAGCTTGATAGGAAAACCTCAAAGTATCTTGATACAACTTCAAAAGTGTAACACCTCGGGTGTTTAAAATACTAAAACCTGACATGTCATCATATGCATTGCAAAGCATTTGGCATTTGGTGAAAACTTTGTGATGCATACACTAAAACAAGTTTATATTCGTGTGGTATGTGTTGAATTGTATTGTTTGACTTAAATTCAAAGTTTGTTTGGAATTTGAATTTTCGAAAAACCCTGATTTCTAGCAATTAATTTTATCCCGGGAAAACCCATTTCAAAATCAAAGCACATTTTGGGGTTGGGCCTTAAAGCAAAAGTGTAGAGCTTGTCGAGTTGTACAAAGTTTGTTTTTGGAGTTTTCAAAGTTGTTTAGTAAAATTTGAAGTAATTTGAAAAGGCGTAATTCTTTAAATGTCCCCGTTTTGAATTCAAATGTGCATTTCAAAATGTAGGCCGAATAGGAGATGGTTATAGAAGCAAAGTTGTAGAACTTTCGATTTTTGAACAACTTTTGTTTTTGGAGATTTTTAAGTTGTTATGAAGATTTGAGAGTAATTTGTGAATTTTGGCGTATGGCAATTTTGTAATTTCGTGAGCAGTGTTCACCGCCTAAGCTACATTGCCGTCGGACCTTCTTGGCGTTCAGCGTGTCGTGGCCGTCTTTGATGTCATGTTGTACGAAATAGCTCCGTCGTGGCTTCCTTGAGCTTCTCACGCGCTATAAGTACCAAGACGCGTCGTCATCGCTGCGTTTTTCTTCCTTTGTTTTCACCACCGCTGTTGTCATCGCTCCAACAAGCTCGCATCGTCTCCCTAACCTTTGTTGCCATCTCGGTAAAGGCCGCCCTAGTTCCGTCTTTTTCCTTGCGAATCCAGCCGACTAGCCTTGATCGCTTGAAATTGTCGAGAACTCGTCGTCCACGTTTTTCTTCCTCGAGGTCAGCAACTTCACCGCTGCGGGTGTGTCATCGTGGCCAGAGCTTTTCGGTGAGCCGTTGTCTGTAATCAGTGTACTTACGGTTTCGTTTCGATGCTGTAGTCTTTAGTCAGTTGTTGTTTACTCATTTTGATCACGGCAGTCGCCGGTTCTCCCTCACCGACGATCTTTGCTTCGCATAGTTCACCATAGTGGTCGGATGGTTCACCATAGTGGTCGGGTGGTTCACCATAGTGGTCGGATGGTTCACCATAGTGGTCGGATGGTTCACCATAGTGGTCGGATAGCTCACCATAGTGGTCGGAGAGTTCACCAAAGTGATCAGTGCTAGCGTGGTCACATCAGTTACGAATATGGTTTGGTTAGTTTGGTTTGTAACTGTACTGCGAAGAAAAATAGTATCCAATTTATTAATTTTTGCATCCATCATCGAGCATCATGTTTCATATTCCACATCATGTTAAACATGGCAATGTTACTACGTGTAGTAAACGAAGGTGAACACGTGGTAGTTAATCAAGTTGCGGAGGAGGTTGATCTGTCTGTTGAAGTCGGATCGAAGACTTGTGAAACGTCGCAGGAGCCAGACTTTTCCGTCAACGAAGGCAAGCCCTAGATGCATATAACCCTACCTTGTATTTTACAAATTGATTTCGCTTTTGCTTTTCAATACTGCATTAAGTGATTAGAAGTCAAGTGGAAACCTAATTGTTGCATTATCAACCTTGTTGTTCCATATCTACCTTGTTACCCGTTTAAAATCGTATATGCCTAGTTATGCTTAGCTCTGCTTAGACCGATCAGAGTTGGGTGATTACCTGTCACCTGCAAGTTTTAAATGGAACATTGGTTAATTATGTTAGCATGTGATATGGGAATGTGGAGTAATAAATCTAGACCGGGCGGACTCGGTGTGTGTGAGCCACAAGACATGGAGGTCTTGTGAGCGGGTTCTTTCCGCCTGTGTCGATTAAGGCACGTCCGTTGTTGAATTGCATGAGGTGAGAATTTGTAGTACTAACCACATACTCCGGTAAGCCTGAACTTGGCGATTCTATTACGAGAATGGCTACTCGCGCACTGGGAGTGGAGAGATGGCGGGAATAGCGTGTACCCACATGGCCATGGGCTGGAATGGTGGAGTACTGTATTCTCGGGTGGCGCGGACCCGTTCTTGTTTCAGAGGATCCAAGGGTAGGTTGGTATATGTAGGTCAGGGACCTACATATGTCGTGTGGTCTGGAAGTCCCAGCTGGGTTTATAATCGGTTTGAATCGTCGTTGCTCCTCGGTTATGGAGACTCAACTCACTGTTCATCATCGTAGTATTAATAACTGGAACTCGAAAATGGTTCGAGAAAGTGTTGGATATGAAGTTTCATGATCTTAATACGGATCGTGTCAGCTTTGTATATGATCTTATGAGATTTTGAATATTGATACAAAGAATTTTGTTAAAGTGCTTTTAAGCAAAAGAACTTTGATTATTGCTAAAGCCATACCTTGAATCCCTGAGCCTGCATTCCTGAGTCTTATCAGTTTTCATTTCGGTTAAGTCTTGTTGAGTACTTTTGTACTCAGGGTTCGTTGACCCTTGTTGCAGGTGAGCCTCATGAGCAGATCTGTTTTGGATCGTGCTGCATGACAGTTGTACCGTGTGATGACGATGAGATGTAAATGTGTGGTCCTTGGGCAGGGCAACCTCCTTGTGTGTTGTGTATTATATTATAATGCCACTCCACTATTTCGTTTTGTAATAAACATCGAACCTAGTTGCGAGGTTTGAAACTACTGTTTTGTAAATTATGTTATTGTAAGACTTCCGCTATTTTTACTCTGGTATTGATATTTGAATAAATGTTATAATACTTCAATGACTATGTAACGTGATCCTGCTCGGAAATCGTGGATGATTCGGGGTTCCCCGCGGACACCCGACAGTCTTCTTAAGTTATCGGTAACATATGCATAAATGTCAAAGGTCGTTGGACAGTGACAGGTGCATGTGGGCCCTATAATTTAGAAAGTTCTGCCACAGAATGGTATCAGAGCGATCGTTACAAGGTTTTTGTTGTATTGTTTTACAAAAACTTCAAAATGATTTGGATGACTAAATTTAACTTGATAGTTTGGTCCAAATTGCTTCTGACTTATCTTATTTCTTTCTCACCATTCCTTATTTGATTAAAAGGGTCTTGTGTGGTGGAGTAGTAATCTTACTATGCCCTATATAAAAAAAATAATGTTGTTTATGTGCATTATAAACTTTGATGTTTTTGTTCGTAAGAACGATTCATGCATCATGCATAATTCACTCGTTACTTCCTTCACCTCTTAGTCTGGAGTTGAGTAGTGAGTCTGGTTTGAGGAATGTAATCCATCATAGCTGCTCTTTAGACTTAGATCAAATGGTCTTACTTGGATTAAATTGGTTTCCTACAGTATGGCTCGTGCCAAGATGACGCCCCATAAGTCCACTGGACCCAAAGGAGTTCCTCGTCACCAACTTGCCCCTAGAAATGATGGTGCTAGCAGTAGCAGCTCTAGGCCTGATCTCCAGGCAGAAATACAGAGGATTTCTGTAGAGTTAGCCCAAGCTACTAGAGATAGGGCTATGGACGCCATTCAGGTGGGCAGATTACAGGAACAATTAAGGCGTCTTACCACAGCTCACAGGAACTGCGAACGTATGTTAGTTCGTACAGTGGAAGGAAGGAATGAAGCTTGGCATAGGGAAAATGTAGCTAGAGTTAGAACTCATGAGTTAGAATTTTATGTAGAAGACTTAGAAGAGCATAATACATATCTGCATGAGGAAGTTCATAGGCTAAGCAATCTCCTAGATCCAAATCATGAACCCCAAGTTGATGCATTGGATCCCGGTGTCATCCTTGCCGATGAAAGTGAATCAGAAGAAGAAGAAGATCCCGAAGAATTAGTAATGATTGATGAAAGTGATAATGAAGGCGGTAATAATTCCGGAATGGATACCGAGCCTGAAGTTTGATGTAATCGCAAAAAGGAGTAGAGTTGTGAAATAATTACTTCTAGTTAAGTTAAGTAGTCTTGTTTAGATGTGGTCTTGTGTTTAAATAAGTGGCACCGATGTAATGCGTTGTAGTAAGCTTTAGGATCTTTGAATAAAGGCTTGTGAATAAAGTTTGGTTTGTTATGAGCAGATGCGTCGTACGCGGGGATCGCATATTCCTGGTACTTCACAAGATGATGATGATATCCCCAACCCGCCACCAATGCCGACCAATTTGGCTGATGCTATCGCTGCATTAGTCAATGTGACTGTGGAAAATTCTCGTTTGCTTCATGAGATGGCTCAAAGTAATCAAAATCAGATGCATAGAAATCGCGGACGCAATCCTAACGGGCATGAGGCTACATATGTTGACTTCACAGATACAAAACCCCCAGTGTTCACTAAGGCTGATGAACCATTGGAGGCTGATGACTGGCTTAGGACCATGGAACAGAAATTTGATCTTATTCATTGCACGGAGTTTCAGAAGCCAGTGTTTGCCGCCCAGCAACTTAGAGGTGCAGCCGGTGCTTGGTATGCAAACCTTATGGCCATGCAACCCGCAGGTGTTCCATTAACTTGGATAGAGTTTCGTACTGCTTTTAGAGCCCATTATATCCCTGAAGGAGTGATGGCTATGAAGTTAGAAGAGTTCCTTGCCTTGAAGCAAGGAGATCAAACCGTGATGCAGTATGTGGGAAGATTTAATCATCTGTCCCAATATGCATCCGAACATGTCAATACGGATGCCAAGAAAAAGAAATGGTTCATGAGAGGTCTGAATACCAAACTGCAGACAATGATGACAGCCTGTACCAATATCACTTATCATGAGGCAGTAAATATTGCACTTGCTTCAGAGGCAAAGTATCGGCAGCATAAGGAGCTCAAGAAGAAAAAGAATGTGCCGTCTGGACCTTTTGGTGGAAACCAAAAGAGGCAGAGAGTGATTTATCATCCAGTAAACCATTATCGTCCTCCTTATCGTCCGCCGCAGTTCCAAGCCGGGCAACAGTCAAATGTCCGTCCTGCTATAACCTATCCGAACTCACAGTCAACCAATGCTCCTAGTGGTAATGCTCCAACATCACAGGGTCACAACTATCCGTGTTACAATTGTGGAAGGACTGGTCATTTCTCTAGGGAATGTCCATATCCTAGGCAGGCTAATCAAAATTATCAGAAGGCCCCTGCCAATCAACAACAGGGTCAAGCACCAAACAAGAACCACAATCAGAATGCTCAGAAGGGCAAAGATGAGAGGAAGACAGGAAGGGTTTTCTATATTCAAGCCGGGGAAATTCCTGAAGGAGAGCCAGTGATGATGGGTATGTTTCCTGTTGCCAATCATCCTGCAGTTATACTTTTTGATTCTGGCGCATCGCATTCCTTCATCAATAGAGCATTTGTTGTGAAGTATGAAATTTCAATTGGGACAACAAAGGAAAATTTCTTTATACAGTCGCCCGGGGGACGTCTGTGTACTAAGGAAATGGTATACCAAGTACCCATAAACCTGGGTGGGCATATTTTTCCCACTACCATGATTATCCTAAAGGACCAGGATATAGATGTAATTTTGGGAATAAATTGGATGTATCAGCATAAGGCTATTATAAATGCTTTGAATAGAACTATAAGGGTAAGTTTGCCAGCTAGTGCTTCTCAACTTCTTATCTAACTTCCAACCTTAAGAAGATCAGTGGGCAAAGTTTTGTGTAGCTCGCCGTCAAAGAGATTAGAGATATCCGGTAGTATGTGAATTTCCGATGTGTTTCTGAAGAATTACCCGGTCTCACTGGCAGATAGAGATGTCCATTTAACATAGAATTGAAACCTGGAACAGCTCCGATTTCTCGGAGAGCTTATAGGATGCCACCTAAGGAGTTAGCCGAGTTGAAGACTCAGTTGCAAGAATTGATTGATAAGAGATTTATCCAACCTAGTTCATCACCTTGGGGATGTCCAAGCAATTTTGTGAAAAGAAAGATGAGACCTTGAGGTTATGTGTCGACTACCGTCCGTTGAATGAAGTGACCATCAAGAATAAGTATCCATTACCTCGGATAGATTTGCTTTTTGATCAATTGGCCGGAGCCAAAGTTTTCTCCAAGATAGATTTGAGGTGGGATATCACCAAATCAAGATAAAAGCTGAAGATATTCCCAAAACGGCATTTACCACAAGATATGGATTATATGAATATTTGGTCATGTCTTTTGGTTTGACCAATGCTCCAACTCATTTCATGTATTTGATGAATTCAAGTATTCATGCGAGAGCTAGACAAATTCGTAGTGGTGTTTATTGATGACATTCTAGTATATTCCAAGAGCAAGGAAGAACATGCGGGACATCTCGTAATTGTTCGACTCGTTTGAGAGAACATCAACTATATGCAAAGTTCAGCAAGTGTGAGTTTTGGCTTAAGGAAGTACAATTTCTTGGACATGTCTTGTCGTCGGTGGAAGGAGTTCTTTGTTGATCCAAGCAAAGTGAAGGATGTTCTTGATTGGAAACCGCCAACCACAGTTCATGAAGTTAGGAGTTTTTTCGGGATTGGCGGGGTATTACCGTCGGTTTATTCTAGATTTTTCTAAAGTGTCAAAGTCCATTCTTTGAGTTGTTGAAGAACCAAGTCAAGTTTGTTTGGTCGTCATTTGTGAAAAGGCTTTTCGGACTTTGAAGAGATTGTTGACAATCGCATTCAAGATTAGCCCAACCTGACATCGAGAAGTCATTTGACGTCTATTGTGATGCGTCGGGTATTGGTATTGGATGTGTGTTGATGCAAGAAGGCCAAGTCATTGCTTATGCATCCAGGCAACTTAAGCAACATGAAGAGCACTATCCGACTCATGATTTGGAGTTAGCAGCTGTGGTCCATTCTTTGAAGATTTGGCGGCATTACCTACTTGGTAATACATGCCATATATATACAGACCATAAGAGCTTAAAGTATATCTTTACTCAGTCAGAATTGAATATGCGACAAAGAAGATGGTTAGAGCTGATTAAAGATTATAACTTAGAAGTGCATTATCATCCTAGAAAAGCAAATGTGGTTGCAGATGCTCTAAGTCGCAAAAGTTATTGCAATTGCCTGAAAGTAAGAACAATGGGTTTGACCTTATGTCAAGAGATGGAGAAGTTGAAGGTGGAGGTAATTCAACAAGGAAGTTTGACCAACATAATTGTTGAAGCCGCTATTCGAGATCAAGTTATTGCTGCTCAGAAGGAAAATAAGGGTATAGCCCATATCAAGGAAAAAGTCAAGAATGGAAAAGCGGAATGCTTTAACTTAGATGATGAAGATGTGTTATGGTTCAAGGATTGCCTGGTGGTACCAAAAGTTCCTGAGTTACAGCAGTCAATTCTAGATGAGGCACATGCTACTAGGTTATCTATCCATCCGGGAAGCAACAAGATGTACCATGATTTGAAGCAAAGATTCTGGTGGACTAAAATGAAAATAGAGATTGCTAGATATATAGCAAAGTGTGATACTTGTCAAAAGGTGAAAGCTATACATTTGAGGTCTGCTGGTGAATTACAACCATTACCTATTCCATCTTGGAAGTGGGAGGACATAAGTATGGACTTTATTATTGGTCTACCCAAGACATCAAAGGGATTTGACTCAGTATGGGTTATTGTAGATTGACTCACTAAGTCAGCACATTTTCTTCCAGTCAAGACCATATATCCTACGATCCAATATGCCAAGATGTACTTAGCAAGAATCATGAGTTTGCATGGGGTACCAAAAACCATAGTGTCAGATAGGGGTACGCAGTTTGTCTCCAGCTTTTGGAAACACTTACATGCTTCATTGGGTACTAAACTTCTGTATAGTACAGCTTATCATCCGCAGACTGATGGGCAGACTGAAAGAGTCAATCAAGTACTTGAAGACATGTTAAGGTGTTGTGTCCTTAACTATTCCAATAAGTGGGATGAGTGCTTACCTTTGGCCGAGTTCTCATACAACAATAGTTATCAGGAAAGCATTAGAATGGCTCCATTTGAAGCACTCTATGGTCGTAGATGCAGAACATCGTTAAGTTGGTCTGAGCCAGGAGAGAGAAGGTTCTTTGGAGTTGACCTTGTGAAAGAAACAGAAGACAAGGTTAGGCAAATACAGAGTAATCTGAAGATAGCTCAGTCCCGCCAAAAGAGTTATGCGGATAGACGACGGAGACCATTGGTATTCAACAAAGGAGATTTTGTATATCTGAAAGTATCACCAATGAAGGGAGTTAACCGTTTTGGTGTTAAAGGAAAGTTGGCACCCCGATACATTGGACCATATCAAATTTTGGAGAGGTATGGAAAAGTGGCATATCGCTTGAAATTACCTGAACATCTCACAGCTGTGCATGATGTGTTCCATGTTTCTCAATTGAAGAAGTGTCTCCGAGTGCCTGAACAGAATGTTGAAGTTGAAGGAGTAGAATTAGAACCGGATTTAACTTATTCCGAATATCCTATCCGAGTGTTAGATCAGAAAGATCGTGTTACTCGAAGACGGACAATCAAGTTCTATAAAATACAATGGAATCAACATTCAGAAGAGGAAGCTACCTGGGAATCAGAAGATTACTTGTTAGAAAAATTTCCAGAGTTTCTAGCGTCAATATAGAATAGAATAATGTTAGTTGAGCTCGGTTACTACAAATTGTGTTTGGTAAAAGAACCTCAGTTGTTTTATGGAAAAGTTCTGGATGTTTTTGGATTAACACATTTCCTTTTCCATTACTTACTCTATGGCTTTGAATCTCGGGGCGAGATTTCTTTTAGGAGGAAGGATTGTAACACCTCGGGTGTTTAAAATACTAAAACCTGACATGTCATCATATGCATTGCAAAGCATTTGGCATTTGGTGAAAACTTTGTGATGCATACACTAAAACAAGTTTATATTCGTGTGGTATGTGTTGAATTGTATTGTTTGACTTAAATTCAAAGTTTGTTTGGAATTTGAATTTTCGAAAAACCCTGATTTCTAGCAATTAATTTTATCCCGGGAAAACCCATTTCAAAATCAAAGCACATTTTGGGGTTGGGCCTTAAAGCAAAAGTGTAGAGCTTGTCGAGTTGTACAAAGTTTGTTTTTGGAGTTTTCAAAGTTGTTTAGTAAAATTTGAAGTAATTTGAAAAGGCGTAATTCTTTAAATGTCCCCGTTTTGAATTCAAATGTGCATTTCAAAATGTAGGCCGAATAGGAGATGGTTATAGAAGCAAAGTTGTAGAACTTTCGATTTTTGAACAACTTTTGTTTTTGGAGATTTTTAAGTTGTTATGAAGATTTGAGAGTAATTTGTGAATTTTGGCGTATGGCAATTTTGTAATTTCTGTGAACAGTGTTCACCGCCTAAGCTACATTGCCGTCGGACCTTCTTCGGCGTTCCAAGCGTGTCGTGGCCGTCTTTGATGTCGCGCTGGCACGGAAATAGCTCCGTCGTGGCTTCCTTGAGCTTCTACGCCGCGCTATAAGTACCAAGACGTCGTCATCGTCGTTTTTCTTCCTTTGTTTTCACCACCGCTGTTGTCATCGCTCCAACAAGCTCGCATCGTCTCCCTAGCACTGTTGCCATCTCGGTAAAGGCCGTCCTAGTTCCGTCTTTTCCTTGCGAATCCAGCCAGCTAGCCTTGATCGCCTAAAATTACCGAGAACTCGCTGTCCACGTTTTTCTTCCTCGAGGTCAACAAACTTCACCGCTATGGCGTGTCATCGTGGCTGAGCTTTTCGGTGAGCCGTTGTCATGTAATCGTGTACTTACGGTTTCGTTTCGATGCTGTAGTCTTTAGTCAGTTGTTGTTTACTCATTTTGATCACGGCAGTCGCCGGTTCTCCCTCACCGACGATCTTTGCTTCGCATAGTTCACCATAGTGGTCGGATGGTTCACCATAGTGGTCGGGTGGTTCACCATAGTGGTCGGATGGTTCACCATAGTGGTCGGATGGTTCACCATAGTGGTCGGATAGCTCACCATAGTGGTCGGAGAGTTCACCAAAGTGATCGGTGCTAGCGTGGTCACACGCGATTCTGAATATGGTTTGGTTAGTTTGGTTTGTAATCAGTCTTTGCGAAGAAAAATTGTATCCAATTTATTAATTTTTGCATCCATCATCGAGCATCATGTTTCATATTCCACATCATGTTAAACATGGCAATGTTACTACGTAGTAAACGAAGGTGAACACACGTGGTAGTTAATCAAGTTGCGGAGGAGGTTGATCTGTCATTGAAGTCGGATCGAAGACTTGTGAAACGTCGCGAGAGCCGGACTTTTCAAATCAACGAAGGCAAGCCCTAGATGCATATAACCCTACCTTGTATTTTACAAATTGATTTCGCTTTTGCTTTTCAATACTGCATTAAGTGATTAGAAGTCAAGTGGAAACCTAATTGTTGCATTATCAACCTTGTTGTTCCATATCTACCTTGTTACCCGTTTAAAATCGTATATGCCTAGTTATGCTTAGCTCTGCTTAGACCGATCAGAGTTGGGTGATTACCTGTCACCTGCAAGTTTTAAATGGAACATTGGTTAATTATGTTAGCATGTGATATGGGAATGTGGAGTAATAAATCTAGACCAGGCGGACTCGGTGTGTGTGAGCCACAAGACATGGAGGTCTTGTGAGCGGGTTCTTTCCGCCTGTGTCGATTAAGGCACGTCCGTTGTTGAATTGCATGAGGTGAGAATTTGTAGTACTAACCACATACTCCGGTAAGCCTGAACTTGGCGATTCTATTACGAGAATGGCTACTCGCGCACTGGGAGTGGAGAGATGGCGGGAATAGCGTGTACCCACGTGGCCATGGGCTGGAATGGTGGAGTACTGTATTCTCGGGTGGCGTGGACCCGTTCTTGTTTCAGAGGATCCAAGGGTAGGTTGGTATATGTAGGTCAGGGACCTACATATGTCGTGTGGTCTGGAAGTCCCAGCTGGGTTTATAATCGGTTCGAATCGTCGTTGCTCCTCGGTTATGGAGACTCAACTCACTGTTCATCATCGTAGTATTAATAACTGGAACTCGAAAATGGTTCGAGAAAGTGTTGGATATGAAGTTTCATGATCTTAATACGGATCGTGTCAGCTTTGTATATGATCTTATGAGATTTTGAATATTGATACAAAGAATTTTGTTAAAGTGCTTTTAAGCAAAAGAACTTTGATTATTGCTAAAGCCATACCTTGAATCCCTGAGCCTGCATTCCTGAGTCTTATCAGTTTTCATTTCGGTTAAGTCTTGTTGAGTACTTTTGTACTCAGGGTTCGTTGACCCTTGTTGCAGGTGAGCCTCATGAGCAGATCTGTTTTGGATCGTGCTGCATGACAGTTGTACCGTGTGATGACGATGAGATGTAAATGTGTGGTCCTTGGGCAGGGCAACCTCCTTGTGTGTTGTGTATTATATTATAATGCCACTCCACTATTTTGTTTTGTAATAAACATCGAACCTAGTTGCGAGGTTTGAAACTACTGTTTTGTAAATTATGTTATTGTAAGACTTCCGCTATTTTTACTCTGGTATTGATATTTGAATAAATGTTATAATACTTCAATGACTATGTAACGTGATCCTGCTCGGAAATCGTGGATGATTTGGGGTTCCCCGCGGACACCCGACAGTCTTCTTAAGTTATCGGTAACATATGCATAAATGTCAAAGGTCGTTGGACAGTGACAGGTGCATGTGGGCCCTATAATTTAGGAGGTTCTGCCACAAAAAGGATCATTCTTGCATGTCTCCGCTAATTCAGGGAGAAGCATTCTAACTAAAATCCTAGAGAACACCCCTGAAGAAGTAGAAGAAAAGCAGTTAGAGGAGAAACCCTAGATAGCTGAACCAGAACTTTTGCCTAACCCATCATCAGCTTCAGCTGTCCCAAATCCCGAACCACCGGAAAAGGAGGAAACTCTAATTTTGGATTTTATGCTTGAATTCGAGGATGAACTTTTTGATGAATATGGAAATACCTCGAATTATCATACCATAAGGAGACCCCAGAAGCCTAGGAAATCATAATCTCATGAAGAAATCATAGACTCTTCTAAGGAAGCTTTCCTTAAAAAGACTATGAAAGAGCTAGTGTCTATTATAGGCAATGGATGGTTAGAAGAATCAAAGCTTTCCTCTTATGTGATTCGTCTAGATTCACCTTCTATCTCTATTCATTACCAAATCAACAAAGCTCCTTTCGACGCTCTTTCTAATCCAGTTGTGGGTGTTAACATCATGTTTGCATCTTTTGCTCATGATTTATTAAAACACATGCCATTAACCCCAACAACAAAGTTATTGAGAAGTATTTTAGGACACATTCTCCCAAGTCTGGGGATACTATATGTCCTCCCTATCTATGTACAAGGAACCATGGTTCATTTGAGCTTTTATATCTATGATATCATAGAGTTCAACCTATTGATAGGACAACCAATCGAAAGACTTATCAAGAAGGACAAACAAAGAAATTCAAAATAAGCCTCGGGAAAACTTTAAACTTTTTGTACCCATTACTCATTCTCTAAATGCTGAGACTGAGCCAATTCCTGAGCAAAACACAATGGAAGAGGTTAAGGTTGCACCTCTTGAATACTTGATCGAACCCAACCTTGAAGATGATGCCCAGTTCTTCATCGAAGAAGAAGACGAAAATCCTACAGAGCCTGAACCTCTAGATGAATTATTGGAACCACCTAAGCCCACCATTGAGCTTAAAGCCCTACATTCTAGTCTTAGATATGCTTTTATCAATAATGATCAGGATTCTCCTATGATCATAAGTGATAAACTCTCTCAGGAAGAAACCCTCCGCTTGATAACTGTCTTAGAAAAGCATCACCCTACTTTTAGCTACTCACTCGAAGACCTTAAGGGAATTAGCCCTGCTCTTTGCACCCATCGCATCCCTACAGATCCTGACTCTATACCTTCTAGGGTGCGACAGCGTAGGTTTAATAATGCGATGAGACAGGTTGTTAAGAAAGAGGTTTTAAAACTTCTGCACATCGAAATCATCTACACCGTTCTATACAGTGAGTGGGTAAGCCCTATTCAGGTTGTGCCTAAAAAGGGAGGCATGACTATTGTTAAAAATAAAAAGAATGAATTAATCCCCCAAAGAACCGTCACTGGATGGTGGATGTGCATTGATTACCGAAAACTTAACAAGGCAACAAGGAAAGATCACTTTCTGTTGCCCTTCATTGATGAAATGTTGGAGCGACTGGCAAATCACTATTTCTTCTATTTCCTTGATGGGTATTTAGGTTATCACCAGATACCGATCCATCCTGATGACCAAAGCAAAACCACCTTTACATGTCCATATGGAACTTATGCTTATCATAGAATGTCTTTTGGATTATGTAATGCTCTAGCTTCTTTTCAAAGATGCATGATGTCTATATTTTCTGATATGATTGAAGAAATCATAGAAGTTTTCATGGATGATTTTTCTGTTTATGAAAAAACTTTTGTTGATTGTCTTGAAAATTTAGACAAGGTTTTGCAAAAATATGAAGAAAAGCACTTAGTCCTTAATTGGGAAAAATGTCATTTCATGGTTAAAGAAGGCATAGTGCTTGGACATTTGGTGTCCGAACGAGGGATTGAGGTAGATAAAGCTAAAATTGAAGTAGTTGAACAGTTACCTCCTCCCGTAAACATCAGAGGGATCCGTAGTTTTCTTGGTCATGCACAGTTTTATCGTCGCTTCATAAAAGATTTTTCACATATTGCTAGACCATTAACAAATCTTTTGGCCAAGGATGTTCCCTTTGAATTTGATGATGCATGTTTAAAATATTTTGAAATTCTTAAGAAAGCACACATCTCTGCACCAATCATTCAACCCCATGATTGGTCGCTACCTTTTGAAATTATGTGTGATGCTAGTGATTATGCTGTGGGGAAGTTTTGGGTCAAACAAAAGAGAACAAGCATCATGCAATTGCTTATGCTAGCAAAACTCTGATAGGAACTTAACTTAATTATGCAACAACTGAAAAAGAACTCCTGACTATTGTTTTTGCTATAGATAAATTTAGATCTTACTTAGTAGGAGCAAAGGTGATTGCTTATACTGATCATGCTGCTTTGAAATACCTGCTCACCAAGAAAGATGCTAAACCTAGACTTATAAGATGGATTTTGCTACTCCAAGAATTTGACTTAGAAATAAAAGATCAAAGAGAGTAGAAAATTCTATTTCCGATCACTTGTCTAGAATGCAGTTTGAAAATCCACAGGACTTATCGATCAACTATTCGCTTCGGGACGACATGCTCTTTAAGATCACAAAATCTAACCCCTGGTATGCGAATATTGTTAATTTTATGGTTGCAGGATATGTACCACTAGGGGAGACTAAAAGGAAGCTCATCTACGAAAGTTGTCTCCACATATGGGATGAGCCGTACCTCTTCAGAGTCTGTTCTGATGGCCTACTCAGGAGATGTGTACCGGCAGAAGAAGGCATCAAGATCATCAAATGATGCCACTCGTCACCATATGGAGGATATTATGGTGCATTCCGCACTCATCAAATGATGCCACTCGTCACCATACGGAGGTGTGGATCATGTCAAAGGCACAAAAACATCAATTCAAGAGATACCATGCCACTCACCAACAACCTCCAGATCGAGCTCTTCAATGTCTAGGGTATTGACTACATGGGACCATTTCAAAAATTGATGAACTATGAGTACATCTTGGTGGCAGTTGACTATGTCTCTAAATGGTGCCATGCCATGTAGAGCTGCTGATGCAAAGAACTCTAAGAAGATGTTTGAAGATATAATATTTCCATGATTCGGAGTTTCGAGAATGGTGATTAGTGATGGATGCACTCACTTCACTGACAAGAACTTTCACAAGTACTTGTTAAGACATGAGATCTGGCACAACGTCGCTACTCCATATCACCCTTAGACAAGTGGCCAAGCAGAAACATCAAACAAACAAATCAAGAACATTCTATAGAAGACGGTCAACAAGATGGGGACTACATGGAAGGATAGACTACCTGATGCATTATGGGCTTACAGAACAGCCTATAAAACACCACTTGGGATGTCACCATACCAACGCGTTTAAGGGAAGACATGTCATCTACCTGTTGAGCTAGAATTCAAGGCTCAGTGGGCCATCAAATGATGGAACATGGACTTTGAAGCTACAGGAACCAAGAGGAAGATGCAACTCTCTGAGCTCGATGAATGGCGTGAAAAAGCATATCACAATGCCAAGATATACAAAGAGAGAAGAGATGGCATGATAAGAGGAACAAGAAGGAGTTTGCCCCAAGAGATAAGGTATTACTTTTTAATTTTAGGGTGAAATTATTCGGGCATGGAAAACTTTGGAGCAAATGGGAAGGACCATTCAAGGTTATAAGCACCTCGTCGCATGGAGCGGTAACACTTCAAAATGATGAAGGTATATTATCCAAGGTAAATGGTCACCGTCTCAAGATCTTCCTAGAACCTAAAAAGCCACCTAAGGATTCGGATGAGGTAGATTTTATTATTTTGCCATAGATTTACACCTTTGCCCTCCACCTTACGATCCGTAACGCAGGAATATATTTTTTGGGATTAGATAGACATTAGAAATCGCCATATGAAAAATATCCATGAGGTGATGACATGTGGGGCCGGCCCACCTATAGGCCATCCGGCCCACCTATCCGTCACCCTGCCACCGTTCGATTGTCTCGCGAACCTTCCAAAGATTTCTCGCAAGAATATCCAATTTTTCGATGTCATTCGGTTTTTCCTCGTTATGAGACCTCTAATAGATAGATCTTGACCCCTGCTACAAGTTTTTCCCCTTATATAAACAAGCCCCTGCCTGCCTCCATAGCCATTCCATCAAAGCCTTCTATCTCCAGCAGCACCCAAGGTCTCTTCCTCTCAAGTTCCAATGGCCGGTAGAGAGATTGTCCCCTAGGGAGTAGAAGAAGCCATACTGCTAAGCATCATCCCACCACGAGAAGTAGCTCCTATTCCCTCCAACCAATCCTACTTTGCCCAAGCCATCCGTCGTCTGGTGATCGCTCCGCTGCCATCGCGTCTACTTCTTCAAGACAAGCCACGCTAGTTAGAGGCACCGAAGATGAAGGTCCCGAAGGAGATCAACCTCCTTCCTCCAAGGGCAAACAAGACACTGACCAAGGTGAAGACCAACAAGTTTGGAGATGTCACATGCACTAAATACAAGTCGGTCATGCCTCGCTTGACCATAGATGGTGTTCGTGCTGCTCCTAAGCAAGTCAAGGTCATGCTACCAAAGGAGAAGAAGAAGAGGATGCCGCCCTCTACCTTACAAAATGATGAGAAATGCCAACTGCTGACCATTGCTATGCTGCAAGACAAGATCAAGACCCTCACCGAGTATACCCATGCTTTGTAGTATAAGATAGATAAGGAGCACATCCATCGTAGGAACCAAGAATATGTGCTTACTATATTAAGCCGCTATGTTATCAATCAGGACAAGTTTAAGAATTAAGAGTTAGGTTGCGGATCGATAAGGCACAAATTAGGTCAAAGGTTTAGGTCATTTGCTTAGCTCAGTTGTTTGGTCAGTTAAAGTTTGTGCTAGCAAGTCGAAAGTTTGTGTTTAGGTTAGATTGTGTAATAAAGTGCCTTATCAATGAAATCTTATTGCTACTACCTATACTCTATTTATTTTGTATATGTGTTTGTCTCCACCTATTATGCATGAAGGAAAACAGGAAACAAGTGTGGGGGGAAGCACACCGCGACAACGAAACAAGATCCGATTGTGAAAATAATGAAATTAAGAAAGTAACAAAACAAGAACCACACTCGCCAAAGTTGGACCTGAACATGCCCGAGAGTGGGCCGCCTAGCCAAGCCCATGGGCCGACCGGGCCATCATAGCACCACCGCGCCTCGCACTTCGTCTACGGTTAGGTTCGAGCCCCGTATGTTTTATTGTCACCTATCTCGCTTTCTGTTTTGAACCGACTTGAAAATCCTTTGATAAAACAACTTTAAAATCTAACAAAAGATTATTTAAGTCATGACTTCAAGATAGACTCACATAACACTCTTCCTGGAAATCCTGCTACTGTTGGGAACTTATTATTAGGGACCCCATGTTACTTAAGTTATTGTGGAATGATATGTAATAGAATAATGAGAAATTGATTCTTGATGTCTTGTTATTGGAGAATTTTATTTGAAAAAGTAAAAAGAATAGCTACACCTCTACTTTGTGGTAATCAGTGTTCTACCAGAGCCAAATATGATAGACTAGGTGTCGATGTTTCGTAAACCAGACTAGTGAATTTATACGTCTGACACGCAGCTCTAGGAAGGCAATGGTAGCATCCAAAAGACACGAGGATTTATACTGGTTCAGGCCAGAGCCCTACATCCAGTCTCAGAGATGTTTGAGTGCATGTTCCTTGGTTGAATGCTCTAAAGTTCTTACAATGGGGGCGCAAGAATGGTGGAAGAGGTAGAAGAACCTATGCTAGGCGATGGGCTGCCCAAAGGGAAGCTCCTAGAGCCCTACTACTAGGAGGAATGAATAAAATGGTAGAGGATTCAGAATGTTTAGAAAGGGTACCCTGGTTGGCCTTATATCGTGTATGGGGCTAGGGAACATACAAAGCAGGAGGTTCTCCTGACCAAAGGGTCATGAGCCTAAGGGAGGGCCTAGCTAACTTGGCTTACAAGCTATGCCATCTTGTGGAGCATGTTCGGGCGTGGTTGTTGTCATGGTCTTATGGCCACGTCACGGCAGGATGTGGCATGGTGCTACTGTGCTGGCCGTGGCAGCACTATAGGCACGATGGTGGTTCGCCAACCGTCCTGTGAGGCGCGGTCTCTGCCGTGGTCTTCGTCATCATCTCCTAGTTTCCTAGGGCGCCGTATAGGAGTTGGTGGCGGCCCCTAGTTTGTGGATCACCTCATTGTCTTGAGGAGTGGGGGCCACGACCCCTGTTGCTAGGATCATGGTTCTTGCCAGCCTGAATGGCCTCTAAGTCAAGGCCCTCATCGTGGAACTCATCCCATAGTGGGTAGGATCGTACTCTTGTCTTGTCGGGCCGTATCTAGCCGGTGCTCATCGTAACTATCGTCACTGCTTTGGGCGGTATTGTCTTGTCTGTGCGGCGTGGCACAGGGTTGAAATTTGACTGGACCGAGGTGACTGTTGTCCTCTCAGCCCTTGCAAGGTCAATGTGGCGTGCTTGTTCTTGTCAGAGTAGGCATGCTTGGATGGGCTCGACCTCTCTCGGTTCCTTTTAGGGGTCATGCGCCTTTCTAGCGCCATGTAGCTATGGCATGAAGGAGTGGTTGTGGCAGACCTCAGCCTTAGCGTTTAGCCTGGTTAGCCCGACTTAGCTAGGCCTCGGTCATTCGGGCCTTCGCTAACTAATGTGTGGTGGACTGCTCGGCCTGCCACGCGGGGTTATAACCCTGATAGTAGCCCTCAAGCATTTTTGCAATCATGGAGTGATCGTGAAAGTGCTGAGATGCATGCGCGTTGAGCATGGGTTCATAGTCTTAGCCTAGCTGAGCTTCATTGCTTGATCCCTTATTGGCTGGTGCATTCAATGCGGTCAGTGGCCATTGTGTTTTGCCCTATCAGGACACCCTGATGACGTGGTACATGACCGTTGAGCCTCGCCATGTCTGTGTGCTGTGCATCAGGGGCTCAAGACCCGGGTGGGACTAAGCAATCTCATCGATGTCGTACTAGGCCTGCCTTTGTGAGAGTTTCAATTTTATCGACTTTATGCGGGCATCTAACGTTAGCCATGACCTCCTGTGGTTTGCCACGTGGCGTAGGAGTTTTAGGCTGTTCGGTTTGCCCTTGGGCCTATAAATATGGGCCTTCGTTTCATTCGAACCACCCATAGCTATATCTATAAACCTCTCCCATCCTTCCTATTGAGAGGGTGAGGAAATGGGAGAGAAAAGTTTGAGAAGAACCGCGTTGTTCCCATCCTGTGTCCCTGCCGGTAGTGCCCGAAAGTTGGTGGCGCCCCTTCGACAACTGGTGCTAGAAGGGATCTTGCGAGCAGGGGAGGATTGAGGCGGTGTTTAGGCCAACCGCAAGCCCTCATGGTTTTAGCGCTTTCCTGAACCCATAGGTTTTGGGTCACTGAAAATACGAGCGCCAAGGGCAACAATCAAATGCTCCTAGAGCCTACGGGCTACTCCTAGGAGTTGCCCGTGGTTCAGGGAAGGCATTGCCATCCCTTGGTGTCCCCATCATGCTTTTCAAAGCATGATGGTGGTGGCCTGCGGGCTTGATCCTGCTCTCGTCTTGTCCTCCCCGCGCCCTTCTGCCCCAGAGGTTGTGATGCTACAAGAAGGGGAGTGAAGTGATTTCTTGTCATCTTCCTCCTGCACTTGTAGCAGGTGCCTCTGGGACCTCGATGACACCGCCTAGACAGCGGAGTCATGATTCAGTACATTTCCAAGCGGCTCAACTGCTCTTGTACTTCTAGGGATTTGAATGAAAAGAACTCTCTTTTCTGTGCATTTCGGTTTTCTTTGGAGCCTGTCACGAGCCCCCGGGTCGCGGGGTCGGGATCATAGCTTTTGGCTTAATGCGAGAAAATATTTTTTCGACCTCTTTTTGCGTGTTTGTGAGGTTTTCTGCCATCATGCACTAGCTCGTAGGTCTTGGACCTTTTCACTTTTTCCACGTGACCAAGCTATGTTGCCCGTGTTGTATGCTTTGCCAATCCCTCCCGAAGAGGTCATGGACCTCTGATGGTTTGTGAGTCTTCAAAGCTAGCCCTTTGTCTTTAGACCTGGAGTTGATGAGAGGGGTCTCGGTCTTGGTTTTGACACTTTTATGGGGGCACAGGGACCTGACTCCCATTTTCCTAGTGCTCCTGTCGACCTTGAGAGGTCATGATGCCCGGTTATAGATAGGTTTGGTTTTGCCCTATGCAAGGAGAGGCATTCCACCATAACCACATAGCTAGAGCGGTGTGCCTCGTCAGGGTCGATGGGTAATCTGAGCGGGACCCTATATCCTCCCCAATCGACATGGAGTTCGGTTGTGCCTCATCAAGAGATGTCCCATAAATTGTCGGCCATCAATCCCATCGGTCCCCAACCGCCTCTGCAGCAGCTAGGGGGCAAGATGCCTCCTCCTAGAGGGGGTCAACCCAGGAGACTTCGAAGTGGATGACGCGGACACAGAGAGAGACGGTTGTATGGCTCCGCACCACCGATTAGAGCTGTAGGGGCCCATCTCCTCCTTGCCCCTATCCCTTTTGTGGCCTCGAGCCCTTCTAAGGACCAGCCCAAGGGTGGGTTTCCTAAGCTTGACATAGGGTCGTGTTCATGGCGGATCGCTCCACGCATGATCTTGGGGGCGGTTAGCCTCCCCAGTCACATCATGGCATAATGGTGCCCACTCACGAGCGGTCGTGCATGGCGAAACACGGGCACACAAATCGAAATGATATGAAAAGAGTAGGGGTGTGTGAGGCTTACTTGTCTCGTGCCACTATGTGGGCAACCGGTGTTCCACCTTTCCTTCGATCGCTTCACCTGCTTTGCGGGATTCTCCAAGCGGTTAGTAAATGTGAATGAATGAGCATTTGCCTTGTGTGCCCTTGGCGGCTATAAATACTCTTGGAGTGGGATGACAGGGTGGCATTCACTTTGGGTTGCCTGCTCCACTACTTCCCCATCTTTGCTTTTGAGCAGCCAGAGTTCCTTCCTCGCCGGTGGGGATGGACCACAGTAAGCGGCCGTTGGAGGAGTCACCGGGTAGCGACAAGGCACCGTCGCCTCTTCGTCCTTGCCTGCGCGATTAGGGGTAAGTGCATTCAGATGATGTTCAAGTTTGGAGGTTTCGACCTATATTGACTATGCGTGTTTGCAGGGCTGCCTCCCATGCCACGTCCAGAGGAGCCGCCAGCGCCGCTCATGCCATGACCCCGCCCATAGGGGAGTTGAGCTCATCATCGGCCTCTTCGGATGATTGGCGCGAGTTTCGTGAGCTCGTCTGCGGGGCTGACGAGGCCTACCAGCGCTACTCTAACGCCACCTGCGAAGTGAGCCAGCTAGAGCGCTGCCTTGATGCCATCAGGGTGGCCCTTGAGGCCTCAGAGAGGGAGACTGCTGCCATGTAGGCAGCGTCTGCCAATGCCCAGGCCTATATCATGGGTGAGGGTGCTTCTTCGTCTTGTCATCCTGTTTGTTGCTTGCCATTCCTAATCCTCCTGTCTTCTTATCGCCAGCGCTGGAGGAGCAGCTGGCGACTTCCTTCCATGAGATGGAGGAGGCTCCCCTCCAAGAGGTTCTCCTGATGGACGACCATGAATGTGCAGTGGTGGCTAGGATCCAGTAGGGAGCCAGTGTCACCCTCTCCACCCTATAGCTCCGCACCGACTAGGACTTCCATCAGGTGGTGCCTGGATTCATAGACCATGCCTGGTAGGCGGAGCGAGCGAAGCTAGTTGGCGGCTTTGCCATGGCTGCGGGCGCCATCATGGCCACCATAAACATGGAGGATATCCTCCGCGGCAGTGGCCAAAGACCTTAGGTTGTCCCTAGGGTCTTTTAATAAAGGAATTTTCTTAGTTTGTGTATTCATGCTTCTTTTGCTTTTGTGTGCTTGCCGATGACCTGATTGTTCGTATGCCGTAGTCACGTGAACTTGCCTAGGGATCAATGCACGAAGCTTAGCTTAGTGCGACTCCATTTCCTTGACCAGAGCACTATAGGATAGATCTGGTGGCAGCGTGCTTTTCATCGTCCTCTCTCTTTTAGGTCATGTCAATCTTTCTTCTGATGAGCATCGGTGAGCAGAATGCCTTGTTGTAGCCCCCATGCGTGAGCCATGTCAACTGGACCACACCAATCGACACGGGTCGCTTGGGGTCACATGCGCCGTCAGAGTGTCACTTCATCATGCGCTCATTGGGGCGTGTTGTGATTTTTGGGCATAGGAAGGATTCATTGATTGTTATGTACAAGTTTCCTCAGTTGGCTTAGATTAGCACTGATGCAAATGCTAAGTGTCCACGCCACTGGTCGTGGCTTTTGTCATCCACAGTGCTTGACACGGCGAGGCCTAGAGCGCATGGCTTGTCAAATCGAGGAATGCGCTGTGTCGCGAGCCCCAGCGCTCATCGATCGCATCATCCTCTTGCCATGTTGTCGCCTGCCTCGTCACATGCCATGGCTGAGGTCATATAGTGCGACCTCCACGTGCTCCCCTACCACGTAGGGAACTCATGTTCAGGTTCAGCCTCCGGGGGCTGGCATGCGGCTATCGTGATGTCGTAATTCACCCATTCACACAGGTGGGCCTACTGGACGTCGCCTCCTACAGTGATGATCCCATGAGGGCCGGGCATCTTGAGCTTCAGGTAGGTGTAGTTGGGGATGGCCATGAACTTAGCGTAGCATGGTCAGCCCTGGATGGCGTGATAGGTGTCGGGGAAATCCACTATTTCAAAGGTAAGCATCTCCGTGCATAAGTTGGCTCAACCTCCAAACATCACGGGTAAGTCTACCTAATCGAGGGGAACGGCCTAAAGCCTGGGTATGACTCCGTGAAACAGAGCACCAAATGGTTGTATCGCCTCTTGCAGCAGTCCCATGGCGTCGTACGTCTTGGCATAGAGGAGGTTGAGGCCACTTCCACCGTCCATGAGGACACAAGATAGGCGGGTGTTGTCGATGATTGTGTCCACGACAAGGGGGAAGCGCCCCGATTGCGGAATGTGGTCGGGGTGATCCTTTCTATCGAAAGTGATCACAGTTTCCGACCATTTCAGGAAAGCCAGGACGGCTTCGCCCAGGGCGGCCACATTGACCTCCCTAGCCATGAGCTTCTATCGACGTCTAGACTCATACGCCATCGGTCCACCAAAGATCATAAGGCACCCTCTCATGTTAGGATATGCATCCCCCTTCTCCTCATTGCTGGTGGGCCCAGACGGCACGTCCGTGCTGGTCATCTTGTAGTCGCTACTGAAGTAGCGCTTGATAAGGTCTCACTCCTCGAGGGTGTGCTTGACTAGATAGCTGTGGTTGCGGCATGGCATCTTGACTATCTTGTTGAAGCTGATGTGGTTGAGCTTGCCAGTCTTCTACTTGTCAACCTTGTCGACCATCATGGCGAACTCACTATCGTGGCACCTCCAACTGTCATTCTTGCCCTTTACCCATTGACTATGGTCCTTGGCCTCATCCATGGGTTCAGCATGAGCCTTACCCTTGTATTTGTAGAAGATCGCATGGATGGGGTCCTCGCTAGAGGCATGGCTTGTCACAAGGTTGAGCAACTCCTACGTCATCCGTGGTTTGTAGTGTCCATGCTCATGAACAAGTGCTTTGTTGGTCATGCAGAAGATGAACGCCCCAATCACGTCCACATGCATGATGTCGGGAAGGTCATTGCACTGCTTGGAAAAACAACGGATGTACTCACGTAGAGTCTCCAGCTTTCTGTTTGTAGGCCTTGAGATCCCAGGAATTTGGGGGCCCACGTACATGCCCTGAAAGTTCCCTACGAAGATGCGCTTGAAGTCTGCCCATGAGTGTATGTTGTTCACGGGGAGATGCTCGAGCCACGCTCAGGCACTTTCTACAAGGTAGAGCGGCAAGTATTGGATGATGAAGAGATCTTCGTCCACCCCACCTGCTCGATAGGCGAGGTGGAAGTCTTCCAACCACATGGCTAGGTTGGTCCCTAGAGTACTTGACGATGTTCAACGGGGCGCACAAGCGCGCCGGGAATGGCATCTGTTGGATCCTTTTTGCGAACGCCTATGGGCCATAGGCGTTCGGGTCGCTATGACCATAGCGTAGTTGATCTTCACCCTCCTAGTTTGGCCTAGGGCACCTAGCATCTTGGGCTGGTTGGGCATCCTAGTTTTTGATGTAATGGCTACGCGCTGGGGAGGGTTCCCGCCCATGTGCCACGCCACTGCCGCCTGCTCGGAGTGTGCTTGGCACATGGTGTCCCTCAGGGGCACCATGTACCAAGGAGCTAGGTATGAAGCTGGCTTTGGGATGCCACCTCTCCATGGAGCATTGGGCTTGCTACACCGCCGTAGTTTCTAGCAGGTCTCACAGCTCCTAATGGATGCGCTTTCCATTGTTGGTCGAGGGTTCAGGGGCTGTTCGCATGATCATGGCAGCCGCTGCGATGTTTTGGCTGGCTCAAGGGAAGACGAGTGTCTCCCTCCTGCCCTTTTGGGTTTGATCGTATACACAGTGTGCCCGCACCCATGTGCCTTCAGTCTCAAGGTGTTGCAGGCTAGGGCATTCGTCGTCACGGCATTCGTTGGCCCAGCTCATTCCAGATGCTCCTGCTTGTACTCTGTCTATTCCCCTGGGGTGCATGGAATCGGATAGGCATCATCCTTTGCATCCTCCAACGGTGCTACGCCATCCTCCGAGAGGTGCAACATGTTGCATTCTCTTACCGGATGGTAGATCCCCTTGAAATTGAACTTGGAGTCCATGTTCTTAGGGGTTGCCAGCAGGAGGTCATAGAGGGACTCTAGATGCCGCTCCATCATCCCCACAAACCCAGAGGATTCTAGGGTCATTGAATGGCCATTGTGCCTGGCGAGCTCCCGCTCAAAGAGTGTGACCGCCTCCCTCATTTCAGAGGGTAGTGCAGTGCTGGGATTCTAGAATTCAGCCTCTGGCGGCAGGGGCCCACTTCTAGAGAGTTTGGCGAAAGCGTTCGCCAACACATAGAAAACGCGTCGGCTTAGCTCTGGCTCAGGATTCACCCCGAGATAGGCATCAATCCTGCATGCTAGCGCATCAGAGTCAGCAATTGCAGGACTAGCTTGGGCCGGTCCATGATCAGGCATCAAGATATGCGGCGGAGCCGCATTCTCTTCGCTGAGCCACAACTAAACCAGGCGGTCAGCCATGAAGTCTAGGTCCCCGAAGTGCAGGACTTGGCTGGGGAGAAACCATTAACGGGAGCTGGCTCATCGATGTCGGTGAACTCAAGGCTTCCAAAGCGGATGCAGCCACTGTGGGACATGCCATGAGCAAGTCCGATGTAAGTGCAGGGAGCCATCGCTTCCTTCTCAACAACGAGAGTGCGTGACTGTCCCCTACCTAGCGCGCTAACTATCGGTGCTTCATAAACCAGACTAGTGAATTTATACAATTGCCGTGCTGCTCTAGGAAGACGATGGTAGCATCCAAAAGACACGAGGATTGATACTGGTTTAGGCCAAAGCCCTATGTCTAGTCTCAGAGATGATCAAGTGTGTGTTTCTCGCTTAAATGCTTGGAAGTTCTTACAATGGAGGGTACAAGTATGGTGGATGAGGTAGAAGAACCTATGCTAGGCGTTGGGCTACCCAAAGGGAAGCTCCAGGAGCCCTACTACTAGGAGGAATGAATAAAATGGTAGAGGATTTAGAATGTTGAGAAAGAGTGCCCTGGTTACCCTTATATAGAGTTCGAGGCTAGGGCACATACAAAGCAGGAGGTTCTCCTGCCGGAAGGGTCGTGAGCCTGAAGGAGGGCCTAGCTAACTTGGCTTGAAAGGTATGTCATCTTGTGGAGCACGTTTGGGCATGGCTATCATCATGGTCTTGTGGCCACATCACGGCATGATGTGTTGTGGTGCTACTATGTCGGCCGTGGTGACATTGTAGACACAATGGTAGTTCGCCAATTGTCCTATGCAATGCAGTCTTCGCCGTGGTCTTCGTCATCTCCTGGTTTCCTAGGGCGTCGTACAGGAGTTGGTGGCCACCCCTGGGTTGTGGATCGCCTCGTTGTCTTGAGGAGTGGGGGGCACAACCCTTGTCGCTAGGATCGTGGTTCCCGCGAGCCCGGATGGCCTCTAAGTCAGGGCCCTCATCGTGGATCCCATCCCACAGTGGGTAGGATCATACTCTTGTCTCGTCGAACCTTATCTATCCGATGGTCATCATACCTATTAGCACCGCTTTGGGCAGTATTCTCTTGTCTATGTGGCATGGCACAGGGTTGGCGTCTGATCGGACTGAGGTGACTGTTGTCCCCTCAGCCCTTATGAGGTCAATGCGGCATGCCTATTCTTGTCAGAGTAGGCATGCTTCGCTGGGCTCAACCTCTCTCCGTTCCTTCTAGGGGTCGTGATGGGGGAGGGGTCATGCGCCTTTCTAGCGCCATGTGGCTATGGCATGGAGGGGTCGTGGCTGACCCTAGCCTTAGCATCTGGCCTGGTTTGCCTGATTGAGCTAGGCCTCGGTCATTTGGGCCTTCGCTAACTGACGTGTGGTGGACCGCTTGGCCTACCAATGAATCAGTGCCCTGAGACACCCGAGGGTTATAACCTCGACACTAGGAAACCTTCTACACATGCTACTTGTTATCGTATTGAGTTTGGTCAAACCTTGTGACCCTTGTTGAGAAATTTATCATGCACTTAAGATCAAGATCACGTACACTCCACATATATCTGTTGCTCCTGCACTGGTAGTGTGCAACAACATGTTTTCCATCCACCAAAAAATGTTCTACTCCTGCATTGGGAATAGAAATAAAAATATGTTTGTTAGGATAAATGCTCCTAGTTCTTGCAAGATATCTCTCTTGAAAGTCTCTATTGTAGAAGAGAGGAATGGGCTATGCAAAAGTTATTCATGAAAGAAAAAGAAAGTATTGAAAAAAATGGACAAGTGTCCAAAATATTGAAAACAATGGGTACTCAGATGCCCACCTAAAAAAGAAGAATAAGATAGCCCATGTTCTCTTGCAAGTGTTCCAAGTTCTAAACAAGAGAGGTATGTCTCAATGAGCATAGTAGAATTAGGTTAGCCACCATATACATATCCACACACATGCACATCTTGATCTAAGAGTATGACATTTTTCTCCTTGGATCCTTGTTTTGACTTTATAATATATTCAATGCAAGTATGTTCTCATATTTATCCCTACCTGAGCCCCACATAAGCTTTTTAGAAGTAGGTAAAAAGAAGGCAAGAACATCAATGCCTTGGTGAGGATCCAAAAATACCACATATACTGAGTGTTTTGAGAGTACTACGAAAGGAGGATGTAAGCTATGTTTTGTTTTCACAAATCTTCAAATGTTTCTCCAATTAACTTGACTGAAGGAAGATGGTGAAATGTTTCAAGCTATTCCATTCTTCAACCACCCAAAGTTTCATGGTAGATACTTTGAATCCTGTAGAGCATGTATGACTAGGAACGATTTTATGTTGATGTCTTGTCCCAAGGTTATGTCTTAAGTAATCCATCCTTTCATCGAGGATGAGTAAAAGCCGAACTGTGGGGGAGTTGTTGATAGTAGATAATGCCAATTATAAAACATCAATATACCTTGCATAAATGACTAAAATGGATCACCAACATAGACTTAGGCAATTAAACTAACAATTTCCATGAGTTTTGGTGAATCTATGTTTTCAGCAAAATTTAATTAGAAAACCGCCAAGGAGGACCTATTCGTCAAAGGAAATCACGTTTATCCACGACGGTACCAACGTGGGAAGACTCTAGAAGACTCCAGAAGACAAATCATCGAAGTAGACCCTGAGCCACTAACATATGTTGCCGGCCGCCCCCACCTACAGGTCGGCCGGCCTGTGGGCACCACTTGGCAGCCTCTCCTCGCTATGTCGGTTCTCTACCGCCTTAGGGTTTGCATCTACGCTATCCTTTTAAGTCAGTTTGATTCGAGGGTCTAGGATGCTTGAAGGCCCCTATATATACCTGCCTGTACCCCACTCCTCTAGGGCATGCATTGATCCTGAGAGCCTGAAGGCCAAAAACCCTAATTCATATCTCCACCAGGATTAGAGCTAGCAATCAAGAGAAGATTAGTCCTCAATAGGATCTAATCTTGTATTAGAGATAGAGGGATAGAGTGTGAGGGAAGAGTTTGGAGGAAGTGCTAGTCTATCGATGCTCCCTCTATGGCTTGTACCCTGGCAAAATCAAGTTCTTCTTGAGCTTGCTTCTAAGATTTCTCTGGTAATTAACTTCTGATTCAAGTAAGCATCTTGTTCATATTGTTCTTCAGGTTTGCAACTCTCTTCTGAATACTTTAATCCTTGTAGCTCCTGGGTTAAAGTAGTATTCATAGTGTAAGCGTGGTGCTTAGACTCGATTACTCGTGTATGTACCCTACTTTCCGAATCGGTGGTAGCTCGCGAGGGTGACTCTTATAGCCTCGTTGAATCCTTTTTAGTCCACCTCCCATTTGTAGGCCTAGTAGGACCTTGTTACTATAGGAAACATGCTCTACCTATGTTTTATTTAGTAATATCCCTAGAATTGAACAATAGAAGACATAGCTTACCTAAATTAGAACTAGAAGACCTTTACAATCTTCTTTATACTCCTATTATCTAAGCCTTATTGTGATGTTAGGTTAAGTTAGATTTAGTTATTCTCACACACATTTCCTTGAGTTCGATATAAAACTAGGATACTTCCGGTGAAATGCTACATCGGTATAATATCCGTGCACTTGCGGATTATTCTATGTGCGTTAATATATACCAACAACACCAACACCACTGGTGGATGAACCTTCTCCAAAACTTGAAACATGAACCTTCTCACTCTCGTGTGCACTACACGTAAGAAATGATGCATACTTAATATGATGGAATGCATGCCATGATGCATGATGAAAGACACACAAGTGCATAACAAAACTTAAACTAATCTAAGAAAGTTGAGCACAACTTTCCTTCATGGTGCAACTAGGGTTATAATTATAAAAGCATTTTAGTTAATTAATTATTAAGTTAATTTGTGGTCTATCATGAAAGTAATTACATTACCATGGACTAGCAAGATTAACATGCAAATCATTTACATGGATTAATCACTTACTCAAGATATTGCTTACAAGAAGTAATCAAGACTTGCATACATGCATCCATGGGTTTGGTATTTAATTAAGCCATTTTAATTAATAACCAAAAGTTGATTATGGGCACATCAAGAAAATAATTAAGTTGCCAAGGAACAACAGAGGTTTGTTGTTCCAAGGTCCACAATCAAGGCTCAAAATACACCAAAGCCATTTAAGGATTTTCCTAATTCATTTTAGTATTTATTAATCAAGGAAAAGACATTTAAACATACATAAATTAAATAACTAAGTTACACATGTCAAAACAGTACCAAACTTTTTGTTAAAGGCAGGTATTAGCATGTAAAGCATACACAAAAGGTTTCATGATTAAAGGATTATTATTTTAGCCTATAAAAATCATGCAAGGTCCATTTATTAATTAAAAGAGGTAATTTTTAAGCATGCCAAACCTACTGATCATGACCAACTAATATTTTTCCTTGATTAAGCATATCATAACAAAGCCACAGAATTAATTTCACTTTTTTATCAGCTCGAATTATTTAGTTATGAATTAAACAAGAATCAGCACATGTTTATATTTTCTGAAAATCAAAAACCTTTGAAAAACTTTTCTCACCCACTCTCTCCTTACCCCCAGTCGCTGACATGCGGGGCCAGGTCAAACCTGACCTTCTCCGGCCATGACCGCGGGCGCGACAGCGGGTACACCGTGGAACTCGCCTGCGGTGAGTTGGCTGGCGGCGGGGATAGCACCTAAGTGATGGCCATGATCTGGCATATCGATCTAGGGTACTAACCGACTAGTTAGGGTTCCATGGTGACCTCAACGCTGACCATGGCAGCCACGGTGGTGCGGCAAGCCTCGTGCCGGCCACGGTGGACCCGTAGAGGTTAAACGGTGGCGTTGGTCAGCACCAGGGGCTTACAGCGATCAGGCTCTGCTACTTGGTTGAGATGGGGGTGCGGCGGATAGAGCTGACGATGGTGAGGGCGGACGTGGCGGCGAGGTCGGTGTTCCGGCGACTCCGGCGTGTGTGTGACAAAACAGAGAGGTCAATGTGCATCACTAGATCACAAGAAAGCAAAAACAACAAACGGGCGGGCGAGTGGTGCTCCAAGGTGGTCTGGGCACAGCGGGGTGAGCACAGTGGCGCTCTCAGACGACTGCGGGGAAGATGGCCGCTCACGGCCAGCTCCGGCGAAGATAGACTACGCGAGTGGGCTCAGCAGGTGCGCAACGACAAGGCGAGTCTACGGCCATGGGCTATTGGGCTAAGGTGTTGTGGCTGCGATGAATTTGGCCGACGCGCTGAGGTGACCGACGGCGAGCACAGAGAGGAGAGAACACGACGACGATGGCGTCGGGGCGATTAAAATGGCAGGGATGAAACGTCCAGGCGTGACAACTCCTGCTTGGCTTTTCCATGCAGACAGCTACGTGCCCATGCTTGAGAAGCGGCACGAAGAGGCGATGGCCGTCGGCGACAAGCTGCTGCATGGCAGTAACTTCCCCCGCGCACTGTAGCAACTGAAACCACCATCTTTTTCTTCCTTTTCCTCTCGATTTTGCACAGAAACAAGATGATCGCCTTTAACAAAAATTGTTGATCTACATGAGATCTCCAACTTCTATTTAAGGATCAACATTAAATAGTCACTGGTTTGAGAGATTTTGAATTTTGAAAACACGAACTCCAAAACTGAAAACTGCATTCAGTCTCAGTCCTCCAAAATAGTTTTGATTAACTATGTTCAGCTAATTAACTAGAGGCTAAACACTAACCAAACATCACAACCAGTTACATATTATCAAAGATCAAGCATCACACCAATTAGTGAAACCAAGGTTGGACAAATTTTATTTATGAAAATTCCTTTACTAAACCTCCAAACATTAAACTTAACAATTGCTTTTTCAAGGACGACCAAAATTGATGTGTGGAGAACTAAATTAATTTCAGTTTTTGAAGATCAAATTTAACATGTTTAACTTGAAAACATTTCCCAACTTCACTCCTACTTCACATAGCACACTTTATATTACAAAGTTTATATTAACAAAATTTTAGTTGTTAAATCAAATTATTAACCTATAAATTCACAAAGAACCTTAATTACTACTTGAGATATCATTTCATATAACAAATAAAACACAACATATGCAACTTGTGAAAGCTATACTTGAAACATGGAATGCATTTACACCACAATGCTTGGTGATTAGGCTTGATGATGCTCATGATCAAAATTTTAATTATCCTTTAACATCTAGGATGCTGTAGTCTCCCTCTCTGAGGCCTCGAGGGCCACCCTGACGGAGTCAAGGCAGCGCTCCAGCTGGCTCACCTCGTGGGTGGCGTCGGAGTAGCATTGGTGGGCCTCATCTGCCTCGAGGACAAGCTCACAAAACTCACACCGATCATCCGAGGAAGACAACAATGAGGACGACGAGCTCAACCCCCTGGTAGGCGAGGACACGGCACGAGCGGTGCTGGCGGCCCTTCCAGACGTGTAAAGTGTGTGGAAACACTGGGCATTCAGGGAATAGCTGCCCTAAAACCCAAGAGGATGTGAACTTTGTGAACAACAACAACTACTTTCGTCCTTAGCAGAATCAAGGATGGAACTAGCAATAGAGACCAAACTACCAAGGTAACTACCAGGGAATAGCTATTGTTCCTCCGTCAGACAAAGGTAAGATTCCGAGGTAATCAAAAGATCTAGAAACTGCAAATCTTGTCGATATTCACAATGCAGCATATTACTGTATACAACCATTGACGGAAAGGTGGATAGATTATACCTTGCCAAAAAAGAAGAGCGATCCAGGGAGACCTGTCATCCCCATCATCATTAGACCTCACATTTTTCAAGAAGCTGTCTGTGACTTCGGAGCAAGTGTCAACATCATGCCTAAGGTAATTTATGATCAAATTAATGGAGATACTTTGTTATACACAAACATGCGTTTGTAGCTTGCAGATCAGTCACTCTGTTATCCTAAGGGAGTTCTTGAAGATGCCATTGCTCAAGTGGGACAATTATATGTTCCCATAGATTTTGTGGTTTTGGAAATAGGAGGAGATGTAAGGGCACCCATTATTTTGGGCCGACCTTTCCTAAGCACAACAAAAGCCATCATCTACGCAGACAGTGCCAAGATCTGCTTCACAATCAAGGATAAGAAGGAGAAGTTTTCTTTCAAGAACCACATCTTACGATCTCCTAGAAATCCACAAACATCGTACCTGCCCGAAGAGACAATAGTGACCAAGAAAAAGAATAATAGGAGAAGGAGGAAGAACAAAGCCAAGCAGTCACAAGAATCAGTCAACATGATCAACACACTCCGATTAGAGTACGAGCACCTCCTCACTTCACCATTCCTTCCTAAGAAGGATGATCTAGGTGTACCAACGATTGAGTGTAGCATTGGACAACGGATATTTCATAAGACCTTCTGCGACATTGGATCGGGTGTTAACATAATGTCTAAGGTAACATATGAATACTTATTCGGTGATGAACCTTTGTTCCCTACATATATACAATTGCAGATGGCAGACCAATCAATTAGATTCCTAGAGGGAATAGTGAAAGATGTTATGGTAAGAATACAGGATCAGTTTGCCCCCAACCAATTTTATGGTTCTAGACATGGGTGAAGAAGAAGATGATACGCCCATCATCCTTGGAAGACCGTTCCTCAACACTACCGACGTAATCATCTACGTCGGATCTAGACAAGTCCACTTTCAATTCCCTAGAGAGAAGGTAGGTTGTTATTTTAATAGTTATACCACTTATGAGCAGCCAAAGAAGTCCCGCTCTAGGAGGAGACGTCGATCATCCTGAAACCAAAAGAATCAATCCCCAAAGAAAAGTTGGGAGGATGATGAGGAACCTGAAGAAGTTGTAAAAGATGAACCTACTCTACCTAAGTCAAGTCCACAGACCAAGCAGGTATGGAAAGAGAAGGTGACATCATCATTAGAGACGCCATCACAAGATGTATAGCCATCTGAGTCTCCATCGTTGAGATCGGATGATGCACCCGAAGAGTAAAGGCTTTTCTTTAGCTAAGTCCTGTCTGGAGGACTAAAAAATCCGAATCCTGGCCATGAGGTAACATCGGTAGTTATCCATATTTACTTTTTAGTATTGCATGAATTACTTCACTTTAGTATATTCATTCTTCTGCATTAGCATTGCATTTAGAAAAGGAAGATAAAAAGTTTCATGACTACATTACATCATCGTATCATAAAGCCTAAGCCCCATGTGAAAAATTTTCTCGGTGTGTAAAAGCCCAAGGGAGTATTCATCTCATGCATGCATATTTTTCTTTCTGCATTATATAAATAAGGAAATCCAAAAAGATATTAGAAACACATCCTATTAAAAAAACTACCAAAACAAAAATCTGTCTAAACCCCCAAGGACAACAAATCTCTGAATGTCTGACCGCTAACCCCTTATCCTAATCTGTGCCACGAGTTTTGGTGTTCTTGTTGGAGTATTTTGCAGGATGATCAAGAGTAAAGCCATCTATCCGAAGTACATTTTTCTGAACCGCTGCTACACCCGCTACACAAGGAAGCCTACTTCTAGACAGATGAGAAAGACTTCTGTTGATAGATTCACTCTAAGAAAGACCACGACAACATCTAGCTCGGGAGAGGAGCATCCCCCATGTATCTAGCTAAGTATTTCTTTTCATTTGTTATTTTTAAGTTTGCTATATAGTTGCTAAAAATAAATAAGAAATAAAAAGATGCATAACAAACTAAAAGCAAAATAAAAATTTATCTTAGCTAGTTATATATATATTAAGGTATGATTTTAAAAAAATGAATGAAAAACAAAATAAAAAGTGTGTTAAGTTTTCTTTAAGTTTGATTTTTAAGAGCTAAATAAAAGGACTCTAAGGATAATCCCTTGTAATGGGAATGATGAATAGTTGCTCTATCGTAATTCCTTTCAAGTACCTAGTTTTCAGCCTTCAATTCTCCAAAGTTTTGGATACGATTATTTTGATGTAAGAATTTACTCTAAACTTAAAACTCATGGGTAGCATATGCTTGATCTAAGTATAGGAATTGATGGATATGATATAAGAAGGTCTGAGCTATTGTTTATCTTGTTCCAAGTGACACTAAAGTTCCGAAGATTTATCTTTTAAAAAATATGAAAATTCTACATGATGAGCTCTTATATGACAAAGTTTGAATTCCTACCAGAGCCATATATGATATTTAGATTAGGAAAATTTCCACTCATATATGCTGCTTGCATTGCATTGAGTTTTGTCAAGCTTTGTTGACCCTTATGAGAGGTTTGTCATGCTCTTAAAATCAAGATCATGTACACACCACCCAAATATGCACTACTCCTACACTAGGGTAGGCGCAACAACATGACATTCCATCTAGATCCACTTAAAAATGTTTTACTCCTACACTGGGAGTAAACACCAAAAATATTCTTGCTAGGATATCCACCAAATAAATGCTCCAAGTTCTTATTTCTATCTCTCAAAAGTTCTATTGCAGAAAAGAAGCATGTGGCTATGCAAAAGTTATTCAAAAAAAAAGAAGAAAGAAGAAAGATGAAAAAAATGGACAAGTGTAAGAGATATTTAAAATAATGGGTACTTAGATGCCCGCCCGAAAGAAAAAAAAGAAAAGATGAATAAGATAGCCCATGTTCTCTTGCAAAGTTGTTTCTAAGTTTCAAAAGAGAGATATGTTTTCAAGGAGCGTAGTAGAAATAGGTTAGTCACCATATATATCCACCACATATATCCATACACACGAACATCTTAATTTGATTGTATGACTCAACTCTCTTTGGATCCAAGGTTTGACTTTACAATATATGTATTGCAAGTATGCTCTTTTATGCTTTCTCCACTCTTATGAGCTCCACATAAGCTTTAGTTGTAGCAAGAGAAAGACATAACATCACTTTTGCCATGGTGAGGATCCACAAATACCACATATATTGAGAGATTTGAGTGTCATACAATGGAAGCTTGGAGTCTTATTTTGAAAACCTGTAAAAACTCTGGAATAATGGTTGAATGAAGAATTTGAGACATAGTGCTTGACTTAATTGTTCTGTCTTTGAATTGCTCAAGACCCAACTGAAGGCTAAGAAGCCCCATGGTTGAAGGTAATATGGGTGAGTTTGAAAGTCAGATCTGTTCATTCTAATCCGGAGGAGACTTCTTGTTTGAACGCATGTGTACTTTTGAGGAGTTGTGTTGATGTTTTTAAAATCCTTAAACTCCTGATTTATTTACTAAATTTAGCTTTCCTAAGGGACTAGCAAAGGGGAAGCTTGGGGGAGTTTGTTGATGGTAGTTAACAACCATTATAAACTATCAAAATAGCATGTATAAGGGCATAAATATAATCACCAACGAAGGTTTAGGGGTTTAAACTAACAAATTCAATGAGTTTTGGTGAATCTAAATTTTCTGCAGGGTTTATCTAGAAAACCATCGAGGTGGACCTACATGTCAGATTTAATCGCCCTTATCCACAGCGAAACAGACACTAGAAGACTCTAGAAGACTCGAGAGGACTCCGCGCTAAGGCAGAGGGGCAGAGGCTGCCATGTGGGGCCGGCCAGCCCCACCTGTAAGCCGCATGGCCCCCTAGGCCTACCTATCAACATCTCCTTCAAATGTCGGTTCTCCACTGCCTCCTAGATTGTATCTACGCCGTTCTTTAAGTCAGTTTGTTCCAAGGGCTTTACAATATATGTATTGCAAGTATGCTCTTTTATGCTTTCTCCACTCCTATGAGCTCCACATAAGCTTTAGTTGTAGCAAGAGAAAGGCATAACATCACTTTTGCCATGGTGAGGATCCACAAATACCACATATATTGAGAGATTTGAGAGTGTCATACAATGGAAGCTCAAAGTTTTATTTTGAAAACCTGTAAAAACTCTAGAATAATGGTTGAACGAAGAATTTGAGACATAGTGCTTGACTTAATCGTTTTGTCTTTGAATTGCTCAAGACCCAAGTGAAGGCTAAGAAGCCCCATGGTTGAAGGTAATATGGGTGAGTTTGAAAGTCAGATCTGTTCATTCTAATCCGGAGGAGAATTCTTGTTTGAACGCATGTGTACTTTTGAGGAGTTGTGTCGATATTTTTAAAATCCTTAAACTCCTGATTTATTTACTAAATTTAGCTTTCCTAAGGGACTAGCAAAGGGGAAGCTTGGGGGAGTTTGTTGATGGTAGTTAACTACCATTATAAACCGTCAAAATAACATGTATAAGGGCATAAATATAATCAACAATGAAGGTTTAGGGTTTTAAACTAACAAATTCAATGAGTTTTGGTGAATCTAAACTTTCTGCAGGGTTTATCCAGAAAACCGTCGAGGTGGACCTACATGTCAGATTTAATCGCCCTTATCCACAACGAAATGGACACTAGAAGACTCTAGAAGACTCGAGAGGACTCCGCGCCAAGGCAGAGGGGCAGAGGCTGCCATGTGGGGCCGACTAGCCCCACCTATAAGCCGCCTAGTCCCATGGGCCTACCTTTGAGCCTCTCCTTCAAATGTCGGTTCTCCACTGCCTCCTAGGTTGCATCTACGCCGTTCTTTAAGTCAGTTTGTTCCAAGAGCTTTACAATATATGTATTGCAAGTATGCTCTTTTATGCTTTCTCCACTCCTATGAGCTCCACATACGCTTTAGTTGTAGCAAGAGAAAGGCATAACATCACTTTTGCCATGGTGAGGATCCACAAATACCACATATATTGAGAGATTTGAGAGTGTCATACAATGGAAGCTCGAAGTTTTATTTTGAAAACCTGTAAAAACTCTAGAATAATGGTTGAATGAAGAATTTGAGACATAGTGCTTGACTTAATCGTTTTGTCTTTGAATTGCTCAAGACCCAAGTGAAGGCTAAGAAGCCCCATGGTTGAAGGTAATATGGGTGAGTTTGAAAGTCAGATCTGTTCATTCTAATCCGGAGGAGAATTCTTGTTTGAACGCATGTGTACTTTTGAGGAGTTGTGTCGATATTTTTAAAATCCTTAAACTCCTGATTTATTTACTAAATTTAGCTTTCCTAAGGGATTAGCAAAGGGGAAGCTTGGGGGAGTTTGTTGATGGTAGTTAACAACCATTATAAACTATCAAAATAGCATGTATAAGGGCATAAATATAATCACCAACGAATGTTTAGGGGTTTAAACTAACAAATTCAATGAGTTTTGGTGAATCTGAATTTTCTGCAGGGTTTATCCAGAAAACCATCGAGGTGGACCTACATGTCAGATTTAATCGCCCTTATCCACAGCAAAACGGACACTAGAAGACTCTAGAAGACTCGAGAGGACTCCACGCTAAGGCAGAGGGGCAGAGGCTACCATGTGGGGCTGGCCAGCCCCACCTGTACGCCGCCTGGCCCCCTAGGCCTACCTATCAGCCTCTCCTTCAAATGTCGGTTCTCCACTGCCTCCTAGGTTGCATCTACGCCGTTCTTTATGTTAGTTTGTTCCAAGGGCTCACGTTGGAGGCTCCAGGCTATATATACCTGCCCCTACCACCCCCAGGCATAATCATAAGTCATTTGAGAAGATAGAAACTCTAATCATCCTCAAAGCTCCACCATATTATAGGGCATAGCTAGTTAGGCTAGGTCTAGAGGGAGGCAACCAGGCTTCGCTTAGATTCCCAATCGTGTCAAGAACGTGGTTTGGTATAATCTTTGTACCCCTCTCTTTTGTACCTCCATTATTTTTTATATGGTAAATACAATTGTTATGATAATATTAGTATTCATCTTATTCATGTTCTTCGTTATAATATTCATCGTCTACTTTCATTATATTCTTAGTATAGTTAGATTATCATCATGTTTATGCATAAGTTCATATAGCGCTCACTCTAAGGTACCATAGGTGAGTGGTCGACATTATGTAAGTGTGGTGCTTATATGTTGTTTACCTGCGGATACACCTATATTCTGGGTCATGTGGTGGATCGCGGATATGACACTCTCGTTCAGTCTTTTGTAGTCCACTCCCCGAATATAGGCGCATGTAGGGTCCGGTTACGAAGGAAGAACAAGCTCTGTTCTTAATCTTCCTTAATATCCCTTATGTGTAGATATGAAGATGATCTTAGCAATGACTACTAGGTATAATTTCATTAATCAATATATGCTTTGACTTATAATTAAGAATGACTTAGGAATTATTCCTCTAATATTCTATATGACCATGCTAATGCCATAGAAAGGAGTACTCTGAGTGATTTATCATTATCATTGATCAGTACTTATCATATATCTTATCCTATGACTTATCCCTGTTATGAGTAGAACATTGGTTATGGTTTATTTCTCCATCAATAATATAAGTTATCAATACATGTTCGTGCTAGACCTTCCCTATGATAAAAATATAAGGAACGATACCTGGAATACTCTCGTGTAAAGTGCTACAATGGTATAATTATCTGTGCCCTTACAGATTTCTTTCATATATATATATATATATATATATATATATATATATATATATATATATATATATATATATATATATATATATATATATATATATATATATATATATTCTTCCTAGTCACATAATTTAATAAAGAACTGCTTAGTATTATTCTAGTAGTAATGCTATAGTACCAACAAGCATCTCTGGCATCATCACTAGGGATGTCAACCTAGTAAAATAATGTTAAGAGATATAGGTTTATAATAGGTGGCCATTAAAACAAGTGACAAGATAATAAGTACCAACAAGCATTTTTGGCCCTGACGCTGGGGACTAGATTTAAAACTCTGTTTTTAGTAGCAACGCTAAGAAATGTCAACAACAGACCGAGCGGCCCACGACACATTAGCTAACAAAGGCCCGAACGATCGAGGCCCAGCTAAGCCGAGTAGAATAGGCCTGACGCCAAGGCCAGGGTCGGCCATGACTCCTTCATCAGACTTAGCCACACGACGCGCAAGAGACTCACGACCTCCCCACCACTCCGACCCCTAGGAGGAACGGGGAGGGGTCGAGCCTGACCAAGCGTGCTTGCTCTGACAAGAGTAGACACGCCGCACTGACCCCGCAAGGATGGAGGGCACAGTGGCCACCTCGGTCCGGTCAGATGCCATCCCTACGCCACGTAGCACGGACAAGATAACACCGCATGGCGGTAGCTATAAGTACAACAACCCACCATCCAAATACGAACCAGCATGACGCATGTACGATTCTCCCCACTATAGGATGGGATCCACAATAGAGGCCTTGGCTTAGAGGCCACCCAGACCGACGGGAGCCACAACCCTAATGATAGGGATCATGGCCATTAGCTCCCCAAGCCAACAGGGCGATCGACGACCCAGGGGTAGCCACCAACCCCTGTACGACGCCCTAGAAAACCAGGAGGCGATGACGAAGATCACGGCGGAGACCAAGTAGCGCAGGACTGCTGGCGAACCATCACCGTGCCTACAGTGCCACCACGACCGAGATAGTAGCACTACGTCACACCATGCTACGACGTGGCCACAGAACCGTGACGACAACCACGCTCAGACGTGCACCACAAGACGACGTAGCTTGCAAGCCAAGTTAGCCGGGTCCTCCCTTAGGCTCACGACCCTTCAGTCGGGAGAATCTTCTTCTTTGTACACGTCCTAGCCCCGAACTCTATATAAGGCAGCCAGGGCACCAATCTTAGAGATCTGACTCTCATTCACTCATTCTTACACCGTAGAAGGGCTCCTGAAACTTTTCTTCGGGCAGCCCGTCTCCTATCTCTAACTCTCCTACCTCTTTCACCATTCTTGCACCCCCTATTGTTAGAACTTCAGAGCATTCAAGTGAGGAACACGCACTCGATCATCTCGGAGACCGGACGTAGGGCTCCGGTCTGAACCAGTATAAATGCTCATGTTTTTGGATGTTACCATCGACTTCCTAAAATAACGCGACAATCGTATAAATTTACTAGTGCGGTAAAAAAAATGACAAGGAGAGACAAACTGAGCAGCCACACGCGCCCAAAGTCACAAGTCACGTTCAAGAAAAAAAAGTTCCCTCGTTAAACGGCTTGATTTCATCGGCCGCCCATTTGGCATCCAGAGCCATGCATGGTACAACCTGTTGCCCTGTCGTAGCCAAGCCGATGCGATATGGAGTAGATGGCAGCCGGTCGACTGGTCGAGGCAGCACGCGCACTATGCCGACGGCTCGCCGGATTGCCGGCTCCGGTCCCCAGGCCCCAGCCGCGCGCACGCACGTGCAGTGGAGGGCTCGTTGGCGTGCACACCTCCCACTTCCGCCACGCATGTCGCATGTGCCCGTACCCGCGCCCGTGCCTGTGGACAGGAACCGAGAAGGTGGCCATCTGCCCGTGCCTGGTTCTCCATCTGCGCGCACCTGCGCCCGAGATAAAACAAATCCTTCACTCCCTCGAGATCCCCACTCCACTCTCCTCATATACTCCTCCTCACTGGCTCACTCCGCCAACTCGCCGCTCACTACCTTTGCTAGCAAGTGAGCACATACAGGGCTTTGCATGTGCACTACTCCGACTCCGAGAGAGAGATATAGAGAGGGGGGGAGAGAGAGAGCAGGAGCAGAGGGTCGTCGTCATCCTCGACGTCGATCGATTCATCGAACGATGGAGAGAGACTTGGTGATGCCGTCGTGGGTGATGGAGGTGGCGGCGTACGGCGGTGCAATGGAGAGCTCGCCATCACGCAGTCGCAGCAGCAGCGGGTGCCAGTCCGGCTGGACGCTCTACCTGGACCACTCCAATGGGAATGGGATGCGATACCTCCCCTGCGACGACCCCGCCGCCCAGAGGTGGATGATGCTGCAGGAGGACGACGACGTGGAGGACTCCATGGCCTCCGACGCGTCCTCCGGGCCGCGCCTGCTCGACCAAGAGGACGACACGCGTCGAGACTTCGAGCAGCGCCCGCAAGGATACATCGGCCAGCACAGCTACTCCAGCAGTGTTCACTATTGCAGTGCGAGTAGTGATGGCTCCGGCGGCTTCGGTTCTTCGACGTGGTCCAGCTCCCGCAGCTCGCCGGGCGGGGTGAAGGGCCACGTCGGGAGGAGGGGCGTCGTCGTCCACGGCGGTGAGGCGACGACGCGCCAGTACCGCGAAATCGTCATCGACGAGGAGGACGAACTCGACGACACGGCGAGCTCGCCGTCTGCCGTTTTCTGCAATCCCGTGGCCATGGTGCACGTTAATTTCTCCAGCTGCAGAAAGCACCAGCGCAGCTCGCACGAGTTACGCAATATATAGCTAGGCCATGCATGTAATGCAACTCTGTTGAAAGATGTTGTGGGCTCTGCATCTGTTCTGTAACACAGGCTAGCTAGTTTTCTTCCTTACATGCATGTTCAGTGTGTACGTACAAGAAATCTTTGATAGAGTAGTACGAAGTAGTCTCTGAACTCTGAACACGTAAGGCACAAATCGGTTTCATCCCCTCAGTAACTCGATTGATCTGGTATTTATTTGCTACTCATCAGATCTAGTTGTACTTTTTCAACGGAACTGAGAGTTTTTGTAGGTCGCAATCAGCATCGAAATCGATCATGTGTGTAGCAGTTAAAAAAAAAGACCCCACTTCCATGTCAAAAACTCCCCCATTCCCATAAACATGCGTGTGTATATGTCACTGTCATGCCTTTGTTGTTCTGTAGTCAGGTAGGGTTGCTTTTTCTTTTCCTAATTTTCTTTTCTCCATTTTATAAACTCAGTACTGTTTGGATTATATATGACTGTATCATGAAATGGATACGATTCCTCGCAAAAAAAAAGAAAGAAATGATTATTGTAATGACCCGAAAACCATTACAATGTAGGCAGTCATTTCTGATCATCCTATTGTGCATGTCATAATCGCAATTAGAATCTGACTTGTGCCAATGCCAACCCAAAACCGAGCACTGCCGGTTTTGCCGGATTGTCCGACATCACCACCGGACCGTCCACCAAGACATCTCACAGACTTAGGATAATCTTGGCCAACCCGTACACTGACGAAGTGTCCGCCATCACGGCGGAGTGTCCGTAGAAATCCATGCACAAACGGTCTATTTGTCAGGCATGCCACCGGACTGTTGGACGGTCCGATAAAACATAGCGACACCTGTCCCATGCATTTGTTGTGTTCCCGGCTCCAGGTCCACATGTCACCACCTCACCCACACCAACACACCAGCCCTCCCTCTCTCTCCCTCCCCATTTCTCATTCACGTGAGCCCGGAAACAAGAGAAGGAAAGAAAGGAGAGAAGGAGAGGAAGAAGGGAGAAGAAGAGAAGGAGAAGAGGAAAGAGGGGGACGTCCCCAGCTGCTAGTGCATGCCGGCGACGAGCTGCTGCAGCTCCCCCACGCCCTCGACGTCTCTGGAGTTGGAGGAGATGGAGCCCCAAGCACCATCTTCTTCCTCAAGCCATGGAGCAAGCCCGTCGATATCCCACCACAAGGCGTTCCAGTCCGAATTGCTGTAGATGGAGCTTCCCCAAGACATGGTGAGCACATCCCCAAAGCCTAACTTCATCTTCCCTAACCACCCATGGCCATACCTATGAGCTTCACCTTCATCCATGGCCACCACCACCATGGATGGGGTCAAGCTCACCACAGCCCATGCATGTCACATCCATTACCTGTAGAAGCTTTCTTACATCACTAGAAAGCCATAGAAACAAACCGCACTCGATTCGAAGTCTGGATGCCCCGGGAATTGATCCCAACATGTTTGCACAACTGTCGTTTGTCTTTTATCGAATGTGCCGTCAATTTGGCGGAGTGTCCGTTGAATTATAGCCAAAACCTGAGAGCAGCCTAGGATTATCGGAAGGTTCCGTTGTTAGTTTGGAGTGTCTTATAATCTCTGCACATGCACACAACCTACACTTGTAAAATTCATAGAAGGTGCATTTGACCTCTAAAAATGGTGAAACGAGTTTCATTGTGCTCCATAGAATATCCTCTATCATCTAGACATAACTTTGGCACCAAAGGGCATATCTCATTTTTGACCACCGGAAGAGCCTAAGCCCTTATAATTTACCGGAGGCTCCGCCGCACGTGCCAGAGTGTCAGATAAGTTATAAATCACTGACTGAGGAGTTTCCCGAGAGCACGAACTTCATACCGGAGAGTCCAATCTTAGTTCGGAGAGTCCGATGTTCCCAATATATCCTTTTCCCACTAAGTCCCAGAACCACCGGACTATCCGACATTCACGTTGGACTACCCGATGATACAAACCGACAACCCTTCAACATATACCTGAACACTCCCTCTTAAATGTTTAATATAATGTCATGCATACATAAGTATCTCATACATGGACATATATATAGGTACGTGATATCGGAGAGACGCCTAGCGATGTTCCAAGCTATGGGATCCTTGCTCATCCAACAGGCAGGCACCCCGCTATTATGAACCCTACTTTAGATACTTATTAAGTCACATTATGAGTTATGCATTACATATAGTCTTGGATAATGATCTCTTCATACTACACCTAGAGTAGCTTAATAATATGTTAGAAGCCTCTCGCCTTAACAATGGGAATAGAAACGCTTAATGCTTATTGCTTAGTTGCTTGGGCAACGGTAGAAGTCAAGCATGAAAAGGGAACTCATACTCGCGCATGTAGGATGCTACACCTAGATAATGAACTACTAAAACCAATGAGGGTATAACTTGACCCACCTTACTAATCTACCTAAGGAATAATATCCCTAATATGGTAATCTTGATGATAACTTGGATATCTTGCTCAAGCAAGGGGTAGGTCGCCGTGAGTGTGGGATCTCAGACGACATAGCTCATGGAGCACTAAGGACCGTGTATTGGGATACATAAGTTTGAGTAACCACCCGTATAGACCACATGTCGTGGATGGGGATGACAAGCCAAGTAACTAATTATGACCTATCTATCTATGAAACTGGCAAGGGGGATGGCCCTGGGAAGATGGTGTACGTAATGAACCGGGGACCCGTTACAGTACAGAAGCCTGACTCGAGGAACTAGGAAGATGGTGGAAACCTGACCTGGGCATCCAGTCGAACCTTTCATGTGAGATTCGGGCCGCTTTAGGGAAAGGTTGGAAGACGTGAGGCAACCCTTACTCTTGTGCACGAGGTATGGTGGTTAGTCCTGTCCTTCCGTGTGGGTACAGTTGTACACCTATGCAAAGTCTTGAAAGCCTGAAGTCCCACGGGACAGAATCATTCCATTGTTCCTACTTTCTATACCCATGGTAGCGTTGTTAATGGATGATGGACTATGAGCATCTTGGTTGCAATGGTAAATACTTTAATTCTAAAGTCAAGCATAGCATGTCATACTCTTAATGAACATCATTGCTTTCCGCACTTATACAAATGCCTGATAATTACCATATGCATCCATCAAATACTATATGTTAGAATTGTTGACACAAAAATATGACGATGTGATCAACACACAGCAAGCCATATGATCTTAACGGAGTGAACCCGAAGATCTGCTTAGCTTCAATGCAAGAACGGTCGGTTTCGGGACCAAAGGCGTGCTAGTCAATTTGACCCTACAATTAACAAAGAGAGAATAATCAGTAGTTTAAGGTGGAATATGTCGGTGTTACACCAGACAGTTCCAATATGTGGCCAAATAGCCGACTGATATGGCCATCGACTACAGAGTCGACATCCAGCAATAAAGCAATATAAGAAAACATCATCGGCTAAATGGAACATGATCAGTATAAAACGTTAAGCCGATAAGTTTTATGAAAAGTGTATAACACGCGAACAATCGACTGTTTACCATAAATGAATCCATAAACAATCTAAATCTAGTCTATTATCATCAACAGTGAGGTTCGATCGGATCGATGCAGCTATGATAATGATAACAAACTAAAGCCAAAGAATCTATAAAACTATCTATATGTCAACAGATTTATGAAAATATGCTATATGTGTGAGAGCATAGGCAATCGGCTAAAATAGTCAATGCAAGCATAGCAAACAAACAAAGTACATATCTCGATTATGAACAAAACCACTAATCAATAATTTCTAATATAAAGTCTTACCAATGAGGTTCGACCGGATCGATACAGCTATGGTAGTGTCATTGGATTAGATCTCATTAACTAGTGAGTTTATTCAAGATTGAAATATGTCTTTGAATGCATACTATATTTGATTGGGATAGAGATAAAACAGCCGATCTAGCGGAATTAAGTCATCAATTATGAGATTTAAAGCGTGATCAAATCAAAGGACGACCAATTAAGATGATATGATGCCGATCTATCTCTATATCAATCAGGTGATTTATTATAACTAATAAAACATTAATTATAACAAGATCGATAACTAGTGAATCAACCAAAAACAGCAAGAAAAATCTTACTAATCTGAGAAGATTCGATAACCGGTGATATTATATTAAACAACAAGTTATTTAACACAAGATCGATAACTTTGATTTATATTACGATTCATAAGAGATCAATCAGCTGATGTAGCCTTACAAACTACAATACAGATCGATAACTAACTTATATTATGACTCATAAAAGATCAATCAGTTGATGAGCTTTACAAGCACAGTACAAGTCGTGATAGTACTCACAAGTAAGCTGGAGGTCGATCAGTCGATGCAGCTCTGTTTGCTGAAGAACTCGCCGAAAAGCTACATTACTCCTACTCCTAAGGGTTGGCATGAAACCGAAAAAGTAAAGATTGATTTTGATTGATGTGTGGATATATCCTTTTACAATAGCCAGAGGTACATATTTATACCCTAGACTGAGCACCCCTGATAACCTCCATACGTGACTTGCCTAAGAAAACGATAGGAAATACAAAATACATGGACTCTAATTCCCTTATTTAAAGCCCTCGCTAATGAAGCCTTCTTGACCGACGTCTTTTCTTGCCATATCCCTGCATCTACTGTGTACGCGTATTTGTACAATATGCCTACCGATCTCCACTAGAACAATGCATGCATCACGTGTAAATCTTGGGCTTGCCGTGCAATCTAGCCAAACAACAGAGTCCAAGTCTGATACCTCTCCGTGCTCCTTTGCTCTGCCCTCTCCACGATATATGCCTGGGTGTCATGCTCTTCCTAAATAAATAATATTTCTTTTCCTTCCCATATGCATTCATCTGGGGATATTTTCATGCACATACACCTCACGCTTATCCGTTTATGGCAACCACCAAGAGTCCGAGGCCATCAGAGATTGCACGCATGCGTTTGATGCCAGATTAATCGACTCTGCTTTTCTTCCTTTAATCCTCCTCCCTTTCTATTCTTTTTCATTTACATCGGCGGCACCTGAACTCTGATTATTTAATTCTAATTAATTATCCAAGGCAACTTTGTGATGCTGAGCTTGAATTGAAACGTGGCCGAACATAACAATCACCCTAGATCTCCGCTACGCCACCAGGAAGCCGTAGCCGTGCTCATCAGAGCTTGCCGTGGCCGGAAACAACCGGTGCGCCACCACAGCCCCACCACCATCCGCCATTAGCGTTGTCGTCATAGCCAACCACCGTCAAGGGTTCAACCACTTAGCTCACTAGGTGCGGAACGAGCAGGGGAACACAACGGCGGTGACCTCATCGCCGGTGACCCCGCCGTCGGTGAGTTCTCGCCGGTCAAAGCGTCGCCTCTGTTCTGTTTCGCTGTCATGTGGGGCCGGGTTGACTGCGGGACCCACGCGTCAGTCACAGCAGTGTGTATAGACCAGGTGCACCTAGCATTTAGGGTTTAGTTGTTTTTGTATATTTTTTCACAGATTTGAATACTAACTTACAAAAATTATATCTAGAGCTTGGAGTATCCAAATGAGGTGAACCAAATTTTGTTGGATTCATCATGAAGATACTATTTGATAAAAATATGAAATATACTGCTTAGGATATTTTTCTGAGAGAATTAAATTAAGCAAGATAAGTACTTTTTAAAGTAGTTTATATCTTGTAAAATGCATAACTTGAGCTAGGAAAGTAATAAAATTATGATTACAATTTTGCTGGTCTTGTGTTGACATGCTCTAGCTAGAAAAATACTAAACCTATAGTAGACATAATTGTAATTTGGTCTTCCTATTTAATTTTAATTAATTGCTAGATTCTAGTGAAATTAATTGGGGTAAAAATACAAAACATATGATCATACAAATTTTTATATAGTATTCTCATGCTAGAAGGAAAGTAAGAAAAATATTAAATCTGTTGCTTGACACTTTTCACAATGCTAAACTATTTTTGCTAAAATAAGCATGTGTAACTTGTCATTTTTGTAGAGATAACTATACTTATCCAAATGGCATGACATTTGTACAGTAGAGTATTAGAGTCATGTGTAGCTACTGTAATTTTCTCGGAATTTATTGAGCACCGGAAGTATTTACTCTGTAAATCATCTTATTATCTAAGGAAATTAATAAATGAATATAAATAAATTAGTTAGGCTTAACCATGATGTTTTCTGTGGTATGTGTGATGCATATAATCTATTGATACTATTAGTTAGGCTCAGAAGTAATTGGTTATAGGCAGCTAGTTAATTATTGCTTTATAATTCAACTAGATAGCTGTATGTATAGTTTCTATTGTGATGGTAAATTCATGAAGATAATGATCTTTTTCTGTGAAACTTGTTAATAACAAAGTTGTAGATAAGTTACTTATCTATCTTGTGTTAATTTTTCATAGTCATAGGCCTTATGGTTTGAGAATTATGGTGGTCGGAATTCTGCTATCTAAAATACTTGCTCTCTGGACAGATCTGAAAGATTGAATTGTTTAGCCTAGATAACTGCTGAATAACATTAAGATAATTAAAATAAAGTTGTGGAAAATTTCATAATATTTTCAGAATATCCACAACCATATTATTTTGATATGTATAACTCCAGTTATGGTCAAAACAAGTGGCTACTGTCTTATAGTCCAGAAAATTATTTACATAAGTGTTTGTTTAAGTTACTAGAGAAGAGATATGCACCTACTCCGTAAAAGAAAATGTAACTTGTTATCACCTTAATGCATTGCTGCTGAGAACACTTATGAGGATGCATTCATCACATCATATCATATTATACATGTCATTATATATGCATCCATGATATCTTATTTGAGAGAATTTCTTATTTGACACTGGGAAAATGAGTCGTTCCTTTCTTGGCCCTGAAATTTTCTTCGTTCCCTATTTGACACTCACTTCAACTTTCATCCCTAATTTGACACTACCGTCAAATCCGTTAGCTAACGGTGTTAACTGACTGTTAAAAAAACGTTTTTGCCCCTAGAAAAAAAAGCGGCAAAACAAATTTGAGAGGAAAAAAAAAGACCAGCCAGCTAGCGATGCATGCATGCAACATCGCCTCTGCATGCGTCTAGGGGCAAAAACATCTTTTTAACAGCCAATTAGCACCGTTAGCTAACGGATTTGACGGTAGTGTCAAATTATGGATGAAAGTTGAAGTGAGTGTCAAATAGGGAACGAAGAAAATTTCAGGGCCAACAAAGGAACGACTCATTTTCCCAGTGTCAAATAAGGAATTCTCTCATCTTATTTCCTACTCATGTATATAGGAGTGTCCAAGGGGATAACTCTATTGGAATTCAATGAAGAGCCGAAGGAACAACAGGAGGCACCTATGCCCGTAGCTCCAGAAGGTGAGGAGCAAGCTCTTGAGGACCTACTCAAGTGCCTAGATCACAGGCCAACTTCCTTTATCAAAGGCAAGCCCTGAAGCATTCTAAGTGTCCCATGTTTTACAAAATATCACTTGAGTCTTTTATGTTTGATCCATTAGATTATAAGAGTTGGTTGGAAACACTTGATGCATAGAACTACCTTGTCTAAAAATATACCTTAAATCCTATGTAGATCTAGGATCGAATATATGCTTAGCTATGCTTAGACCGGTAGAAGTCGGGTGATTTCGTGTCACCTGCGAGATATAGGTGGGCACTGAACCACAGTTGGCTATATTTGCTATTGTGTAAAAGAATCATGGATGTTGTAAATCGAGGCTGGATGGAGTCTATGTTGTAGGTTGACTCATGTGATTCAGTCTACGCCGATTAAGGACCGTACTGTTGTTGGTCCTCGGTCATTTTGAACTCATGCCTCTCACTTAGCTGGCCGGATAACTCCTTCCGGCCGTGAAGCCAAGTAGCTCAACTTAGGCGGGGCCCTGTTCTGTAAGAGTGCGCACTCTAGATAGTAGTAAGGATGTGCGGGGAGCTAGATGTGAGCCCAAGGGCAGGCCGGGCCTGAACGTCCTAGCAGTTGGTCGTCCCTGATTGTGCGACGCTGATCGGAAACTCGAAATGTGGATCTGAGTTGTACCAAAGGTGACCTAAGGTGACCGTTGATCTGGTCTGCCTAGGTTTGTATTAGGAATAAATTCCCAGCTGGTTGAAATCGATTCGAATCGCCGTCTCTCCCGGATAGTGAGAAACTTGACTGAGCTTCCTTCTATCATAGTGTTAAGGGCAAGTGGAATGGTTCTAAGAATGAAATATTAAATGGCTATGGTTATTATTGTGCTGTCATTAACAATATACTATATGTTTGGCATATGTTAGTCTCTAATCTAGAGATGAATAGCTATAATTAACTTGATGACCAAATTATAAAAGGTATAGTTGAATTAGTGGCTTTTTATGCAAAATGTTGTCAAGCTAGCTCTACTTATAAAGCCTTGCATGATCCTTGGAGTCACTTTATTTTTGGTTTATGATGGGTAAGTCTAGCTGAGTACCTTCTTGTACTCAGTTTTTATTTCCCATTGTTGCAAATAATACGGTGTATCATGGCTTCTATAAGAACTGCTTCTGTTCTGCTGTGGACGAGGAGTAAGGCCCTGGGCAAGGCATCTCTTATTCATCCCTCTCTTATGCTTTTGTGGGATTGTGATCATGAGCTGGCACAGTATTTGAACAACGATGGAGATGTTGGTTTCAAACTTTAATTGATTCCTCTACTATTTTACCTGAACTTGGTTTGTAATAACTTTTAATCGTACTCTGATGTATGGAACTATATTTGTGAACTTTATGTAACGTATGACATGTATGTTGAATCATGTACAATCTTGGTTGTATGTTGGTTGAATCGAGACCATTCGTGGTACTCGACGGACTACCAGGTTTATATGGGGTCAAGTATGACAATGTGACCGTTTGCGGGCTGCTATTGTACTTGTGCTCTTATAAATTGGACGATTATGCTACAGCTGGTATCAGAGCAAGATTCAACATTAATTACCACATGTGTATTTAAAACAAAGGTTTTTGTTTTTCCAAAACCAGTTTTGGCAACTGATATATATATATAGGTATTTAAACCTAAAGTTTGAATCTAAAGTATGCCAGTGATCACTTCTTTATGCCCAGTTAAGGATTTCAGGTGGCTAATTAAGTACTAACTTGGAGTTTTTATTTTCGTCGTCCATACGGCGTGCTATTGTATGGATGCCATTCACTTGAGTGATAATGTATGGATCAATTGCCTCTATGCCCAAGGTAAGATGATGAGTGGTATGACCGCAATATGTGAGCGTGTGGTCTAATGGGGAGAGTTAGCTTTGATACTAAAGTATATATATATATAATTGTGGGTTAGCTTTGATACGACTGTATATGCATATTTATATGTATATATGGGACGTATTTACTTTTGGGTAGCTTTGTTACAGAAGTATATATGGGTATATATATGGAAGTATTTAGCTTGCAACCTAGAGCCCATATTTTTATTTCTGCATATATACTTGTGGGGTTGGGCTAAAATGAAATTCTTGTGCAGGTACACTAACAGCGAAACATGTAGCCCGACTAGCTACATTATATATGAGAGAACACATGTATGCCACTGTGTATGTTGTTAGAAGTTTGATTTTCCTAAGTTTGTGAGGACGTATGAAACATACATGCATCATGATCAATCATTCATTACACACTTGCACTGTTCCTCCCCTTATAAGTCTTTTATTCGGTTAAGTAACTCTTTTCTATTATAACGGTGTTCTCATGAGAGTTGCACCATTTTGTTGGAATAGATGGTAGCATCAGCTAGAAGCGAGACTTTCCTGGAAATGTCTGGTACCCCTGCCCTACTTTGGAGGGTCCTACATTATGTGAGATATACCGAACCGCCTCTCTATTCCTGGAATGAGGTATACCTAGAAGGACAACCATGGTATGAGGTGCAGCTAACCATACCAGCTCATACCCAAGCACCCCTGTGGCAGGAGTGGAAGGCAGATTCTGAAGGAAAAAATCCTTGGGAAGGTGCCCAAGTTGTTGCTTTTGCGGTGTTGAGCCAGATATGTCAGCAACATGGGGATGAGCTTACAGGTAGAGCCGCTAGTACTTTCCTCGGGTGGATCCATCCATAGCAGTTTGGGCACAGCGCAACCGCAATGCATTGATCCGAGACCAAGATGAGCTGGCAGATAGTTCTAGTCCCGCTATGAGTGCAATGTTTGCCATGATGAAGATGTTCCATACTCGTCAGGATACCCGGGATTTCTGGTAGGAGTCCTATACCACTTAAATGGATAGGCTCATGAGGGCCGAAGCTGCATAACATAAGCTAAGGAAGCATGTTCACAAGCATAAAAAGGCAGCAAGTGAGGCTCGATGGGGCACCGACCAAGCTTATGTAACATTGGGAGAACTCCACACTTAGATGGAACAGGTCAATCTACAGAGAGCTGTCGCCCAAGTGGCAAGAGCTGATGATTAGGCAATGCTAGCAGGACTGCAAAAGCAGCCGGAGGCCGCTTGTGCCGAGGCACTCACAGCTACACGCCAGTGGATCCAAGCAAACAACTGTGCCGCCATGGCAGAAGCAGCACAAAACAATGCCGAAGCCTTAGCCGCGCAGCAGGACCATGTCGAAAGGGACTTGCGCCAGCAGCTTGCGTAGACCCAGCACATGGTGATGGATCTTCAGCATGAGGTGCATTATTTGAACAACCAACTGCACTCGATCCTAGATGAGGAAGAAGAAGATCTAGAAATGTTTGTTGAAGATGACGATTGGGAAGAAGAAGAAGTGGTTCTATCAGATGAGGATGATGCTATCTCCGACCTCGATAGTGAGAACGCTGAAGAGTAGAGCCATCTAGGGACTAGTCAATGTGCTAGTTGTATCCCTGCTATCTGTGTAATGGACTTGTAGTTTGAATTTCAGTATTCGTGACTTAACTTCGGTGTAATATTGGCACTTTGCATGTTGTGTCATTACGGATTGAACTTTCATAAAATTCCAGTTTTGTTTTACTGGTGAAATGTGACATGCATGTTAATGCATTGCAAGTACAATAAGTGATCTAATTGGTGATGTTATGTTGCGAGAATAAATTATTGTGCCTCTGTTTTATTGTATGAATTTAAGATTCTCTCCAGTAATTTTAGTTTGGCATGATTACACAATTCATCTGCAATCTCCTGACATCAACCAATAATCACTTATGGTTGCAATTTTGCAGATGACTCACACCCATGCTAGGGCAGGCACCAGCCAGGGTGGCAATGATGGTGATTTACCACAACCATCGTCACCTTCTGCGAATGAGTTCTTCGTGTAATTTCTGGGAAATCAGAGAGCTATGGAAGAGACAATGTGCCTCATTGCACAGAACACCGCTCAGACCCACCAGCAACATCAAGGGCCTAAACCAAATCAGTATAGCTCATTCAAAGACTTCCAAGACACTAAAGCCCCCTATCTTCAAAGAGGTCGAAGAACTGCTCCAGGCGGATGAGTGGCTTAACACGATAGAGCAAAAGTTCCGTCTGTTGAGGGTTACTAAGCATCTGAAGGCCGAATATGTGTCCCATCAACTATAGGGACCGGCAGGGATATGGTGGACCCATTTCCTATCTTCCCTACCTACAAATACATAGGTCGCATGGGAACAGTTCAAGTTAGCCTTTAGGGGACATCACATTCCCCCAGGGCTGATGCGCATGAAAGCCGCCGAGTTCATGAGACTTACTCAAGGGACCAAAACCCTTACCGAGTATATGCATGCCTTCAACAATCTGTCCAGATATGCCCTAGAGTTTGTCAACATAAAGGAAAAGAAAATATAGAGCTTGAAGAGAGGCCTTGGCACCAAACTGATGAAGACCATGGCCAACTCAAGGTGTGCCACCTATAATGAGTTTATTAGTGATGCCTTAACCCAGGAGAATCAGAACAACTTGCACACAGCAGCAAAGGGCCGCAAAAGAGCTGCTGAGGCAGGTGCCTCAGGGTCATCTCAGTCTAGAGCTCTAGTGGTAGCCAGGCCATAGTTCTATCCACCAGCGCCTAAGTATAGGCCTCCTCAGCCAAAAGCTCAAGCCAATCACCCTTAGAAGACATTCTGTAGGGCATTCACCATTGCCATAGCTAAGGGCAATGCAGGCCAGGGAAGCTCAGCAGGACCAAGGAACAACCAGCCATGCTTCAACTGCAATCAGTTGGGTCATTGGGCCAAGGAGTGCCCCCATCCCAAGAAGAATGGCAATCAAAATCAGGGTAATCAGAAACAGGCCAATCCAAAAGCACATCTTGGATATGTGCATTATATAGCCGTGGAAGAAATTCCCACGGGAGAAGTTGTGTCCGCTAGTATGTTTCTTGTTAACAAACATCCCGCCATTGTTTTATTTGATTCTGGAGCTTCTCATTCATTTATGAGCCAAATGTTTGCATCTAAGCATCATCAGAAGATAATTGAGGTAAACAAGGGTGGTTATAGTATAAGTTCAGCTGGGGCCACTATTTCTACTAATCAATTAGTGAGAGATGTGCTCATCTCTATACAAGGGAGGGAGTACACTACGGATCTTATAATATTGCCAGGACTAGCAATGGATGTGATTTTGGGCATGAATTGGATGAGGGGTCATGGAGTTCTCATTGACACTACCACTAGAACAATTATGTTGAGAGAACCAAAGGGGAGTAATGCTTTTCTAGTACCACTTCCCTAGAGTTTTGATCTTCAAAACTTGTCTTGTGCTATTCAAGCCACTACCCTATGTGATATTCCAGTAGTCTGTGAATTTCCTGATGTATTTCTAGATGAGTTGCCGGGTTTACCACCTGATAGGGATGTGGAATTTAAGATCGAGTTAGTGCTGGGTATAGCACCTATCTCGAGAAGACCCTATAGGATGCCACCAAATGAGTTAGCCGAACTTAAAATTCAGTTATAGGAACTATTGGACAAAGGTCTCATTCGACCTAGTTCGTCTCCATGGGGTTGTTCAGCTTTATTTATAAAGAAGAAGGGCAAATCCTTGCGGATGTGTGTGGATTATAGGCCACTTAATGCTGTAACCATTAAGAACAAGTATCCTTTGCCTCGTATCGATATTTTGTTCGATCAACTGGCAAAAGCAAAGGTATTCTCTAAGATTGACTTGAGGTCCGGTTATCATCAGATTAAGATCAGGCCAGAAGATGTACCTAAAATAGCTTTCTCCACTAGGTATGGCTTGTACGAGTATTTGGTCATATCTTTTGGACTGACAAATGTTCCTGCCTACTTCATGTACTTGATGAATTCGATATTTATGCTCGAGCTTGACAAGTTCGTGGTTGTGTTTATCGATGATATCTTGATTTACTCTGAGAATGAGGCAGATCATGCAGAGCATCTAAGAGTTGTTTTGTCCAGATTGAGGGAGTATAAATTATATGCCAAATTTAGCAAATGTGAATTCTGGTTGAAGAAAGTACCTTTCTTGGGTCATATCTTATCTAAAAATGGAATATCTGTAGACCCAACTAAAGTACAAGAGGTCATGCATTGGAAGGCCCCGACTTCGGTTCATGAAGTTCAGAGTTTTCTAGGGTTAGCAGGCTACTATCGTCATTTCATTTCTGACTTTTCCAAAATAGTTAAGCCCATGACCAGACTACTCTAGAAGCCTGAAAAGTTCAATTGGACTCCGGAGTGTGAAGCTGCTTTTCACACTTTGTGAACCTTGCTAACTATAGCTCCTGTTTTAGCACAACCCGACATTAAGAAGCCTTTCGATGTGTTCTGTGATACATCGGGTACAGGTTTGGGGTGTGTGCTCATGCAAGAAGGCCGAGTTATTGCCTATGCTTCTCGGCAATTGAGAAAGCATGATGTCAACTATCCCACCATGATTTAGAGCTCGCCATAGTTGTTCACGCATTGAAGATATGGAGACATTTTTTGTTGGGAAACATATGTCACATATACACCGACCACAAAAGTCTCAAATACATCTTCACTCAACCTGAGCTGAACATGAGACAACATAGATGGTTAGAGCTAATCAAGGACTATAATTTGAAAGTGCACTACCATCTAGGAAAAGCCAATGTTGTAGCAGATGCCTTGAGCCAGAAGTATCATTACAATTCTCTGTTGAAGGATGGGTTCAATCTATTACATCCTGTGGTGCTGCACAATATCACCGTCAGTTGTTCACTTGAAAGCAAAATCATCGAACTACAGAAGACAGATGTGGGTGTATTTCACATCAAGAAAAAGATGAAAGGACAAAAGACCAAACATTTTAGGTTGGATGAAAGAGGTGTGCTATGGTTCGAGGACCGACTTGTGGTACCAAAAAACCGTGAACTTAGAAATCAAATTTTAGATGAAGCTCATTCATCCAAGTTGTCTATCCATCTGGGCAGTAGCAAAATGTATCAAGATTTAAAAAACCATTTTTGGTGGACCAAGATGAAGAAGGAAATTGCAGCCTACGTGGCTAGGTGTGATGTCTGTAGTCAAGTGAAGGCAGATCATTTAAAACCTAGTGGACAGCTCCAGCCGTTATCAATTCCAGGCTGGAAATGGGAGGAAATAAGTAAGGACTTTGTTACAGGCCTCCTGCAGACACAACAAGGTCACGATTCCATATGGGTCATTGTAGATCACCTCACCAAGTCGGCACATTTTGTGCCGGTTAACACAACGTATTACGCTGGGAACTACACTGAGCTATATGTTTCTCAAATTGTGAGGCTACATGGAGTACCAAGGACCATAATCTTAGATCGTGGACCACAGTTTGTAGCTCGTTTTTTGGAAAACTTGCACAAGGCCTTGGGAACCAAACTAATTAAAAGTTCAGCATACCATCCACAAACTTCTGGACAAACCGAGCGAGTGAACCAAATCTTGGAAGATATGTTGAGAGCTTGTGTTATATCCTCCAAGGGTTCATGGGAAAATAGCTGCCTTTAGCCGAGTTCTCCTATAACAATAGTTATCAAGAGAGCATCAAGATGGCTCCTTTTGAGGCCTTGTACGATCGCAAATGTAGAACTCCTTTGAATTGGATTGAGCCTAGAGAAAGGAGGTACTATGGCATAGATTTTGTCACAGAAGCTGAAGAACAAGTACGTGTTATCCAACAGCACATGAAAGCAGCTCAGTCAAGATAAAAGAGTTATGCTGATAAAAGGAAAAGACCACTAACCTTTGAAGTAGGAGAATATGTGTACTTAAAAGTTTTGCCCATGAAGGGAGTGCAAAGATTCGGAGTGAAAAGGAAGCTTGCACCTAGATATGTAGGCCCGTACCAGATTATTGAGCGAAAGGGAAATGTCACCTACAAGTTACAACTTCCCCAGAAATGAGTGCTATATTCAATGTCTGAGAGTTGTAGATAACTTCCTTATCTAGCTTTTTCAAAAATTTCATGATTTTATAACAACATGTCTGAGAGTTATAGATGTTACAAATACCCTACCTGGTTTTGTCTATGTTCTGGACAGTGCTACAATGTTATGTCTTTTTGACCTTGATAACTGTAGGATCACCTCTTGGTGATAACTAAAAGGCTAAAGTACTTTTATCAGGCTTTCTAAAATGTTAATGAACATGATTTTTAGTGAACTAGAACTCCTGCTACATGTTTTTGAAGTTTATATTAAAATTCTATTATGTCTATGCAGATCTGAAACATTGTAATGTTTGACCTTGATAACTTTTGAATTAGCTCTAGACAATATTAACAAAATTGTAGACAACTTCATATGCTTTCCAAAAAGTCTGAGAACACCTTGTTTGCATGTTTAGAACTCCAGTTATGGTTAAGTAGAAGCTATGCTGCAGTCCAGAAAATGCATATGCTTATAATTTAACCTTGTTAATTAGAACTTGCTTATATGGTTGGTGATGTTGTCTCGTGAATTTAATGATGTTATCTTGATACACCTAAGATATCTTGCAATCTTGTTATTCATGTTAATCAAAATAATTACCTAATATAATGATCATGTTGGTATGATGTTTTAAAAATTGCTTCTTGTGCATCTAGATTGTAAAGTTTTGATTATGCTTGTTATGGTTGATGCATGTGCATAAATCTAAAGAACTAGCATACATGTTTATCTTCCTACCTTGCTGCCCGAACCTATCCAATGATGCCCTTTTTGCTATTGCATGAGTCTCATTTTCTTTAAGTTGCTTTACAAATCCCTCTATGTAGATGACTGTCTTATGCCCACTTGTCATCATATCCACATCCTTACTATATTTCTTGGGCTTCCCAAGTTCATCTTGTGCTAGTTGGGATTACCTTTGTTGGTGTGCTCTATCATGGTATTGTGATCATTGACCTTGGTGCGGCGACGGAACCTGGAGTTCCTTATGTGTGCTAGCCGCATAGTGGTGCTACTAGGTGCACGTAGGCATCGAGGAATATGTTATCATGATCCATCATGGACCCACACTAGTGAGCTAATCTAACTTGCATAGCTATTCCAAAAATTCTTTGATGACCAACATATCTCCTTGTATGTTTTGGTCACACCCCTATTTTCCTTTTTAAAACCATGTTGCATTGCTCTCCTCAATAAGATGTTTATAAATGGTGTGCCTTACAATGGTATGAACATCTCTCCTTTAAGGATGCAAGGGAACCGAGGCTCCATGTGGATCGCGACCACGTGAGTAGCTTATGGATGCCCCCGAGTACCAAAGGCAGAGTTGTCATGCCCATTGTAACACTTCATCGATGGACCTTCTTATAGAAGGTGATGCCCCTCCCAAATATTCTCCTTGCTGCGATAGGTGGCTCTGGCGAATCCTTCATTGATGTCTACATCCAAGCTATCTTTCTTGCATGGATGATATAAATTTGTGTGCTACTCTCTATACCAATTTGTGCACAATGCACTCTCCAAAGAGAGACACCCTTGTCCAATCACTCTCAAAGTCACCTTGTCAACTTTGGAATTCTTGATCAAAGTGTCTTACCTCAAATTCCTTGATGTCTTTCCTCACCTCGGCCTCTTTCGAATCTCGAGGACGAGATTTCTCTAAGGGGGGAAGGGTTGTAACGACCCAAAAACCATTACAATGTAGGTAGACATTTCTGATCATCCTAGTGTGCATGTCATAATCGCAATTAGAATCTGACTTGTGCCTACGCCAACCCAAAACTGAGCACTGCCGGTTTTGGTGAATCATCCGACATCTCCATCAGACCGTCCGTCAAGACATCTCACAGACTTAGGATAATCTTGGGCAATCCATGCACTAATGGAGTGTTCGCCATAATGGTGGAGTGTCCATAGAAATCCATGCATAAATAGTCTATCTGTCAGGCACGCCACCGGACCGTCCGACACATTCGGCGGACTATCCAATAAAATGTAGCGACACCTGTCCCATGCATGTGTTGTGTTGGCAACACCACACCACCTCTAGGCCCACATGTCACCACCTCACCCACACCGACACACCAGCCCTCCCTCTCTCTCCCTCCCCATTTCTCATTCACGTGAGCCAGGAAACAAGAGAAGGAAAGAAAGGAGAGAACGAGAGGAAGAAGGGAGAAGAAGAGAAGGAGAAGAGGAAAGAGGGCAACACCCCCTGCTGTTGGTGCATGCCGGCGACGAGCTGATGCAGCTCCCCCATGCCCTCGATGTCGCGGGAGTTGGAGGAGATGGAGCCCCAAGCACCATCTTCTTCTTAAAACCATGGAGCAAGTCTGATGTCGATCTCCCACCACAAATCATTCTGATCCGAACTGCTGTAGATGGAGCTTCCCCAAGACATGGTGAGCACATCCCTAAAGCCTAACTTCATCTTCCCCAACCACCCATGGCCATACCCATGAGCTTCACCTTCATCCATGGCCACAACCACCATGGATGGGGTTGAGCTCACCACAGCCCATGCATGTCACATCCATCACTTATAGAAGCTTCCCTAAATCACTAGAAAGCCATATAACAAACCACACTCGATTCAGAGTCTACATGCCCTGGGAATCGATCCCAACATGTTTGAGCATCTTGGTTGCAATGATAACTGATTTAATTCTAAAGTCGAGCATAGCATGTCATACTCTTAATGAACATCATTGCTTTCCGCACAATACAAATGCCTGATAATTACCATATGCATCCACCAAATACTATATGTTGGAATTAAGTCCTGCGAGTGCGCAATGTACTCATGGTGCTGCTGTTAAGTTGTTTTGCAGGTAGAGGGCAATTGTGGCCATCTCATCCCGTCGTTGGTGGCAAAGTGGGTGAATGGCGTGTGCCGTCCAAGCTATGGTGGCTACGCCCATAGGCAAGGTGACCACCAGTTACTAGATATATAATTGATTCGTGGCATAGCGATGTTGGTAAGAGAGTCGCTTGGTTCACACTACATTTAGTCTTACGTTGTATAATTAATTTATTATATTCAACAAGACTTGTAATATATGTTTCCGTTGAATTATTATGCGCTCCGATGATGAGATGTAATCTTGAGTTGTGGAGGCTATTGTGGTATGATACTCAACCTAATCCTGAAGAGGAGTTGACAACGAGCGCTCCTAGAGAGTCACTGATGTTGGTTTGCTTAAATTGGGTCAGTCAAGTGGATGACACTCGATTTAGGTGAATTGACGCGGCGGGTCCCCACAATTATGATGAGATTAAATTAAATAAAAGGCAAACTTCAATTGTTGCAACAAATCAAAGTTAGATTATTGGAACTGGACATGAAGGATGAGTGGTAGTAGTGGGTGCGACCGGCCTAGGCTCCTTGGCAGCTGGGGGGTAGCGGCGGCACAAGGAAGAAGGTCGCTAGGTTGTACAAGCATAATGTAGCCTTACTTGTAATCCGAGTCGGTCGGACATAACAACTCTTTCTTCTTAATTATAATGATATGCAACGATTTTTTGAGTATTTGAGAAAAAAATGGATGAGTGATAGTGATTGTTAGGAGACAAGCATAATGTCTTTTCTAGATTTTTTAAGGAAAAGTTAAGTTTCTAGCTCATCAGTATTTTATTTGAATTTGGTGCCCACTTTAAAATGAATGAATGATAAAGAACACATTTAAACAAGATATATGAATTTAGCTATGGGAATAAAGTAGTTCAATGAATTCTTAATGATATTTTGAGAATGCAAGGACTTTGGTTGAAAGTGAGATTATAATTAGTGCATGTTGTGGGGGGTACGTGTAACACCTCTGGTGTTTTGACCTATCATTAAAATTTGACATGTCATCATATGCATTGCAAAGCATTCATAAAGTAGAAAAATTTGAATGCATTCACTAAATAAGCTTTATTTCATAAGTTGTTATTTTAGGTGATACAATGTGATTCAAAACTCTGAATGAAAATCATGACCACAAGGGTCAAAATTCATGTGATCATGTGAGACCATGTGTTAATTGACTCAAATAACCCTAATGGGCCATGTTACTGGTCAAAAATCAAAGTTAAGTCAAAAGGAAAACAAATCAAATTTGAATTCAACTTCAAATTATAAAAGTCCTTTTTGCACCTTTTGTATATTTCAAAATCCATTTGGAATTTGGGGTTGTGACAAAAAGCAAAGGTGAAGCTTATTTTATATGGATCAACTTTGGTATTCAAAGTTTTTAAAATTTACATATAAAATTTGGAGTAATTTTAAAATGATTCAAATACTCAAATGCAACCCAAATTCAAATTTCAAAATGGAGGCAGAATTTGAAAATATTCCTTGAAGCAAAGTTGTAGAGTTTGAAAAGTTGAGCAACTTTCATTTTTGGAGATTTTCAACTTCTTTAGAAAATTTGAGAGTAATTTGCAAAAGTAACTCAGTGGCAGTTCTATAAATATTTCAAAAATCAAAATCGACATCGCCTGTTTGCCACCGGCGACACGTAGCTGTTCGCCGCCGACCTTCTTTGTCGCTTTCTCGCGCGGTGACACACAGCCGGCACCGTGGTGAGCTCATTCGTGCGCTATCGACACCGGACGCATCCTTCTCTGCTATAAATAGGAGCACCGCCGCCGTCGTCCTCGTTTTTCCTCTCTGCTCTGCTCCGCCACCGTTCAGCTCCACCGCTCGCTATAGCCGCCGTCGACCCCTTCTAGTCGTGCCTAGCTACACTAACGTGATCGCCTCGACCTTGCGCTCCTCTTCAGCTTGCTCGCATCGTTTGGGTTGGCCGGAATCGCCCAGCGCAGCGTGTCTTCCCTGTGACCGGCCGGAGCTCCGCCACGACCGACCTCACCGTGGTCAGGCTGCTCCAGACCGTCTCCGCCTTCACCAAGCACACCGGCGTGATCGTGGTGAGCTCCTATGCGTGATGTTCGCTTCGTTTTAGTCTCTACTGTACCGTGGTCATGGTTGTGCCATGCGCCGTCGAGCCCGAGCCACCATGGCCGGCGTGGAGCTTTCTCCATTGCGTCTGCTGCGGTTCTGAGGGCGGGGATAGTTTCGCGGGGTTGTGTAGATGGTTCTGGTGCGGTCTGCCTCGCCGGAGCATCATTGCCAGCGCGTTTTGGCCGACCGGTGATGGCAGCGTCGCCGTATGCTCGGTGTTGTGTCACTGACGAGCCGGACCGGTTGTCAGTGAGAGATAGAGAGAACAGTAAGGTTTTGTTATTTTCTGAGTTATGAATAGTGCAGCAACTTTGGGAATTTATAGGAAAATAATCATAGCTCCAAAAATTCTAAAAAAATTTTGTGTAGCTTCTGTACATGTTCTATTATGGTTTAGAAATTTGAAACTTGAAATTTGAATAAATTTTTAATGTTCAAAAATTCAGTCAATTAATTGATAAATGCAATTTCCATAATTTTTGTAGGTCACTATATAGCTCCAAAAATTATGAAATTTATTTTGGTACACTAATTTGTCATGAGGAATCTTACATAAAATTTTGAGGTCATTTGGAATAAGTTCATTTTTTAGCTTAATTCCAAATTAATTCAAAAATGGATAAAAGCAAACCCTAAGTGTTAGTTTAGAGTTTGATCTTGTTTGGGTCATGTTTTGTGACTAGTAGGGTTTCAAGATCAATTTGGTCAAGTCACTTAGGTCATAAACCCTAGATGTTTGTGTCAATTAGTTTTGTTGACTTGCAACTATACCGTGAAGAAAAGTTGTATTCAAGCTGTTGTTATATTTCATGCATCATGAAAGCATCATGTTTACATTATCATCATGTTGAAGCATATGTTATTATTTCGTGTAGAATCCAAGAGTGAACCGATTCTAGTTGAGCAAGTTGTGGAAGAATCCCCGGTTGTCTCGGGATTTGATATTTGTGGTACTGATCCGGAACCTGAGATCGTCAACGAAGGTAAGCCCCGGTTTATGTATTAAACCCATTACCTTGTTTACTTTGAAAAGTTTATCACCTATGTTACTTATTGCATTAAGTTGATTAATTCAAATGTTACCTACTTGATGCATTGCCTACCTTGTTAATTGTTTACCATCCTTGAAGATGATTTCATTTACAAAGGCGTAGAATTGCTTAGTATGCTTTGTGGTAGGCTTTCAAAGTAAAAGTTTTGATACAATCAAAGATGGCATACTGGCCAAAGAAAGAAAGAAAGAAGATAGAATGAACTAGAGACTAGTCGGGTGTCTTATCTTGAATGTTGAGTAATGTTGCCGACTATGTTGCTTAAAGGCCACTCATTGTGGATCTTCTGAATGAGACACTTTGTAGTACTGGTCACATACTCCGCTAAGCCTACTTCGGCTAATCCGATACTAAGACGAATGCCCACGCACTGGGAGTGGTGAGATGGCGGGAGTAGCATGTACCCTCGTGGCTTGAATGTGGCCGGATTTGAGGCGTGCTGTGCTCTCGGGTGGCGTGGAGACGGCTTAGTATAGGAGGATCCGGTAGCGAGGTTGATATATGCAAGATTAAGTTCTACATATGTTGTGTGATAAGGAATCCCCAGCTGGGACTTGAATCAATTCGAGTTGCCGATGCTCCACGGATATGGAGACTCGATTCATTATAGAAACAATGTAGGACTGGTGAATTACTAAAACATGAGAAAAAGAATGGAATGAGAAAGATTGGAATATGGGATATGAACACTTAGTTTGAGATAATGAACTAAAGTACTTAGGGGTAAAACTCAAAAATAGGTTCAAGAATAGTAAGCTTTTGGCAAAGAACTTTTGAATCTTGCTACATCCATACCTTGACCCAATACCTGCATCTCTAAAGTCCTTCACCCCTTTTTCGTCGGGTCAGTCTTGTTGAGTACTTTTGTACTCAGGGTTTGTTAACCCTTGTTGCAGGTGAGTCGCATGCGTAGGCTTGTTTTGGTCCCTGCTGCATGTCAGTGTTTGAAGTCAATGACGATGAGGAATGATGAATGGCCTTTGGACAAGGCACTAGTTTGTGTGAAATAAATAATGTTAATGTAATATTATCCCGCTACTATGGTTGTATGACACTTATGGTTTTGTAAGTTTGAAACAACTGGTATGTAATATTAAAACTTAAGTCTTCCGCTTTATAATCTCTGGTATGTATATTGAAAACTATTGTAATCTGCAATGACTATGATTGGGATCCTATTTGGAAAAGATTCGTGGATGATTCGAGTTTCCCGAGGACACCCGACAGACCTGTTCACTCTCGGATTCTACACGAAATAATAACATATGCTTCAACATGATGATAATGTAAACATGATGCTTTCATGATGCATGAAATATAACAACACCTTGAATACAACTTTTCTTCACGGTATAGTTGCAAGTCAACAAAACTAATTGACACAAACATCTAGGGTTTATGACCTAAGTGACTTGACCAAATTGATCTTGAAACCCTACTGGTCACAAAACATGACCCAAACAAGATCAAACTCTAAACCAACACTTAGGGTTTGCTTTATCCATTTTTGAATTAATTTGGAATTAAGCTCAAAAATGAACTTGTTCCAAATGACCTCAAAATTTTATGTAAGATTCCTCATGACAAATTAGTGTACCAAAATAAATTTCATAATTTTTGGAGCTATACAGTGACCTACAAAAATTATGGAAATTGCATTTATCAATTAATTGACTGAATTTTTGAACATTAAAAATTTATTCAAATTTCAAGTTTCAAATTTTTAAACCATAATAGAACATGTACAGAAGCTACACAAATTTTTTTCAGAATTTTTTGAAGCTATGATTATTTTCCTATAAATTCCCAAAGTTGCTGCACTATTCATAACTCAGAAAATAACAAAACCTTACTGTTCTCTCTCTATCTCTCGATGACAACTGGTCCCGCTCGTCAGTGACACAACACCGAGCATACGGCGGCACTGCCATCACCGGTCAGCCAAAACGCGCCGGCAGTGATGCTCCGGCGAGGCAGACCGCACCAGAACCATCTACACAACCCCGCGAAACTATCCCCACCATCAGAACCGTAGCAGACGCACCGGAGAAAGCTCCACGCCGGCCACGGCGGCTCGCGCTCGACGGCGCACGGCACAACCATGACCACGGTACAGTAGAGACTAAAATGAAGCAAGCATCACGCTCAGGAGCTCACCACGATCACGCCAGTGTGCTTGGTGAAGGTGGAGACGGTCTGGAGCAGCTTGACCACGGTGAGGTCGGTCGTGGCGGAGCTCCGGCCGGACACGGGGAAGACGCGCTGCGCTGGGCGATTCCGGCCAACCCAAATGATGCGAGCAAGCCGAAGAGGAGCGCAAGGTCGAGGCAATCACATTAGTGTAGCTAGGCACGACTGGAAGGGGTCGACGGCGGCTACGGCGAGTGGCGGAGCTGAACGGTGGCGAAGGAGAGCAGAGAGGAAAAACGGAGGACGACGGCGGCGGTGCTCCTATTTATAGCAGAGAAGGATGCGTCCGGCGTCGACAGCACACGAACGAGCTCGCCACGGTGCCGGTTGCATGTCACCGCATGAGAAAGCGGCGAAGAAGGTCGGCGGCGAACAGCTGCGTGTCGCTGGTGGCAAACAGGCGATGTCGATTTTGATTTTTGAAATATTTACAGAACTGCCACTGAGTTACTTTTGCAAATTACTCTCAAATTTTCTAAAGAATTTGAAAATCTCCAAAAATGAAAGTTACTCAACTTTTCGAACTCTACAACTTTGCTTCAAGGAATATTTTCAAATTCTGTCTCCATTTTGAAATTTGAATTTGGGGTGCATTTGAGTATTTGAATCATTTCAAAATTACTCCAAATTTTATATGTAAACTTTAAAAACTTTGAATACCAAAGTTGATCCTTATAAAATAAGCTTCACCTTTGCTTTTTGTTACAACCCCAAATTCCAAATGGATTTTGAAATATACAAAAGAGGCAAAAAGAACTTTTATAATTTGAAGTTAAATTCAAATTTGATTTGTTTTCCTTTTGACTTAACTTTGATTTTTGACCAGTAACATGGCCCATTAGGGTTATTCGAGTCAATTAACACATGGTCTCACATGATCACATGAATTTTGACCCTTGTGGTCATGATTTTCATTCAGAGTTTTGAATCACATTGTATCACCTAAAATAACAACTTATGAAATAAAGCTTATTTAGTGAATGCATTCAAATTTTTCTACTTTATGAATGCTTTGCAATGCATATGATGACATGTCAAATTTTAATGATAGGTCAAAACACCAGAGGTGTTACAACCCTTCCCCCTTAAAGAAATCTCGTCCCGAGATTTAAAACTTAGGATTAAGTAATGGAAAAGGAAATGTGTCAAACTAACACATTATAACTTTATTCAAAAGGCTAGTGAGGGGGTTTTCCATTCTTTTGACAAAAGAGACAAGTTACAATATAGACAAGGTATTGCAACTAGAGAGAAGCAAAGAAGTCAGGAATGTTTTCTTCTAAGTAATCCTCGGACTCCCAAGTAGCTTCTTCTTTAGTGTGTTGGTTCCATTGTACTTTGTAGAACTTGATTGTACGTCTTCGAGTGACTCGATATTTCTGATCTAAGACTCTAATGGGGTACTCGGCATAAGTCAAATCAGGTGCTAGTTCTACATCACCAAAGTCGATCACTTGGTCAGGTACTTGAAGACACTTCTTCAACTAGGATACATGGAAGATATCATGCACAGCTGACATGTGATCTGGTAGCTTGACGCGATAGGCGACTGGTCCACATCGTTGTTGGATTTGAAAAGGACTGACATAACGGGGCTCCAACTTTCCCCGAATCCCAAAATGATGAACTCCTTTCATTGGCGATACCTTGAGGTAGACATGATCTCCCACTATGAATTCTAGCGGTCGTCTCCTCTTATCAGCATAGTTTTTCTATCGGGATTGAGGTACCTTCATATTAGATTGTATGAGTTTAACTTTCTCTTCTGCTTCCTTGACCACATCCGGTCCAAAGAACCAACGTTCTCCAACATCTGACCAATGTAAAGGTGTCTGGCATCTACGGCCATACAATGCTTCAAATGGTGCCATTTTAATGCTCTCTTGATAGCTATTGTTATATGAGAATTCAGCTAAGGGAAGGCATTCATCCCATATCGCACCATAGGAAAGAACGCATGCTCTCAACATATCTTCAAGAATTTGATTTACCCTTTTAGTCTGTCCATCTGTTTGCGGATGATAAGCCGAACTATGGATAAGTTTGGTTCCCAAAGACTCATGTAAACTTTTCCAAAACTTGGATACGAACAACGACCCTCTGTCAGAGACGATGGTCTTGGGTGCCCCATGCAGACTGAAAATTCTATCAAGATAAAGCTTTGCATATTGTTCCGCTCGATATTTATCTCTGACTGGTAAGAAATGAGCTATCTTGGTTAGACGATCAACAATAACCCATATTGAATTGTAGCCTGCAGATGTCCTAGGCAACCCCACTATGAAGTCCATACAGATATCTTCCCACTTCCAAGATGGAACTGGCAATGAATGTAATGGACCCGCAGTCTTCATGTGAATCGCTTTGACTCTCTAACAAGTATCACATTTGGCCACATATTGAGCAATGATTGTAAATTTAGGAGAAGTCGAGAATGAAGAAGAGGAGGAGGATCCTGAGGAGTTAGTGTACTTCTCAGATGAAGATGAGGTTTCGTCCGATATGGACACGGACGCTGATGACTGAGAGCTTGGAGTAGTAATAGTTCTTTTACTACTTTTCTAGTAAACCAAGGTTGTCTTGTGGGATACAAGACATGTAAAATAAATAAGTACCCCTTTGTAGCATGAAACCTTTTAACTGCTTTCAATAAAATAATAATGTAAATAAACATGTCTCTCTAACAGATGCCTCGTCATAACACCCGAACTGGTGCAAGTACCTCGCAAGATAATGAAGTCCCAAATCCTCCACCAATGCCTCTAACTATGGCAGATGCCATAACTGCACTCGTCTATGCAACGACAGAGAATGCTAGGTTGTTAAGGGAAATGGCTCAGAACCAACAAGCACCACACCCTAATCATGGCTGCCGTAATAATGGAAATGATGAGACAACCTATATTGATTTTACTGACACACGTCCGCCTGTGTTCTCTAAGGCAGAAGAGCCTTTAGAAGCTGATGATTGGCTCCAGACAATGGAGCAAAAGTTTGAGCTGATTCATTGCATCGAGATTGAAACCAAGGTTTATGCACAAAGCAACTCCGAGGAGCTTTGGTGCCTGGTGGGCAAATTTGGTAGCTGTACAGCCCGCTGGTCACCAAATCACCTGGATGGAGTTTAAGGATGCCTTCAGGGCACACTATATTCCAGATGGTGTGATGACCATGAAGTTAGAAGAGTTCCTAGCTCTTAAGCAAGGGGAGCACCCGGTGATGCACTATGTTGGGCGTTTCAATCATCTGTCGTAGTATGCTATAGAGTATGTGAATACTGACAGGAAGAAGAAGAATCATTTCATGAGAGGTCTGAACACCAAACTTTAGACCATGATGGCAACTTGTGGCAACGCAACTTATCATGAGACTATCAACATTGCTATCGCTTCAGAGGAGAATTACTGCCAACACAAGGAGGCGAAGAAAAAGAGAGCATTTGCTTCCGGATCGTCGAGTGGAAAGTGTCAAAAGGTGGTCTACCATCCTCAGAATCATGGCCGTGCACCATTCTGCCCACAACAAAGCCAAAGCAGGCAGCAAATCTTTATTCGCCCTACAACTAATACGCCTTATCCTAATCAAGCACCGCAGCAGCAAAATAATATAAATAATGCAAACCGCACTACTACTTCCCAAAATCACAATTATCCATGTTATAATTGTGGTAAAACCGGACACTTTTCCCGAGAATGTCCGTATCCCAGGAAGAGTAATCCTAATGTACCTAAAGCCCCTGTTACTCAAGCTCAGAATCAGTACAAGGGCAATGCTCAGAACAGTCAGAAAGGTCAGGCTGAGAAGAAATCTGGAAGGGTCTTCTATACTCAGGTGGAATCTATTCTAGAAGGAGAACCAATAATGATTGGTATGTTTCCCGTTGCTAAGCACCCTGCAATTACCTTATTTGATTCCGGTGCATCCCATACATTCATCAATCGTATATTTATTATGAAGCATGGGATAACTATTGGGAAAACAAAAGAACCATATCATATACAATCGCCCGAGGGATAACTCTGTACAAGGGAGATAGTTCAGCATGTACCTATTGATTTGGGAGGACATGAGTTCCCTACCAGCATGCTGATATTAAAGGATCAAGATATAGATATGATCCTTGGTATGAACTGGTTAACTCAACACGGGGTTGTCATAGATGTCCTGCGTAGAACCATAAGAGTAAATGTACCTGGCAGCAAAACCCAACTTCTCATTCAACTCCCTTTCCTAAGAGTACAGTTGGAACAGTCTGTGCAACTACTGTTGAAGAAGACGAGAACATTCCTGTGGTATGTGAATTTACGGATGTTTTTCCCAATGATCTGCCTGGACTGCCACCAGACCGAGATGTGGAGTTTAGAATTAACCTGAAACCAGGAACGGCACCTGTGTCCAGAAGAGCATATAGGATGCCACCCAAAGAACTAGTCGAATTAAAAATGCAACTACAAGAGTTGTTAGACAAGGGTTTCATTCAACCCAGTTCATCACCTTGGGGATGCCCTGCTATCTTCATGAAGAAGAAGGACCAAATCTTAAGGTTATGTGTTGACTATCGGCCGTTAAATGAAGTCACCATAAAGAACATATACCCCTTACCCCGAATTGATTTGCTTTTTGACCAACTTGCAGGAGCTAAGGTGTTCTCGAAGATAGACTTGAGATCAGGCTATCACCAGATTAAGATAGATGAGAAGATGTGCCGAAGACAGCGTTTACTACCCGATATGGTCTATATGAGTATTTAGTCATGTCTTTTGGGCTGACCAATGCCCCGGCTCATTTCATGTACCTAATGAACTCAGTTTTCATGCCCGAGTTGGATAAGTTTGTAGTGGTATTCATCGATGACATTCTTATCTATTCTAAGAGCAAAGAAGAACATGCGGAACATCTCCGCATTGTTCTACAACGATTAAGAGACCACCAATTATATGCCAAATTCAGTAAACGTGCATTCTAGTTAGAGGAAGTACAATTTCTTGGTCATGTGTTATTTGCTGAAGGTATAGCTGTTGATCCGAGCAAGGTAGAAGAAGTCCTTGACTAGAAAGCACCTACCACTGTTCATCAAGTTCGTAGTTTTCTGGGGTTGGCAGGTTATTACCGTCAGTTCATCCCTGACTTCTCCAGAATTGCGAAGCCAATTACTGGACTGCTGAAAAATCAAACTAAGTTTGTATGGTCAACAGAATGTGAGAAGGCCTTTCAAACATTAAAGAAGTTGTTGACAACTGCACCAGTATTAGCACAACCTGATATCGAGAGGCCGTTTGATATCTATTGTGATGCGTCTAGAATTGGTATTGGCTGTGTTCTTATGCAAGAAGGCAGAGTCATAGCATATGCTTCCAGACAGCTCAAGAAGCATGAAGAACATTATCCCACCCATGATCTTGAATTAGCCGCAGTTGTTGATGCACTCAAGGTTTGGCGACATTATTTATTGGGCAATATATGTCATATCTATACGGATCACAAAAGTTTGAAATATATCTTCACTCAGTCAGAGCTGAATATGAGGCAAAGAAGATGGTTGGAACTTATCAAAGATTATGACTTAGAAGTGCATTATCATCCGAGCATGGCTAATGTGGTTGCCGATGCCCTGAGTCACAAGAGTCATTGCCATTGTCTAACTGTGAAACCTATGCAACGAACATTGTGTCAAGAGATGGAGCATCTGAATTTACAAGTCATTGAACAAGGTTCCCTGTCCAATATTGCAGTTGAGTCCACTATTAAAGATCAGATCATTGCTGCTCAACAGAAAAGTAAGGGTATAGCCCATATCAAAGATAAAGTCAGATCTGGAAAACCAATATGTTTCAATATTGATGAATCCGATGTCGTATGGTTCAAAGATAGATTGGTGGTACCCAAGAGTCTGGAGCTACGAAAGTAGATTCTTAATGAAGCTCATTCTACAAGATACTCCATTCATCCAGGTAGCAACAAACTGTATCATGATCTGAGAATGCGATATTGGTGGACCAAAATGAAAATAGAAATAGCTCAATATGTGGTCAAATGTGATACTTGTCATAGAGTCAAAGCGATTCACATGAAGACTGCGGGTCCATTACATTCATTGTCAGTTCCATCTTGGAAGTGGGAAGATATCTGTATGGACTTCATAGTGGGGTTTCCTAGGACATCTGCAGGCTACAATTCAATATGGGTTATTGTTGATCGTCTAACCAAGATAGCTCATTTCTTATCAGTCAGAGATAAATATCGAGCGGAACAGTATGCAAAGCTTTATCTTGATAGAATTTTTAGTCTGCATGGGGCACCCAAGACCATCATCTCTGACAGAGGGTCGTTGTTCGTATCCAAGTTTTGGAAAAGTTTACATGAGTCTTTGGGAACCAAACTTATCCGTAGTTCGGCTTATCATCCGCAAACAGATGGACAAACTGAAAGGGTAAATCAAATTCTTGAAGATATGTTGAGAGCATGCGTTCTTTCCTATGGTGCGATATGGGATGAATGCCTTCCCTTAGCTGAATTCTCATATAACAATAGCTATCAAGAGAGCATTAAAATGGCACCATTTGAAGCATTGTATGGCCGTAGATGCCAGACACCTTTACATTGGTCAGATGTTGGAGAACGTTGGTTCTTTGGACCGGATGTGGTCAAGGAAGCAGAAGAGAAAGTTAAACTCATACAAGCTAATATGAAGGTACCTCAATCCCGACAGAAAAGCTATGCTGATAAGAGGAGACGACCGCTAGAGTTCATAGTGGGAGATCATGTCTACCTCAAGGTATCGCCAATGAAAGGAGTTCATCGTTTTGGGATTCGGGGAAAGTTTGAGCCCCGTTATGTCGGTCCTTTTCAAATCCAACAACGATGTGGACCAGTCGCCTATCGCGTCAAGCTACCAGATCACATGTCAGCTGTGCATGATATCTTCCATGTATCCCAGTTGAAGAAGTGTCTTCAAGTACCTGCCTAAGTGATCGACTTTGGTGATGTAGAACTAGCACCTAATTTGACTTATGCCGAGTACCCCATTAGAGTCTTAGATCAGAAATATCGAGTCACTCGAAGACGTACAATCAAGTTCTATAAAGTACAATGGAACCAACATACTGAAGAAGAAGCTACTTGGGAGTCCGAGGATTACTTAGAAGAAAACGTTCCTGACTTCTTTGCTTCTCTCTAGTTGCAATACCTTGTCTATATTGTAACTTGTCTCTTTTGTCAAAAGAATGGAAAACCCCCTCACTAGCCTTTTGAATAAAGTTATAATGTGTTAGTTTGACACATTTCCTTTTCCATTACTTAATCCTAAGTTTTAAATCTCGGGACGAGATTTCTTTAAGGGGGAAGGGTTGTAACACCTCTGGTATTTTGACCTATCATTAAAATTTGACATGTCATCATATGCATTGCAAAGCATTCATAAAGTAGAAAAATTTGAATGCATTCACTAAATAAGCTTTATTTCATTAGTTGTTATTTTAGGTGATACAATGTGATTCAAAACTCTGAATAAAAATCATGACCACAAGGGTCAAAATTCATGTGATCATGTGAGACCATGTGTTAATTGACTCAAATAACCCTAATGGGCCATGTTACTGGTCAAAAATCAAAGTTAAGTCAAAAGGAAAACAAATCAAATTTGAATTCAACTTCAAATTATAAAAGTCCTTTTTGCCGCTTTTGTATATTTCAAAATCCATTTGGAATTTGGGGTTGTGACAAAAAGCAAAGGTGAAGCTTATTTTATAAGGATCAACTTTGGTATTCAAAGTTTTTAAAGTTTACATATAAAATTTGGAGTAATTTTGAAATGATTCAAATACTCAAATACACCCCAAATTCAAATTCCAAAATGGAGGCAGAATTTGAAAATATTCCTTGAAGCAAAGTTGTAGAGTTTGAAAAGTTGAGCAACTTTCATTTTTGGAGATTTTCAACTTCTTTAGAAAATTTGAGAGTAATTTGCAAAAGTAACTCAGTGGCAATTTTGTAAATATTTCAAAAATCAAAATCGACATCGTCTGTTTGCCACCAGCGACACGCAGCTGTTCACCGCCGACCTTCTTCGCCGCTTTCTCGCGTGGTGACATGCAGCCGGCACCGTGGCGAGCTCGTTCGTGCGTTGTCGACGCCGGACGCATCCTTCTCTGCTATAAATAGGAGCACCGCCGCCGTCGTCCTCTGTTTTTCCTCTCTGCTCTGCTCCGCCACCGTTCAGCTCCGCCACTCGCCGTAGCTGCCATCGATGCCTTCCAGTCATGCCTAGCTACACTAACGTGATCGCCTCGACCTTGCGCTCCTCTTCGGCTTGCTCGCATCGTTTGGGTTGGCCAGAATCGCCCAGCGCAGCGCGTCTTCCCCGTGATCGGCCGGAGCTCCGCCACGACAGACCTCACCATGGTCAAGCTGCTCCAGACCGTCTCCGCCTTCATCAAGCACACCGGCGTGATCGTGGTGAGCTCCTGAGCGTGATGCTCGCTTCGTTTTAGTATCTACTGTACCGTGGCCATGTTTGTGTCGTGCGCCGTCAAGCCCGAGCCGCCATGGCCGGCGTGGAGCTTTCTCCGGTGCGTCTGCTGCGGTTCTGAGGGCGGGGATAGTTTCACGGGGTTGTGTAGATGGTTCTGGTGCGGTCTACCTCGCCGGAGCGTCACTGTTGGCGCGTTTTGGCCGACCGGTGATGGCAGCGCCGCCGTATGCTCGGTGTTGTGTCACTGACGAGCGGGACCGGTTGTCAGTGAGAGATAGAGAGAGAAAAGTAAGGTTTTGTTATTTTCTGAGTTATGAATAGTGCAGCAACTTTGGGAATTTATAGGGAAATAATCATAGCTCCAAAAATTCTGAAAAAATTTTGTGTAGCTTCTGTACATGTTCTATTATGGTTTAAAATTTTGAAACTTGAAATTTGAATAAATTTTTAATGTTCAAAAATTCAGTCAATTAATTGATAAATGCAATTTCCATAATTTTTGTAGGTCACTGTATAGCTCCAAAAATTATGAAATTTATTTTGGTACACTAATTTGTCATGAGAAAACTTACATAAAATTTTTAGGTCATTTGGAACAAGTTCATTTTTGAGCTTAATTCCAAATTAATTCAAAAATGGATAAAAGCAAACCCTAAGTGTTGGTTTAGAGTTTGATCTTGTTTGGGTCATGTTTTGTGACCAGTAGGGTTTCAAGATCAATTTGGTCAAGTCACTTAGGTCATAAACCATAGATGTTAGTGTCAATTAGTTTTGTTGACTTGCAACTATACCGTGAAGAAAAGTTGTATTCAAGGTGTTGTTATATTTCATGCATCATGAAAGCATCATGTTTACATTATCATCATGTTGAAGCATATGTTATTATTTCATGTAGAATACGAGAGTGAACCGATTCTAGTTGAGCAAGTTGTGGAAGAATCCCCGGTTGTCTCGGGATTTGATATTTGTGGTACTGATCCGGAACCCGAGATCGTCAACGAAGGCAAGCCCCGGTTTATGCATTAAACCCATTACCTTGTTTACTTTGAAAAGTTTATCACCTATGTTACTTATTGCATTAAGTTGATTAATTCAAATGTTACCTACTTGATGCATTGCCTACCTTGTTAATTGTTTACCATCCTTGAAGATGATTTCATTTACAAAGGCGTAGAATTGCTTAGTATGCTTTGTGGTAGGCTTTCAAAGTAAAAGTTTTGATACAATCAAAGATGGCATACTGGCCAAAGAAAGAAAGAAAGAAGATAGAATGAACTAGAGACTAGTCGGGTGGCTTATCTTGAATGTTGAGTAATGTTGCCGACTATGTTGCTTAAAGGCCACTCATTGTGGATCTTCTGAACGAGACACTTTGTAGTACTGGTCACATACTCCGGTAAGCCTACTTCGGCTAATCCGATACTAAGACGAATGCCCACGCACTGGGAGTGGTGAGATGGCGGGAGTAGCGTGTACCCTCGTGGCTTGAATGTGGCCGGATTTGAGGCGTGTTGTGCTCTCAAGTGGCGTGGAGACGGCTTAGTATAGGAGGATCCGGTAGCGACGTTGATATATGCAAGATTAAGTTCTACATATGTCGTGTGATAAGGAATCCCCAGCTGGGACTTGAATTAATTTGAATTGCCGGTGCTCCGCGGATATGGAGACTCGATTCATTATAGAAATAATGTAGGGCTGGTGAATTACTAAAACATGAGAAAAAGAATGGAATAAGAAAGATTGGAATATGGGATATGAACACTTAGTTTGAGATAATGAACTAAAGTACTTAGGGGTAAAACTCGAAAATAGGATCAAGAATAGTAAGCTTTTGGCAAAGAACTTTTAAAACTTGCTACATCCTTACCTTGACCTAATACCTTTATCTCTAAAGTCCTTCACCTCTTTTTCGTCGGGTCAGTCTTGTTGAGTACTTTTGTACTCAGGGTTTGTTAACCCTTGTTGCAGGTGAGTCGCATGCGCAGGCTTGTTTTGGTCCCTGCTGCATGTCAGTGTTTGAAGTCGATGACGATGAGGAATGATGAATAGCCTTTGGACAAGGCACTAGTTTGTGTGAAATAAATAATGTTAATGTAATATTATCCCGCTACTATGGTTGTATGACACTTATGGTTTTGTAAGTTTAAAACAACTGGTTTGTAATATTAAAACTTAAGTCTTCCTCTTTATAATCTCTGATATGTATATTGAAAACTGTTGTAATCTGCAATGACTATGATTCGTGGATGTTCGGGTTTCCCGAGGACACCCGACAGACCTGTTAAGTTGTTAGGAACTTGTGTACGCTATCTGAGGTATGTTGAGACATCGATAGGTGCACGTGGGCCCGATTTCTTAGGAGGTTCTGCCACGGTACGACCCCGGATACCCATGGCAGACCACATGGGCTGCGCCCCCAGGGGCAGCCCAGCCCACAAGATGAAGCCTTGTGGGGCACGATTCTGTTCGGCGCCTACCACAAAACATAAGGAAGATATCCTGAAGATACTACGAGATCTGTTAGGATACGTACGATCCCATGATTCTTATATTCTGTTATTACTTTCCGGTTATCTCTCAGATCTAACTGACTTGTAACCCTGCCCCCCGGACTATATAAGGTGGGCAGGGACCCCCTCCAAAATCACGGCATATCATACGATAGCTAATGCAAACTAACAGACCACAGGAGTAGGGTATTACGTCATACTGATGGCCTGAACCTGTCTAACTCGTGTGTCTCTGTTGCCTTCTTGTTCTTGATCTCGCGCTCCTCTACCGATCAATCTAACTTCGTGGGATACCCCTCGGAGGACTGCCGACGATATTCTGTCGACAGTTGGCACTAAAAAGAGTGAGATCATAATTGGATAACTATAATGAATTTAATTAGGATTTGATTAGACGTACTTTACTTGTTTTCTCTTCAAACAGTATGTGATTTAAAGGTTTCCTAAATACAATTCTAACAGGTCACAATTTTTTATTTTTGGTATGATTTTGTTCCCGTTTGGTTTATTAACATACAACATCCATTGCTTCCATGTCCCATACACTACTACTAAATCGAGAGACAGTCTAGTGTTATTAACAGAGACGGTCACAAAACTTACATGCCTCTTAGAATACCTAAAGATTTTCGAAGGGGGTTGTTTTATTTATGGAGGCCCCCAAAAGTTGTTCGTGTCTCAAAACAGTCGTTTTAATTTTAGGAGACAACTAAAAATTGTCGCTCCCAAAGTTGGTTTACAGAGGCGAACCTATTAAGAGGTAAGTCGCGACAAGCCCATCAGCCCAACTCTCGGCCGGCTTATAAACCCTAGATTATAAAAACTTAACCGCCGCCCTTCATTCCCAACTCTCTCTCTCTCTCTCTATCTCTTCACCCCCTCTCTCTTAACATTCTCGCGCGCTGCTAGCAAAGCTCGATCGGGCAGCCAACCCTGACGGAGCTTGCGCGTGCCCCAATGGCGGTGATCGAGCGGCCCGTGGCATAACTCGCGTGGCTTGACGGCGGCGGACCTCGTGCGGTGGCCCATCTTGTGGCGGCGTGTAGATCCGGTGGAGGCAACGATCTGGTGCAGTATGGAGTCCGACGGCGCTGCTCCTCGACGTGTGGAGATCAGACGACATGCTACTCCTCGGTGGCGGATCCATGTCGATGACGAGTGGATCCATGCTACTCCTCGTGCGGCGGTCCCATTTTTTGTGTTTTATAATTTACGGAGACAGGCAATTGGCCGTCTCTAGAGTTCTGATTAATAGCAATGTCAAACCAGAGGCAGACACTACTGCCACTTCTGTTAATCCATTTGGTCGTCTCTGAAGCCCCCAAAATGTAGTAGTGAAATGCATATATAAATCCTTACAGAATAATTGCTCCGATCCCTTTTAAATTATTGTCCACTTTGGCTTTGTTTTGGGTCAAACTTCGGTAGCTTCGGCCATTCTTAGTGAAGAGTTTTTCATTACGTTATTCCCAAAAATACTATGTCAGATAAAATGTAATGAACCATCGATGAACCTATTATTCTCAATGCATACTTTGATTCTATTGCTTCATAGACATTTAATTCCATAACTCATTTAAAGTTTGAAACAGAGCCATGACAATCTCATCTCTAGGAAATTCAATTATTCTTCTCATTTTCGTAAAAATGTTGTCATATAAAAAAATACTTATATGGCCACTTATTAAGGCCCTGTTTGGCAGGGCTTCTCCAACGGCTTCAGGAGCCGTTTTCTGCCAAACGGGGTAAAATGAAACGGCTCCACCGATGAAGCCCCTAAAAACGTGCTCTCACACAGCTTTGGGGTGGGAAGGAGCCAAAAATAGTGGCTTCTCCCGGCTCCTCCTCCAGGCCCCTGAAAACATGCTCTCATAGGGAAGCCATTTTGCCAAACGGTTTACCAAAACCGCTTCAGCTCCACCGGTGGAGCTATTCGTGGAGCTAAAGCAAAAAAATTAGCTTTACTAGTGAAGTGAAGCCCTGCCAAACGAGGCCTAAATAGGGATGAAACTCGAATAAAACTCTCACTGGACTCACATGTTTATAGGGCAACAAACACAACGTCAAATTAGTTTCATTAAGTTGTCCATTAATTATGTTATGACAATGCATTTATTTGAGCTTGAGGATACTAATACATTTTCTAAGGACTTGGTCAAACTTAAAAAATTGACTTTGAACAAAACTAGAGTGAACGATATTTAGAATGGGCGAAGTTCTCCCTCGATCCTAAAATAAATCAACTTCTAGAGTTTTCTCAAGTGAATTGATTTTAAGTTCAATCAAATTTATAGGAAAAAACCACCAATGTTTATGATATCAAATTAATATCACTACCGTGGACTATATTTTTTACAATTTACCTGTTCGATGCTATAAATACTGTTGTTATTTTTTACTGTAATTTGATTCTAGGAGTTGATTTAGGGGTTGTTTGGTTCCTTAGACTGGATTTTAGTCCCTGTCCCATCGAATGTTTGGACACATGCATGGAATATTAAATATAGACTAAAAAAATAACTAATTACATAGATTGCGACTAATTTGCGAGACGAATTTTTTAAGCCTAATTAGTCTAAGATTTGATAATGTGGTGCTACCGTAAATATGTGCTAATGATGGATTAATTAGGTTTAATAGATTCATCTCGTAAATTAGTCTACTCCTGTGTAATTAGTTTTTTAATTAGCTCATATTTAGTCCTCCTAGGTAGCATCCGAACGTCCGATGTGACATGGACTAAACTTTAGTCCCTCGATCCAAACACCCTCTTAGTTTGAGACGAGGGAGTAGTTAACAAACGATAGATCATTATGAGTTTATGACCATATCAACAATGGGAAACCATACGTAGGCAGCTGAAATTCATTACTATTACTCGACAAAGGCTCAACCCGTTGGTCACTCAGTTCGTCTTCTTTTGTGCTCCGCCCTTGCACACATGATGACAAAAGTACAACTTCCCTGACTCACCATCCTCCGTCAAAGCTGCCACCAAATTTCCCTCTCAACGCTAATCTCTCAGTCACTTGCTGCACCGTACTATTGGTGATGCTCGGTCGTCTAATTCGCCAACGGCTCGTCATTCGCGCCCGGTCCGACTCTGCCAGACAGAGATACTAACCAGTTTTTACTGTAGCAAATTTAACCATCTGTTTTTTTTCCTAAAAAATCTTAGATACTTCAATGTATATAACACTAATAAAGTATGTTTAATAAAGAATCATATATGTGAAACCTTGATGTATCTAAAAATCTTTTGTAGAAAAAAACGTATGGTCAAAATTGCTACAGTAAAAATTCGGTGACAAGTAAATGAAAACGGAGGTAGTACAATATAGGTAGCACTGAATGGCAATATACTAGTACTAGAATCGTAATACCTGCATCGGGATTCATGCAATGGACTAGCTAACTGGCCATTAAGCATGCTCTGTCACGGTTAACCAAGCAAGCTGTGTCGCTGACAAAGTACGCGTGCACAACGCCAGCAGCATGGATGCTTCCTGCTTCTCCTTCTCAGCCTTCCTCGTGCAGCGCAGCTATGTTTGACCGGGTCGCGCCCCCTCGCTGGTCGGCTGGCTAGCTCGCACGCGCGTGGCGCCATGTGCGCGCCCACGCCGCGGACATCGGCAACAGTGACGGCGAGCCACGCCACGGCGCAGCTCGACGCACGGGCACGCATGGCGCGCACATGGCACGACATGCGACCCCCGGACCGCCGCGGGGAGCGTCGCCGGCTCACGTGGTGAACCAGTGCGCGTGCGCACGATCTGGCCGCGGCGCCGGTCACATGCGCGCCCGCCCACTGTGCCCAGTGCCCACAGCCCGGCGCTCGAGCGCCCCGACGCGCGAGCACCGAGCACGCACGTCGGCGCCAGCCAGTCGACCGGCCTGCACCTCATTCCCCGGACTCCTGCCTGCCGCTGATCCGTCTCGCCTCTGCACATGGGCGCACGCGTGCGTGCGGCCAGCTGCCTTGGTGCAGTGAAGGTACAGGCGTACAGCTCCAGCCGCCAGGTAAGAGCAAGGCTAATAAGCTTCTCTAATAGCCAAGCCATATCATTAAAGAGCAGAGTGTAGAGATCATTCATACAACAATATAACGATTCACATGTTCCAATACGTTATTTTTTAACCAACCAAGGCCGTCGTCCTTATTATCCCTTCATTCCTGGTCTCGTCCATGCTCAGCCATAGAACCAAGATAGCAGGTCGCTCTACCACAGCTCACCGTCCTTCGCATCTTGACCGCCCAGCCACAAGCTCGTCGGTGACTTGCTTCCGCAACTCGGTCTCGCCGCGCCGGCCACAAGCTTGCCGCCCTCCCGTAGCCGGCCCGTTCGCTTGGAGGAATTCTGGAGGAATTTGGATGGTTTAAAAGAATGCTGGAGGAATTTATGAGAAAAAAATATGGTTCCGGATAAAAAAAAAAAAGCGGATCAAGCCGAGTTTAAAGACAGAAACGGGCCGTTACCCGCGCGCGATGCCGGAGCACGGGCACACGGTCGTCCGCTTTGCTTGTGGCCCTGCTCGGCCGCTAGCCCGCCGTCGATCTGCTGCGCTCAAGTTGCAAGAGAGATGGAAGGATGGCAGCGCCGACGGAGGGGGAGAGAAAGTACGTGTGGGACCCAGGCCGTGTCTTGGAGTACGCGTTGCGACGGTCGACGCGGCTGGCGCCGATTACCTTCTCTCTCCACTTTTCTCACTCCGCCACATAGGAATTTGCTGACTTGGTTTGTCTATAGGACAAGCTGAGTGGGCTTATTGTACGTGCTCTAACACCGAGTGCATGCGCCTTTCCTGGGACGGGGCAAGAATCCAATGACGGACGCAGCGGCAGCCGGCAGGGGCACATGCTAGGCTAGTACAGGGCGCTCGCGGGAATCCGGGTCTCTTGCGCGCGGCGAGGGGGTCAGATGGTGAGTGGCGGCTGTCGACGCGGACGTGGCGATCGAGCAGTAGTGCAGGACACCTGGCCGCTTCGTGGACGAAACGAACCCAAGCCCTTACTACCGTCTGCTCTGCTACTGTGGACGTACGTGATCCAGCCGTCAGCCTAAGAGCTCCAGCCGCAGCCGAGGAGCTCGAGCTCGAGGTTCTTGCTGTCGGCTCAAATTGCATTTGCAGCTCAAGTTGGTTGGATTCAGCTGATTGGAGCATTACAGAGACGAAAAAAATCACCCCAGCAAGTGAAATAGTATCATCTTTGTTAAAACGGCAATCTCAAACACAATGTAATAGTCAGTGCTCCAGATTGATGATCAGATCATCACCTAAGAGCAGCTCCAGTGTAGCCGAGAATCGAATCGTGGCGATGGAAAATCGAACGAAGCACATTGTAGCCATCGGACCGTGATTGTCAGACAAGAAATCGTATCTTACAGACGATTCAAACCGAGCTGAGTAAAAAAAAAACCATTCATTTATCGACAGCAAGGCAGTAACTACAACCGGAGCCACACATTCAAGACCTACCCAAAACTGACATGTAGAAAGGGAAAAACGTAGCAGGCTCCGTAAGCCAATGCTCACATAGTGGACGTGAGACACTCACACACCTCTGTTTGTACAGAGCAAAATCCATTCCTCACTACAGGTGCCCTGAGCTCACCGCCAGTGAGTTGGAGAGGCCGGAACAAGGATCAAGGAAGGCGACAGATACCGACGATCAACAAATGTCTAAGTCCAGCGTGGAGAAAGGGGACGAAAAACCTCAACCTACATACAATGCTAAATTAAATTGTTGACGGCGGCAAAGAAGAACACGGCTCATTGCCATTTCTTGGAATCGCACCAATTTCCAACTAATTCTGTTAATTCCTCTTAGAGCCGTTTGGATCTTTTTATTTTGGATGAATTGAAAATATGGATTAGACTATTTGGCTTATAATTTAACATTCCATAACATTCTCAAGCTCACAAATAAACCTATCTCAAATTCATAGGGTGAAAGATAGAAATAGATTCTATAGATCAGCATATTATAATTTTATTCTTTAACTTATAGCACATTCTTCAACTCACTTCCCTACAATAGAAATACATTATATAAGTATGTCCCTTATATGCCTAATAATAAACATACAAATATATTTCATATACAACTATATTAGCTTAATTAATCTATGCCTAAATTATAATTATTAGAATAAATTTAATTCCAAAGATCAAAACGGATCCAACTAATTTGGATCCCGGACATCCGGACAAGCGCTAGCATCCAAGCGCCTACTATTCTTTTTCCTCCTCCCCGCCCGTCACAACCTCGGTCACCGCCCTGGTCGTCGGTGACCTCACCGCTGTCTGTCCACCCCTACCACTCTTTCCCCGCCCTTCCCTAATCCCAATCTTACGGCAACCTAACCTTGCACTTGTCCCCCCCCCCCCCCTCATCGCCGACACTGCCCACCGGTTGTCTTCCCCCACCCACTTGGGGGAGCCCCACCGCTGTGATTGCCGTCGGTCAAACCGTCTCCACCACCGGGCCAGTCACCGCACCCAGGTCCCTCCCTTTCTAAGGCAGTTGGGTATTGGTTGCCGGGCAGCGTGGCGGCGGCACGCGGAGCTCCCGCAGACGCGGCGCACGGTAGTCCGCCCTCCACCCACGGACACCCATGTTATATCATTTCCGATTTGGATTCATATAAGGAAGTTCGATAGCAAATGGTATGGCTGGGTTTGGGGCGCATGCGGCTCTGTGCCTCTGTTGGTGGACGCTACCGTTCCCCTCCTTATCTCTGTACTTCATCTGCTCCTTTCCCTATTTGTTACTCCTACTGTACAAGTCTGCATTATGGAGGTGATGTGCCGCAGCGGTCGGGCCATTTGCAGCGATAGGAAGCTTGTGGGCAACAACCACGGGTGGAGCTATAATTTAGATATAGGGGGACCAGGTCATCGATTGTCCATAAAAAATATATGTGAACCGTCAAATCTTGATGTCAGTTTAAAAAATTATCAACTTTGATGTTGGCTGAAAAACTATAAGAAAAATGCTAAATAAATTGAACATAAAAAGGGATATTGTTAATAGGTCTACGGTACACATCATGTATACTTTGTTTAGACACTTAACATTAGACAGTTAAAAGATTTATTTAATAAAAACAATTTAGAATTGGCTGAGAATGCTTGTTTACTTATAATTTATAGTGACTAGTGAGAACTTTTTTTTAATCGGGTACAATTTGGATATACACAACCCACACACTCCATACTCACACCACATGCACGCGTGCGTATCCATACACACGCAAAGAAAAAATTGGGAGGCTCTCTAGTCTCCAGTGCGCGTGAAATGCACAGTACCACCGAATGCGCACGCATGCGTGTACCCTACTTTTTCTGGAAAAAAAATGAGAAAATAGGTGCAACACCAGGGTTTTGGGTAGCGTCCCACTGTACTGGCTTACAACTGGACCACAGGCCCATTGGTGTGATTACTGAGAACTAATGAGATGTGTTAATGAAAAATGTGCAGCATTATGGGGGCAAGGCTTCTAAATGCAACGGTGGCCACTGGCCTATACCATGGCCTGCCTTCTTGATTGGCCAAAGAGCCCACCTACCCAGCCATCTACGTACTCCAGGCCCAATAGACAGCCTGTTTGGTTGGCTGGTTCGTATTGTTGCTGGTTCGTTTACGTGAGAGAAAAGTACTGCTAGCTGATTCGCGTGAACAGTATTTTACTAAGAGGGCTGGCCAGCCAACCCAGCCAGCGGCTCCCAGCCGATCAGGCTGAGAGAATGTCCCGCGCACAGCTCGCCCCATCTGGCCTGCACAGGCCTGCAGGCTGCACACCAGGGCATCTTTTGCGTCTGTGGGTTGTGTTATGCCAATGTGTCTTGATGATTTTGTAGAACGCCAGCATGGGCGTCCGGCCTGTTTCCATCGTGTCAAACACTTTTTTAACTGGACTATAACCCATACAGCCTACCAATGGCCCAACAATCTCCACCCAACATGCTTCTCTCCCACGCCGCTGCTCGTCTCATTAACACGGCCGCTTGTCGTCCAGAAGGCTCTAGTCACCGCAGCGGCCTTATCCACCGCGCCATCCAACCTCCGCATCCGACTTCACCGCGTTGCCCACCCGCCTCTCACCTTCTCTAGCGCGAGGGTCGCCCGTCGCGAGCAGTGCCACCGCCTAACGTTGCCGCCTCTACTGTGAGGGTGCCTCGCCACGGGGGACCGTACCTAAGTTGCCATTCACCGGAGCTGCGCAACCACTTGTCTGGGCCGTGTAGCCACCCGTCTAGGCCACATAGCCACTCGCCCGCTGGCATCTCTCTCTCTCTCCCCCTGCTACTCCGCGGCATCGAGGTCCGTGTCGACGTCGAGCTCCGTGTCGACGAGCCTCCATTTCGTCCAAGCAGCAAGTAGATGTTGCGCTTGAAAGGGTATGTTGCAAGCGTCTGTTTCAAGTGTTTCAGATATTTTATAGGTATGTTGCAAGTGTTTCATATGGATGTTGCCAAAGTAGATCAAAATATTGCATATATTGCAATGGTTGTATACATATGTTGCAAGCTTCTGTTCCCAATGTTTTATATGTTTTTTCAGACGTATGTTGCAAGTGTGTTTATCTGGATGTTGCATATATTTCACACATAAGCTGTAAGTATTTTATCTAGATGTTGCGTATGTTTGCCATGGTTTCAAGTGGGTTTTAGGTGTTTCTTGCAAGTGTTTCAAATGCATGTTTCATGTGTTTCATCGGTCTTCAAACGTGTGTTCCAAGTGTTGCATCTCCCTCCTCGGCTTCTCCTGCCTTTCCTCGATGTCTCCTCCTCCTGACGTCGGGGCACTGAAAGCTCTAGTTTGGTTTTGGCGAATTGATGAAACCCATTTGGACTAACCCTATTGTCGGTGTTTCGAACAAACACCAACTAGTAAATTTATAATTGTTGCACGTTAGGCTCGGATGGTGTACTAAAGGACACAAGGTTTATACTGGTTCGGGCAGAACGTCCCTACGTCCAGTTTGTTGCTGCTCGTATTATTAGTACCGAAAAAGGTTTGTAGTAGGGGGTACAAATGGTCGAGAGAGGGACAGGTCCCAAGTCTCTGATGGAAAGGTCGAAAGGATGCCAAGAGCTCGGTTGCTGCTTGGCTGTGTGTTATGTGTGGAATCGATCCATCATCCTTAGTGGGGTGCCCTGTCCCCCCCTTTTATAGACCAAGGGGGAGCAGGGATTATAGATGGGAGAAAAGGAAAAAACCAGAGGGTAGAGAAGGTCCTTCGAAGGAGCTGGGTCTTCCTTTCCCCTGTGCCTGCCTTGTTAACATGGCAGACCATGTCAGGGATGATGTGTTCGCTGATTCTCATAGGGTCGTGCCCTGGCCTCATTCAGCAAGTGGGTGTGTCCCATCCTTCACTGGCAGATGGTGTGGCGTGCCAGAGAGCCGAGCTATGACCCTTCGGGGAGTAGACAGGGGAGTGACCATACATCAGTCATTGTAGATGATGTGAGTTCTGTCTTGGATCATAGTGGTTGTCGTATGCTTGTGTCAGGATCTGTGTCCGAGGGCTGATGGCGGCGCCCACAACATTGTAAGACCAAAGTCGGCACCTACAACACTGTTCGGGCTCTGTCATGCTTGGAAGGGCCTAAAGCACCTGTCTCGTCATATCCTGACGGTACCTTCCTGCAGGCATGCAGGGCATGGTCCTCGGTACTACGGTTGACTCAAATGTCCTGTCGTACCCTGTGCTTGTCATTATGAAGGAGTAGGGTGAAGTTGTCGGGCGAGGCGGAGCCTGCCCTCGGACGTCGGGCGAGGCAGAGTCTAGCCCTTAGGGGTCGGGGAGGCAGATACCTTATAGATGTTGTCGTCATCGTCCTAGAGCGTAATGGCTCTGTGTGTCGTGGCATCAATGATGAAGAATGGTCCTTCCCACTTGCTCTTTAGTTTCCCATGGCCAAATAGCTTGACCCTTGAGTTGAACATGAGGACCTTGTCTCCTGGGTTAAACTCCTTCGCCTTTATCCTCTTGTCATGCCTCTCTTTGTTCTCTCCTTATAAATTCTGGCATTGTGGTATGCTTTCTCTCTCCACTCCAACTCAGAGATTTGCATCTTTCTATTTGTTCCTACGGCTGGTAGATCCATGTTCCATTGCTTGATGGCCCAATGTGCTTTAAACTCCAATTCGACGGGAAGATGGCATGTCTTTCTGTATACAAGTTGGTATGGTGTCATACTAATTGGTGTCTTGTATGCGGTTCTATATGCCCAAAGTGCATCTGGCAACTTACTTTTCCACGTTGTACCCATCTCATTCACAGTCTTTTGCAGAATGTTCTTGATTTGTTTGTTTGATGTTTCTTCTTGACCGCTTGTCTGAGGATGATATGGAGTTGCAACATTGTGTCTTATGCCTTGCTCCATCGAAAAGAGACATAATTTCTTTTCAATGAAGTGGGACCCCCCATCACTTATGACCAATTTTGGGGTGCCAAACCATGGGAGAATAACATCGTGGAACATTTTCCTTGACATTAGTGCATCTGCATTGTAGTAGGGCATTGCTTCTACCCATTTGGACACATAGTCCACCACCACCGAGATGTACTCACAGCCTTGTGACTTAGGAAAAGGTCCCATATAGTCAATGCCCCATACATCGAAAAGTTCGACATGCAGGTTGTTGGTGAGTGGCATTTCATCATGGGTGTTGATGTTCCCGTGCTTCTAGCACCTTGCACATTTCTTGACATAATTTTTGTATCGTTGTACATGGTTGGCCAGTAGAAACCACTTTGCCAAATCTTTGCATGGGTTCTGAATACTCCATAGTAGCCTCCATATTCTGGTCCATGACATTTTTCTATGATCTGCATTCCTTTGTCCATGGGTACGCACCATCTCAACATACCATCACTATAGACTCTGTAAAGATAAGGCTCATCCCAAAGGTGCACTCGGCTTTCATGGATGAGCTTTTTCTTGTTTTCCCCTGGTGGTACATGGCCTGGAACCATGAAATTAACTATGTTCACGTACCGAGGGTTGGAGTCCGTGATCTCGAGGAGTGTGTCGTCTCGGAGGAAGTCGTCAATAGGCAAATCCTATGCATCTGCATGATCAGTGTAAATGATTACTTTAGCTCCAACTAAGATCTAAACTTGTCTATAGCAAAAACCATGGCCAAAAGTTCTTTTTCAGTTGTTGCATAATTCAATTGTGGCCTTGTTAAGGTTTTGCTAGCATATGAGATTGCATGATGTTTTTTATCTTTGGTTTGTCATAAAACGGCACCAACAACATAATCACTCGCATCACACATTATCTCAAAGGGAAGCGTCTAATCAAGGGGTTGAATGATTGGAGCAGAAATAAGTGCTTTCTTAAGATAGTAAAATGCATCTAAGCACTCATCATTGAAGTCAAAGGGTGCATCTTTAGCAAGGAAGTTTGTTAAAGGGCAGGCAATTTGAGAGAAATCTTTTATAAACCGCCTATAGAAACCAGCATGCCCAAGAAAGCTATGAACACCCTTAACAATAGTGGGAGGTGGGAGCTGCTCTATGACTTCTATCTTAGCCTTATTCACCTCTATCCCACGCTCGGACATTCTATGTCCTACCACTATACCTTCCTGAACCATGAAATGACATTTTTCCCAGTTTAGGACTAAGTGCTTTTCTTCGCATCATTGTAAGACTCGGTCTAGATTCTCAAGACAATCATCGAAAGTCTTACCATAGACAGAGAAATATTCTATGAAAACTTCCATGATTTCTTCGATCATATTGAAGAAGATGGACATCATGCACTGTTGGCGGTCCTTAACGATCAAATCAAACCCCCAATTAAGACAAAAAAAAGAAGAGAAATTAGCAATCTTAAAACACATATGCATTTACTATTGACCAAGTTCCACATGTATTTAGAGATTATTGTTTTGCAGGAAATAAATACGAATACATGGGAGAATACACCAAAATGCGCTTTCGGACAAAGCGTAAAGCAGATATGCACAAAGAATAAATAGAAAGGCCCATTCATTAAAATAATTTGGGCGAAAGATGACCCATGGAGCAGCCCAAGTCCACTCACCGACCCACCATGCGAAGGCGGTGGCGAGAGGGCTTGGTCAGGGTGCGGCCGCTCCCACCCCCACTTGGCTCCTCTCTGCCGCTCCTTCATATGGCGGTGACATGAAGGCATGCAGAGGATGTGGAGTTCGTGCCTCACGCCAAAAATAGACTCCACACCGCCTCAAGCCCCTGTATAAATAGAGGGGTAGAGCTCCCCTCTAACACACACCTCACTTGAGCAATTCCTCACTCCCACCTTTGTACTTTTACCTTTTTGTAGTTTAGAGCAAGGCAAAGCTACCTTGGAGGGCATGACTCCTTGGAAGAAGAGATTCTTGGTATGGATAGAAATATGAGTTCTTCCAAAGTCTTGTCCCTATCTTCTAGTTATAGTCATACTTATGAACTAGAGTATAGTCTTTATGTTATGATCTTGACATATGAACTAGAGAATAGTTTCTATGTCATGAGATTAGCATACAAGACTTTATGCTTAACCATTCATATAATTAATATAATTGGAATTAGAGCTAAGTTGAGGTGGCGGTTCATCGTGCTTTCGGGTGTGCCCAAGTCCTTTACTTATCGATCTGTAGGGTCGGAGTCCTGATGGGATTTGGGTAGTTTCTATGTACACAAGCATGGTGCTTGGGTATGGAGAGACAGGTGAATGCATTGTCCCTCTCCACAGTTGAGGTGGTAGGCGGTAGGTGGTGATAGCCATGTCCGTCCCTTGTAACCCACCACGTTCATTTGGGGGTGTAGGAGTCTAAATTGTCACATGAGGTTGCTGGCAGACCAGTACTCGATGGTCTCCCAACCTGCTTCACACTTAGCGCTAAAACTAATTATGTAACTTGTATGATCATCAACTAATCTTTGTATGACTATACTAGACCATGCCTGCTCTACTTAGGATTATTCTATTATTCTTTATTTTCTATTTTATCCTTTGAGAAATGCCCAATTGTGTGTCCACTATCTTGAGAAAACCACTCTTACCCCTGTTATAAACATTGTTGTACTTGCAAGTATATTATTCAAGTTTATATCCATAATAGACTCTTAATCAATATATGCCTTCCTTTGGGAAAATATAAATAATAATACCCTGAATACTTCCGGTTGAAATGCTACAATGATAGCTCCGTGCGCTTGCAGATAAATAACTAAAATTGTTAAGGAACTATCAAGGCCTTACCTAGTGGCATTGCTCTTTATTAGTGATGTTGCTAAGTATTGCCAACAACGTATTTCTGGCGCCTTTGTCGGGGATGGATTCTATCTCCGTACTTGGTGAATACGTTAGGAATACCAACAACAATTTCTGGCGCCATTGCCTGTGAAGGCATATTGATTAAAGAATCTAGTAGGACATGTTTATGATAATATGCATGTATGGTAGCCATTGTTTGTGCTAGCTAACTTTGTTTGTTTTCTCCAGTTGTGGATGAAACCAGGATAGTGTATGACTGGCTTTGACCTACCAAACAACTACACCACAAATCTAGAGGCACTCCTAAGGAAGAACCAGTCCTGTATCGCTTCTTCTTCTGCCACTCCACCGATAGTTGAACCAGTTGCCCCCGCACCATGCGCTACTTTTGCCATGGATAAGACGCTCCATGACTACTCTGTCCTCACTGTTACCAACGTGACCGTTGGAACCGCTGTCAACACTGGCAGCGGAAACTTCGAGCTCCGCACTAGCCTCATCACGATGGTGCAGGCAAACCAATTCTCTGGTTTGCCAAGTGAGGACGCGAATGCGCATCTCCAACACTTCCTCGAGCTGTGCGACACCATTGTCATCAAGGACGTTGAGCTTGCTAGCATCTGGTTCCACTTGTTTCCCTTCTCCCTCTCGAGAGGGCAAAGTAGTGTTTCTACAAGGACCGGGAAGCTGCCAACACGTGGGACAAATGTTCCATGGCATTTCTTGCCAAATTCTTCCCCATGGGCAAAACCAATGCCCTGAGGGGACGAATTTCCAACTTCCACAAAGGCATGACAGAATCCATTCCCGAGGTGTGGGAGAAAGTGCACGACTACATCCAAGCATGCCTGCACCCCAGGATTGACACATGGTTAGTGCTCCAAAATTTTTATGATGGGTTAACACTCATGTCTAGGGGGCACATCGACGCTGCTGCTGGAGGAGCTTTTCTTTCCCTCACCATTGATGGAGCCACAACTCTCATCAATAAAAAGGTGTCTAATCAAAGCTGGGGGGAGGAAAGAAAAACACAAATAGGTATGCATACCGTGAAGGAGACGGATATGCTTGCCGCAAAAATAGATCTTTTGATAAAAAGACTGCAAGAACGGGCCCAAGAAAAAGAAGCAATGAAGGGCACCATCTAGGCCTTGGACTCACACATGATGTGTGAGGTTTGTGGTAACATTGGCCATTCGAAGAATGCCCCAAAACCCACAAAGAAGCTGCCTTCATCAACAACAGGTTTTGCCAACAAGGTAATAACGGGTGGAACAACCAGTCCCGCCCGCAAGGCAATTTGAACTTCAATTCAAATTACATTTCGAATCAACCTTGTTTAAAAGACTTGGTACTAGGCCAATCAAAAATAAATGAAAGCCTGACTAAAAAGCTTTCAACCAATGATAAGGTTCTTGACAATATAAATTCTTAGATTGAAGGTTTAACTTCTAATGTTAAAAATCAATTAAGTTTAAATAAAATGGTAGAAACACAACTAGCTAAAATTGCAACTGCCATTCCTGTTAGTAATGATGGAAAAATTCTGGCTCGACCTGAAAATTCTCTTGAAAAAGTAAATGTGATAGTCACGAGGGGTCGTATGTCCACTTGTGATCCACCAAATCCTAACCATTCTACAGAAAAACAAAAGTACGTCAGGGGAAGAACCTTCAACACAAAAAGAAAAAGAACAAGAAGAGGAGACGACACCAAAAGACTTTGTTGAAACCAACTACCTACCATTTCCCATAAGGAACCACAAGTCGGCTGTGGATGAGCAATTTGCTCGTTTTGTTGAGATGATTGTCGGTGTTTTGAGTTGCCACCGACGAGTAAATTTGTATTATTGCGCGTCTGGCTCGGATGGTGTGCTAAGAGGACACGAGGTTTATACTGGTTCACGCAGAATGTCCCTACGTCCAGTTCGTTGCTGCTGCTCTTGTTACTAGCACTGGAAGTTCATAGTAGGGGATAAAAACGGTCGAGAGAGGGATAGGTCCCAAATCTCTAATGGTGTATTATGATGAGTTCCGATCGGTTTGGATGTTTTTTGATGACCTTAATGGGATGCCCTGCTTTCCCTTTTATAGGCCAAGGGAAAGCAGGGGTTACCACCAAGGGAAAAAAGAGGAGAATGAGAAGGAGAAGAAGTCCTCTAGGATCACTGGGTCCTTCTTTTCCTTTACATGGGTCCTACCAACCCTGTAGATGTCAATAGGGACAGCTCCACGTCAGGGCCCTGTCCATCACTGGCACCATGTGTAGGCATTGTCTCTCGGTCATGGCGCTCCACTCTGTCCTGGTGGACATCATGGGGAACTGACGCATCTATCAGTGTTTGTACGAGGGTTAGGCAGAACAATGCCAGTACGCCCGATGCTGTTCTTGATGTGAGTCCCCAAGTATGGCCCATCATGGCCATAGTTTATATCAGGGCGTGTCGGTCACCTCCCTGGTGTCAGAGCTTTGACCCAAACCCATTCACTTGGACCTGGAGTGGTTGGCGGCCATATGGGTCTCCGTCAGGCGAGATGGAGCCTTCGACCTTGGGGTTGGGCGAGGCGGAGTTCCTCCCTAGAGGCTGGGCAAGGCAGAGCCCAAACCCAAGGGTCAGGCAAGGCAGAGCCAGCCTCAGGGGTCGGGTGAGGTAGAGCCCATGGCCTCGGTGTCGTGCAAGGTGGAGCCATCCTCAGGGGTTGGGTGAGGCAGAGCCCGCAGCCTCAGTGTCATGCGAGGTGGAGCCACCCCTCAGGGGTCAGGTAAGGTAGAGCCAGCCTCAGGGGTCGGGCGAGGTGGAGCCCATGGCCTCAGTGTCGTGTGAGGTGGAACCACCTCTTAGGGGTCGGGCGAGGCAGAGCCATCCTCAGGGGTCGAGCGAGGTGGAGCACGGACTCGAGGGTCAGGCGAGGCAGAGCTTGGCCTCGATGGTCGGGCAAGGCAGAGCACGGTCCCAAGGGTTGGGCGAGGCAGAGCCCTGCCCTTAGAGGTCGGGTGAGGCAGAGCTAGCCCTCAGAGGCTGGGTAAGGCAAAGCTTGGACCCAAGGGTCAGGCGAGGCAGAGCATGGACCCAAGGGTCAGGCGAGGCAGAGCCCTACCTTCCGATGTCGGGCGAGGTGAAGCCGGCCCTCAGATGCCCGATGAGGTGGAGCTTGCACACTTGGGGGTCGGCAAGAGCTATAGTCACGCTCTTGATCGCTCAGATGAATTAACGTTGATGATTATTAGCTCCTCCTCTTTGGGTACCCTAGTATTGGTCCCCGACAGTAGCCACTGAGCCTATGGAGGAGTAGAATACTCCTTCAGAGGTTCTTCTGAATAGGAGGACTCTGTGGTCCCTGGCCTTCTTTTGTTGCCCATGGCTTATCCCAGGGACGATGATTCCCTCCCATCGATGTCGGACCCTTCACGGGTATGGCCGTGAGATTCGGTGGGTTTGTTAGCTGGCTAGTTTGAGTAGGGTCCTAGCATCCTGTTCGTGGGGATCTGGCTAGGGTCAGCTTGGTGACCAACTCTAGATTTTCAGCGGTCAATCCATATAGTTCTCAGGTCTATTCGACCGGTCTCGAGGGCTCTCTGCCTTTCTTTAGGAAAAAACCATGGGTCGTACCCGGCTGAGACTCGATCCTGGGCTGGGATGCCCATGGCGCTCATGCGCCTGGGTACTGGCCACTTAAGGGCCCATCCCCTTCCATCCCTTATCCTAAGGCTACCTAGAGCGGTTGTCAAACCCGTCGATGGGCCAACCTTTGAACTCCTAGGCCTAGGTGGGCCGTAGAAGTGTTTTTTGATCCATATTCCTCTTACTTGTGACGAGTCATGGCCCATTCGGAGAGGCGAAATGTCCAGCGAGTTTTCTGAGGGGACGGACAGAGATTGCGTGCGCACTTCCCGCGGTGGGACTTTGTGGTAGATCATGGTAGGTGTAGAGATCCAGGCAGACGCTTGGTTTCCTCGCATCCGTCACCCCTATAAAAACCAAAGTGTTCACCCCCAGGGTTCCATACCTTGCATCCTTGCCTCCACAGCCATGACTGCCGCCGCCGCCATTGAGCCAACATCCAACCGTCCCCACCTCCAATGGATCCATGGTATCGTTCTGACATGACCTTCTAGCGCATGGAGGGCCTTGTTCGTCATGGTCTTCTTCACACGCGAACCTCGACCGAGGAGTGGCTGCTGCCCAGAGAGCTGCCATCATCGCCCGATGGCTACATAGTGTCATTCACCCACTTCCATGAGTATGGGTTCACGACCCCTGCCCACAGATTTCTTTGGGGGCTGCTGCACTACTACAAGATTGAGCTGCAGCATCTCAACCCCAATGGGATCCAGCACATGGAGGCATTCATCGCCCTATGTGAGGGATTCCTAAGGATCAGCCCCCACTTCGATCTGTGGAGGCACTTCTTCACCATCACCCTCTAGAAGAAGAGGGAGAAGAGCGACAGGCAGGAGCTACACATGTAGATGGGGTGCGCCGGCATCCAACTCCGGAACAATCGGGTCGGTGAGTATCCATCGATGCGGCTGTCAACGTCCAAAAAGGGGTGGTATTCATAGTTGTTCTACCTCAAGAATGACGCCACCGTCCCCCTACCGGAGTTCATCGGGCGCCTGATCGAAGAGGCCCCGGAGTCATGGAGGAAGTGGGTTGTCCCAGAGAAGGACAAGAAGAAGATCTGGACCACATCACCGCCATCCTCATCTTGAAGGAGAGTGGCCTGAAGGGGTCAAGCATCATCGGGGGCTACCACGCAAGGAGGGTGGCACCATTGATGACACGCACGCTCCCGCTATATGCGATGGCGCCAGAGGTGTCATTCGACGGAACGGCGCTCGCCGAGGGGGCGCTCCCCAACTCTGAGATCACGCAACGCATCAAGGAGGTAATGGAGCCCTCATGGGATGGCAAAGGTGCCCCCCTCGATTTTGTTTACCCGGTGCCGGGGCATCCTCCGATGCGGCCAGAACCAGGCCACATCGTCTTCGTAAGTTTCCCCTCCTCATGCCTCCTCTTCAATTGATTTCCCGACCTCTTGACACTAACTTTGAGAGGGACAGTACCAGCCGAGGGACCTCATCCTCATGGATCACCCGGCGCCATTGCCGAGGGATTCATCCATGAGGGTGGTGAATCACACCGTGGGCGAGCGGCTAAGGAAGGCGAAGGAGGACAAGAGGAAGAAGAAGAAGCAACAGAAGCTACAGGCATGGGAGCGAGGGGAGGACACCGATAGCAACGATGATGGGGATGATGACGAGAAAGTTGACAACATCGAGTGGGATGACCTGGAGAATGAGGATGTGCTGATAGGTACCGGCTTGTCCTTGCAGGAGTCGGGACCCTTCCCATTCCATGGAGGGGAGGGCACGTCTGGGGAGCCAACAGAGACGGGCCATACCGTCGGCTTGTCCTAGGAGTCAACAGGGGCAGGCGGCTCTACCACCACCCCTGAGGTGCCAGCGGAGGCATGTGGCTCCTCCATCACACCCCAAGATCCAAGGGAATCGAGCCCCCCCTGCCCAGGAGCAAGTGGCGGGCTCAAAACGGCCTCGCCCTGACGAGGTGGAGCAGACATCGGGGGGTTCACCCCCAAACGTATCTGCCACCGATGGTGTTGAGGTGAGTCATCAGTTCCTCTATTTTCCCTATTTTGGTCAGATTTCATCGTGACTTATGCTTTTTGTTTCTTGCAGCATCGGGAGGCAGCGTAATCCTTTGGCACTGGCGCAAAAGAAGAGCGTCGCCCTTCAAGCGAGGCGGTAGCCGTTGGCTGGCATCGCACCTATTTTGGGTGGGAGCAGCGTCGGTATGACTATGTCACCAGCTAGTCAGGCACCACCCACGGTGGCGCCCGTGCCCTCAGCGCAACAGGCGGATGCGAGGGCTCAAGGGACGCCTTCAAAGGTCGCAGAGCAGTCAGCGATGGAGGCAATACCGCTGCCGACAATAGGGCGGATGGGGCTGCCGACCGCGCTCGTGGTGCTGACCGTGGTGGGCGTGACATAGCTAGTTAGGACCCCACTAATGTAGGTAGAGGTGGCGGTGGCTGTGACAGGTGGGTCACAGCCAGACGCTATCGTGGCGGTGCCTGAGGAACCGGCGTGACCCACACCATCGGCGGCCTAGGTGACAGGTGGGCCAAACATAGGGGGACGTGGCCGAGGGGTCCCCGGAGGTCATAGTGCTGGGGGAGGAGTCAGCACCCGTACCGCTAACCCCTTTTGCCGCTGGAGGGAGTGTCCCTGAGGGGACATCACAGTGAGGAGGGTCGGCAGCGATCGAAGCCGGCAGGGAGCCTTCCCTGGCCCTGACGTTGGTGGGTAGTAACTCACCTACATGGGGTGAGCCCCTGCTCTAATGGGCGAGTCCGGAGGATCCGACGTCGACGCTCTTCACTCTCGACGATGCCACAGAGAGCATGGAGTGGGAGAGCCTCGATGTGGGGATTGCATCCGTGCTTGAAGCCCTGGACCACGCCAATGGTGCCTTGCGCAATGTTGTCGTTCCTTCTGGCTAGGTATTCACTTGACCATGCCTCTCACCCTTTTCTTTCTTTATATATTTTCTGTATTCTGACCATCATCTCCTTTCAGTCCCTTATCGCTCGTAGCCGGAGGAAGTCTTGGTTCCTTCGTGAGCAGAAGGAAACCTAGGACCGCCACATCGAGGAGGCGCGACTGTGTGGGGAGGCGACCGCTCATCTTGTTGCCACCCAGCAGAGGGTGGCTGAGCTAACTCCCCTTGCCGAGGAGGTAGATGGTCTCTGGTCGCGGGTGGCCGAGGCCTGTCGTCATGCTGATGAGGCCGAGAGGGTGTTTGAGGCGCTATCGATGAGATCATGGAAGGACACTGAGGAGGCCACCAAGGTCAGGAAGGAGCCAGACAAGCTATTCTAGAAGGACGCCGAGACCCGCTAGTGGATCCTCAACCTTCTAGCCGAGGTTGAGAAGGAACGAGAGCTGAAGCTAGGGGCCGAGGAGAAGCTTGCGGCCCTAGAGAAGAGGGCGAGTTAGGATGCCATGGCAGTCGCCCGGCTGCGCAAGGAGTAGGAAGAGCATGGCGCGGCTCATGAGGAGCATGACTAGGCCCTCCAAGAGTGTGACCAGGCCTGCCAAGAGCGCGACGGTGCACAACAGAAGGTTGGCTCCCTCCAGGCCAAGCTTGGAACCGTGATGACCCAGAAGCTAAGGGCCAAGAGCATCTCTACTGGGCTAGCTGTGGACCTCGCCGAGGCAAGGAGGAACCTTCAGGCGGAGAGCGGCGAGCTCAGTATCCTAAGCGCTACCCTCGGAGTGGTCTGCGATGACCTTTAGGTGGCGCGGTCGGAGGGGACTAGCTCACTGGTGGCCTATGCCATTGAGATCACAACCGGGGTGCGCCAGCTTGAGAGGAATGCGCTTCACACCAAGGTCAACCAATCCTTCATGATTGCTCATTCTCATTACAGGGACAGCATCGACCTAGAGGCGATGAGCCACAGCTTCACACCTAGCTATGAAGCCCATGAGCTGGAGGAGATGGAGACGGCGGTGGCTCCCCTTTTGTAGGACCTGGCAGATAGAATAGAGAGCATAGTTCTCCCTCAGAGGGGTTAGTTAGCCAGATAGGTCGGGTAATCATTCATGTAACAAGCGGACAAGCTCCGACCCCTCTGTACTATCCGAACAAACTTATCATTTTGTTTTTCCTCCCTTTTTATGTGCAAAAAGGGGCTCACATGTTCTGACCCTTCCATTTGTTAAGACCGTAGGGCCTAAGGTGTAGGAGGGAAACTCTGATCACATAGAGTGCCATAGCCGTTAGGGCTTAGGTTTCTCGCAGTCCGACCAACTTTACTCAGTCGTTCGTTTCCGTGGACCTTGCCACTAGGTTTAACATGAGGAAGAGGTTGGGCATGGTGACTATATCAGAAAGGGCGTATTTATAGCCTTATCAGCCCTCGAGTGAGACCCAACCCCTTGCCATTTGCTGTGGTCAGGTGTCACTAAAGATCGAGGAGAGGATAGCGAAATTAGTAGGAGAAAACATCTCTTGTTTTCGCACGTACCCCCTCCAAGGTTCTGAGCCATCATTTTGCGACCGCGTGTTCAGTCTCCTTGCGAGTCCAACTTTCCTCAAGCCCCCACACATAGCAGGGGTCTGGTCGAGGGTCGAGTCTTCTTTGTGATCGTTGCCCTGTCCACGGTTTCCGCAACCAGAGGGGTTGAGCTAATGTCGCTTGCCTTGATGTCTCGAGTGACGCACTCGGTGAGCTCACTAATAGGCATGTTCATGTGGAATCCGGGTCTGTCATTTGTGATGGGGTCGATAAAGCCCTTATGTGGCATTCCACTCCTTAACCTGCCTTCCAGCAGATGCCCGAGCCATTCCGGAGGGTGACTCAGTTGACTCGATGGCCTCCACTTAATGGGGATTCTGTGGGCTCGGCTCTAGGTTAGGATCGAATGAGAAGGTTGAGATGACCCTGTCTGCTTCTAAGCAGGTCGAGCAAAAGCTGCTGGGGCTCATCTACATTTTCTCCCCTGGCTCTGTTCAACGCAAGGCGGCCTCATGCCCTTCGCGGGCCAGCCTTCAAACCTCTATCTCCTGATTTAGGGTCGGGTGGCCCGAGCTCCCAAGCACCATGGGGCTCGGTAGGGGTCAGCTGTGTTTCATGCGTCACCCCGTCCTCGGTTTCTAAAACTAGAGGCGCTGAGCTAACAACACTTGCCTCGATGGCTCGAGTGTCGCGCTCATTGAGCTCACTAACGGGCATGTTCGAGTGGAATTTGGGTCTGTCATCCGCTGACGGGGTTGGCATAGCCCTCATGTGGCATTCCACTACTCCTTAACCCACCTCCCAGTAGATGCTCGAGCTGTTTGATGGGCTCAGGTGATCCGTTTGATTGCAGAGATTGGCCGAGCCTCTATCCACTTTGTAAACTTGTCTATGGTGACAAGAAAGTGGGTGTAGCCCCTAGGTGCCCTTTTGAGGTGTCTGACCAGATCAAGCCCCTAGACCGCGAACGGCCATGTGATGGGGTTCATCTAGAGCGCTTGGGCCAGGAGGTGAGTCTGCCGAGTGTAGTACTGACACCCTTCATAGGTGCGCACAATTAGCTCAGCACTGGCTACAGCAGTCGGCCAGTAGAAGCCTTGTCGGAATGCATTTCCAACCAGGGTTCTAGGCGCGGCATGGTGACCGCAGACCCCACTATGGATATCACCCAGCAAACGCTTCCCCTGCTCGATGGGGATGCAGCGCTGTAGGATCCTGATGTAGCTTCGCTTGTAAAGTTTGCCCTCAACAAGGACAAAGGACTTGGCATGACGTGTGAGCCGTTGAGCCCCCGTCTTGTCCGTCGGCAGCTCCTCACAGAGGAGGTAGTCGAAATAGAGCATCCTCTAGTCAACCAGAGGGTCGGGCTTTGTAGCTAGGTCCTCTTTGAGCTCCATGACTTTAGGGTTGAATGGAGCTAACGGTTGGTCGGCCGCTGAGCCCAGGGCGGGCAGCCCATCACCGGCTTGTTCCGACCCCTCGTAGCAAACCAAGGGCTTGTGTTGATCACTGGTGAAGACGCCCATTAGCACCGGCTCTCAGCCGGATGCCGCTTTTGTCAGCGCGTCGGCCGCCTCATTGAGACGCCTCGAAATGTGGTTGAGCTTGAGGCTGTCGAATTTGTCCTCTAGCTGGCGGACTTCTTAGTAATATGCAACCATCTTGGCGTTGTGGCAGCTTGACTCCTTCATGACCTGGTCGATGACTAGCTGGGAGTCGCCCCGGACATCGAGGCATTGGATGCCCAACTCGATGGCGATGCACAGGCCATTTATGAGCACCTCATATTCAGCCACCTTGTTAGAGGAGGGGAAATGGATGTGGACCATGTACCTCATGTGTACCCCGAGGGGCAAAACAAAGACTAGCCCCATGCTGACGCCTTTCTTCATTAGTGATCCATGGAAGTACATCGTCCAGTACTCTTAGTCGATGACGGCTGGTGGCATTTGGACTTTGGTCCACTTTGCAACAAAATCCGCCAACACCTGGGTCTTGATGGCCGTTTAGGAGGTATATGCAATGCCCTGACCCATCAGCTCGAGTGCCCACTTTGTGATTCTTCTCGTGGCATCCTGGTTTTGGATGACCTCCCCGAGGGGGAAGGATGTCACGACCGTCACTGGATGTGACTCGAAGTAGTGGCGTAGCTTCCTCTTGGCGATAAGGACGGTGTACAGGAGCTTCTAGATTTGGGGGTAGCGGGTCTTAGAATTGGATATGACCTCGCTAATGAAGTACACAGGGTGCTGTACTTTGAGGGCATCACCCTCTTGTTCTCGCTCCACTAATAGGGCGGTACTGACCACTTGCGTGGTGGCCGCAATGTAGAGCAGAAGGGGTTCTCCATCGGTCGAAGGAACTAGGATCAGGGCCTTCGTCAGAAGCTGCTTGACCATGTCAAGTGCCTCCTAGGTCTCAGACGTCCATTTGAAGTGGTCAGCCTTCTTTAGAAGTCGATAAAGGGGGAGACCTCATTCGCCGAGGTGCGAGATGAAGCGGTTGAGCGTGGTGAGGCACCCTGTAACTCGCTATACCCCATTTATGTTCTAAATCGGGCCCATTCTTGTGATGGACGAGATCTTCTTTGGGTTGGCCTTGATGCCACGCTCGGAGATGATGAAACCAAGTAGCATGCCCCTCGAGACCCCGAAAACGCACTTCTCAGGGTTGAGCATAATGCCATTTGCTTGGAGTTTTGCGAAGGTCTGCTCAAGGTCGGCTACGAGCTAGTCAGCCCATTTGGACTTGACCACGATGTTGTCTATGTAGGCCTCAATGGTCTGCCCGATGAGGTCTCTAAAACACTTGAGCATACAATGCTGGTATGTAGCCCCAGCATTCTTCAGACCGAATGACATTGTGACATAGCAGAACGATCCGAAGGGGGTGATGAAAGATGTCGTGAGCTGGTTGGACTCTTTCAACGTGATTTGATGGTACCCATAGTACGCATCAAGGAAGCAAAGGGTTTCACACCCTGAGGTAGAGTCGACTATTTGGTCTATGCACGGTAAAGGAAACAGATCATTTGGGCATGCTTTGTTGAGACCCGTGTAGTCAACACACATCCTCCATTTCCCACTCTTCTTTCGTACAAGAATGCGATTGGCTAACCACTCAGGGTGGTACACTTCCTTGATGAACCCAGCCACCAAAAGCTTCATGATATCCTCATCGATGGTCCTGCATTTCCCCTCATCAAAGCGACACAGGTGTTGCTTCACTGGCTTGGAGCCTAGGAGGATCTTCAAGGCATGCTCGGAGACTTCCCTTGGAATGCCTGGCATGCTCGAGGGTTTCCACGCAAAGATGTCTCTGTTGGCGCGAAGGAAGCCGACGAGCGTGCTTTCCTATTTGGAGGAAAGTGTGGTGCCAATATGCACCACTTTTCCCTTGGGGTTGCTGGGGTCTATGAGGACCTCCTTGGTGCCCTCCACTGGCTCGAAAAACCCGGCCAACCCCTTGGGGTTGGGTGCTTCTTCGGTGACCTCCTTCCTGATGGCCACGAGCTCTCTAGAGGCGACGATTGCCGCAGCATGATCACAGCACTCGACCTCGTACTCATAGGCGCGCTGGAAGGAGGTGCTGATGGTGATGACCCTACCTAGGCCCGATATCTTTAGCTTTAGGTAGGTGTAGTTGGGGATGGCCATGAACTTCGCGTAGCATGGTCATCCTAGGATGGTGTGGTAGATTCCGTGGAACCCAACCACTTCAAAAGTGAGGGTCTCCATCCTATAGTTGGACGGACCCCCGAAGGTGATGGGCAGATCGATTTGCCCAAGTGGCATTGCCTACTTTCTAGGCACGATGCCATGGAAAGGCGCTCCATTCGGTCGGATGCGTGCTCGGTCGATGCCCATAACGTTGAGCGTCTTGATGTACATGATGTTGAGGCCACTGCCTCCATCCATCAGTACTTTGGTGAGCTACTTCGTGCTGATGATCGGGTCAACCATGAGCGGCTATCTCCCCAGTTGTAGGATGCTCTCCGGGTGGTTGGTCTGATCGAAGGTTATGGCATACTCCGACCATTGGAGGAAGGTAGGCGCGGTCAGCTCGGCCGTATAGACCTCACGGCGTGCGAGCTTCTAATGGCGCTTGGAGTCGTAGGCTACTGATCCTCCAAAGATCATGAGGCAACCATCCGGTGTCGAAAAGCCTCCGTCCTTCCCCTCAACGTCGTCCATGGTCGGGTCGGGGTCCTTCCTATGCTCTCCTTTATTGGAGCCTCTAGACAAGAACCACTTCATGAGGCCATAGTCCTTGTATAGATGCTTGACGGGGAAGGCATGGTTTAGGCATGGTCCCTCGAGTAGCTTCTCAAAGTGGTTCAGGGTGCCCTCTATGGGCTTTTGACCCCCTTGTGGTCAGTAGTGGCCATGAGCGAGCCCTTGCGCCGCTGCTTGTTCTTCCTTTTGATGGGATGGTTGGAGGCGCCTTCGCCGGCGTCCTCGTCCCATTTTGCCTTGCCCTTGAGGTGGTCAAAGATCGCTCCGACCGCCTCCTCACCCAAGGCATGGCTAGTGGCGATGTCGAGGAGCTCCTTGGTGGTTCATGAGCCCTTACATCCTAGCTTGTGAACCAAGGACTCACAGGTGGTCCCAGACAAGAAAGCTCCTATAACATCAGCGTCGGCGACATTAGGCAGCTCATTGCACTATCGGGAGAAGCGTCAGATGTACCCACAAAGGGTTTCCCCGACCTTCTATTGGCAATTCTTGAGATCCCATGGGTTCCTAGGGCACTTGTACGTGCCCTAGAAGTTCCCCACAAAGATCCTTTCAGGTCCGCCCAACTTTGGATTCTATTGGGCGGAAGGTGTTCCAACCATGTTCGCGCCGAATCGGCCAGGAACAATGGAAGGTTGTGGATAATGAAATTGTCATTATCCTCTCCACTGGCTTGGTAGGCAAGCTGATAATCCTTGAGCCAAAGTCCGAGGTTCATTTCCCTAGTGTACTTTGGGATGTTGGTTGGTGGCCGGTACCTTGGCGGGAAGGCGACGTTGAGGATGTGTCGGCCGAAGGCCTGAGGCCCCGATAGGGCGAGGCTCGGGCTTCGGTCCTCGCCACTGCTGTAGCGTCTGCCATGACGAGGGTGATAGCCATGGCTGGTTCCCTCTCTTGGTTCATCGCGGGTACGTCTATGGGCATTGAGGGTGTCACGTGCGTCACGGTTGCGGCCGAGATGCTTATGCACTGGGACCATGGTGTGCCGCCTGTCGCCTTGTGATGCCTGGTGGATGGACATGTCCTTATTGGGTTGCTCCGAGGGCATGCGCTGGCTAGTGTCGAGCTCGCATCATCGAGACAACGAGCTTTTAGCTTGCTGCGCCGCTGCACGTTCGAGCAGCATGCGAATCTCGCGATGGGCCTGATGATCCTTAGGTGTCACAAGCCCCGAAAGCCCACGGAGCAAGGCCACCACAGCAGCATTGTTCTGGCTCACACGGGTGAAGTGTTGGAGGGCTTCATCGTTGGCGATGATCCTCCGGTTCATGTGGCTGGCCATGGCGCATGCGCGCCTACCGTCTCCATGGCGCTCGATCTCTCGATCGAGCTCCACGCATTCCTGCTTGAGCTAGAGTTGTGCTTCCTTGAGCTCTAGGTGCCGGGCCTTCAACTGCTGCACCTGCCGGTGGGGTGGGGCCCCTGTCTCCCCCTCGACCTCCTCGTCGACGTCGTTCATCTGGGTAGCCTCCTCTTCGTGGATGCTTTCGACGTGTCCCTCGGGGGTACCTGCCTTGAAACACTCATGAGAGGGGTGATGACTCCCCCTGCTGGAGTCAGAGCTGGTGGGTGACTCCAATTCTCCCACGAGGAGGTCATGGAAATATTCTGTGACATATTTGGTCATCCCCACAAACTCATTGTCCATGGGGGATGGAGGCGTGCGTTGCACCACAGGGTGGCCATCGGTCTCTGTGGCATTGCGGAAACCGAATGGGAGCGCTTTCGGGGCACTCTGGATGAGGTATTCTAGAGAGAGCAGGTCTCCTCTGGCAAGCTATGCCATGACATTGGCAAACAAGAAGGTGAGGCAGTGCAGGTCCTCCCGGGATGGCTGGGGTCCTAAGAAGATGCTGAGCTGGCGCTCTAGCCTCCTGTAGTCGAAGTTGAGGAGCTGGTCGCTTCTGGGGGCGCGGGCCTCTGGTGCGTGCAGCTGCAGCTTCTCAAGCGCCTCGGTGATTGTGTCAAGGCTGACAGAGTGAAGAGGTCGGACGGTGGCAGGATCCATCGCCAACTCTCCCTCTGTCGTGACGATGAAGTCTAGGTCCCCAAACCGTATGTGCATGCCTAGGACCCAGCTGAGGTTGTGACTAGCCATCCGAGGCCTAGTGTGGATGTCAAGATGCGCAAAAGGCCCCTACCTGGCACTCCAACTGTCGGTGTTTTGAGTTGCCACCGACAAGTAAATTTATATTATTGCATGTCTGGCCCAGATGGTGTGCTAAGAGGACATGAGGTTTATACTGGTTCAGGCATAATGTCCCTACGTTCAATTTGTTGCTGCTGCTCGTGTTACTAGCACTAAAAGTTCATAGTAGGGGTTACAAACGGTCGAGAGAGGGACATGTCCCAAGTCTCTGGTGGTGTATTACGATGAGTTCCGATCGGTTCAGATGTTTTTCGATGATCTTAATGGGACACCCTGCTTTCCCTTTTATTGGCCAAGGGAAAGCAGGGGTTACCACCGAGGGAAAGAGGAGAATGAGAAGGATAAGAAGTCCTCCAGGATCGCCGGGTCTTTCTTTTCCTTCACATGGGTCCCACCGACCCTGTAGACATCAATAGGGATAGCTCCATGTCGTGGCCCTATCCATCAATGGTGCCATGTGCAGGCATCATCTCCCAGTCCTGGCGCTCCACTCCATCCTGGTAGACATCGTGGCGAACTGACATGTCTATCAGTGTTCATATGAATAGTGCCGCTATGCCTAATGTTGTTCCTGATGTGAGTCCCCAGGTATGGCCCATCATGGCCGGTCACCTCGCTGGTGTCAGAGCTTTGACCCGGACCCATTCGCTTGGACCTAGAGTGGTTGGTGGTGGTATGGGTCTCCGTCGGGTGAGATGGAGCCTCCTGCCTTGGGGTCGGGCGAGGCGGAGCTCCTCGCTAGAGGCTGGGTGAGGCGGAGCCCAAACCCAAGGGTTGGGCAAGAAGGAGCCAGCCTCAGGGGTCGAGCAAGGTGGAGCCTACGACCTCGGTGTTGTGCGAGGCGTAGCCACCCCTTAGGGGTCGGGTGAGGTGGAGCCATCCTTAGGGGTTGGGCGAGGCAGAGCGTGGACATAATGGTCGGGTGAGGCAGAGCCTAGCCCCAAGGGTCAGGCGAGGCTGAGCGTGGTCCCAAGGGTCGGGTGAGGCAGAGCCCTACCCTTAGAGGTTAGGTGAGGTGGAGCTAGCCCTTAGAGGCCAGGCGAGGCAGAGCTTGGACCCAAGGGTCGGGCGAGGTAGAGCCCTGCCCTCAGAGGTCAGGCGAGGTAGAGCTGGCCCTCAGATGCTGGGCGAGGCGGAGCTTGCATACCTAGGGGTCAGCAAGAGCTGTAGTCGCGCTCTTGACCGCTCAGATGAATTAACTTGATGGTTATTAGCTCCTCCTCTTTGGGTACCCTATTGTTGGTCCCCGACAATGATCGAGAAGATACATGTAAGTGTCCCATTGATGGACGTCTTGCTTGTACCTTCCTACACAAAGTACATTAAGGACATCATCATCAACAAGCGACCACTACCGTCCACAGAGGTCATCAAGTTGACAGAAGAGTGTAACACTGCTATACTCGACTTTCTTAAGAAGAAGAAAGATCCTGGGTTCCCCACAATCTCATGCTCCATCGGGATCCAGCATTTTGACCATGCCCTATGCAACCTTGGGGCTAGCATAGGGCATGGTCGAAATGCTGGATCCTGATGGAAATAAAAAAAAGATCAGAGAAGAAGAAAATCAAACAAACCACAAAGGAAGAAAAGACAAAAAGTAGTTTCCACACCACCAAAGAAGAACAAACTGGTGGGAAAACCCAAAGAAGAAGCTCCGCAGTCCACCACCACATCACCAAGAACAAACAAAATGGTGTGGAGACCGAAGAAGGAGCAGCTGTCCGCATCCACTTCTCCAGGATCGGGCGCTCCATTAACAAGCAAATGAATGGAGGGTCCTACTCATTGGACCTTAAAAAGTGAGTCCTTGCTAAAGGTAAATTGGTAGTTATCATTTATAATTATGCTAAAATGTAGAATTCCTAGTTTATGCATTAATAAGTCTAAAAAGAAAACATAAATAAAAAGGTTTACCTTTAAAATTACCTATGTTGTTGAATATTAGTTATCTTCCATGCTCTGCACAAAGTATGTTTTGGTTTGAGGCATGGTTAGTATACGAGCATGCTTTCATACACTTTTTAAATTAAGCATGGTACTTAGCTTAATCAGTCTACCTTGATCAAACGAAACACAATGTCTAGCTTGATTGTTGTACCAAAACTACTAAGTATAGACATTGGTTGACATACTAAATAAGAACAAGTAATTTGCCTCAGAGTCTTCAACAAGTAACATATCACACACCTGGCTTTGAGCTAGCTTGGTGGAGGAACCCCGCAGAGGTACCTTGTATCTTTTTAATTTTTAGATTTATTTTCTGCATTTATTTAATTAGCATTTAAAAAATCTATTAAATTAAAAATTCCAAAAAAATGAAATATGATAAAAACAACAACAAAATTTATTCTACTCTCATATGTGTTTAAGAATGTTCAGTTTCTCTTATGTTGAAATGATGAATAGTTGCTCTGTCTATAATTCATCTGTGCCGAGGCTGTAACTTAGTATTCTCCAAGATTTAAGTTTGTTGGCTAAAAATATCTCATCCTAAAACTTAAAAACTTGTGGGTTGCAAAAGCATGATCCTTTTCTAAGTTGTTGCAAGTTATGATATGGAAAATAGAATATGCTATGACTTTGTTCTAAGAGAAACTTGACATGTGGAGTTTTTCATTTTAAAATGGTAAAAGCAAAAGTTCCTCAATAATTATGAATTCCTACCACGGTCATATGACATCATTCAAGTCTAAAACCTTAGTCATATGCTACTTGCATTTACATTGAGTTTTGTCAAATTGTTTCTAACCCTTGTTGAGTTCTCGTCATGCACCTATGATCAAGATTCACGTACACCTACAAATAAAGTGCTAACTCTTACACTAAGAGTTACGCAAAAACATGTTTTTCGTCCACCTAAATAAATACTCCACTCATTTATTATGAGTCTTTCTCTCTAAAGTTTTCATATGCCAAAAAAAAGAAAGTATGAGGCTATGATAAAAAAAGAGAGACACATGAAGGTCTCAAAATAGAAGAAAAAAATGGAACACATGAAGGTTCCAAAGTGTTGAAAAAGAAATAAAGGTAGCCCATACTTCCAAGGCAATTATCAAAAAAGAGAGAGAGTCATGATCAAAGGAGTACCAAAAATATTAGGATTAGAAAAATATTCCACACACTTGCACTTCTTGATCAAAGTGTATGATTTGTGTATCTTTAGATCTGGTTTTGGACTTAGCAATATATGTGATGCAAGTATGCCTCTCATCCATACCTACCCAAAAATCCACTCAAAGCCTTTAGAGATAGGGTGAAAAGAAGGCAAAACAATAAAACGCCTTGGTGAGAAACATACGCATTGAGCGATTGAGTGAATCATTTGAGGAACTTATATTTATTTTGCAAAAAACTCACAAAACTTCCAGATAGAAAGTTGATCAAAGAATGAATGATTAGTAATTCTACTAAAATTGTTCTATTTTGTAACCACGCAAGACTTGGAAAGGCAATAAGCACCATAGGGATTAAGTTAAAAGGGTGGATAGAATGCCAAACTTACTTAAATTGCGGAAGAATACTTTGTTATAGGCATGGCACCTGTGAATTATATTCAACATAGTAACAACTCCTGATCAACAACCAATAACTTAGCTATTTGCTCGGGATGAGCAAAGGTTAAGCTTGGTGGATCTTGTTGGCGGTCCTTAATGACCAAATCCAACCGCCAATTAAGACACAAAAAGAGGAGAAATTAGCAATCTTAAAATACATATGCATTTACTATTGACCAAGTTCCACATGTATTTGGAGATTATTGTTTTGCAGGACAAATACAAATACATGGGAGAATACACCAAAATGTGCTTTCCAATGAAGCGTAATGTAGATATGCGCAAAGAATAAATAGAAAGGCCCATTCACTCAAATAATTTAGGCGAAAGACGACCCAAGGAGCAGCCCAAGTCCACTCACCAACCCACCATGTGAAGGCAGTGGTGAGAGGGCTTGGTTAGGGTGTGGCCACACCCTGGGTGCGCCCGCACCCCACCTAGCGCCTCTCTACTGCTCCTTCATTTGGCAGTGACATGAAGGCATGCAGAGGATGTGGAGTCCATGCCTTGTGCTAAAAATAGCCTCCACACCACCTCAAGCCCCTGTATAAATAGAGGGGTAGAGCTCCCCTCTAACACACCTCACTTGAGCAATTCCTCACTCCCACCTTTGTACTTTTGCCTTTTCGTAGTTTAGAGCAAGGCAAAGCTACCTTGGAGGGCTTGACTCCTTGGAAGAAGAGATTCTTGGTACGAATAGAAATATGAGTTCTTCCGAAGTCTTGTCCCTATCTTATAATTGTAGTTATACTTATGAACTAGAGTATTGTCTTTATGTTATGATCTTGACATATGAACTAGAGTATAGTTTCTATGTCATGAGATTAGCATTCATGACTTTATGCTTAACCATTCATATAATTAATATAATTGGAATTAGAGCTAAGTTAAGGTGGCGGTTCATCGTGCTTTCGGGTGTGCCCAAGTCCTTTACTTGTCGATCCATAGGGTCGGAGTCTCAGGGGATTTTGGTAGTTTCTGTGTACGCAAGCATGGTGCTTGGGTATAGAGAGACATGTGAATGCATTGTCCCTCTCCACGGTTGAGGTGGTAGGCCACAGGTGGTGATAGCCCTATCCGTCCCTTGTAATTCCCCACATTCATTTAGAGTGTAGGAGTCTAAATTGTCACATTAGGTTGCTGGCAGACCAGTACTCAGTGGCCTATTGACCTGCTTCACACTTAGCGCTAAAACTAATTATGTAACTTGTATGATCATCAACTAATCGTTGTATGACTATACTAGACCATGCCTGCTCTACTTAGGATTATTCTTTTATTCTTTATTTTCAATTTTATCCTTTGAGGAATGCCCAATTGTGTGTCCACTATCTTGAGAAAGCCACTCTTACCCCTGTTATAAACATTGTTGTACTTGCAAGTATATTATTCAAGTTTATATCCATACTAGACTATTAATCAATATATGCCTTCCTTTGGGAAAATATAAATAACGATACCATGAATATTTCCGGTTGAAATGCTACAATGATAGCTCCGTGTGATTGTGGATAAATATCTAAAATTGTTAAGGAACTATCAAGGCCTTACCTAGTGGCATTGCTATTTATTAGTGATGTTGCTAATTGTTGCTTTGTTAGTGATGTTGCTAAGTATTGCCAACATGGTATTTCTAGCGCCTTTGCTAGGGAAGGATTCTATCTCCGTACTTGGTGAATACATTAAGAAATACCAACATGCACCTTTGGAAAGAAGCAGGGGCATTGCATAGACCAAAAGACATTCGTCGATATGCATATGTCCCATAGGAGCATGTGAAAGTCGTCTTACTCTGATCATCAGGATAGATAGGGATTTGATGATACCCTGAATACCCATCAAGGAAACAAAAGAAAGAATGCTTTACAAGCCATTCCAACATCTCATCGATGGAAGGCAATGGGAAGTGATCTTTCTTTGTAGCCTTGTTAAGTTTTCTGTAATCTATACACATCCTCCATCCTGTGATGGTTCATTGAGGGATTAACTCATTCTTATCATTTCTAACGACCATCATGCCTCCCTTCTTAGGCACAACTTGCACGAGACTAACCCACTCGCTATTGGGGACAGGGTAGATTATACCCGAGTGCAAGAGTTTCAAGACCTCTTTCTTCACTACCTCTCCCATCGCATTGTTTAGCCTCCTTTGAGTCTCCCTAGAAGGTGTGGTGCTAGGCTTAATAGGGATGCAATGTGTGCAAAGAGTGAGACTAATCTCTTTGAGATCTTGAAGAGAATAGCCTAAGACAGACTGATGCTTTTCTAGAATGGTGAGGAGTTTGAAGGTCTCCTCCGCAGGGAGCTTATCACTAATGATTACGGGGGCCTCATGATCTCCTTTGAGAAAAGCATACTTAAGTCCAAAAGGAAGGGGTTTGATTTCTATTAGAGGCTTGGATGGTAGCTCAGATTTCTCCAAGTCTATGGATTCTTCAAACTCAGACTCTTCTTGGATGAAATCTTCAACATCTTCTTCTAGATTGGGATGTGAGGATTCTATAAGAGATGTAGCCATAACTTCCTCCATCGGATCATGCTTGGGGCCTGATATCATCTTGGAATTTGTAGAGTTGGTCAGCGGAATCAAGAGGCAAAACTTCTTCCCGAGATGACCCTTAAGGCTCCCGTCATAATACCCATCTAGGAGTTTCATGAGTGGGTGCCTAATTAACAAGTTGAACTCCTCTATATCAAAGATAAAGAAATTCAAGAAGACGTTGATCTTGTTAATTGTGGCAGGAATGGTTTGTGCAATCCCGCAACTCTTGACCAATTTCCTAGAAGGTAACTTAAGGAATTTATGGGTTAGGGCTAGAGGTTCCTCTCCTAAGAGTGCATTTGCTAAGGATTTAGACGCAATGCTTACTCCAACGGTGGGATCATAAAGAGAGTCTAAGGTTGTTCTATTTATGGAATAGGGAATGGTTGTGGAGGATGAAAAAATTTGAATCACTTACCTTGGAGAAGACTCTTGGTAGGCCTAGGGCTTTCTGCTGAAGACTTCCCTCACTCTCTCCCTAATTGCATAACACTACAATAGAGCTTCGCTAAAAGCTACTAAAGAGTGCTTTACTCTAATGTGTCATGAATGAGAGTGAAGTCTAGGGGGGTATTTATAGCTAGAGGATGGGTAGGGGCTACTCTGATGCCATGTCAGCGATCTGTGTGAGCTTCATCATGCACCCATTGGATCCACCGCCATCAAACCGACTTGAAATCAAGGGTTGAGATTATTTAGCATGTGTTCAATATGTGGGAAGTTGGTGGACTGCTAGAGGCTCCATAGGGAGGTCGGCCGACCTCCCTATGATAGCTTGGGCCTACCACTTCCTTCTAGAAGGTGTCCCACATGCCATGATGGAAGTTGGATACTTTTGTCACATTGGATGCTTCGTTGTGGGCGCATGAATCCATGTGCTCTCCCTTTTAGCCAATAAGAGAAGAGAACCTTGGGATCCAAGGGTGGAGATTGACTCTAGAATTGTTCCAAGGATCATGGGACCTACATATGCAGGTCGGCGCGACCTACATATGGAGCCTCCAGCCACCCAAAGTTCATGCTTTCTGTACCTACAAGAAAATAATGACATGTACATGTGGAACCAGGTTATTTGCACCTAAGTCACTGTCTTTGCTTGTTAGCTCCTAGAAATAGTGTTTTGTTGATGGTTTTGGTGGTGTAAAAACATGGTGAAATTACCGTTAACATGCTTGCATGGCACAAGTTTTAAATTGAAAATCCATGCTTGTGTGGTGTATGCTAGTTGTAGGTTTGATTGATGAAATGAAAAACTAGCATGCTTAGGATGATAGTTAGATGTGCCTTGCATTTGTTTTCACAAGTCGTACTTGAGCCTTTCTTATAATGTTGATCTCACGAGGTATCTAGTGTTTACGTTTTGCAAGTGCAATCTAACTAACAATGGTGCTAAGGATGGTATGGTGCTAAGGATGGTATTATTGGTGCACTCCGATTGGTATCATGGTTCAAAGGTCCATCTCTTACACCTTAGCATCATTTGGTCGACATTACTCTCCCACATTTCCTATCTATGCATATGCGCAAGCTTCTATCCAAACTCTTAGCACATATGTAGGGGAAGCTAATGCTACCAAGTTGGGTTCATGAAACTTGTCCAAATCCTTTACACATGGTAAAAATGTTTGGGCAAGCAACATGGATTCAAATTGATTTTAATTCATATATTTGTGAAAGGGTTGTCATCAATTATCAAAAAGGGGGAGATTGAAAGCTCTAGTTTGGTTTTGGTGAATTGATGAAACTCATTTGGACTAACCCTATGCTCTAAGTATGAAATTGAGATAAGTTGGTTCAAGCCAAGTGGTGGAGCAAAGATGAAGTCTAAGGCGATGGTGTTGGACATGTGATGATGATCAAGATCTGAACTTGGAAAAGAAGAAAGAGAAAAACAAAAGAGGCTTAAGGCAAAGGTATATTTGATAGGGCCATTTTGTTTTGGTGGTCAAGACACTTAGTGAGTGTGACCACATTTAGGATAGATAGTCGTACTATTAAGAGGGGTGAAACTCGTCGTGAAATATGGTTATCAAAGTGCCACTAGATGTTCTAACTCATTGCATATGCATTTAGATTCTAGTGAGTGCTAACACACGTGCACAATGGTGATACACTTGCTGGTTAGCACTTAGGAGCAAGGGTGGTGAAGTTAGAGTTGAAAAGGAGAAGTTTCATAGGGACCGGACTCTGGACCAGACCCTGACCCTGTGTCCAGTCATCACACGCATAGAAGGGTGTGGCTCGATTCCTTGACCAGACACTGGCAAGGATGAAGGACTGGATGTGCGTGAGTTACTATTCCCACATCTAGTCATGCTGACATGGCCCTCGAGAGGTTGACCAGAGAGGACCGAACGTTGAGCGTGTCAGGTCACCCTTGATCGGATGAGCCTGGTCGAGTTTTTCCCTCTCTGGATGCTTACTGGAAGTGACCGGACTCCACATTGTGGTGCGTACAGTCATCTCTATGGCTAGTCCGATCGATGGCCCTTCGCGCTCGAGCACGCGAGGACCAGACACAGGCGTGGTGGTGCGTCCAATCACTCTTCGCTAAGTCCAGTCCTCACTTAACACACTGTGCATGGGAAGTTGACCGTTGGAGATCGACCGTGGGAAGTTGACCGTTGGAGATCGATGAACGACATTGAACATGGGGGACGTGTGGCAGTAGATGCGTGACCGGACGCTGGGGGCACGTCCGGTCATCCCAATTTCAGCACAGTGTGGGGACCAACAGCTCTATTTTGTGTGGCCCTCTATAAATAGTGGTTCACCGGCTTGGGCTCACTCTCTTGGCCATTTCTATTGAGAATACATCCTAGTGAGCGTAGCCATTTCTCTCTAACTCACCTTGCTTGATTGATTCATCATTTGGTGATATTTGAGAGCATCCAAGTGCATTGCTTTGAGTGATTGCATCTAGAGGCACTTGGTGATTGTGTTTCACTATGGGATTCGCTTGTTACTCTTGGTGGTTGCCGCCACCTAGATGGCTTGTGCAGCGAGGATCATTGAGCGAAGGAAGGTGCTTGTCTTTGGCTCCGATCGTGGTGATTGTGAGGGGTTCTTAAGCCTTCCCCATGGGAGATCACGAAAGGCATCTTTAGTGGATTGCTCATAGCTTGTGGATCCCCATCTTGTGTTGGTTGTGCGACACCTAGTTGCAGGTTAGGCATGTGATGCCTATTAGCACGTGAACCTCCAAGTTGGTGAATCGCTACAACGGAGATGTAGCTTGCCGGCAAGCAAGTGAACCTCGGGGAAAAATCATTGTGTCAATTAGTATTCATTGTGATTGTTTTTTTGCTTGCCTGGCTTGGTATTGATCCCTCTACCTCTCTTGTATTTACATTTGTAGAGATATCTTGTGTAGAGGTAGCTTAGATAAGTAGAGTAGCTCTCTAGTGTAACATAGAAGTAATTAGTTGAATTACTTGTTTAGGTTGCTCACTAGTGATAGAATTAGTGACCTAGCCATTGTGTGATATACTAGAGATCATAAAAATTAGAATTAGTTAGATGGCTTGCATCACAAGTGTAGAGCTAGTGCAAAATTTGCTTCGCCATCTTATTTACTAATCACTTGTCTTAGTGTTGTTGTAGAATTTTTAATAGGCTATTCACCCTCCTCTAGCCATTAGGACCTTTTAGGCACATTGTGGGTCCTTTAGAACCCGAGGTCCAGGCGGGCGCTGTCCCCTCCCTCTCTTGTCGATGCCGGATATGTTCGGATGGCATGGGCCCCTACGTGGGGCACGCGAAACAGAGTGTAGGCATGGGTGTCCGAACGTCCGGGCGCTAGCACTTCTGTTTGTAGAACCGCAAGAAGCAATAGATCAGACACAGATATAGTTGGAATATTATGATATACACACTGCTCTTCTTAAATGGAATAAAACAAACAAATAGTTAAATGAATTGAGCATATAAAACCAAAAATGATAAATGCACCCTTTTTATGGGTAAGCATTCCTTTTAGTTAGGTGGAAACCAGAACCAATTAGGGGTACCCAAGTCATGACGCATAGGCTAATTCACAAGATTTTGTTCACTTTTGTACCTCCGACCAATTCATCAAAAGCTCAACCTGGATTCTCATTTTCATACTTGCATTTGCATGCCTGTCTTATGGCAACGTATGTTAGAAACATTTTTTTAGGTGTTCTCTCTTTTAGAGATGACTCTATCAAAAACCATCTCTAGGAATCAATTTTGAGTCATCTATAAAAATCATTGTCACATCCCAAAATTTTCATTTTGGGTTGTGAAGAGATAACATTAAATAAAATAAATGCTTTTGAAGATAAAGTTTTTTAAGTTTAGTTTGTGTCAATTTAAAGATTGAAATTGTGGGTTTACAAAAAATTCACAAATTAATAAAAGTGTCTTTGTTGCATTCATGCCTTCGCATTAGCTTTGTTGTGTGAAAAATGAATTTATATACCTCAATTAAACCACAAATAAGTTTCATCCTTTTTTATAAAAAATAAAGTTTTGAAACTTATGTTTTAAAGTAAATCTAAAATAATTTAATTTAAATTTGAAAGTCATTGAATGAATTTTAAATATGTTTTTTAAAATGTGTTTATTAAAAGGTTTTATTTTCAAATTAATTTAAAAATATTTTCAAAATTTAGTTTCAAAAGGGTTCAAAAATGGTTTGTTTTGTCCCTCAAAATTGAATTCAAAATACGTTTGAAAAAATATCATTTTTTAAAGGTGAAACTATCATTTATTAAAAACAAAAAATGATTTCAATGTGTTGGATTGTTTTGCTCCGGTAATATCCAACAACGTTATCGCGTAGACGGAATCAGATAGTAGCACACGAGACACAGAGATTTATACTGGTTTGGGACGTGGTGTGCGCTAATCCCTATTCCAGTGGTGCGGCTGCTCTTGTATTCGTATGCTCAATTACAGGAGATGTTGCTCCTAACTATGGGTAGATGGAATAGGTGGAAGATGGATCCTGGGCCCAAGGTCCCTACCCTCCTTTATATAGGTAGGAGAGGTAGGGTTACAGAGAGGGCAATTGGGCTAACAGATTGTTTCCTAGTTTGTTACATGATATGCGCAACAAAAAAGTTCCTAGCTATCGTCCAGATACGCCTGCCTTGGTTTATCTTGATCTCCAAGTTGGTCGATGGCGTCAACCCTCACGGGCCTTCCCCTTGTTGGCTGCTAGGTCGCTAGCTTGGCGATGGTCACATATACGGGCAGGGCAAGTACCCCTGGCCCATATCTCTGACATTAGCCCCCGTAGGACTTAATGATAAGCTAGCATTAGCTTCAAGCCCTCAGGATGTCGTAGTCTCCCCTATAAGTTCTGCGTACTGTGAGTACATAGTGAGAATCTTTGGGTGCTGAAGTTTCAAGTAGTGCAGCTAGATATTTCCAAGTATTGGAGAGCCAGTATGTTGTCGTTCGAGTACCAAGAGCATTTCTCGGGTAGCGAGAATCTTCTTCAAGCATCGAGTGAGGCAGTGGTACACCGTACATCAACGAACGTTGTTCCCTAGAAGTTGTAAGTGCCTGGCTCGGGTGGTGCACCCCATATCAGGAAATGTAGTTTCCTGGGCGTGGCCCTCGGGATGTTGTTAACATCATGTTTGGGTGGTGTATTCGATAACCAGAGCGTAGCCTTTAGGACATCGTAGATGCCATGCTAGGGTAAGAATACCGCTATACTCGAGAAGTTGGTTCTCGACGTATTCCAGAGTGTAAATAGTGGTTGCGAATCATTAAGTCCTAGTCGTAAAATAATAATGAGGATGGGTGTTGGCATTTCTTAGCATCACTCTTTACTAAGTTGTCATCCCTAGCATGATGCCAGAAATGCGTGGTTGGTAATTATTTATATCACTTGTAGACTAAGAGAAAATTATATATGTTAAAGTAAAGTATCCGCAAGCGCACAGATAATATACCATTGTAGCATTGCACCCGGGAGTATACCGAGTATCGTTATTTATATTTTATCCATAGGGAGGAGCTATGGGATTGTTGGCAAAGAGATATTGACAAATATATATACTTATGATAAAACCACTCTCATGCTATGGTAGGGGTAAGTCAAAGGATAAATAAATGATAAGTATGAAGCATTGATAATAATTCCAGAGATAGAAATACAGACTCATAAAATGTAGTATGGCTAGGCAGGAGATTCGTTAAGAGCAAAAGATTCCTAAGTCATTCATTATTTACTTAGTCTTTTGTATACCTAAGTATATACACTCTTATCTATAGCATAATTAACTTTGGATCTATGCATAAGGAACATTACTAAGGAAGATCAAGAATAGAGCTTGTCTCTCTTCGCAACCGCGTTCTACTTGCTCTACAAACGGGGAGTGGACTACAAAGGACTCAACGGAAGTGTCACATTCGTGATCGATCACATGACCTAGAGTGCAGAATGCATCCGCAAGTAAACAATATCTAAGCACCATGCTTACATAATGTCGACCACTTAATCCATGAGCATCTTTAGCTAAGCGCTTTGCGAACATATGCATAAACTCATTATTAATCACAACTATATCAAGCATATAACTAGAGCAAACTTGGAACATAATAAATAGCAACATAATATTGAAGTAGCACAAAGTCATAAATAAAGAGATACAATGGTTATACCAATCTCCAAATGGCAGATCCGGAATCCTAAGCAATAGCCCTGTCGACACAGAATTTTCGTCTCCGAGCCGAGGACACACGCAGCAAGCCGGAAGGGTCCACTCAACGGAGCAGATCTGCCTAGCTTCAGCGCAAGGGTGGTCGATCCTATGCAATCCTCCCGAGACGTGCCAATCAATTTGACCCTGTAATTGACAAGGAGAGAAAGCTCATCAGTAATTAAGGGCAGAATGTGCCGGTGTTGCTAGATAGTCCCGAATGTGTGGCTCTGAGAGCCGATATAAGAGGAGATCGACTAAATAGTCGATCCCAGCATATGCACAAGAATGAATCAATTAAAGCTCATGGGGTTGTATAAGAAGAATCGGTTATCATTCAGGATAAATGTTGTTTAAGCAAATATTAATCAATGGCAATAAGATATCAATGATGATCAGTTTGTACTGAGCCAATGATTACAAGTAACCGAACTCCTTTTATATAAAGAAACAATTCAACACCTCTTAACCATTTAATAAAGATAAATCTAATGAATATGTTAGATCTCATCTATCGCCATGACCAGTGGGGCATGAGGCAAAATCATGCAGGCCGTAGAAACAACAATAGACTCGACGACCCTAACTCATTACTAATATCAGTGGGGCATGAGGCAGAATCATGCAGGTCATAATACAATAACAAGATCATGGGGCTAACATATCTTTCAACTTATCTCTACTTCAATGATCTCGTAATGTGAATTGTTCATGAAAGCATTCGATATCGGCTAAATAGCCGATTCAGGCATAGCGCATAGTTAAGGTCATGCCTTCCCAAGAACGGGTCTACCAACTAACAATCCCCACTCCATGGTGCCAACAGTGGGGTGAGAGGTAGAATCCCATAGGCCGTGATGATGGGCCATGGAACGGTTTTCATTAACTAATAGATCTACTCAAGATCGGACATGCCTTAACCGCACGCTATGCACGATTAAGATTGATGCAAAATAGCCGATAAAAACATAACTCATCGCTTAAGATGTAGATCAGATCAGTTTTAGATTAGCAAATGATGAGTTAAACAAGATATAAGGCCGATCCAGATCAATCTCAATCGGGCAGAGTGATATTGCTGTAATTAGATAAACCATGAAAGCAATAAGCAATATCGGTAACTTAATGAATCTACCAAATACTGCCATACTAAGGTAGAGCCGATAACTTGACCTTGATCTAATTCAAGCAGTGGGGTGTGAGGCAGAATCACACAGGCCATACTTGAATTAGACAAGAATCGATAACTAGCCTATACCAGAGTCGTAGTGGGGGTCGACCGGATCGATGCAGCCATACGAACAGAGGTATAAACCATGACGGTACTTACAGACAAGTAGTGGAGGTTGACCAGATCCATGCAGCCGTACTTGCTGAAGAACTCGCCGAGATCTACTCTACTCCTACTACTGAGGGGTGGCCAGAGCCAAAAAAAGTAATTGACTTTGTATTTGATTGATTGATGATTTTTACAATAGCCGTGGTTTGGTATTTATATTCGAAGCCTAAAAATGAACCCTACTCGAGTACGACAAAATACAATTCTTTGGTATGAAGGAAATATTCCTATCATAAGATAACTTGGACTCTAATCTTTCCCCTTTTGTAGAGTCCGATATGTATTTTCTTGGCGCTAATCATATCCTGTCATCATTATCTGCTGACGTCATTCGAAGAGAATGGATCCAGTGTCGCATTCGATCCAGTAGATATCAATCTTTACTCTATCGACTCCTTGATTGGCATAATTCTGGAAGCCTACGAGTTCCCGCACTCTTCTCCCAAATTTTGGTGTAAACACATGCCCCCAAATTTTGGGATAAAATGATTTTATCCGGAAATTCTAGTTCACTGGTTTACCATATTGCAACTGCACCATCTGAGATATATGCGCGACTCCTGACTCCCCGGCCCGAGTTCTATATAACATCCCAACAATATATTTTGCAACTTACTCGGCCTGTTCGCCTTCACCTTTCTTCTTAAGCCAACTTCAAACAGCTGACGTCGTCATCGCCGAGGCCTCAAACCCTAGTAGATCATCTGTTCCAACGAGCCGTCGTCCAAGCGATCTTCGCCAGATCCAAACCAATTTTTGACCACGATGGCGACCGTCGACCATGTCCCTGAGGTATATCTCCAAGTTTCCATTTTCTGAGTATCGGCCGCCACCACATATCTTCTTTCTTCTTAAATTTATTTTATCCGATTTCTAGGAAATGAGGAACGAGATCTTGATTCCATCAGCTGCCATCCCTAATGCTTACTTTCTTGGGCCTATGGGTGATTCTAATCCATCCGATTTTATCCGCCAAGAAACTAACCAGATCCCTTTTAAATAGTCTGTAGTGGATTCATCCTTCTGGAACAAAACTTCCTTCAGAAATTGGCCTAACGTACCTAAGGGATGGAGAGATTGGTTATGTAGGGTATCTGTGAAAAAAGGCGGAGACTAGGAGCTTTATGATCTGAATCAATGCTTAACACTTTCATTGTCCGAAATGGAGAGGAATGATTCACTTTTGATCTCTGCTTCTTATTTTTGGTCTATTGCTCTGAATGCTTTCATTTTTGGTCACGGCCCAATGACCATCACTCTAGCCGATGTATACATGCTGACCGGCCTTAGGATTACTAGATTGGTGCAACCTTATGAGTATTTGAGTGCCGGTCCTAAGAGATTGGCCAAGATTATAGACTGTACTGGATGGGCAAGTTACATTCTAAATCATATTGAAGATGGACCAGCCGTCAGTGAAAGGGAATATGTGGCCTTTCTGAACATGTGGTTGGAAAGATTCATTTTCTACGGGTCATCTTATGGTCCAACCTATAATCACAAACTCATGGCGGAGGACCTAGCATTAGGCAAGAATATCCCCCTTGGAAAATATCTGCTAGGAGCTGCTTATCATCTGATGTACCAGGTGGCTGCCCAATTACTGAAGAATGAGCCGATACAGACTATCAGCGGTCCTTGGTGGCTGATACAATTATGGCTCAATTTGTACATGCACAAGACTGTAAAGCCTGACCTTAGAGACTTGAGCTTTCCCTCCTCTAATTTTGGTGAGGAATATAGAGGCAAAGAAGGAAGAACTCGATGGTGTACGAACTATGGCGAGGCTGCATCGGCCATAATAATCAACTCCGATGCTGGCCACCTCTTTAAAAAAATTTATAGAGGGTTTGATGTGGCCGTCCTGACCTGGCTACCTTATAATGAGGAGGATGAACTAATTTTTCCTTTCATATTCTGATTTGAATCCGGCTGTTCGAACGAAACAGCGGCTACGATTTTTAATTCTTTTATTAAGCCCTGTGTTCTTCCAACCGAATTTCATCACGGTCATGGTAAAATGATTAAAGGCTCCTCCATCTCAGGCAATCCTCCAACCTATGAGTTTTACAATCCTTCATTTGTGGCCCATCAGTTCGGCTTCGGTCAACTCCCTCCTTGTCTATTCTTCAAGAACACCCTAAAGTCAAGGGAAGATATCAGTGACGTGCTAGAAACTTCTAGAGTCTTCCAATTGGGATCAGACCTTCCTTCTTTTTCCTTGCATGACTAGGTTAGGGCTAGCTTTTCTTCTAATCTCTTTGACTTCTGGTGGCAAGAATGGCATTCCCATCTCTTCTGTGGGCCGGTCTATCCTCTGTGCATAGCTCTGGATGGGGAATTTGCTTCTGATGGTAAGGTAATCCCTTCATTCTCTTTTCAGAGAAATTACTTGGTGAATCTTCTTGCCAACTGTCCTAACCGACCCTTTTAGGATATTGAATTCGATCCTCCAAGCCAGGATAGGAGAGGGCGTCCGATAGATTACCAGCCGTCATGCCCAGTTTCAAGGATGGGAACAACCGCACCTTCTTTGAAGAAGTTGATGAGAACCCATGCTGCTCTGATGATCATGACATGTCAATCTCCTAAGCGCAAAGTGGTTCCAGGGGCAACTCAGAAAGCCACTACTAGAAAAAGACTCCGTAGGATAAGACCATCAGCTGCTCAGGTGAATGATTCACACTTTCCTCAAACTGACGTTCAATTTTTGATCCCATTTTCTTCATAGTTATCGAGCATCGCGTCTCAGTCTACTTTGGGCATGGGACAGCTATCTTAGGCACTTGATCCATCACCAACCGAACCTTCATCTCAGGAGAAGCCGATTTCAGTAGAGGCAACCGATGCTTTCACGATGGCAGAAAATGTGAGTTTTATCCTTGATATTCGTTGGAGTACTTTCCTTTTAATTTCTTGATTTGCCCGGCTTTCCAACCTTTATTTAATCATTTGTCACGCTAGACATCTTCTGAGGAAATACCTATGCAAGAGTAGGGGCCTAGCAGTTCACCTATTGACAATGATTCCATTGATGCTGGGAACAGCCCCATTGTTGATACTCATACTACCGATTCCCCAATTCGGCACACACCTGATGTTAAGGAAATTGTGTACTTGGTCTATTCCTCTGCAATAAACATGAATAAAAATCACCTCTTGACATTGCAGATATCAGTGTCGGAAATCTAGAGCCGATTCAACCAGATGCTATTGGTGCATCACTAGCTGTTCCCCCTCTTCTAATAGAGGCTACTACAGAGAAGGTACTGTATCTTTTTACCATCCATTTTGCGACAAACTGATTCAAACCTCTTAATCAAGATTTCCCCTATATACAGGCACGCAATCCTCCAACACAGAGTTGTTCTTTCAATCTTGAGGAGTATTTTGATGAAGATGAAATCAGATCGTCAGCCACCTCCTCTTCTGAATCCTTGCCAGAGGAGACTAGAAATCGGCTAAAAGATATACTGCCTGTATTTGAGAAGAACATAGTTGATTTGGTTTAGGATACTGAATCAATGTAGCGAGTCTTCTTGGCTATTCAGGGTGATCCATCCCTTGCTCTCTCCAAGGTCTTATAATATTTGCCTATTTTCGAAGATCAGGCCTTGAAGGTGAAAACAATCCAGAGGAACTTGTCCAACCATGAAGCCTTGCTGGTTAAAAGGGACTCCAACAAGCAAGAGGTCAAAGAACTGACACAGTCGTTTGATGCTCTAAAGAACTCTTCCCTCGGGATGGATCTAGAGTTGTCCCAATTGGAAGCCAAACATGCAGAGCTTGAGAGGGAGCTGGAAAACATGAAGGCCGCCATTGATCATCGCAAGTCTACTCTAGCTCAAAGACCTGATGCCATCAAACAGAAGAAACATGAACTATTGGCCAAAGTGAAAGAAAGTAGAACTATCTGTAGCAGCCTTGAGAATGCCCCTGGAACAGCTGAAGAACATGAGCGCAAGATTGCAGAGGCTAATGTTGTCTGGCTTGCAATACTGAAAATCATTCAGGATGTTCTGAATGTGTAATCCATAGGTCGACATATATATCTTGTGTACGATAACCATATTTGTCTTGTTGTATTTCTTTCTTCGGCTGAAGAGCCGATTGGAAATAGCCGATTCTAGATTTACGATCTTGATCTTAATTGAATCTAAAAACGTGGCTTTTATTGAGAGAACCTCTTGACCTTCTGCCTTCAGTCGCCTGACATCGCATCTTTCTCGATATTAGCGAGGCAGCGCTTCACCTTCTACTAATTGCGGTTGCCTTTTGTACTTCCCCGAGGCGTCTGTCTCTTCGCTCCGTGGCTTCCTTATCAATGCTCGTCTCCACAACGTTCCGGCCCATGTTCGGGAGATCGCCCTCCACGGTGTTCGTCATGGTGCGGCGGTGGCGCTGACCGCGGCACAAGTTCAGACTAGGTATGAACTCCATGCCATGGAGACTGGTTTCCCATCGGGCGATGGCCCTGAAGAACATGAGGACCTGCTGGAAGAGTTTGTTATGGCAGCGGAGGCCATAGTGGACATCACATCCGCTCAAGATGTAGTGAACAAGGTCTTCGATTAGTTTGTACTCAGGGTAACCTGATGAACAAAGACTCCTGTCCTATAATGAATGTACCTTAGTACAACGCTCCTATGTATGACTATTCTTATCTTTTTTGTTTTTGCTCTGTAGGCGATACATATCGTATCGGCTTTTGCTGTCTTTGAAGATTTTTACTTTTTTGACCTAGAGGCGATAGCCTCCTGGTATCGGCTATTGGAGCTAATGACTAAACAAATCGGCTATCAAGTATTGATCGAACGTTAAGATGACATCTCTTTAGATATTTCTTGCTGCAGAACTTTTCATTCCAAAGGTCAAACAATCGATCATCCTAGGTCAAGCATCCTACTAAGCTAAACAGAACTTTCTCCAACAGATTTATCAACTCTGAACTGCGCCTATGATTTGACTTAGAACTCACATACGTCGGCCCAAACCCATCCTTAAAATCAATACTTATTTTTCCTTAATTTAATGGCCGACGCGATGCCACGATTATTGATCAAAACAAACTTTCAGAGCCAATCGCTTGAACCGGCTGTTGGCCTTCATTATTAATCCTGATGAAGCCTCCTTCCCATGTTTTGCCAGAAAGGCATTCGAAGTCTCCTAACTCCCAAAACACTAGATTGGCTGTTGCAATACTCCCAGACTCGTCAGCGCGAACCATTTCGATATCATCTCCATGCCATTGAATCAAACACTGATGCATGGTCGATGGCACACAATAGTTTGCATGAATCCAATCATGACCGTGGAGTAAACTATATGATCCTTTCCCATCAATGACAAAGAACATGGTGAGCAGAGTTTTACTCCCGATTGTCAGTTCGACGTTTATTGCCCCCCGAGTCTTAGATGTATTTCCTTCGAAGTCTCTAAGCATCATGTCGGTTTCAAGCAAATCTCCTAGTCCTTTACCAAGCTTACGGAAGTGGTGTAAGGTATAAGATTGACAGAAGCACCTCTGTCTACCAACATCTTGTTCATCGGCTTCCCATCAATAAAACCTTTCATATATAAAGCCTTTAAGTGCCGATGCTTGACTGGCTTATCAAATATTGCTTGCTGCACAATCGTGAACTTGGCAACCATCACTTCATACTCTGATTCATCAAAGTCTGAATAAACTTCCTAATCTGCCGGAGCTCTGAATTCTGATGGTAACAGAAAAGCCATTTGGATATTAGCCGATGGTCGTTTCTTATCAGCTATTTGCTTGGTACGCCACACTTGAGTTTTATCGGATGGCTGAGCCTATTCCAACTCTTTATTCCTTAGGCGCTGCACCCTTCTTTTCTGGCTTCTTGTCAATCCTCTAGGGCACCACTGGCCTTCCTACCAAACATGTTCCCTCTGGCTACTTCCTTCTTCATGATCAGCCCAGTCTTGGTCAACAACTCTTTTTCCCAGCCGATCATGAATACTTTTATTTTTTAAGCATCGATCCATGTTATTATGATGATATGTATCCTGGGCATAGATAGACCGGCGGTTGGTTTGAGATTGCCTAAACTCCCAATATTGATTGCTACATTCTGGACAGTTATGTCTGGTAGGCAATTTCAAACTTTTGTTCCAGCAATATCTAAAGAAAGGACAACTCTAGTGCGATTCGGCTTGCTTCCTTTCATACCTTTCTTCTTCCAGTTGATGCTGGTATTTTTGATCCTTTAACCATCGCTGATAATCTTTTTCCTTCTGTCGCTGCCACTTATTCAACAAGATCCGAGATGTGACTCGCGGCTTCGTTGCTCCATCTTTTGATGTTTCCCCCTGCTCATATCGGCTCTTCTGCTGATCACGACGTTTTCTAATCTCTCTGTATTCATCAGCCGATATTTGCATCTTGGGATCGACTGCTCCATCTTTTCTTGATTTGGCCAATGTTAGGACCTTAGTTTTTCCTTTGAATAGCCCAACATCAACCATATTTTGATCTCCTAGGAAAGGATTATCATCCACCTTCATCTTCCGAGGTGTATCAAACTTGAGCCTCCCTTGCTGAATAGCCCTCTGTATATGATGTCGGAAAATTCTACACTCATTAGTGGAATGAGAAGTAGCATTATGGAACTTGAAGAACTTCTTATTCTTCAACTGTTCAGGGGGCAACACAACATGATTGTCCGGCAATTTGATCTAGCCCTTCTCAAGTAAGAAGTCAAAGAGCTTGTCCAATTTTGTGACATCGAAGTCATAGCTCTCCTCGGTTCCTCTTCCCCAAGGATTTGGTACCATTACTGTCTTCTTGCCCTAATTCCATTCAGCTGCAGCAACCTCCTCTTCTTCATCTTCATAGCCATCATCTACTGAGTATGGATCATAAGCCTCGGCTATGGTGGTACTCTTCTGGAATCGGGTATCTCTGCATATACTCTGGAATTGGTTATTGAGCGCTGCTACTCGTTGAGCCAATTGACCCAAGTTATCAAATTCTTGTCCTAGCAACTTTTCTTTCCACATTGGCAGCATTCCTTGGACAGCTAAAGCAGCTAGCGGATCATCGGCCAAGCTCAATGAGAAGCACAAATTCTTAGTCTCTCGGAATCTCTAAAGAAACTCAGTGCCCGATTCATTAGTCCTCTGTCTCATGGTTGTCAAATCGGTTATCTTCTTCTCTCCAGTCCTAGTATAAAAATATGTATGAAACTTCTTTTCTAGGTCAGCCCAATTGGCAATGGAGTTGATTGGTAGTGATGAAAACCAAGTGAAGGCTGGCCCTGACAGGGATAAGGAGAAGAAATGAACTCGATGGGCATCCTCAACTGATGATTCGCCCAATTGTGTAAGATACCGACTGATATGTTCTATTGTGCTTGTACTGTCTTGTCCAGTGAACTTGGCGAACTCTGGGAGCCTGTAATTTATAGGAAGAGCGACCAAATCATACCATTCTGGATATGGGCGTTTGTACAAAAAGGTCAGCCCTTTTGGTTTCATACCGAATTGATTCTTCATCATCTCGGTCACCTTCAGCAGCAGCTCGTTAGCTTGTGGATTTGGATTTCTCGGTACTTGCTAACCCATTTGTGGATTGAAATCCCGCGTGCCTTGATATCCTAGATTTGGCATCATGTGGAGGGTGTTATAATCCGTGCCATAGTGATAGCCTTGTGGAATCTCAATCTGTTGGGTCCTTTGCTAGCTTGCTGCTTGAAGTCTCTGATTATAGACATAAGGATCTATATCTCTACGAATCCTTTGAATTGATGGTGCTATTTTTTGAGCCGACAATGGTATGTGGCTTGATGTGCCAAAATTGATCATTTGGTTCTGACTTTGCCCCGTCGGCTGTTGTACATGCTGTATTGACGGTCCAGGATTGTACTGTATCCGATTCGTAGCAGTACCTGGAGTTTGTTCAGATGAACCTTGAAGTGTCTGGACATCACCATTACCAGCTGGTACTGCTTCTTGATGGCTGGTACCGACTTGATTAGTCCCTTGAGTCGACGGATCTGGAATGTTGTGACAAGTCGATCCAACTTGACTAACTGGAATCCCATGAATCGCCTATTTCTTGGCGTTGTGAAATGCGTCAACAAAAGCTTCATTGCGGCTTGATATGGCATCACGAACAGATTTGTCTATGGCTTCTATAAAGAAACACCTATCTTTAGCTTCGACTGTATCTGTCTGCCCGTGTAGTAGAACTCTTGGTAGTGGAAATTTCTGAATAATTGTGCTGTCACGTGTTTTGGTGTAGGACAACAAACACTTCTTCTGAAATTCTTCCGTAGCTTTGTTGATGGTATCCTTATCTTCATCAGGTAGGTCTTCATAATGTACCATAAGGATGCTGCCGTTGTTGTGAACCGCCATGATGATTGTGGGGACCCATTGGGCATGCCAGAAACATGTTTCGACATAGAATTTTTGTCTCCGTGCCGAGGACACACGCAACAAGCCGGAAGGGTCCGCTCAATGGAGCAGATCCACCTAGCTTCAGCGCAAGGGTGGTCGATCCTGCATAATCCTCCCAAGACGTGCCAGTCAATTTGACCCTGCAATTGACAAGGAGAGAAAGCTCATCGGTAATTAAGGGTGGAACGTGCCGGTGTTGCCAGACAGTCTCGAATATGCGGCTCTGAGAGCCGATATGGGAGGAGATCGACTAAATAGTCAATCCTAGCATATTCACAAGAATGAATCGATTAATGCTCATGGGGTTGTATAAGAAGCATCGGTTATCATTCAGGATAAATGTTGTTTAACAAATATTAATCAATGGCAATAAGATATCAATGATGATCGGTTTGTACTGAGCCAATGATTACAAGTAACCGAACTCCTTTTATATAAAGAAACAATTCAACACCCCTTAAGCATTTAATAAAGATAAAGCTAATGAACTTGTTAGATCTCATCTATTGCCATGACCAGTGGGGCATGAGGCAGAATCATGTAGGCTGTAGAAACAACAATAGACTTGACGACCCTAACTCATTACTAATATCAGTGGCGCACGAGGCAGAATCATGCAGGCCATAATACAATAACAAGATCATGGGGCTAACATATCTTTCAACTTATCTCTACTTCAATGATCTCGAAATGTGAACTATTCATGAAAGCATTCGATATTGGCTAAACAGCCGATTCAGGCATAGCGCACAGTTAAGGTCATGCCTTCCCAAGAATGGGTCTACCAACTAACGATCCCCACTCCATGGTGCCAACAGGGGGGTGAGAGGCAGAATCCCACAGGCCGTGATGACGGGCCATGGAAGGGTTTTCGTTAACTAATAGATCTACTCAAGATCGGACATGCCTTAACCACACGCTATGCACGATTAAGATTGACGTAAAACAGCCGATAAAAACATAACTCATCGCTTAAGATGTAGATTAGATCAGTTTTAGATTAGCAAACGATGAGTTAAACAAGATATAAGGCTGATCCAGATCAATCTCAATCGGGCAGAGTGATATTGCTGTAATTAGATAAACCATAAAAGCAATAAGCAATATCGGTAACTTAATGAATCTACCAAAGACTGTCATACTAAGGTAGAGCCGATAACTTGACCTTGATCTAATTCAAGCATTGGGGTGTGAGGCAGAATCACATAGGCCATGCTTGAATTAGACAAGAATCGATAACTAGCCTATACCAGAGTCGCAGTGTGGGTCGACCGGATCGATGCAGCCATACGAACAGAGGTATAAACCATGATGGTACTTATAGACAAGAAGTGGAGGTCGACCGGATCGATGCAACCGTACTTGCTGAAGAACTCGCCGAGATCTACTCTACTCCTACTCCTACTCCTAAGGGGTGGCCGGAGCCGAAAAAAGTAATTGACTTTGTATTTGATTGATTGATGATTTTTACAATAGCCGGGATTTGGTATTTATACCCAGAGCCTAAAAATGAACCCTACTCGAGTATGACTCAATACAATTCTTTGGTATGAAGGAAATATTCCTATCTTAAGATAACTTGGACTCTAATCTTTCCCCTTTTGTAGAGTCCGATATGTATTTTCTTGGCGCCAATCATATCCTGTCATCGTTATCTGCTGGCGTCATTCGAAGAGAATGGACCAGCAGATATCAATCTTTACTCTATCGACTCCTTGATTGGCATAATTCTGGAAGCCCGTGAGTTCCCGCTCTCTTCTCCTAAATTTTGGTGTAAACGAGCCCACACTCTACTTGAACCTTGCTAGCTAGCCTATACTAAAACTTTGAAGAATTGGAGCTCTATTCTCTTTTCTCTGGAAACCCTAACTTCTGGTCTACTCTTGACTTATGGCAGCGTGCTCTAGAGGGGGTAGGGGCTGGTTATATAGGCCGGAGCCCTCAGATAAAACTGACTTGAATAAACGGCGTAGATGCAATCTAGGAGGCGGTGGAGAACTGACATAGCAACGGAGGCTGACATGTGGGCCCTAGGGGGCCAAGCGGCCTATAGGTGGGGCCACCACTCGGGCTCTGCCTCGGTGTGGAGTCTTCTAGAACCTTCTAGTGTCTGTTTCGCTGTGGATAAGCGCAATTAATTCCGACATGTATGTCCACCTTGACGGTTTTCTAAATAAACCCTGCAAAAAATACAGATTCACCAAAACTCATGGAATTTGTTAGTTTAAACCCCTAGACCTTTGTTGGTAATCATATTTATGCCCATGTTTTATTGACGGTTTATGATGGATGATAACTACCATCAACAAACTCCCCCAAGCTTAACCTTTACTCGTCCCTGAGTAAAGCTAAAATTAACAATGGATCAAGAGTTGCTACGATGTTTTCACTCCTCAAAAGTACACATGTGCTCAACAAAGAATTCTCCTCAGGATTGAAATCGACTGATCTGACTTTCAAACTTACCCATATTACCTTCAACCATGGGGCTTTTGAGCTTTCACTTGAGTCTTGAGCAATTGAAAGACAAAACGATCAAGTCAAGCACTATGTCTCAAGTTCTTTGTTCAGCCATTATTCCTGAGTTTTTGCAAGTTTTCAAAATAAAACTCAGAGATTCCATTGTATGACACTCTCAAGTCTCTCATATATGTGGTATTTGTGGGTCCTTACCAAGGCAATAGTGATGTTATGCCTTTTCTTCTCCTACAACTAAGGCTTATATGGAGCACATAGGAGTGGTAAATGTATAAGAGAGCATATTTGCGATACATATATTATAAAGTCAAATATGGATCCAAAGAGACTTGAGTCATACAATCAAATCAAGATGTGCATGTGTGTGGAATATGGTGGATATAAATATGGTGGCTAGCCTAATTCTACTATGCTCCTTGAAAACATATCTCTCATCTCGAACTTAGAAATATTTGCTAGAGAGCAAGGGCTATCTTATTCATTTCTTTCTTCTTTTTTTCAGGTGGGCATCTAAGTACCCATTGTTTTAAATATCTCAAACACTTTTGTGTCCATTTTTTTATCAATTCTTTTTTTTATGAATAACTTTTGCATAGCTCTATGCCTCTTTTCTGCAACAAAACTTTTGAGAGATAGCAACAAGAACTTAGAGCATTTATTTGGTGGAAAACCTATCAAGCATGTTTTTGGCGTTTTCTCCCAGTGTAGGAGTAAAATATTTTTGGGTGGATCTAGATGAAATGCATGTTTTTACGCCTACCCCTAATGTAGGAGTAGTGCATATGTGGGTGGTGTGTACGTGATCTTGATTTTATGAGCATGACAAAACTCTCATAAGGCTTCAACAAAGCTTGACTAAACTCAATGCAATGCAAGCAGTATATATGAGTGGAAGTTTTTCTAGTCTAAATATCATATTTGGCTATGGTAGGAATTCAAGCTTTGTTATTACAGGATCTCATCATGTTGCATTTTTATATTTTTCAAAAGATAAATCTCCAGAATTGAAGTGTCGCTTAGAACAAGATAAATAGCAGCTCGGACCTTCTCATAGCATATGCTACCCACGAGTTTCAAGTTCAGAGCAAATTCTCATGTCAAATCAATTTTATCTAAAACTCGAGAGAATTCAAGGCTGAAAACTAGGTACTTAAAAGGAATTATAATAGAGCAACTATTCATCATTTCGATCATGTGAAATCATCTTCAGGTTTTTTTATCTAGCTCTTAAAAACAAAAAGGATACTAAAATACATCTTAAACAAACTTAATTAAACTTAAACTATATACACACTCTTTCTATTTGGTTTTCATCATTTTTTAGAACACACTATAATAATATATATATATATATAACTAAATTTTTATTTTGTTTTTGGTTATACATTTTTTATAATAAATGGCAAACTCAAAAAATAAACTAAAGAAAATAATAAAATGCTAGGAAGAGAAAACTTACCTTCAGTAAACGGGGGCTCCTCCCCCAAGCTGGGTGTTGCTTCGGTCTCTCAGAAAGGCGGGTCGATGTGGAGACCCTAGAACAAGTATTGCCAATTCTCATTTTCCTGCTCCTAGTGCTGCTGAATGGCGGTGAGGCATTCTCCTGCTCTGCTTGCCACTAGATGTGTTGGTGAAGTTAGTTCTGGATGTTATGTTGTGTCTCCTCGATAGTCGTCAGCCTATTGTAGGGTGCTCCATCTGTTGCTCATGATAACCCATGGGCTGGTCATGGTAGCCATAAGAAGAGAAGGACATACGCCTTCTCTGATGGCCACTCAAGACTTCCTCATATGGCTGCTGCTGGTAGTAGTCGAAGTTGCCAGCCTACCATTGTGTACTTGAGCCCTGATGCCAGGAGCTCTTAGTGTGCTGAGGAGCGGGCTGCTCCCAACCAGCATGCTCGGGCTAGTGCATGTGAAAAGATTCCCACCCAGCATGCTTAGGCTGCTACATGCGGGAAGAACTTGGCTGGTCCTAGCCTGCATAGCTGGTGAAGGTAGGTCCTTCTGGAATGGGATCGTCACCATGGTACTGGGGCTGCGGGTTGCGCGTGAGTCCTGTAGAGGCGCTCCGGCGAGGCGTTGCTTCCTTCACCTGTAAATCAAAAACAAAAGACTACACGTATACAGACCAAGGTTTTGGTCTGGTAATGGGATTTTGTTTGAATAATCCACATACATCATGACAAACTTCCCATTTTTACCCTTTTTAACATGTGTGCTTGGTTAAAATCTTCATAATCGATAAGCCAATCGGGAATGTCATCAATGTATGCAATAGAAGCATTTTCCAAAAGACCCAAATGTTTAGCTATGTGGGTGACCAAAGAAGTATACCCAACATCTCCCTTAATATCAGGAATTTCTTTCCATTATTTCATCATAAATTGGAGTGGTGAAACCTTTCTTCTTTTGACCATGGCATAGAGCAGTTTAAGTTCATCATTCCTAACAGTGCGAAAATCATTCCTAGGAAAAAGAGAAAAACCTAGCCATTTATGCATGAATCGCAAAGTAGGGTGATGAATTTCATTGGCATGGGGATGGTAGCAAGTAAGTTCTTTAGATATTTCCCTCCAAAATTTCATTCTATCAAAGTCTTGTATAGCAGTGTCCACATCAATCACATATTGTGCATGAAATCCTAGAAGTTCACTAAATTGTTTCCATGGGATAGAAAAATCTTTTCCAAAAACTCTAAATGATACTTTCAAATCAGTGGGTTTCAAGGTGCATAAAAAAATTCAACAGTCAAAAGCTTAGACCCTGGTTCATTAATTTGCCAAACATCCTTCCATCCTATAGCCTTAAAAATGAGTTCAAATTTAGTGCTCATACCTATGGCTTGCAGTAGGGCTGGATCGTAAGCGGGAGTGAGGACGAACCTTCGGGTCTTCAGCTTCTTGTAGATGTTGTTTTCCGTATCGTCCTGGAGCTTGAGCTGCTTCTCTTGCAAGAGAACGTTTCTCTCCATGGGGGCTGGACGGGACGACGCTCCGACAGTGGAAGATAGAGGATCGACCATCATGTCGGTGCTTCCCCGGGACGATGAACTTCCCGTTGAGCAGAACGACACTGCACGCTTGAGCTTTCCAACGATCTTGCTCATTTTCCTGCAAAATAGACAAAAGACAACATAACTCATGGAATGGGATTAGAAAAATAAAAATGTTAGCGGTTAGCTATCCAAAAGTCAGTCGTCCAGAGGGTTAGTCGTCTGAGATTGCCTAAAAAATTTTTCTAATCAATATTTTGGCATGACTTCCACCCTAATTCTTTTTAATTTTCTCCCTTGATTTGGACAGCACTACCACCCTTAAACCCTCTCTTTCTTGGTCAAATTTTAGTAGCACCTCTCTCTCTCTTACTCAAGATTTTAGCAACACTTTCACTGTCAACTTTCTCACCCTTTTCTCTCACTCGAAAACTACTTCTACTAAGAGAATTTTAAACTATGAAATTTGGAATTGGAAATTCAAACTCAGGAAGCTAGATTACAGTGTGAGTGAGTGAGTTGAGCAGCTGGGAGGGGAGGTATTTATAGGGGGAGAGCAGTAGGCCGGCCAGCCAAGTGGTGGGGCTGGTCGGCCCCACATCATGGCCATTTGGCCTCTCCTTCCTTCTGATGACCTCTTGCTTCGTGGTTAAGCAAAATATCTAATCCTTTGGTGCTCTTTCGGTAGAGATACGAATAGGATGGCTGGTGGAGAGATGATGGAGGTGAAAGTGGTGGTTGAGTGGAGATAGAAGTGATGGGTAGTGGCTATGGAGGTGATGGGTAGTGGGTCCCCAAGTGTTTGTGGGTCTCGGTTCCCCTATTTCTACCGTATGTTCATATATATATATATATGCAATAAAAAATATTTTACGAAACTATGAAATATAAGAAGATGAATGATGGTATTTTTAATTTTTATGCCTCCATGGTAAATATTTCTTATGGGGTTTTTACGCTCTGTAAAAATTATTCACATGGGGCTTGAATTTTTATAATGTCATGATGGTGAAAAGTAGATATGTGAAAAATGATTATAGATAACTACTGAGTTACCTTCTAGTGAGGGTTCGGTAATTTAAGTCCACTGAATCGGACTTCTCCATTCTTGTTTATTCTTCGGGTGCATCCATTGGTCCTAGAGATGGAGACCTTGACGGATGAACTTGTTTCTTACACCATTCCAAATTGGAGCATTGTTCCGGTCTTTGCTTGAAGGCGAATCGCTCTTCCTTGCCGTTGATATGGAATTTGATTTCTCCGGCTCTGACATCAATGTGTGCATCTATAGTACTCAGGAAGGGTCTCTCAAGTATGAGGGGTGTCTTCATGTCCTCCTGGATGTCAAGTACTACAAAATCCACAGGAACAAAGAAATTTCATATTTTTACCGAAATATTCTTGGTGATTCCTGCAGGGTAGCGGACCGATTGGTCGGCTAGTTGCAAACACATCGATGTTGGTGTAAGTGTTGAGTAGTTGAGCTTGTCGAAGACCTTCTTGGGCATGACACTAACGTTTGCTCCAAGATCGCATAATGCGTTCTCAAAGTTCTGGCTTCCGATCGAACAATCGATAGTGGGACACCCTAGATCCTTCTTCTTGACAGGTGATGTATTTAGGATGGCCGCACTACACTCCTCTGTTAACTTCATTACTTCAGTGGTGGGTAGTGGTGTTTTATTATTGAGGATGTCTCTGAGGTACTTCACATAGGTGGATGCCTGTATGGCATCTAGTAGAGGAATATTGATATATAACTTTTGAATTACTTCCACAAACTTACCAAACTACTCATCCATTTTGGCTTTTCAATTTCTGCGTGGAAACGGTAGGAACGTAGTGTCATGAAAATCTTTTTTTAATTCTCGCTCTTGTGGCACAACTTCTTCAACTCATCATTTCTCTTCTCCTCTTCCTGCATTACCACTTGTGTCTTACCTGTCCTTGTCGAATACAGCGGATCACGAGTAGACTTGCCACCTCTTGTGGTTATAGCGTTGACCTTTTCAAGGTTAGTAGCAAAAGGCATAGCAGCGGCCAACTGGGCTAATTGAGATTCTATCTTTTTATTATAGCTAAGTTGGTCTTTTATGGTAGAAGAAAAACTATCCATTTTAGTATCTATGTTTTCTAGGACCTTATCATTAAAAGCAAGCTTTTTAGAAATATTCTCATTAATCCTAGCTTGTTCTAAGATTAAGTCTCTTAAGGATGGTTGCTTGGGATTAAAAGAATTATAATTGTTACCTAGGTACTTACCTTGGTAAGTTGACCGTTGTTATTGATTTCATCCTTGTCTCTGTTGTTGTGAACCTGAATTGTTGCCAATTATGTTTACTTCCTCTTGATATTCAGGGAATTCAACCCCCAAATATTCTCTACATGTGTTTTGAGCATTGAAAGCATCTTGAATGGCCTGACGATCCTTTTTGTAATTAGCTCGCTGTTCAAGCCAATTCAATAGTACGTCCATCTTGGTTGACAATGCACACACCTCTTCTGGTACTTCTTCACTCTTATTGCACAATTGGATGTTGCATGATGACCAGCCTTGATTAGATGCTAGCTTCTCCATAAGAGTTTCAACTTTTCCAAGGGTGAGTGACATAAATGATCCTCCAGCAATGCCATCAAGTTGTTCATGAGCTTTCTAAGTTAATCCATGGTGGAAACTTTGCTTGAGCAACCAATCTTCCATTCCATGGTGAGGACAATCTAAAATATGTTCTTGGAAATGTTCCTATGCTTCTAGAATGGTCTTTCCTTTCTGCTGTTAGAAGTTGAAAATCTTTCCGCTTAAGGCGTTGGTCTTGTCCACTGGGAAGAACTTTTCTAGGAAGGCCTTTGAACACTTTGCCCATGTATTGATGTTGTCTTTATTGGTGTAGAACCATTGCTTTGCCTTTCCCACTAGTGAGAATGGAAACAAGCAAAGTAGTATAATGTCTTGAGCAACGTCCTTGATGATGACTATGCTACTAATCTCTAGAAAAATCTGAAGATGAGCACTAGCATCTTCATGTGCCTTTCCACTGAATGGAGTAGCTTGCATCATGTTGATGAGGCTTGGCTTGAGCTCAAACTCAAGGTTGTTGGTTTTAAGTGTTGGTCCAGTGCAAATGTTCTTGGTGCTCGGAGCAGAGAACTCACGCAGAGTCATGTCAGCCATAGCTCAGAAACTGGTGTTGAGCTTCCTTTTTTATTTGGTTGATTCTGATTGGAAGTTATTGGTGAATGACAACCAATTCTGCAATACCCTGTATAAGATATGGACAATGACAAATAAGGGTAAGCCTGCTAAAGCAAAGTTCTTATGATTTTATCAATAAGTATTTATTTGATCAATTCTCTATAGCCATGTGCCCCTTCCCGGCAATGGCACCAGAAATGCTTGTTGGCATTTTTTAGCATCACTCTTTACTAAGTTGTCATCGCTAGTATGATGCCAGAAATGTATGGTTGGTAATTATTTATGTCACTTGTAGATTCAGAGAAAATTATATATGTTAAAGTAAAGTATCTGCAAGCGCACAAATAATATACCATTGTAGCATTTCACCCGGAAGTAAACCGAGTATCGTTATTTATATTTTATCCATAGGGAGGAGCTAAGGGATTGTTGGCATATAGATATTGACAAATATGTACACTTATGTAAAACCACTCTCATGCTATGGCAGGGGTAAGTCAAATGATAAATAATAAGTATAAAGCATTGATAATAATTCTAGAGATAGAAATAGAGACTCATAAAATATAGTATGGCTAGGCAGAAAATTCGGTAAGAGCAAAAGATTTCTAAGTCATTCCTTATTTACTAAGTCTTTTGTACACCCAAGTATATACACTCTGATCTATAGCATAATTAACTTTGGATCTATGCATAAGGAACATTACTAAGGAAGATCAAGAACAGAGCTTGTCTCTCTTCGCAACCGTGTTCTACTTGCTCTACAAACAGGGCGTGGACTACAAAGGACTCAACGGGAGTGTCACATCCATGATCTACCACATGACCCAGAGTGCAGAATGCACCGCAGGTAAATAATATCTAAGCACCATGCTTACATAATGTCGACCATTTAACCCATGTGCATCTTGAGCTAAGCGCTTTGCGAACATATGCATAAACTCATTATTAATCACAACTATATCAAGCATATAACTAGAGCAAACTTGGAACATAATAAATAGCAACATAATATTGAAGTAGCACAAAGTCATAAATAAAGAGATACAATGGTTATACCAGTCTCTAGACGGCAGATCTTGAATCTTGACCAATAGCCCACACTCTACTTGAACCTTGCTAGCTAGCCTATACTAAAACTTTAAAAAATTAGAGCTCTATTCTCTTCTCTCTAGAAAAATCCTAATTTCTGGTCTAATCTTGACTTATGGTAGCATGCTCTAGAGGGGGGGCAGGTGCTGGTTATATAGGCCAGAGCATCAATCCTGAGCTATCGGATCAAACTGACTTGAATAAACGATGTAGATGCAATCTAGGAGAAGGTGGAGAACCGACATAGCAACGAAGGCTGACATGTGGGCCCTAGGGGGCCAAGCAGCCTATAGGTGGGGCCGGCCCCACCTGGCAGCCACTCAGGCTCCGCCTTGGTGTGGAGTCCTCTTGAGTCTTCTGGAACATTCTGGTGTCTGTTTTGCAGAGGATAAGTGCAATTAATTCTGACATGTAGGTCCACCTTGATGGTTTTCTGAATAAACCCTGCAAAAAATATAGATTCACCAAAACTCATGGAAATTGTTAGTTTAAACCCCTAAACCTTTGTTGGTGATCATATTTATGCCCCTATACATGTTTTATTGACGGTGTATGATGGATGATAACTACCATCAACAATGGGGTAGGTGCACCTCCATCGCCCGCGCATCACTAAGCCAGTTGATTTTTAGGGTGACCTGTTGCAGGTCGTTAGTTAATGAGCACTAAGGGCGTCACGTTTTTCTTCAAGATCCGTCAAGTAACATGATTTGAATTTTTGTGAGCCTCATTAGTGGAAGAGCGAGGATGTTGTCTCGGAGCCCTAAGGCCAATATTATAGTGTCCCAGGCCAGGAACCACTATGGGCGACTAACGAACCCGTGAGCAACTGTGGGCAGTTCGCTTATTACTCTTCAAGCTGCTAACAGGTAGAACGAGTGAATGTCTGCTATCACTGAAAGGAAGTGGCAGGACAAAGCCTGACCAGCAAGGGCACATCATAAAACTCCTTTTCTAGATTCTAGGAGCTCATACTTTGGTTACTGCCATGGGCCAACCAGTTTTTTGGTTTCCCACAAAGGGGCACACATCCGCTAAAATAAGGTACTTTGAACTCATCTGGGTATTAGGAGATTTACATGACACCGAGTGTCAAAGGTTTTAAATCATACTGGTGACCCTCCCAAATACCCCCTGACCCTAGAAGGGGCAGAGTCAATAGTGAACAAATCACCACCGCTTACACCTGCTGAGGGGGTGAGCTGGGCCGATTACTCGATCTGAGTGTCAGATCACTCGCCTACACCGGCTCAGGTGACGGTGCGTTGGATTTTGGGCCATGAGGCCCCACGGTTTGTGCAGTTGCAGAGATGGGTTCCTTCTCGGTGAAGCTGAAGTGTTGGTTTTGGCGGCCCTTTTCCCCACGTATGTCTCTCGGGAGGCGTCCCTCCAAAAATCATGGGGACATGGCGTGGCCTCAATGGCACCACTGCTCAGAGAGATTATTGGAATCCCATCAGCCGTGTGCGTCCCCTGTCTATAAAAACAGAGGGAACAAAGGAGGGTTAGTAAGCCTGTGTGTAGCTTTTGTATTCTTACCTTATGTCGTTTGCCATAGTTTTCCTCGAGCTTTTGTTCGTTATCCATGGCCGAAGACAAACATGCGAGGGTGGAGACAGAGGAGGAGGAGACCACCGGGAAGCGTGTGTTCTAGGGTCCCATTCTTCTTCGTGAGGCGCTGGTGCAACTTGGGTAAGTATGAATTTGCCTCTTATTCTTGTTGGCAGGAGGAGGGATCTGAGAGAGTCATCCATTGTAGGGCGGTCTCGATGGCGCATCCTGCTCCGAAACCCCCCACTAACGAGAGTGCTCCATCGTCGTCATGAGTCCCATCAGGACGGGGCAGTGACGGGGGAGGTATTCATGTCGTGGTGTAGGAGGCTGATGCGATGTGTGAAGCCCTTCGTGATGTCACTCAGGAGGAGAGGCGACTGAGAGAGTATACCTCGGTCACAAGGGCGGCGCTTTACGCCACGAATGAGGAGGCCAGTGAGGCCAAAGCCGCGGTAGCGACAGCCCAGGCGGAGCTCGCAAGTAATTTGGATTCCGCCTTCTTCAGGTTTTATCCGATCTAGATGGGGTGGTTCTGAGTTTTTTCCTTTTTTCTCCCCAGGTGTTAGGGAGCAATTGGCCACCGTGCAAGCAGAGATGGCGGAGCTGCGACGGGCCAGCAAGGGTCTGGCCGGGCAGTTGGCAGAGGCTGCTTGTGAGTAGAACAGTGCAGCCACCTAGGCTCATTCCTCCGCTGCCCTGGTATAGCCCAGCAATGAGCGTCACCTAGCGCTTCATAACGCGGTGATCGCCGTTGTTATGATGGTGCTGTCGGCGGGGACGAGCGTTCCCAATCGGCTCTGATGCCTCCCGACATAGATCCGGGAGGTGGTGGCTCATGGAGACCACCATGGTGCCAATGGAGCCTTGACCATGGCTCATCTCCGTCTTAGTAATAAGATGGATCTACGCAAGGTGGCTCTCAGGATCCTGACGACGGATGAGATTCCCGAGGACATCGAATCCGCCGGTTGATTGCCGATTTCAGCGATTATGCTGAGGTGATTGCCACCATTGTTGACATGGAACATGTCATCAAGGACTCCCCCTTTAGGCATAGATTTTGTACCTCTTTGTGAAAGGTGTAATAAAGTTCGGGCTTCGCAATTATTCGATGTCTCTGCAAGTCGAATTCTCTATGCATGGTGATTATGTATGATAGTATGTAGCCCCCAAACGCTCGGGTGCGTCAGCGTAGCACATCCGAGGGTTGGAGTCACCTCACAATTGTCATAAACCTGTAGGGTAGTTGATGTTCTGAGATCGTCTTTGATTCTGTGACAAGTATTGTCATGCGCGCATAGCCCCCGAGTGTTTTGCTCGAACTTCATTCGATAGGTTATCGTCTCACTTCGGGTGGCATGCTGATCGGTTAGCATAGCTGCGCCAATATTAGCTTCATGACCCACAAATATCTCATGAGACTTTTAGGGTCGAGGTGCTTGAAGGTATTTGTCTCGTGGGACTAAGGCTTCACTTAATCTGGGGAAAGAGCATGAAGCTTTGGTCCGTGGTAAGCTTCGATCAAATTCGGGTGGTTCACCTGACTTGTTTGGGGCGGAACGATGTAGCTTGAAGCAATGTTTTGTTCGGCATAGCCTGCACACCTTTTCAGTTCTCGTCTTTCTTTGTCTTTAGTTTTGGATGCTGGTTTAAGCTTTTAGACTAACTACCTGGGGATTAATCGACCAGAACGAAATGTCCTGGTAGAGTCCACGAAAGGTCTTGTTAAGTCACTTATACCATTTCAAGGCCTATGAGACTTCGATCGGCGAAAGGAAAAAAGGGGAGCAGGTGTGCGGTCCGTAGGATGACCTCTGTAGTTCCATGATTGTAATGGTAGGTTAGTGTAACCTTTGATCATAACAACTACAGATGCTCGTAACTGGGTTAGTATGATATAGCCAGCCCTCGAGTGATTCAGGGATATCCTCCTCGAGGTGCCCGGGAGGTATCAATACACATTTGCATCAAATGGATATATGTGAATTCTCGTAGAATGTAATGCAACGAGAAAAACATGAATCAATAAAGGTGAATTAGACATAACTGACGGTTGTCGACTATCGTCCTGATGTTCTAAGTTCTTGCTACCGGGCAGTGTCCTTAGGGGCGGGACTCACCGTTGGATCCAAGGTTGAGGAAGGTGATGTCGTTTTTTACATCCCTATGACCCTTCACCATCCATCTCGCTTGAGGGTAGCCTCTTTGTTGAAGGTGGGAGATCCGTTTAGATCCCGATCCCAGACAACAAACGAGTTAGGAGCGATCGGATCCTTTCGCGGGCAAGAACATAACAAGATGACTGGTGCAGCCGCCTAGTTATGCCTATAGGCCAACTCATAGAGTTTTCGGACTTGCTCGGTTTGGGAGGTGCTACTTGTTGTACGGGCCCTCCCCTCGGGTGATTCTGCTTGGTAATCTGTTGGTTAATGGGGGCTCCCTTCTTACTGAGGGAGGGATAACAACCCCCTCTTACCCGCGGCCATTGGCCGCCAGATGCAAGCATTTACTTGGATCAGGAGTATCCCAAAGCAGGGTCAGTGCTCAAGTAATCGACCATGCTGCCCCGTTAAGGAAAAGGTCTTACCCTTTTGTCGGTGGGGACTGTCTGAGATTTGGCTACTTGTTTGGTGATGATTTGGTGTTAGTGCCTGATACGCGTGGGATGGCCTCATCATCATCGCCATCAGAGTCCGAGTTCTCAAGTAGATGTTCGCAGCTGTAGAGAAAACGGTGGAAATTCTTTGGATCGATGAGTCCGAATACGTCGACGTCGTCCCACCAACCTTGTTGATCGGGGGTGTCATCGACGTTGTCTTGATCTATCAGTTCCTGCGGCTGGTGTTCCTCCGTGGGAGGTTCGGTGGGTTCCACCATAGCTTGCGAGAGTGTCTTGCCATGGGTTGTCGTCGTATGCCCCGATCTTGTCGAAGATTGGGGGGCATGGTGGTGAGGTATGGGTATCGAATCTGAGGCAGAGTCAAGATCCATGGTTTTGCTTATGTGGAAAGTGGGGATGATCTCACCTTCTCGCCCATCTTCAACAAAAAGATGAGCGTAGCACTTCAGGTATACCACAAGAGTGTCCGGTCTGGCATCCACAACCTCCTCCAGCCCAACAGCGAAAGCACAGATCTGCAGGGACTGTTCTCCTTCTTCGGTCGGCTCGGGTTCCTGAAGGCACAAGTCTCCGAATTGGTCGGCAATGAAGTCAAGCTTACCGAAGGTGATCCTCTTGCCCGACTGCTCCTGTTTCGACAGTCGCCAATGTTGAAGATGACTCCCATCTGAAACACAAGATTAGTCTGAACGCAAAAGGCCCCTACCTAACGTGCCAACTGTCGAATTGTTTTGCCCCGGCAATATCCAGCAATGTGATCGCGTAGACAGAAGCAGATGGTAGCACATGAGACAGAGATTTATACTGGTTCAGGGTACGGTGCGCGCTAATCCCTACTCCAGTGGTGCGGCTGCTCTTGTATTTATATGCTCAATTATAGGGGATGTTGCTCCTAGCTACGGGTAGATGGAATAGGTGGAAGATGGATCCCGAGCCTAAGGTCCCTACCCTCCTTTATATAGGCAGGAGAGGTAGGGTTACAGAGAGGGCTATCGGGCTAACAGATTGTTTCATAGTTTGTTACACGATATGCGAAACAGAAAAGATCCTAGCTATCGTCCAGATACGCTTGCCTTGATTTGCCTTGATCTCCACGTTGGTTGATGCCGTCAACCCTCGCGGGCCTTCCCCTTGACGGCTGCTGGGCCGATAGCTTGGCGATGGTCACTTATACGGGCGATGCAGGTATCCCTGGCCCATATCTCTGACACAATGCACTTATTTTCAATGTTTTCAGATTGCAGAGTTAAAAAAGGTGTTTTCCAATATGTTTGAAAAGATCAGAGATTTTAAATTAGTTTTAATTTTGTATCAATTTTTTCAAAAATTTGAGAGCTTTCAATTTAAATAGTTTCAAAATAAGTTGAAAAGGTGGTTTGCATCGTTTCATAAAAAAGAAAAGCTCTATTTTGCTTTTTTTGCTTTTTTCCCCTTTTGGCTTTTGGCCCGCTCCAGCAGCTGGCCGGTTTGGCCCATCCATCTGGCGCCGCCTCTTGAGCTTACACGTGGTCCAGCAACGTCGAGCAGCCACCGCTTGGCCCGGCGGCCAGCCTCCTCGCGTTCTGGGCTGAAGCCCATCTGGTAGCCCAGCAACCAGCACCAGCACATCCTCTTTGCATGTGTTCATGACACAATGGACCCATAGCTCAGCCGTGTTCTTCTACCCATGCTGCACGCAAGCAGAGCACCACCTTATATATATATATATATATATATATATATATACTCAAATTATTAATAAATTAATATATAAGAAATTGTTTATTGATGGTAGGTCATGATGTCCCAGGAAATCACGAACCTCTTAGTCCTCGGTGTCCAACTTTTGACTTTACATGCATGCTATGAGCAGATGCATTATTTGGTGACGTCGCGATCGACTCAGGGTTCCCAAAATTGACTGCAAGTTCCGCTCAGTATAACCTACTTTGGCGATTAGGTAGTGAGCTAATAATGGGAAGTAGTGTCACGATCGGTTAGCATTTGTTTATGCCAAAGTGAAGGGATGACTAGCTAACAAGGCATGTTTAAGCGAACGAAATAGTGGCAAACAAAACGGGCATGTGCTAGCTAGCATCAAAAGTGCAGCTTTCTGAATCTACTAGAAAAGCAGGCGCGGCTGTGCCGCGAGGAGCCTTCATAATAAATTTGGCCAGTATAACAAGTAGGTATCATTGTCAATGTGGTGTCGAATAATATATGTATATATGTTAGGGTTTATGTATATCTATAAGTGTTTTGGACAGCTGACGTTGATTAAGTTTATGTGTCAAAAAAGAAACATGAGTATACCCCAGCCGCTCTGTTAACCATATAACAAGTCTATGTTTTGAGAAAAAAATACTGTCAAAATAGGCTTGGTAAAGTAGTTGCTATTCCTAGTGACGTTAGTATATTAGTATCATGTATCAGAATCTGCCAAACGTTATCATAAAATCGCACAATATATGAAAAGACAGTACTGAGAATTCACTTAACAAAACAATAATCAGGTGAGGGTGATCTCATTTTGGGTTCCAGCCTTCCAGGCCAAGGAATGATTTGACAAGCACATCGTCCGCCGACCCTGGCTTTGAACTCCCGCAATAATGGCTCAGGAACACCGGTCACCATTTTGGTCACAAAGAACAGTGGCATACTGGCATGCCATCGAGTCCAAGCTGCACACAATGCCACACTGCATTGAATGGGAACGTGTAGGAGTTGGACTTGAGTTCAGGTGCAAGTATGTAGCGCCCCTTAGCGCGTCCTCCGAGGGGTTCTCACAAATCAGAGTCGAGCCAGTAGAAGCTTTGCAGAACTTGAATATATACAAAACAAAGACAACCTTGAATTGAATATTTATATCATACACCAAGTACACACTGGAAAAATGAATGCCACATTCTCCGCCTACACAGAGGCAGGGATGAGAAGCACCAGAAAGTGATGCCGTTGCATCAAGGAATTGCAGCACTTGAAGATAATATGCTTCAAGAAATCATATGTAAATTAACAATATATATTGTGAATCCATCTTTTCATGCCTATTTAAAATATGTATATTTTTCAATATGTTTTTAGCTCTCTGCATAACTTCAAATAAAATGCAACTTTTTACTTTTCAATACCATTAAGATCATGTTCTCTCTAAGTTTAACAAATCAAGTTATCGTGCCTGGAGAACGCACTGATACAAGAGAGTAATTTACATCATTAGTGTCACCATATGTCTCTGCAAGCATATAAATTTTATTATTTCTGCTTCGGCTACAAAAGAAGAAATGTATGGATAAAAGTATATGTTTTCTGTTTTATAGACTGCATGCTTTGGCTACAAAAGAAGAAAAGTATGGATCAAAGTATATGTTTTCTGTTTTATGGACTGAAAAAACCGTTGCAAGAATGCAGGGGTCGTGATTTGAAGGTCGGAACCAATCACTTGCATGTTTTATAACCGATCAGAGAAGATAAAAGCAATGGAAAATCCAAAGGATAATACCATTCATTAGAGTGAAACCTATTGTGAGCTTGAGAATTAGATGCAGCATACCAAGAAATGATGTAAATGCAACGTATTTGCATTCTTTGAAGGTGACTCAATATCTCACTGGTGATATAATGATGGATCTTCCAATCTTTGACAACCTGTTGAATCAAATAGAGAGATAGTTCATTTCTATAGTATAGATCTTGCTTAGTTTCAGTTATGTATGCATAATAGTCTTTTTGTCTGACTTCAGACAGTCTCCAGCCAGATGATGACCCAGACCTGGTTGACGTCGCGCCTCTTAGGACTCCCCAACGGCTGACATATTGCTAGCTAGGAGGACCAGTTAGCCAATCGTACGGAGAGAGAATCAGAGAAGTGAATAGCGCTAGAGAGACTGCAAGCGCTAAGCTCGCACGCCATCCGATGATTTTACTCTCTCTGACTCTTGCTCCCACGTTCTACATATTAGAGTATCTTTGTTATACTAGGACGACAGGCGCGCTTCGCCGCCGCGCCCGTATTGAGTGTCAGTCTGTAGGAGCCGATGTTTTAGTTAATTAGTTTGCACTGACCGTTATAGTATACAATCTGTTCTCTGTCAGATCAACCAAATGGCTTCCAATGTTACCAAGCTGTTGCCTCTACCATAGGCTAAAAATAATCACAAAAACTGAAGATGGCATAAGCTCATCAAAAACAACCATATAGAGGCTGCAGGTATCAAAATCACCATAAGTAGCTGAGTAAAAAACATGATATTTATGTGACGGCTATTGGATGAATCTCTGTTGAATATGTAATGCTATTCTGTGATAGTAATTGCCACATTAGTGTACATTTACCACATATGGTAGCACATTGTTTGGCGCAGATAATGCCTGCAACTCTGAAAGGCTGAGTATTACCTGGGACAAACGGAGGCAAAACGCTAAAACTCGATGATGATATGCCTATTAAACCTAACTTGGCAACAATAATCAATGACAACGGCTTTATGAAACTTAACTTGACAGCATCAATCCTCGTTTGCCCCTGCAATAGATAAATGGACATTCAGGAACTGGATGATTATTGTTAAGCTGAAACCTAGATCGAAATCAATTCAGGTAAGTATTCTAGATACCTATCACAAGCGTTCATCCTTGCTATTTAGCAGGGCCAGATGGTTATTTGGGGCCAAGTTTGGATGTGGGATTAGGTTAGAAACTTTTATAATTAGCCGGTTCTTTTTAAACTCTGATCTTGCATGGAGTTTCCCTGTAATAAAAATAATGTAGACAGCAGAAATTACATTAAACCAAAGAGGATAGGGAAAGAATAGTTACCTCCTCATGAAGAAGGATAAGGTCAACTCTGAGAATTTTAGGTAGACCAGAGAACCTAACAACCAATCTCCTGATCTTCCATTTATGTGATTATGCAGTAATAACACCTGTTGCATCCTGCATTAGTAATACAAATTAATTGGTTGCACGAAGCAAGACATAGTAATGTGTTGCATATAAAATAGCAATGATGAGCAACCTTTGCTAAGAAAAACATCTAGATGTATTAGGACGCTAAATAATATATATGCAACAAATAAAATTTGGAGCCTGATTTTAGGCCGCTCATTGCATCCCCAGATCCTATTGATGGGAAAGATTAATCATTGTATCATGCAAGGTTAACTCAATAATGTCATTATCTGTGTGTAATCGTAGTTCATCAATCATTTAAATCAACCTAATCTAAAAATGTGTAAGTAATGCAAATATACCATCCTATCATTTATAGAATCACTATAAGATTATTTGAAGAAACATTATGTAAAACTATGGTCCCATTTACATGGGCATTTAGGCAGCTATTAGTAAGAGAACATGGCAATAAACCAAAATTAGAGGGCAAAATGGAAATTGCCAACTCTTTAAGGCCACCTAGGATGTCAGTAGCAACAATTACAATGGTATGCCTTTGATTCCACTGATGAAGCTGTGAAGACCACTTTAATGATTGGACATATAGGTGATGATAACAATGTACCTAAGCCGGTGAGGTAATTCAAAGCATATCATGTGTACGTTTGTGCTATTTTATTTCGTTAAACTAAAACATATCCATAGTTAGGTTAAGATTCATAGTAAGAACAGTGGACTGAAATAAATAAATTAGAACCATGCTAACTGTTTGACCTTATTCTTTTAAAGTACACTACTCTGTACATAGAGTGGACTAATTGAGAATTGGTAAATGCTCATTGCTGTCTCAAATAAGATTGCAGTTAAATATATATACACATAGCCTTTCCTATATGGTGTGACCTTTTGAGGCACGACAGTAGTTTTTTCTCGAAGATGCCATTGTAATGGTTTGAGTTTCATGTTACCAATAGTTAGCCTAAACACCATACAACAGCCACGAAAGTTGAACATAATATTTACTCAAAATTAAAAAAATCACATATATATTATTTAAATAGAGGAGACACCTAATCAAAGAGTGCACCTACAGAGATGAAGACCTGGCCTTTTATTATGAAGGTGTTGCAGGCAGGCAATTCATACGATAATTCAATTCCCTTGTCAATCAAACAAAATGCATGAAAGAGGAAATGAAAAAATTGCAGGCTTTAAAGCTGCAAGCCGTGGTAAATCTTGCCATGATGGCACCGTAAGGTAGCACCTGTGAAGCATCAATCAAATTCCATTTGGAGAGACATATAAGAATGATAGAGAAACCTTGTCTACATAACTTACTCTATGCTATAGAAGGTACATGCATGTAAATTATAGAAGGAGCAGCACTGTAAAGCTACAATTGAAATATCAGACGATAAAAGTTAAAAGATGTCCAAATCTGCAAATGTTGCGAGGCATGAAATCTAATAGAGGTAAGGGCACTTCTTGCTGCACCTCTATGTCTGGACACACCAACACATGATGACATGAACAGAACAGTGTCAGTGAAAATATGTCAAAGACACAAAACTATACATTTTGTACTTTATTTCAGCAGTTTCATCAGTATGAGGAAGAGCATCCAAGTAAATGAGACACCAACTGAATTTGCAGAACAGTTTGACATCATCCCATTACATATGCTAGACTTGAAAACATTTCTGCCAGAGTATTTCCAGAGCAGTTTCAGTACGGTCAAGACTGACATTAACAGATTGATTACGAAAAATATTTTAAATGACTTTTTAAAGCAAGATAACATACGTTTTTTTATCTAAGATTAGACCATTATATATTTTATTTGCTTGCTTAAATAAACCACCGAAGAAAGCAAAAGCTACAGTCATTCTTAGCTCAATGAGTAAGACCAAATTTGCATCAAGAACGAAACGCCATTCTAGACTTCCAGTGGAGATCTGCTCACCGTAGCCGAGCAGGACATGGTCGAGGGACACGAAGACGGAATAGGAAAGGATGTATCTCCAGCAGCTGTCGCCTCTGCCGCGAACACGGATGCCACTGCCGTCCTGCGACTCCTGCAAGAGCACGCCGTCCACGCGTGCGTAACGATTCTTCCTCCCCAAGAACCCTGGCAAGGTGCCGCCGCCACCGGCCACCACATCGCCCCCCAATTCCCCATCACCTCTGCCTTGCTCAGCCGCTCCCTCCTTCTTCCGAAATGCCCACCAGGCACCCAGCTAGGGAACGGGAGGAGGTGAAGTGGATCTGAGGAAGGAAGCCAACGGCGAGGCAGGTAGGAACGGCATCCGGGGGAGTGGCGGCCTGTGGGGAGATGGAGGCGGAGGCGGTGAGGCGTTTTTCTTTCCACGGGAGCTGGGGGAGGGCAAGAGGATGAAGCGGAGGCGTCGAGGCACTGCGAGGTTTTTTTTTCTAGAGGCCCTAGGCGGTGGCATTGAATGAACCAGGAGAGAGCAAAAGGACGTGGACACACGCACGAGGCACGTGGAGGCGTCCGATTCATGAACAGTAACCGCACAGTAGCTGTAGTGCTCTCGTCGCGCGGATGCTAGGAGCTATATGAAGTTTCATGAACCGGGAGAGAGCAAAAGGACGCGGACACACGCACGAGGCACGTGGAGGCGTCCGATTCGTGAACAATAACTGCATAGTAGCTGCAGCGCTCTCGTCGCGCGGATGCTAGGAGGTATATGAAGTTTCATATTACCTTTTTTTATTTTCTCTGAGCTCCACGTAGGCTGGCGATTTGGCTGCATTGTTGGGGACCAATAGTGGCCTTGTGCACCAATAGTGGCATGGCATCGTTGCATCATGCGGTAGCACATACTCCGTACTCCGTATAAGATTTTAGGGACACAAAAAGAAAGAAGCTACCTTGTAGGCATTTCATCGAGCACGCGGTGGGCGCCGTCCCAGCCCACTACTGGGGCGTTGCTAGCATTCTCTGTGCGCGCGGAGGGAGCACAGGGAGACGCACGGAAGCTGTGCAGTGGTCGCCTTCTTCTTCGCGGCACCAACACTCACCTTATTTCGAAAGATGGCGACGTCATGGCATCCATGCCTGCCTACGTCGACGAGTGGAGGAGTGCCAGGACGCTACTGCCGCCACGGCTATGTGCCACCGCCGTCGCGACTGTGCGCCACCACCGCCGCTTCCTGTTGTATTGGCACGGGCGAGCGCACGGGTGCGCGGCTGGCGCTCAGGCTTGCGGCTTCGATCTGCCGCCGCTCTCGCGGTCTCGCGTTTGTGCTGCTGCAGCATGCCGCCGCCTTTGTAGTGGCCTTCGTGCCATGGGGCTACATGCCACGTGCACGCTCCTGACCGCGGGCGTGCCGTGCCCCTTGTGCCTGCACCGGGAAGACACCAGCAGCGGGGCAAACGGAGGGTGGACGCCGGGATGCGGGGTGCGGCGAGGACCGGGAGGAGGCGTTTCAGCGCGCTCGAGACGAAAGCTCTAGAAACGCTAGTTGGTTTGTCCGATCGAGATCTGACGTTTGGGGTTTTTTCAGATGACGTGGCCCAATAAGAGACCAGCGTGTATGGTGCAGATTTCGTTATGTAGAGATATGTGACAACTTCTTAGTTTTGTGCAAAGTATATATACAGTACTCCCTCCGTCTAGAAAAAAATGTAATTACATATTGTGTGCCAGCAAAAGTAGTTCATGTTTAACCAAATTTCTAGTAAATACTATTCACATTTACGGCTACAAAATAATTTATTATAAAAATACACTTCGTAATTAATGTAATGATATTTATTTGATATCATAAATATTGATACTTTTTTATCTATAATTGATTGAACTTAAGATACAAAAACAATGATACTGTGCTAGAATTTCATTCTTTCCTAGATGGAGGGAGTACATGCTAAAAAAAGAACCTGCATCTTTTCACGCCGCCGTCTAGGGTCAAGTTGATGCCTACCGCCTGCTCCTCGCTCCGCTGCCACCATCGCGCTTAGGGCCCCTCTCCTTATTCCTTTTCGGTGCATCTGCCGGAGACAAAGGGAGGGAACCCATCCTTTTCCTACCATTTTTCTAGTGTTTTAGGGCTGAGTCCAAATAAATTTTGGATGAAATGAGATGATTTCCGACCAAGGATTGTCCTACGGTGACTTCAGTGATTGCTAAGACAAGATCGCCATTGCAGGCGTCGATTTCATCGGCTGGCGGTCAATTTGTAGCCTTTATCTGCAAGGGGTGGGGTGCTTCTTAATGGAGACGGGGATCCCGATCTTCCATCAGGTGGTGGTAACTATCGTTGTGGCGGAGAATGACACACCGATCCGGCTTCAGATCGAAAGATCGAACCCTGCAATCTTAGCACCACATCTCCTCTGCTTATCAACCGAGTCACGGACCAGGTTGACCTCGCCAAGAAGGCTAATCCCTACCTGCGCAATGAAGAACACAAGCAAGAACAAGAAAGAACACAACCAAGTTGCAGATGAATAATTAATCTCTCAAAGTTGGGGTCTCACAAACCGATGAACGGCGAAACTGTTCTTGACAGAATAATCTAAGCAAAACCCAAAACCTAACGACGGCGGCGACGTATGATTATAAAGGTTTTAGGGTCGTCGCCTACCCTGGACGCACCCCCCTAACGGGCTCAAAGACGATACACGGCCCATTAGACCAAACACGGTGACACAGCACCTGGACAGATTCTGGACGCTGACTTGTTTTGACAATTCTCGTTGATTCCAAAGAGCTTTTGATGTGAGACCAATTGGATTGGCTTCCTTATCAAATTAACTTTCCAACCATATGTGGATCGTCGAAAACGGAGTCCGGATGCGTCCTGGGTGATCAGTTTAAGGCAGACTGGTCCTGGAGGCCGAGGCAGACTCGAAATCATGTTGGACTGGGCCTCCGGTTCGTGTTGGACGTCCTTGCTGGTCATCATCACCTCCTCCACGTCCTCTTAGTCCCTCTTGACCCTCTCCAATGTTCCTAATCTAGATAACATCATTAGGTAGTAGTCTATTCTCAAAAGTATGAAAAGGATCACTTAAGAACGAGCTCACCTCTAAATTGAGTTGACGCATTCGAGCCCCGGGTTATTGGACCTTGCATGACGGTTGGAGGATCAGCGGGTGCCTCTAAAGAAGTGATGTCCTCATCATCCTCCCCCTCTTGAATTGGAGTCATCCCCGACTCAAGCTTATCTTCTTCTCCCAAATAAGGTTTCAAATCTGCAATGTTAAAGGTGGGACTAACCCCGAACTCGGTTGGCAATTCAAGTTTGTAGGCATTATCATTTATTTTCACAAGGATCTTATAAGGACCAGCTGCTCTTGGCATTAATTTAGACTTACGTAGCTCAGGAAATCTATCTTTTCTCAAATGTAACCAACCCAAATCACCCGGTTCAAGTTTAATCTCTTTTCTACCTTTACTACCAGCAATTCTATACTTTTCATCCATTCTTTCAATATTTACTTTAGTTGTTTCATGCAACTTACGAATAAAATCAGCACGCTCTCTAGCATCACTATGTATTCTCTCAGTGGTAGGTAAAGGCAAAAGATCAATAGGAGCACGGGGGTTAAAACTATACACTACCTGAAAAGGACTTACCTTGGTGGTAGAATGTTCCGCCCTGTTATATGCAAACTCCACATGCGGCAAACACTCTTCCCACATCTTCAAATTGCGCTTCAAAATTGATCTCAACATGGTAGACAATGTTCTATTCACAACCTCAGTTTGCCCATCAGTTTGGGGATGACATGTTGTAGAAAACAGCAGCTTGGTCCCCAATTTATTCCACAACATGCGCCAAAAATGACTCAAGAATTTTGTATCGCGATCTGAAACAATAGTAGAAGGCATACCAAGCAAGCGAATGATTTCTTGAAAAAAAGGTCAGCAATATGAACAGCATCGTCGCTCTTATGACAAGGAATAAAATGTGCCATCTTAGAAAAATGATCAACCACCACAAAAATGTTATCCCTCCCCCTCTTAGTCCTTGGCAAACCCAACACAAAATCCATAGATATATCAGCCCAAGGAGTAGAAGGAACAGGAAGAGACATATACAAACCATGTGGGTTCAACCGCGACTTAGATTTTTGACATGTGGCACACCGAGCCACATACCGCTCTAAATCTTGCCTCATCCTTGGCCAAAAGAAGTGTGTGGACAGCACCTCCTCTGTCTTCTTGGTACCAAAATGTCCCATCAATCCGCCTCCATGTGCCTCCTGCAACAACAAAAGATGAACAGAACCAACTGGAATGCATAGACGGTTAGCTCTAAACAAAAACCCATCATTGATCATAAACTTATTCCATGTACGTCCCTCTCTACAATTAAGCAACACATCCTTAAAATCAGGATCAAGCGCATATTGTTCTTTAATGGATTAAAGACCAAAAATCCGACAATCAAGTTGGGACAGCAATGTATATCTTCTAGACAAAGCATTAGCAATCACATTATCCATCCCTTTCTTGTGTTTGATAATATAAGGAAAAGATTCAATAAATTCAACCCATTTAGCATGCCTACGATTCAGATTATTTTGAGAGCGAAGATACTTAAGCGATTCATGATCAGAATGAATAACAAATTCTTTAGGCCACAAATAATGACGCCATGTCTCTAAAGAACGAACAAGTGCATACAATTCTTTATCATACGTGGAATAATTAAGAATAGGACCATGCAATTTTTCACTAAAGTAAGCAACAGGTTTATCATCTTGCATCAAAACACCACCAATGCCAACTCCACTAGCATCACATTCTAGCTCAAAAGTCTTACCAAAATTTGGAAGTTGCAGCAATGGTGCGTGTGTGAGCTTGTCCTTCAAAGTGTCAAAGGACTCCTTTTGTGCCTCTCCCCAATGAAACACCACCCCTTTCTTCGTCAACTCATGCAATGGGGCAGCAATGGTGCTAAAATCTTTGACGAAGCGGCGGTAGAATCCTGTAAGACCAAGAAAACTCCTCACCTGTGTGACGGTTTGGGGAACCAGCCAGCTCTTTATGGCTTCAATTTTCATCTCGTCCACCTCAATTCCCTGTGGAGTTACAACATAGCCAAGAAAAGAAACTTGATCCATGCAAAAGATGCACTTCTCAAGGTTACCAAATAGACGTGTGTCACGTAAAGCATTAAAAATAGCATGTAAGTGATCCATATGTTCATTAAAAGACTTGCTGTAAATCAATATATCATCAAAGTAAACTACCACAAAATGTCCAATAAAAGCTCTTAAAACCCCATTCATTAAGCGCATGAAAGTGTTAGGTGCATTTGTCAAACTAAAAGGCATTACTAACCACTCATACAACCCGAATTTGGTTTTACACGCAGTTTTCCATTCATCTCCAAGTTTCATTCTAATTTGGTGGTAGCCACTTTGCAAGTCAATCTTAGTGAAAATTATAGAACCACACAACTCATCTAGCATGTCGTCTAGCCTTGGAATAGGATGACGATACCAAATAGTAATATTATTGATGGCTCTACAATCAACACACATACGCCAAGTTCCATCTTTCTTAGGAACCAAAAGTACAGGAATGGCACAAGGACTAAGGCTTTCATGTACATACCCGTGGTCCAAAAGGTCTTGGACTTGTCGCTAAATTTCCTTAGTCTCCTCAGGATTGGTTCGATAAGCAGCACAGTTGGGCAAGGTTGCTCCCGGAATCAAATCAATTTGATGCTCTATCCCTCTCATAGGTGGCAGCCCCGGGGGTATCTCGGCTGGAAAAATGTCCTCATACTCCTACAAAAGGTTAGTGACAGCATGAGGCAACGAGCTAATAATATCATCAAGTGAAAACATAGCTCGTTTGCATACCAAAGCATAGCAAATATTATCATCAGAAATTTTAGCAAAGTCACATTTTGTTGCAAGCATAACACCACCCTTCAATTTAATACCCTCAGCCTTAGAAATAGATGTAGACTTATCCTTTTTAGGTGAGAAAATAGAATTATCAACTTGCTGATTTTCAGATTGAACATCATTCAAACTAGCAGCGCGTTCTCTATCAGCTTGTACAATTTGAGCAGGGGTCAAAGGTACCAAAGTAATTTTCTTTCCTTTATGCACAAAAGTGTATTTATTACTTCTACCATGGTGTGTAGCATCATTATCATGTTCCCAAGGATGACCCAATAAGAGTGAACAAGCTTGCATAAGTACCACATTACAATCAACAGAATCAGCATAAGAACCAATGGAAAATGAAACTCTGCAAGTTTGTGTTATCTTTGCTTTTCCAGAATCATTTCGCCACTGAATATGGTATGGACGTGGATGTGAGCGTGTGGTCAAGCCAAGCTTCTTGACCAAATTAGAACTTGCCAAATTGTTGCAGCTACCTCCATCAATAATGACACGTGCGCGATGGTCGTCGATGACAAAGAAAATCTAGAACAAGTTATGGCGTTGTAGCTTCTCAGGTTGCTGGACTTATGAGCTGAGCACCCGCTGTACAATGATGCTCCTATAGGCCGCCGTGGCCTCGTCACCAAGGACTTCGCCGTCCTCCACATCTACATCTTGGTCTTCTTCATCCTCAATGTCAGAGGTGCTAATGTAACCATCTTCTATAGCAATATATGCCCGCTGACTTGGGCAGTCCTTCTGCACATGGCCAATGCCATGGCAGCGGTGGCACTGAATGCTCGAAGTGCGTCCCATCGATGCAACGGATGAGGAACTCTTGGTAGGCACCTGCAAAGAATTTTTACCTGAATCTGAAGGTCGTGCGGGAGGTGCCTTAGGTGTAGCAGAAACTCCAGAGGCTGTTGGTTGCTTGCTCGCTGGTGGAGGCGGCCGAAAGGTGGTTGGCTTGGTCAGCCCCGAAGATGGTGCCGAGCGTGGCGTGTATGTGATGCTGACCTTGCTCTTGCCTTGCTGTTCACGCCCCTACAATTCCTCTTCTACAAGCATAGCAAACTAAAATAACTGGTTGACAGTGTTAAATTCTTTATAATCAACAATGTCCTGAATCTCACGCCTCAAACTTGAATAAAAACGACAAATGGCATCTTCGTTTCCCTCCACAACACTACATCGCATCAATCCCTTTTGGAGCTCACCACAGTAATCCTGTACAGATTTATCTCCTTGTTCTAAACGCATCAATTTCTTACGCAAATCTCTATGATAAGAAGGAGGAACAAAACGATCACGCATAGCTACCTTAAGTTCTTCTCATCTACCAGGTAAAGCATCCTGTGCAGCTAGCCCATTCCACCAAATAATGGCAAAATCCTTAAACTCACAAGTAGCTTGACGAACTCTATGATGCTCAGGCATAAGGTGGGCACTAAACTTTTGTTCTACTGTCATCTCCCAATCAAGATATCCCTCAGCATCGTAATGACCCAAAAAAGATGGTATTGTGAACTTAATCTTAGCATAAGGATCATCGGGTATACGGTGATTATTACCTTGATGGGGTGGACACCACCCATACCTGTCGTGTTGCGGCGAAGACGTCGTCGTAATCTTGCTTGTCGGAAGGCTGCTTGATCTAAGTTCCCAACAGCATCATGCACCATGTCTTCTGGCAAGAGACCATCAGTGTTGCTGCCAGAGACATCATTGTTGTTGACCGCCACCAAGGTTTCCAACTCAGTAACCTTGTCAGTTAGCGTAGAAATTAGTTTGTCTAATCTCTCCATGCTGCTGCCAATGTTGAGTTCAATGAGTGCGTCAGTGACGGCCTTCCCGATGGCCTCATTCATCCATTTTTGGGCATCCTCTACAACAGCTTGGAGTTGCTCTTGGCGGACACTCGTTGAAACCCTTAGGATTGTTGTCTCTAGTCTGTTCACCTCCTGCCATTGTAAACACAAAAACAGGAACAAACGGTGAAAACTATCCCTACCAAATGACTACGTTATTGCAGTGGTGTCACTTTTCACAGCAAGTGGAAGCGTCTTACCAAGCTTTTACAAAGTTCTTACCAACACAAGCAGTGGGCGGAACAATCGGCAGCTGGTTCGTGATACCTGTGAGGCAGTGGTACCGACATTGCAAAGCCCTTTTTCTGTACTAATCTGAAGAATTTGTGGAGCTTAGAAGGCAAACAAAGAGTAATATGTATATCTGGCACACAAGCCAGCAACAGAAAGTAATGCTGAATTATAGTCTAAAGTACTTGTTCTCGTTACTGGTCTAAAATGTTCCAAGTACCAGGTGTGTGACAAAAGTATGGTGGATAGCAAGGTGATAAGTGTGTGGAAACAAGTATGGTAGATGGAAACAGCAACACAAACTAGGAACCAGACAGCACACGCTAACACGGCTCACTTTGGTCTTCTCTATGTGCTCCTCTAAATATTGTTCCTCTTTTTTCTATTTTTTGGGCTGTCGTTGTTTTTTTGGAAAATTTTGACTTTTTATTTTATTTTTTTATTTTCCCTTTACTTAGGAGAACAAAAGAAGTAACCACAGAAAATATGAGCTTAAAAAGGTGAAAGACGTGGCCTGTGGAATTTTCAGAAAACTTGCTCAAAATCGACAAAAACCTTGTGACCACGAAAAGAGGATCTTGTGACCACTTTTTGACCAAAATAAAATTTTTGAACCCCGAAAAAGCATCATGTGTAGCTAGCCCATTCCACCAAATAATGGCAAAATCCTTAAACTCACTAGTAGCTTGATGAACTCTATGATGCTCAGGCACAAGGTGCACTAAACTTTTGTTCTACTATCATCTCCCAATCAAGATATCCCTCGGCATCGTAATGACCCAATCACTTTGATCTTCTGTATGTGCTCCTCTAAATATTGTTCCTCTTTTGCCCCTCTTTTTTTCTATTTTTTGGGATGTCGTTGTTTTTTTGGGAAATTTCAACTTTTTTATTTTATTTTTTTTGATATTTTTCTTTTACTAGGAGCACAAAAAAAGTAACCACAAAAAATATGAGCTTAAAAAGGTGAAAGACATGGCCTGTGGAATTTTCAGAAAACTTACTCAAAATTGACAAAAACCTTGTGACCACGAAAAGAGGATCTTGTGACCACTTTTTGACCAAAATAAAAATTTTGAACCCTAGCAAAACAACTTGTGCAGCTAGCCCATTCCACCAAATAATGGCAAAATCCTTAAACTCACTAGTAGCTTGACGAATTCTATGATGCTTAGGCACAAGGTGGGCACTAAACTTTTGTTCTACTGTCATCTCCCAATCAAGATATCCCTCAGCATCGTAATGACCCAAAAAGATGGTATTGTGAACTTAATCATAGCATAAGGATCATCAGGTACACGGTGATTATTACCTTGATGGTGGTGGACACCACCCATACCTGTCGTGTTGCGAAGAAGACGTCATCGTAATCTAGCTTGTCGGAAGGCTGCTCGATCTAAGTTCCCAACAGCATCATGCACCGTGTCTTCTGGCAAGAGTCCATCAGTGTTGCTGCCAGAGACGTCATTGTTGTTGACCGCCACCAAGATTTCCAACTCAGTAACCTTGTCAGTTAGCGTGGAAATTAGTTTGTCCAATCTCTCCATGCTGCTGCCAATGTTGAGTTCAATGAGTGCGTCAGTGAGGGCCTTCCTAACGGCCTCATTCATCCGTTTTTGGGCATCCTCTACAACAGCTTAGAGTTTCTCTTGGCTGACACACTCGTTGAAACCCTTAGGATTGTTGTCTCCAGTCTGTTCACCTCCTGCCATTGTAAACACAAAAATAGTAACAAACGGTGAAAGTTATCCCTACCAAATGACTACGTGGTTGCAGTGGTGTCACTTTTCACAGCAAGTGGAAGCGTCTTACCAAGCTCCTACAAAGTTCTTACCAACACAAGCAGTGGGCGGTACAACCGGCGGCTGGTTTGTGATACCTGTGAGGCAGTGGCACCGAGATTGCAAAGCCCTTTTTCTGTACTGGTCTAAAGAATTTGTGGAGCTTGGAAGACAAACAAAGAGTAATATGTATATCTAGCACACAAGTCAGTAATAGAAAGTAATGTTGAATTATAGTTTAAAGTACTTGTTCTCGTTGCTTGTCTAAAATGTTCCAAGTACCAGGTGTGTGACAAAAGTATGGTGGATAGGAAGGTGAAAGGTGTGTGGAAACAAGTATGGTAGATGGAAACAGCAACACAAACAAGGAACCAGATAGCACACGCTAACATAGCTCACTTTGGTCTTCTCTATGTGCTCCTCTAAATATTGTTCCTCTTTTGCCCCTCTCTTTTTTTCTATTTTTTGGGCTATCGTTGTTTTTTGAAAAATTCTGACTTTTTTATTTTATTTTTTTGATATTTTCCTTAACTTAGGAGCACAAAAGAAGTAGCCACAGAAAATATGAGCATAAAAAGGTGAAAGACGTGGCCTGTGCAATTTTGAGAAAACTTGCTCAAAATCGACAAAAACCTTGTGACCACGAAAAGAGGATCTTGTGACAACTTTTTGACCAAAATAAAATTTTCGAACCCCGGCAAAGCATCCTGTGCAGCTAGCCCATTCCACCAAATAATGGCAAAATCCTTAAACTCACTAGTAGCTTGACGAACTCTATGATGCTCAGGCACAAGGTGGGCACTAAACTTTTGTTCTACTGTCATCTCCCAATCAAGATCTCCCTCGGCATCGTAATGACCCGAAAAAGATGGTATTGTGAACTTAATCTTAGCATAAGGATGATCGGGTACACGGTGATTATTACCTTGATGGTGGTGGACACTACCCATACCTATCGTGTTGCGGTGAAGACATCGTCGTAATCTTGCCTGTCGGAAGGCTGCTCGATCTAAGTTCCCAACAGCATCATGCACCGTGTCTTCTGGCAAGAGACCACTAGTGTTGCTGCCAGAGACGTCGTTGTTGTTGACCGCCACCAAGGTTTCGAACTCAGTAACCTTGTCAGTTAGCGTGGAAATTCGTTTGTCCAATCTCTCCATGCTGTTGCCAATGTTGAGTTCAATGAGTGCGTCAGTGACGGCCTCATTCATCCATTTTTGGGCATCCTCTATAACAGCTTGGAGTTGCTCTTGGCTGACACACTCGTTGAAACCCTTAGGATTGTTGTCTCCAGTCTGTTCACCTCCTACCATTGTAAACACAAAAACAGGAACAAACGGTGAAAGTTATCCCTACCAAATGACTACGTGGTTGTAGTGGTGTCAGTTTTCACAGCAAGTGGAAGCATCTTACCAAGCTCTTACAAAGTTCTTACCAACACAAGCAGTGGCCAGTACAACCGGCGGCTGCTTCGTGACACCTGTGAGGTAGTGGTACCGAGATTGCAAAGCCCTTTTTCTGTATTGATCTAAAGAATTTGTGGAGCTTGGAAGGCAAACAAAGAGTAATATGTATATCTGGCACACAAGTCAGTAACAGAAAGTAATGCTGAATTATAGTCCAAAGTACTTGTTCTCGTTGCTGGTCTAAAATGTTCCAAGTACCAAGTGTGTGACAAAAGTATGGTGGATAGCAAGGTGACAGGTGTGTGGAAACAAGTATGGTAGATGGAAACAGCAACACAAACAAGGAACCAGAATGCACATGCTAACACAGCTCACTTTGGTCTTCTCTGTGTGCTCCTCTAAATATTGTTCCTCTTTTGCCCCTCTCTTTTTTTCTATTTTTTGGATGTCGTTGTTTTTTGGGAAATTTTGACTTTTTTATTTTATTTTTTTGATATTTTTCCTTTACTTAGGAGCACAAAAGAACTAACCCCAGAAAATATGAGCTTAAAAAGGTCAAAGACGTGGCCTGTGGAATTTTTAGAAAACTTGCTCAAAAACGACAAAAACCTTGTGACCACGAAAAGAGGATCTTGTGACAACTTTTTGACCAAAATAAAATTTTCGAACCCCGACAAAGCATCTAGTGCAGCTAGCCCATTCCACCAAATAATGGCAAAATCCTTAAACACATTAGTAGCTTGACAAACTCTATGATGCTCAGGAACACGGTGGGCACTAAACTTTTGTTCTACTGTCATCTCCCAATCAAGATATCCCTCGGCATCGTAATGACCCGAAAAAGATGGTATTGTGAGCTTAATCTTAGCATAAGGATCATCGGGTACACGGTGATTATTACCTTGATGGTGGTGGACACCACCCATACCTGTCGTGTTGCGGCGAAGACGTCGTCGTAATCTTGCTTGTCGGAAGGCTGCTCGATCTAAGTTCCCAACAACATCATGCACCGTGTCTTCTGGCAAGAGACCATTAGTGTTGCTGCCAGAGATGTCGTTGTTGTTGACCGCCACCAAGGTTTCGAACTCAGTAACCTTGTCAGTTAGCGTGGAAATTCGTTTGTCCAATCTCTCCATGCTGTTGCCAATGTTGAGTTCAATGAGTGCGTCAGTGACGGCCTTCCTGACGGCCTCATTCATCCATTTTTGGGCATCCTCTACAACAGCTTGGAGTTGCTCTTGGCTGACACACTCGTTGAAACCCTTAGGATTGTTGTCTCCAGTCTGTTCACCTCCTGCCATTGTAAACACAAAAATAGGAACAAACGGTGAAAGTTATCCCTACCAAATGACTACGTGGTTGTAGTGGTGTCACTTTTCACAGCAAGTGGAAGCGTCTTACCAAGCTCTTACAAAGTTCTTACCAACACAAGCAGTGGGCGGTACAACCGGTGGCTGGTTCGTGATACCTGTGAGGCAGTGGTACCGAGATTGCAAAGCCCTTTTTCTATACTGATCTGAAGAATTTGTGGAGCTTGGAAGGCAAACAAAGAGTAATATGTATATCTGGCACACAACAAATCGATAATAGAAAGTAATCTTTGAATTATAGTCCAAAGTACTTGTTCTCATTGCTGGTCTAAAATGTTCCAAGTACTAGGTGTGTGACAAAAGTATGGTGGATAGCAAGGTGACAGGTGTGTGGAAACAAGTATGGTAGATGGAAACAGCAACACAAACAAGGAACCAGACAGCACACGCTAACACGGCTCACTTTGGTCTTCTCTATGTGCTCCTCTAAATATTGTTCCTCTTTTGCCCCTCTCTTTTTTCTATTTTTTGGGCTGTCGTTGTTTTTTGGGAAATTTTGACTTTTTATTTTATTTTTTTGATATTTTTCCTTTACTTAGGAGCATAAAAGAAGTAACCACAGAAAATATGGGCTTAAAAAGGTGAAAGACGTGGCCTGTGGAATTTTCAGAAAACTTGCTCAAAATCGAAAAAACACCTTGTGACCACGAAAAGAGGATCTTGTGACCACTTTTTGACCAAAATAAAATTTTTGAACCCCGACAAAGCATCCTGTGCAGCTAGCCCATTCCACCAAATAATGGCAAAATCCTTAAACTCACTAGTAGCTTGACAAACTCTATGATGCTCAGGCACAAGGTGGGCACTAAACTTTTGTTCTATTGTCATCTCCCAATCAAGATATCCCTCGGCATCGTAATGACCCAAAAAAGATGGTATTGTGAACTTAATCTTAGCATAAGGATCATCGGGTACACGGTGATTATTACCTTGATGGTGGTGGACACCACCCATACCTGTCGTGTTGCGGCGAAGACGTCGTCGTAATCTTGCTTGTCGGAAGGCTGCTCGATCTAAGTTCCCAATAGCATCATGCACCGTGTCTTCTGGCAAGAGACCATCAGTGTTGCTGCCAGAGACGTCATTGTTGTTGACCGCCACCAAGGTTTCCAACTCGGTAACCTTGTCAGTTAGCGTGGAAATTCGTTTGTCCAATCTCTCCATGTTGTTGCCAATGTTGAGTTCAATGAGTGCGTCAGTGATGGCCTTCCTGACGGCCTCATTCATCCATTTTTGGGCATCCTCTACAACAGCTTGGAGTTGCTCTTGGCTGACACACTCGTTGAAACCCTTAGGATTGTTGTCTCCAGTCTGTTCACCTCCTGCCATTGTAAACACAAAAATAGGAACAAACGGTGAAAGTTATCCCTACCAAATGACTACGTGGTTGCAGTGGTGTCACTTTTCACAGCAAGTGGAAGCGTCTTACCAAGCTCTTACAAAGTTCTTACCAACACAAGCAGTGGGCGGTACAACCGGTGGCTGGTTCGTGATACCTGTGAGGCAGTGGTACCGAGATTGCAAAGCCCTTTTTCTATACTGATCTGAAGAATTTGTGGAGCTTGGAAGGCAAACAAAGAGTAATATGTATATCTGGCACACAAGTCAGTAATAGAAAGTAATGCTGAATTATAGTCCAAAGTACTTGTTCTCGTTGCTGGTCTAAAATGTTCCAAGTACCAGGTGTGTGACAAAAGTATGGTGGATAGCAAGGTGACAGGTGTGTGGAAACAAGTATGGTAGATGGAAACAGCAACACAAACAAGGAACCAGACAACACATGCTAACACGGCTCACTTTGGTCTTCTCTATGTGCTCCTCTAAATATTGTTCCTCTTTTGCCCCTCTCTTTTTTTCTATTTTTTGGGCTATGTCGTTGTTTTTTTGGGAAATTTTGACTTTTTTATTTTATTTTTTTGATATTTTTCCTTTACTTAGGAGCACAAAAGAAGTAACCACAGAAAATATGAGCTTAAAAAGGTGAAAGACGTGGCCTGTGGAATTTTAGAAAACTTGCTCAAAATCGACAAAAACCTTGTGACCACGAAAAGAGGATCTTGTGACCACTTTTTGACCAAAATAAAATTTTCGAACCCCGGCAAAGCATCCTGTGCAGCTAGCCCATTCCACCAAATAATGGCAAAATCCTTAAACTCACTAGTAGCTTGACGAACTCTATGATGCTCAGGCACAAGGTGGGCACTAAACTTTTGTTCTATTGTCATCTCCCAATCAAGATATCCCTCGGCATCGTAATGATGAAAAAAAGATGGTATTGTGAACTTAATCTTAGCATAAGGATCGCCGGGTACACGGTGATTATTACCTTGATGGTGGTGGACACCACCCATACACTATCGTGTTGCTTGGCGAAAAAGGCGTCGTCGTAATCTTGCTTGTCGGAAGGCTGCTCGATCTAAGTTCCCAACAGACATCATGCACCGTGTCTTACGGCAAGAGACCATCGGTGTTCTTTGCCGAGAGAGGCGTCATTGTTGTTGACCGCCACCAAGGTTTCCAACTTCGGTAACCTTGTCGGTTAGCGTGGAAATTCGTTTGTCCAATCTCTCCATCTTTGTTGCCAATGTTGAGTTCAATGAGTGCGTCGGTGGTGGCCTTCTGATGGCCTCATTCATCCATTTTGGGCATCCTCTACAACAGCTTGGAGTTGCTCTTGGTGACACACTCGTTGAAACCCTTAGGATTGTTGTCTCGGTCTGTTCACCTCCTGCCATTGTAAACACAAAAGCAGGAACAAGCGGTGAAAGTTATCCCTACCAAATGACTACGTGGTTGCGGTGGTGTCACTTTTCACGACAAGTGGAAGCGTCTTACCAAGCTCTTACAAAGTTCTTACCAACACAACAAGTGGGTGGGTGGTACAATCGGTTGGTGGTTCGTGATACTATGAATGAAGCGGTGGTACCGAGATTGCAAAGCCCTTTTTCTATCTTGATCTGAAGAATTTGTGGAGCTTGGAAGGCAAACAAAAAGAGTAATATATATATCTCGGCACACAAGTCGATAATAGAAAGTAATCTTTGAATTATAGTCCAAAGTACTTGTTCCGTTCTTTGGTCTAAAATGTTCCAAGTAATAGGTGTGTGACAAAAGTATGGTGGATAGCAAAGGTGGCAGGTGTGTGGAAACAAGTATGGTAGATGGAAAGCAACAACACAAACAAGGAACAGACTGACTGCGCTAACACGGCTCACTTTGGTCTTCTCTATGTGCTCCTCTAAATATTGTTCCTCTTTTGCCCTCTTTTTTTATTTTTTTGGGCTGTCGTTTTTTTTTGGGAAATTTTGACTTTTTATTATTTTTTTTTTATTTTTCCTTTACTTAGGAGCACAAAAAAGTAACCACAGAAAATATGAGCTTAAAAAAAGGTGAAAAGGCGTGGCTGTGGAATTTTCGGAAAACTTGCTCAAAATGAAAAAAAAACCTTGTGACCACGAAAAGAGGATCTTGTGACCACTTTTTTGACCAAAAATAAAATTTTTGAACCCCGACAAAGCATCTGTGCAGCTAGCCCATTCCACCAAATAATGGCAAAATCCTTAAAACTCACTAGTAGCTTGACGAACTCTATGATGCTCGGGCACAAGGTGGGCACTAAACTTTTGTTCTATTGTCATCTCCCAATCAAGATATCCCTCGGCATCGTAATGACCCCAAAAAAAGATGGTATTGTGAACTTAATCTTAGCATAAGGATCATCGGTTTACGGTGATTATTACCTTGATGGTGGTGGACACCACCCATATACTATCGTGTTGTTGCGGCAAAGGCGTCGTCGTAATCTTGCTTGTCGGAAGAATTTGCTCGATCTAAGTTCCCCAACATCATCATGCACCGTGTCTTACGGCAAGAGACCATCGGTGTTCTTTTGGAGAGCGTCATTGTTGTTGACCGCCACCAAGGTTTCCAACTCGGTAACCTTGTCGGTTAAGCGTGGAAATTCGTTTGTCAATCAATCTCTCCATCTTTGTTGCCAATGTTGAGTTCAATGAGTGCGTCGGTGTGGCCTTCTGATGGCCTCATTCATCCATTTTGGGCATCCTCTACAACTTGGAGTTGCTCTTGGGTGACACACTCGTTGAAACCCTTAGGATTGTTGTCTCGGTCATTTCACCTCCTGCCATTGTAAACACAAAAACAGGAACAAACGGTGAAAGTTATCCCTACCAAATGACTACGTGGTTGCAGTGGTGTCACTTTTCACAGCAAGTGGAAGCGTCTTACCAAGCTCTTACAAAGTTCTTACCAACACAAGCAAGCGATTGGGCGGTACAATCGGTGGTGGTTGGTTTCGTGATATACAATGTGAGGCAGTGGTACCGAGATTGCAAAGCCCTTTTTCTATACTGATCTGAAGAATTTGTGGAGCTTGGAAGGTAAACAAAGAGTAATATGTATATCTGGCACACAAGTCAGTAATAGAAAGTAATGCTGAATTATAGTCTAAAAGTACTTGTTCTCGTTGCTGGTCTAAAATGTTCCAAGTAATAGGTGTGTGACAAAAAAGTATGGTGGATAGCAAGGTGGCGGTGTGTGGAAACAAGTATGGTAGATGGAAGCTTGACAACACAAACAAGGAACAGAGACTGACTGCGCTAACACGGCTCACTTTGGTCTTCTCTATGTGCTCCTCTAAATATTGTTCCTCTTTTGCCCCTCTTTTTTTCTATTTTTTGGGCTGTCGTTATTTTTTTAGGAAATTTTGACCTTTTTATTTTATTTTTTGACATTTTTCCTTTACTTAGGAGCAAAAAAAGTAACCACAGAAAATATGAGCTTAAAAAGGTGAAAGGCGTGGCTGTGGAATTTTAGAAAACTTGCTCAAAATCGAAAAAAACCTTGTGACCACGAAAAGAGGATCTTGTGACCACTTTTTGACCAAAATAAAATTTTTGAACCCGACAAAGCAGCATCTGTGCATGCTAGCCCATTCCACCAAATAATGGCAAAATCCTTAAACTCACTAGTAGCTTGACGAACTCTATGATGCTCGGGCACAAGGTGGGCACTAAACTTTTGTTCTATTGTCATCTCCCAATCAAGATATATCCCGGCATCGTAATGATGAAAAAAAAAGATGGTATTGTGAACTTAATCTTAGCATAAGGATCGCCGGGTACACGGTGATTATTACCTTGATGGTGGTGGACACCACCCATACTGTCGTGTTGCGGCAAAGGCGTCGTCGTAATCTTGCTTGTCGGAAGGCTGCTCGATCTAAAGTCCCCCATTAGCATCATGCACCGTGTCTTACGGCAAGAGACCATCGGTGTTCTTTGCCGGAGACATCATTGTTGTTGACCGCCACCAAGGTTTCCACTTCGGTAACCTTGTCGGTTAAGCGTGGAAATTCGTTTGTCCAATCTCTCCATCTTTGTTGCCAATGTTGAGTTCAATGAGTGCGTCAGTGACGGCCTTCCTGATGGCCTCATTCATCCATTTTTGGGCATCCTCTACAACAGCTTGGAGTTGCTCTTGGCTGACACACTCGTTGAAACCCTTAGGATTGTTGTCTCCAGTCTGTTCACCTCCTGCCATTGTAAACACAAAAACAGGAACAAACGGTGAAAGTTATCCCTACCAAATGACTACGTGGTTGCAGTGGTGTCACTTTTCACAGCAAGTGGAAGCGTCTTACCAAGCTCTTACAAAGTTCTTACCAACACAAGCGGTGGGCGGTACAATCGGCGGCTGGTTCGTGATACCTGTGAGGCAGTGGTACCGAGATTGCAAAGCCCTTTTTCTATACTGATCTGAAGAATTTGTGGAGCTTGGAAGGTAAACAAAGAGTAATATGTATATCTGGCACACAAGTCAGTAATAGAAAGTAATGCTGAATTATAGTCTAAAAGTACTTGTTCTCGTTGCTGGTCTAAAATGTTCCAAGTAATAGGTGTGTGACAAAAGTATGGTGGATAGCAAGGTGACAGGTGTGTGGAAACAAGTATGGTAGATGGAAACAGCAACACAAACAAAAGGAACAGACGACACTGCGCTAACACGGCTCACTTTGGTCTTCTCTATGTGCTCCTCTAAATATTATTGTTCCTCTTTGCCCTCTTTTTTTCTCTTTTTTGGGCTGTCGTTTTTTTTTGGGAAATTTTGACTTTTTTATTTTTTTTTTTTGATATTTTTCCTTTACTTAGGAGCACAAAAAAGTAACCACAGAAAATATGAGCTTAAAAAAGGTGAAAAAGGCGTGGGCTGTGGAATTTTTTGAAAACTTGCTCAAAATCGAAAAAAAACCTTGTGACCACGAAAAGAGGATCTTGTGACCACTTTTTGACCAAAATAAAATTTTTGAACCCGACAAAGCATCTGTGCAGCTAGCCCATTCCACCAAATAATGGCAAAATCCTTAAACTCACTAGTAGCTTGACGAACTCTATGATGCTCGGGCACAAGGTGGGCACTAAACTTTTGTTCTCTGTCATCTCCCAATCAAGATATCCCTCGGCATCGTAATGACCGAAAAAAGATGGTATTGTGAACTTAATCTTAGCATAAGGATCGCCGAATTTTACACGGTGATTATTACCTGATGGTGGTGGACACCACCCATACCTGTCGTGTTGCGGCGAAGGCGTCGTCGTAATCTTGCTTGTCGGAAGGCTGCTCGATCTAAGTTCCCAACAACATCATGCACCGTGTCTTACGGCAAGAGACCATCGGTGTTCTTTGCCGAGAGACGTCATTGTTGTTGACCGCCACCAAGGTTTCCAACTTCGGTAACCTTGTCGGTTAAGCGTGGAAATTCGTTTGTCCAATCTCTCCATCTTTGTTGCCAATGTTGAGTTCAATGAGTGCGTCGGTGGATGGCCTTCTGATGGCCTCATTCATCCATTTTGGGCATCCTCTACAACAGCTTGGAGTTGCTCTTGGGTGACACACTCGTTGAAACCCTTAGGATTGTTGTCTCGGTCTGTTCACCTCCTGCCATTGTAAACAAAAGCGCAGGAACAAGCGGTGAAAGTTATCCCTACCAAATGACTACGTGGTTGCGGTGGTGTCACTTTTCACGACAAGTGGAAGCGTCTTACCAAGCTCTTACAAAGTTCTTACCAACACAAGCGGTGGGTGGTACAACCGGTGGTGGTTCGTGATGATACTGTGCGGTGGTGGTACCGAGATTGCAAAGCCCTTTTTCTATCTTGATGACGAAGAATTTGTGGAGCTTGGAAGGCAAACAAAAGAGTAATATGTATATCGGCACACAAGTCGGTAATAGAAAGTAATCTTTGAATTATAGTCCAAAAGTACTTGTTCTCGTTCTTTGGTCTAAAATGTTCCAAGTAATAGGTGTGTGACAAAAAGTATGGTGGATAGCAAGGTGGCAGGTGTGTGGAAACAAGTATGGTAGATGAAAGCACAACACAAACAAGGAACAGACTGACTGCGCTAACACACGGCTCACTTTGGTCTTCTCTATGTGCTCCTCTAAATATTGTTCCTCTTTTGCCCTCTTTTTTCTATTTTTTTGGGCTGTCGTTGTTTTTTTGGGAAATTTTTGACTTTTTATTTTATTTTTTGATATTTTTTTCCTTTACTTAGGAGCACAAAAAAAGTAACCACAGAAAATATGAGCTTAAAAAGGTGAAAGGCGTGGCACTGTGGAATTTTAGAAAACTTGCTCAAAAATGAAAAAAAACCTTGTGACCACGAAAAGAGGATCTTGTGACCACTTTTTGACCAAAATAAAATTTTTGAACCCCGACAAAGCATCTGTGCAGCTAGCCCATTCCACCAAATAATGGCAAAATCCTTAAACTCACTAGTAGCTTGACGAACTCTATGATGCTCGGGCACAAAGGTGGGCACTAAACTTTTTTTCTTGTCATCTCCCAATCAAGATATCCCTCGGCATCGTAATGACCCGAAAAAAGATGGTATTGTGAACTTAATCTTAGCATAAGGATCGCCGAATTTTACGGTGATTATTACCTTGATGGTGGTGGACACCACCCATACTGTCGTGTTTGCGGCGAAGGCGTCGTCGTAATCTTGCTTGTCGGAAGGCTGCTCGATCTAAGTTCCCCATGAGCATCATGCACCGTGTCTTACGGCAAGAGACCATCGATGTTCTTTGCGAGAGAGACATCATTGTTGTTGACCGCCACCAAGGTTTCCAACTTCGGTAACCTTGTCGGTTAAGCGTGGAAATTCGTTTGTCCAATCTCTCCATCTTTGTTGCCAATGTTGAGTTCAATGAGTGCGTCGGTGGTGGCCTTCTGATGGCCTCATTCATCCATTTTGGGCATCCTCTACAATAGCTTGGAGTTGCTCTTGGGTGACACACTCGTTGAAACCCTTAGGATTGTTGTCTCGGTCTGTTCACCTCCTGCCATTGTAAACACAAAAAAGCAGGAACAAGCGGTGAAAGTTATCCCTACCAAATGACTACGTGGTTGCGGTGGTGTCACTTTTCACAGCAAGTGGAAGCGTCTTACCAAGCTCTTACAAAGTTCTTACCAACACAAGCGATTGGGTGGTACAACGGTGGTGGTTGGTTCGTGATATACTGTGAGGCGATGGTACCGAGATTGCAAAGCCCTTTTTCTATCTTGATCTGAAGAATTTGTGGAGCTTGGAAGGCAAACAAAAAGTAATATGTATATCTCGGCACACAAGTCGGTAATAGAAAGTAATCTTTGAATTATAGTCCAAAGTACTTGTTCTCGTTGCTGGTCTAAAATGTTCCAAGTACTAGGTGTGTGACAAAAGTATGGTGGATAGAAAGGTGACAGGTGTGTGGAAACAAGTATGGTAGATGGAAACAGCAACACAAACAAGGAACCAGACAACACACGATAACACAGCTCACTTTGGTCTTCTCTATGTGCTCCTCTAAATATTGTTCCTCTTTTGCCCCACTCTTTTTTTATTTTTTGGGCTGTCCTTGTTTTTTTGGGAAATTTTGACTTTTTTATTATATTTTTTTGATATTTTTCCTTTACTTAGGAGCACAAAAGAAGTAACCACAGAAAATATGAGCTTAAAAAGGTGAAAGACGTGGCCTGTCGAATTTTCAGAAAACTTGCTCAAAATCGACAAAAACCTTGTGACCACGAAAAGAGGATCTTGTGACCACTTTTTGACCAAAATAAATTTTTTTGAACCCGACAAAGCATCCTGTGCAGCTAGCCCATTCCACCAAATAATGGCAAAATCCTTAAACTCACTAGTAGCTTGACGAACTCTATGATGCTCAGGCACAAGGTGGGCACTAAACTTTTGTTCTACTGTCATCTCCCAATCAAGATATCCCTCGGCATCGTAATGACTCGAAAAAGATGGTATTGTGAACTTAATCTTAGCATAAGGATCATCGGGTACACGGTGATTATTACCTTGATGGTGGTGGACACCACCCATACCTGTCGTGTTGCGGCGAAGACGTCGTCGTAATCTTGCTTGTCGGAAGGCTGCTCGATCTAAGTTCCCAACAGCATCATGCACCGTGTCTTCTGGCAAGAGACCATCAGTGTTGCTGCCAGAGACGTCATTGTTGTTGACCGCCACCAAGGTTTCCAACTCGGTAACCTTGTCAGTTAGCGTGGAAATTCGTTTGTCCAATCTCTCCATGCTGTTGCCAATGTTGAGTTCAATGAGTGCGTCAGTGATGGCCTTCCTGATGGCCTCATTCATCCATTTTGGGCATCCTCTACAACAGCTTGGAGTTGCTCTTGGCTGACACACTCGTTGAAACCCTTAGGATTGTTGTCTCAGTCTGTTCACCTCCTGCCATTGTAAACACAAAAAACAGGAACAAACGGTGAAAGTTATCCCTACCAAATGACTACGTGGTTGCAGTGGTGTCACTTTTCACAGCAAGTGGAAGCGTCTTACCAAGCTCTTACAAAGTTCTTACCAACACAAGCGGTGGGGGTGGTACGGGCCGGTGGTTTGGTTCGTGATACTGTGAGGCGATGGTACCGAGATTGCAAAGCCCTTTTTCTATCTTGATCTGAAGAATTTGTGGAGCTTGGAAGGCAAAAAAAAGAGTAATATGTATATCGGCACACAAGTCGATATATGAGAAAGTAATCTTTGAATTATAGTCAAAAAGTACTTGTTCTCGTTCTTTGGTCTAAAATGTTCCAAGTAATAGGTGTGTGACAAAAAAGTATGGTGGATAGCAAGGTGGCAGGTGTGTGGAAACAAGTATGGTAGATGGAAGCAACAACACAAACAAGGAACAGGACAACACTGCGCTAACACGGCTCACTTTGGTCTTCTCTATGTGCTCCTCTAAATATTGTTCCTCTTTTGCCCCCTCTTTTTTCTATTTTTTGGGCTGTCGTTGTTTTTTTTGGGAAATTTTGACTTTTTATTTTATTTTTTTGATATTTTTCCTTTACTAGGAGCAAAAAAAAAGTAACACGAGAAAATATGAGCTTAAAAAGGTGAAAGGCGTGGCATGGAATTTTTAGAAAACTTGCTCAAAATTGAAAAAAAAACCTTGTGACCACGAAAAGAGGATCTTGTGACCACTTTTGACCAAAATAAAATTTTTGAACCCGACAAAGCATCTCTGTGTAGCCCTAGCCCATTCCACCAAATAATGGCAAAATCCTTAAACTCACTAGTAGCTTGACGAACTCTATGATGCTCGAGGCACAAGGTGGGCACTAAACTTTTGTTCTATTGTCATCTCCCAATCAAGATATCCCTCGGCATCGTAATGACAAAAAAAAGATGGTATTGTGAACTTAATCTTAGCATAAGGATCGCCGAATTACACGGTGATTATTACCTTGATGGGTGGTGGACACCACCCATACTGTCGTGTTGCGGCGAAGGCGTCGTCGTAATCTTGCTTGTCGGAAGGCTGCTCGATCTAAGTTCCCCACATCATCATGCCGTGTCTTACGGCAAGAGACCATCGGTGTTCTTTGCCGAGAGACGTCATTGTTGTTGACCGCCACCAAGGTTTCCAACTTCGGTAACCTTGTCGGTTAGCGTGGAAATTCGTTTGTCCAATCTCTCCATCTTTGTTGCCAATGTTGAGTTCAATGAGTGCGTCGGTGTGGCCTTCTGATGGCCTCATTCATCCATTTTGGGCATCCTCTACAACAGCTTGGAGTTGCTCTTGGGTGACACACTCGTTGAAACCCTTAGGATTGTTGTCTCGGTCTGTTCACCTCCTGCCATTGTAAACACAAAAGCGAGGAACAAGCGGTGAAAGTTATCCCTACCAAATGACTACGTGGTTGCGGTGGTGTCACTTTTTTTCACAGCAAGTGGAAGCGTCTTACCAAGCTCTTACAAAGTTCTTACCAACACAACAAGTGGTGGGTGGTACAATGGCGGTGGTGGTTCGTGATATGCAATGAGGCGGTGGTGCCGAGATTGCAAAGCCCTTTTTCTATCTTGATCTGAAGAATTTGTGGAGCTTGGAAGGCAAACAAAAAAAGAGTAATATGTATATCGGCACACAAGTCGGTAATAGAAAGTAATCTTTGAATTATAGTCAAAAGTACTTGTTCTCGTTCTTTGGTCTAAAATGTTCCAAGTAATAGGTGTGTGACAAAAGTATGGTGGATAGCAAGGTGGCAGGTGTGTGGAAACAAGTATGGTAGATGGAAGCTTGACAACACAAACAAGGAACAGATGACTGCGCTAACACGGCTCACTTTGGTCTTCTCTATGTGCTCCTCTAAATATTGTTCCTCTTTTGCCCTCTTTTTTTTTTCTTTTTTTTTGGGCTGTCGTTCGTTTTTTTGGGAAATTTTGACTTTTTTTTTTTTTTTTTTTTGATATTTTTCCTTTACTTAGGAGCACAAAAAAGTAACCACAGAAAATATGAGCTTAAAAAGGTGAAAAAGCGTGGGCTGTGGAATTTTAGGAAAACTTGCTCAAAATCGAAAAAAAACCTTGTGACCACGAAAAGAGGATCTTGTGACACTTTTTTTTGACAAAATAAAATTTTTGAACCCCGACAAAGCATCTGTGCAGCTAGCCCATTCCACCAAATAATGGCAAAATCCTTAAACTCACTAGTAGCTTGACGAACTCTATGATGCTCGGGCACAAGGTGGGCACTAAACTTTTTTTGTTCTATTGTCATCTCCCAATCAAGATATCCCTCGGCATCGTAATGACCCCAAAAAAGATGGTATTGTGAACTTAATCTTAGCATAAGGATCGCCGGGTACACGGTGATTATTACCTTGATGGTGGTGGACACCACCCATACTGTCGTGTTGCGGCGAAAGGCGTCGTCGTAATCTTGCTTGTCGGAAGGCTGCTCGATCTAAGTCCCCCATTGACATCATGCACCGTGTCTTACGGCAAGAGACCATCGATGTTCTTTGCCGAGAGCGTCATTGTTGTTGACCGCCACCAAGGTTTCCAACTCGGTAACCTTGTCGGTTAAGCGTGGAAATTCGTTTGTCCAATCTCTCCATCTTTGTTGCCAATGTTGAGTTCAATGAGTGCGTCAGTGACGGCCTTCCTGATGGCCTCATTCATCCATTTTGGGCATCCTCTACAACAGCTTGGAGTTGCTCTTGGCTGACACACTCGTTGAAACCCTTAGGATTGTTGTCTCCAGTCTGTTCACCTCCTGCCATTGTAAACACAAAAACAGGAACAAACGGTGAAAGTTATCCCTACCAAATGACTACGTGGTTGCAGTGGTGTCACTTTTCACAGCAAGTGGAAGCGTCTTACCAAGCTCTTACAAAGTTCTTACTTACCAACACAAGCGGTGGGGCGGGTACAATCGGTGGTTTGGTTCGTGATACACAATGAGGCGGTGGTGCCGAGATTGCAAAGCCCTTTTTCTATCTTGATCTGAAGAATTTGTGGAGCTTGGAAGGCAAACAAAAAGAGTAATATGTATATATCTCGGCACACAAGTCGGTAATAGAAAGTAATGCTGAATTATAGTCCAAAGTACTTCGTTGCTGGTCTAAAATGTTCCAAGTACCAGGTGTGTGACAAAAGTATGGTGGATAGCAAGGTGACAGGTGTGTGGAAACAAGTATGGTAGATGGAAACAGCAACACAAACAAGGAACCAGACAGCACACGCTAACACAGCTCACTTTGGTCTTCTCTATGTGCTCCTCTAAATATTGTTCCTCTTTTGCCCCTCTTTTTTTCTATTTTTTGGGCTGTCGTTGTTTTTTTGGGAAATTTCGACTTTTTTATTTTATTTTTTTCATATTTTTCCTTTACTTAGGAGCACAAAAGAAGTACCAACAGAAAATATGAGCTTAAGATGGTAAAAGACGTGGCCTGTGGAATTTTCAGAAGACTTGCTCAAAATCAACAAAAACCTTGTGACCACGATAAGAGGATCTTGTGACCACTTTTTGACGAAAATAAAATTTTTGAACCCTGGCAAAGCATCCTGTGCAGCTAGCCAATTCCACCAAATAATGGAAAAATCCTTAAACTCACTAGTAGCTTGACAAACTCTATGATGCTCAGGCACAAGGTGGGCACTAAACTTTTGTTCTATTGTCATCTCCCAATCAAGATATCCCTCGGCATCGTAATGACCCGAAAAAGAGGGTATTGTGAACTTAATCTTAGCATAAGGATCATCGGGTACACGGTGATTATAACCTTGAAGGTGGAGGACACCACCCATACCTGTCGTGTTGCGGCAAAGACGTCGTCGTAATCTTGCTTGTCGGAAGGCTGCTCGATCTAAGTTCCCATTAGCATCATGCACCGTGTCTTCTGGCAAGAGACCATCAGTGTTGCTGCCAGAGACATCATTGTTGTTGACCGCCACCATGGTTTGCAACTCGGTAACATTGTCAGTTAGCGTGGAAATTCGTTTGTCCAATCTCTCCATGCTGTTGCCAATGTTGAGTTCAATGAGTGCGTCAGTGACGGCCTTCCTGACGGCCTCATTCATTCATTTTTGGGCATCCTCTACAACAGCTTGGAGTTGCTCTTGGCTGACACACTCGTTGAAACCCTTAGGATTGTTGTCTATAGTCTGTTCACCTCCTACCATTGTAAACACAAAAATAGGAACAAATGGTGAAAGTTATCCCTACCAAATGACTATGTGGTTATAGTGGTGTCACTTTTCACAGCAAGTGGAAGCGCCTTACCAAGCTCTTACAAAGTTCTTACCAACACAAGTAGTGGAATTTAAGATTGAATTAGTGCCAGGTACCGCACCCATATCCAGAAGGCCCTATAGAATGCCACCCAATGAGTTAGCAGAAGCTCCACCGTTCCGCCATGGCCGCCGCCGATAGCTCTAGGGTCGGCAATAGGACCGGCCAAGTGGCTCAGTAGGTTCGCCTGGTCACGTAGGTCATACCCTGATGACCTCACCGCCGGCGAAGCTCGCCGTCGACGAGCCGCAGCCGCGGAGTGCCCAGCAGCGCCGCTGCTCTGCTCCGTGTCACTGACGCGTGGGGTCCCCTGACCAGTGGGTCCCACCTGTCAGCGACAGCAGTAGTGAAGGCTAACCCATTTTTAATCCAGTTTTTGATTTGTTTTGTGAAATTTGTATCTTCAGTTTGGTAGCTCCAAAAATTGTGAAATAAATATGGTTGTGTTCCTTAGGAAATGTAGTTTTTAAGAAAAATATGTTCTTGGGTTCAACAGTAGAATTTTCTGGAGATTTAAATAGGGATTTGAAATGTGCTTTTGAATACATTCAAATTTGTTTATTTTATATCTAGAGTTCCTGTGCTCCAAAAATTATGAAATTTTTGTGGTGAACTAATCTTAGCATATGTGAGCCCTGGTAAAAATTTGAGGACCAGTGCATGGGTAGATTTAAAGTTATAGATTTTTCTTTTATGACTAGTTAATCCTTGCATGAATTTTCATAAATTAAGTATGAGTCCAAAATTCATGAAATTTGTTGGAGGTAATCCTAGTACCATATGGATGCTAAAAAAAATATGAATTCTGTTGCTTGACACTTTTCAATAGGATTTTCCATTTATGCTATTTCAAGCCTTGCTGCCTTGTCATTTTTGTATAGAATGTTCTACTTGGTAAAATGACATGAAATTTTTACAGTGGTCTCTTGACAGAATTAGTAAATCTCTGTAAATTTTTGAGAATTTATTAAGCACATCTGATATATATTTATTATTTAACCTAGATATCTAAATAAAATAATAAAGGCAATTTAATAAATAGTTTGGGCTTTACCATTATATCATCTTAACTGTATTTGGTATGCTTAAACTATTGGTAGGTTCTAGGTTGTCAAATTTTGAATGATTACCTGAAGTAGAAGTATTCTTACTTTATGTTGCATGTTAAGTCATTTCCGGACTGATTCTAGAGTGTGAGGATTTGCATGTTGAAACTGATGTGTACTGTCAAAATAGTTAATAACAAAGTTGTAGAAAATTTGATAAGCTTTCCAGAAAGTCTAGGATCACTGGATTTGGATTTGTAGAACTCCAGTTATGAGCAAAACAAGTAGCTACTGTTTGTGGCATAGTCGATGCATTATAGAAGTAGTTAAGTAATAATCGAGAAGAGATATGCACCTACTCAAACAACGTGATGCACTTGTTAACATATATGCATTCGTAATACTTATACCATACTCATGCATCTAGGATCGGAGGAAGAGATCACGTTGCTGGAATTCGAAGAAGCAGAGGAAGGGAACCCGCAGGAGGATCCGCAAGCCGAAGCTCCCGAAGGCGTGGAGCAGAACCCTGAAGAGCTTCCGGAGTGCCCTGACCATCGCCCTACTTCCTTTCTGCGAGGCAAGCCCCGGAGCATTATAAGTCTCCCAGTAATTTATAAATGTTTATTTAAGTACTTATGATTGCTGCATTAGGTTATAAGAGTTGAATGAAACCACTTGATGCATGTACATTCCTTGTCCGAGATATTACACCTTTAACCGGTATAGGTCCGAGGATCGAATATATGCTTAGCCATGCTTAGACCGGTAGAAGTCGGGTGATTTCTGTCACCTGCGAGATATAGGTGGATACCGAGCACGGTTGGTTATAATTGCTATCGTGGAAAAGAACCATGGTTAATGTAAATGGAGACAAGGCGGGATGTCGATAGAAAAGCAACAAGGCATGGAGGTCTTGGGTGTGGATCTATATCCCCGTCAGGTGTCGATCAAGGACCGCACTCGTTGTTGGAACTTCCGACAAGATTGAACGCATGCCTCTCACTTAGCTGGCGGATAATTCGTTTCGACCATGAAGCCGAGTAATTCAACTCGGCCGGAATCGTTTCATAGCGCCTTCCGGGAACGATCGACTAAGCCCAAAGAAGGCTTGGCTCGAGCATCCTGGCATCTGGTGTTCCAGATTGTGCGGCGTAGTACGGACCCACGAAATGTGTACCTGAGTTGTATCAAAGGTGACCTAAGGCTATCGTGGCTGGTAGACCTGGGTTTGTGTTAGGAATAAATTCCCAGCTGGTTGAAATCGATTCGAATCGCCGTCTCTCCCGGATAGTGAGAAACTTGGCTAGCTCCAACATCGTAGTAACTGTATTATGGAACATGATGGTTCGGATGAAAATGGAATTGCAATACCTGCTATGGTTACTATTGTATGCTTCTAAATGATACCACATGTTTGGCACAGGATAGTTGCTAATCTAGAAATGGATAGTTATAATTAACTTGGTAAAGGAATCATAATTGTACAACGGATCAGTTGCCTTTTTCGCAAAATGTTGTCAAGTTACGTCCACTTATACAACCTTGCATACTCCTTGGAGTCATTTTATTTCTGGTTCATGACGGGTAAGTCTAGCTGAGTACCTTCTCGTACTCAGGGTTTATTTTTCCCATTGTTGCAGATGGCACGGTGTATCATGGTTATTGCAAGAGTTGCTTCTATCCCGCTGTGGATGAGGAGTAAGCCTTGGGCAGGCTTCTTTAGTAATTCCTATCCTTGCTTTTGTGGACCGTGATCTAGCTTGGCACTGTATCAAACTATGTTGGAAACTTTATCTTCGAACTTATTTGCTTCCGCTTTATTTATCAAACTCGGTTTATAATAACTTTTATTCGTACTCTGATGATGAAAAGTATCTGTGAACTTTATGTAATATGTGGCATGTATGTTGAATCCTGTACGATCTTGGTTGTTGTAAATCGTTTATCGAGACCCGTCGTGGTACTCGACGGACTACCGGGTTTATATGGGTTCAAGTATAGCGGTCACGCGACCGCTATGGATTGCCATTGTACTTGTATTCTTATAAATTGGTCGGATTCTCATGACACCTGGTATCGAGCAAGATTCAACGTTAATTGTCACAAGTGTATTTAAAACAAAAGTTTTGTTTCGAAAACCCTTCTCTAGCAACTAATAGTTATATAATAGGTATTTGAAATCTAAAGTGTGCCAATGATCACTTTCCTTATGCCCAAATTAAGGACTTTTAGGTGGCTATTTAAGTACTAACATGGGGTTTTTACTTCGTCGTCCATACTGGCGTGCTATTGTATGGATGCCATTCACTTGAATGGTAATGTATGGATCAAATGCCTCTACGCCAAGGTAAGATGAGTGTATGACCGCAAGATGTGAGCATGCGGTCGGGAAGAGTAGCTTTAGTACGGCTATGTATGCATGCTTGCATGTGTGTATATGGTACGTATTTAATTGTGGGTTTAAATTACATGTCGGTAGATTGATACGGAAGTATATGTATGGGTATACATATATGGAAGTATTTACAATTACATTATGCATATTCATTATGGGTTTAAGGGCTGAAATGAAATTTTATGCAGGTACACTAACAACGTAAACGTAGTAGCTCGACTAGTTACGCTATTTATGAGAGAACGTATGTATGCCACCGTGTCTCACCGCTAGAAACAAATTTTTCCTAAGTTTGTGAGGACGCACGACGAACGAGCATGCATCATGATAATTACCATTCACATAATTACATTGTTTCTCCCCTTATAAAATTCTTACTCGGTTATGTAACTCTTATCCATTATGGCATTGTCTCACCAAGGGGTGCATGTTAATGGTGCAGATGGCACGCACAAAGCAGGCCGCCACCGCAAGTCCACGGAGGCGAGCTCCACGCCGTCGCCTTGCTCCACGCACTCCGCCAACGCCACATGTTCCTTGGAGAGTTTGGGATGCCTACACTCTTGTGGAGAGTGCTCAGTTATGTAGGCTATCCTGATGGAATGGAACCCCGCTACTTCTGGGCGAATGAGCAGTTGGGAGAAGGTCTCTTAGTTACTGTGGATGCCATTGTTCGTCCCCGAGGTGACGATTCTCGAGTGGACAGCTGGTGTTATGAGTCAACTGGCGGGGATCTGCCAAGAAGAAGGCTAGACTAGTGGCAGCCTTTGGGGATCTGAGAGACATCATGGAGCGTTTTCCTCGGGAGCTGGCAGCCGCTTTGGTTGGAGTCTTTCCAAGAGGTAACCCCTCCACTGACTCATGGCAGCAGACAAGAGGAAAATCTTTGGAGATTGGTGCAGCAGAAAGGCAAAACAGTGATAACCCTTCCATGAGCGCCATGTTCGCAATGATGAGAGTGTTGGATGGAGTTGAAGGTAGCCTCAGACGAGTGTCTAGTGCTCTTGGTCATGCTCATGAGGACCGGACGTCGACTTCGGAGGGAGCACGACGCCGAGATTGAAAGGCTCACTTGAAGAGATGACTCGGTTAACTCACCAACAAATGCAGCTTGGACAAGGAAAATGTCCTAAGAGCTCGCCATTTGAGCTAGGACAGTAGGTTGGCTAATGCGGAAGAATACAACGATAATCTGCATGAAGAGGTTCATCTTCCGAACAATCGGCTCCACCCTTATGTCCCACACGGAGCCGCAGAAATGGATCTAGAAGGGTACGAGGAAGGAGAAGAAGAAGTGGAGCTCAAGAAGAAGTAGAACCCGAGGAAGGAGATGATCTTGCGTCGACCTCGATAGTGACCATGATGAGGATTAGATCGCTTAGCACTTAGTGGAAGGACTAAGGTATCACCTTTATTCATGTAATGGACACAGAGCTCGAATTTGGCATTAGTAACCGACTATTATGTAATGTTGATTAAGTGCACCTTTGGCTGAGCATCAATGCAATTCCGTTCCTTGTTGGTGATCACGATTTAACTTTGCATGCGTTATGAGAGCGATAAGTGGTCAAATTGGGGATGCCATGTTGCGAGGATGAATTGTTATGCCTCTGTTTTTATTGTGAATTTGGGAATTTCTCCAGTAATTTCAGTTTGGCATGATTATGATTCATCTGCAATCTCTTGACATCAACCAATAATCGCTTATTGTTGCAACTTCGCAGATGACGCGCACCCGTGCTGGAGCTGGTAGCAGTCACGATGGCAATGGTGATGACTTACCACCACCACCGCCGCCGCAAATCCCCGCTCGGGGAGTTCTTTGCTCGATTCTTGGGGAGCCAAAGGACAATGGAAGAAGCTTTGCGCCTTATCGCAAGAAAAACACCACTCGTGGCCACCCACGGCAACCAGGGGCCGAGCCAAATCAAGACAAGACATTCAAGGAGTTTCGGACACGAAGCCTCCAATCTTCAAGGTGGTCGAGGAACCATCAGAGAGCCGATGAGTGGCTGAATACCATTGAGCAGAAATTTCGTTTGCTAAGGGTCACGGAGCATCTGAAAGCAGAGTATGCTTCTCACCAATTGCAAGGACCAGCAGGGATCTGGTGGACACACTTCCTGTCGTCTCTGCCTGCTAATGCACGAGTGACCTGGGAACAATTCAAGCTGGCTTTTAGGGGACATCATATTCCCCCGGGCCTGATGCGCATGAAAGCAGCCGAATTTATGAGGCTCACTCAGGGAACAAAGTCACTCACTGAGTATATGCACGCATTCAACAACTTGTCAAGATATGCTCCCGGTTTTGTGGATACCGAAGAGAAAAAGATAGAGAGTTTCAAGCGAGGGTTGGGTACCAAACTGATGAAGACTATGGCAAATTCTCGATGTACCACGTACAATGAGTTTATTAGTGATGCCTTGACCCAAGAAAACCACAACAACATGCATGCAGTTGCTAAAGGTCGCAAGAGGGCCTATGAGGCCGGTGCATCCGGATCTTTCCAGTCAAAAGCGCCTATCGCAGCTAGGCCACAATTCCGTCCACTGCACCCAAGTTTAGGCCTCCACCACCAAAAGCTCGAGAATAACGAGCCACGAAACCGTTCCGTAAGGCGTTCACTATTGCCTTACCAAAAGGAAATGGTAATCAGGACAGCTCCACAGGATTCAGAAGTAATCAACCATGTTTCAACTGCAACCAACTGGGTCATTGGTCCAAGGAATGTCCCCACCCCAAGAGGAATGGCAACCCAAATCAGAACAATCAGAGGCAGGTGAATGCTAGGGCACGTCAAGGACAAGTGCATTATACCGCTGTGGAGGAAGTGCCCGCCGGAGAAGTTGTCACGGCTGGTATGTTTCTTGTCAACAAGCATCCCGCTGTTGTTTTATTTGATTCGGGAGCTTCTCATTCATTTATGAGTCAAGCATTTGCATCTAGACATGGTCAAGAAATAATTGAAGTAAACAAAGGGGGTTTTAACATAAGTTCAAATGAGGGGTACCGTTATTACCAAAAGATAGTCAAAATGTACTCATCGTGATACAAGGGAGGAGTACACCATGATTTGATAATATTGCGGGGTTGTCAATAAGTGTAATCTTAGGCATGAATTGGATGAAGTATCATGGTGCTCTTATTGACACTAGCACCCCGCACTATTATGTTGAGAGAACCCACGGGAGGGAATGCTTTTCTAGTCCCACTCTCCCGCGATTTCAAACCCCAACATTTAGCTTTGTGCTATCCAAACCACCACAATATGTGATATCCCGGTGGTTTGTGAGTTTCGGATGTATTTCAGAGGAATTACCAGGTCTACCACCGGATAGGGACGTGGAATTTAAGATTGAATTAGTGCCGTCATCGCACCCATATCCGAAGGCCCTATAGAATGCCACCCAATGAGTTAAGCAGAACTTAAGGTTCAATTGCAAGATCTGTTGGACAAAGGTCTTATCCAACCTAGCTCATCTCCGTGGGGATGTCCAGCCTTGTTTGTGAAAAAGAAGGATAAGTCACTGAGAATGTGTGTAGATTACAGACCACTCAATGCTGTGACCATCAAAAACAAATATCCATTGCCCCGCATCGACATCTTGTTCGATCAGTTAGCGAAGGCAAAGGTATTCTCCAAAATTGATTTGAGATCAGGTTATCATCAGATAAAGATCAGACCGGAGGATATACCTAAAACTACTTTCTCTACTAGGTACGGCTTATACGAGTATTTGGTTATGTCTTTCGGACTAACAAATGCTCCAGCCTATTTCATGTACCTGATGAACTCGGTATTCATGCCCGAACTTGACAAGTTCGTGGTAGTGTTTATTGATGATATATTGATTTATTCAGAAAATGAGTCAGATCATGAAGAGCATCTGAGGATTGTCCTATCCAGACTGAGGGAGCATAAGCTATATGCCAAGTTTAGCAAATGTGAATTTTGGATGAGCAAAGTACCTTTCTTAGGTCACATTTTATCAAGAGATGGAATCTCAGTAGACCCATCCAAAGTACAAGAGGTCATGGATTGGAAAGCCCCAACTTCGGTTCATGAAGTTCGGAGTTTTCTAGGGTTAGCAAGATACTATCGTCGGTTTATTCCAGATTTCTCAAAGATAGCTAAGCCTATGACCAGACTACTTCAGAAAGATGAGAAATACAAATGGACACCAGAATGTGAAACAGCTTTTCACACCCTCAGAACTTTGTTGACTACAGCACCTGTGTTAGCACAACCAAATATTGAAAAGCCTTTTGATGTATTTTGTGATGCATCAGGAATAGGTTTGGGATGTGTGCTTATGCAAGAAGGGAGAGTAATTGCATATGCCTCTCGGCAATTGAGAAAACATGAAGTCAACTACCCTACACATGATTTGGAACTTGCGTACTGTTGTCCATGCACTAAAAATATGGAGACATTACTTGTTGGGCAATGTATGTCATATCTTTATCGACCACAAAAGTCTCAAGTATATCTTTACCCAACCGAAATCGAACATGAGACAACGAAGATGGTTAGAATTGATTAAGGACTATAATTTAGAAGTGCATTACCATCCGGTAAAGCAAATGTAGTAGCCGATGCACTTAGTCGGAAATCCCATTGCAACAATCAGAGAAGCATTCTTTGGAAGATGGATTCAACTTGTTACATCCTCATTGTACTACACAATATCACAATCAGTTGTTCACTTGAGGGCAAAATCATAGAGCTCTGAGCAGATGATATAGGAATAAGTCACATCAAGAGAAAAATGCAAGAGCAAGAAACCAAACATTTTAGATTGGACGAAAGAGGTGTATTATGGTTCGAGGACCGACTAGTGGTGCCAAAAGACCGTGAGCTAAGGACTCAAATTTTAGAAGAAGCTCACTCGTCCAAATTGTCTATCCATCCGGGTAGTAGTAAAATGTATCAAGATTTAAGAACCCGTTTTGGTGGACTAAGATGAAGAAAGAGATCATGACCTACGTTGCTAGGTGTGATAAGCTGCTGAGAGAGTAAAAGCTGTCCATATGAAAACCTATTTGGATTACTTCACCATTGCCTATTCCAGGATGGAAATGGGAGGAAATCAGCATGGACTTTATCACAGGCCTTCCAACGACACCACAAGGTCATGATTCAATATGGGTTATTATTGATCGTCTCACCAAATCAGCACATTTTGTACCAGTTCACACCACATATCACGTGGGGAAATACTCTGAGTTATATGTTTCCCAGATCGTGAGATTGCATGGAATACCCCGGACTATAATCTCAGATCGAGGACCACAGTTCATAGCTCGTTTCTGGGAGCACTTACACCAGGCTTTGGGAACCAAGCTAATCAGAAGTTCAGCTTATCATCCGCAAACTTCAGGACAGACAGAGCGAGTGAACCAAATCCTAGAAGATTTACTTAGAGCTTGTGTTATATCTTCAAAAGGGTCATGGGAGAAATGGTTACCTTTAGCTGAATTCTCCTATAACAACAGTTATCAAGCGAGTATCAAAATGGCTCCATTTGAAGCCTTGTATGGCAGAAAGTGCAGAACTCCTTTGAACTGGATTGAGCCCGGTGAAAGGAGATACTTTGGTATTGATTTTGTAAATGAAGCCGAAGAGCAAGTACGTATCATCCAACACCACATGAAGGCAGCTCAATCAAGACAGAAAAGTTATGCCGATAGAAGAAGAAGACCACTAACTTTTGAAGTGGGTGATTATGTATACTTGAGAGTATCACCCATGAAAGGCGTGAAAAGATTTGGGATGAAAAAAAAAGCTTTCACCAAGATATGTAGGGCCATACAAAATTTTGGAACGAAAAGGGAAGGTTGCATATAAGTTACAACTTCCACCAGAGATGAGTGCAATCTTTGATGTGTTCCATGTTTCTCAGCTAAAGAAATGTCTTCGAGTACCGGAAGAAGCTATTGCACCCACCAACGTGCAGCTTCAATCGGATTTGACCTATGAAGAAAAACCAATTCGGGTATTAGAAGAGATGGAGAGAGTGACAAGGAGTAATATTATTAAGTTCTATAAGGTGGTGTGGAACAATCATAGTGAACAAGATGCTACATGGGAAAGAGAAGATTATCTGCAAGAAGTTTATCCCGCCTTTTTCCAAGAATGGTAGGTCTTGCAAATCTCGGGACGAGATTTTTATAAGGGGGAGGGGCTGTAACACCTCGGGTGTTAGCTTTGCATAACTTGACTTGCATAACATGAGCATGAGCATCAAGCATTCATAAATCATCATTTCAATTGAAACATTCGATCGAAACATATGAAACATTGCTTGTTATCTCGTATTTCTTGGAACATATGCATATGATCATGTGCAAATGAATGCAAGTAGGGAATGTTGGTCACTAAAACACTTTAGCTACACTTAGGTTAACAAAAGGAACATTGTTCATGAAGGCCACATTTCATGATCAAGCACTTAAGTGATATTTCATGTGTTGACCTGAATAGCTATATGAGTGACTACTACATGAAATGCTTAAATGACCTTGCAAATTGTTTAAACATGCTTAGGATATCATTAGGAACAACTTTGGTATTTAGTGCTAAGGCTAGTTTGGTCATTTAGCCATGGTTTGTGTATGTATCATGATTTCAAAGTGACATGTTTGACTAAAGTTGAACTAGGTGTTAGGGACCTTGCATGGAGGAGTTCACTAAAGCAAAGTTGTAGTGTTTGACATAAGGAACAACTTTGATTTTTGGGTCTTTGACTGATTCAGCTCCTAACCTGCTTGAATTTGGATTTCAAAAATCATCGAATCACTGTTTTCAACACTTAAGCAATTTTTCTAAGTCTAGGTTCATTAACAGCCTGACAGGCCCATCTTGGGGATGACATTACTTGTTTTTGTTTGAATTTGAACATACTCCCTTAACCAAAGTTGAAGCTGGTACATAGGGCTATAAATTTTGTTTAGACGTCTTATGCTTTGGAGCAACGGATTAGCGGGAAAATCAGCGACAAAACCCGTCGTCAGGCACTGCACCGGTTCACTGACGAACTGAACGACGCGTTCAGTGGCCGACCAACGGCAGAACCCGCGCGCCGCGTGTCCCCGGCGACGGCCGCGCGTCGCCTCTGCTCTGCCCAGCCAGGCCACGACGCGCCTGGGCGCGCCTTCATCACCGCCAGCACCCGCCCGAGTCGCCCCGCGCTCCCATTTCCCTTCCGGCGTCCCTTTCTTCCCAGCTTCACGAAGCAGACGGCCGCCGCCAGAGCTCATTGTCGCCATATAGCGCAGCAGCAGCCGCGCTTAGCCACCCCAAAGCACCACCACCAAGCTTCACCGTCTTCTCAACGACCCATCTGCTCCCTTCCGTGCTCATCGACCAAGCTTGGTAAGCCATTGCTGCTGCGTTTAAGCTCGCCGGAGCTCGCCAAGAAGCCCTGGCCACCGTGGCGGGAGCGCCGATCCACCTCTCCATGCGTTAGCTAGCGCGTCGAAAGCGTCTTAGGTAGCTTATGCTCGTCCAAGCCTTAGATCGGACCACCGGGTCGTCACCACCGGCGTATTGCCGTGGTCCAGCTCCGCTGTTCGCCATGGCCGCCGCCGATAGCTCTAGGGGTCGGCAATAGGACCGCCAAGTGGCTCGAAGAGGGTTCGCTGGTCACGTAGGTCATACCTCGATGACCTCATCACGGCGTGGCTTCGCCGTCGACGAGCTGCAGCCATGAGTGCCCAGCAGCGCGCCGCTGCTTCTGCTCCGTGTCATCGACGCGTGGGGTCCCCCGACCAGTGGTCCCACTGTCAATGACAGCAGAGTGAAGGCTAACCCATTTTAATCCAGCTTTTTGATTTGTTTTGTGAAATTTGTATCTTCAGTTTGGTAGCTCCAAAATTGTGAAATAAATATGGTTGTGTTCCTTAGGAAATGTAGTTTTTAAGAAAAATATGTTCTTGGGTTCAACAGTAGAATTTTCTGGAGATTTAAATAGGGATTTGAAATGTGCTTTTGAATACATTCAAATTTGTTTATTTTATATCTAGAGTTCCTGTGCTCCAAAAATTATGAAATTTTGTGGTGAACTAATCTTAGCATATGTGAGCCCTGGTAAAAATTTGAGGACCAGTGCATGGGTAGATTTAAAGTTATAGATTTTTCTTTTATGACTAGTTAATCCTTGCATGAATTTTCATAAATTAAGTATGAGTCCAAAATTCATGAAATTTGTTGGAGGTAATCCTAGTACCATATGGATGCTAAGAAAAATATGAAATCTGTTGCTTGACACTTTTCAATAGGATTTTCCATTTATGCTATTTCAAGCCTTGCTGCCTTGTCATTTTTGTATAGAATGTTCTACTTGGTAAAATGACATGAAATTTTTACAGTAGTCTCTTAATAGCATTAGTAAAGCTCTGTAAATTTTTGAGAATTTATTAAGCACATCTGATATATATTTATTATTTAACCTAGATATCTAAATAAAATAATAAAGGCAATTTAATAAATAGTTTGGGCTTTACCATTATATCATCTTAACTATATTTGGTATGCTTAAACTATTGGTAGGTTCTAGGTTGTCAAATTTTGAATGATTACCTGAAGTAGAAGTATTCTTACTTTATGTTGCATGTTAAGTCATTTCCGGACTGATTCTAGAGTGTGAGGATTTGCATGTTGAAACTGATGTGTACTGTCAAAATGGTTAATAACAAAGTTGTAGAGAATTTGATAAGCTTTCCAGAAAGTCCAGGATCACTGGATTTGGATTTGTAGAACTCCAGTTATGAGCGAAACAAGTAGCTACTGTTTGTGGCATAGTCGATGCATTATAGAAGTAGTTAAGTAATAATCGAGAAGAGATATGCACCTACTCAAACAACGTGATGCACTTGTTAACATATATGCATTCGTAATACTTATACCATACTCATGCATCTAGGATCGGAGGAAGAGATCACGTTGTTGGAATTCAAGAAGCGAGAGGAAGGAACCCGCAGGAGGATCCGCAAGCCGCAGCCCCAAGGCGTGGAGCGAGAAACACTCAAGAGCTTCCGAGTGCCCGACCATCGCCCTACTTCTTTTTCTGCGAGGCAAGCCCGGAGCATTATAAGTCTCCCCAGTAATTTATAAATGTTTATTTAAGTACTTATGATTGTTGCATTAGGTTATAAGAGTTGAATGAAACCACTTGATGCATGTACATTCCTTGTCCAGATATTACACCTTTAACCGGTATAGGTCCGGATCGAATATATGCTTAGCCATGCTTAGACCGGTAGAAGTCGGGTGATTTCTGTCACTGCGAGATATAGGTGGATACCGAGCACGGTTGGTTATAATTGCTATCGTGGAAAAGAACCATGGTTAATGTAAATGGAGATAAAGGCGGGATGTCGATAGAAAAGCAACAAGGCATGGAGGTCTTGGGTGTGGATCTATCCCCGTCTGTGTCGATCAAGGACCGCACCGTTGTTGGAACTTCGACAAGATTGAAGCGCATGCCTCTCACTTAGCTGGCGGATAATTCGTTCCGACCGCTGGCCGAGTAATTCAACTCGGCCGGGAATCGTTCATTGTAGCGCCTTCCGGAACGATCGACCGAGCCCAAGGGCGGGCTTGGCTCGAGCATCCCGGCATCTGGTGTTCCAGACAGCGTAGCAAGACGGACCCGAAATGTGTACCGAGTTGTATCAAAGGTGACCTAAGGCTATCGTGGTTGGTAGACTGGGTTTGTGTTAGGAATAAATTCCCACTGGTTGAAATCGATTCGAATCGCCGTCTCTCGGATAGTGAGAAACTTGGCTAGCTCCAACATCGTAGTAATCGTATTATGGAACATGATGGTTCGGATGAAAATGGAATTGGAATACCTGCTATGGTTACTATTGTATGCTTCTAAATGATACCACATGTTTGGCACAGGATAGTTGCTAATCTAGAAATGGATAGTTATAATTAACTTGGTAAAGGAATCATAATTGTACAACGGATCAGTTGCCTTTTTCGCAAAATGTTGTCAAGTTACGCCCACTTATATCTGACCTTGCATACTCCTTGGAGTCATTTTATTTCTGGTTCATATTGGGTAGGTAAGTCTAGTGAGTACCTTCTCGTACTCAGGGTTTATTTTCCCATTGTTGCAGATGGCACGGTGTATCATGGTTATTGCAAGAGTTGCTTCTATCCCGCTGTGGATGAGGAGTAAGCCTTGGGCAGGCTTCTTTAGTAATTCCTATCCTTGCTTTTGTGGACCGTGATCTAGCTTTGCACCTTTGTATCAAACTATGTTGGAAACTTTATCTTGAACTTATTTGCTTCCGCTTTATTTATCAAACTCGGTTTGTAATAACTTTTATTCAGACTCGATGATGAAAAGTATCGTGAACTTTATGTAATATGTGGCATGTATGTTGAATCCTGTACGATCTTGGTTGTTGTAAATCGTTTATCGAGACCCGTCGTGGTACTCGACGGACTACCGGGTTTATATGGGTTCAAGTATGACAGTGCGACCGCTTGCGGATTGCCATTGTACTTGTATTCTTATAAATTGGTCGGTTCTGCGACAAATGAGTGCATCAGTGATGGCCTTCCTGACGACCTCATTCATCCGTTTTTGGGCATCCTCTACAACAGCTTGGAGTTGCTTTTGGCTGACACACTCATTGAAACCCTTAATATTGTTGTCTCCAGCCTGTTCACCTCCTGCCATTGTAAACACAAAAACACGAACAAACGGTGATTTTATCCCTACCAAATGACTACATGGTTGCAGTGGTGTCAGTTTTCACAGCAAGTGGAAGCGTCTTACCAAGCTCTTACAAAGTTCTTACCAACACAAGCAGTGGGCGGTACAACCGGTGGCCGGTTCGTGATACTTGTGATTGCAAAGCCCTTTTTCTATACTGATCTGAAGAATTTGTGGAGCTTGGAAGGCAAACAAAGAGTAATATGTATATCTGGCACACAAGGCAGTAACAGAAAGCAATGTTGAATTATAGTCCAAAGTACTTGTTCTCGATGCTGGTCTAAAATGTTTCAAGTACCAGGTGTGTGCAAAAGTATGGTGGATAGCAGGGTGACAGGTGTGTGGAAACAAGTATGGTAGATGGAAACAGCAACACAAACAAGGAAACATACATCACACGCTAACACAGCTCACTTTGGTGTTCTCTATGTGCTCCTCTAAATATTGTTCCTCTTTTGCCCCTCTCTTTTTTTCTATTTTTTAGGCTGTCATTGTTTTTTTGGGAAATTTCAAATTTTTTATTTTATTTTTTTGATATTTTTCCTTTACTTAGGAGCACAAAAGAAGTAACCACAGAAAATATGAGCTTAAAAAGGTGAAAGACGTGTCCTGTGGAATTTTCAGAAGACTTGCTCAAAATCGACAAAAACCTTGTGACCACGAATAGAGGATCTTGTGACCACTTTTTGACCAAAATAAAATTTGCGAAACCCAGCAAAGCATCCTGTGCAGCTAGCCCATTCCACCAAATAATGACAAAATCCTTAAACTCACTAGTAGCTTGACGAACTCTATGATGCTCAGGCACAAGGTGGGCACTAAACTTTTGTTCTACTGTCATCTCCCAATCAAGATAACCCTCGGAATCGTAATGACCTAAAAAAGATAGTATTGTGAACTTAATCTTAGCATAAGGATCATCGGGTACACGGTGATTATTACCTTGATGGTGGTGGACACCACCCATACCTGTCGTGTTGCGGCGAAGACGTCGTCGTAATCTTGCTTGTCGGAAGGTTGCTAGATCTAAGTTCCCAACAGCATCATGCACGGTGTCTTCTAGCAGGAGACCATCAGTGTTGCTGCCAGAGATGTCATTGTTGTTGACCGCCACCAAGGTTTCCAACTCTTGTTGATCGCCACCAAGGTTTCCAACTCTGTAACCTTGTCAGTTAGCGTGGAAATTCATTTGTCCAATCTCTCCATGCTGTTGCCAATGTTGAGTTCAATGTGTGCGTCAGTGACAGCCTTCCTGACGGCCTCATTCATCTGTTTTTCGGCATCATCTACAACAGCTTGGAGTTGCTCTTGGCTGACACACTCGTTGAAACCCTTAGGATTGTTGTCTCCAGTCTGTTCACCTCATGCCATTGTAAACACAAAAACACAAACAAACGGTGAAAGTTATCCCTACCAAATGACTGTGCGGTTGCAGTGGTGTCAGTTTTCACAGCAAGTGGAAGCGTCTTACCAAGCTCTTACAAAGTTCTTACCAACACAAGCAGTGGGCGGTACAACCGGTGGCTTGTTCGTGATACTTGTGATTGCAAAGCCCTTTTTCTGTACTGATCTGAAGAATTTGTGGAGCTTGGAAGGCAAACAAAGAGTAATATGTATATCTGGCACACAAGGCAGTAACAGAAAGCAATGTTGAATTATAGTCCAAAGTACTTGTTCTCGATGCTGGTCTAAAATGTTTCAAGTACCAGGTGTGTGACAAAAGTATGGTGGATAGCAAGGTGACAGGTGTCTGGAAACCACTATGGTAGTTGGAAACAGCAACAAAAACAAGGAAACATATAGCACACGCTAACATAGCTCACTTTGGTCTTCTCTATGTGTTCCTCTAAATATTGTTCCTCTTTTGCCCATCTCTTTTTTTTATTTTTTGGGCTGTCGTTGTTTTTTTGGGAAATTTCAACTTTTTTATTTTATTTTTTTGAAATTTTTCCTTTACTTAGGAGCACAAAAGAAGTAACCACAGAAAATATGAGCTTAAAAAGGTGAAAGACGTGTCCTGTGGAATTTTCAGAAGACTTGCTCAAAATCGACAAAAACCTTGTGACCACGAATAGAGGATCTTGTGACCACTTTTTGACCAAAATAAAATTTGCGAAACCCAGCAAAGCATCCTGTGCAGCTAGCCCATTCCACCAAATAATGACAAAATCCTTAAACTCACTAGTAGCTTGACGAACTCTATGATGCTCAGGCACAAGGTGGGCACTAAACTTTTGTTCTACTGTCATCTCCCAATCAAGATAACCCTCGGAATCGTAATGACCTAAAAAATATAGTATTGTGAACTTAATCTTAGCATAAGGATCATCGGGTACACGGTGATTATTACCTTGATGGTGGTGGACACCACCCATACCTGTCGTGTTGCGGCGAAGACGTCGTCGTAATCTTGCTTGTCGGAAGGTTGCTAGATCTAAGTTCCCAACAGCATCATGCACGGTGTCTTCTAGCAGGAGACCATCAGTGTTGCTGCCAGAGATGTCATTGTTGTTGACCGCCACCAAGGTTTCCAACTCTTGTTGATCGCCACCAAGGTTTCCAACTCTGTAACCTTGTCAGTTAGCGTGGAAATTCATTTGTCCAATCTCTCCATGCTGTTGCCAATGTTGAGTTCAATGTGTGCGTCAGTGACAGCCTTCCTGACGGCCTCATTCATCTGTTTTTCGGCATCATCTACAACAGCTTGGAGTTGCTCTTGGCTGACACACTCGTTGAAACCCTTAGGATTGTTGTCTCCAGTCTGTTCACCTCATGCCATTGTAAACACAAAAACACAAACAAACGGTGAAAGTTATCCCTACCAAATGACTGTGCGGTTGCAGTGGTGTCAGTTTTCACAGCAAGTGGAAGCGTCTTACCAAGCTCTTACAAAGTTCTTACCAACACAAGCAGTGGGCGGTAGAACCAGTGGCTACTTCGTGATACTTGTGAGGCAGTGGTACCGAGATTTTAAAGCCCTTTTTCTGTACTGATCTAAAGAATTTGTGGAGCGTGGAAGGCAAACGAAGCGTAATATGTATATCTAGCACACAAGGCAATAACACGAAGTAATGCTAAATTATAGTCCAAAGTACTTGTTCTTGTTGCTGGTCTAAAATATTCCAAGTACCAGGTGTGTGACAAAAGTATGGTGGATAGCAAGGTGACAGGTGTCTGGAAACCACTATGGTAGTTGGAAACAGCAACAAAAACAAGGAAACATATAGCACACGCTAACATAGCTCACTTTGGTCTTCTCTATGTGTTCCTCTAAATATTGTTCCTCTTTTGCCCATCTCTTTTTTTTATTTTTTGGGCTGTCGTTGTTTTTTTGGGAAATTTCAACTTTTTTATTTTATTTTTTTGAAATTTTTCCTTTACTTAGGAGCACAAAAGAAGTAACCACAGAAAATATAAGCTTAAAAAGGTGAAAGACGTGGCCTGTGGAATTTTCGGAAGACTTGCCCAAAATCAACAAAAACCTTATCACCACGAAAAGAGGATCTAGTGACCACTTTTTAATGAAAATAAAATTTTTGAACCCCGGCAAAGCATCCTGTGCAACTAGCCCATTCCACCAAATCATGGCAAAATCCTTAAACTCACTAGTAGCTTGACGAACTCTATGATGCTCAGGCACAAGGTGGGCACTAAACTTTTGTTCTACTGTCATCTCCCAATCAAGATATCCCTCGGCATCGTAATGACCTGAAAAAGATGGTATTGTGAACTTAATCTTAGCATAAGGATCATTGGGTACACGGTGATTATTACCTGGATGGTGGTGGACACCACCCATACCTGTCATGTTGCGGCGAAGACGTCATCGTAATCTTGCTTGTCGGATGGCTACTAGATCTAAGTTCCCAACAACATCATGCACCGTGTCTTCTGGCAAGAGACCATCAGTGTTGCTGCCAGAGACGTCATTGTTGTTGACTGCCACCAAGGTTTCCAACTCTGTAATCTTGTCAGTTAGCATGGAAATTCATTTGTCCAATCTCTCCATATTGTTGCCAATGTTGAGTTCAATGAGTGCGTCAGTGACGGCCTTCCTGATGGCCTCATTCATCCCTTTTTGGGCATCCTCTACAACAGCTTGGAGTTGCTCTTGGCTGACACACTCGTTGAAACCCTTAGGATTGTTGTCTCCAGACTGTTCACCTCCTGCCATTGTAAACATAAAAACTCGAACAAATGGTGAAAGTTATCCCTACCAAATGACTGTGTGGTTGCAGTGGTGTCAGTTTTCACAGCAAGTGGAAGCATCTTACCAAGCTCTTACAAAGTTCTTACCAACACAAGCAGTGGGCGGCACAACCGGTGGCTGCTTCGTGATACCTGTGAGGTCGTGGTACCGAGATTGCAAAGCCCTTTTTCTGTACTGATCTGAAGAATTTGTGGAGCTTGGAAGGCAAACAAAGAGTAATATGTATATCTGGCACACAAGACAGTAATAGAAAGTAATGCTAAATTATAGTCCAAAGTACTTGTTCTCGTTGCTGGTCTAAAATATTCCAAGTATTAGGTGTGTGACAAAGGTATGGTGAATAGCAAGGTGACAGGTGTGTGGAAATAAGTATGGTAGATGAAAACAGCAACACAAACAAGGAAATATACAGCACACGCTAACACAGCTCACTTTGGTCTTCTCTATGTGCTCCTCTAAATATTGTTCCTCTTTTGCCCCTCTCTTTTTTTCTATTTTTTGGGCTGTCATTGTTTTTTTGGGAAATTTCAACTTTTTTATTTTATTTTTTTGATATTTTTCCTTTACTTAGGAGCACAAAAGAAGTAACCACAGAAAATATGAGCTTAAAAAGGTGAAAGATGTGGCCTGTGGAATTTTCAGAAGACTTGCTCAAAATCAACAAAAACCTTGTGACCATGAAAAGAGGATCTTGTGACCACTTTTTAACGAAAATAAAATTTTTGAACCCCGGCAAAGCAACATGTGCAGCTAGCACATTCCACCAAATAATGGCAAAATCCTTAAACTCACTAGTAGCTTGACGAACTCTATGATGCTTTGGCACATGGTGGGCACTAAACTTTTGTTCTACTGTCATCTCCTAATCAAGATATCCCTCGGCATCGTAATGACCAGAAAAAGATGGTTTTGTGAACTTAATCTTAGCATAAGGATCATCGGGTACACAGTGATTATTACGTTGATGGTGGTGGACACCACCTATACCTGTCATGTTGCGGCGAAGACGTCGTCGTAATCTTGCTTGTCGGAAGGCTGATGGATCTATGTTCCCAACAACATCATGCACTGTTTCTTCTGGCAAGACACCATCAGTGTTGCTGCCAGAGACGTCATTGTTGTTGACCGCCACCAAGGTTTCCAACTCTGTAACCTTGTCAGTTAGCGTGGAAATTCGTTTGTCCAATCTCTCCATGCTGTTAACAATGTTGAGTTCAATGAGTGCATCAGTGACGGCCTTCCTGACGGCCTCATTCATCCATTTTTGGGCATCCTCTACAACAGGTTGGAGTTGCTCTTGGCTGACACACTCGTTGAAACCCTTAGGATTGTTTTCTCCAGTCTGTTCACCTCCTGCCATTGTAAACACAAAAACACGAACAAACGGTGAAAGTTATCCCTACCAAATGATTGTGTGGTTGCAGTGGTGTCAGTTTTCACAGCAAGTGGAAGCATCTTACCAAGCTCTTACAAAGTTCTTACCAACACAAGCAGTGGGCGGTAGAACCAGTGGCTACTTCGTGATACTTGTGAGGCAGTGGTACTGAGATTGCAAAGCCCTTTTTCTGTACTGATCTAAAGAATTTGTGGAGCGTGGAAGGCAAACAAAGAGTAATATGTATATCTGGCACACAAGGCAGTAACAGAAAGTAATGCTGAATTATAGTCCAAAGTACTTGTTCTCGTTGCTCGTCTAAAATATTCCAAGTACCAGGTGTGTGACAAAAGTATGGTGGATAGCAAGGTGACAGTTGTGTGGAAACAACTATGGTAGATGGAAACAACAACACAAACAAGGAAACATACAACACACGCTAACATAGCTCACTTTGGTCTTCTCTACGTGCTCCTCTAAATATTGTTCCTCTTTTGCCCCTCTCTTTTTTTTTATTTTTTGGGCTGTCGTTGTTTTTTTGGGAAATTTTGACTTTTTTATTTTATTTTTTTGAGATTTTTCCTTTACTTAGGAGCACAAAAGAAGTAACCACATAAAATATGAGCTTAAAAAGGTGAAAGACGTGGCCTGTGGAATTTTCAGAAGACTTGCTCAAAGTCGACAAAAACTTTGTGACCACGAAAAGAGGATCTTGCGACCACTTTTTGACGAAAATAAAATTTTCGAACACCGGCAATGCATCCTGTGCAGCTAGCCCATTCCACCAAATAATGGCAAAATCCTTAAACTCACTAGTAGCTTGACGAACTCTATGATGCTCAGGCACAAGGTGGGCACTAAACTTTTATTCTACTGTCATCTCCCAATCAAGATATCCCTCGGCATCGTAATGACCTAAAAAATATGGTATTGTGAACTTAATCTTAGCATAAGGATCATCGGGTACACGGTGATTATTACCTTGATGGTGGTGGACACCACCCATACCTGTCATGTTGCGGCGAAGACGTCGTCGTAATCTTGCTTGTCGGAAGGCTGCTGGATCTAAGTTCCCAACAGCATCATGCACCGTGTCTTCTGGCAAGAGACCATCAGTGTTGCTGCCAGAGACGTCATTGTTGTTGACCGCCACCAAGGTTTCGAACTCCGTAACCTTGTTAGTTAGCATGGAAATTTGTTTGTCCAATCTCTCCATGCTGTTGCCAATGTTGAGTTCAATGAGTGCGTCAGTGACGGCCTTCCTGACGGCCTCATTCATCCATTTTTGGGCATCCTCTACAACAGCTTGGAGTTGCTCTTGGCTGACACACTCATTGAAACCCTTAGGATTGTTGTCTACAGTCTGTTCACCTTCTACAATTGTAAACACAAAAACAGGAACAAACGGTGAAAGTTATCCCTACCAAATGACTATGTGGTTACAGTGGTGTCACTTTTCACAGCAAGTGGAAGCATCTTACCAAGATCTTACAAAGTTCTTAAGAACATAAGCAGTGGGCGGTACAACCGGCGGCTGGTTCATGATACCTGTGAGGCAGTGGTACCGAGATTGCAAAGCCCTTTTTCTGTACTGATCTGAAGAATTTATGGAGCTTGGAAGGCAAACAAAGAGTAATATGTATATCTAGCACACAAGGCAGTAACAGAAAGTAATGCTGAATTATAGTCCAAAGTACTTGTTCTCGTTGCTGGTCTAAAATGTTCCAAGTACCAGGTGTGTGACAAAAGTATGGTGGATAGCAAGGTGACAGGTGTGTGCAAACAACTATGGTAGATGGAAACAGCAACACAAATAAGGAAATATACAACACACGCTAACACAGCTCACTTTGGTCTTCTCTATGTGCTCCTCTAAATATTGTTCCTCTTTTGCCCCTCTCCTTTTTACTATGTTTTGGGTTGTCATTGTTTTTTGTTAATTTCGACTTTTTTATTTTATTTTATTTTTTTTTTTGATATTTTTCCTTTACTTAGGAGCACAAAAGAAGTAACCACAGAAAATATGAGCTTAAAATGGTGAAAGACGTGGCTTGTGGAATTTTTAGAAGACTTGCTCAAAATCGACAAAATCCTTGTGACCACGAAAAGAGGATCTTGTGACCACTTTTTGACTAAAATAAAATTTTTGAACCCCAGCAAAGCATCCTGTGCAGTTAGCCCATTCACCAAATAATGGCAAAATCCTTAAACTCACTAGTAGCTTGACGAACTCTATGATGCTCAGGCACAAGGTGGGCACTAAACTTTTATTCTACTGTCATCTCCCAATCAAGATATCCCTCGGCATCGTAATGACCTGAAAAAGATGGTATTGTGAACTTTATCTTAGCATAAGGATCATCGGGTACACGGTCATTATTACCTTGGTGGTGGTGGACACCACCCATACCTGTCATGTTGCGGCGAAGACGTCGTCGTAATCTTGCTTGTCGGAAGGCTGCTGGATCTAAGTTCCCAACAGCATCATGCACCGTGTCTTATGGCAAGAGACCATCAGTGTTGCTGCCAGAGACATCATTGTTGTTGACCGCCACCAAGGTTTCCAACTCAGTAACCTTGTCAGTTAGTGTGGAAATTCATTTGTCCAATCTCTCCATGCTGTTGCCAATGTTGAGTTCAATGAGTGCGTCAGTGATGGCCTTCCTGACAGCCTCATTCATCCGTTTTTGGGCATCCTCTACAACAGCTTGGAGTTGCTGTTGGCTGACACACTCGTTGAAACCCTTAGGATTGTTGTCTCCAGTCTGTTCACCTCCTGTCACTGTAAACACAAAAACAGTAACAAACGGTGAAAGTTATCCCTACCAAAAGACTACGTGGTTGCAGTGGTGTCACGTTTCACAGCAAGTGGAAGTGTCTTACCAAGCTCTTACAAAGTTCTTACCAACATAAGCAGTGGACGGTACAACCGGTGGCTGGTTCGTGATACCTGTGAGGCAGTGGTACCAAGATTGCAAAGCCCCTTTTCTGTACTGATCTGAAGAATTTGTGGAGCATGGAAGGCAAACAAAGAGTAATATGTATATCTAGCACACAAGGCAGTAACAGAACATAATGTTGAATTATAGTCCAAAGTACTTGTTCTTGTTGCTGGTCTAAAATGTTTCAAGTACCAGGTGTGTGACAAAAGTATGGTGGATAGCAAGGTGATAGGTGTGTGGAAACAAGTATGGTAGATGGGAACAGCAACACAAACAAGGAACCAGACAGCACACGCTAACACAGCTCACTTTGGTCTTCTCTATGTGCTCCCCTAAATATTGTTCCTCTTTTATCCCTCTCTTTTTTCTATTTTTTGGGCTATCGTTGTTTTTTTGGCAAATTTTGACTTTTTTATTTAATTTTTTTGATATTTTTCCTTTACTTAGGAGCACAAAATAAGTAACCACAGAAAATATGAGCTTAAAAAGGTGAAAGACGTGGCCTGTGGAATTTTCAGAAGACTTGCTCAAAATCGATAAAAACCTTGTGACCACGAAAAGTAGATCTTGTAACCACTTTTTGACCAAAATAAAATTTTCGAACCCTGGCAAAGCATCCTGTGCAGCTAGCCCATTCCACCTAATAATGGCAAAATCCTTAAACTCACTAGTAGCTTGACGAACTCCATGATGCTCAGGCACAAGGTGGCCACTAAACTTTTGTTCTACTGTCACCTCCCAATCAAGATATCCCTCGGCATCGTAATAACCCGAAAAAGATGGTATTGTGAACTTAATATTAGCATAAGGATCATCGGGTACACGGTGATTATTACCTTGATGGTGGTGGACACCACCCATACCTATCGTGTTGCGGCAAAGACGTCGTCGTAATCTTGCTTGTCGGAAAGCTGCTCGATCTAAGTTCCCAACAGCATCGTGCACCGTGTCTTCTGGCAAGAGACCATCAGTGTTGCTTTCAGAGACATCATTGGTGTTGACCGCCACCATGGTTTCCAACTCAGTAACCTTGTCAGTTAGTGTGGAAATTCATTTGTCCAATCTCTCCATGCTGTTGCCAATGTTGAGTTCAATGAGTGCATCAGTGACGGCCTTCCTGATGGCCTCATTCATCTGTTTTTGGGCATCCTCGACAACAGTTTGGAGTTGCTCTTGGCTGACACACTCATTGAAACCCTTAGAATTGTTGTGTCCAGTCTGTTCACCTCCTACCATTGTAAACACAAAAACAGGAACAAACGGTGAAAGTTATCCCTACCAAATGACTACGTGGTTGCAGTGGTGTTACTTTTTCACAGCAAGTGGAAGCGTCTTACCAAGCTCTTACAAAGTTCTTACCAACACGAGCAGTGGGCGGTACAACCGGCGGCTGGTTCGTGATACCTGTGAGGCAGTGGTACCGAGATTGCAAAGCCCTTTTTCTGTACTGATCTGAAGAATTTGTGGAGCTTGGAAGGCAAACAAAGAGTAATATTTATATCTGGCACACAAGTCAGTAATAGAAAGTAATGTTGAATAATAGTCCAAAGTACTTGTTCTCGTTGCTGGTCTAAAATGTTCCAAGTACCAGGTGTGTGACAAAAGTATAGTGGATAGCAAGGTGACAGGTGTGTGGAAATAAGTATGGTAGATGGAAACAGCAACACATATAAGGAACCAGACAGCACACGCTAACACAGCTCACTTTGGTCTTCTCTATGTGCTCCTCTAAATATTGTTCCTCATTTGCCCCTCTCTTTTTTTCTATTTTTTGGGCTGTCGTTGTTTTTTTGGGAAATTTTGACTTTTTTATTTTATTTTTTTGATATTTTTCCTTTACTTAGGAGCACAAAATAAGTAACCACAGAAAATATGAGCTTAAAAAGGTGAAAGACGTGGCCTGTGGAATTTTCAGAAGACTTGCTCAAAATCGATAAAAACCTTGTGACCACGAAAAGTAGATCTTGTAACCACTTTTTGACCAAAATAAAATTTTCGAACCCTGGCAAAGCATCCTGTGCAGCTAGCCCATTCCACCTAATAATGGCAAAATCCTTAAACTCACTAGTAGCTTGACGAACTCCATGATGCTCAGGCACAAGGTGGCCACTAAACTTTTGTTCTACTGTCACCTCCCAATCAAGATATCCCTCGGCATCGTAATAACCCGAAAAAGATGGTATTGTGAACTTAATCTTAGCATAAGGATCATCGGGTACACGGTGATTATTACCTTGATGGTGGTGGAAACCACCCATACCTGTCGTGTTGCGACGAAGACGTCGTCGTAATCTTGCTTGTCGGAAGGCTGCTCGATCTAAGTGACCAACAGCATCATGCACCGTGTCTTCTGGCAAGAGACCATCAGTGTTGCTGCCAGAGACGTCGTTGTTGTTGACCGCCACCAAGGTTTCCAACTCAATAACCTTGTCAGTTAGCGTGGAAATTCATTTGTCCAATCTCTCCATGATGTTGTCAATGTTGAGTTCAATGAGTGCGTCAGTGATGGCCTTCCTAACGGCCTCATTCATCCATTTTTGTGCATCCTCTACAACAGCTTGGAGTTGCTCTTGGCTGACACACTCGTTGAAACCCTTAGGGTTGTTGTCTCTAGTCTGTTCACCTCCTGCCATTGTAAACACAAAAATAGAAACAAACGGTGAAAGTTATCCCTACCAAATGACTATGTGGTTATAGTGGTGGCACTTTTCATAGCAAGTGGAAGCGTCTTACCAAGCTCTTAGAAAGTTCTTACCAACACAAGCAGTGGGCGGTACAACCGGCGGCTGGTTCGTCATACCGGTGAGGCAGTGGTACCGAGATTGCAAAGCCCTTTTTCTATACTGATCTGAAGAATTTGTGGAGCTTGGAAGGCAAACAAAGAGTAATATTTATATCTGGCACACAAGTCAGTAATAGAAAGTAATGTTGAATAATAGTCCAAAGTACTTGTTCTCGTTGCTGGTCTAAAATGTTCCAAGTACCAGGTGTGTGACAAAAGTATAGTGGATAGCAAGGTGACAGGTGTGTGGAAATAAGTATGGTAGATGGAAACAGCAACACATATAAGGAACCAGACAGCACACGCTAACACAGCTCACTTTGGTCTTCTCTATGTGCTCCTCTAAATATTGTTCCGCTTTTGCCCCTCTCTTTTTTCTATTTTTTGGCCTATCGTTGTTTTTTTGGGAAATTTTGAGTTTTTTATTTTATTTTTTTGATATTTTTGCTTTACTTAGGAGCACAAAAGAAGTAACCACAGAAAATATGAGCTTAAAAAGGCGAAAGATGTGGCCTTTGGAATTTTTAGAAGACTTGCTCAAAATCGACAAAAACCTTGTGACCACAAAAGGAGGATCTTGTGACCACTTTTTGACCAAAATAAAATTTTTGAACCCCGACAAAGCATCCTGTGCAGCTAGCCCATTCCACCAAATAATGGCAAAATCCTTAAACTCACTAGTAGCTTGACGAACTCTATGACACAAGGTGGGCACTAAACTTTTGTTCTACTGTCATCTCCCAATCAAGATATCCCTCAGCATCTTAATGTCCCGAAAAAGATGGTATTGTGAAGTTAATCTTAGCATAAGGATCATCGGGTACACGGTGATTATTACCTTGATGGTGGTGGAAACCACCCATACCTGTCGTGTTGCGGCGAAGACGTCGTCGTAATCTTGCTTGTCGGAAGGCTGCTCGATCTAAGTTTCCAACAGCATTATGCACCGTGTCTTCTGGCAAGAGACCATCAGTGTGGCTGCCAGAGACGTCATTGTTGTTGACCGCCACAAAGGTTTCCAACTCAGTAACCTTGTTAGTTAGCGTAGAAATTCGTTTGTCCAATCTCTCCATGCTGTTGCCAATGTTGAGTTCAATGAGTGCATCAGTGACGGCCTTCCTGATGGCCTCATTCATCTGTTTTTGGGCATCCTCGACAACAGTTTGGAGTTGCTCTTGGCTGACACACTCATTGAAACCCTTAGAATTGTTGTGTCCAGTCTGTTCACCTCCTACCATTGTAAACACAAAAACAGGAACAAACGGTGAAAGTTATCCCTACCAAATGACTACGTGGTTGCAGTGGTGTTACTTTTTCACAGCAAGTGGAAGCGTCTTACCAAGCTCTTACAAAGTTCTTACCAACACGAGCAGTGGGCGGTACAACCGGCGGCTGGTTCGTGATACCTGTGAGGCAGTGGTACCGAGATTGCAAAGCCCTTTTTCTGTACTGATCTGAAGAATTTGTGGAGCTTGGAACGCAAAGAAAGAGTAATATGTATATCTAGCACACAAGGCAGTAACAGAAAGTAATGCTGAATTATAGTCCGAAGTACTTGTTCTCGTTGCTAGTCTAAAATGTTCCAAGTACCAGGTGTGTGACAAAAGTATGGTAGATAGCAAGGTGATAGGTGTGTGGAAAAGTATGGTAGATGAAACAGCAACACAAACAAGGAACCAGACAGCACACGCTAACACAGCTCACTTTGGTCTTCTCTATGTGCTCCTCTAAATATTATTCCTCTTTTGCCCCTCTCTTTTTTTTCTATTTTTTGGCTTGTCGTTGTTTTTTGGGAAATTTTGAGTTTTTTATTCTATTTTTTTTGATATTTTTGCTTTACTTAGGAGCACAAAAGAAGTAACCACAGAAAATATGAGCTTAAAAAGGCGAAAGATGTGGCCTTTGGAATTTTCAAAAGACTTGCTCAAAATCGACAAAAACCTTGTGACCATGAAAAGAGGATCTTGTGACCACTTTTTGACCAAAATAAAATTTTTGAAAGCCGGCAAAGCATCCTGTGCAGCTAGCCCATTCCACCAAATAATGGCAAAATCCTTAAACTCACTAGTAGCTTGACGAACTCTATGATGCTCAGGCACAAGGTGGGCACTAAACTTTTGTTCTACTGTCATCTCCCAATCAAGATATCCCTCAGCATCGTAATGACCCAAAAAAGATGGTATTGTGAACTTAATCTTAGCATAAGGAACATCGGGTACACGGTGATTATTACCTTGATGGTGGTGGACACCACCCATACCTGTCGTGTTGCGGCGAAGACGTCGTCGTAATCTTGCTTATCGGAAGGCTGCTCGATCTAAGTTCCCAACAACATCATGCACCATGTCTTCTGGCAAGAGACCATCAGTGTTGCTGCCAGAGACATCATTGTTGTTGACCGCCACCAAGGTTTCCAACTCAGTAACCTTGTCAGTTAGCCTAGAAATTCATTTGTCGAATCTCTCCATGTTGTTGCCAATGTTGAGTTCAATGAGTGCGTCAGCGACGGCCTTCCTGACGTCCTCATTCATCCGTTGTTGGGCATCCTCTACAACAGCTTGAAGTTGCTCTTGGCTGACACACTTGTTGAAACTCTTAGGATTGTTGTCTCCAGTCTGTTCACCTCCTGCCATTGTAAACACAAAAACAGGAACAAACGGTGAAAGTTATCCCTACCAAATGACTACGTGGTTGCAATGGTGTCACTTTTCACAGCAAGTGGAAGCGTCTTACCAAGCTCTAACAAAGTTCTTACCAACACAAGCAGTGGGCGGTAGAACCGGCGGCTGGTTCGTGATACCTGTGAGGTAGTGGTACCGAGATTGCAAAGCCCTTTTTCTGTACTGATCTGAAGAATTTGTGGAGCTTGGAAGGCAAACAAAGAGTAATATGTATATCTGGCATAGAAGTCAGTAACCGAAAGTAATGCTGAATTATAGTCCAAAGTACCTGTTCTCGTTGCTGGTCTAAAATGTTCCAAGTACCAGGTGTGACAAAAGTATGGTGGATAGCAAGGTGACAGGTGTGTGGAAACAAGTACGGTAGATGGAAACAGCAACACAAACAAGGAACCAGACAGCACACGCTAACATAGCTCACTTTGGTCTTCTCTATGTGCTCCTCTAAATATTGTTCCTCTTTAGCCCATCTCTTTTTTCTATTTTTTGGGCTATCGTTGTTTTTTTGGGAAATTTCGACTTTTTTATTTTATTTTTTTGATATTTTTTTCTTTACTTAGGAGCACAAAAGAAGTAACCACAGAAAATATAAGCTTAAATAGGTGAAAGACGTGGCATGTGGAATTTTCAGAAGACTTGCTCAAAATCGATAAAAACCTTGTGACCACGAAAAGAGGATCTTGTGACCAGTTTTTGACCAAAATAAAATTTTCGAACCCCGGCAACTCCGGGGATGGATGGATCCAAAAAAAATTTCTGATCAATTTTGTTAAATGGAACGTCGAAATCCGAGTTCGTATGCGAAAACTAGACTAATTTTAAGAATTGGCTCCGAATTAGAGGACAAAACGGGAACAATGTGCACACAACTGGTCACAACAACAAAGATTTGATGGAAAATGATGGGGAAAAACAGACAAACTGGACTCTAACATGACCTAACCAGCAACAAGACCTCGACCAGGACACAAACTCAACACGACGGACTCTGAAACTGAAATATGCAAAGACTATGGTGCGGAATGTTCTAGGACAGGAAAAACGAGTATGGCACTGGACTATGGGACGAATGCGAAACACTCAAACTAGGGAATAAATGCGAAACACTCGAACCCTGCAATCTTAACACCACAGCTTCTCTGGTTATCAACCGAGTCACGGACCAGGTTGACCTCGCCAAGAAGGCTAATCCCTGCCTGCGCAACGAAGAACACAAGCAAAAATAAGAAAGAACACAACCAAGTTGCAGATGAATGATTAATCTCTCAAAGTTGGGGTCTCACAAACCGATGAACAGCGAAACTATTCTTGACAGAATAATCTAAGCAAAACCCAAAACCTAACGACGGCGGTGACGTATGATTATAAAGGTTTTAGGGTCATCGCCCACACTGGACGCGCCCCCTAACGGGCTCAAAGACGATACACGGCCCATTGAACCAAATACGGTGACACGGCACCTAGACAGATTCTAGATGCTGACTTGTTTCGACAATTTCCGTTGATTCCGAAGAGTTTTTGATGTGAGACCAATTGGATTGGCTTCCTTATCAAATTAACTTTCCAACCATATGTGGATCGTCGAAAACGGAGTCCGGATGCGTCTTGGGTGACCAGTTTAAGGAAGATTGGTCCTGGAGGCCGAGGCAGACTCGAAATCATATTGGATTGGGCCTCCGATTCGTGTTGGATGTCCTTGCTGGTCATCATCACCTCCTCCACGTCCTCTTAGTCCCTCTTGACCCTCTCCAATGTTCCTAAGCAAGATAACATTATTAGGTAGTAGTCTATTCTCAAAAGTATGAAAAGGATCGCTTAAGAACGAGCTCACCTCTAAATTAAGTTGACGTATTCGAGCCCCGGGTCATTGGACCTTGCATGACGGTTGGAGGATCAGTGGGTGCCTCTGAAGAAGTGATGTACTCATCACTTCTGGGAGCCCCTATGAGGACAGTGACTCCGGGGCATAGATCTCATTGTCGATGGTCCCGTAGAGGAATTCGAATCTATATCCTATGTCGTACACGATGATGTAACTGTCTATATTATTTCAGCAATTTAGATATGTTTTGGACTGGTTACAAAACGTTGGATCTTGCGGCATATCCAATGTTTTTGGGTTGGTCGTTGACCATAAGGCTGTACTTTGGCTCTAGCGTTTGAGAGAAACCATTGGAGAAGAAATCTGATTTTTTCATGTATAATTTAGAAATATACTGCGTTAAGATTTAATATAAGTCGTCTTTCTCTTTGCATATATATGGTACGTACTACTAGAAAGCATGCCGAGGTGAATAAATAGTAGTGGTCCTAGTGGACTCAAGCTCTCAAGTCAAGCCGGTAGCCGCCCGGCCGTATGGGGCTCGGATCGGATCGGGTTTAAATAAACATAAACAGAAGGTGTGGGGGCAGTAAATGGTGAACCGGCCGGAGATGCGCGGTCCCCTTCTGGCTCCGGTCAAGACACGCTGTCCAATACCCGGCCGCCGAACCCCATTGAAGACAATCCAGATGACGACGTCCCACCCGTACAAGAATCCCAACAAACTCTACGGCGTATATACAGAAATAAAATAAAATTGACACAACTAATGGTGTGCAGCGCACGGGCCGGGCACATATCTCGAGCATCACCACGTGGTGATAATAAAAGGTGCAATGGCTATGTTCGCTTGTCTTATAATCCGTACTTTACAGCTTATTTTTTTCAACCGAAACAGTGTTTTTCTCTCACAATAAATCAGCCGGAACAATGTTTTGGCTTATTTTTTCAGCAAAACGAACGGGGCCAATAATGCATACGGATCATCTCAGCCTGCCATGAAGCGTGAGAGCTAGCGGTGTGTCCCTGACCCATCCCGGTGGACGACGCATGTATGTAAATAAAGGAGATAATTGTCTGTTGGACATCCAAAGTGATGATTCTTTGTTGGCGGACACTCACAAAAAGACACTCTGGTTCGGTGAAATTAGGCCATAGAACACCGCGGACCGGTTGCAACCGGTTGAGAAGAGAGAACAGCGGTGAAATGACATTTTTACCCCTTATGCTTTCTTCTTCCTCCCACTCTTTTTTCTGTTTCCTGTCCCCGCCACCCTCTCCACCTCCCGCACCCGCCATCGCGCATCACGCCGTCGTGGGCGCCCGCGCCTCCGGCGGCTCGCTTCGACGCTGCGCCCCAGCCTCACGCCTCCGGTGGGGCGTGCCTTCGACAGCCTGCTTCAACGCCGCGCCCCCGGCGCCCGGGACTGCGCCTCCGACGTCCTTTTTGCCCCTGGCTCCTTCTTCTTCCTCTCTCTCCCTTTCTCTTTTTTTCCTCAGCTCACCTGGCTACGCCGTGGACACGAGGGCTGCTGCGGACTCCAAGAGCAGAGCACAATGCATAGCCAGTGGCCAAATCCGGCCAACGATGGTGCTGCTACGCGTGTGCCGCTATAGCCCGCTGCCACCCGCTGCCGCTGCCCTAGCTTGGTTGCTCGCGCCACCGCCACTGTTGCTTGCCTGCTGAGAGCGCTCACCGCTTTAGCTCGCTGCCGCACGCCGTTGCTGCCTGGGCCCGGCTGCTCGCCCCGCCGTTGCCGCTGCTTGCCTCCTGCGCGCCACCGCTGCAGCTCGTTGCCACGCGCCGTGGCTGTCTGGGCCACCGTCTCCGCTGCCTGCTACGCGCCGCCACTGCTCGGGCCCAGTTGCTCATGCTGGGACCTTCCAGAAACAAGCACCGACCACCGAGAGCAAGCGATAGGAGATGGAAATGGAAGAAGTGGAGTCCACTTGGAAGGCCATGTTCCAACGGCGGGTGGTGATGGCGGCCAAGCACTGCCACAACATCCATGAGCAGCTCCTCGGGGTGCTCGAGGCCGTGGGCGCCGACGTGCAGAATGGGTGCTGCCACCAGGGGCCCGCGCGGAGGCGGCGCCGCGCGCACTTGAGGGTGCCTCGATGGATCTCGGCCTCGTCGTCACCAGCATGTGCGCGGCCCACCACTTGGCGCTCCGCGGCAGCGCCATGCCCGACCGCGCCACTCGACTCCGTTGACGACCTCACGGGGGACACCCCTGGCGTGTGGTGCGCGCTGGAGAAGCTCGGGAACGCCGCCGCGCTCTGCACCCGCGTGCACGATGGCGTGGAGAGCACCCGCAGCCACCTGCGCGCTGTCGAGCTCTTGGGGTTCCTGGACGAGGCCAGCGACGGTGGCGACGGCGACGTCAACACGTGCAACCGTGGGAGCAGAGCCCATGCTTCTACACGTGGATGCTGGCGTTGGGGTACAGCGGCGCCATCCCCTCCGTCGGGTCCAACCAGACCAGGTTGGGGTCGGACCTAAGTGTGGCTTAGGGACACTAGATGTCCAAAACAAAATTTTCTCTCTCCTCAACCGGCTGAAACCGGGCCACGGTGTCCTGTGACATAATTTCAACGAACCAAAGAATGGCAAACTGCTCAAAACAGGATATCCGTCAGCAAACGACCATCACTTTGGATGTCCGCCGGACAATTGTCCCTAAATAAAAATGGCGGCGGCAAGAGCTCAAGTGCAACACGAATAGCCTTTAGGCAAATCACCAATTCTAGCAAGCAGCTCAGCACCTTCTGTGGCGAGCTTCTTGGAGCCTTGGACATTGGAGTGGTAGTGGTAGCCCGCTAGCCACCACCAGTCGCAAGTAGGCAGTAGGCAGTAGGCAGTAGCAAGAGCAGTCATCATCATTGGTTCGCTGCCGCCGGTGGACGGGCAGAGACGGCAGCCGCACGTCGTGATGATCCCGTACCCGGCGCAGGGCCACGTTACGCCGATGCTGCAGCTCGCCAAGCTCCTCCATACTCGCGGCTTCCACGTCACCTTCGTCAACAACGAGTTCAACCACCGCCGCCACCTGCGCGCGCGAGGGCCCAGCGCGCTCGACGGCACGGAGGGGTTTCGCTTAGCCGCCATCGACGACGGCCTCCCGCTCTCCGAAGCCGACGCCACCCAGGACGTCCCCGCGCTCTGCCACTCCACCATGACCACCTGCCTGCCCCGGTTCAAGGACCTCGTCGCCAGGATCAACGCCGAGGTCGAGGCCGAGGGACGATCCGCCGTGACGTGCGTCGTCGGCGACAGCACCATGACCTTCGCGCTCCGCGCCGCGCGGGAGCTCGGACTGCGCTGCGCCACGCTCTGGACCGCCAGCGCCTGCGGCTTCATCGGCTACTACCACTACCGCCACCTCGTCGAGCGTGGCATCGTCCCGCTTAAGAGCGAGGCGCATCTCACCGACGGGTACCTGGACACCGTCGTCGACTGGATCCCCGGCGCGCCCAAGGACCTGCGGCTCCGGGACTTGCCGAGCTTCGTGCGCACCACGGATCCCGATGACATCATGCTCAACTTCTTCATTGACGAGACGGCGGGCATGTCGCAGGCGTCGGCGGTAGTCATCAACACCTTCGACGAGATCGACGCGACGCTGCTGGACGCCATGGCGAAGCTCCTGCCGCCCATCTACACCGTGGGCCCGCTCCCGCTGACGGTGCGGAACAACGTGCCGGCGGACAGCCCTGTCGCGGCCATTGGGTCCAACCTGTGGAAGGAGCAGGAGGCGCCGCTCCGCTGGCTCGACGGCCGCGCACCGCGCTCCGTTGTGTATGTCAACTTCGGGAGCATCACGGTGATGTCCAACGAGCACCTGGTCGAGTTCGCATGGGGGCTGGCCAACACCGGCTACGCCTTCCTGTGGAACGTGCGTCCGGACCTTGTCAAGGGCGGCGACTCCACCGGGCTGCCGCCGGAGTTCGCAGCTGCGACGGAGGGACGGAGCATGCTGTCCACGTGGTGCCCGCGGGCGGCGGTGCTGGAGCATGAGGCCGTGGGGGTGTTCCTGACGCACTCCGGGTGGAACTCCACGCTGGAGAGCATCTGCGGCGGCGTGCCCATGGTGTGCTGGCCCTTCTTCGCCGAGCAGCAGACCAACTGCCGGTACAAGCGCACCGAGTGGGGCATCGGGATGGAGATCGGTGATGACGTGCGGCGGGGCGAGGTAGAGGCGCTCATACGGGAGGCCATGGAGGGGAAGAAAGGGCAGGAGATGCGCCGGCGCGTGACGCAACTCAGGGACAGCGCCGTGGCCGCGGCGAGGCCTGACGGACGGTCTATGCGCAACGTGGACAAGCTCATCGAAGAGGTGCTTCTAGCCTAGCTTCAACACTGATGAACGTCCTTCATTCGCGGCTGGGAATCCAAATATTCAAATCCTTTGTGTTTTATGTGAAGCCTGCACTTTGGTTACACTAAACATAGGAGTATCTGTATCTCTCTCGTAGTTGGAGCCTTGGAGGTGATTACACAAAGCACTTGATGTTGAGTTCAGTTTGTAAGATTTATGAGTGCATACTCTAATCGTCGTAGCTTGGGTTCTCTTCGGCTCAAATTTGTATGTTTACAATTTTTAATGCAGTGATTCTTCCCGGTTTTCAACCAAGGGTGTTTTAGGGGGTGTTTGGATCTAGCTACTAAAATTTAGGAGATGTGTCGGGAGGATGTTGTATGGGGTGTTCGGATACTAATAAAAAAACAAATTACATAATCCGTCGGTACTCTATGAGACGAATTTTTTAAGCTTAATTAATCCGTCGTTAACACATGTTTACTGTAGCAAAACATTGTCAAATCATGGACCAATTAGGCTTAAAAGATTCGTCTTGTTCGTAATTAGTCTATATTTAATGCTTTATGCACGTGTCAAACATCCGATGAGACAGCGACTAAAATTTAGAAGGGTTGCACACATGTGTACTTACGTGCTCCGTACCTCCCAGCATGCTGTTGTCCGTCCAAACTCCACATTTGATTTTTTTTCACCTTGCCGGCCTATTCATTCATGGTAATAATCTCAATTCAAATCAAGGGCCACAACAAAGCCTACTGTGTAAATAGGAAGTTAGGAAAATCAATTTTCGTAGTTGGAGATGATGGAACAAAGTATTTATAAATAATAGTAGCACTCAAGGAAATGAGTAATTGCCTTGGTGGTTGTTCCCAAAAAAAAATTGCCTTCGTGGTTTGTTGGTTTAGATGTCAAGAATATGGATTTTCTTGGAAGTCTATGTTCCCAGCCAACCAAACTGCACTTTCCTTAATAGTTTCATTTTGTCAATGAAAAAAATTCTTGACCCTCAAGATAATTTAGAATTCTGGTAGTGCAAGAGAAATGTAAATGAATACCATTGTAGTAGTATGCATCTCTTCTCTATCTCTAAAACATACGGATCGTCAACATCTACCCGGCGGGACTAAAACACTCATGCCATTTATGACTATCCGGCATAAAAAAAATCCCCATCACTCACACACAGAGGAAAAAAATCAACGTCAATCACACACGCACGGGAGTCAATCCCGCGCACGCGGCAAAAAAAAACCCTGCAAACACCGTGGAACGCAATGGAAACACAGAAGGAATGTACCCTCACGGAATCACCGGCAGACAAATAATCACCGCATAGAGACACTGGAAGGCAAGTAAATAAAATTGAATAAAACGGAAAGAGAATTATGGGAAGAGAAATAAATTTATTGGAAGAGTAAAATGCACCGGAGGTCCATTAACTTTCGTTGGAGTGTCATCTAGGTCTATCAACTTTGAAACTGCATTTTTTGGTTCATGAACTTTTAAAATGGTTCTGGTCCATGTCATTTATTTAACCTTAAATCGAACGTACATTTACAGAAAACCCCCTACCTTTCTTTATCTTCTGACACGGTCGCCGTCCACGCACCTCATCAAGCGGCTGCGCCAGCACGAGGCGCTGCAGCACCGGTGGGCTAGGGCACCGAGTACAGGGCCGTGGCCACGCGGCTCTGGTCCTGGCGCCGCAACGGCAGCAAGGACGGCGTCTGTAGGTACCTCGTGCCTGGTCGTCCAACGGCACGGCGGCCAAGGTGAAGGCCGTGCTGGTGGTCTCCCTGAAGCCGAGTACTACGACAAGCTGCACAGCGTGTACTACACCAACACGACGGCGACCGGCGAGGTTGTCATGGTGTACAAGCCGAGCCACGACTAGGACCAGCACTCAGAGGCGCGGGAGCACAACGAGCGCACCCTGGCCGAGATCTTCCTGCTCAGCTACTGCGACAGGTTGATGACCACGGGGTTCTCGACATTCGGCTACATCGCGCACTCGCTGGCTGGGCTGCGACCCTGGCTGCTGATGCTGCCGGACCTCACTACGCAGAGGGCCGCCATGGCTTGCATTAGGCCAGCGTCGGTGGAGCCATGCCTGCACTCGCCGCCGTCGCTCGTCTGCCGGGCGGAACAGGATCTTAACCGGATGGCACATCTGCCCTTCATGCGACACTGCGAAGATGTGGAGTCCGGCGGTGGCCTCAAACTGTTCGACTGATTTTGCTCGTGCATAGATGCTTGCTTCTACGCAATGGTACTATCTATCTGTACATTAGTGGAAATGAACAAATCCGCAGAAATAGCACACGAATTCGAGTCATAAAAATATCCTTTTCATTATTGCTGTTTCACTCGGGGTGAACAAGTTTGAGCCCCCAGCTCATGTCTTCACAGTGTTGAACATGCGGCATCGGCTGTCCCGTATCAGCGCCGTGCTTCACCATGCAGTCGTAGAACGGCGGCCCGTGTATGCACGGCTCCATCGACTTGGCGCGCCGGCATGACGGGTATGGCGTGGTGTGGTTCTCGGGCCTGAACATGATCCACGGCGTGATGCCGCCGAGGCCGTGGCCGATGTAGCCGAATGTCGACCAGCCGCTGGTGACGATCTTGTCGGTCACGCCCAGGAGGTACATCTCCGCCACCGCCTTCATGTCATGCGTCGTGTAGCTGGAGAGCTGGTGCTCCTCGTGGCTCGGCTGGTACACGCTCACGACCTCGACGGTGGCCGTCGCCGACTGCCAGTACTTCCACCGGATGTTCTCATAGTGCCACGAGCTCAGGCCGGTCATCAGGACAGCCTTCAACCGCGCACCAGCCATCGACGGACGGGGCGGTTCCTGCGTCACCACGTCGGGGAGCAGATGTTCTTGCGAGGTGCAGGCAAGGATCTGATCCAAGATGTGCTGGAACGGAGTGTCCCCATCGAACACCCTGACCTAGATGCCCAGCCTTTCGTCTGAGTCCCTCAGGTACGAGCTATGGAACCTCGTGATCAGTCCCCACACTTTGTTCGT